>CM036906.1:57392469-58692885 GCA_020800305.1 Porphyrio hochstetteri | reverse complement strand
CTACTCATGTAGAGCCCAAAACAGGATGTGTTACTCTGGTAACATTCAGGAACATCCAGTTTTCTCTTGTGTTTGTGACTCTGCACCTTGTGAAAAAGGCCTCTTTCTGTATTCTGAGTAATTTGAAAACTTACTAATGAATATTCTTTGTTAGGAAGAAATAAAAGTCATTATAGTTAGAGTAATGCAAGCAATATGTGAAGATAATTATTGTAAATGTATGCATGGACAATATACACACCAATAATGTAAACATCTTCTGAATTAATACAAAAATTACTTTTTTTTTAACATTGGGATTTTAGTTCTCCCATTTTTAACAAATTTAATGTCCATTTGTCCTTTGAAGGAACTTTCTTTAACATATTTTAAACCTGTCCATTATTTAACATTTGAATCCAAATTAACCTTTGTGAATGTGCTTGTTACTTGGCTAAAATATGAAACCACAACAGGTAGAATTTCAAGAACTTGTCAATGATAAGGACAATGGTGGGTGTTAGGATGAAAAACACTGTCTCTCCATGAAGCTGATGGTGTAACAGGAGATGACAATCAAGACAATCAAGTCTTGGGAAACAGAATTTGGAAAGACCTCTTTATCTGACTTTGAGACAGCTTATAGGCTCATGTAAATATGAACTGATGAGAAGAACTTGCAAGTCTCTTCACCTTGTCATATTTTATTTCAGCTCATATTATGTTGGAACATCTCTTAAACTCAGTTTAGTGAAATGGATTTTCTATATTTATACCTCACAATCATGCTATCCAGTCATGCTTAACAAGTGTTGAAGAATTTTAAGAATTCAGCACTGCCCATCTGTCAGGGGCTGGAAGCATTTTCTGACACAGCAGAAATTTTACAGAAATATTTCATATAAACCTTAGCCATCTTTTTTCAAAGCTGGAGTCCTCATCTCATTTTGTATGAAAGCTGTCCTATTTACACTATTCTTCACCAAACTTTCTCTCTATTTCTCCTATCCATTATGTGCTTTCTTAGAGCAGTTGTGACTGGTATTCAGGAAGTGGGTACACTCATTTTCTTAGAGCATAAAGAGGTTTTCTGTTTCCTTTTCTAATAGTGTCTTAAATGTTCTTGACAGCTGCTGAGCAGGGAGATGCAGTTTTCAGTTTAGTCCAAAATTCTATTCCTGAGTCACAGAACTAATTTAGAACTCATCATCTTTATCTATTTAGAAATACTTCTCTCATGTGCAGTACTTTGCATTTATCACCACTGAATTCCACCTGCCTTTTTATCTCTGGGCCACTCAGTACGAGATCCTCTGCAACTCCTCGCAGGCGGTTTTTGACTATCCTAAATAAGTTTGTTTCACCAGGAAACTCTGTCACTTTTCTATTCATCTTGTTCAGAGCATTCAGCAAAACTGAATCCTCGGTATGGGAAAATGCACTTGGTAATTGAACACTGAACTATTTTTGGTCAAGAGCATTTATTGTTGAATACACAACTTATTGGAAGTCAGCCGTTTTTGGAATACAGAGATACAGTAAGTATCATAGAGTATACTCAGATCCTTTCCCTTCCTGGATCTTCTGGACTATGGGAGCAGAACTGGAAGAGAGTATGTCTGCTGATCGGGAAATGCACCGAGATTTCTCTTACAGACTTAGATTCTAATTTCATTTGTAATTTGGAATGGCTCCCAGTGCTCTGCAAGGCCTGTCTAAATGACTAGAAGGTAAGTCTTTAAAATAGTAAACCAAATTAGTGATTTAATAGTCTAAGATGTTAACTTTGAAATGACAGCTGTGATTCCTCCTTAGAGGCGTTGCATGGGTTATTGTCTGTATCACAGTGAGAAGGAAATTGCTAAGGTAACTCATTACATTACTGGAAGCTTTAATGAATACTTAGCCAGTTTTACCTTCAGACTGTGGACCAAAGCAGTCTGCAGCAGCTCCTAAACCCACGTAGTAATGATTTGTGGCTGTAGTTTGAATAGACTAAGTGTCATAGTTGAGGACGGCCACAGAGGTGTCTGTTTTGAGATTGGGATTCCAGGCAAAAAGAATTTTTTCCCCTTGTAGGCAAGACTCTTTCCCTTAGGAATAATTTGCATGCCAAGCAAGCCCAAGCCTGATGGTGTATTCAAGCCAATCTGAATAATCATGTATGTTGCAGGTAAACAAGTCCTCCTGATCTGAATCTGTTCCACTGGTGGTGAGGATTGGTGATAGCTCAGAGATCAGAACTCCCAAGTTCCCAGCTCTCAGCTGCATGCTTGTGTTGTTCAGCCAGTCATCACACTGCACAAGAAGAACAGGAACTTGAGGTTTTGTGTATGACACAGTGATGAATTTGTGAGACAGAACAGGGGTCTACATTAAGGCTTTTGTATGATCTGCATGCTTTTGAGGCAAACCAGCCTCTTTACTATGTTATGGTTTGCACTGTGGAGTGATCTCCAAGGAACCAGCTCGATTGCTTTTGAATGAAGTTAAACTAGGAGGAATATTTCAGGATTGAGTATAATGTGCTCCAGTTATTAATAATTGTTTAGCTGTTTCAACCTAGTTGGATGTAAAATCCCTGCAATATGTACAGAGTAGATGATGGGTACTCGGTGCCAGCTATTTCACCTTACAGGTCTCCTATAATGCTGCACTACTTACTCATATAGACATGCTCCTACTGCTTACAAGGTGAAAGGAGCTGTTATGAAACTGGTCTCTTGTACAAGTCCACTTCTGGGTGTTGGAGTAACTGTGAAGAGAAGAGAGAGAAGCTAGGTCTGAGTTTAACACAAATTAATGAATCTGCACAGAGTACTTTCTCAACAAAAGGTACTACTTCTGCTTACTGTAGGTATGCACTAACCCCCCTCTTTAGAGAAGGACACTGTGACTACTATTCAAACTGGCAATGAGTTAAATTTGAAATATAGTGGAAGGTCAGGGAAAATCATGTCACTGTTCAGTAACACTCTGTATTGTATCTGTTTCCTCCTTCCAACCCACCCGCTCCTTCTTATTTTTACTTTTTGAAATACTTGAAAATACTTCAAAATGTTTTTTCCAATATAGCTTAGAAGGACTGTGAGATATGAGTTTGGTAGTTGGCTCAGCCATGAGGTTCCTCTGTGATTTGGTCATTCATCTGTGAAATGAGAATGTTACTTTATAAAGGTGTCATAAAGATAAGTTTAGTTAATTTACTGTGAAGCTCTCAGATGTAGAGTCCCTGGTTAGGTTGTTCTACTCATCTTCTACCTCTCCACTAGCAGATTTGCTTTTTCTAGTGATGTCCCCTCTACTAATGTTAAACAACTGTCTTTTTTGCTCCTAATATTGTAGCTTACCCTACTTCAAATAACGTAAAAGATTCTTTATTTATCTTGTTTATTTGTTTGTCAGATAGCTTTGTCCCTGTCTTGCACGGTTTCATTCTATGTTGGTATTGCTTTAATAAGTTTCTGTTGTCTCTGCTGTCTGCTTGAATTTGTTTTAAGAAATGACATTTCCGACACATCCAACACATTGTCCTTGAACTGATCAATGAATTTGAGGACTAGAGATCATTACACAATGCGTTAAGAACTGGGTTTTCAAGCTGAGGTCCTCACTTTGCATCCAAGTTTTTTCCTGAACATTTCATGCACTTTAAACTATGCAGGTACAGACTTTTCCTAGTCTTGCTTTTTACTGGTCTTATTGATCTGGTTAGAGCCTACTTTGTAGGCAGCTGAATCAGCAAAAACGGAACTGCAGCAAACTGCATTCATCTTGAGCTAGTTTTGCCACCGGAGAACTCATAAAGTGCTATCATGTCTCCTGTCTGATTGGCAGTTCTGAATCTGCATCCAGACCATTCTAGGGCTGAGACAGATAGGTGTGCTAGCTTGCCTCAAACAGGCTGAAAGAACCTGCAGCTTGTCTCTGGGGAAAACAAAAGCAAGAAAACACCATAAGCTGTTTCTGTAGGAAGATTCTGTCTAATCACAGAAAAGTGACAGGAAAAGGGCAAGGTGGAGTGTAAAGCAACTTGAAACAAATAACCCGGCACCCTTATTGGGGTACCTACCCTGGTGTGCCACGACAGCGTTAAAAGAAAAGTCTGTGGAGATTGAGGGTAGAATAAAAGCAACTCCTTCCCTCTCAAATGAGATGAGGAAATAAAAAACAGTACTTCCTGTATTTTAATGTTTAAGGCCTCTCTCAGTTTTTCTTTGGTAACTTAGTTTTATTTTTCACTCCTATTTTTAACACCTATTAAGTCCCACTTAGTCCCTTGGCATTAACAAGGTATGTTGTAAATGAGCAAGATATTTACTAACAGGATTTCAAACTGAATGTTGTGGTTTTTAGGTCTCACATTTTTATATTAAATACTCCTATAAAGGAAAGGATTTTTTTGTAGTGTCTAGAACTAAGAACTTTCTTAAAGAAATAAAACTTAAATGGAAAAGTGAAAGATACTTATTTAATTGAAAATATTTAATATATTTAGAGCCAATTATATTTGCATTTTTCTAACTCTGTGCTTCTTTCATAGTTTTTTTGAAACAGCTTATGGTTGTGTATCTGCCTCCTACAATAGATGTTTTGGGACTTCAGTTTTCCTCTAGAATGTGTTGTGCAAGCATTCATGCAGCAGCTTCCCTTGACATGCAGTGAATAGTACAAGAATGAATTACCCAACAGTGTAGGCTTTGGCAATCTGAAGGCTCAAGACCATAAACCAGACCCTAGAAGCTCTGAGGTTGGCTCAAATTTTTTAAAAGTAAGATTATACTGTACTCTGCTGTCTGTTGGAAGGGCTCAGTTCTCCAAGGAAGGACCACATTCTGGGCTGATAAAGCCAAGAACATACATTAGAGTATAACAAGAGGAAGTCTTGCAGTGAATGTTCCCCACCTCATTGTTACTGTCTGTTTTATGTCATTGGTAAGCTGTGCCCGTGTGTGTGTGTATTAGGATTATCTCCTGGTTGCCTCAATAATACCTTATATTTTCCCTGTCAGCCTCCCAGTTTGCCAGCCCTGACCTGTTACGTGAGCTCCCAGACCACACCTCAGACCAAGTGCTGGTATTTTTGGAACATGCTCTGCAAGGCATTAGGGGAATAAAGAAGCCCTATGGGATCTTGCCTCTTATTCTAAGCTGGGATAAACCTGCCCAGAAGTCCTATTTTGGAGGTGGGCTGGATGTTAAAGGAAGAACTCAAGACCTACTATCTAATTCCTAAAAGGAGAGATGAAGGAGGGAGAGAAGCTGCCCATAACTGCTGTGCCTTATTTACTGAAGAAGTGTGGAGATGCTCAGATGTGAAGGTGAGTGAGCTCTGATGACTTCTTCCAAAGGCTTTATGGCCTATGTATCTGAGATGTGAGTGAGTGTGGCAGGCAGCTGGGCAGGAGGATGGATTTTGTAAGAGGCTGTTGCAAAGCTGGCTCCAGATCTAATCAAACTTGGATCACATTCCAGAAGAGATCTCAAGAGCTGGCAACTCTCAACACACGTTAAGCATTTGGCAGAGGTTTTCAGAAAAAGGACTGCCTCTCCTGCTGCTGGGAAGGCAAACTGTATGTTCTGATAAACAAATGTCACAAAAATTGAACATCCTCAAGCAGGAGTGTTTATCCTTCATATTCTAAAAGGAAAAAAAAGCCTTATGGACTTCATGACTGTATCAGAATTTTCTCAGTCACCATTTTAATTTGTGGGAGGCTACAGACGCCTCTTGCAGTTAACAGGTTCAGAAAAATACTTGGTGGCTACCGGGACTGTGGGAAAATGGCAGCCTGAAGTAAAAATCTCTACATGGGATGGAACTGAAACTGTGACATGATGATCCTCCACTTGTGATGTCCAGCTAGATGGACCAAGAGTATGGAGCTTTGCCTGTATAAATTAAATGGGAAAGAACACCCATGGCATTTCATGCCAAACAGGGTACGATGTATATTTAAGTTCTGTTGGCTGATACGCAAACATCACAAAATGCTAATTGCAAAGTGCTGTTCAAGAGCTTAATTCTGTTTTCTGGTGGTTTTTCTCCCTCAGTTAATCATGCTGTCAAGGATAAGTTTTACTTCCAGAAGACTGTAGTAGACAGGATCTCTGAAATAGAATATCCTATGTCTAGTAAAATTAAATTTTCTTACAACTCTCATGTAATACTAGTGACTGAGAATATGGCCTTGGTAAGAGAACTTGGCTGTAGTAATTCACTTGGTATGTTCTAATGTGACCTATGCTTTTCTAGTATTAAGTCAGAAATTTCAAATAGATTTTTTAATGATATGAAAGCATAAAAATGTTGCTGGGCTAGCCAGAATGAAATGGTATTCTCAGAGGATGCTTAGCTTCCTATATAGAGTGTGAAATATGACCAGTTTTCCCAAAGAGATAGAAGGGTAGAAATGAAAGAAGAGAATAAAGCAAAGAATAGTGTGTATTGATTATTTTGTGTTTATTTCTGTTTTCAGCCATGCTCAGACAGCGTTGACTGTAAAAGTCATAAACAGATACTGGGAAAATGCCACTGTTCCATATGAACACAAAACAAAGAGTTCTTTCACTTCCAGTGTTTTCAAATAAGTTTTAAAAGCAATAAGGCTTTTCAGTATTGAAATTATGAGGGGTTTTTTTCAAAGCAGAGTCCCAAAAGAATTGTGAAACTCTCATGGAAGCTTACCTTCCATAAACTTTTAAATGTTTTTTTCTCAGGCATATACTTTCTACTGGCAAGTTCTTGTGGTTTAGCAGAGGCACAGTCAGGCAGCTGTGTACATTTTTTGGGTTATTTTAACCAAGCTTTTGAAGACATAGAGAATTAACTCTATTCCACTGCTCACACTTCTGAAGCACAGAAATGTCTACTGTCCTCTCCTTCATCTCATTCTTTCTTAAGAGAAAGATGATATCTCTCATGACTACATTTTAACCTTAATGGATACTTCAGATCCACAAAGATTCTGTATTAAACCACTGCTTTACACGAAACAGAATAAGTATTATCCCTATAGCAAAAATACACCATCATCCAAATAACAGTGTTAGGACAGTTTAAAGGGTTTTGTTTGTTAATAAAACATCAGTGGTTAATATTGTCCTCTTAGTACATGAGAAAATTCTTCAAAGTATATTGCCTATTTCTTCTTAGCTCTTTGCCTTCCTAGTTTCTCCAGTGATAGACTGATTCTTCAGCAGGACCATAGAGATTATGTTTATTCCTGTGCTGGGAGAATGGTTTTATGTAATCTCTGTTAAAGTCCCCTGTTTCCAGCTTTTAAAGCCCTTTTGGTTTTTGGAAGAAGACCAAACCTCATCCATTTAAAAATTCCCTTAAAGCCTGCTAGTATGTTGGACACCAATGAAAACGGATGTTTCTGCTACAGTTTCAGCTGGGATTAACTGAGGTCCCTCATTATTCCCTGTACACTGTAGGTAGGCATTATTCTTGGTTGCCATCTAAAAACTACATAGTATTGCTGATATACAATTCTGTTTTGTATACTTACACATTATTTCCTGTTGGATCAAATGACACACATAAAAGTCAATGGTTGCATTATAGAAATGTGCTGTAAGCAGAATCTCTTTTTTGGAATCAGGATTGGGAAGAACTATCTTCTCTTTCCTCGCCAGTCCTTCAGCTTCATGTGTATGTATTTTAGGAAGAACACGTGTAAAAATAGGAATTAAGAAATGTGCTCAAGGAAACTCAACACAAAATATATTCCATTCTAGGGAGAGCTAATTTTCTACAGTAAGAGGCTGCCTGGTCAAAGTGTTCTTTAGTTTTAATGGAAACAGAGCAGTTTGTAGGAGGAGGATTTTTTAAAAGTTAAACATCTACAAGTCCTGGAATCATAGAATGGTCTAGTGTTGGAAAAGACCTTCAAGATCAGGGAGTCCATCTATCCAGCCCTACTCAGTCCAACACTAGACCATGTCACCAAACACAACATCTGCTCTTCTTTTAAACGCCTGCAGGGATGGTGACTCAACCACCTCCTTGGGCAGCCTGTTCCAATATCTAACAACTCTTTCAGTAAAGAAATTTTTTCCTAATATCCAATCTAAACTTCTCCTGCTGCAACTTCAGACTGTTTCCCCTTGTCATGTCACTAGCTTCCAGGGAGAAGAGACCGAGCCCCACCTCTCTATACCCTCCTGCAGGTATTTGTAGAGATTGATAAGGTCTCCCCTCAGTCTCCTTTTCTCTAGACTAAACAATCCCAGCTCCCTCAGCCGCTCCTCATAAGATTTGTCTTCTAAGTCAGTAGCCCTTCCACTGTATGAGAGCCTTGTGTATCTTTGGCGTATGTCAGCCTCATTCCCACTAAGTATTTGTTTGACATCTGTCATTGTATCTGTCAGAAAGTGCCATCTTAACTGAATAGAGTCTCTTTTTCTGCTTTTCCCAATGTGTGCTAAAAAAATTAAATTATACATGCTTCAAGGCTGAAAGCTTGTAATGTAACGTCTTCAATAATTGCTCATAATTGTGGCATTTTCCTTTAACTTAATTCAAGCTTTTCTTCAGAGTTATCATCTTTTCTAAAATCATTCTCTTTTAAACTTACTAACTCTAAAATAACTAATATGAGTAGCAAATGTTCAAGCTGCTGAGACCAAAGTAGGCAAAACAAGCTTAAACCCCATCTCTAAATTACATGCTGAGTTACAGCTCCCCAAACAGCTGCAGGCTTGTGTAGGATGTTCGTTTCTGTTGCATTTGGCTGTCTTGCTGTGAAAAAATACACTTTGTTATCACTCCCCATTTTGGATTTTTCAACATTGAACAGTGAAGGATTTTATGGGAGTTTTGCTGGGTTATCACAGATTAGACCGAGTACATTAGCAAATCTTGCATAGTATGCTGCTGGGCTGATGACACTTGCTTGAGCTTTGTGATTTATGACTTGATTTGTGTGATACATGGTCACACTAGATATTATATTGATAAAACAAACATCTGTTTCTTCTACATTGCCATTATGCACTTAAATATTGAGACATTATTGAATGCTTTCAGGTTTCCCCTCAGTGGCCTGGCAAATCGAAAGTCTGATAGTGTAATGATTCAAAACATTCGTATATGCCTCTTAATGCAGTTTAAAATGTCCATGGTAAAATATAATGAAAGGAATTATATTTTTAAATCCTTTTGGGCCCCAGGGTGTGTGTCAGGGCTGTACAGGCACACTGGCAGTGGCAGCCATGCAGCTGTGCTCTGTGGCTCGTGGCCTTCTGCGGGGTCACTCTCCCTAGCTTTCACCCAGAGCTAACACTGAAGGCTTTTTCAGCTCTTTTCCTGCTTTCTTATTTTCTAATTGCTCAATTAGATCTGCACAGACAAAATGTGGTGTGTAAAATATTCACTGACCATTTCAAGGAGCTGTAGAGGGTGAGAGCAGTAAATGAAGGGGAGAGCTCTGACTGTTCCTCCCTGGCTGCCCTAACTCTGGGACCACCTCCTCCTCCTCTTCTTCCTCCTCCTTCTCTTCCTCTGCCTTTGGTGCCTGCAGGGCTGTTTCTCACACTTTCTTCCCTTATTGATCACTCCCAGGCAGTGTTTTGCCCTTTAAACATGTTTTCCAGAGGCCGCCATCTTGGCTGAGAGGCTCAGCAGTGTCCTGCGGTGAGCTTGCTGGAACCAGCTAGAACTGGCTAGAAAGAGCTAGAACCAGCTGGAATCAGCATGGGGCAGTCCCTGGTTCTCCTCCCAGAGGCTGCCCCTGGGGCCCCTCCCTGCTTCCTACACCCAGGCACCTGTGCTTAGAACAAAAAAGGACAATAAACTAGTGAATGAAGATTTCCTCGCTGTGATGACCTGTAAGTAATACCTCAGGGAAAGTGTGTTATTGAGCTGTCCTGACAGCCTGAGCAGGCAGGGAGGGCTGGCTCCAGTGACCTCTGACGGGTGACAGTTGGGTGCCATCATATTAAGGAGCCAACAGTCTTGTCAGCCTCAGTGAGAAAGAGAAATCAGTTTGTGCTGTTTGAGCTAATAGGCCCTTGTTTCTTTTGGTACTCTTGTTTTGCTGTTAGCATAATGATTTAAAAAAACCCAAAATAAAGTATGTTGTTTTAGCAGTAATATCTCTACAGTAAAATGCCTACAGTAAATGTGCTTTACAATGAAAAAGGCTCTTTAAAACACTGCAAGATTTCTCCTTCCCATACAGGAAAGAATATGGTCTTTTTTATACCAGTGTATCTTGTACGTCCAAACCCAGGATCTTGCACAGAAATGTTAGTTTATTTTTGTCTGGAGTGAGACCTGAACCACGCTGGTACATGGGATAGTGCCATGTTCTTTGCTGGAGTACAGGGTTGGGTTTATTTGCCAACACTAGTTTCTGACTACTTAACAGATCCTAGTTAGCTTTTTTCTCCTGCAGCTCAGGAACAAGGACAGCACATGGAGAGCATGTCCAGGTAGTCTACAATAATAAACTTAAAAAGAACGAGGAAAAGGCAAAATGTTATTGCTATAACTATGCCCAAAATATCCACATGGTGTGCTCATTGGTGCAGAAGTGATTGCAAGAAATGTGGAATGCACTTAACAGTGGCTGGCACTGTTGTATCATTCCTGTAATTTTAAATCATAGTTCCTGATGCTGTAATATTAAGGGATGGGTGAGTTGGTTAAGCCCACATAAGCATCTAACCTAAACATTTGAGGTTTGAAATAGCTTGGTTAGCTTCCCAGTTCCACTCCCAGTTTTCATATGCTCCAGCACTTCCCTATTGGGATGAATCCAGAAGGGGAAATATCAAAATACCATGAGAGAGGCTGTTCTCTGAAAGTTGGTGGCTCTGTGCCAGTGACCTGTTAACCTAGCAACCAGATGAGCTGTGGTCATAGGTAATGCATCAGTATATTCCACAATGCACACCTTGTTTTATGGCTGTGCCTGGTTTCTCTACAGTGTGCAACTGTTAGGACTCGGGAGATGGGGCTTTCCTTAGAAAATATTGCTGAAATCACAAATAGAAAAATGTGTGCTATAAAGTGACAGGTGTGATATTGATTGTTATAGAAAAATCCAGAGTTGAAAACTAGAGAGAATTAAAGTTATCGCTCAATGCAAATGTCAGGTGCAAACACTTGATATACCAAGACAAGTATATCTCATTCTTCAAAATGAATCACTTATTTATTACAGACACATGAAAATTCAAGTATTCTCTTAGCTGCTTTGGGGAGTGGAACCACAGATAGAACAAACCAAGATGAATTAGAAACTCTAGTCCAATAGTTCCTGATAAAAGAAACTCATCAGTTAGCATTGGAACAAAGAGCATTCTCAGAAGAGTAGTGTCTAGGTTTAAAAGCAGAACAATATGAAAGTACCTTGCTTAATGCTAGATTTAGAAAAAGCAAGATAAAATAAACACTATTCCTGATTGAGCACTTTATCACAGGTTATCTATATATTTGTATGTCTATTGCTACATATATGCTTACATGGAAAAGTGGAGAAGATCACCTGGTCAAGAAGATTTTATATGATTGTAAAGAACAGGTGTTGAACTTATTTATCACAGCTTTGGTGCTCTTGGGATATCAGGTAGTGCTCTGCTGCTGAATTCTTCTCCTCAGCTCTGCCCCCCCTACCCCCACTGAGCAGTGTTTGGTAGACAGTGGGGCCAAGGCCCAGTACAGTGGTATGTTGTGCCTTCTTGGAATAGCTACAGCATTTTCCTTTCAAATATTCTATCACTTTATCAGGGTCCTGTAGTTGGAGTCAAGCTCCAAACCATTGGGGTGGCAAAGGTCTTCAGATACCTGCTCATATTCTCACACACACCATGTCACCCATGACTATCCAGCCTTGGGGAAAATCTCTGGGTGATGTTCTTAAAACAATTTTTTTGTAATCCTAAAAAAGACCAGAAGCCCATTCAGGAGATGTAGTAATAGGAGCATGTTGGCTTGAACATCCCATGGTTATTCAGAATTCTCAAAACCTGTTGTAACCAGTCAAATGGGGAAAAGGGAAGTGAAAGAGTGGGAGAAAGTATCCCCCCCTGGTTTTGCCATAGATTGGGTGTGATTATTAAACAATTCTGAGAGATGTCATCCCAAGGTATGGGCATGACAGCAATGCCACATACAAATACCAGCTTAGGTTCATGGCTATTGATGTTATTATAAGCTGGTATCCCACAGTACAACAAAATGAGAATCCAGATGTGTGTCCCAGAGCTGATAAAGAACACAGCATGGATTACATACAGCAAGGTTTTATATGTAACATTCATGGGACCAAACAGAACATTGTGACCAGCAATGGTTTAAATAACATTATAAATAACATTACTACAACTTTGTTTCTAACACGTGCTGGTCAGATCTGTTGTTACCTCAACCCTTTGTGCCCCACGTTGGGTGGTGTTTTTAACACTGCCTATGGCCACACTACCCTGAGAACACCAATCTCAAGCGATGGATATTGTTCTGGTTTTGTCTAGGATGGAGTTAATTTCCACAAGGAACCAGGACTGGTGAGCTAAGGGGGACAAGGGGGTGTTCCATACCATGTGACATCATGCTCAGCATAAAAAGGGATTAACCTGGGAGGGGTGGCTCAGCACAGCTCCAGGACAGTCTGAGTGTGAGCTGAGCATCAGGTTGGTTGTAGGGTGGGTAAATTGCCTTGTGTTTTCACCATTGTGTATATTCTGGTCGAAGTGTTGTTGCTTTTATTCCCCTCTCCCTGTGCTGTCCCAGTCAACTGTTGCCCAACCCAGAGGAGGTTTGCCTTTGTCTTCCCATTCTCCTCCTTGTCCCACTTGGGAGGGGTGAGCAAGTGGTGCATGGTGCTCAGCTGCCAGCTGGGCTGAACCATGACACAAATGAATTCCTTTGTTGTTGTCTTCAGGACTGTGAAAGTTTGGGGGTTTTTTATCAGTAGAAAGTCTCTAGATCTTCTTTGCATGCGTGGTTTTATGTGTGATATCAGTCTCAATCAACTAGGCTGGGGTAACAAAAGGTCTGGGTAACTCTTGTAACATCCACATCTCAAAGCAAAAGCTCCAGTTTCCTAATACAGATGAAGGTGAGAAACTGTAGGATCTTAAACCACCCTTATTAACTAAGAGCTAGAGAAGTTCTCACAGCGCTTGAGACATGACTCACACTTGTCACTTGCAGTAGCTATTTCTCTTAACCTTGTCTCTAGGATTGCTTGTTTTGCTAGAACTTCTCTTTTATTTGTACTAAAATGGAAGTATTGCTTTGCTAAAGAAGGCATGTGTTTATGAAAGCATGACTTGTATGTGGACCACACATGTCTAAAATTAAAAATCTAACTGCCTGAATAAGCAAGACATAAATTGAAGTTGGAAGTACTTATCTTTTGCAAAAGTCAGTCCTTTTGGAAATAATATAAAGGGAAGCTGTATATTCAGTGTATAGAAAAAAAAGTACTTCTGAACAGGTGTAACTTGGGTCCAGATTCTTGTTTTTCTACTCTGACCTCACGAGAAGGTCTGGTATCCAAGAGGTGGGAATAGTTATGATTACTTTTTACTTTTTCCCCTGAGTCTTCCTTTATAACTAAAAACTCTTCATGTCTGGACACTTCAGTTTATGCTTTGTAGCCCCTCTGAAACTAAATATCCAACTAGAGGTGAAAGCCAAAAATGCAAACTGTCTTAATACTTGCTTATGTTTTCTTCTCCTTTTATCTGATCCCTCTGCCTCCATCTACTGTACTGAAGTTTACAAATCCTCATACGAGGTCATCTGTCAACTGTTATCCTTGTTCCCATTCTACAGGCCTCACATTTGATCTATAGTCATTGCTCAGTTAATGAAAAAGCTTGTTGTTTGCTATGAAAAATAAATATTGAAGCTGTGGTTTTAGAATTTTCATTACTTTCTGGGGTGCAGATTTGGAACAGATGTAAATGGTCTTGTCATCTGAGACATGGCACACAGGCACTTTTTGGTATAAACTCTTTAAAATGTAAAATCAGCCTGGCAGCAAACCAGATTAACCCATCTTAGAAAATGGCTTTTTAAAAAGACTTTTCAAAAAGGACGTTACAGAACTATACCGTTGTAGTGGGATAATCCTGGTAGGCTGGTAAGCACCACAGAACCACTCACTCATTTTCCCCTCTCCACCCATTGGAGAGAAGGAAGATGAAATGCAGAGTAAAAGCAAGAAAACTCATGAGATGAGATAAAAATTGTTTAGTAAGTAAAGGAGAACTGGAAGAAGAAAGAAAGAAACCAAAATGATGGAACATTGCCTGCAAGTCAAAGGAGGTGATCCTCTCCCTTTACCCTGCCCTGGTCAGGTCCCACCTGGAGTATTGTGTCCAGTTCTGGGCTCCCTGGTATAAAAAGACAGGGATCTCCTGGAGAGAGTCCAGAGGAGGGACACAAAGATGATTAAAGGACTGAAGCATCTCCCCTACAAGGATAGCCCTACTGGGGCTGTTCAGCCTTAAGACAAGAAGGCTAAGAGGGGATCTTATTAATGTTCATAAATATCTCAACTGTGGGACACAGGGGGAAATGGCCAGCCCCTTTTCAATGGTCTGTGGAGACAGGACAAGGGGCAATGGCCACAAGTTGGAGCACAGGAAGTTCTGCACCAGTATGAACTTTTTCACAGTGAGGGTGACTGAGTAGAATTCATTCCACAAAAAACCCCCAAAAATAAGGCCCCCTCCAAAAACTTGTAAAATATTTTTGTATTTTAAACTTAATATTTTATTTACGATATTGCAAGTTCTAGTCCTATATATTTGATTATTATATGTCAAAATATGTGTGAGAATTACTTCTTTAGTTTAATGTTTTCGTATTTAATATTAAATTTGTAGTATTAGACATTTTAATATATGTATTACCTTCCATTCATTTTTGTGTTCACTTCCATTACCTTATTTTCCTATGCCAACGTGTAATTTACAAGTTTTTCAGAGTTCTCTGTATTTTATCTTTATTGCACTGTAACACAGAGTGAACAAGGAATATGATTTTAAAAGATCAATTTTGTGCACCTATACAGGTATGTTTCACAGAGAGAAGGGATTTGAAAGATTTTGGTGAAACCACATTAGTTTTCAATGTAGCTTTTTGGTCTTTTTTAAAAATCCTCCATACAATCCAACAACTTCCCCTGCCATGGTAAAATGATAAGACTAAGAGAAGTATTTACATTCCTTGATAGAAGAATTCTAATAAGAGTTTTGATAGAGTAAACATGGCAGTGCTGAGAGCTCTGCCAGGCAACTTGAACAACCAGAGAGTAAAATCAAGTCCGTACTAAGGGGAGTGTTTTCATTATCCAAGTTTTGGGAAATGTCAAGAGTCAGCAAACAATATAAGGAGTGATAAGTATACTGGGAGTTTAAGACTCAATTTTTAAGTTCCATTAACTGTTCTTTTTCATTAGCTAAATAGATGGGATATTAATTATTTTGATGACTGCATGTATGTAGTGAGCCCTACCTTCCTGTGTAAAAACAGTCCTGAGACCTCTAATTTTCTTTAATTTTGAGTGCTTTTAAGTTAAGATTTTAAGAATGCAATTTCCAAGTAATCATTAAACTGATTTAGTGAGGACATTCTCAACATTTTCAGGTCAGTTCTTCTGCCATTTCATAAGCCTCCTACACTACATTTGCTGGAGTTTTATCTAGCCTACTTTTCTCATCCAAAGGGAGAAGACTGACTCCAATTATTTTAGCCCCATTCAACTACACTTTTCTTTTTACTCATACCTTCTCATCACTCCCTTGTGTCTGCTTGCACTAGTATGTTTCCTTGGTATTGCATTGCTTCTTTTCTTAAGTCATGAAAAGGGAGGTATCTTCAGTATTTTCTTCTTTCTTTTTGTACCCTTACCTGCTCCTCTCATTAAAGTCACTACACTCAGTTCATGATGTAGTTGTCTTTGCTGTTCATCACCAGGACTTAATTTTTTATGTTTTTTGTAGCACTAAGATATTTTTCCTTCCTTAAAGTGCATATTTTGAACTTTTAAACAGAGAAATGTCTTCCTTCATTTTTCCTCACATCTGCACAGGACTTAGCCCATCTGCCATTAATTGCAATGGGGATTGCATGACTCAAAGTGCTGTAGAAATGCTGGGTTAATGGCAATCAGGCTCTGAGAGGATGACTCTAGCCAAGCATGACATTATAAAAGTCCAGGTTCCCTTTATGCAGCATTGTGAATAAGCATTAACACAAAACAAACTTGTTTAAATTAGTTTAGCAACTGGAAAAACTTAGCACTTGGCAAATCAGCAGTGTTTGTCTCACCACTCCAGTGCCAGGGTACTTGCCCACCCAGGCCCCTTCCTTCTCAGATAGCACGCAGCACTCCCCATCTAATCCTGGGGACCTCGTCTCCCTTCAGTGTGGTCCTGTTGGCACCAAGTGCCTGCAGAGGTTAATGGGACTGGAGTTGTTCAGCTAGAAGAGAGTAAAACCCTCTGACTTTGTCCTTTCCTGGTTGGTATTTTATTTCTTTGCTTTTTTCATGGTAATCTGCAGCCTGGATGCCAGCCAACTTGTACTTCAAATAAAAAGTTGACTTAAAAGTGCTGCCTGCCATGAATGCTATAAGGGGTTTGCTGAAAACGAAAAAGAAAAATAAACACAAGGGCCTACTGCATTACCTAATTCACAGTAAATACCAATTTGTATGCAAGTTTATGTGGAAGAAGACATAGTATGAGCTTATAAAGCATTTTTCTTTAAAATTAGTGAAGAAGGAGGCATAAACTTGCTACCTGCTTGGCTAAAGATATTTTCCTTAAAACTACAATTCATTAATTAATAGTAATTAAGTGCCATTTTGATATAGGGTTGTACAGGCTTGTAGACCAAACAAAACCTCGATGATTGATTCAACTAAATTTTAGATGTTATATGGTGAAATGATGGTTTTCTCCATGTGATAACAGTCTGATGCTGCTGCCAAGATTTATTCCACATTCAAATATATTATAATTTCTTTGTAATAATATTTCTGCCATAAAAATTAAATAGGAAGTAAAATGAGTGCTAAATTTTGGCAAGAAAAGTGAAGCATTCATAGCACAACAAAGCATTCTTTTGACAGGACCAGAGGCAATGGGCACACACTGAAACACATGAAGTACCCTCTGAACATCAGGAAACAGTTCATTACTGTGAGGATATTTTACACAGAATGGTATTGAGATATTTAGTTCATTATTGTGTAAATTAGATCATAGACTCATAGAATGTTTTGGGTTGGAAGGGACTTCAAAGATCATCTAGTTCCAACCCCCAGCCATGGGCAGGGACACCCTCCACTAGACCAGGTTGCTCAAAGCCCCATCCAGCCTGACCTTGAACACTGCCAGGGAAGGGACAGCCACAGCTTCTCTGGGAAACCTGTGCCAGGGCCTCACCACCCTCACAGTGAAGAATTTCTTTGTTATCTAATCTAAATCTACCCTCTTTCAGTTTAAACTCATTACCCCTTGTCCTACCACTACACTTCCTGATAAACAGCTTTCCTGTAGGTCCCTTCAGGTACTGGAAGGCTGCAATAAGGTTTTACTGGGTCCCTTCTCTTCTGCAGGCTGAACAAACTCAACTCAGTCTGTCCTCATAGGAGAGATGCTCCAGCCCTCTGATCATCTTTGAGGACTCGATCCAAAAGCTCAATATCTTTTTTGTACAGGGGACCTCAGAGCTGGATGCAGTCCTCCAGATGGGGTCTCATGAGAGCAGAGTAGAGGGGAAGGATCACCTCCTTCAACCTTCTGTTTGCGCTGTTTTTGATGCAGTTCAGGTTGTGATTGGTTTCTTGGGCTGCAAATGTACATTGCCAGCTCATGCCGAGCTTTACATCAATCACCTGCCCCAAGCCCTTCTCCTCAGGGCTGCCCTCAATCCATTCTCTTCCCAGCCTGTGTTCAGGGCCTTGCACTTGGCCTTGTTGAACTTCATGAGGTTCACACAGTCCCACTTCTCAAGTCTGTCAAGGCCTCACTGGATGGCATCCTTTCCCTCCAGCATGTTGACCACACTGCACAGCTTGGTATCATGGGCAAATTTGTTGAGGGTGCACTTGATTCCACTTCCATGACTGCAACAAAGATGTTAAACAATGCTGGTCCCAATACCGACCCCTGAGGAATGCCACTCGTCACTTATCTCCATTTGGGCATTAAGCTGTTGACCACAACTCTTTGAGTGCAACCATCCAGGCAATTCCTTATCCACTGAGTAGCCCATGCATGGAATCCATTGAATCCAGTCCTGTTTAATATCTTCATCGACGACCTTGCTGAAGCAATAGCATCCACCCTCAGCAAGTGCCGATGATACAAAGCTGGGAGGGGTGGCTGACACGCAGGAGCACTGCGCAGCCATCCAGCCAGACCTGGACAGGCTGGAAAGCTGGGCAGGGAGAAACCAGATGAGGTTCAACAAAAGCAAGTGTAGAGTCTTGCACCTGGGAAGGAATAACCACTTGAATCAGTACAGGCTGGGGGATGACCTGCTGGAGAAGAGCTCTGTGGAGAAGGAGCTGGGGGTCCTGGTAGATGGCAGATTGGCCATGATCCAGCAGTGTTTCCTGGTGGCTAAGAGGGTGCATCATGGGATCCTGGGGTGCATCAAGAGGAGTGTGGCCAGCAGGTCTAAGGAGGTGATCCTCCCCCTTTACTCTGCCCTGGTCAGGCCCCACCTGGATTGTTGTGTCCAGTTCTGGGCTCCCTGGTATAAAAAAGACAGGGATCTCCTGGAGAGAGTCCAGAGAAGGGCTACGAAGATGATTAAGGGCCTGGAGCATCTCCCTTATGAGGAAAGGCTGAGTGAGCTGGGACTCTTCAGCCTGGAGAAAAGAAGACTAAGTGGGGACCTTATTAATGTTTATAAATATCTTGAGTATGGGATGCAGGGGGAAATGACCAGCTCCTTTCCAGTGGTCTGTGGGGACAGGACAAGGGGCAATGGCTGCAAGTTAGAGCACAGGAAGTTCTGCACCAATATGCAGAAGAACTTTTACACAGTGAGGGTGACAGAGCCCTGGGACAGGCTGCCCAGGGAGGTGGTGGAGTCTCCTTCTCTGGAGATATTCAAGACTCGTCTGGACGCCTATCTGTGCAATATGAGCTAGGGAGCTGCTTTGGCAGGGGGGTTGGACCCGATGATCTCTGGAGGTCCCTTCCAACCCCTATGATTCTGTGATTCTGTGATTCTCTCCAATTTAAATATTGTGCAGGACAGTGCCAAATCTTTTGCAGAACTCCAGGTTGATGATGTCTGCCACTCTTCCCTTATCCACCAGTGCTGTAACCCCATCGCAGAATGCCACCAAATCTGTAAAGTACTATTTGGCCTTAGTGAAGCCATGTTGACTGTTCACCAATCACCTCCTTTTTTTCCACATGCCTGAGCAGTTTCCAGAATGATCATGTCCAGGACCTTGCTGGACACAGAGACTGGCCAGTCTATAGTTCCCCAGGTCTTCCTTTTTTCCCTTTTTACAGTCAGTGGGAACTTCACCAGCCTGTCATGTCTTCTCAAATATGATGGAGAGTAGCTTAGCCATTTCATCTGCCAGGTCCTTTAGGACCCACGGATGCGTCTTGTCACGTCCCATGGGCCTGTGCACCTTCAGGTTCTTTAGATATTCTTCAACCTGATCATCTCCTACAGGGGGTGGTTCATTCTCCCAGTCCTTGCCCTTAGCTACTGTGACCAGGACAGTGTGACTAGAGCCCTTGCTGGTAAAAATTTGAGCAAAAAATTTAAGTATCTCAGCCTTCTCCATATCCTGAGTAACCAAGTCTCTTGTTTTCTCCAGGAGAGGGCCCACATTTTCCCTTTTCTACCTTTTACCACTGACATACTTACAGAAACTTTCCTTGTTGTCCTTGATGTCCCTGGCCAGGTTTAATTCTATGACGACTTTAGCTTCTACCTTCTCTAAGCTTCCTTTTTGCATCTGAGTTTGCACAGAACCTCCTTATTTATCCATGCAGGCATTTTTGCCTGACTTACTCTTGTTGGGATGCATTGCTCCTGAGCTTGGAATAGGTGGTCCTTGAATACTAGCCAGTGAGAGCTGTCATGGGCCCCTCTTCCCTCTAGGGCTTTGTGCCATGGTACTCTACTAAGAAGGTCCATGAAGCGGACTGCTGTTCTGATGTCAGGGTAGTGAGCTTGCTGTGTGTCCTCCTTGCTGCTCTAAAGATCTTGGAGGACACCATTTCATGGACATATGATGCAACGCTGGAATTTGGGTGCCCCTTGTATTATATTTGTCATAGGAACATGCTTCTTTGCTAACATGGTAGTACCTCACACCATGGAACCCTCCACTTGTCCTGTGCTTGTTGTGGATTATTATGACCTTTGAGAGTGTCATAGGATCAAGGGCTCTTTGGCTTCTCCTCTAAATGGAAAGCACAAGATCTGCTGAGTTAAGTGACATGGATAGTTTGTGTCTGAATTTGCATTTTTTTGCTGGCATTGTAGTTTTTGCCTACACTAACAGACTGGGCAGGCACTGGGTAGGCACTGTGGATATACTAGTTATTTCAAAATACTGTCAGCCATCCAGTCATCTGCTAATTAAGTATCTAGAATTTCAGTTGTGACAAACATAAGGAATTTTCATTTATGAGGAAGTCGCAAATCCCATTACAACGCAATATGTACAATGGATTCCCTTCAGTCTGTCTCTGGATGAAAAAATACTTGAACTTGGGAGACCACCTAGAATAGAAAATGGCTCTGTCAGACGGTCAACACATATGCAATGTAAACATGCATGGTGAGGCAGATTCCTTCTTAAAATGTAAGAGTTACCATGTAAGAGGTATCTGTCAGGCTCTGCTCAGACATCAGCCAGACTATGACCAAAGTTTAGAGCAATACGTCTTTCATCGTTCTTTGGGGTGAAGTATTTCAGCAGGTTTGTGCCCCGAGCGAAAAAAAAAAGGATTTTGTAGGGTAGTCCCACCTGCTATTCACTGGGAAAACTTATTTTTAAACTGTTTCCATGAAGTATGCCTGGTATGGGATCAGACTTTACAAGCTGAATGAGGGTTCTGCTGGATACATATGCAGTACAGTGCCTCAGTGTGTGCACCGGAAAAGGTCCAATGCTGGACTCTCTCCCTCCACACCTCATTTTTAAACTGTTAACTATAAGCTCTCATGGTAGCAATGCTGCATCTGTACCTCAGAGGCCACTTTCTGGTGCCAGGAACCTCCTAATAAGTACCCCTTGTGTACATTCCTTATATAGAAGTTCTCAGGCCAGCACTGGAAGGTTCTTCATTCTGTTCTCCTACACTGCCTGCACAATGAAAGCGTTAAAATATTACGGAGACACTTTATAGAAAATAAAATCCTTCTTTTTGTGATGAGATCACTTAACAAAGATGTTTTAAAGATTTCCAACTTGTCTCTGATTTATTTGTCTATAAAGATCGGTGCACTGACTTGACAAATTGATCTAGATTAAAAATCAACTACAATAGAGCATGTGATCCTTTACAGAGAACAGTCTTCCTAAATTATGAACTGAATCAGAAAAGAATTGTGAAAATAATGTACATTTTTACTCTTGGAAAAATACCTATTTATAGGGTTAAATACCTATTTATAGGGTGTTCATGAATCTGCAAAAAGGTTTCAGAAAAATAAACATCAATGCTATGTTCCTAGTTGTTTGACATCTTCTCAATAAAGTGAGGAACTGAAAACCCAAATATCTACGTGGATCTCAATTTTTTGTCTGGTGACATTATTTCCACTATTATTTTTCTGCTGCAGTTCAGTAGAAAATAAACTTTTCCTGATACAAAAAAGCTATTTTGCGCAATGGTAGAAAATCTTCCCTGTATTCTGTTTATTTTACATCCCTTTTTTCCCTTTGATTTTCAGGGGTTCTCCATGACACTGTTTACCTGTTTCTTATTAGAAAAACAACCTGCTGAGCAAATAAATATGTGAAAGGATCTCTAGAGTTGTAATCAAAACACTGTAGTGTTCTTGTCTACACTTCATAGAAAACATTATGCCCTTCTTTTTTTACAGTTTTATTAAGCAGTTTTGTATTTGCAGTTTGCATTGTGGCTATTAAGGCTATATATCCCACTTCTCACAGAGTACTCTAACGGTGCCTGAAAAGCAGGCTGTGAACTGAATGGTGCCGTTTATATTTCCAAGTTTATTGCCTTGTGCTTTTAATGTCTTTTGCATTTTTATTAATGTGAGCTGCTACTTTATGCTGGTGGGCTGTGAAATCTATCTTTCTGTGATAGGACTTACACAAGAAATCAGCAGAAATTTTCAGTCCAGTGCCTTTCTTTTGGTATCAGTGGCAGGTTTTTTGGCATACCTTCATTATTATGCCTGCAAGCAGACATTGCCTGTATGCAAAAAATACTAAATTTCTCTGGAGTTACTAGTTTGTAGTATGATTTTGAGTACTGTAAGATCTAAAACTTCACAATTATATCATACTGCAGAAAGAAAGATATCATTCAAGAGCTGAACACATAGCTTAAATTCTTACAGTCTGAAAGCTTCCTCTCATTCCAGGCAAAACATGGAGGTGGTATCACAGCCTTCAAACTTGGGTGGCCCTTAGGATTTCAGATTGTATTGTTTGGGCAAGTGCTGAATGTACTGGGGCATATTCCAGAGGGCTCTGTGGCATAAAATTCTAAGTGTTATAAAAATGTAATGGAAAATTGTAATGTAATAAGGTGCTCACATGTATATCTGGAGTTCTGCATGTATACATCTGGAACTCTACTCTCTGGAATAAACACAGCTGCATTTATTTGAATGTGTGAAACAGATTTATATATGCAGGAGAATAAATCTTGTATTGCACACTCAAATACACCAGAGTGCAGAATTTAGTTGGCTGTGTATCACTGTCGTGAACTTTCTCCTTTTTTTTATTTTTATTTTTAAATTGTGTGAGAATGACTTCAAAATTTGTCCTCTGATTTCAAGTTCAGAATTTAAAGAGTTACCATTCAGGCACTTTAGCTATATCCCTCTCCAAATAACTATCCCAGGCCAGAGTGAATAGCACTGTCTTTATAAGATCCCAGACACTAATTGCACTTATTTATAGGTTTAGCCATATATAGCATGTGAGGGAACTTACTGCAACTTGAGGGTCTAAATGCAAATAAAATGCTGTCAATTCACTGTGATATTAATTGTAATCTTACATGATTAGAACAGAATTGCAGATACTGCACCTGCCTCTGCACCCTTCTTACTCATCTTACAACTGTGCTTCCAAGTGTAAGCATTTATCTGTTTACTGCCACTTTGAATGAACAGTGCAGTGGTGGCATGAGTTGCCATAAGCAGTGAGCATGAGGTAAGCTGTGGATGGGTTTTATCTGCACTTCCTCCAGCTCAGAACTCTTTGTTCTGAGGTCAGCCAGGACGGCAAAGGATGAGTGACCTTCTTACCTCCTAATAAGAAACGTAGGGACAGGATGAGTATCCTCACAGGAATAGGGTACAGATGCAGATTTGCTGTCACTGTAGAGGAAGTAGCTGGTGAAAGTAGTTCTATTTTCTGTACTTTACAAGAAGTAGTCCTTGTTAAAACTCTTTCAAAACATTTCATTCAATAAGGCACGTGAAGAGGAAAGGCAAAGCAAAGACACCAGCAAACCCAATCTGCACATTTATTTTCTAGGAGACAAACAGCCTGAATCATGACATTTCCCAAATGTGGCTGTGGATACACCATGAAAGATGTAAATCAACATTGTCCTTTAAAGATTAACACTTCCTGTGCAAAACCCAGTGCTGCGTCCAAACAGATTCACATGCTTTCGAACAGTGTGTCCATGTCTTGTGAGGTAGATACAACTAACAGTAGTACACTTCTTTTTCGGAGACCACTTCCTTTCCTTTCTTGGACAATTAATCTACAATGTAACAACCCAAATGCAGGAAGGGGACTGAAAAATGCCTGTGCCCAGGTAGACCTGCAGAAAATAACAGACCTTTCTGAGACAACCCAGCAATGTTTCCCAGCTTTCCATTCCACTGGTGCTGTTTTCTCAGAACACTGGGAAGGCATATTGTATATGCCAGCCCTCCCTTTCGTCAGTTGCACCTGGACAGCCCCTAAGATACTGCTCCATAGCCTCTGTTACACTAGAGCAAGCCTTTGTCCTGAAAGATAGGAGAGCTGCTTTCTCAGCAACTCTGATACTCATAATTTTTAAGTTACTCTTGCTTCAGACTCCCCAAAAAGGCTCTCCAAAAGGCATGCCAGTTACCTGTAGTATCACCCATCCAGAGCAGCCTTGTTGCAGATCCAGCAGGCTTGTTAGCGCTGCCACTTTATGCAAGGCTGCAGGCATTCAGCTCTCACAGGCCCAGGGAGTCAGAGGATACAACTACCACATACTGAAGTTATGAAGTGTTGAAGCTTAGCATTATCTAAACTGACTCACTCTCTTTGAGTGAGGTCAGACAATCAGCTGAAGACCACCTAATTGTTGCACATGTTCACATGACTTCAGCTTGACTAGAAAATTATGGAGCACAGGTCCTATGAGGAGCGGCTGAGGGAACTGCATTTTTTTTAGTCTTGAGAAAAGGAGGCTGAGGGGAGACCTTATCGCTCTCTACAACGGCCTGCAAGGAGGGTGTAGAGAGGTGGGGGTCACTCTCCTCTCAGGTGACAAGCCATAGGATGAGAAGAAATGGTTTCAAATTGCACCAGGGGGGATTTAGTTTAGATATCAGGAAAAATTTCTTTACTGAAAGGGCAGTCAAGAACTGGAACAGGCTGCCCAGGGGGGTGGTAGAGTCACAATCCCTGGAGGTATTTAAAAGGTGTGTAGATGTTGTGCTTGAGGACATGGTCTAGAGGTGGACTAGTCAGGGTTAGGCTGTGGTTGGACTTGATGATCTTGAAGGTATCTTCCAACCCAAGTAATTCTATGATTATAGATGTAGGTGTAATGTTAACAGAAGTTGTCCATCTTAAGGCTGCTCTGGGGAAATTGTTAGGGGAAAATGGAAATTCAGGATGCTGCTCAACACCAGTGGAGACACTCTGCTCAGGCCTAGTGGTTGAAAGGCCAAAGTAATACAGTTATAGCAATCGTGTCCCACAGGAGAGAGATAAACATGTACTTTGGTGTAAGGATTCAGAATTTGTTTATAATTGAACTGAAAGGATCTGATAAACTCCAGCCCAGAAATGATGTTTCTAGGTAGTGACATAAGTGGTTTGTTTGGAAGTAGCCTGTTTAATCTGAGGGAAGGGAGACAAATGGGAGAAAAATATTTTGGTATCAAGTTTGCTCTACTTTTATTAAAAAGTATGTATAGGATCTTGGTAGATTTACTCTTTTGCTGAGGAGCTGTTCCTTTCCCATACTAAAAGAAAAGGGGAGATAAAATGCTCCAAAGAACTGAAAATTCTTAAGTGTGGAGGGAGACCATTCACACAAAGAAATAAGGTGGAGTTTTTGGCTTTAAAGAACATAATGTTTTCTCTTGGACAGGCTGTCCTCCCATAAAGCTAGTATTAGCTCTCTGGGACTTACTGGAAGCCCTCAGGTACCTTACGTGCCATTAGGCCTGAGTTAACAGGGAGGAGATTCTGCAGCACAGCGTACAGAACCAGTGAGCAACATGTTTAGTGGATCATGACTAATTGAAACAAAAAAAAAAAGGAAAAAGGTTAGATGTTCCAAATCCATATTTATTGTAATTACTTGATGACTAAACTGGTATTCCACAGTCCATAGAGAAGGAAATTCTTCCATCCATTAGGGAGTGTCTGTGACTTATCCAGCCTCATTTTTTTCTGGTCCAAACTTCTTTATGTGACTGGAATAAGAACACTTCCTTGCTGTACTTGTCAGAGCAAATCACTTTAGCTTCTCAGGCTTCTCTTTGAGAGAAATGTTTTGCACACTGCTGAGATGATGATCCCTAGTTTTTTATGGTTGGCCAGATTCTTACAGACCAACTTAAAAATGACTGTAGCAAAAATGTAAAAGACCATTCTAATACTCATTTACTCATTGCTGTCATGCTGAGGTAGAGACATTCTTGAGAAGTCCTCATGTTGTTTTGCTGCCTGTGAGCAATAGTCTGTGCTAGTGGAGTTCTGAAGCTGGTCAGTAATTAAAATCACATCTGCCAATCTGTTTCTCCTGTCCTTGTGATGCCTTATTATCATGGTATTTGAGAATGTCTAAGAATAGATTTTGAGCAGAATGTCTATTATAAACCAAGTGAAAGTATGATTATATTAACATCTCTATAGGCCATTGTTGACTAGGTCTGCAATTAATTATTAGAGCACAATCTTTTTTTTTTTTTTAATTTTCCATATCTGTTCATTTAGGAACAAAGTTTGGTTTTTTGTGTACTTGCATCTCTCTTAGGCTTGCTACCTTAGGAAGTTCTGGCAAACAGGTAGTTGGCAGGAAAACTACCACTTCAGATTATTCTGCCCTGTTTCTGTTAATATCAGCTGCACACTCAAAATGTAGCCTGATGGCTTCAATAGTGAGAAAGAAATCTATTAACTCTCTTTGTGCTGATCACTTTTATGTTCCAGATGGCAATAGAGCCAACCAGTTGAGTTTAGAGCAGCATTTTGCCTCATACATGCACTGGAATGAGCAAATAAGTCTTTCTCCTTCCCATCAGCAACTGGCATTAGCTGGGAGGGGTGGCTGACACGCAGGAACACTGCGCAGCCATCCAGCCAGACCTGGACAGGCTGGAAAGCTGGGCAGGGAGAAACCAGATGAGGTTTAATAGAAGCAAGTGTAATGTCTTGCACCTGGGGAGGAATAACCGTCTGTATCAGTACAGGCTGGGGGATGACCTGTTGGAGAAGAGCTCTGTGGAGAAGGACCTCGGGGTCCTGGTTGATGACAGGTTTGCTATGAGCCAGCAGTGTCCACTGGTGGCTAAGAGGGTGCATCATGGGATCCTGGGGTACATCAAGAGGAGTGTGGCTAGCAGGTCAAAGGAGGTGATCCTCCCTCTCTACTCTGCCCTGGTCAGGCCCCACCTGGAGTATTGTGTCCAGTTCTGGGCTCCCTGGGATAAAAAAGACAGGGATCTCCTGGAGAGAGTCCAGAGAAGGCTACGAAGATGATTAAGGGCCTGGAACAGCTCCCTTATGAGGAAAGGCTGAGTGAGCTGGGGCTGTTCAGTCTGGGGAAAAGAAGACTGAGGGGGGACCTAATTAATGTTTATAAATATTTTAAGTATGGGATGCAGGGGGAAATGGCCAACCCCTTTTCAGTGGTCTGTGGGGACAGGACAAGGGGCAATGGCTGTAAACTGGAGCACAGGAAGTTCCGCACCAACATGCGGAGGAACTTTTACACAGTGAGGGTGACAGAGCCCTGGGACAGGCTGCCCAGGGAGGTGGTGGAGTCTCCTTCTCTGGAGATATTCAAGACTCGTCTGGACGCCTATCTGTGCAATATGTGCTAGGGAGCCTGCTTTGGCAGGGGGATTTGACCCGATGATCTCTGGAGGTCCCTTCCAACCCCTACGATTCTGTGATTCTGTGATTCTGTGATTTCCTGGCTTTACAAGCAGTATATTTTTTGCTTCTTCAGTTGTTTTTCTGTGGACCATAGATTGAGAAAGGACAGATTAGCCACAGATTTTTTAATGCTCAGTAGGCAAGATCTATGTCTGATTTAAATCAGTGACATACATTTTCATTCCTGAATATCTGGTCTATTGTGTGATGCTCAGGGAAAAAAAAATCTTCCTGGAGTCATTTAGACAGGTTTCTTAGCTGGAAATATAGAGATGTTGCAGAAAGATCAGCCTTGTCAGCTCTTTCGCTATCATAGACTCATAGGATGGTTTTGATTGGAAGGGACCTCAAAGATCACCTAGTTCCAAACCCCCTGCCATGGGCAGGGACACCTTTCGTTACACCAGGTTGCCCAAAGTCCCATCCAGCCTGGCCTTGAACACTGCCAGGGAGGGGGCAGCCACATTTTGCCTGGAAAACCTGTGCCAGTGCCTCACCACCCTCACAGTGAGGAATTTCTTTATTATATCTAATCTAAACCTACCCTCCTTCAACTATAAAGCCATTTTTCCTTGTCCTATCACTCCGTGCCCTTGTAAACAGTCACCTGATCTTTCCTGTAGGCTCCCTTTAGGTACTAGGAAGCTGCAATAAAATCTCTCTGGAACCTTCTCTTCTCCAGGTTGAACAAACCCAACTCTCTCAATCTGTCTTCACAGGGGACATGCTCTATCTGTCTTCATGGCCTTTCTCTGGATCTGCTTGAGCAGGTCCACATTTTTCTTATGCTGAGGGCGTCACAGCATACTCCAGGTGGTGTCTCACCAGAGCAGAGGGGAAGAATCACCTCCCTAGACATTCTGCTTCTGCTGTTTTTCATGCAGTCCAGGATATGGTTTGCTTTCTAGGCTACAAGAACACATTGTCAGCTCATGTTAAACCAATTAACACCCCACAAGTCCTTCTCCTCGGGGCTGTTCTCAATCCACCCATTGCCCAGCCTGTAAACCTGTTTGGGATTGCCTCTACCCATGTGCAGGACCATGTACTTGGCCTGGTTGAACCTCATTAAGTTCACATAGGCCAACTCCTCAAGCCTGTGAAGGTCCCTCCAGATGGCATTCCTTCCCTCCAGAGTATCAACTGCACCACTCAGCTCAGTGTCATCTGCAATCTTGCTGAGGGGGCACTCAATGGACACTGTCCATATCCCTGACAGACATTGAATAATACTGGTCTCAATACAGACTCCTGAAGGACACCACTTTTCATTGCTCTTTACCTGGACATCAAGCCATTCACCACTAATCTTTTAGTACATGCAATACTAGTTGTAAAGCCACTCCAAATGAAGACATATCCTCTCTGGTTTGGATTTTCAGGACATACAAAATCTGCATGTGTTTATCACTCCCTGATCCTCAAGGTGATAGAGAAAATGAGTTTCAGCATGATGAGCAGAGAAATGTATTACAATTGTTGAGATGCTTTTCTCCTTTATGGTGCTCCCTAAGAGCAAGAGTAGGTCTTACTTACGTGGTTCTTGTGCAGCTGGAAAGGTTGAAAGGTCTACCCACTCTTTTTCCTGTGCTTTTTCAGTCTCCACCTGAGGAAACCAAAGTATGTATAGTGCTGTGAGTCCCCAGGGGTACAAAATGCATTGGCACTGGATTAAGGCTGTATAGGTTGGCTTAGGTGTTCCTAAGCAGGCACTTAGGAACTTCTCAGAGGATGGTGGAAAGCATCACTCCATCAGAAAGCTTGACACAAATGTGTACAGCCTCTTCCCAAGCTCTTTTTTTGCAATGGTATAACACTCTGCTGCTTCTTATGCACTGCATGCAGTAATTTAGATCTAAAAGTATCATGTGACAAATGAACATCACAAATTTTAGAGTATCTGGAGGCCATTGAGCCATTTTAGCTAGGTCCCCTTCTTGTAACAGACCAAATGGTGTGCTGATAAACTCCTTTGTCTGTAGGGTAGCACCATTGACCGATGCATCTCTAATATGTTATTTCCTAGATACCAGGCGTAGCTTAATACAAGATTATCATGTATCATAAAGCTAACTCTGGCACTTGATGACACTTCACATTTAGTAATGAAACATAATGAAAGACAAATGATATTACAAAAAATTACCTGTTGAATTTTCATATTTGTTTGGACAGGTGTTTTTTGGGTGGGAAGCTATTTATGACTTTCAAGACAATGCGTTTGCGTATAAACAGCGAGTAGCTGTTCCTTATACTCTCTGAATAGCTTTTTAGTTCTCACCACTATTTAATTTTAATGTGCTCTGTAGAAGTCTTAAAAATAGGTTTGATTTTGAATTTGGCTTTTGTTACTGAACTTACATTGACAAACAGGGCAAATAATAGGATTTCCTTTGATGAATTAGCTGAAGTTTACAGTGTTTTGATGTGAAGAATTTGTAACATACCTTGATTTTTTGCTAGTAATGAAAAATATAATTCATTAGAATGGATTTTTGTGGGGTTTTGTAATGACTAAGCCAACCTGGTAAACGCATTTCTGTGTTACTAGTTTGAAACAGCAAAAGACTCCCATATCAAGCACAGCTGTCACGCAAAACTGCAACTTTTAGGAGAATGCAGTTTGCAGGTGATTACTCTCCTGGTTACTTAGGCCTTTATAATCTGTATTTTATTGGAAGAAGTTACTAACTCTACAGTAATTTTTTCATTCTTTTTTCTTTTCTAATAGTTATAGCTGCTTTTATTAGAGAATAAGCAATATATCACAAGTGCATTTGTTAGATGCATAAAGTTCTCACTGTTCTTATAAAATACTTTGTTAATCTGAAGCAATAGAAATAGTGTATTTTGTGTCTATGCTTGCACTAGGAAAGCAGATATTCTGATCTGAGTGTTGAAGATTTAGAATATTTAACAATTGTTTAGAAGTCCTATTAGAAAAATAGTTCAAACTTCATTGTTTGATTATCAATATCACAAAATTGATTCTCTCAAAGTATAATTTTATATTCATACCATAGCTGGATACAAAACCCTCCTTTTATTGATAAGCTATACTTTCTAAAAATAACTAGCACTTTGTCATTAATAAATAAGTTTACCAATAGATGGAACAGTATAGGTTATTTTATCCAAAACATGCTACCATCTTGCCTCGGAATAGGTTATCCGTTTTTGAGATCTCTTGTGTTTTTAGGGATGCTTGGCAGTGGAAGATTCAGAGTGCTCCAAACATGAACATAGCTCCAGATATGCAGGAGGCAGGGTAGGAAAGAAGAGGAGAAGGGTTGTTATTTCAGATAAAAAGCTGTGTTCTTTAAATTACTTACCCAAAGACATGCTAGAAATCAGCAGCAGATCTAAAAACAGAATCAAGTTATATTGCTTTCCAGTCTGAATACTGCCCTTACTCCAGACACCATAAATCTTTCACTTCAAACTATGTAAATAGTTGCGTTCCTACAATGGAGTCATTTTGTTTCTGCAGTGTTAGTCCTGTTCTATTTGATATTTTGAATGTCTGCTATTTGGATCATTGTTTATCCAAATCTTAGTTGTTCATAGTGTGGTGTGATTCTGAATAGGGTTTGAAAAAAGGATATTTTATCAATGGACACCTTTTCGTGGAACAGATTGTGAGATCAACAGGTAATAATTACTCTGCCTTGGCTATGCCTCTGCTTAAAATTATCAAAGGACATAACCAGTCATTTTCTACCTCCTTGCCTTTCCTTTTCCTATCCTACTGAACCTCGTCTGCTTACTAACATTTGCAGTATGCAGGCATTTTGTGCCTTTATCTGGGCTCCCTGGTATAAAAAAGACAGGGATCTCCTGGAAAGAGTCCAGCAAAGGCTACAAAGATGATTAAAGGCCTGGAGAATCTCTCCTACAAGGAAAGGCTGAAAGAACTGGGGCTGTTCAGCCTTGAGATAAGAAGGCTAAGAGGGGATCTAATTAATAGCCAGCCTCTTTTCAGTGGGGATAGGACAAGGGGCAATGGCTGCAAGTTGGAGCACAGGAAGTTCCGCACCAATATGTGGAAGAACTTTTACACAGTGAAGTGTAGAAGTGACAGAGCCCTGGGACAGGCTGCCCAGGGGGGTTGTGGAATCTCCTTCTCTGGAGATACTCAAGACCTGGCTGAACGCCTACCTGTGCGCCCTGTCCTAGGGAACCTGCTTTGGCAGGGGGGTTGGACTTGATGATCTCTTCAGGTCCCTTCCAACCCCTACGATTCTGTGATTCTGTGATTTATATGGAAACAGGTAGCTATTGTACCTTGGCTAATGCTGATGCAAAACTGTGTTGTGACCAGTAGCTTAACAGGAATCTGAGAATCCACCCCAGAAAAGGAATGATCGGTGACATCTGATGAACTCAGACAGCACAATTGTATTTGGAGGAAGGCAACTGATTTAACAGATCCACTTACTGGAAGAAATCAGCTTGCTAGAGGTGTGACTATAAAAAGCACATGCAGGTCAGCAACCTAAGACTAGTAGTGTTAAAGCCATGACTCCTTTAAACTGTTACAAAAAAATAATCCTGTAACTAGGAAAGGAGAAGAAAGCCATGTCCACAAAAATTTAAGTTGAATTTTCATGTTTTTCTGACTGCATGGAGAAGGCTCCCATGGAGAAATCTTTGGTCATGGGACACTGAAACAAGAAATATCTTGGAAGAGAGGTTCACATATCACACAGAGAAACAATGCTTAGCACGTTAGTGCTTTAGACTGTGTGGTTTGGCCTCTGATGTACAATTCTTGCTGCAAAATGGGAAGTGCTAAATGAGGGCTCTGGCTTGTAGATGAATTGGACTGAAGCTGTCAGCAGCACTCGTTGATGTCAACCCTCTGTTGTCCTGCTCTTAACCCAAGGAACTGAGTCAGTTATGGAAGTGTTTTGTGTTGCACCTCCAGTCGCTGTAGACTGATGGTATATATAACAATAGTAAAGAGTTAAGAACATGAGCCAGACTGTAAATAATGGTGTACAGCTAGGAAGAAACTTATATTTGGGGATACGCTTCCAATATTGTATCCTTTGGAGTTTATTACTTTTACTTCCCAGAAGCCTGGTACTGGTCATAGCTGGAGGCCAGTACTGGAGGCTATTGATCTGATCCACTTCAGTGGTTCTATAGTCCCACTGATAATAAGCTGATGCACTGTGAGCAACTTACTGTAATGTATTTTTTATATTATTCCTAACTTCATAACATAATCCAATGTACTGAAAACACTGGTCATGCTAGTACCAAATGAAGCCCAACTAAAAATACGCAGGGGTTCAACAGCATTATGAACATAGCTTGTTGTACATTAGAGAGTTTAGTCAGATTCTTGCATTCTTAAACTGTATTGATTGACTTTATGGCATGTATTCATTCTCTGTGCTCCTGAAAACTAATTCTGTCCAGAGAGGAAGTTCTGTTTAGTGATAGGAATTCTTCAATGCTGCAGCTTAATTAACATTGTTTCTACCGTAAAAAATTTCTCACTTCCCAAAGCAGATTTTTCTCCTCAAGTGATGCAACCTTCCCTTGATGGCTGTGCACCCACTTCTCTTCTACTGATGGCCCATTTTCCTGTTGTGCTGGTACTGGGTGCATTGGTTCTCCTCTAAACCCCTGCAAAACCGGGAACCGGCATGGAGGTCTTGTGGGAACTTCAAACTGGGGATTGAGGAGCATATTCCACTTCTGAAAAGGTATTTAGGGTAGTGAATATCACCCTTAGTAGCTGAAAGTTGCAGTATTCACCAAAATGCCCCCAAGTCTGCTCTGCATGAGGTAGGGGAGTTAAGTGGGGGTTGAGGTGAGAGAGAGAGACAAGAGAGACAGTGCAGGCTTCTTTCCTGATCTCAGTAAGAAAGGCCCAACAATAAAAGTTATTAACTGCTTTAATGGGCCAGAATAAGAAAATGAATATAGATAGCAAGTAAATCTTTCATCCCTTCAGACATTGAGTGCTCCACGTTTGTGCAGCATCAGATGGATTTTTGCCTGGTGTGCTGCACAGAGCAGATCTGATCCTGTGCTGTGGAGACAACCCTCTCCCTTTTGGTTCTTCAAGTTAATATGTAATTTCCTTACATGGAAACAGCTCTTATTCCTAAAGGATGTTATCATGAGAACTTCTTGCAGCACTTTCAGATAAGGCAAGGCCACCCAGGTAGCGTAATTGCTCGTATCAAGTGGGAGCTTCCTGCAGGCTCCTCTCTTAGTTGGGTGAGTTTATCCTGTAGCCAAAGAATTTGTGGAGGAGAGCACAGGCCTGACAGCCATGCTGTACATGCAGCACAGCACAAGTTTACACCCACTCAGGTTAACTGTTTTGTGGATTGCCGATTCCTAAGCGTGCAACAGTTTCTCAGTCAGGATCAATCCAAAGAATAGAAGAAAGAGATGTTATATCACAAATTCTGTTTCTTGGTTGCTCATTTGCTCAATACTGAGCACATCACTTCTCTGTGACACATCAGAGTGCCAGTCTGTGTGCTGAAACTGGCAGGTGAAAGCACCGATGCCCAGTCTTTCATGGGCCTAGACCCTCAGCTGACTTCCCTGTCTCTAGGCTGCAACATCATGTCCACAATTTCTGAGTATCCCATGCTTATGTCTTCTGAGAACTGTGCAGGCAGATTTGTCTCTCGTGGTCTGTTGCTTTTGGTTTTCCCCATATTTCCTTTCCTGGTGCTTCAGGAGGCTCTGAACAGATTCTTAGCTTTACCTCAGTCCTAAAATTTCTGTAGAAAACCACTTCAGTGGAAAGTGCTTTGTTTTAATGTCTTGCTCAGCATTTCAAGGAACCAAGACTTTCCCAACAGATCATGGCCGAATATATTGCTTGGGACATCATGGCAGCAGGCCTGTCACACTGGGAATCTGATAATACCTGTACCCGCCAAGAGTATGCAAGGAGTTGAGAGCTAGTGCATAGACATCTCAGATGTCTCTCCTGTTGCCCTGTGCCTCCATTCTGATGGAGTCACTGCCAAATGGTTACCATTTAACTACTTTGCTAAAATGTAGCAGGGAGAAATGTGGGTTAAACCTGAGTTCTCACTATGTTCCTTGAAAGGTAACCATGGAGGAGTAACTTTACTTGTAAGTGAATGTGCAACATGAGGTTATATCAGCTGAGAGCTTGTTTCCAGACATGTCAGTTCAGTTGATGGAAGCACAGGGTGGCAGAAAGGGTCCCTCTTTATTTGTAGGTGAAGAAAAGGGGATCTGAGAGCATTTTGGATAAGGTGAGATCACTTATTTTCAGTAACTTGGGTAAGCTGAGGACTACAAAAGGGTCATTCTGCCTGGGAAGGGTTACACATTCTTACATTATTGAGGAGACAATCATGTGACTCCATCTTGTGAGTCTTGACTGAAAATGCCTTTAAATAGCAAATATGTTTGTGTTTAATGTCTTTTTGCATTGTTAGACTTGAGATACAAACAATGAAATGAGAGGAGTGTTAAATATAACTCAGTGCTTGGAATGCCATGCTTATGCAAGAAACCACACCAAACTGTGAGGGAAACAAGGAGAAAAAAAAGTCACTAGTGGGAAACAAATGTGCTTTGGGGTTGCCAGCCAAAGCATACACGGGTAATAAAACAAAAGGGATTTTGGAAAGCGAAAAAAGGCAGAGCTGAAACTTGGAGTCTATTCTCTTGTTTCCCTCACCTCTCACTGTAGGTGTAGAACAATGTAACATTGATGTCTGAAATGCCTCCCAGATGTTCTGCTGGTGGGACCGGACGGGCATGTGTCAAGAACAAAGTCCACATCCTGTTTATAATCAGACTAATGTCTGTCCTAAAAGCTTTCTGTGGGCCTTAAGACAGGCAACAACACTCAACTCCAAGTTGAATTCTTTGTAAAAATATCTATATTAGCACATTGATGTTTAATTAGGAATGGAAGTGCCCTAAATGTGCTTCACTACAGCACTCACAACCCATCACAAATATTTACCTAGCTGTTGGGTACTTCAAGAAGATCTCTTTCTATCTCTTCCCTCTGCTGCCTGCTTAGAAGGTGCAACTATCCCTTTTTATAGGAGATGTAGCAATACTTTAGATTTTGTCATCCCAAGCATTTGCCTTTGCAATTAAGGTCCTCCTAAGCAGGGGCAGCCCTTGCCCTGGGAATAGTGGGCTCCATTCACACCAGGAATTTATAACCCACGATAAAATGTTATTGAGACTCATTTCCCTCTTGCACTGCACAAAGCCCTGCACCACAACGTACAAGGAACACAGAAAAAGACAATATTCTGTACCTGTGCAGTAGCCCTCAGTGTGTATTTCCCCAACTCTTCCCAAATCTGCAGAGCTGCCCAAGGCTAAGCATGAGAAGTGACGCATGGGAGATGGTTACGTAGTCCCAGCTGTCCTGGATTTTGTTCATGAGACACGTGGTTATAATTTATTGTATGGACCTGTGTTTCAGCCTTCCATTTTAAAATTACGTTGAACAAATCTGTTCTTACATTACAGAGCCCTCATGCCTTTTTAAATCGACCTCAGTGGGGCTTTCACGGGCTATATGCTAGCTATCATGCAGCAACTCACGCTAAGTGTGAAAGGGAACACAAAGGAGCAAGATAATGGCCGTTTCTCTTGTTTTCCATTACATAAACAGCTAGTATTCTCACCTCGTTAGTATTATCTTGATAATGTGTAACCTATATCATTCTGGCTATTAAGGTGTTTTCCTCAAATTCCCCTGTTTTGTGTGTGTGTAGGTAGGCGTTTACTGTAGAAGTTTCGAGGGCATATCCACCAGCTGTGAAGCATTATACCCACCGCTGCTTTTACCTATTTATTTAGCAGCATTTAAATGGTAGAAAACAATTTCTCTGATTGCACTTAACAATAATGAAACACTTACTGAAGTCCCTCTAATAACATTTTAAATATGGAAAAAACCCACTTCCCACACATCTTCTAATAAGGAGTATCCACTGAGTTTAATTAAATTACATAAATGAGAGTCCTATTGTTTTTATCCTACACAGCCTCTGCCCTCTTAAGCACCAGGAGAAGAGCTCGGTTTTAAAGAATCTTTTGCAAGTTAATAGATCCAGGCTGTGATGATCGGTGTTGAGAAAAGAGTCAGAGACTTTCAGAGAAACTATCCTGGCAGTAAATCCTTTTCCTGAGATTCAAGCGGCTGCATAACATGACGCATGGTGAACTCATTTGGCTGCAGTCAATGAATGGTACTAGAAGCAGACACAAATAATATTGGAGGTGAAGGTTGTTTTGTCTTTCTATTTCATTCCATTTGTTCTACATTATGCCACGACTTCTTAGGAGGGGGGATGCAATACCCCTTCTGTTCCTTGCCACAGATGGGACATGGAGAAATTCTTGAAGGAAACAGCTGGACTGTCATTGCACACAAGTAGTGGGAGTCTGTTTTATTTTTGTTCCATGCTTCTGTAATGTTGGGAGAGAAATAACGAGGAATTTGTTTCCTTTCCATGCTTCTGTAATGTATTGGAGAGAAGGTGAAATGACATATGAGGTTTTAATGGTTTCTGGAAAGCAGCTGCTGTGTGAAGAAGAATAAAATGGTTAGAAACACCCCCAGGATATGAAGCACTACACCAGAGCTTCTCTTTTGCCGTTGCAGACCTGGAATAAGTTGTTTTCTGGAAAAAGGGGTACATTTCTATCTTTGTTTTTAGGGATCAGGTGTTCTGGGTGAAGCTTGTCCTTTCTGGTAAAATTTAGAGACATCTTTCCCTCTATGACCTTATAGCTGAGCTGAGTGGGAACCATGGCCATATATTGATGTTATTTGGGAGAGAAATTTGGTCATTGGTTTTCATATTTTTCTTTTTTTGTGAGTTGTCAAATGTTACTGGTGAGGTAATAAAACCACTAGACAAAGACAATAACCCTCCCCCTCTTTTGCATTAAAGGTCATAGATCAGCATTTTTTCATAAGTTGTGTCCATGCTGTAGGGGTTATCATGATCAGCTGCATGAATGGAAAAGCACCTTTGGTCCTTACAGAGAAGAGATTAACAGAAAAGCTAAATATAATTTCTACAAGTTTAAATCATTTCTTTGACTACACAGTCGTCAGCTGACAGAAGGAGCCAGGTAGAAAGTTACGTACGTACTTCAGTCTTTTAATTCTAGTCTCACAAATGGTGTCACAATTTCAGAAGGAGACACTGGCCTAGTTGGCCAGTGAGAAAGTGATACGGTAATGCACACATCCTCTGTGTGGTAGTCTAAATAACTGGTAGTAATTCAGCTTTCTGTAGGGAGAAGATCCTGGAGCCAGAAGCATATTACTCTGTTGGTAAGGTGAATCAAACTTTATGATTTTAAAACTGCAGCATTAAGTGAAGTTTGAGTGGTTTTAAAAGCAGTAGCAGGTAGGTTATGCAGGGTAATATCTGTTTTCTGATGATTGTTTAGTAATGTTGACCTTAGTTTGGCCTGTCTAATTTTTCTTCAGGATCTTGAAGTTTGCTTTGTAGTCCTCCACCAGTCTCTTGGAAGAAGCATCTGCGCTAGATGTCACAACATTTAAAGTAAACCTCAACAGCAATAAAATCTCCCGACCTCAGAGCCTGTGCTTTAGATGTCTGTGCTTTGCAAAATACTTCTCTATCATCTACCATTAAAATCTGAAGATGCTGCTCACTGTGCTTTGGCCAAAATACTTTTTGACTCATCTTTTTGTGTGAAGGACAGTTATGGCGTGTACTTCTGTGTCTTGGGTTGAAGATAAACAACATTTGCATAACTTTTCTTGATTTCAGTTGTCTCTTATCCCTTAGAGTTATCTTTTGCATTTTTAAAACTTTATTTTTATTTCTATAAACAACCAAGCTAAAGAAATAATATTGTGCTGGCTGTCCTCTCTACCAACAAATCCAACCCTCTCTGGATCAGTTCCGAATCAATCTGATAGAGGCTTGAAGATTTCAAATTAATTCTATTTTTAATGATTTTAAAAAAAAAGTGGATATCTAGTTCAGCAGCACAAAGTCTGTTAATATGTGTACTGAGCGAGAAGCTGCAGTAGATTCATGTTATCTATTGACTGTCAGAGTGTTCAGAAAAAATAAAGATTTCTGGAATTTTCTAACCAGTAGACAAGGTCATTTGAACTGTTCCTTTGTTCAGATGTCAAAGGCAGCTCCAGAAAACTAAATTCCTTTTAATTTTTAGCTTTTAAAGAAGAATTATACATTAGTTTCTTATTAGAACTTTTAGTATCATACATCGTGACACTCTTTACAAAACTCATTATTTTCTGTGTCCAAACAGTGATTAGAGTATCTTAAAAATGATTGATACTTTGAAAACCTAATTTACAGTATATGAGAATTTTCTTATGCACAGACTTAGTTATTAGGCTTTGAACCTACTCTTGTATCTATTTTAAAGGAGCCAAAGTTTCAAGTGTTTAAATCACCTTTGAATATCAACAAATATTCACAATTATTTCTGTCAAACACAAGTTGCCTGCGTAGTGGTCAGGCTGGCTAAGCTCTGCTTATAATCAAAATAACCTTAACTTCCTCCTGAGATCTCATGAACAAGTAAGGTACCTTGAAGACATGAACTGCCGAAACAGAGGGATCAACCATGGGGTACACAAACCTGAAGTTTAAGCCAAAGATGTAGTCTGGATAGTCTGTTTTTGTCAAAGGTTCTGGGCTTGCTACAGCACAGAAGAATGGTATGGATGAATTTGAGGATAAGAGTAAAGTAACTACATTAGTGGGATGGAAACTATGAGGCGCAAGCTGGAAGAAACCATAAGCATGTGTCTACTGAAGAACTAAAGCCTGTGTTTTCAGATGCTGTGTGGGAATAACTATCTATGTATGCTGTCTCAAAAGTCACTTGTCTCCAAGATGAGACCACAGTTAATGACCACCAGTTAGTGGCAAGGTGTTAGTGCTTTTCTGTCTCAGTCAGAATAGATGCAATGCAAATGGGAAGTGATGGCATGTAAGATAGCAAGGCTGTGCAAGAAAGTACTGAAACTAAGTGGTTAATGTGCTGTTGATAAACTATCTAGGATAATGCTCAGAGCATCAGGTGACATTATTAATGCTGTGCTGAAAGGGATACCATGGGGCTGTTGCGGTTTATGAAGTAAACTGTTTTCACTTTGTAGTAAATACAAGGCAAGGATGCAGGCAAATAGTAATCATGTAACCGCAGCAAAGAAGCTTTAAAAATGCCAATGCATACACAGTTAAATTGGAGGGGAAAATAGGAATTTTCAGAATCCTTTATGTGTTTTTCATACAAAATAAAGCTTTGATAAGAGGTGTGTCTGGCTGTGAGATAAGGAGACTATTGTCACAAACTATCAGTCACTTGTGGCTTTCTGTAAAGGGAGAACCAACCCTTTTAGAATGATGTCAGTTGCAGAAATGAATAGGTAGATTGCAGCTGTTAGTCTCTGCCCACATGGGACAAAGGGCATGCTTTTCCCCAGGAAATGAGAGCTACCACTTACCCCTTATGATAACTAATCAAAACCCTTTTAAGCAAAGAAACGGAAGATAAAACACAGACACATACATTTTCTGTCCTGCTACTGTGGTCTAGGGAAGAACTTGATAGTAGTACAAATGCTTTCTCTAAGAAGGATTTGATGATAGAAGTTCATCTGCACTGATTTTCTATTTCCATGTTGGAAGATTCAAAGGAAAACCACTTTTCCTAGTTTTGTAATTTTTTTGTTTGTTTGTTTTTAATAAATAAAAAGGAATTACCTATTAGTAGAGAGATCTATCTCTAAACCCTGACACTGGTTTTTCTGTGTATTGAAGCCAAAGTATTTCCTGGAACATGTTTGGACTTGCTCGTTTTAGTGTCTTTGGTGTCCCATGCACAGATTTTTTTCCTCTCAAGTGTTAGGATTATTTTAATTTGGGAGGAAACAGCCTTAAAGTTGACCATGTTGTTACTATTCTGCTATTATTTTTTTTTAGGTCATTGATGATATGAATAATAAACTCCTTGCCTTTCATTCAAACTTGAAACTCAAAACTTGACTAAAAAGACAAAGCCTCATCACTTGGGTACCTCAGAGGCCAATCCTGAAAGATACTTTTTATTTTTAAGGAAAAACCTGATACTTTAGGACCCTGGAGCTCCAGAAACTTTGACATTTTGCTACTTAATGTCTAAACTTCTTAATGAGGTTTCTAAAATGTTTAAAAACTTTGGAATGAACTTTAGGAATGAGTCATGGGAAATATTTTGAATGTGCTTATCATTTAGGAGCTAGATTAAGTGACTAACTTTCAAGAACTATTCCTTACTTATGTGCTGCACATTTCTGTGTATTTTACGTAGACTGTACACGTTAGATACTTTCTCTGAACAGTCACGACTTCTTAGTTTCTTGTCTTATTAGTACCTCAGAATTTTCACCTTTCTACTACAGAAATTATAGGCAGTTCCTAGGTCTTGTTTGATTTGAAAGTATTCTAGAACAAGCTTTTAGAATGATATTCCTGTGGATACACAAAATTCTGCAGCTCACTGGATTACAAAGCTTTTGACTTTCTCCCTGCCACTCCACACAGCACAAGTCCTCATTTGTATCAAGCCACCAATCTTCCTTGTTTACTATTTTAGAATCACCTTTATTATTTTAGAATCACCTTTATTATTTTAGAATCACCTTATCTGTATACGTATTCAAAAGCTCTCCACTACTCATAATCCATTCTGTATCTCTCTTTGTACCACATGCTGGGTGTGCTGGTTACTAGCTTCATTCTGTGCTGTTTGTGAATCCAGCCATATGGCTTGTCTGGGATTTTTTTGCCCTGTGGGAAGGGAATCCTTCCCACGCAGCAGCCACAACCTACCAATCTTAGCAAATGGGAGCAAAATGTGAGTTGGGACCAAACCAAAGCTCTTCAGTCAAGTTAAGGCTGAGAAATTGTAAGCAGTGCTCCTGCTGCATGCAGTGAGAAAAGGTGACTGTGGTGACTCGGAAACATTGCACTCAGTTCTGTCACAGAGCTTTGCACTGATATGGGCAGGACCTTGAGTCGCATTACTTTGTCTTCCTCTGCCAGTGCCTGCCTTCTGACAAGGCACAGTTTTACAAGACACAAGACCCTTGTCTGGAGCATTACATCTCAAGGGAGACACACGTGTTTTCTAGGTTCTAGAAATCCAGGTAGAGACTGCTGTGGAGTAGTCATGTTGGAAGATATGAGGGAAACTGCAATAAAAAACAGTAGGTGCATTTAATATGCTAGTTCCAAATGATTGCCAAACACTTCTGTTTCTGGTGTCTTGGTCTGTATACCTAATCAATGCCAGATGTTTGCTTATTAAAACTGGAAAATCAACTGTGTTGCTGACCAAGTCTTCTGCTCATGCCTCCTCTTGTTGGAAAGCTTAATTTTTTCTGTTTGGCTGGCTGCTTACCCCAAGATGGAGGTAGCCATCAATATGAAATTCAGTGAAGGGGCATTGTTTGATTTCTAGAACTGCTCTTACAACAGTCAAGAAAGCATGGGCGAAGAGGTACTTTGGTACACAGTTTGATCAGTGTTTCAAGTTCTCAGTTATACTATATACTTAATCTAGGCAGTTTGCCTTGAGGCTGTGAGTACAACTCTGTGCTTCTTGGAAGGTAATAATAATGATTAGTTTAGTTTTGTGTACTCAACAAGAGTCCTATGAAACAAAGATAAGCAAGATGTCCCCTGGCTCTTGTCAGCTTCCCTTTTGTCTAAAAGCCTCACTGTCCTATTAGGTGTGCTCCGACAGAATGAGGGTAAAGCAACTTGTGGCATAGTTCTCATTAACAACTATGTGATAATGTCTAAATACTCCAAGCATCATGACCCTCAGGCATACTGGTGTAAGAGCAAATGAGCTGATTTTTATGTATTTGGAACTTTGTTCAATTGGAAGAATTTCTTAGGTTAAATGAATGCTGAGAGATCTTCCCTTATCCTGGAACAGCCAACAGTCCAGAGTGCTTGCCTTGTACCCAGAGCAGAATGGTCCAAGGTGGTATCTTTTACACCAGGTACATCCCTTTACAGTAGACCCTCCTGTGACAAGGGGACTGTTTCTGGGTTTTCATGATGCTTAACAATATCTCAGATCTCTTCTGGTAAAGAGTAGAGGAAGGAGGAAAGGCAAAATAACATCTTGTGAGATTAAACTTGTTTTCTCTCTAATTTATCAGCTCTGTGTGGTAGCTTAATTTTGTAATTAAACAAAAAATCAAAGTTTTATTAGATCATTTTTTCAGTGTGTTCAGAAAGCAGAAGGGATAGAAGAAGGGCTCATTGAAAAGGCAGAGGGCTTTCAAGAGAGCATTTGTGTTTAGGGATGCTAATTTGAACTGGCATGGAACGCAGCAACTCTGCTTGTGAACCTTGAGACACTACGTGTTCTCTGGAGCATGTGATGAGATATAATGCCAGCTGTCCTTTCTTCACCTCACTAAGGAAACTGCTGATCTTTGTCTTCAGCTTCTGTGCTCAGAGTTTGCATTGGTCTCTAGAAAAATGACTTTGTCATCACACCATTCCCTGCAGGTCATGCTGGGTCTGCATTACTATTGTATCCAAGCTGAAACCAGATGGGGTGTTTCACTGAGCTGTGCTGCCCTGAAAAAAAAGTTATGGGGATTTTGCTTGGTGTTCTCTTCCTCTGCTATCTCACTTTTGAAGTCTTCCAACTCATCTGCATTCAGCTGGACTTGTGGCTCCTAAGACCTATAAAATCACTGAATTATAACATCTAATACCATCTTCCACATGTTGCTTTACTGCTATCCAAAAATCCGGGCTGTATTGTCGCAGTGGATGATTTACGGGATACTGGAAGATCTAAGTGAGAAAATAGTTTCCTTTATCCCTTTTTAAGTCCTAGAATCCAAGTAGACATTGTACAGTGGGCTGCAAAATAATTGCAGAGTGTGTACTGTTCACTGGAATACTTGGCATCACGCAGTTTTTCCCTCCAAATGCCATGCAGCTGTTCTAAAGGAGCACTGAGCTGGGTGGGAACATGTTAATTAGCTTATGCCAAAACACAGTCAGACATACATGGACACAGCTGTAGTAGAGGAAGATGTGCTTAAAAGTAAGATACTTAACAGACCTAGGTTACTTTTTTTTTTGGCTTTCATTATTGACATGAAGTTTATTATTTATTATTACCTAAATAACTGTTGAGGACTTTGATCAAAGCTAATAAATTCATTTATTCTTTAACTTCTAAACATTTCCATAAAACCCCCAAGTTATGATTCAGATTTGATTGCAAGTAAATAAAACAAGCAAACAAAAAGATTAAAATATAACAGTCCAGTAGAAACAGATACGTTCCGTTTATCTTGGTCTTGTACTTTAGTCTCTTTGCAGTAACATTACTTAGATTATTTTAGGTTGAGTGTCTTTTCCAATAATTATCACACCTGAACAGTGATTAAAAAGAATTTTAGTAGTCACTCCAGTTAAGCAGAAAGTATACGGAAGGACTCATCCATTAATCTGAAAACACTTGAGTTTCCCAGTGTGGGGTTTTTTCATGTGGTTTTTCTGGTACTTTCTACTGTGAGCTATCCTCCTTGGGAAATAATTCCATGCTTTCCAAAAATCATATTCCAGCTTCCACTTTTAACCAGAAGACTATGTATAGGAAACCAGATCCTTATTCTTTATATTGAATTATGCTAATTATGCTAGAAAAGCTTTTTGTAATGCCTTCTGGGAAATAAGTGTTATATGAACAACACATTTCCTGATATGGACTGAACATTACACTTGTGTATGTCAAACGTCAAGAAAAGTTATTCTATGGTGTCCCATTTCTTCTGAAAAATAAGTAACACTTGGAAAATACTTCTAGTAAAAGAATCTGAACTGGCAAGTGATTAAAATCCAAATACCTTTCTCAGGACTGTTACTTTCTTCCTTTCCCTTCTCCCTGTGAGAAGCAGTCCTCAAGGATCTGACTGAGAAAAGTCTAATTTGTGGTGCTATGCAGAAAGCTGCTTAAACTGACAGCAGCCTTACTCACCAGTACGCTCTGAAGAAGTCTGCTTGGTATGCTCCTCGCTTGTCTTTCATTTAGGGTCCTTTGATGATTATTGAGCTGTTATATTAGTTATATCCAGTGGAGGGGAATAATCACCTGAAATACAGGTCGCTCAGTTTCCCTTTGTGTGTGTGACTGGTCGTTAGGAAGCATCTATTTAAAGGGCATGCTCAGAAACTGATTTTCTTCAGAAAAATGCCATTAAGTTTGTATTTTTTCTCAAAATGCCTTTAACATCAAGAAGAGAGAATAGCAACTGGAAGAATGTGTTTTCTTTCCTCTCCACTCAGACATCCTATAATCAAAGTTCTTATCTCTTGGTATGCTGTGTGTGGCCAATGTTCTGGCTGCTGCAAGATTTGCAGCACTCGTAAATCTGTCTTTTTAATTCATAGTTCATCGAATCCATCAGGTTATTTTTAAATGAAAATTAATTAACAAATCAAATGGGTATTCAACTAATGCTACTTTATTATTTTCCTTGCTAACTTATATCCATAATAAATACATGATTTTCAAAATGATAAAAATATATACACATTGACCAGAAGACAACTTCCAGTGTTGTGGCTTTTGAGATGTCTGCAGCTCAACAGATGCTTGATTTGTCATCTTTTCCAGTTATTTATTTATTTGTATGGGCTAAGTTGCCTTATTTTCAAAAATCCTTTCAAAGAGGAGGGTTGGAGTGCTGGTGCTGAATGGGAATAGCCTCTTTGCTCTCATCCATAAAATTCAACCTCATTACTGCTGTTTAATTAATTACTATCAAATAATGAAACACTTTTCTTCCATTTTCTTTCCAGGGTGCATCATGTGACTGGGGAATCAGTCCTTTATAGGGCAGTGATTTCTTAGAATTCTCCTTCTTCAGAGGAAATAATGTGCTATTGCCAGCTTTAGCATCATTAGCATGGTTACAGCTTAATGCTTCCTATGGGGAAATCTCCCCTCTGATTTCTGATAGATCCTGTTGAGGCTTTGTAAAATTTTCCTTGTAGACATGTTGTGAGACATCTACAAGGATTGGGGAAGGTCAAATAGAGGTTCATCAGGGCCTGAACCTATTTTGAATGCTGCTTACTGTTGTGATATGATATAATATAGTAGATTAGAATAACATCTGCCCTTTTTTTTCTTTGTAAGCCCTTTTAGATGAGTTTCCCATTTCTACATCAGAGTATCTTATTTATCAGTATCAATGAAATGTAATACTGTACCTTCCCCCCACCTCACAATCCTCATTTTATGTTCTAATGCATTCGCAGAAAGGAAAAAAACCCACCATGGGCAAGAATATTGCATTTTCTATTACAGACAAATGACATTTGATAAGAACTCAAGCAAAAAACCCCTTCATTTTGCTACTTTACTGTAATTTTCCACTCCTCCTTTCTTCCTATGCATTCCAACTACTTCTTTTTTTCCTGTGCTGTACTCTGAAGGCTCCGGTGCAGTGCAGAATGACATTGTCTCCAGCAAATTATTTTATCCAACCTAAATGAAATGTTACAGCACTGTCTTTTAAATCTCTCGGTGACTAGCGTGAAAGCATTTGCAGATTTCTTCATGGATTACTGAAAAGGAAAACCTTTATAAGAATGATTGGTGAGGTCGTGCTCTCATAGTAAATTCTGTAAGTTTTTTCTGTCCATCTACACCTTGTATCATTTTTACAGGACTGGCTATCAAATCAGGAAATTAAATTTTTAGAGAGGGTTTCAGAAGCATTTTCAAGCTCTAAAGGATGCTGATAAGAGACACTGAAATGCAAAGTAGGCACTTCATAGATCAAACTTGAAATTCTTTCTTTCCTTTGAAATTGTAATTATAGCTGGGGGAATATTTTCAATGTGTGCATTTCTTTCAAAAATGGTTGTAATGATAAAATTACAAAGTTGATCAGAAGCAGAATTACATAGGTCCAAAACTCATTACCAAAAGTTTTACTAAAACCAGCTGCTGTAATATTGATATGAGACGGAACAGAATGGCTTGTTCATAGCGGGCAAAGTTTCACTGCTTAATAACGACTACTTTGGATTCAGTCCAGTGAATAGTTTAACTCTATAAATAATGCAATCTTCCTACAATTTCCTCTCTCAAGATTTGGTCTCCTTAATGATTTCAAACCTGCCATGTCCCATGGTATTATTATACTGCTTTAAATGGCTGGGAATTGCTGACTCCTGGTAGCTCTCTGGACTTTTCTTCTGCTCTCTTTTTCAAATTGACCCTTCAATTGAATGTAAATTATCATAAAAGAAAAGAAAAACATGTTGTACTGTCCCAGTATGGCTTATTATACTGAAGACAACCACACAATGAGACTTTTCAGTTGCAATATTACTTTATTCATTTCACTTGGGAATTACTTATTTAACTTTGGTAACTTACTCAATTTGAGTATCTTTCAGAGCCAGGGAAAAAATGTGTTTGCTTTTCATGTGGCTAAGAGAGTGGAGAAGGTGGGGAGATGACTGGCTGCACATGTCCACTAGTTAAAAGAATCATAGAATCTTGGACCGTTTAGTTCCAACCCTCTACTGTGGGTAGGGACACCTCTAATCAGACCAGGTTGCCCAGAGCCCCACCTAACCTGGCCTTGAACACTGCCAGGGACAGGGCAGCCGCAGCTTCTCTGGGAAACCTGTGCCAGCGCCTCACCACCCGCACAGGGAAGAATTTCTTCCTAATGTCTAATCTAAATCTGCCCCCTTCCAATTTAAAACATAAAGGTTGTCAATGGGCACCTTCATGCCAGTTATTTCCCATAAGAATATCTCCCTACCCTGTGGAGTTTTGGGGCATTCTGCAGTAAAATGTGGATGGCTTTTTCAGTGGTCATATTTGATATTCAATGCACAAAGTGCTTGCCATATCCTTAGAGTATATCGTTACAAATCAGCAGTCACAGCTTTCCAGCTCTTTAAGGTTTAAAAAAAAAAAAAAGACCCTACATTTCAGGTTTGAATCTGGGTGTTTTTCTGGCCTTGTTTCATTTTTTTTTCTCTGTGCTTGTGGCAGCAGCTGTCATTAGCAAAGATCAGCATCTGTGCAAGTACATAAACTGGAGCAGAGACATCACAGCACCTGCCAGTGCCCCTTCCTGTGGGAAGAATGAAAGGGGAATAATTGCAGAAAGCTGAAGTTTCACCCAGGGATGAGCCATCTCAAAGTTCACCCATGAGTGTGTGCATGCATCCTTGTATGCTTGTTTTTTGATCTTGTTACTTTCACTAACTTCTAGATGTCTAAGCAGGAATGAGATGTCAGTTTCCTCTGACTCTTCTTAAATCCAATATAAAAATGTGTCTTGAGTCTTAGATTTTCTGTGCATTTGGAATTCATTCTGCATCATTTCTGTTACTTCCATAAGTCAGGCTGCTAACAAGTATCATTTCTTAAAGCACTGAAAGGACTGAATGGAGACTTAACAGCTGTGGCAGACTGCACCATGTCATTCACTGAATGTGGAGACAAGAGTTTGAAAACCTGAGACAACCAAACTGAATTTCAAAAGGGCTGGAAAGTTACTTGCTTCAGCAACCCCCATCTGGGATCAGTGGTGAGGGTAGGGATCTAAGTTGTTCCGGAGGACAGGCAATGGGTAGTGGGTTTATTCTGCATCACTGACAGCTACATGGATATTTGAGTAGAAAATACGGTGGGAACAGTGGCTGTATCAGGTCTGCCAGCTTTCCTGATTTTATTACAAGGCTTGCTGCTGTTTTCCTTACTCCATCCCAACAATTGTAGTCATATGATTGCACAAGAATTTTGGCCTTGGTTTACTGAGAAAGAATTTCTAACCCTCAGGTTAGGGAGGGAAAGCATGAAAAAGTGAGACTCGGAGCTAAATAAGAATGAATTTAGAATTCAGTCTTTTTGTAACTTCATTAGATTTTTGCTGCCACTCACTAAATTTTGGAAGCTGCCTCAAAGATTTCTTTCTGTGTTTGAGGTTGGCAGGAGTGGTGTATTTCCTTTTCAAGGCATATCCTCCACAATGCAAACAGCTGGAATAGGCTCCTGCAGGAAGAAAGTTCTCTCTGAAGTGGGACAATTTGGAAGGCCCCAGCACAGTATCTCTCTCTTTGTCTTGTTAGATTTTCCGAAGTATGCAAGGAAGTCTGCAGTTCAGCAAAAGTCTCACAGATAATATGTTTGCTGTCTGACTACTACTGTAGGAACTGTTTTTAAGCAAAAGGAAACATGAGCTAGCAGGAATTCTGTGCATTAATTTAAGGTTAATAGACACAATGGTATTTTGTCTGGACTAACTTTCTTGGAAGAATGTCTTCTGAGCTGTTATTCAGAGAAGAAAAAATTACATTTTCTAGAACAAGTAAATAAATTTTTAGTTATTTTAGGGGTGTTACCTGTATCTGAAGTTCTTGTGGTATCCAGGCTCATCTTACAGCCACGTAAATGACCAGTGAATGCTAGTGTAGCGAGGTGTCATACAGTTCTCATGCAAGCAAGGAACTTTATCTTAGCTTATGCTTTGTGAATTACTGTGTGGTTATACATAATATTACGTATCATCACAAGGAAGAATAGCAATTAAAGAACACAGTAAAGAAGCTAACAGAGATGATATTAAATATGCTAAGTTGATGTGTATAGTAAAGAGAAAAAAATCTATAATTAAAAGGCTGTTTTATTTTTTTCCTTCCCTAACTTGGTTACAAAATTTATAGTGTACCAATTTTAAAATTACACACTTTTCCTACCTAGAATCACAGAATTGCAGGGGTTGGAAGGAACCTCAAGAGATCATTGAGTCCAACCCCCAAATCATAACTATAACACAAATCCTAGCATCTACCTAACAATTTTAATTTTAAAATCCACAATCTGCTTCATTCTCCAGGTAGGATATAAGAAAATTAAGATTTGGTTATTTTATTTTTTCCCCAACTATCTGATTTACAATTACCATGTACATTGTCTGCCTTTTATCTTGCTGCTGAGATAGAATAAAAGAACTCTCTGTATTTTAGGCTCTCTGTAGAATCCACAATAGAAGTGTCAGGGAATATGAATTTAACTGAAATGACAAAGTTACATGAAGAAGTTTTACTGTTTGAGTGCCAACAGTACAAACTGTGAGAAAAAAAAATTACTGAACCACCATAGAAGAATTCTTTCTCCTTTTTATAACTTCGTTTCTTCTCTATGATTTACATTCTTCAGATGCTGAATTCAGAAATATAAATTGTTCATCACAGATTTTTATCTTGAATACCAACACAAACATTTTTCTGGCCATTTGGAGTAAATCTTTCCTTTTAAAGATACATATTTAATGTCGAAGCAACAATTTCACGTCTATTTTTCACAGCTATTCATGGTGGACTTGGCAGAGCTAGGTTAATGGTTGGACTTGATGTTCTTGAAGGCCTTTTCTAACCTAAACAATTGTATGATTCTATATTTAATTAATAAATTTTTATGCTTGTGATCTATTTAATCTCTTTACTGAAAAAGTAAATGTTATTTTACAGCCAGTGCTTTTTTTGACTCTTTACTATCCCTTCCCACCCCAGCCTATCATTCCATCCCTAAATGAAATGTTTTCTTTTCAAAAAGCAGAAAACCTTCTCAAGCTGAAATCCAGCACATTAAATGTGCCAGTTCTAATAGGTGCTACATAAAATTTATTGGGAAAAAGTATTAACTTAAAATGATTTTTTTAATCCATTCCACAAACAGTTTACTAACAGCTTTTAACATTTGTTTCTTCCCACGTTAACTTTCATCCTGTGTATTATTTCATCAGATGCACACATGATTCTTGTAATTGTTTATTCCTTTGCAGAAAGCTTCAGAAGTATATAATCAAGTCTGTTTTGGCCAGACATTCCTAAAAGCAATTGTTTTAGGCATATCCTGAACACCCAGTATACAAAACCACACTCAGTCTGTAAGTGATTACTAGAGATCATGGCAAGCAATAAAAAGATTATATTTGCTTATATTCTTCATATTCTCTTTTGTGCCTCTCTGACACGAGCATAATTATGCCAGTAATTCAGTGGGGAGGAAGAGTGCAACTGGCTGACAGCACTTTTGAGACCATCCCATGTCAGGTGGATGACCAGCAGTCCTGTGCTGTTTGGGTGGGGATTGAAGCTCGGTGCTCTGGAGGGAGCTCCATTAACCTGTATCTGGGAGTGATGTTTATTTGCTTTCAGACAAGTGGTGAATGAGCACTCAAAAGTATTAGCTTTCTTTTTCTGACAGTTTCACAGGCATCTGGCAGGTTGTGTTGGTGCCCTGGATTCAGTAGTAGTTGCACAGGCATTCACTGGCATCTTGAAGCACTTGAAACCTGTGCAGTGATTAACTGCTGCTTTTTGCCAACATGATTTGTATCCATTTTGTGTCCTATAGATACTGCTACTTGCCATGTGGCAGTTGTTTTAGAATTCCTTGTGTACTCCTAACCCTCTGTCATGCTTTCTCCATTTTCAAATACTTTTCTTCTGTATCTTAGGGTAGAATCTTAGATATTGGAAGAAGGTGTCAGATTGTTCATTGTCCATGAAGAGATGTGTGTGTATGATTCTTAAGCAGAGAAGTTTTGCAGTTCAGGATAGACTCTTGTTGAAGGAATTCTGGCTTAGTCATGGTAAGTTGCTTCTTAGCCAGACATTGGTGTAGACTGTGGCTAAAATTATGAGTAGCATTGAGGAAAATCCAAGGAGTGTGAATGAATTTAGTGGTCTGGTCTTCACTGGCTGTTCTCACAACTGCAGTCTGCTGTTCCTCCTGATTTATCTGCTTTTCCTTAAAAGACACATTTGGGTATGAAAGTGGGATGTTTACCATCATTACAAATTTTGGGTGGGGTTTTTCAGTAAGAGTAACAGGAGAAAGAAAGATATGAACTGTATGCACTTGAGAAGAAATACCTGCCCAGGATGTTTTAAATCTGAAAACTGTTAAGGCAAGAAGTCTGGATTAGTGTCTTAGATGGCAAAAATAGTTACATAAAAATTCATTTTTACTGGGAGTAAAATAGGATAATTAGGTCTGGATTTTGCAAGCAGAGAATAAGTGGAAACTGTGACAGGGAAAGCAGCAATATCTACATGTTTGTGTTCATCTCATCCAGCTGCTGCCTCCTTATTCTGTTTAAAATAGTGTATCTATGCTTTGCATGAAATGATCTATGTATGGGTGTATAAAATTTTGGGGTATAAACATGTAATAACCTACACATATAAATGTATACATATTGTTTGGGTGCATGTGTAAGTAGGTATCATACAAAGCAATACTGCATATAATAGCTGCCACTGGCTGGATTTTCCGACCAGCCACCTATGTACATTTGATTTTAAGAGATTAGTTTGTGGTATTTGGATGCATTATGTTGCAATGTCTTTTGCAACACTCAGCTCAGGAAAAATGAGGGTGAAAAAAGATAATCTAACAGTTTATATCCCTTATCAGTTTAATATACAACATCAGTCTCACTGAATGAAAAGAAACTTGATTCACTTTTACCAATTCAGTTATGATGTATTATTGCACTATGGATGTGTTTAGATGCTGAATATGATTTGCAAACTGGATATTATTTTTGTAGATACTGCTTTCAAATTTTGAGGCTTCAGATGAAATCTGAAAGCAGTATCTACAAAAATAATTCCTGCAACAAGTCTAGAGGACTATTTTTAATTAGCCAGACTTAGATTGTTTCAGATGTGATTTGTAAACTGGATAAAAGAGAATTATGTTCAACTTGACTCAAAATTAGAATTAATAATGAATGTAAATCTCTTGAGATTCAAAAATAGTTTGTTAAGTTCTGGCTTTAGTTTTTTGCATCTTCATACTTCCTGTGTCTAGAATCAATAGACTTCTGGGAAAGGTTATTATAATTGTTTGTTGGACACAAATGGAAAGCAGGGTGTATCAAAGTATTTGGTGAAACCCCATCCATTGGAAATTTCCAGCTCAGGTTTTCAGTATTAGGTGGTTGGATTCTACAGGAAAAAAGCAACGCTGGTGGAGAAAGTTGTCCACTGCTTGTTTCATAAAACTGGCAGCTGTTACCCTTGGTACTTTCATGAAACTTCAGGAAGATTAGAATATTCTCAAATCATTGAAAAAAAGATGTCCCACTTCTGTCATTAGTACAGGCTTCATTGATTTCTATACATTTCAGACATGAAGCAGCAATGTTAAGTTAATCCTTACAGGACCTGAGGGACTATTTTAAAACTTTTATATTGTTTTCTTTGTCCTTGTCCCTGGTTGCAGTATTTGTCTGGGTATGTTTGTAAGGCACAAGAGCATGAGCTGTTCTTTGAATTTCAGCCCTTACACAGTGATGATAAGGGGGGCTAACAAGGCTTGGAAAGTTGGACTTCCCCTTCTGGTGCAGGGCTGGAGCTTGCTGCCAGCACACCACTAGAGGTTCTCTCCTGTTCCTCTGATGAGTGTTGAGATTCAAGTTTGAACTCGCAGCCCTGTGGGACAACCCTGCCGTGTGACATGATGCACATCTATGCCTGTGCTCGTGTCTGTAAGTCAAGTGGGGAGGAACATGTCCACACCCAGCCGTTGACATTAGGGGTGTGTGTTTGGTTGTACCATTCTCAGACAAAGCAAAGCCATTTCTGAGCAGGGTTTGGAGAAACTGGAAGTTTGCTGTAGTTTACCCCCTTGGCTGAGTGGACTGCAAGACAGGTATTATTCTTGGTGTCTCTACAACCCACCCATTTTATAATAGAATCATAGAATCATAGAATCATCTGGGTTGGAAGAGACCCTTTAGATCATCAAGTCCAACCACAGCCTAACCCTGACTAGTCCACCTCTAGATCATGTCCTTAAGGATTTCATCTATACACCTTTTAAATTCCTCCAGGGATGGTGACTCCACCACCTCCCTGGGCAGCCTGTTCCAATGCCTGACAACCCTTTCAGTAAAGAAATTATTCTTGATATTTAACCTAAATCTCCCCTGGTGTAATTTCAAGGCATTCTCTCTCATCCTACTGCTTGTGACCCGAGAGAAGAGACCAACCCCAACAACTCTGCAACCGCCTTGCAGGTAGTTGTAGAGAGTGGTAAGGTCTCCCCTCAGCCTCCTTTTCTCAAGACTAAAAAGCTCCAGCTCCCTCAGCCGCTCCTTGTAGGACTTGTGCTCAAGAACCTTCACCAGTTTTGTTGCCCTTCTCTAGATGTGCTCCAGCATCTCGATATCCTTCTGATAATATGTGTGTAGGAGAAAATACCAACTGAATACTGAGAGCCTTCTGCAGGCTCCCACACCTAAACAGCAATACAATCTTTTCAGATGAAGTAAATGTCTGGGAAATAATATTAAGCAATATTGAAACAAATAATTGTGTCTGATTGCCCAGACATCCACAGACAAGTGGAGAAACAACCCAGGAAAATAATGCCTTTGGAAGTGCTCTGCTAATCTACTTGTAAAGATCCCAGGACTCAGGCATAACCAGAGGACAGTTTAGGAACATTGCAAATAGGCACAGACTTAACCCCTGTACTATTGAAAAGAGTAGTGGTTTCACAGCAGGAGTTACAGCAGAAAAAGCTGATATGTTTTGTTTTCCTCATATCCTTCTAAATTATAGTAATACATGTCCAGAAAAAAAATTGTTATTGAAGTAGAATTGACCTACTGCCCTGCAAGCTGTTTCAAAGAAATGCTCTTTTGTAACTTGCTCACATTTGTGTTTTTCTGAGAACTTCATGGGAGGCATGACAATCTGTGATAAAACTAAAACACCACACACACAAAAATTAAAATATTAATGACTATTTAAGCTAATAGAAGAATCCAGCTGTAATTTAGAGGGTACAGAGAAGTTTTTTATGTTAATAATTTGAATTATGCTTAGATTGCCAATGACTGGAGGAAGTGTTTCAAGGGTTTCCAGTACTATTTGAGTGACAAGGGCCAGGGCCAGTTGCTTGTTAGCACTGAGGATATGGTTTTGGGATTTAAAATGTGCCTTTTCAGTGTTAGGGAGGCAGGAGAGAAGACCAGGTTCTGCATTGATGCACTGCTGTCAGAAGAGGTATTTATCCAGGGTTGATCTAACATTAAAAGTTGCTCCTATATGAAGACTGGGCATCAGGCACTGGGTGCCATTAGAGTCTAATGCATCATACACTTTATCTCTTACTTCAGTGCTTTCAGCACCACTTAAGTTTGCAATTCCACTTAACATTGCACTTAGAAACCAGTCTACAAAGACCTTAGAAAAATTAACTATTCCCATCAGTGAACGTCTTCTTAAAATATTTCCCAACGTATATGAAGTAAGAGTTTGCTTCCTTTCAGTAGCTATTTTCAAGCAATAACCAATCCCAATTGTTTGCAATTTATACCATTATTATTAGAAAATCCAGGGGATGAAAGCTGAGAGACCACTGCAAGATCTGCTGGATCTGGGTCCTACATGTAATGGTGGATAATTTTTGCTCATATCCACAGAAGTATGCTTGCACACTCAGCCTCCCTGCTGTAGACATAAAGGCTTTGGTTTTAAAAGAGCTAAGTCTGGGAAAGTCCAGAAATGTGGAACAGCTTGAAGATAAGCTTGTCGTTGGAGAACTACACAAATACTAAGAACCTGCTTCCAGCCACTGTTGCTCCAAAAGAAATCATGGAAATCTGAATTATTCCGAAAGAAGCTTGCAAGAAGGTGTATGTAAGGTCTTTTTAAAATGTCAGAGAATAAGAAAAAAATACCTGGAGATGGTATGAGGACAAAGAAATCAATGAGGGAGGGAGATGTGAGAGAAGATTTGGTCTGAGGAATGCCATTCTTAGAAATTTATCCGAAGGATTTGGTATTACTGTAGGTAATCTGCAGGCTGACAGTGGGTGTTTGTATGTGTATGCATGCAGAAAAGTGATGAAGTGTAGTTGAAACACGACACTTCAGCCTTTTGGTATTGTAGCCAAGAGCATTCTTGATTTCAGGGGCTAAATCTTGGTTAGGTGTAAATTGGAGTAGCCTAACTGGCTTTGAAGGAGATCCATGGTTTTGTACCACTGACAATCATGTTGCACACATGATGGGGTCAAAAAAGACCAGCTGCATTTTTTATTTCTTGCTATTATCCTGTTTACATTGTGTAGAAACAAGGATTTTTAATTTCCAGTTCACAATTTGCTTTCCTTTCCCATACCTAACTGATACTTAAGCTATGAAGAAAATATTTTGACCATGATTATAAGCCATTAATTTTCCACAGTGAAGTTGTATAAATGAGAATACATTACCTTATGAGAGAAAAAATTCTCAGGCACTGTACAGATTTTCCTTTAACTGGTAGATTACATCTAGAATGCCCTGAACTTCTTGCCGTGTCATGTTCAATCAGCAGGCAGCTCTTAGTTTGCTCACAGTCGTCTTGCTGATATTTCATGAGGAGTTTGACAGTGGCAAGAGTCTGTACATCTATTTGGAACTTATAACAAAGGTTGTAATAATATAATATGAGGTGCTTAGGGTTACTTTCAGATTTTAAAAAAGCCCCACAAAACACATTAATTTAAAAGGCTGTTGCAGTTGTAAGTCAGCTGTGTAGTTGCGTTGCTCTTGTCTACATTTCAGGCTGCTGTTGGTGCACCATGATTTTACAAGATCTGGGGATGTGGGTGTAGGTTTTTGCTGCTGAGCCAAGAGTAGGAGCCTGCATAACAAGCTTGTAGTCCTGATCCTGACTGTAACTGTGGAGACTGGGAAAAGGAAGAGCTATCTTCAAGCACTTCTGAGCACAAGAAGGGTCATAGCTGGAGAAAAAGGCCAAGCAACTCTGCACTTATTAAACTGAAGCAGGAAACCACAGCATGACTCATTTCTTATGTGTAATGTATCATCAGAGCTCTCCTGTTACAGTTCACTGGTGGAAATGAAGTTGATCTTTCTCTGGCTTTCAGGAAACTGCTGAGAGAAAATTCCTTTAGGGAAGCCACAGCTCCAGTGCCAGGCCCTTTGCAAGCAGAAAGGCAACACTGATACCTGCCTGCTATTAGACACAAACTGATACATGGCATGATCTTACCCCCAGCTGAATTATCAGGTTCTCTTCAAAACACCTTTGCTCGGTGAGAGCTTCAGTAACCTGTACCTACAGTCACAATGAGGAAGCACTAACACTACAGGCTGAATGGATCAACTCCTTTCTTCTTACTCTCTTGCTGCTAATTTTCATGTCTTAGCAGTCATGTGAACAGCAAGCTAATGAACTCTGATAATGAAAATCAGCTAAAACAACAGAGTTTGTTATTGGTTTTTTTTGGACAAAGATTAGCAGTTAAACCAAGTTTTGGATGGGAACCAAATTAGATTCTATTCTTGTTCTGATTTGGTAACTATTTTTGAGGGACTGTGATATGGGACTGAACTTTGTGACAAAAACAAGGGAACCTGTTTCCAAGTTTCCTGCAGGATTTTAAGTTGGGGGAAGAAACCACCCAGGATGTACTGACAATGCCCAGTGTTTTGGGGAGATAAAGAATGTTGTAGAGACACAGACATAGGCAATGCTGACCTCAAACCATCTTCCTTTTTTGTTCTGAATCACAATGTCCATACCAGAAGATTCCCATCCTGAAATATTAAACCATGGCCCCATGAGCTGCAGCCTGTATTTTAAATCTGTTTTTGTTTTCACAAAAAGCTACATTAATAATATCTTGGCATGGTACTGAGCACCATCAATTGTGTAAAATTCTGTTGCCTGCTGTGCTCTTCTATCATTAATAATACATCCTAAGACAGGAGTGAGAACAGAGTCTTGCAAAGCTAGCTGATAAGATAGCTGAAAATGCTTCTTTCATTCCAGCTAGAATGATAAAAATAAGAAGGAAACTTTCATGCCATACATGACAGATTCAAAGTTGGACTGAGATCCTCTAACCCCACTAAAAGTCATGGAACTTGACTGCTTTGGAAGATATCAAGTCTGAACTGAGAATTAAAAAGGGGAAAAAGTCTTGGAGTCACTTATATTCCCCAAGCACTGAGTTTAGATTTGAAAATATCAGCATGATTTTCTTTATACCCTGATGATCCATCAATATCCCATAAATTAAGCTTGTACAATCGAAAGTATCATTTTTTAACCTATTTCTTTTTTTCCCCCGCAGTTTTTGAGACATTTTTTTCTTCCTGTCTCCCTAAAATGCTGTCTTTAACCTCAGTTGAATATTTTATAAAATTGTTCCTAGAGATGCTATTGTTCTTCCAGACATGTTGTTTCTGAGAGTAATGTCTATTGAAACAATGGTGATGAGCTGCTTTTTTGGAGGTTGGTCAAGAACGCTAGACTTGAGCCCACAAACAAGATCCCAGACTTCATGGTTTCCAAACCAATCATCTTGGAAACCTGTTTTTCATCCAAATGAATCCTGTGTGGATGTAACATTAGATTTTTGTCCTGTCTTTTTGGAGTGAAAACACTGGTGGTTTTTGCTAATAGAAAAATTGTCTGCTTATTCTTATTCTGCTTTCCTTTTGCAGGGGACAGTTCAGGTAGATCTGGGAGGATGAGTATGCTATTTTCCGTGTTTGGTGACAGAGAATCATCAGTTTCAAATTAAATTCTGTATCTGTCCCTTGCAAGTCCCTTCATAGATAGGGAGGCCAGCAAGTTACTTTGAAAGTGAAGTATGTTATTTCAACTGTTTAGCCTGGAGAATAATTTGGCACAAGAAAACTATAGAATCACAGAGTGGTTTGGGTTGGAAAGGACCTCAAAGATCATCTAGTTCCAACCCCCCTGCCATGAGCAGGGACACTCCCCACTAGACCAGGTTGCCCCATCTGGACTGGTCATGGACAAAAGAAAGCAAGAAATTTGGAAAGGGCTTCCAGCCATAGAAAAACAGAGGTTCTGAAGCAACCTTCCTACACAACCAGTTAGATTTGTCGGGGATTTCTTTTGCATTGTCTTCTTTTTAAGTGTATAGTTTGATAATTCTGAATGGGATTATACAATGTGGTTGCCTGCTGCTGCAGACAAGCATAATTATTTACTTTGATACCTAACATTCCTAAAATGTTTGGCAGTCTATATTTCAAAAGAGGGGAAAATCAGGCTCTTTCTCTGCTGCTGTTTTGTGTTGTTTAACCCAGATGAAAAATTAATAGACAGGAATTCTTTTTCTTGGTCACCAAATGCTTTTCATGAACTCTTTGATACCAACAACTAATACTAGGGAAGCAAATGTAATTTGTGAAATGTGGATTTGAAGGGGATTTCTGCACAGTAATTTGCTGCTATGCCTAGAAAATGTTTTGGTTTATGTATTAGTGTCAAATAGATCTGCTTATACAGTAGAGGTTAAAAAGTCACTGAAACATCTTTTCTTGTCAGTGTAGAGTAAAATAAAGACCTCCTTCTTCTGGGAAAGGAAAATGGTTAGTGAGAGTGAGGGTGTGGGTTGCCAAGCAATGTGAGCCAATCTAAATGCCGGTTACCACCCAAATGGGCTTTCCTGTTCTCCCCGGGTTGTTTTTCCCCACCTTTTCCCCACTGTTTGAAGTCCTATATGAGTATTTTTCAAGTGAGGTTGAATTGGGAATTTAAAGGTAAAATTTGGTGCTGTAAAACAAGAAGAATCTTTGAAAGCATGGCAGGGACCCTGAGACAGTACAGTCTTGTTTTCTGATATTTAGTGCCAACACTATCTGTAAACTGAGCATAGTGGTGGCCGTGCCCTCAGGGGCCACATCCAGCTCCAGCGGCACTCATAGGCAGCGAGTGCGGCGGGAAGCATTCCTACCTGTCACGCAACAACAGGAGCACTTGCTGTAGCAACCCAGCTATTTCCATTTGATTTCCCAGCTGTACTTTGGCCTCTTTGGCAGAATAAACACGGCTGACTGAGACCATGACACGGTATGCCTCTTGCTATCTATTTATTTCAATTGTTGCTGTGTTCAGGTGAAAACCAGGCAGCATGCTCTCTCTCCTCCTCCGTCTGCTAATCCCTAATCCCCGGGGGTTTGATTTTTCCAGGTGAGGGGGAAGAGGGTGACACTAGGAAAGGGATTAGGGTGATACCTTGAGTCAGTTTCCAAGGTGACTGCTAGACCAGTATAAAATTAAATTAAATGGAGTGTTCTGCAACTCCTAGTCAAATCTTCCTTCCTGATCTCTTCACACTGCCATGTTTTCAGGATTTGTCTGGATTCTGGTCGAGTCTGGACACTGTATGTGGCAAAGGTTCTCTCTCTGTTGCCGTAGGTGCAATTTCCAGCATTTAACCACATCCTGAGACTGAACTACTTCCCTCAGCCCCTTTCATTTCATCAGTTCCCACCTCTTGAGACCTTTTCCAGTTCTCTGAAATGAAAAACTGTAAATCAAACATACCCAGGTCTTCATATGGTAGAAGATTTCTTGGATAAATCTTCAAGAATAAAAGTACCCAATGATCTAGCAAATATGTTTCTTCCGTGCCTTGATCATTCTTTGGGAGTTTATCTTTGTGTCTACAATGCTTACAGGTTTTGAAGATGAACACTCCAATTCAGTTTCTCCCTGATCATTGAACTCTGCACTTTAGTTTTGGCTGAGAATACAGTAAAACCTCATTACTGGCATCCTTAAATCTTTGTCCCTTTTCCACTCTAATCTGCATCCTACTGCTTTTTGAAAATGCCTCTTTCTATCCTTCAGACTCTTTGTGCTACACAGGAAGGTGTTTTACCCGAGGGAAGATGTCTGTGGTCAGTTGACAAAGCCCCACTCTTACAAGCAGTGTGTTCATTGACTGGTGGATCATAGAATCATAGAATGGTATGAGTTGGAAGGGACCCCAAGGATCACAGAGCTCCAACCCCCCTGCCACAGGCAGGGCCACAAAACTCAGGCCTGGATCTACACTAGGATAAGCTTGCTGAGTCATTAGCTATTTATTCCGCTGTCCTAGAAGAGAAAATCTTTGACAAATCCATGCCTTTGGGCAGTTTATTACACGCTGAGAGCCAACTAAATGGTAGATTATACATTTAGAACTAGAAAGTGAAGCAAACTCAGCAGAGGGCCATCAAGGCAATTAAGGGCTGGAGCACATGGTGTATAAGGAGAGGTGGAGAGAATGGAGGACCTTACTACCCTCTTCAGCATCAATTAAGTGGCTACAGAGGAAATGGAGCTTTGTGCTTCTGGTAGGTATGCAGAGATGAGACAAGGGGCAACAGATAAAAGGTAGGAATTAGATGTTAGGAAATAATTTTTTCACTGTGAGGGTAGTCAAATGCTGGGAAAAAACTGCCTAGAGCTTGTGAAATCTCCATCCTTTGAGATATCAAAAATTCAACTGCACAAGGGACCTGAGCAACCTTATACCTTAAAGTTCGATCCAGTTCTGCAATTGGCCCTGTTCTGAGTGGAGGATCAGACCAGATGACCTCCAGAGGTCCCTTCTAAAGCCTGAATAATTCTGTATTTCTATGTTACACATGCTGTTAGAAACAGAAAACTACATGCCAATGTATCACCTCTTCTCGAAGACGGAAGTCCTTATTTTAATGTTTTGGAGACTTTTAGTTCACTAAGATTCAACCTGCTGGTTATTTACATATCCTGCTGAATATGGCCTTTAACCACTAAAGCTAGTTAGCATTTTACTTCCTTCTTTCTCTGCTTGTGAGCACTCACTAGGGAAGCCTGAAAATGTTATTTTCATGTCGTGGTTTAGCCTCAGCTATCCCGGGCTGGGATAAGGACAGTTTCCTGGGACAGCAGAGAGAGAACAGGATTTTATAGCAAAATGTACAGAACTGGTGACACATGATGCAGTTTCTCACTGAACCGCACAACTCAGACCGTACAGCTCAGAGCCATCCCAAAGCAGCACCCTCCCCAAACCATGAGTCTTTGAGCCATGTTCTCCTCCCCCACCAGCCCCACTTTATGCTGAGCATGACATCATGATATGGAATACTCCTTTGGTTAGTTTGGGTCACCTGTCCTGGCTGTGTCCCCTCCCAGCCTCCTATGTGCACCGGCCCTTCTCCCCGCGCCCTGCCTTCTTGTTAGAAGGTCAGTGTGAGAAGCTGAAAAGTCCCTGACCGCTTGGCAACAACTAAACCCTCAGTGTGTTGTCAGCACTGCCCTCATCCTGACTCCCAAACACAGCATCCCACTGGCTGCTAGAAAGAAAATTACCTCTATCCCAGCTGAAACCATGACATCAGAGAAGATGCAAAAGGGAAAGAAAATTATGTAAATCCCAGGCATTGCAATAATAAGTTCTGGCTGTATTAGAAGGTTATTTAGAAGTTTTAGTTTCAACTATTATGAACTCTATATGTGTATAAGCTATTGAAGTGACTCTTCAACTTGGTAATGTTATTCTGGAAGTATGGATATCTGAGTGTCTTTATGCCATTATTTGCCACCATACTCCATGTTGATAACCGAGTAGGTTCCCTACCTGCCCTTCTCCCCAGATTTTGTCTAATTTGAAAATTTTATCTGCAATGATTTAATATTTTTCAGTTTGTTATGATCAAATTCTTGTTAATGGGCAAAGGGGAAGCACACCTTGTACATTAGTAAAGCCAAGAATTTATTGTTAGTATAATTGAAAACTCAAAAGTCCAGCCATTATGAGCTCAGAACTAATTGTTACAAGAAAGAAAAGAATAATAAAGCAGTTAAAATTGGTATATACATACTTCATGGTTTCTATCCCCTTTCCCAGTCTCATGTTCACCCTTTCACTGTGCCTCTGGGTCCTAAAATCAACAGTTTCACGCTGGTGTTAGCATTGAGGGGATGTTACAGACAGTTGTCAGCATCTGAATTCTTTTGCCAGAAGGAATGTGATCTTCATGTTGGTGGTTTCTTTTTCCCCCACTGTGAGGCACCGGGGTTATTTGTACATGTTTAATAAAATGCATTCACAACTTTCTTCATTGATCTACAGCTACATGCCCCACCTGAATTTATGACACAAGGTGCCCTTTATGTGCTAGATATTACTTCTTTGCTCTCTTTGTTACCAATTTTGTCCAGTTCCAGGTATGTATTTTTTTAATTGAGCATTAGCTAGTTGTTTACAGCCATGGGCTCTCCAAAGTCAAGCCTGTGCCCCATCCTCCTCTTGCCTGTATTCCTCTGCATTGCATCTGTGTCTCCTCTTCACAAGGCATCTGTTATAAAACCAGCCCTGTATGTCTCTACACTGCATCTTTGTTTCAGTCATAAAATATCTCATGCTACATAAAATAACTGTTTACTATTGATATCTATATAAAACTGTGGTTGTACCCCACAGAGTGAAACAAAACTAAGATAAATTAATCAGATAAACCTCCTTGACTGGGGAAATGTCTGTCATAGCTAAACCAAGTTAAAAAAAGCAAGAGGTAGGCCAAGAAAGTTTCAGACAGCTCAGGTCTAAAGACCCTCAGCCCAGAGGCCTTGCAAACTCAGACAAAGCTTATACCTGGTACTAACAATGGTGACACATTTTAGGGGACTACCTGGTAGGTTCCATTTGGAATCCATTTTCTTGGTAACTCCCATCCACAGTTCTCAGGACAGCAAGTCCAGTGGTGTTCATCACCTGAATGTGCAATTTCATCTCAAAATTTTGTGAGTTTGGTTTGTCAGGAGTTGCTTTATTTAAAGTAATGTTAATACCCATTAATTAAATTACTGTTTTATGTAATGCTATCAATTTCCATATCAGCCATTCTGCTTTGGTTCATAACCAGTGCCTTGCTTAAAAGCTTATTCTCATTTGATTTATATCTGAATGATCCTTTTAATCCTTACAATTCTTTGATACCTCCCCAGTTTTAAAAACTGATTACCAATCAATGATGTTCTCTGTTGAGGTGAATATTCTTTAAGTGAGTAGTTTTAAAAGCTTGGATTCAAAACAACCAGAAATGGTTATGACATATCTGATTTTAGTAGAGGAGAGATGGATGTTATCTACCACATACTTATATTTTCATTTTGTTTATAAGATCCCTCTCAAAATAAAATAATATATACATGGTGGCATGGAAGCTGATACCCATGAAAAGGCCAAAACCTTATAATTGCTGACTTTATTTATTCATTGGACAAGCTGAGCATTCTGAGTCCAAAGGAAAAGACAGATGACTCTCTGAAGTGGTTAGTAGACTGCACAGTTAAAGATTTCTCATCAAGTTAGCCTAGCCAAAACCAGGATACTAGGCTAACTTTCAAATCTCTTCCCCAAACCACTGGGGTGGTGGGATGTGAGTGAAGGCTGTGTGAGTGCTTTAGCTGCCTGCCAGGTTAAATTATGACACCTAGGAAAGTGGCAAGAATGATAAAGAATGAACCTGCGAGGGGAGAGTGTAGAAATTTGGCATAGACGGTCACTGGATGTGACCTACTTGACAATCTTAAACCATATAGGAAGCTTTGCAGAACCCTCTCCTTTTCAGAGCTTGATTTATTATTTTTTTTTGTAGAGTGAAACTGGATCTTGTTTTTCAGTTGTACACAGCCCCTAGAAATCCAGTCCAAGTGAGCAAATATGTAGCAGACTGTGAAGCTAAAATTGAAATTTATTCTGGTCAAGTCTACAGAAATGAATGCCCATAAAAGCCAACGCAACTAAACAGAAGAAGCTTTCTCATAGGCAAAGAGTTTTCAGAAAGGATAAATATTATTAAAAGCAAAACATGAAAACCTAGAATCATGGACATAAAAAGCAGGACTGAATATTTTAATGAAACCAAACAAGTTTCTTCACTTCATAGTAGGCCTCTTTATACAGCAATTAGAACCTCTTGTTCTGCTTCCTAAATGAGAGAGTGGTTCTTAATAGCATATTTTTATCATGTATGAATGTGCACAATTGTCTTTTAAAAACTGGAATCTGAGAACATGTTATTCTCTTCTGTGATTTACATTACACTGACATGGATTACTAGTGGCTTTGAAGTATTTGTTTCAAGCTTTCAATCGGTTGTTTTATGTTTTCTAAGATGGAAGCAGTCCATTTGTTTGATTTAGTCTCATCAATTGTTTCTTTATTTTTTTTGCCTCTGGATGGACTTTTACCAGCTCATGTTATTTGACTCTTTCATATGATTATGCTTGTTGAATATCTTTTTGATATATTTTCCAGAGATTGTGCTATGTTTTAGTTCTCAATATTTCTTGAATAAGCAAGGGAACTAAGCTCATTAAAGTCTTTCCAGAACCTTTCATCTAGGACCAGCAAGTTGTTGATTTGAAATCATGTGTCCAACTTTTGCTCTTGTTTGTATTTGTGCAACTGCTAAAGTTGATACGGTTGTGCCAGTATGCTGAAGGAGAACATTGGCCTAAATAACACCTCTAAAAAACCAGATCATTGATCTGATCTGTAAAAGCAGCTTTTTGGTCTTATAATGAAAAAATTCTCTGTGGAGGTAAACTCTATGTCAAAAATGCCTGAAGATAAACTGGTAGGCCAGAAGATTCCTGTACTAAAGTCGTTGTCCAATTTTCTGTGAGGATGGCTACTTTCAGTCTTGCATAGGTAAATTCGGGCTCCCATTACACTTGCTAATCTACACTGGAATGCTGGAATGCTTCAGGAGGCTACAATGTGGTGCAAAATCATGATATTTTGGCCTTGACCGTGTGTCGTGGAAGTAACGATGGCCTAAAACTCACTGTCATTCCCATGGTAGAGTTGGAATCTGTACAGTGTGTGCCAGCAAAATGGTGTGTTTCATTATGATGGGGACCTAGCTCCCAATTGCCTCATGTGTCATGTTGTAGTTGGTCACAGAATCACAGAATCACTTTATGGTGTCACAGAATGACACACAGAGTCACAGGTTGACTGCTTTAGCACAAGTGCTCCTAGTTTCTCTCATGTGATCTTAAAATAACACATTTATTGGAAAAGAGAACGGGTTTTCTTACACTTCAAAGCAGACATTTGAGCCAACAAGGTATTCATCTTGCACTGGTGTGCATACATCAAATTGGTTGATAATTTGGCTCTAATTTCAGCTTCTAGCAGTCAACAAAGTTCCCTTTTACAGAAGCTGAGGTTATCTTCTTCCAATTGTTCCTCCCATACCGTAGAGTTGGAATAAGCAATCTTTCTGCTGTTAATGTGGGTTTATAATGCTGAATTCAGATCTATGACAAATGCAACTTTAATTGAATATACTGTTATAGTTAATGGATTTTGTACTGCTTAGAGCAGATGTGAGTTTGGCTTCTATGTAAGGAAGGATATTTCAAGCCTATTGGTGCAATTGCTTTTTACCTTTATTCTGCCAACAAGTGTCAGTGACGGGTTTTTTTCCTGTTTCACTGCAAGACCTGAAACACTTAACTTGTTGAAGAGCAGCTTTGTAAGTAGGTACCAAATTCTCAGATTGGAACTCAGTTCCTAATTTGCCTAATGTGCACTGAAGGCAAGTTATACTCTTTCCAAAGATGATATTGAGAGTGCTGTTTGGGGGACTGATACTTGGACAAGGACGGAGCAATTACAACAAAGTAAAATTTACTGGATGGAATTCTTAAGAAAGAACTCTTGCAAGGATCTTTTAAGCCTTTTCTGGTATCTGGACACCACAAGAAAGGTTTCAAATGTTCTTGCAAATGTTGCAAGGAGAAATACCTAGCAGTGCTATCCTTTGTCATTGCTGTGGGTTTCCTCCTGCAGAAGCAGGAAATGCCACTGCCAAATACACCTGTGCTTACTCTGGGAAGTCCTTGGCTCCCATTAGCTACAGAAGGAATTATAGATGCAGGGACTTGCTAGACAAAGCCTAAGATCTTGCCCAAAACATGCTGAAACAACTGTTTTGAAACTTTCTGTAAAGTTTTCTGTCTCCTGGTAGTTTTTCTATTCAGCTTAGAAAGTGGATGGGTGTGTGGGATTTACTGTGATCCTCTCAGCAATGTGCTTTTAAAATTATAGATATATAAAAAAAGAGATGACAAGAACCCCCAAATCCCCAAACTTCTTGGGCAGACAAAGGATATGTTTGACTGAGCTATAATCACTGTAGCTGGGAGTTTTGCTTCTGTTAAACAGCCCTATTGTTTGTGATTCCAAAAGCTAGTACAATTAACTGTTTTGCAAAATGTCTCATCCTTTCACATGTTCTTTATTTTTTATGACATATTCCCTTTTCATTTAGACTGAAATGGGCCTGTTTATGAGCTGAGAGTAAGTTTTAATGGCAGCATAATGATAGCCCCGGGCATGTTAGATGGAGTGGGCACTCCCTTCATTCCCATAAATAGGAACCATTTTATAAATGGAAACCCTTTTGCCTACTGTTGTACTGTGCCTTTGAAAGCATTTGCTTCTAAGGCGTTTATATGGACCAAGTGTTCCTGAAATCACTGAAAATTTATTCCTTTAAACATTCTGATGATTTCTTTTTTCAAATGGTTGTTTCTCTCGTACAGCTGGGAATAACATGGTATTTTAGTCCAAGAGAATAACAACGGTTTTGTGTTGTGCCATTAACCAGTTGTGAAAGAAACTCAAGAAATTGTTTTGGTTTCTGATGTCTGGCCTGTTGATGTATGAATTTCTGGGCAATTTACATGAAAGGGAAAACAAAACCTGTGCTGGGTTGTGAGGCATCACAATATAAGGTGTCCTAACACCACAGGTTGAAGAAAATATCCATTCATAAAATCCTATCTTTGTTAGGAAACCTTTGATGTGAGGACTTCATAGGGAAGTGAATGGACTGCAGTTAAAACACCTGAGCTCTGAGAGTCCTAAAAAGTGTGTTTTGTGTTAAATATTCACAGAAATATGTGCTCAAATAAAAGAAAACTTTAAGCCAGCTAAAGGAAAAAAAAAAAAAAGAAAATCTGAATGAGGAAATCAGGAAAATAAGGTGAAAAAGTTTGGATGTGTGATATCAACTACTCTGAGCCACAAGAATTTTAATCACTGTAAAAACACAAAGAGTTCTGAGCTGGAAATCACGTAACAGAATACTTACTTATTTTGCCTGAGGTCTACAACTAAAATTGTCATGTACAACAACAGGAACCAAAGATTTTTATATGAATGGGGCTTTTCCCAGTGCCTGAATTCTTCTCCCCTTCAGACTGATGGGAATTTTCCCATTGGCTCAAAGCAGAAATAGGAGATTTTTTTAATTTCAGATATCTGCTTGGTTTTTTGTTGTTGAAGAATCAGTTTATGGCTTATTTAGGTATGGTTCTTGCATTTCAAACCTTAAAATGCACCAATACTTAAATGTGAAAAAAAATGTGACATTTTAGTGGCCTGTTCCTAACTTTTCTGTTATTGGCTGTTACTAGTGTTGGGAGGATCCAGATTTTTGTGCCTATGAGAAAGTGTTGATCAAACCAGCTGTAAGTTATGCTCTTGGCCTTTGATCAGGAACTAAATTCTAGAGAAGTATAACAATTGTTCTTGAAAAAAAAAGATTTTTTTTTTCTAGTGAATACTTTAATCCATGGAAATTAATAATACATGTTCAATGTTTGAGCTCACATTTAAATTTTGCAGTATACATTCTTCTTGCTGCTTTTTCTGGAGGCCTACTACTACGTGTGGGAGGAAATGCTTTGTGTCAGAAGGATTCAAATTGTGGCTAATGGGCCACATGTGGCCCATTAAACCACTTTATTCAGCTTATTCCCAGAAGCATCTTGTGAGCCAAATGAGTTCTAATGGGGACAGCAGCAGCAACCTGCTTCCAGTCAACATGTGTCTTGGCTGTTTGTTAGTTATTCATACCTAGGGCTGTTGCTCTGCATTGGCTTGTTGTACACTGTGATACAGATATACTTGGCAGCAGGTACTAAGCAGCTGCCCTTTGTCCTCCTCCGGTACCCTATTTTTCAGTTCCTGACCCTCTGACTCTCATATCTGCCTCTTGTTTTCATGTGTTGTCTCCTGAAACCATATGGCTCCCCCAGGTTTCTTTCTGTATCTTATACTCTTCTATTTCAGGATTAAAGGTGGCAATTAGTTTGGTATGGGATAGGCAGATGCCTATTCTTTATGGGGAAAACAGCTGCAACTGTCAGTAGCTCTAGAGACAGTAAGCTCAGGTACTTCAAGCTGAAGGCAAAGGAAAGCCCCTCTGTAAGGAGGAGGAGGTGTTGGCGTCACAAGGTTCAAGGATGGCCAACACTTCTGAGTCACACAGAGGAAGTTTATGACCATAACAAGAAATACTCTGCTAACTCATGGAGTATCAGTAACTGCTTCTTGGTGATCTGAATATCTCACCTGAAACCACACAATCACTAATGTTGCCTACAGTGTTTTCAATAATGACTTAATTATTGAAATAATTGAGTCCTTGTGTAGCACTCCAAATGTCTTATTGCCAGCAGAATCATATGGGGGAATGGTACATCTGAATGAGACACATTCAAAGAAGATCCAGAAGAAATAAAAGCAAAAAGACAACTCCAAAGCCAGCAGTATCAGTTATAAAAGGGAAAGCTTCTTGTAGCATTGTCTCCAGACCCTAAGAAATGTATCTGAGCAGATTACTAGATTACAAGAAGGACCATTTTAGGATGATGAAAGACCAGGAAAAGTAAATAAATAGTTTGCTAGATGACAATGTATTGTAAGAGTTTAGTCTGGTAGAAACAATCCCACCTCCCCCCTGTAGTATGTAATGGCGACTCCCTAGAAGAGTGTTCTAAACTCCAACAGTTATAGCAGATTCAGGGGATTCTATGGTCTGAGGAAATGCCTGCCTTTCTCTCTTGAATTCAACAGGCAATATTGAATCTGGGTGAACTAACTTGTATTTTCCACAGAATCCCATGGAAAGGCATTCCACAGCTTCTGTATGTAATGTTGAATAATAAAAAGAAAACAACAACAAAACAAACAAAAAGCCAAACCTTTTTTTACTTTTGAACCTGCTTACTCCTGGTTTTGTTTGCTGCTCCTAATGGTGCATACTGGGTATTGCTTGCATAAGTTATACTGTATTAGGACAAAGTATAATTAAAAATCAGTTACCAAAATTGTGGTATGTAGGGAGATAAATTGTTAGGGAAACTCATGCTTTTACGTCAATACAATTATATTCAGCTATACAATTGCCTTGTTACAAGACATGGCTGTATTCCTAGTGAGAAGGTAATGAGGGGTTGTGTGAGTATGCACAAGTATCTAGTATCTAATTTCTTGTCATCTGTGTTGTAAGGCTTGTCTGTTATGGAGGCTACTAATGCCTTGAAGTAATAACTAATTGAATAATTTTCCACTCATACAATATCTTCTCTGAAATTTTTATCTCTGTCATGGACTGTCCCTATATGTCCTTACTATATGCAACCAAATTTCATGGTTCATGACTTTCATAAAGAAGTTAAAGGTGTGTCTATAATTTGCACAATATTTTATATCTGTGTTTTTTACTGATTTTATTGGGAGTTTACGTAGGTGACAATTTAATATTTCACATGCAAAACTTACTTTAGGCAAGTGCTAGCAATGGTTCTTGTGGTTCCTGTAGCCCTGGTTAGCTACCACTAACAAAAATGCCTGTACTTCAGTCCAAAATACTATGTAAAGTGTCTTCCTGCAGACATGAAAGGGCAAACATTTTAACTACGGTATTCTGGACTTCCATAGTAACATAAGTTATTGGCTTTTTTTGATCCACAAGGAACTAAATTATTAGTGAAAGTTTGAGGACTTCATAGAATCCTTGCAGCATCCTTGGAGACAGAAAACACTTGTCACTTACTAGGGAAAAATACCTCTTTGCATGAGTTTGTGATGGCTTTGATTTAGTAATGAAAAAGAGTAACCTCCCCTGAACTCTGATTATGGAATGAGGGGATATAATTTACAAAAAAGAAATTAAGTCACGCCATTTTCCTAATTAAAACCTTATTTTTTAACTGGATTAGATTACATTAATTTTTTCTTTAAATTCTTTACTTGAAAGGAAATCAGTTTTTATTTCTCATTAACCCTTTGTTTTGTGTACGACGTTTTTAATGCTGTTGCTGGTGGAATAAATTGTAACATAACTAACAGTCTAAACTCTGAGCATTTCTAGTAAAACCCTTATTTTATCATGCCAGTTCACTTTCCCATGGCCATTCCAACTGAAATTCCATTCTTAGATACTTCTGAACAGGTTTTTTGGTTGTTTGGGGTTTTTTTTAGCCATTTAAAAAAATGTGTATTTGCTAAGAAATATCACATAAAATCTCTGGTATTTTTGGCATTTCCTATTCTTCTGCCACAAGCCTTCTTCAAGTTGAATTCCATGTGGAGTGTACACAACAAGCAAGGGTCTCAGCTTATAAAAGATGCAGAAATAAAGTCCAAACTTGATATAAGAAGAATTTTTTTTAAAACAAAATATCTACAAGCTACAGAATTTAATGGCTTTAACTATCATTGGTGGAACAGTGATTGATGCATCTTATATAGCTTGATAGCCATTACCATATTTGCTTCTATCTTAATCTGTGATTTCTGCATAAAAACATCTACAGTTGAAGATGACAGAATACACTTAAAATATAATATATTAGTTGGGTTTTAAAGGTATGTTCAGAGTAAACATCTTCTAGTAATTTTTGAACAGTGTTGAAATTTGGAAATATGACTGACTTAGGCTTGTATCATGAGTGTACCTTTTGTTCTTTGATCTTTATGCCATCTGGTCCCTGTGTCATCCAAGAGTGGCAAATACATGAACACCTTAGAATGTTTTCATTGAAAGGGTAGTAGGTAAAACAGGCAAAAAGCTCAGATAAAGAAAATGTATTCCCTTGGAGGCCAGTAGGGAGATCCATGAGTCAGCTGTTGCTTTACAAGATCCAGCAGCCCTGCTATAACTGTAAGAATGAAAGTAACAATACCATAGTTTTCCCTCATAACTCTAACCTGAAAGTATTTCTGTCTGACCTGTAAGCTGTGGTGGTGCTGGTGCTGTTTGGCTGGTAAAGTGGAAGGCTAAGGCACTCTTAAATAATTCTCTTCTCTTTTTGTGCTAGTCCTAAACTTGTTTGATATGGTTATTGCCAAACTGTTTAAGTTACTTCAACCTTGTGTAACTGTATGTGTTTGGCAACCCACACTCACTCTTCCTCCACAGCCTGGGTAGGCTCACAGTTGTTCTGAATTAGGAATTACTGAATACTTGGAGTAAAATTGTTCCAAAAAATTTTAGTTCTAAATCTCACAGCGAGACAGTAAGAATTTGCTGAAACTGATTCCAAACTGTCCCTCTAACCACATTCAGCATGGGATAATAGTACCATTGACATCAAAGGTCTAGTTGGTTCTGCATAGTTTGTTACTGAGGTACTTCTGGTTATTCACTAATGTCACAATTCACACCTAGTCTTGCAGTTTCTTCTCTATTATTTTCAGCAGGAGTGCAAACCCAAAGGAATTTGTTTGTGACAATAGAACATGACCTCTCCCTAAAACAGATGCTTTTCAAAAAGGGAGAAACATCTTGTGCAGAAGAATTACCATAAGACAGCACTCATGCCAGTGGAGTCACTGGATGTTATTCGTATTAGCTATCTGTGGACTTTTTCTATTTGTTCTAGGGACTTCTTACTTGCCTGGGAGACTGGAAGGATTCATACAGACCTGAATCTGCCATTCTGTTTAGATCTAAAGAGCAGCAGAATGTGAGGAATAGCACGAGTGCAGAACATGTATAGATCAATTACACTTGCAGTTTCAAATGGCTCTCTAGTGAAAGTTAGAAACTGGAGTTCTTATTTACCCCAAAAGTGAGGAAGGGAAAAGAATCTTAAATAAAGATGAATTGTTCTATAGTCACACTTCTTACCTTCTTTTAGTTCTCCAAAGATGCCCATCTTAGCAACCCATCTAGCCCTAATAGTTTACGTTCCGTTTGCTGGTGCGAGATACAGACCAAGGATTGGCCTACTGAACACCTCATTGCCTGTGTTCATTACAGACAGTGCAGTGTGTGTCCTCAAAGACCTTACAGTCTGCCAAGGAATGCTCTGCTCAAGGTCACAGGTTGAGTAACTGCTGAGTACTAGTAGTGCAGAAGAATATTGTTTCACTGTTACTATTATGTTGAAGCAAGGACTGTGTACCTTCCTCAGAAGTGAGGGTATGCCGTATGGTAACAGGTGTGGGCTGCACAGGACTCCATTTCAATGTGCTGAGGGAAAAATAAGTACTCCTGACATATAGGCTGGTTGTCTTCTGTGCTGGAGTCTCATTCTGCATTCCTGCTCTCTTTGACGTAACAGGTCCGTATTTGCTGGAGGACATTCAAGACAGAAAAACACAAAAAAAGTCGTCTTCTCATATGATGCCTCATGACAAGTCTGCAAAACTAAGAATTGTGGCATTATAAATAGCATTTGCTTCTTTATTTGTATCAGGAGTTGTGTTTGTATCCTGAGATGAGTTTTCAAAAGTTTTAAGTAAAATGTTGTTTAATATCTGTAATCTTAGCTGAGGTCAACACCTTCCAATTCTAGTTTGAATGAGTTAACAAAATTATGAAATAATGTTGGTCAATTAGGAGAAGTAGTCAGTTGATGACAAACTTGGTGAATGTTGAAGACATTAAAGCATATAGATTTTCCCACTTTTCTTTCTTTAATATTGTTTTAAGAATGCTCATTTTAAAATGTTCTGAAGTAAATCTCAATTCCCTCTTGAACTCTTCATAACTTAATAAAAATCTCTTACTCCAGAATCATGACAATTCTAAGACAGCTGTCTGTAATGCCAGAGGAGATCTAATAAAAACCTCAACTTTATCTGAGAAAAACACTATTTAAACAATGATTTTATAGGTCTTCTAACACCCTTTTAAAAGTAGATCTATTAGGAATGTAGGACAGCAAAATGCATACTTTAAAATATGTCACCATACAGGGACTTGAAGAGTAAGTGTCCACTTAATTGTTTGAAGTACTGGAATGTGATTAATCTTAAAATGCACTATGCAAAACTTTATAATCTAGAAAACTATTTAAATTTAAACAACATTTAAATCCTTTAAACATAGGATTTCAAGATAGGGAATAAAATGATTCTCTACCGCATTCAGTTTATAGTACAATCAGCTAAAATTGTATCACCAGTTACAGTGTGGTATCCATCATCCATGATGAAATGTAACTTCAATTTCTGCAAGAATGACACAATTCAAACAGTCTCTGTACTTCCCAATGGATAGCATCTTTGTAGATTTGTCTGTTTTGATTCCATTCTTCTTACTATAAGGATAATATTTATTTTCATCTATTGTGTACTGGTCAAGCACATCATTGCCAGAAAACAAATGATCCCCTCAAGTAAAAAATTTTATCCTTTCCAGAGCATTTGGATCATCAGATGTGGAGAGAATTGAACCCATTTTTCAGGCACAAAACAAAACTGTTTACTGAAAACTGTTGGTTTTATGTCAAATGCTGACTCAGAAGCTCTGTATGTAAACAGAATTTTCATGTTATGGATTTAAATTCATCATCTCACTGGTATCAGTAGGCAGATGACCTTTATACATCAGATACTGCTTTCTAATCTGTATTATTCTCATGCCATAGTAGGAGTGGGGATAGGAAACATCTATTTGCTCTGTGTTGGAGCAACATATGCCACAGTAGCACCTTGACTGGTGTCTGATGCCAGTGGACAATCCTGTGAGACAAATAAAGAAATTGGCCTGTTGCATTGAGCGCACCAAGGGCTTTGCAGAAAGAAACAATGAGCACTGGGAGTGACATTTTAAAATCTGACTCATTAAGATGCGTTGTAGTTAAACTTCATATGGCAGGTTTGAAATTTCTCATTTTAAGTACAGTGAATAGCAGGAATACCTTGCAAAGGTAAATACAGCTTTTCAATAGAAGTCTATTTTATGAGGGTTTTTACATGTCAGCTTTCTTCTGAGTCTGTAAGACAACCAATCTGTATAGAGTGCCACATGTACCTTAGCTATAGGGAAATGAATTTGTCTATAGAATGCCAAGCAGGTTGCTGAAAAACAGACAAATGGTAAACTGACCTTTTTGTTCCCATCTGAACAGCTTTGATGGAAAAACGAGATGATATTCCAGATCATGTAAAACAGGAAAAGGGACCAAAAAAAAAAAAACCAACCCAACCCATGTAATCAATTAAGTATGAATAAAATAAACACAAGAATAAAGAAAAGACTGTTTTCCCACTGTGCAAGCTGTTATTCCTTAAATCTGTTTCTGAGCATTTTTCTACTTTACAAAAATATTTAAAGAAGTTGAAGTTTCCATTTTCTTATTGTTACCCTGATTTGAAGGTTAAAGCAAACGTGGTAATTCCAAGCCATTTCAGAGGGTGGCTGTAAAGATTACACTGTATTGGTGAATTTTACTTACCACATTACTACATGTTTCCTTCTAAACCTAAAATGCTTTACAGCAGTGCTTTCCCTTGAACCTGGATTGATGCACTTCACCAAGTATGACATCATTGGCTTTTCTTATTACTTAGATTTAAAACAGAAGGAGAGGAAGTACAAGCAATTAACAGTACATTGAAGCTGTGGATTTGCAGGAAGTATGAGGGCTGCCATGGCTCTTCTTGGACACTGTCAACCTTTCTGAATCTGCCGAAACCCTATTATTTGCTGCTGCAAGGAGAGGAGCTTTGTCTCCATATACATGCTCTTCAAGAGAGTCCCATCCGCTCTGTTTCCCTCGGGTTTGAGGAGACAGTACACAATCTGGATCGGCCACAACGCTCTTTAGACTGTTTCTTAATTAGGCAATCATTTACAGCATGCTGTGAAGCCTGCTTTAGCCAGCTGACCTAGTGGCCTTTTTACAAAGCAGCTTGTTACCTCCTCCATGCTAGCCAATGCTCTCCGCTGCACTTGCGTAACTAGTGCCGAAAGGGAGATCTCAAATTAAATGTTTAAATGCTGGAGTTCCTTCAGATCTTTGTGTGCTTTCTTGGTTGCTAGGACAATTTTGAGCTAACATCCGTATCAGTTGACAATGAATGGGTCAGCCAACTGTGAAACCTATAAAACTGGGTCAAGAATAGTTCTGCCCAGCCCAGCAAGTGTGAGGCCTGAGCCAAAGGAAATAACCTTTTCCCTTGGCTATTCATTTTCTTATAAGCGTAGAGCTTATTGTACCAGATTCATGAAAGGTAAAATCAAAGTATGTATGAGCAAATGTAACGATTATTACAACAGGAAAATATTATTGATACTGGAACAGCCTTAACTGCTTTTAGGGTAAGAGCTGAACTGATCTTGAAGTTATCTGGCAGTGTATGAAGGCTGATCCACTTATTTGTATTCAAGCCCTAGGTACAATCATGAGAATGGTTTTTGACAAATACAATGGAAAATATTACAGCTATTTTGAAACTCCATCAACTCACATATGTTCTGAGATATTAACTTGGCATGTTCCCTCCTGATTGCTTTCTAAAATATCTTCCTCTTCTTATGATTGTCTCTACATTGGTGCATAAAGGCATTTTTGCTATTGACATATTTGGCTAATTTCTTATTTTGTATACAAGCTGATCAGGGGAGTCTTTATGTTGGCCTGTCTCTGTGCACTATGCATCACAATGAATCTCTCTTGGGTTTTTTTTACAGAGATATGGAAATAAAAATTACTAATAAAATTATAACGGAGTGAAGGTCTTAACATGACTGAGGATGCATTCTTAGGGGAAGATGGATTTTTTTGTTCAAAAGAACTGGCAAGAAAGTGAAGACATGTGGTTTGGATTGAGGTGAGTGTATCATTACTGTTCATTAATAAATGCTCTAGATTTCCATGACATCAAAAATGCTCTGCCTCCTTGTAAAAAAGATTGAATTCTTTTCAATTCTTTCTAATGTTGACTAAAAGGAGTACTTTTGCTTTGTGTTCGTGTGTCTGGGGAGGGCCTATCTTTAGCCCTGCCAATCAAAGTGCTTGGTTTTATTATTCTGAAGTATTCTTAAGTATTGTGTATAAATACTTGTTTCTGGTTGACTTCATACAGTCATCCCGTTTCATCCCATTTCATATGAGTCAACTGCCACCAGAGCAGAAGTGCTTTTAATTTTTAATTCATATTTTTATTTTTACACTGCAAATATTAATAAATTCTAATACAACGTGTATGAGTAGTCCCATATGGGACTATTCCAAACATTGTTTACAGAACTAGTGTATCTCTGCTTCTCTCCCAAGTTTCAGTCCTGCTACAGGTACAAAGTCTGCTGCAACCATTTTTAGTGCATGACTGAAAAATATTACTCTTCAGTAATTATTGCATAGTTGCTGTGATGTCCTGACTGCTGCCACAGAAAAACCTTCCTGTATTATAGCTAATATTAAGTTTGTATTTTGACGCTTGGTTTTAGCACTGAAAAAAATCACCAACTTCTGATGTGTGTATTGGCTGTCAAATGCATAAAGGATTTTTATGGTACGTCTGTTACAATTTAGTGGTATTGCTGATCCTTCTGGCTGTTTTACTGAAGAATGCTAGCTGAATTTACAAGCTGAAAGATTGCTTTGCTTTGGAGAAGTGTACTGATTTTGTAGTTTGCCTTGAACTTGTTGCTGATGCGTGGGTTTGTCATTTTTTTATGTGCTTGGGAAGAGAAAAGAGAAGATGTGAAAATGAGGTTGAGGGCACCAGTTGGAGATTTATATCTGATAATTTCCTGCCTTTCCTATCTTCTCAAAAATGTAAGAAAAAAACCATATAAATCCAGTTTTAATCTAAATACTGCATTTTTTTACAGAATGCTCTACATTCTTAATGGCCAAAGGTGATACTGAAGAAAAATCAGAATTTCTTTGGGGTCCTTGCTGCTGCATGTGACTTTGCACACCAGGGTCTAGCCCCAGCTCTGCACACAGATCAGTGCAAGATGGATCCCTGGTGTCTAACATGTTATCTCACCCTTGTGCAAATCTAATGTGCTTATTATTGCCGGTGGGATGCCTTTTCCATCAGAGGGTAGTTTCCCTCCTTTCTTAAGGAATGTATTTTCTGTATCGTTTGGCTGTAGTGAAACATGCATCTGCCATCTGCTGTCATCTGTCACAGGTCCCCACAGTCCCTTGCTTCGTTTCATTTAGCTTCATTCATCAGCTTTCTTTTCACTATAATCAGAGACTAACCCATTCTGCAGCAAAGTCTGAATTTTTTTTGTTATAAAAGCTGGTAGAAAGAATACTTACAGCATCTATAGTCATGGCTGACTAGCATGAGCAATCACAGGCCTTGGGGAGTGATGCTGAAGAGGGTCTATGTAGTGCTCCACTTGCAAGTTTAAGAATGGAGCATTGTGCAGCCCTTCAGAGCTTGCAGCCAAATACCACAAGCAGTTATGTGGATCTGGCTGTGTCCCCAAACCAGTTGGCTATATTTCTCCAAGGGCAGGGTACACTGCTGGGCCTCTTCACCAGCCCCTGTGCAGGAGAACTCCAGTCACTGGTTAGGGCAGGATGCAGTTGTTTATTTCCAGTTGCTCTTGGTACATCATTTGATTGACACTGCAGCCAGAATGCCTTTTGAGTTTTGGCACTAATGAATGTGAAATAGGTCTTTTACTGTGGCAGAAACATTTTTTTTTGTTTTGCAAAACATTAGTTGTCTTTAATTTTTTGTTTTGTTTTTGTGGGTTTTGAAAGATTTCTATTTTAGCATGTTCCTTAAAGCTTCTCTGATTCTTTATGGTGAATTACATATCTGATGTTGCTTTGTGAATGCTGGTTCCCAAGTTAATAAATGTGGTTTTGGAGGCATTTCCTCTCTGAAATGAGCATATGCCTGTCTTGAAAAGAATGAATTATTCACACCATCAAATAAAGCAACAGTAAATCTTCATATGCTTACTTTCAAGAATTTACATGTTTAACCAAACTGCCCTTATAAATAACCTTTTACCCAAAGGTGGAATTGTTTTACATCTCAAGAGGTATAGGAACCTAAATGTCATAAATAATACGGATAATCTTTCCTCTTTGGTACTCTGGAAACCTCTTCTTTTCCTTCAAATAATAAAAACTTTATAAATTACTGCTAGTAATAGACTAATTAAAGTAGGATCTGGCTATAAGGTAGGGTCTGTAGCAATAGGACAAAGGGTAATGATTTTAAACTAAAAAAGGGTAGATTCAGACTGAGTATAAGGAAGAACTTTGTACGGTGAGGGTGGTGAAGCACTGGAACAGGTTGCCCAGAGAGGTGATAGATGTCCCATCCCTGGAGACATTCACAGTCAGGTTGGATGGGGCTCTGAGCAACCTGATCTAGTTGAAGATGTCACTGCTCATTGCAGTGGGGTTAGAACTAGGTGACCTTTAAAGGTCCCTTCCAACCCAAACCACTCTGTGATTCTGCAACAGAAGGAAGCTTGTGACTGATGGACTTTCCCGTGTGTCCTGCTTCATCATGATCACAGGATCAGCTTTAGCTGGCTGCTAGAATCCACTCTGCATGGTATGTCCCAAGAGTAGGAAGACATATAACAGGTCAAATAAGGGGGAATTTTGACTGCTGTCTGTGATAGGAGGTGAACCAGGGCACGCTGGCAGAGATGAAGGATTGTTTAGCATTTGGGTTTTGGAGAGCTGTGACAATATATTTCCAAGCATGACTCTCTTCTGCTTCTTTTACCCTTCCCCCTGACAGTAGATGTAGTGAGGTGAGATGACAATATACTTTTATGGAAACTGACTTCTTTATGGCTCATCTGTTTATTAAAATAAAATAACCTAAAATAAATTAGTCTAAAATAACATAACCCCCCCACAAAATCACAGGAAAACTGCCCTCACACATTAATCAGGTCACTGTTTCTACTTACCATGCAGACATTTGCATTCAGAAGATTAGATGTTGTGTATTAAGGGATAATTTCCTTTTGTGGGTCTCGTGGGGTAGTATAAAGCAATATGTAAGGAAAAATGAGGGAAACAGTGAGACTGTAAATGTTACCAAAATAGCAGGAATGCTCTTGGGCTTCAAGACTGTGCTTCATCCCCCTGTAAGGAAAGATCTGCAGCCAAAGAGGATGAAGAACTTGGGTTTCTGGATATAAAACTGCAGCAATATCTGTCCACCAACAATAAAATCATTCTTGACTGGAAAAAAAAATGAAAATGGAGGCAATAAAAATAGGAAATGTAAACAGACATGCAACATCTGGGAAGGAGTAGGCAACTCTTTAGGTCTTGATGCTAAAAGCCTTCCAATCTCCCAGGTGTGGCATGTTTATGTTTAAAGTACGTGTTTCCTGGCTGTATTCTAGGGTCAGAGGGATGGGTTGCACTATGCCTGGACCTGTTGCAATACAGAAGGTGTGATTTATAGCATGTCATGGCCACATGTGAACACCCCACACTATGGTGAGTTGGCACTGGTATCATAGTGTTTAATTCTGCATCTCTATTTTATGCTCTATTTTTAAGCACATCATATTTTTTTAAAACTTGCTGTAATAATGATTTCTGCTGTAGGCATCTGCTTAGATATAATTTTTAGGTAGGCGAGGTAAAAGTCTGCACAAGTGAGCAGACAAGGGCAAGGTGTCAAGACACAAAATGGATGTCCTTGTGCTAAGGCCCTGATACAGTTCCTTACTTCCACTGTCCTTTGGTATTGTCAGTATAAAACCACTTTCATTACGTCATGTCAGAAAGGATGGGACACTGTAACACTCAAAGTGCAATTTGTTTGGTTGGTGCCCACACTGAATATGTCCACTGATGCTAAGACCAGTGGCTGTACACTGAGCATGTACAAATTTACATATTCTTAATTGTTTAATTTAAAATCTCATAGGAAAAAAATATAAAGCAAAAACGAAAGCTGATAGACAGTAAATATTTACAGGAATTTTGCCAGCTGAGGAGCACCATATAGGCCAGCACCACCCTGGGGGCTGGGAGTGAGGGGGGCTCACCTGGGCTGGCAGGGCAGGACCTAGTAGCCAGGGCCCATCCACCACCCCAACCAGAAACAAGACATCTAGGGGCACTGGGGCAGCCCCAGCCGTGGGAATCGGGTGTCTCCCTGAAGACAGAGGTGTGCTGAGGCTGAGCTGGGATGGGGGTCTGCTGGTGTACCTGGCTCCACAGAGCCTATGGCTGGGCAGGGCAGGGCTGTAGGGAACTGGAGTTCAGTCCTGCTGTGGCATAACTGGGGCAGGGACTGATGACCATGTGGGGTGTGTGTGTGTTGAGATGGAGCCATGGGCCATAGGCAGAGTGGGGGGAGCCCCAGGGGTTGAGGAAAGGCGGGCAGGGTTGGCAGTGCCTCTGTGCCATGGCAGAGAGTGTGTAATTTCTTGTTCTTTGGTTCTATGTGCTTTTTAATTTCTTGAAAGTACTGCAAGTGGGAACCAAAGGAATAGTTCTGTATGTATTTATCAAGGATCCTATTTGCATTGATTTTTTTTCAGAAATATTAAGAGAGCACTTTTTAAAATCTTAAATTGTTTCATTATTGTTAGTTTTGAACTATTTTGCAAAGCCCACATCCCATGTTTGACTTTTTTATGTGACCAAAGACAGTAAAAAATGATATCCTTGTTTCTTTACCAAAATTTGAAATGAGACAAAGTATTTTGATTTACAGTAAATCCACAGCTGTCTTTCCTGCCTTTTATTATTTTTATTAATATTTGAAAATTGTGTTTAGTTTTTATATTGTAATTGTATATTTTACAAGATATTATGTGTAATACAGGCAGAATTGCATGGCTAACAACCAGGCTGTCTTGCAATTATCAGACTTTACAAGGTTGGGAACTTTGTGCTACCAGGCTTTTAAGTTATAGAATCTCCAAGAACATGCTGCAGTATATGGAGATGATTTGGAAAGTCTCATCTTTCCCCCAGTACACACACTCAGCTAATATGTGGTTCAGAAGAGCATCACATAGCTAAAAATTTAGACTGAATCATAGAAAGAAAAATAAGCAGTAGCTCTGGTGATTTGACACTTCTATTACAAATGGTGTTTGGACAAGTTCTGACACAGATGACTTTTATTTAAAGCTTGTTTCATAGGTTCAGCTAGTTATAATACATTTTCCTAAGCACAATTGCAAAGAATGCACATAGACACTGTATTCCTACCTCAGTACTCTTGTGTGATATTCCACTTACCAGCTTCTCCCCTTCTGCAGCAAGTTGGTTTAGCTGAGTCAGGCAGGTTAAGTGGTTTACAGAAGCCTGTCATAAACTGTGTGCCAGTACTAGGAAAAGTGCAGTGTTGTGAATCTAGTATCTGGAGAGCTTAGGGGTTTTTTTTTGCATATCTTGCTTCTAGATCTTGAAAGAGCTTTGTTAGGTATATCAAATCATATTGACGATGTAAAGAAGCCTTTGCAGACAGCCAGTAACTCCATAAAGTTGGAGTTTCATCAACACTTAAAGAACCATCTTTCAAAACATGAGGAGAGGAATTGACCTCTGGAGTTTGCGTGATTCAATACTGCTAACATTTCAACTTTTTTCTGCTGTAGCCAGATCTCCCCTGGTTTTAAACGTCTTTAGACTAAAGGCTTCTAGATTTCAACATTTCCTGGTTTTGATTCTACCTGAGAAGCTTTATGCACATTTTGTCAAATAGGAAATAATAGGAAATAATTTGAATGAACTGCTATTTGAATATACTTCTCATCTAGCACATGACTCCTGAAGACATTTGGTATATAGATTTTGGTGTATATTTTGTGTTTAAATCAAATAAAAGGTCAGTGAAAAGAAAGCCAGATAAAAATGAGCTTTCCATTGTTCAACAGTGCTGAACTTGACTGTTATTTTCATACAGACTTTCAAATCATCTTAAAAACTGGAGAACTGATGAAGAGAAAGGGTTAGCTACATTGGCAACTGGGCACAAATAGAGATTCATGTGGTTTTGTCTGCTTAAAAAGGATGTGAGCATGCAATACAGCCCTAAGCCTTTTTTTTTTTCCCATTTAATTGAACAGAAAAGAATAAAAAGGCCTAGCAAAGCTCAGCAAATCTGCAGTCATGTCTCAGGGGATGAGCTGTCTAATTGCTCTGGAACATCTCCAGGCCCGAGGAATTCAGACAGCAACTCCTCAGAGATGGGGCATAAAGGAAAATCAGAGAGGATGCTTGGATTAGCTCCTTCCCCTCCTACTCTTTCCACAGCATAATGGTCGGTCATTCCACTGAACACACACAAGACTGGTTCAACTTCCAGTGCGCTAAGTGGAGTCAAGGTCAAGAATAATGCTTCATCCACGTAAAATGAGAGGCAGAGAGATAATACAGTATTCATGCCTGTGTGGGACAGCTGGGGTCCTTTTTGTAAGCATTGCCCTTTGTTACTGGCTTCCTCTACCTTTTGAAAACAACGGCTCTTTTGCCTGCCAGACTTCAAGTCTCAAGTAGAGTTCATTTTCCTAGTGACTGGCTTCTCTAGGACACCTAGAGAAGTTGCTCTAGGAGACCTAAAGGTTATGCCTTAGTTCAAATATGTAATGAAGATACAGTGAGTTATTAAAAGAACAGGCATGCAAATATCAAAGAAAATAGACATTAAAAGCAAATAAATTATTCAGATTTTAAACTCAGTGGCCAGTTAAAATGTGTTTGAATCAGAATATTTGTGCTGCAAAGTAGATGTTTCTTAAAATTGGAAGGCATTACTTTCATCCACTGAATGTTTATCACTCCCATTTTCTGCCTGCCTCTGTTCTGACACTGAACTAGTTAGTGTGCAACACAGCCCAGTTTCACTCCTGTGCCTGGGTTCACAGCTCAGTGTTTCCAATGCTTTTTCTGCTTGTTGTGCTCTGACTTAGTTGTCATCTTGATTTTCTTTAAAATATCTGTCAGCAGCAATGAATGCGATGCATTTCAAGGTCATTTAATTGAATCCTACAGAAGTAATGTGTATTTTTATGAAAGATTACATGGCAGCAGTGGTAGAAGAGTTCAGTCTGTCAACTGAAGTTCTGATCTGAAATCCAGAAAAATCAGGAGAAATACTCCACCTAACTTTTTTTAAGTATTCATTTGGCATTTGAGCCAAATCCCATTAGTAGATAGCAAGAGAAAGGAAAGGAATGAACAGATTTTCCTGTCTGCTGCACACAGGTTTAAAAAAAAATCTTGAATTTTTATCCAAGGACACTTAGGCTAGACATATCTGTCAGTCATTCCAGCCTAACTGATTAATTTAACACTGATTGCTTACAATCCATTTTCCTCCTTCCATTTTTGAGAGATCTGATCTTCTGTTGACCGGCTTTTAGTAACCGCTATAGCAAATTAATCTACTTATCTCCATTACTGTAAACGGGTCTTTCCTAGCAGGCAAGATTTTTTTAATCATATTAATATGTTCTCATTTTTCTTTTAAAGGACACTCCTAAATAGTCGATTCTTAAATAGCTTTGGTACAGTGGGGTTTTGTAACTCAGAAGTTTTGGGGTTCTTTGAGCAATACATAACATACAGAAATTGTTTGTTTAATGATGCAGCTGTGCATGAATTTCTACTGTTCATTGTTTACAGTATAATACAATATTTATGCTGAAACAATGATGAGGACTGAAATGTTAAACTCATGGAAAGCAAGCCACAGAAAATGAGGACTAAAATGCTGACTTGTGTTTCAGAAAAAAAAGAACTGGGAAAAGTTTTTCTTGTCTAAAGCCTTGAAAAGGACACTGAATTTGGGAATGTGCTATAACTGAATCCTGGATTGAAAGAGAAAACAAATGCCTTATGAATTTCTGTATGAGATAATGATATTCACAGTGCTCCTCACTACATCTATACTTTTGTTCATCTTATATTCTTTTATCTAAAAGATAATAGATGTCATTTTCATATATGAAATGGATATAGGACTTAACATCTCCAGACTCTTCCAAATTGAAGAACAAAGGGTTATGGAAATTAACTTCTGTTTTGAGTTTTGATTCTCAGCATATTGTTTTTGTGGAACATTGTTATTTTCATATTTTATCAAACCAGTGCTAGCTCTAGTTCACTGGCTTTTGTTTACAACATTTCTATATACTTCTGCCTCATGATATCCGGGAAATCTTTTTCATTTACCTTTTTTTTTTAAAAGTTTGGTTGTGCAGGAGCACATCAGTTTGATTAGTTCCTGATACAACAGAAAAGCATGTAAAAGCAGAGAAGACTCTGAGTTGTGTTTGGTCCTTGCCTTGGAACCCTGAAAAAGGAGATATTATAACGAATATCTTTTCTGCTTTAGCATTGTTGTTCTGAATGAGGGAAGCTAAAGTTGTTGGGAGGGTCCTGACAAATAAAATATATAAGAAAGCTAGATGATAAACTAATTTTCCATGTATCAAGAAGTTGTAGAATCACAGAATCATTCAGGTTGGAAAAGTCCTTCAGGATCAAGTCCAACCATTAGCTTAGCACTGCCAAGTCTACCACTAAACCTAAGTGCCACAGGAAATTAGTTTCTATGGTCACTCATACTTCACAAAGGGTTCTGGATGCACAATTCATAATATAAACCATTCTGCTTGGTAATATTTTGCTGCTGAGAATGTGCTATAATGCAAACTGCTTTTGGAAAGGATTTTGCTCTCTGGAGACCTAGCTTTGATGTGAGGAATGTTCAGAAAGCACCTGGATATCTTTCCTTAACTGAAGTTGTGGAAAGGCAGTTTTAGCCAGCTGTGTTAAATGCATGTGCTGGTAAATAGACATTAATATGTGTGTTAAGAAAGAAATATGTGTGTTAAGAAAGAAATGATGTAAAGTTCTCCTCTGAAATTACACTGAAATTAGGAGAAATCTAGACCCACTCTACTCTTTCAAGCTCATCTCCACTTTGAAATGGCTTACGCTGTGCTTGAATTCAGAACACATACCCAAAACAAAGTCACTGTTTTATCTATAGGCTGCATGTGTTATGAGAAAGTTCCTTTAAAAAACTGGACTGGCTGGCATTCAAACTATACAGGCATGTTTCATAGCTCTCTTCACCTCGACAGTCTTCATTTGCTGCAGTAATTGCTCAACTGATTTTTCTCTATTAAAAAAAGAAGTTGGAAATGTAGTTCTCATCCCATTCATGTCAATGGTAAAATTCTGCAATTGTAATTCTTCCTACCCAGGGAGAAAGCAGTGTAAACTCAGCAGTACTTGTGGGTTATTTCCAGCTCCTGCAGCTAAGATAGGCTGGAGCCACAGGCCCCGTTCCTCGCCTCAAGGAAAACTCTCCTCTATTGAGTTACTCAGCTGGTAGCTCTGGCAGTGCCCCAACCAGGTTGAAGTCACTCAGTGGAGAAAGGAAGTGTGTGAGGGGGAATTTACACACAGAGACTTTTGTTTCGCACAGCAAGCTGTCTCAGGCACAGAGGCTGGACCTAGGTGTATTACTGACCAAAGAAAGTCCTTCCTCTGCCAGCTCCACTTACTAACGGCTTCCTCCCTGCATCTTATAAAAAACAGGCAATGCAGAAATCCCACTGCTTCTGCTGCCCTACTGTTAGGGCAGAAAGGGGAAAAAGGCTACTCTAATTTCTGTGTTTAGGTATCTGGATGTATCTTGAGGTTTTCACGGCTGTAGAAATGCCTGCTAATAATAAAGCACAGCCTATGTCTATGTGACTGGGAACTACTGTAGAAATCTAGGCATAGAAAGTCATTGAATAAGGATTTTTGAGGTAGTTTATTTGAAGAACGCTCACGTTTCAGAAAGAAGGTTTCACATCTCCATCTTGTGATGTTCACAGGAGAAAATACTTTCCTCATTCCATATGTTTTCTGTAAAATCCATACTGCTGGACAGATATATAGGACAGATATCTTAAAAGGAGTCCCACATATAAGGAATATATGAATTCACATATGAAATTTTTTGCTCTGGTACAACACTGTATTTCCAGAAGCAATCAATTTGTATGCCTTAATGGAATATGTAGAGGTAATGTAAATATAGTTTTGCATTCAACATGCCCATGAATTGTTTGTTAACTAGAAATAAGCTCTTTTCTTATTCAATTTAACCATTGCTGAATATGGACTTGAGCCCAAAGAAGTCAACAGAAGTCTTTCCATGGGCTAAAATAGGCTTTGAATCAGGCCTTGTGTTTTTATAATTAGATTTCTTCACAGAAAGCTCTTTAATTGGTACAGTATGTTCCTTTCATACAACAGGGGAAAGTTAAATTTCTTTTAGTAGCAGATATTCATAGATTAGAAGGATGGAATGTTTTCTTTGTTTAACTATCGCAAGAGATTAGAACCGTGTAATTGGAAAAGGAAGCGGGCAATATGACGTGACCAACAAGGCAAATATAAAAGACAATGACCAATAAACTAAATCGGTAACTTATTTTCTTTTTGGTGTAAAAATCAAGAAGTTTCCTTCAGTCAGTGAGAATTGTTGTAACTATCTTGGTGTTTATTTGCGTTTCTGGGACCTAAAGGACATACGGGTTTGTATTCTTATATAGTTAGACAGGCCAAGGATGTAAATGATGCAATAAAAGTAATTCTTCCTAGGGTGAAAAACAATCATCATCTACCAAGTAGTACCTATCCAAACATTTAGAAACGGTAGCTATAGTTAAAAATAAAAGGCAGAAAAACCCAATTTTACCATTACCTCACCTAATACATGAAACCATGTTGAAGACTGTGTAAATTAACCTGATTCTAAGAAATAATTGACTTTTGTTTCTTTAGGAAATCTTCTTATAGATTGGGCCCTTATGGCACACATTTATAAACCTTTCTCTGTAGTCCTACATTCTAGGTTCTTAAGAAAATAAATGAAGAGTCATAACCCAAAATATAGAGCTTTCCTGTGTTCTCTGAAAGTTTGTTATATAGCTGTAGCAATTAATTTCTGTTCAAAAACTTTCAAATCTCTTTTGCTTTGTTTGTATTTTGCGATGTTCCAAGGCCATAGTTAAGTAGAGCTGGGTTTGTAGCGGATATGTACACGTTATATTCTAGGAAAATGATCTGTAAAATAAAGTTTCTTGCTCAAGCTAGGAGCTTAGAACAAATGTTCCCATTTATCAGTGATGACTGTTTCATTTAAACACATGGGAAACAGATAGCCGTTCTCATTTAACATAAATCAGAAGTTAATTTTGTTGGTGGGTGGTGGAAACCTCCCTGATGGCATGTTATTCCACGCTGTTCTTTAAAGTTTCTAACACAGAAACCCACCCTACTGAAGCTGATGTTGCACTCCATGGACCACAAGACTAATTCAGCATGTCAGTTCCTATGTTTATCAGAGAAAAGCATGATGGGAGCTGAGAAAACCTAAAAATATCCATATTTAGCTCCTTTTGGTTAACTACATGACCAAAAAATTTCACAAGGTTGTGCTAAATTCTCTATGAATCTACATGCCATATCAGATATAGTAAGAGTGGGTAAAAGGCAAAGTAATCTGAATTTTATGGCACGTAGAGATAGGCTCAACTTTGGTTGCTACAGTTAGGTGATTACTCATCTGGTCCCTGACTTGAAGAGGACTCAGGATTTGTTACTGCTTCCTGTAGGAAAGAGAACCTGGGCCCCTCAGTTCAAGAAGGACACAGAACTCCTTGAAAGAGTCCAGCGCAGGGCCACTAAGATGGTTAAGGGTGTGGAACACCTTCCTTATGAGGAAAGGCTGAGGCAGCTGGGCCTCTTTAGCTTGGGGAAGAGGAGACTGAGAAGTGACCTTATTAATGTTTATAAATATGTAAAAAGCGAGAGTCAGGAAAATGGAGCCAAGCTCTTCTCAGTGATGGCCAGCGATAGGACAAGGGGCAACGGGTGCAAGCTGGAGCATAGGAAGCTCCATGTGAATGTAAGGAGAAATGTTTTCACTGTGAAGGTGATGGAGCACTGGAACAGGCTGCCCAGAAAGGTTGTGGAGTCTCCTTCTTTGGAGACATTCAAAACCCATCTGGATACATTCCTGTGTGATTTAGTCCAGGTGATCCTGCTTTGGCAGGGAGGTTGGACTAGATGATCTTTTGAGGTCCCTTCCAACTCCTAACGTTCTGTAATTCTGTGATCCCCAACATCTGGGACTGCCTAGGGCTGTTTGATGACCTGCTAAAATTTTTCCTGTAACCAGTTGCACTAGATTCTAGCCCCAGCCTGCTCTGCTGGGACTCATGGTGTTAAAACACAGCAAGTTCATACAGTGTAGCTCCTCTTAAAAAGTAGTCCAGAGCATGTTGCAGTGAGCACCTGAGCAGCACGTGCTGAGTTTCTTTATAAACGAATTTTACTTGGAAATAGTTTTCTGGGAATCTTCTTTCCTTCATCTCTAATTGCTGTGTGAAAGCCCTCTGAACAGGAACATGAAGGCCATTTTCTGGGCAAAGAGGAGGGGACAGCAAAAGTGGAGGAAAAAGTCTGGTACTTATAGATAGGAGAGCACGTGCCTGGAGAAGTAATGGAGAGAAAAGTAACTTTTCTTACATAACAGTGAAGCTACCAAAATAGATAGTTTCTTCTAAGTAAACACTTTAAAGTGGTAGGTTTAAAAGAATGATAATAAATGGTCAGGAATTACATGACTGTTATTGAAGAGTTTCTCATCTTAAGCATTCTTCATTGTGCTTTAAATTAATGGATAATCCCAATACTTTTCATTTAGTTCAAAATGCAGAACAAATGTGCAATGTTAACTCCCCCCTCCCCTCACCCCAGCTGTCTTAAGCAGAGCCAGCGGCAGTCATAGTGGCACAACAACAAGGCCTGGCAAAAGGCCTGGTGTTGCTCAGACACTGCTTAGTAGGTGGACTGGCTGGCATCTCTAAACATCTGTAGCCTGTCCAAAGTTGTCTGATGTCAACTCAGGCATGGGCAACGCTTTGAAATGAAAAGCAAGAAATTGTCTTTGAAACCCATAAATTAAAAGAAATTACCAGCCAAACTGGCAAGTGAAAAAATAACATGTACCATATACTCTTGACATTACAAAATAAATTAGAAAGTATGTTATAGTTATTGGCACAGACACTGAGCTCTTCTATCCGCAGTGTGGGAAAAGCTACTTTAATCCATGCAGCTTGAACACTGGTCTCCCACATCCCAACTGAGCGCTCTGACTGTGGGCCATAAAACTCAGCTGCCCTCCCTTGCCACCCCTACCTGCTCCAAACTAACACCTAAACACACAGAAAACTCAGAGAAGGTCCAAAGGGGATGTAAAGGGGAAGGTGCTGAAATCTGGCTGCTCTGTTTGTCAGGGAGGGGGGAGACCGCTGACTGGGGCAGAGTAGGCCTGCACGTCAGTGATCAGCGGTTTGAGCACGTGCCTTGCCAGCTGCTGTGCTCTGGGGCTGGGATGGCTGCTGAGGAAAGAGGTCCTGTACCTGTGAATCAATTTCAACAGAAGTGTAACTGGAATCGAGCCAACTCTGGAAAACATCTTCTCATTTTATAACAATCAAAATAAAGAGGCACAGGCAACCCCTGTTTTACAGTACCTAAAAACTTGCTGGAAGGTGCTTGGATAGTCGAAAATGAAATGCTTACCTTAGAGAAACTTGGGAACCAATTATTGACAATGAATCCAGGCAGGAGTATGTGAAGTCTTGTAACATGAACAGGTACAAATTTCTAACATTTCAGCCCACTCAGTAGAGCCCAATGAGATAAGACTTATTAAGCAGAGAAAGCAAATTGTGGGAGTATTAGATTTGAGAACCGACAATAGAACTCAGCAGTGACTCAACTGATGGCTTTCCAACACTTCCCCACACCCCAGACAAAGTCCCACAAGCAGTGCAACATCTGAGACCAAAATTTAACTGAAATTAAAATATGAGTTGCTTGAGCTAACTCTGGTCTTGCCACATAATCTGGTTTCTGTGGGTTTAGGAAGGTGGGTTTTAGAGGTACTAACAAACTGAAAAATGACCCCGATGCTTTCTAAGTAAACTTTCTAAGATCTGTGTAAAGGACAGGGAATTGCACAGTACGGGTTGTTTTTTTTTAATTTATTTTACCTTTTAGCTATATGGTTTGTTGTGCATTTGTAATTCAAATTGCAACAGTCTCTAATCTTTCTTCTTGGACCTGGGACAAAGCAAGACATTCTCACATAATCTTCAAAATTTGAATAATACTAGAATTGTGCTAAATTGATATGACATCCAAATCCACTAACAGTCACCTTTCTTTAAAAAATAGTTCTTTACATTAAGTTAAAACAGGGTGAGAAACAAACATTTTTTGACTTTGCAGGGAGCAATATCTGTTGTCTGTTAAGTGTACAGCTTTATCACCACTAACATCACCGTGAAGGCACACATAATCACTCTTGCCGACTTGGCTCTAAGAATTTTTTAACTACAAACCCGCTCTGCTGCTATAGCAGATGTAGGTATTGACGGTTAAGTCAGTTAGTTTTAATGAAATCATTCTTACCACCAGGCCCAAACACACAGGACCTGTAAACCAAGAATTTGGTTCTTTGTAAATTTACAAAACATCGCTTTCTGTATTTTCTCTGCGTATATATTTGTGTGCCTCTTTATAAGTAGTAACAAAACAAAGCAGCTAAGAAGGCAAAGGCAGAGAGAAAAGGCAGAATCTCTCTGACTTGGTCCCCGCTGTAGTTTCAAGTAGAGCTGTCCTGACAAAGGCAGGTCTTTAGAGAATGGATATAAAAAAGAATTTGTGATTATGTGGAAATAAATAGGAAGTGCGTGCTGGGGTTACAAGAGGATGATGAAAACAACTTGAGAACGAATGGAGGAGGAAAAGACTTAAAGGAGGAGGTATGAACATGGGAAGGCAGTCAAAATAAAACCAAAGGCAAAGATACAAGAGGCGCAAGAAGAACAGTTGTGAGAAAACCAGATTAGAAGTAAGATTAAGTTTTTGTGAGACCATTCTTTTTGAATATAGCTGCTTCTACAACAGATCTAGTCCTTTGGCTGTGGCTTGCTTTTTGTCTAGAGACTGGGATCGGTATTTTGCTCTGACATTTATTTAAGCTACTGCCAGTGAAGTCTGAGAATGATTTATATAAATGTTTGGGGTGAGACCGATTTTTTTCTAGCAGCTTTGCAACTCCATACTTCCCATATATTTGGAGCATAAGCAGTAGGCTTCCTTGGAAACCATGAACTATTTGTGTCAGAAGTCCCTGTTCTGAAACTGGAATGGCAGTCAGCGTGTCTGCTGAAGGACTGGACTTGCACTTACTTGGAAACACAGCCTGTCAGCATGATCAAAAATACAAAATACAAAAGAAGAATTAAGTCTACCCAGTATGGAGACACTCAACTAATTACTAGACATTAATGTTAGATTGTCCTGGCTTGTGAAACAGTTTGCGATAGAATCCTGAAAGTTATTGAAAACATTGTATGTTTCCAAATCGTCCAAAAGACTTCCTATCAAACAAACCTTCTCTTGGAAAACTCTCAAGAGAACTCTTGTAACGGAGTTCTACATTCACTTTTTAGGTTAATTTAGTGTTACACTTTTATTTTTCCACTCTGAGTAATGCTGCTGCAGTATAACCGTACCACAGGGCTCACCAATCCCACGAGTGAAACATTTCTGTAAGCTAGAAACCTGCAAACGTTGAGAAAGCCAAGTTGAAATCTCAGCTTTCAAAAAGGACAAATACATTTCTTTTCATTCCCTTCCTGAAAACAAAGTACATTTGGTGGACATGAAAGCTAATTACTTGTTTTGTAGATATTAATCTTTCATCCTATAACCTGTACAACCGTAAATAGTCTTGTGGCTCTTGGCTCTTAGTTCTTACAAACTAAGCCAGTGTCATCTCTGCCTCTGATTCGTATCCGAGTGCCTGACTGTAACCAGAACTACCAAAAATGAGATATACCATTCTTGAGCTTTCATAGTGCTACATTATGATTCTGCATCTGAAACAGATTTCCTGTCAGGCTACAGACACATAATCTTCCTGTCATCACTTGCTATTAATACATTTGCCAATGATGCTTCAGGTGATACTCGAACACCAAAATAATTGCATTTGTGAGACACCTTAAGGCAGTATTCAACTGTCAGGCAGCTCCTCTTACAGAGGCAATTGTCCTATACAAAACTTAGTTGATTAGGACTTGAGCTGTCCCCAGGAAAGACCGTCTGTTGGTGGCAGAAAGACAGTGGTCACCTAGTAGTTTGCTTCCCCTTATTCTACATGTACACAAATTGTAACTTTTCTCTATTTAGACCTATTTCTCTTTTAACATATTAAACCAGATGATGCCTGAGGGGACTTCCACAAAGGCAAACAGCTGAGCTGCCCATTATTTGGGCATGAAAATGTGACCAGCTCCAGTTAAACTGTTTGGCCTGTTCCATGCTTTAAGAGATTTTAAATTAGGCAATGTAGAAACTGTTAGGCATAATTTACCAAGATGTAATGACAGATAGTTCACAAGTGAAAGAGTCATATACACCAAATCCATCAGGAAAAGAGATTCTGATATACCACAGAGAAAGTTAAATTCTATTTTTATTATATACCTGTTAGTTTAGGATATTCCTGAGATAAGAAAAACTGTCATTACTGAGCTTGAGTGAACAATTTCTGATTGTTTGAAAAATCTATAATGTAATCTGTAATCTGTAATCTAATTTTAAGGGCTGCCTCTGAGCTGCATTTTCATGTCTTGTTTTCCAAGTGAGCATTTCTTATTTCATTGCCCAACTGGTTTATAGTGAAGACTAATGCCCATACTCATCTACCTTAATGTCACATGCCAGATGCTGTCACCAAATAGGATGTTAAATACAGGGTTCTTTTATTCACATGGTGCTGTTGGTGTTATCTTAGTTGTAAATGAGCATTATGAACACATTAAAGGTCATGTGAAGATGTATGCGTGTACAGCACTGCAGTACTGTACAGAAAACATAAGGTGATAAGAGTGGACCTAGACATTGGATATACTTGGAGAAATATCTCTTGAATGTGAGAATTTTTAACACTACAAAATTCAAAATTCTTTCGAGAAACAATTAAGAATGTTTAAGGGTTGTGTACTGACTTGACCTGATGTTTTTCTGTGGTGTAAGCTTAAGATAAAATACATTGATCTATCTTATCTCCTGATCTCAATCCAAAAACTGTGATATCCTACTTCCCAACAACACTTTCACTTTGCACTTGGATTGATTTTAATTGGGTGCTTCTGTAGGACTTCCATCAGCAGCTTGTTCCATTAACTTAAATGGGTTTCTCTTGAGTTACTGATATGATGATCTCCTCCTCCTATATCCTATGATTCCTTCAGTTTAATCTGCTGTGACTTCAGATGACTGAGTAGACTGTGTATACTTGCATTTACAATTCTGTCCTCCCACACTTATTTCTAACTGTGTCCATTCCAGGCCAAACGTAGCCGAGCTCCTTAGTATTTATTTTTTCATTTATCTGAGATCAGCCTTCTGATATGTGTCTCTGCATCAAGACAACATAAGGTTTGCCATACCTAAGTAGACCGACAGCTGCTCTAGTTTAGTGTCCTGCCTCTGACAAGGACCACTAGATGAATGTTTAAAGCAAAGCAGGAATAAAATAACCCTTTCCCTGGTATACCCTCCCAGCTTCTGGCTGTGAGAAGTTTAGGGACTTCCTGAACTGGAGGTTGCATCTAGTGTGTTAATAGCTCCTGATGGACCTATCTGCCACGTATTTATAGTTTTGGCATTTACAGTGTCCTGTGGCAATGGATTCCACAGTATAATTATATGTTATATTGAGAAGTACTTCCTTCCGTTTGCACAAAGTCTGGCACCCAGCAGTTTCATTGAATGTCCCTTAGTTCTCATCTTATACAAAACAATCACCCCCCTACTCACTCCCCTCGTGTTGGTTATGATCTTGCCATTCTTTTTGTTTCAGTTACATTGCAAGAACTGTGTTTTAAACGTTTTCTCACTGTGACTGGGCTTGGTATCAGAGTTAAGAATATACTTTCCCAGCACAATAGCATATCAACAATTAATTGTTATAAAATGATTTATATTATAACATGAAACCCCCTGTGTTTAATGGGCTGAAACTTCACAGTGCATGTTGGTGTTTTGTTCTCCGCAAATGACATGTATCTCCCTATTTAAATAACATTTATAACTTAGTATGTTTATATAGTCATCAAAATAGGTCAGTTTTGACCCAAAAATATTTTTATTATCCATGCTCTTCATGGTACATTTCTCTTGTTCATTCTCTCAGGACACAAGCTATAATACTCCAGCTTCCCTTATGTTCCTATGAATTTGCTGGCAATTATAAAAGAGGACGCAAGACACACATTTCTTGGTAGGCCCAAGGTTTTTAGTACTTCTGTGTAGTGCTTTACATCAGTTTACAACGGTGCTTTTATATCAGTCTGGACAAACCTCAAATTTTGTCATATAAATAATTTTATGTTATTTATAAAATAGATGCAGAAACAGTCTTGGCTGTTAGTGTCCCCTCAGACATCTGCTTCAAGAGGGGACTTGTTCTGGCCACTGAAACTGAGAAAAAAGGAGGGAGAATGTGTTATAAAATTTGGATTCTGCTTCTTGCTAGGTTTGATGCTGGGCAGCTGGCTCACCTAGAATTAACTGGGACTCAGGTCATATATGGGGATGGATTTTATGCATGAAGAGGCCATGGCCATCATTTCATGCCCTGAAATTCACAACTGCTCTCTCCAAATCCTTGTCTTTTCAAAGCTCAATAGCTGCCCCTTTTTTCCTAGCAGCCTTTACTTTACTGTGGCCTAATAAGCTACCTGATATTTTTGCTTTCTACATGATTTCTTCAGTTAGAACATACCAAGACTGGCATGCTTTGGTTCCTCTTTGGTGGTTGCACATATTGAATTATAAAGCCATCACTACCAGATACAAATGCATACCATCAGCTTTATTTCCTTTCTCTACTACAATATAATCTATGTACAGATAAGTGAAGCTTCCACTTACCACCACTTTGACCTCTGCACAATTTTCTTATTTTAACCATGTGGTTATTCATTCTGATCGGCTGGCCAAAGACCCACTTTATCAATTGAATCTCTGAAAAAGCTTTAGCAATAACCTGGTGAGTTCACACAGCTCCTGTTTTTCTCATATGCTTCTCATACCCCTTAGTAAAGAGAAAAAAACAATTCAAGTGTATGGTTGTTTTTTTCCTAGAAAAGCAGCATTTATTATTGCTGCTAAAAGAGAGGTCTCCTTGCTTACATCAGAAACTTTCAAAAATAAAATACTGTGAAAGAGTCAGGTGTCATTTGGTGATTGTCTTTTTGTAACAATTCTGTAAATAAGAAATCTTAGCAGATTGCATACTACACTGAATTTCTGTCACCTGCAGTTTTTCCTGTCAAAAGTAGTTAGGGCAGTGGTTATGGTAGCACTAGTTCAGCTTAGTTGAACATGCAGTTCTTGATGACTTTGAGACAGAAGTTTAAGAAGTAAACGAGACTTGACGAAGTTATGATCTGTAGGGAAGAAACAATGGAAATAATACCAAGCTCAGCATCACCACATAATTTTAAACTACCTAAATGCCCCTGAGGATTTTATTTCCAAGTTTATTTGCTTTTTCATTCCCTCATATTGCTCTGGCAATCTAAAACTCAAAAAAAAAAAAAAAAAGAAAGCAGAAAGCAATACTATTCAAGACATCAAATAAAAAATAATTTTTTTTAATATTTCAAGATATATCTCTAGAGATTCAGAATATAGATACTCCTTTATAAGGAATTTCAATAGTTTTGTCAACTTGGTCTTTGAATCGTGTTAGAATTTTTTTAGAGTGATTGGAGCATAACATCTACTAAGACAAACACCTTCCTCAAAACTTCTTGAATTTGAGAGCAGTGGCAGTTGGATTCGTATGGTGTCTGGAATACATTGGATTTTTTCTGTAAAACTGAATAATTCTTACATTCAGGGACTGTGGGAGGACAGCATTATTAATATTCCCATTTCCATATTTATTCTTTCTTTTTAACTGACTGTAATGACTTGCTAATATTTCTTGCAAAAGTAATGATTTACACATATTTCAATGCTGAAAATTGCCAGCCATGCAAAAGCTGAGAAGCTGCCACAAGGCATAGAGAAAATGTGGACAAAATTCCAGGTTTCATGCTGTGGGATTGTGAAATGCCTATGTCTTGATCAAGCAAAGAATTTTTAAAATGGGTATGGGCAGTAGCTTTAAATTCTGTAGATGGGCACAAATACAAAAGATTTAAAGAAATGTGTGAAACAAGAGTATGCTTGTGAAATTAATTTTTCCTCCTTTTTCTGTCATGTGTGTGTTTAAGGTGTAGTTAAGATCTATTTGGCAAATCTTTAAAGAGAATCACAGACACCATTTGTTTCCCCACCTTTCTCCACAGCTTTGCTTTTCTTTTGTTATCTGAGTTGTTTAAATGATACCTGGCAGCTAACACAACCTCTTTTGGGCTAAAGCCTGTTGTTTCATTTATCACATGCTTTGCTCGTGTTCTGAATTTAGATGGTTTGGTACTAGAGGAAATCGCCTTTATACACTCCTGTTTACTTGGCAGACAAATAAAAACCCCACACTGTTGCTGATGGCAGCTTTGAACTTTCAGGAATTCAAACAGCAGCGAATTGCTTGGTCACCTGAAATAAACTCATGTATACCCATGTCCTGTATATCATCGCTTCACCGTGGAAATGTTTTCTCTGCTGTCTAGCCATGCACTGGCTGTGCAGCACAATCACTGTCCTGTCATGGAAATTAATATTCAAGACAAATATAAAGAATTCATGGATCACATGGTGTTAAATCTTTACTGTTACAGTAAGCAAAGACATGAAAATAATCATTGCCCTTCAGTAGGTGAATTGGTGGTTTGGGGCCAGCAGGAGATGCCAGCAGCAATAAAGTGCTAATTGATGTTTTCTGGTAGTTTTAGCAGAAAGGTAAAAATTTCTGTGTGATGAGAGCTTAAACTAACTTCCCAGCTTTATAGATGGTCCCTTCATAGTTGTTTTGAGTCATGTTGGCAAGGTGGCTTCAGAAAGCTTTTGCTCCTTTTCTCACTCAATAGCTATTTCATCCTGTGGCACAAGCCCAGACTTTGAAGTGCTACAAGCTAGTCAAAGAGTAGATTTTCTGCTTACAGGAACAATTTCCAGAGAGACCTGAATAAAAATACTCTGCCTCTGAGCAACACTGAACACAGGGAATGTTCTGGTCCAAAGCTGCACTTTCAGATTTTGCCTAGAGCTCTCCTAAGGTCTTACCTTAACTATGCCCCTTGTCCCAACAGTACCCGTTCCAAAATAATACTTTTGTTTGTAAAAATATAATTTATTCTTACTAACTGAATTAAACTCATGGTAATTTGCATGTGTCGTAGTTTTTGGCTGGGATTGAATAAATTTTCACCAAAAGCTGGAAGGCGACACAGCCAGGTCAGCTGACTCAAACTAGTCAAAGGGTTATTCCATACCATATGGTGTTACTCACAGTCTTTAAAGGGGACTGGCTGGGGAGGAGCTGAATAAATTGTATTGTGTATCTCCCACTTTGTTTACTCTTTTGTAAGTATTGTTGTTATTTTCCTCTTCCTTTGCTGTTCTGGTAAACCTATCCCAACCCATCAGTTCTATCTCTTTCTGCTCCCATCCCACTGGGGGAGAGGAGAGAGTGAGTGGCCACATGGTGCTCAGTCCTTTTTGGTGCCTAACGTGGGGCTCAAAGGGTTGAGATGACAGATCTGACCAGAACATGTCAAATCAAAGTCATTATATGATTTGTTATATTAGTTAAATAGTTGCTGATCACACTTGGAGATCAGTAGACCAGGAATCAACTGCCCCAGGGGTGGAAACACAGACCCACCTTTTGCCATGGGCTGGTCCAGACTGCATTGCAAAAGGGTGAAGCTGAGGAGCACCTTCAGTGCATTGATAACATCACTGTATGGGGCCACACTAAAGTTTAGCTGATGGCTGGGGCTAAACCACAACATGTGAGTGAGATTATTACAGTGGGAAGATACTCTGCTGCTGAAATATCCAAATATTCAATATTACATTCCTAAATTTCAAAACCAAGTTTTTTTGATACTTGAATATGTATTTGGTTTTATAACTTTTTTTTTTTACTGTCTTGTTTTGCTGAGATAGATTGCTTGGTACAGTTATCAGTTACTGAATCCAATTAAAAAAGAGATAATCTCAATCACAGAACAAGAGTTAGGCCTTTCAGCATTCAGATTCTACTCAGTTCCGAGCTCATGGAGATGAACTTCTGAGCTGCCTATAAATACATGACTGGGATATGCCATATGTGATTCATCTTCTGTTTAAAAATTCTAAGATCTGTACCTGAGAAAAAAGTTTATAACCAAAAGCCCATAGAATAAAAAAGAAAAACTCTGGAGTAAAAATGGTTGTTTTAATTTGGTACATAAAGAAGATTGGAAAGTAAAAAAATACCTTTAATAACCTGTATACATTCAATTGGGGTCTGAGGGAGCTCACTGCAGCTCCTGGAGCTGTAGGGGAGGTAAAGTACCAACTGGCTAAGCCCAGGTGCACATCAGCCCCACTCCACTGTAAAATAAACACCTCAGCTGCACCCTCTCCCACCAATGTCTTAACTTCTGTGGGACTAATGACCTGTGGAAGCCTCTTGTCAAATCCCTGGTTTGGATGTCTGGGGATGGTGTGACATGCTGTGGGGACCTTTCCCCCTGCTGCTTCTGCACGGTCTGTGTCATCTGCCAAGGAAGGAGTATAAATGGGAACCACTAAACCAAAGAACTCATCATGTGTTGTCATGCTCAAGATTTGACAAAAAATATTATAACTCCTGGCACATACTGTGTCCCAGAGCCTACAGATGGTGCTGCAGCAGTGAAACTCCATTGCTGAGACACACAGCTAGAGAATTATTTTCTCATGGCTGGATATTAAAGTAACTCTGTGGGGTGTTTTTTAAGCTTTGCAGAGATAACCAGGAATCACCCTGGTAGGAATCTCTTCACTATAGAACATGGATTTGAACAAATTTTCTTTCATGAACAAATGTAAGAGGATTTTCTGTATTTTGGAACCAGAACAGACAGAGAGAGGTGATGAGCAAGCCATATGTAGATGTAATGTGAGTTGTCTGGGGCAAGACTTTGCAGTGCTCCAACTACTAAAAAGATCCTAGAAACTGTGGGGGGGGGGGGGGGGGGGGGGAGAGAGAGGTAAGAAACTGCTATTGCTGATTGCTTTTTCTCACTATTTTCATGATGGTAGTGTGTGGTATTTATATACTGCTGCAAAGGCTCTCCTTTGCTTTTGCTTCCAGTTAGCCCTGATCAAAAAGCTGCCTATTCAGGAGGTGGGTGCACCCACGCCCACTGCTTTTGGGTTTCTTCTCTTGCTAATTGAGCACTGTGATTTTCTTTCTCCCTTTGAGCGGTAGGCTAATGAAGTTGTTCCACGGCAGAATTACCACAAAGGCATGAGGCGGGAATTAAAAGCTAGCAAGCTTCAAAAGTCAGCTCTTGGTGCAGAACCCCACCACCAACCATTGCAGTGATCAACAGAGCTGAGCTGCCAAGTGCTTGCCGTCACGCATGAAGAATCCACTGTTTGGCGCACAGTTCAATAAGCCACCTATAGCTTTGTGCAACGTGGAAATCATATGTAATTTCCCATGTCATTTTGTTGGCATTAGAGACACACACTCACATATAAATTAGTGCTGTTTAGAAATTAGATGGGCAGGCTTTGAACTGTTGGGGTGGGGGGTACAGCGACCATTTTCGGGTTTTGTTTCTTCAGGATATCAGCCCTATTACTGGCTTTGCTTTCTGCCTTATTCCCCTTTGCAAGGTCACAGATTTAAAGGGGCACGATGGGTACTTAAAACCTGAGGGGCAGAAGCAGGACAGTTTTATTAATATTCTAAAAATACAGAGTTTTATTTATGAAGTGTGTGAAATATTTTAAAAGACAGTCTCAACACTTTAATTTTTATTGCCACTTGTCTCCAGTCTCTGCCAAAAAGTTTCAACACTGTACAAAGGTGCCTTTGTGGCCTAATGCTGTCCATACCTAAACTTCAGGTTCTAGTTGTTAAATCCAGTTATACAAGACCTGTGTAAATTTTCATTATATCCATTATAACTGATTTCACACAAATGAGCACATTCTCCATCTTTCAGATGAAATAAAAAGGGAAGGTCCAGAGTAAGTCTGACTGTTAAAAGAAAATCCTACGGCACATTTCACAAGAGTAAGCGTGTTACTGGGCGTCACTGGCTGTACTCCACCTCCTGTAATTAGATTTTGCCTACCTGAAATTTCCCCTGTAGTTCTAACAGGATAGGTTTATTTTCTCCTTCCCGCATGAAAGCATGAACTAATTTAGATTAGCTGAGCTCTACTCCAGGAGTGACACAATTTCATGTTAGATGACACTGTTCTATTCATAAAAACTGTTCAAGCACGTTAAATGTTTCTCACAGGCTTTTGGGGTTCCCTAAATGAAGGAAATTCCATCTGTCCTGCTTTAAATTCCCAGCCATGACACTATTGCCATCAGCATTGAGGTCCAGACTCTGCCTGATTGCTGTGTGAAACATTGAAAATTCAAAAGCTATCTCACCCTAAGTAATTCCTTTGAGTTCAGGGTAACGGCTGTAACAGGGGCATTGCCTCCTGGGATCAGCACAGCAGACCATTTTCCCTGGTGTGCTACTGCTGCAGAGAGCTGCAGTACTTGCTTGTGGGGAAAGTTTTTGCCTGATATCATCAGATAATACTTGATGATGCCCTGAAGCCTAGAGAGCTTGTATCAATCATTGATTTTCCCTCTTCTTCTAACTATGGTGGTTTTGTGGCTGATTTAAGTACGTATCAGCTTGGTGGTGTTAATCTCTAATTCACTTTGAATTAATTGCGGTCAGCATTAAATACTTCTGTTAGACAAAAGAGATTTTGCGTGGTGCTTGACAGTGCCACACTGGTAAAATCTTTGGGTGCACGGGGAAAGGCAGTAGTATGGGCTTTTCAAATTCATTTTAAGCAGTGAAGAATCTGGCATTGTATCTGTCTTTCATGGCTGTCACTTGTAATTGCATACCTGTCTGATGGTTAATCTCCTGGTCTGATATAGAGGCAGTGGCCTAGTAGCTTTTAGTTTTGGTTTTGTTTACTTTAAAAATATATTATGGCCATGTATCCCCTTTTTTCTGCTGGAGCCAGGTAAGTTATATTCTTTAGGACTACATGAAGTACAGTGCACAGACACATGTCTTGCCACAGCAGCTGGAGACATTTTACTCCCTGCTGCTGTGTTTCAATGTGGTTTCCTCATCAGGCCAAACCAGGAGCATGTGTCACTGCACTGAGCAAATCCAGGAAGAAATTTCACCCGATGCCTATTGGAAAAAAAAAACAACCCACCACTAAAAATCCCCCACTATCTGCCCCCACCTGCCTCATATTGCAAAGTTACACTTCCCAAAGGGTGATTATACTGTCCTCAGCATCTTGCATTTTGGCCTAATAAACGTAGTTCTTTATTTTAAAAGTGTCTGCTTGGGAGTTAGAACTCTCTCTGCAGAGCTCTATGGGACTCGTGTCCTGTGCTCTGGGCTTTGCTCAGGGCAGCCTGAGCACTCTCTGCACCGTGCTCTGCCTCGCAGCTGGCTGAAGTCAGAGCCCGTGCTAGCTCTGGTAGTGGGTGAGTGGGAATTAATGCAGAGCTGAACAGGAATCCTGTGCTAGCTCTGGTAGTGGGTGAGTGGGAATTAATGCAGAGCTGAACAGGAATAAAGGATACATCCATATCTCTAACAGATAAAGGGTGTACTTAATAAAAAGAGGAGCTGCCTCTAAGGATTGTGTATATTCCACAACAAGCCCGCTTATTTTTAGAAAAAATAGTGATGAGGGCTATGCATCATTACTTCCATTGTGATAAATAGTGGTGAGAGAAAGATAAGATGTAGACGTGGAGCTTGGGAGAACCAATTATTTCTTTAGGTGTTTTCTAATGCATTAATAAGTATATTAATTTCTACATATATATTATCAACATTTGTTTGTAACAATTATCTTTCATCCACCTGGTTTTGGTCAACCACTTGTTAGATATGGACTACCTTGGTCCATTCTTGAATAATAGTAAATATTAAATAGTAAATATCCTTCCAGGATCCTAATAATGAAGAATTCTCTCTTTTATTGAGGATTTAATATCAGGATGCTTGTACTATTAGAAATGCTGTCACTAGGATCTCTTACTCAGTAGCATCCCCCATGATTTGGCTTAATAGAACCACCATAGACTCAGCAGGAATGTGATTTATTCTGAGCATTTCTTCAGAATACAGTTATTTTTGTATGGTTCTCCTTATTCACATAGGAAAAGTTCCTGCTTTTACAAAGGGGGAAAGCTAAATGGCAACTCAAGACCACTACAATTTATATTATTAATGAGCACAACATAATTCACCCCTGAAAATGAAATTCTGCCACAGAATTTCCATGGGACCCTGAACAATTTATTTAACTTTTATTTGCCTCAGTTTCTAAATTTCAAAGGTAGATACCTACAAACAATGTATTACTTATTTAAAACATGTTTTAAAAAATGGACTGGGGAAAATTTCAGGAAACAAAATTATTGTAATGTCTCTCCAAGCAGTCATTACTTGTATGAAGCTAGCCCTGTAATACTAGACACTTCATGCCTGTATTCTAAAGAGATTTAACCAGTCCCAGGTTTTACCTTTCAGTACGACTTGCATAGAGACTAGCTTTTAAAGTCCCTTGATTTCACTACCTTTCAAGAATTTCCTACAAGTAGCTCTTTCCATATTTTTTGTGCAGAGCTTTTTTTAATTTCCATTTTGTACGTAGGGATGGGGGAAACATGCTCATTTTAAAAAATACTAAATCACAAACTGCCACATCGCTTGCCACAGGGAAGTTTGAGGTTGGTCATTTTGCAACCTGCGCACAGAGATTAGAAATAATCACAACATCTTCGTTAGTATTTGAGCCTGCCTCAGGGGTGTGCTTTCAAAGCAAAATTTCCCAACTTTCCCTGCTTAGGTCGCAAAACAGTCCTGGAGTGCTTTGACCAGACTCCATTTAGATGAAAGAAAATCAGGAAATGTGTTCTGGGAGCAGAAAGAGTGTGCTCACCTGCTCATAAGGGCTGAGTCCATGCGACTGGAGTCAAACTAGTCTGCAGTAAAACCCCGGAAAGTAAGTGGAGGATCAAAGTTCTGTCCTTAGCACCAGCAGCCGTTTGACTCCGCTGATCTTTGGCTGTTAGGCCTCACTGGTTGTCCCTCAGGGTTCCCCCACCCTGCCCACAGCCCAGAACCCTGTTTCAGCCCCTTCCCCAGAAATGCAACAGCCGGGAGAGTCTCCAGCTCCCCACTGCCCTGCCCTGCCTGGCCATTGGCCCCACAGAGCAAATGCCCCTGCAGGCCTATGGCACAGCCCAGCCTTGGCCCATCCCAATCCTCAGGGAGGTGCCTGATTCCTGGGGCTGCTCTGGTGCCCCTGGTTTCCCTGCTTCTGGCTGGGGTGGTGGGATGGGCCCTGACTGCTAGGTCCTGCCCTGCCAGCCCTTCGAGTGCCTTCAGATACCTAGGCCTGGTATGCAGTCCTGCTAGCCAGTGTCTTTGTTCTTGGGATTTGTTTGTCTATAGGCACAATTTAAATGTCCTGCATTTTAAACAGTATATGTGGTGGCTTGTGTCATGACTGCACACTTTGTTAGATGAATGATGTAGATCCTGTGGCAGTTTGCATGCAGACCCAGCCAAATCCAACCTGTGTTGATCCTTGTTCAGTGTATCCTTATCATGATTATTGTTCATTTAGTATCTAAAACAGAGGCATGTAGATCAACAACAAGAATGTCATGATTTACGATAAGGGTGGTGAAGCACTGGAACAGGTTGGCCAGAGAAGTTCTGGCTGCGCCCTCCCTGTCAGGGCTCAAAGCCAGGTTGGACGGGGCTTTGGGCAACCTGGTCTAGTGGAGGGTGCCCTGCCCATGGTAGGGGGTTGGTACTAGGTGATATTTAAGGTTGCTTTCAACCCAAACCCTTCTATACTTCTACATATCGGCAATTCAAAAGGGAAGAGATATACCATAGGTGTGATTAGATTCATACTAATGTAGGCAAGCATGGTAGGATAATATGATTGCAATAATATATTTTAAATTCATTAAGATCACCATCCTCCAGTTAAACTCAGTTGTTGCTGCTATATTCTTTTAGCTCTGTTTCGTGAACTAAAGTACTGTGAGACTCATACGTGCCAAAAGCAGGTCAGATTGATCTATTCCTTAAAATTTAATGCCTATATTGTACATATGGAAGTTGTGTTGACCATTATTAAGTATGTATGATCTACATCTGAAGTTCAGCATGGGCCTAATAGTCTAGTCCTGCCTGACATGTTGGTGGAGGAAAAGCTTTACTGTACAGATATAGTGCATTGATTTCAGGGTGAAAGCACATAGGGTCACATAGGACTAGCCACATGTACATGTAGCTACATTCATTTTGTCATGTAGTTGGTTTTGTAAGAACCTTAATGACCCCTGCTTGTGTACTGCTGATTATGTATACTGCTAGGTACCCTTTGAAAATCATTAGCTGGTTATCAATAAATACTGGATCTGCTGTGACACAGCTCGGCAGCCGGTCCTGCTGGCACAGGGAAGGTCTGAATGAAATGTCTGTCCTTCATGTCTTTCCTTGCAGCTTAGCTCTGAAGTGTTGTGGTTTTGCCCGGCACAGTTCTGGTGGAGGAAGGGGGTGCAGGGGCAACTTCTACAAAAAGCAGCTAGAAGCTTACCCTAGGACTGACAGAGTAAATAACAGGTGGCTCAAGGCCGGACTCGCTGCTGACCAAGGATGAACCCATCAGTGATGGTGACAGCGCCTTTGGGAATCACATTTAGGAGGGAAAAAATTACTAGCAGCTACTTTTTGCCACCAGGGAAGGGAGTGAGAAGATGTAAGAAGCTTTGCAGACACCAAGGTGAAGAAGGCAGGGGAGGAGGTGCCCCAGGCACTGGAGGAGAGATTCCCCTGCAGCCCATGGAGAAGACCATGGTAGAGCAGGCTGTCCCCCTGCAGCCCATGGAAGATGATGGGGAGCAGAGACCCCACCTGCAGCCTGTGGAGAGACCCCACAGGTGGGGTGGAGACATATGGAAGATGCTGTGATATGCGTTGGAGCAAGATGCGGGGGATTGGATCTCTCGAGGTCCCTTCCAACCCCTACGATTCTGTGATTCTGTGATCCTGGCAGGACCTGCAGCCTGTGGAGACAGAGAGAGATTGAGAGAGAGAGACCCATGCTGGAGCAAGTTTGCTGGGGGGACTTGTGACTCTGTGGGGGACCAGGATGGAGCAGTCGGGGGCTGAGAGATTGCACCCCATACAAATGACCCACTCTGGGGCAGTTGGTGAAGAGGTGAAGCGCTGTGGGAAAGGGCTCACATTGGAGAAGTTCATGGACGACTGTCTCCTGTGGGTGGGACCCCACGCTGCAGCAGGGGAAGGGTGTGAGGAAATGCCCTCCCAGACAAGAAGGAGACCAACTTGTGAGGAACTGACCAAAACCCCCATTCCCCCAGTCCCTGCCCCTCCCAGTGCCACAATGTGGGGTGAAGGGAGTGAAATCATGACTAAAGTGAAGTCTGCTAAGAAGAGAGGGGTGGGGGGAGATGCTTTAAGCTCTGGTTGCACTTCTCATTATCTGACTCTGGTGTCACTGGGTGTGCAGTGCAGGGTAATGAATTAGATGCTTTTTTTCTTTTTAGTCTGTGCTGAGTCTGTTTTGCTCGTGATGCTGATTGCGGAATGATCTCTCCCTGTCCTTATCTTGATTCTTAAACCTCTCAATACCTATTTTCTCCCCTGTCCAGCTGAAAAGGGGAGTGATAGAGCAGCTTTGGTGGGCATCCGGCCTCTAGCCAGGGTCAAACCACCACAATAAGAAAGCATGAGCTCACCAGAGCTCAGCACTGGCAGTGGCTTTCGGAGCTTTAGTTGCCCCAGATTTTGGGGCTGGCAGGATGGAGGGAAATGGGAATGTTGAGACAGGGTGAGGGCAGAGCGGTGCTCCAGTAGCTGTGCTGCCATTTCCCATGTTTGATGTGCTCTCCTCAGTGCAGCACAAACCCTTCTCTGTCTCTAGATGAGCTCAGACTGCTCCTAACGCCTACTAAAATTAAATTAATTAAAAATTACTAATTGTAGAGATGTATTTGGAAACGTGTCTAATGACTTGTTCCTCTCCATATGAGAGTGCTGCTTTTTAACCAGCTTTCTCCCCAGTTCTGTTTGTATGTTGCCACAGTAAGGTGTGGATATTTCCAAGCAGTGACATAGTTTGCTTTCTACACATTGTGAAAGATTATTTGTATATAAAATAACATGGTATTGAAGACATAAGGAATAAGAAATGGGTTGTAAGACATGAATTTGAACAGAAAAGGAGTTTTAGGGTGTTTATGTACACTGTGGTGTCCCTCAAGCTGCATCACAATACAAGAAGGCTCAGTGTGTGACAGACTTAATTACAGAGAGAAGGGAAAACCCAAGTGCTTAACCTCTGTGTTCAGAGGCATGTTCTTCTTTAAATGTTGAATTTTCTTAACCTTTGTTGCTTCCCTCAAATGATATATTTTTAACCATTCTGAAATATGGGTACTTTTTGTAGACCTCTAAATTAAAATCTAAGTAGTATTTTTTTCTAAAATCTTAGACTGTAACCACCTGCAGAGTATTTAGTTACTCATTTTGTTTGAAATCGATTAATTTGATATAGTACCTTGCCCAATCTACTCCGTTGTCATAATCATCCTGGGGTTTGCTGTTAGGAGCAGGCAGAACATTTCTCAAGGCTCATGACTACATTAAGAGGAAAGCAAACTTCAGTGCCTTAGGGGTTTGCCTGGCGTTGAGTACGTATGAAGTAGAATAAAGAGACTTCTTTGGAGTTTGATTTCTTTTCCAGAAAAGACTTGAATTGTGTGCCTCATAACTACACCCACTGCTTGTTTCCATTTTAAGATTATAGATATGCTTGGGTTTTTATTTCATCTTTTAATCTGAATTTCTGACAAGAGCTGGGGAACCCTGCAATAGAGACTTGCATTGTGATGATTCACCTTAACAAGGAAAATGAATCTTCTGGTTATTGTTGTAGCTGACAAAAAATAGGCAGATATGTCTTTATATTAAAGACCAAAAGTACTTCTCTCAGACAAAGGTAAATTTGTTCCTGTGTATGTTGGTGGATAGAGTTATGAATTTTCAAGTGTATAGTACAAACAACATGAAAGATAGATGTGCACCAGTCTTTTTTTATTACTGACAAAGTTGAGTAGCAAAAGTTGCTCCAAAGGAGTTAATCCTTGGGCTTGTTCAGCTTGGGGAAGAGAAGGCTCTGGGGACACCTGATTGCAGCCTTCTAGTACCAGAAGAGGGGACCTGCAGGAAAGCTGGAGGGGGACTGTTGGCAAGGTCATATAGTGATAGGACAGGGCGTGATGGGGTTCAATTAAAAGAGGGTAGTTACAGAGATTTAGATTAGATACAAGGAAGAAATTCTTTGTTGTGAGAGTGGTGAGGCCCTGGCACAGGTTGCCCAGAGAAGCTGTGGCTGTCCCCTCCCTGGCAGTGTTCAAGGCCAGGCTGGATGGGGTTTTGGGCAACCTGGCCTAATGGAGGATGTCCATGCCCATGACTGGGGGTTGGTACTAGGTGATACTTAATGTCCCTTCCAACCCAAACCTGCAGATGTGGAGAGGCTGTCTTCTTGTGGGTGAGGTTCTAAGAAGTACTGAAGTGCTTGCAAAGAGGTACCGCTTGTGTTCTGTGAAGGATGCTATAGAATTTCTTACTGAAATAACTTTTTTTTTTTTTTAAATCTGGAAGTGCAAGGAAAAATTCTTATTCATTTTCATTTTAAAGAATGGTAACAGGGAAAAAAATAAAATGATTGAAGGCTCTTTAAACTGGTCTGTTGTAACCTAGCAGATTTTTTTTTTTTTTTTTTTTTTTAGTAAATGCTTTATATTGTATTTGATTTGTTAAAAGAGGTCTGGAGCATTATTGCTATTTCCAGCACAAAGAGTGTCTCAATTAGCCCAGACATCAAGAGACCTAAATAGGTAGAAAACTTTTACTAGCTGGAGAGGTAAATGGGGAAACAAAGGAGTCACCATGATAAAAGTCATGAAGCAGAAAGGTAATTTTGACAGCAGCGTTTTGAATGGATTTGGGGAAAACAGCTTAATACTGGGAAAGAAGGCCAACACCTGGAAGAGAGAACAGTTGGGAAGTGAGATGAGCAGTGACTGGGTAAATCTCGACAGGGAGAACAGACTGTGTTTGGAAATATTTCAAAGGGAAACTAGCAAGACTTGAAAACAGCCCAGATGTGAGACACTTTGAAGAAAGTGAAGTCCAGAAATCATGTAGAGAAAAAACAGGTGTTTTCTGGTTTTGCTGCCTGCACTCCTTCAGCAAAAGGTTTGCATTAATATTATGAAAAAATTGGATTTAAGATTTTGCTTGGAAATGGCCTTATAACCTCAACATCAATCGTTAAGGGAAGGCTTTTCATTGTTTTTTGTTGGGGTGGATTTTATTTTTCAAGCTCTTATGGGGATATTTTATGCTGAAGTTTTGAAGTTAATTATATTGGGTCATAACTTATATGAAAGGGCATGGCTGTGGCTGCTACTTCCAAAGGATGACTAAGTCATAGCATAGTTCGGACAGAGGTGCACAAGTGAAAAGGATTTTGAAATCAGAATACAATGTTATATGAATAACTCCCATCTTAACTACTCTAATAAATCATTGCTATTCCATAGCAGTGTATTTACATAGATATATTCTTGTGGATTATTTGTCCTGTGTTTGAGTTGTGAAAATTTAATATAGGGCCAAAATCTTCTTCTAGGCTCAGTGGGGCTTGCAGACATCCTGTGTTGGTATCTGTCCAGCTGTGCCGTTATAGCAGCGCCCTGAGAGAACCCCTCCTGGGAGCTAGCTGGTGTACAGACACACAGCTGTAGTTGATGCCCTTTCACAGGTTGTAATTTATTAATTGGATGACTGCTGTGTAGGAAGAGTTGGACAGATTTCCATCTTCCTCTTCCCCTCACACCATCTCTTGCATGTACATCCCCCTAAGACCACAGTTAATGAACATTAGAAGGGTGAAGTATGAAAAAGGCATGCACGTACTGCTGAACATAGACAATAAGCAGTGTTCTGGTAAGTAACACACTAGAAAACTTAATACCATTCCTAAGTTTTGTAAAAAAAATCATGCTGTGTGAAAAAATAATAATCTTTCAGCTTTTCCAAATTGCAAGGGCTATTGTTCCTAGCTTGCTCTGGCACCAGATTTGCAAAATGGAGTCACAAATAAGGAGGGAAGGGAATTTCTTATCCTTTCCTCTGTGTGATGACAGGAAAAATTTAATCTGTAAGTTTCACAAAGTGCTCATTCATGTAAAAATTCTGTTGGATTTAATCTGCTGTTGCCATTGACTTTTATGAGAAATTTTCCACGAGCCAAGAACTTCTAGGTTTAAACACTAGAGAGATTGGGTTTTGTTTTGGAAGACAAGAGAGAATTTGCCAGGGTATGACTGACTCTCTAGATTTATATTACTAACAGATAATTTAGTTTATAAATATGTTTATGGAAGAACATCATTACTGATGCAATCCATTGTGAATTAGACTTTTCCAAACTACTGAGTAAGCGAATAAACACAGTGTAAGAGCAAAAATCAGCTACTATATTTTGTGCATTGATTTTGACAATTACAGACCTGTTTTAATTATTTATGATCCTTCATGTATTAGTAAATGATCTGTGGTGTATTTTATAAATAAAATGAAGTCTCAGTATTATGTCAGCTCACCACAGGCTCCTGTATTAAATCTTTGCTGAAAGGTGGGTTCAGAGATTCAATGTTTATACAGATCACACAGTATAGCCACTGTGTTCCGCAGAATTAATTTGCCCAGTTTCAGTCTGAATTGATTTTTTTACGCAGTCTGGAGTATCTGGAGGTGTCACAGCAGTGCTCTTGCCTGCATATTAAATGTACAACTTCATTTCCTCTTGAATTGGCAACACAAGCAATTTTTTCTCTGGGGTTTGACCCTTCATAGAGATTTTTCATTTAAGAGTGCTTTTGGCATAATTACAATTGCCATGCAGTGCAGTAAGGGCAGGCTGTTCTACAAAGGAGGATGAGCTGGGAGCAAAGGGCAACCCAGATGCAGGGGAACTCACCAAGAAGGTGCCATCCCGCAGCATTAGAGCAAAGCCATGTTGGTGACAGTGACAGGTCCTGTGGACAGTCAGCAGTCATCAGATAAGATGAGGTGATGAACCTGGGATGGGGTTTGTCCAAGGAGTGAAGTAAATAACAGGAGAAGACAGAACTAAATACAGGACTTTGGACTGGCACTCCTGGCATTGCTTGAGCAGGGACCAGCTGCCCAGGGCTGGGCTGAAATTTGGCTCCTGGACCAAGAGACAGCAGATAAGTGGGTAGGGGGTCCCAGGTTAGGCTGGGCTGGGGCCATCAATGCCCATTGGTGCATGCAAGGCCCTGACACAGATATTAGGACTGAGCTTTTTTATAGAAAAGTGAGATCCAAGGAAAATTTGAACTAAGTGGAGGTTTTTTTCAGCCTATTTTTAATTAGTTGTATGAATTCTCCCAACAAGAATGACATCAGCCATGCATATGTATGTACACCCATATGATAAATTGTGCTTTCTGGGTCTGATCCAAGGCCCACAGAGAGGCAACAGAAAGCCTCCTATTTGTTTCTGTGATCTTTTGGTAAGACCTCCCTCACCCATACCATTTCTTTCAGGATTAAGGGACTGGTGCCACATGATGCCAGTTGGACAGCTGTCCTTCTGCAGATTCAGGAAAGAGTTTGTTAGTGCTGTGTTGCTGAGTCTTGTTGTTATACAAGCTGGTTTAAAAGGCCTTTTCATGTACCAGGCTGTCCCTTCACCACTTTTTCTGGAGATCACAGAACCCTACACTGCTCTTTGCTTCTGGTGTTGCCTTGTTGTTTATCCTCCTTCTGTGCCATTCTTCTGCTATCCAGCTTCTTCTGTGCAGTTTCCCCTCTAGCCTGCTTCCATGCCACTGCCAGGCTTCTGGATGAAGCTTTGTGCAGGAGAAATGTCAAATTTGTGCTTCCTTCTCTTGACTGTGTCAATTACTTTGTTTTGTGCCAGTAATTTTTTCCAGTTCTTTCTGATCTGACAGTCACAAGTGTGTCAGGTGAGCTCAGGCAGCTCTTCTTAATGTCTCCCTATGAAGGTCTCCACATTTCAGCCTTTTCTGGCAATGTGTTATCAATGATTCAAAGCAGGACTGCGAGTATATACATCTTGAGCAGGACCTCTGTGTCCAGAGAACACAGATTAAGCAGTTGATGGATGTAATGTCTGATTATTTTGCTCCATTAAAATGGAAAAATGCTGGAAGAGAGATGATTGCCATTGTGCTTCTGAAACTGAGTAGCACAGGTTGCCTATGATTAGTGCTAAAGGTTTTACCCCTTCATCAGTGTTTTTTTAGCTGTGCTGGCAACCAGGTAAATCTTTCCCATAACAGTCTTCAGCCAGGTAACCCAGGTGCTTTTTGGAAGCCAGTGCTTGCTATATTTGTGTGTGGGAAAAGCCAGGCAGAGCTTTGTTGCTCTGCTCCCTGTGTATCTGCTGTCTGAATGCTGCAACTCATGCTATTGCATCACTGGGGCGTTATCCCCAGCCTTGACTCTGAGCAGGGATATGTCCAGTTAATCTAACAGGCACTGGTAGATTTTTAATTGTTTTTAGCTTCCCTACCTGTGATGAATGCAAGTTAAACTTCTGTCTTTCAGCAGAATCCTTCTTCCTTTTCCTCAAGTACATTTTCTTCAGTTTTGAGCCAACTTCGTCTCTGTCATTATAAGACGACAATTCTTAGAAATATATTTCACACACTTCATTGATTACTGAGTAGCAGATGTTAATTTTAGAAACATAATGTACCCTCACAGATAATGGAGCATCAAAATATTGTGCTTTTAGTGCTAGATTTGCCCTTCAGAGGGGAAACTTTGATACCGTAGTAGTGCACACGGATTGATTTTACAGGTTGCGCATGTAGCGAGTCTGGGTATGTGCAGAATCCATTGATGGCTAATCTATGAAATCAATTCTATACTGCACCATCTGCCCAGAAATTCTGATACAAATCACTGACCAAGGGATCTCAGGCAGCTCTCTACATTTTGTGTTCTTATTTATGGGGCAATTTTGTTTTCTTATCCTTTAGTTACTACGATCCATTTCTCCAGCCCTCTGTGAACTCTCAGTGCTTCTCTATTTTGAAAACTTTTGTTTATAAACAATTTTTCCAATGATTTAGATTACTCATGTTTACCCAACATGGTATGGATTTTTAGTCTCCTTTATGGCCAAACTCTAAAAGCACTCAGTGCTTTTATCTAGCTCACTTATTCAGAAGTGTTTTAAATTATGAGATACTGTTTTGTCTCTTTTATGTCACAAGGGACAGGGAACGCAAGCCCTCTGGTCAGTGGAACTCTGTACACCAAATGTAGTGCCAAGTTCTCAAGGTCTTGAATCAGGATGCATGCACAGGGATCTTTTCGTTGAATGTTGTCTCATGTGCTAAGAAATGTTTCAAAGCTGAGCTCAGTAGGCTTTCATTAATTAAAATGGGTTTAGGAGCTTATTAAACTACCTAAATTTGTCACTATGTTTCCATTCATATGGTCAGTGGGATGCCACAGAGGAAAACCTATGCTTTCCAGATGGATAAAACTAACAGTGCTGCAATAAGAACATGTTTTCTTTTCTTTCCTGAATTACAGAGAATGAAAAGTGAAGTCAATCTATTTTACTGACAAAAATTCATGTCTCCAGGGAAGACTATATGAAAGTAGCATATGGAGAAGAAGAGCTTTAAGAAATATGAAATTCTCTTTCTCTTTTGTGACATTATATTGCCTTTTTGTGCATGTGTGTGTGTGTGTGTGTGTGTCCTGAGGTGTGGTAGGGGAGGCGCTTTGTTATATCTTTGGCAACAATATCTTCAATACAGTGTAGAGGAGGATGAAGATCTTTGCACTTACTTCTCTATTTCTGATAGTAAGCACACTATCTTAAACCTTTATAAACAGGGAGCACTTGAACTCATCATTCTCCCCTCCTTCTTCCCTCCTGATTGCCTTTCCCACCCCTAGAAAAAGAGAAAGCAAGTTTGTGGGTGATCCTCAGGAATAAGAGATCAGTCTTGTGCAAGACATCTTCCGTAAGCTACAACCTGTCTTAGTGGTAGATGACACAAAACAGGATGAGAACAAGTTGAAGGAAAGACTATATCATTATGATTGCAAAGAATTATTATTCTGGTCATGTCTATACTTGATCCCAGTACACAGAAGTGGACAAGAGGATTTCTTGGGGATTTTTGTCTAGCCCTTCTTTCCTAAGATCCTATACATACATACCAGGGCTTGCAGGAAACATTCAGATAAGAAACACATCCTACTAACATTTTACTGAAAAATGCAGTTTTCACAAAAATGTTTGGTATGATATTTAGAACATTTCCTCTCTTTGTTGTCATTTCAAATGGAATCGGCCTAACCTGAAACATTTTGTTTCCTTGGTAAGACTTTTTGTTATTGTTGTTTTGAATTATTTCAACATCATCTATCCAGAGACAAAACAAAATAAAAATCTCTTTGCTGGAAAAATTGCCCATAATCTTGGTACTGAAGCAGAGGGGATTTTCCCTTTCTTTCATCATGTTCCAAACTGAATTCCAGAAAAGCTTCTGCAGTCTCATTTTCTCAGTCACAAACTTATAGAAATTCATGTGTAACACACAGGAAGAAAATGCCACATACACACACAGTTTCTTTGAGATAGACAAGATGAAGCAAATGTGACCCTTGCTCAGTAGGACTCACATTAGCTATGGGTATCTAGCTTACACAAGGTAGCTCAGCCTGCCTAACGTAGGCAGGGAATCACAGAATCACAGTGGTTTGGGTTGGAATGGACCTTTAAGGGTCATCTAGTTCACCCCTGCTGTAATGAGCAGGGACGTCTTCAACTACATCAGGTTGCTCAGAGCCCCATCCAACCTGACCTTGAGTGTTTCCAGGGATGGGGCATCTACAACCTCTCTGGGTAACCTGTTCCAGTGTTTCACCACCCTCACTCTAAAAAAATTTATTCTTTATATCTACTCTATATCTACCCTCTTTTAGTTCAAAACCATTACCCCTTTTCCTATTGCTATAGACCCTACCAAAAAGTGTGTCCCCACCTTTCTTCTCAGCCTCCATTAACTATTGAAAGGCCACAATAAGGTCTTCCCAGAGCCTTCTCTTCTCCAGGATGAACAACCCCAACTCTCTTAGACTGTCTTCACTGGTGAGGTGCTCCAGCCCTCTGATGGTCTTTGTGATCCTCCTCTGCCTCTGTTCCAACAGGTCCATGTCTTTCTTATACTAAGGACTCCAGAGGTGGATTCAGAACTCCATGTGGGGGTCTTACCAGAGCATGGAACAGGGACAGAGTTAATTCCCTCAACTTTCTGGCATAAGAAGTAAGGAGAGAGTTTTACGTGCCTTTTAAAGAGGATACAAAGCAGCCTTGTGCTGAGCATAAAGGATGCTAGTCACTTAAGTGTCTCTGGAGGTCAGACATCAGACTCAGGGCTGCTCATTAGCTACTGCCACTTCCTTGGGATGACAAACCCTGGAGAGCAGTGTCAACTCTTTGCAAAGAGGCCTCTTGACTGAGGAATTCAGCTACTCTCTTCAGATAGACAGCATTCAAAGCCACAGCTAAAAATTGCCTTCCTGAGGTCTGATTAAAATCCTGAGATAAATCTCTCACTACTGTTATGAAGTCAACAGTGTTCTTTTATTTATTTAATCACTTTAGTAAGTCTAGCTGGTGTCCTCAATTGTTTTGCTACAAAACCAGAAGCCACAATAAACTATGCTTGGTAGGATTCAGTTTGGGATTAGGGCCTTAGAATTTAAATACCCCCTGGACGTGCCCACATGTATGCCATAGTGTCTGGGCTGCCCTAACTAAAGGAAGGTCTAGTCATACAGTGGGGAAGCCTGGAAACAGATTGTGCATGTCCTACATCTGTGGCTGTCCAGGCCAGTCACCCTTTGGCTCAGGGAAATGTAAATGTCAAACTTTCTTCTGAGGTTCACCGTTTCTAACTTACTAAAAATAGAAAAAATTAACTGTAGCCTTATGCTATTAAGCTCCTCCAATATTAACTGTGTCTGTAACCCCTACTTAAGCAAAAGATTATAACATGCAATTAATGATACTTTTAATAAGTGTTTGAATTTAGCATGATTGTTCTGAAATTGAAAAAGCACCAGATGAGAGATTACTCCACTACAGAGATTCTTATGTTAAATTATAAATTACTTTATAGTTTGACACATAAAATGTCATTGTCTAGGAATGACACTGTACTGAAAGAAAGTGACATGAAATCATCTTTGTTTTAAAGAATGGGTTCTTTGGGTCAATTAGACATTACCCTTGAACTGAATATTCTGGATTTTAATTCATGTGTGAAAAATGGATTAAAAATGTAAATATATCAAGGACACTATTTGAAAATCAAATAACACTACCACAGTTCTCCTGGTTTTAGAGTACTGGTCAGCTATTTTTTGTCCCTGTTTTATGCAAAGAGCTTGAAGTTATAAAATTATCAATGACGTGTCCATTGTTCCTTTCACTCAGCCATTGATATATCTTGTTACTAAGATGGGGTGATATTAATGAAATACAGCTCTTACAGCTTGCAACTGAGGCACATAGAGTTCTGTGCATCGGTGCTTATATAGCTTGTGATAAAAAATTGTCACCTTCATTGGTTCACCTAAATGTAATGGTATGAGATTATGAGACATGACGTTGTCAGTTGCAATGAAGATGCAAAAAGTGTTCTGCCAAAATTTTCATCTAGTTAAAATAGATTTGCATACTTTTAAAGTCCACAGCTGTGGTGGAATATAAACTGGCTATCACAACATAAGCTTTGTTTCCTAGCTGTTATGGAGAACCAAATCTTAGACAATTTAAATTAGCTACTCAGAGAGAAGGACTTGCTTTTCCCTTCCATCAGTTTTCACACCAGGCTGTGCATTTACACTGACACGGCCTTTGAGATGGTAAAATGAAACTAAATATTTTTTCCTCAATGGAAAAACCCTCAAAATATTTTTTTGGTTTTCTGCTAAAATTGATTTGTGGTAAGTAACGCTAGGTTTTAATAATTGTAAATAAAGGCTTTTTTTTTTTTTAATTGATACTTGGAAGCTTTCCTGATAAAATAATAGGTTTTTAAGAAAGAATAAGCTTTTTGGAAAAAATTTATTTTTAAATTAGTGTTAAGCTAGAGCAAAGAAATTAGCAGGACTCCTTAAAATCCATGACTTACTTTGAGACAAATTAGAGACATGTTTTGTTTATTCTTAGCTGGTAATGACCATGCATAAAATGGCAAAGTGAGGTAGATATTACTTTCGATGAGAATTGTGCAGTGATACTTACATCTGCAAAAGATTCTCGCAGTACACTTCACAGAACATTCTGAGGTGATTTGAAGAAGCCAGAAAACATCACGACATCACTCAACATAGGGAACTTAGTTATGTATTTTGAATAAAACTTTGCAACAAGTCTTTTTAATAAAAAATATGTCTGAGTTTCCTTTTAGTTTCTTCTTGTTCCTGTAGAGACAACTACGTATAGAGGAGAGACTTGTCACACAAAAGTTTTGTGTTGTCAGCATAGTAGTTCAACATACTCTGGAACTGCTGATCTGATCTGTTACACTTTGATGCACCCATTGGAATAGATCTTTATTTCTCATAAAAAATACACAGGCACACCTGTGGGATGCACTCAAGAACTCACAGAGTTTTTGTTTCCTTTGACAGGTCTGGAATGCATTTTGGTTCTAGAAGCCAGGATGACAACGTTGCTTAGGTCCAAAGATGACTCTTCATCGTGCCTTTGATCACGGCTGTACCTCCATACTGGCAGACCATTTACATGTGATTCTGAGAAACAGATTTGGCATGTGGAATGGCAGTAGTAAAGGAAGCACCCATGTGCAAATCAAGCACTAATGATAACTGCTTAGTACTGATTAACTTTTAAAACACTGACTGACCTGGATTGTCTCTGAGGTTTCTTTAAATATCATATTGAAGTTCTTCACAGACTTTAGCTGGAGCTTCTCTGCCATCATGATTCACCACACGGGCTAGGCTTGGAGTGAGCCACAGTGGTAGCAACAGTATAGTCTCATGTTCATTTTAGTTTAGCAAGAGGTCATTCCTCTAGCATAAAAGCAGGTTTAAATAAAACATCCCATTCTATGATTAGTATATACCAGCAGGGACGTTGTGTGTCATAAATCCTAAGTAAATAAATTTTAAACACTCTATCAACTTGTCTATCTGAAAAGTCAGTCAGAAGCACTTACTGAAATACAATCCATTAGCAGAAACACTGCAATTTAAAAAACCATATGCATTCTTGAGAATTTTGCCAAAACGTTCCCTTTGTGCTAGATGAGATATTAGAAATGGGTTATAAATAAAACATTTGCTCAGCATTACTGCCACAGGAACAGAATCACCCAAATGCCCACAGATACTTCAGTAGCCCAGCCCCTTTTTAAAATGTTTTGTTCAGGAAGTGGGTCAAGCCTGGGGTGCATACTGAAATAATGTGTATGATGCAAAGGGGATAATTCATAATATTTTCAGTTACAGTTTAAAATGTTTTGGGTTTATTTTTAATCCCAGAATCCCCTTTTACTCAATATCTCATGGCTTTGCTCTGACATGTTGCAAAAGTGGGCCAGGACCCAAATGTTGGATCCAAACATGTGGAAATTTTGGATCCAGAATTACTGCATAGTTAAAAATGGGCCCTTCTCTCCCTCATACTCTGAAATGAAGCAGCTGTGAAAAAACCCTGAGCTTTGATGGAGAAGATAGAGATGTTTGTGATTTAATTGAATTGGAATCTATATCTAGTCTGTATTTAAATTCTAGTAGTGATCTAATGTCAATACACATCCACACACATTTTTTGAACTCCTGACTTAAAGCCCCTGTAAAATGTATGGTATGTTTTCAATTATCCATCTGAAACATTACCTTAGCATGCAATGACATTTAACAGCATCATAGATGCTCGATAGCAAGGTCTAATTATAGCTGTAAAACAAAAGTAGCACTGAATTTTCATTTTAGAAAAACTGAGGTCTTTCAAATCCTTTCCATGTTGATATTATTTTGACATTACCATAAGAATTTATGATTGTTACCATATATCAGCAGTTAGTCAAATTCGTAGTACTTCACATGGGTTCATGAATACTTGCTTAGTGTAGGACTAACTGTTTTGGTTATATATTTTTATCTTATCTGGAGGATTTGTGATGTGATTGCAAACAATTTTTCTAGTTTAACCAGGAACTTTTTGTACTGTAGCATAAATCTCTCTTGCTCTGATAATTAAAGGTTATTTAGCTGTCTAGTTTTAGAATTTCAAGTTTTGACATTCTGGACATTTACCACAATACTTCACAATATTTTGTTGGGGTTTTTTTAAGGGTTTACGATAGCAGGTAATACCACACTTCCAAACTACTTTTCAATGTTAAATTGAGCAAATAGACTGTAAGCAATGTATTGGTGCTAGACTAGAGATCAGCTAAGGAAGCTGCAGTTTGAGCTCGAGATCTCTTTTATGGTTTAAATTCAAAGCAGGGATAGATACGGATTCTCATGAGATGTGACAAACATGTAACTGTTCATGAACACAGCATTTGTTTTGCTTCTTAGACTATAACAGCAAAAATGAAATTACCTTTTTCTATAATGTGAAGAAATCCTTTTCAGAGGATAAGAGGTGTAAATATTTGTTCTTTTAGGGGAAAATGGGGAAAAAAAATCCCTTTGTAAAAAAAAAAGCTGGAAAAAGTAAAAAAAAAATTTCTCTGTAATTTTTCTTTTTTCTTTTTACTTATTTCTTCTGATATGAATGGCACTTTCAAAGGAATGAAGCAACTTTCTGCCTTGCTGTTCTGTTTCAGATGCCAACATGCAACCAAGACATGCCATTTATTTTCTTTCCAAGTCAGAGACCTGTGAAACTTGATTCAAATCCTTCAGAAGTGTCACCCTTAGTAAATATTCACAAAATACTCTTGAAGAAACTCTAGTCCCTTCTTCAGGGTTTTCACTACTTAACAGAGGTAGATATTTGAAATGTGTACTTGTGGTCATAAAATCTCTTCATATTCCTCAGAATTAAGTTCTACTCTTCTCATATTTTAATAGATTGATTCTTTTTCAAAATAATGCAAGTCAATGAGAGAGGGGTTCTCCTTTTGCAGGCAATACTTCTGTGTGTCAGAATACCCATCAACTAATGAAAAGAAAGAAAAATGTCAGATAATTTTTTTTATGGAGTATATAGGATCATCAGGTCTGGCTATTTCTTAATGAATATTGGTGAAAATGTAATTTAAATGTTACTCTAATGTTTGCTTTCCTAAGAAATTTAGAATTAACTATATTTACAATCTATGAAGTGAATACAACGTTCCCTAAAAGTCATTTCCAGTCTGACATTGATAAAAAGCTTGAAGGAGTTGGGCTGGATTTTTTTTTCCCCTTTTCTACTTGATTAAATTGTAAAAGTAGTGGAGCAATGTCAGGTCAGAGATGTACGAAGCAATCTGTGTTTGTTGCATACATTAAAATAATAAGGGCATACAAATGGTGGCTGACATTCTAACCACAAACTCCCAGATTATACAGAAAGGCTAGTAAAGAGACTGAGTCTGTGTAGACTGTACCAGGTAACATCACATCTGAAAAGATTTAAAATCATGAACTAAACTGTCAGCAGTAATTTAGTACCTGAATTTAAGACAAATACGTTTGCAAAAGAGAGAAGAAAGCAGATCTTCAGCATTTTCCTGCACTTTGATGAAAACACAGCGTTTTTAGGAGTCTGGGATTTCTAATGCAGGCAACGTGTTCCTTAGCTGGATAGAAATAAACCCAGCATAGATGGCTTCAGTCTTTCACTAGTGTAAAATATTACTAAACACACCCAGAAAGCAAATAAACAAAGTTTAGTGTAGTCCTCAGGGCAAAATTTGATTCATAGCGAAGAGATTATGAAAAATGCCTTTGTTTTTGCATGCTATCCCTTGGTTAACTGCACCATTTGGCTCCAATAGCTGGTCTCAAAGTGCCTAATATACAGGAATTGCTTTCTGTTTAGTCACTGCTATACCATAGCTGGCAAAAGAGAACTGAACTGCAACGGAGAGTTACAATCACCTTAACACTGATCCATTGTTCAAACTCTGATGCTTTATTGTTGCCAGACCGTGTTAGAAAATTATGTCTACATTTTATTAGCACAATTACATATGTTGTGTTATCTGTGGAAATATGAATCATTATTTAGAGGGGGTGTATTAATGGGCCATTCCACAAGCAGTGAAGAACTGTTCCTCACACACAGTTTGAAATGAGTCTTTAATGTGGTCTTTAATTTGTTGACAAATGTTACACAATAGTCAAACCTGGCAAGAACTGTTAGGCATTTGCAGGACGAAAATGCATTTATATTCCTCCCTGCAACACCAGTTCTAGCTTTTACTTGCTCTTTCTAAGAGGTCTAGGTTTTTGGGGTTTTCTGCATCAGGATATCGTATTATTTGTGATATATGATGTAATGAGGGCCAGCTGCTTGTCAAAATCCATCATTAAATAATAAGATGATAATGTCACCTAGCCTTTAACAGAGTTGACTTCTCGTAAACTGGTATACTTCACGTAACCAGTTGCTAAAGAACTTGATGTGTATCTGGCCTTCTCAAAACACATCCAGCACTGGATGTGCTATGGTGCACTGGCAGATGTAGGAAGGAAGTGAACTAAGATTCTGTTTGCAAAATACCTGGCTGCTACCAGTGATCAGTTATCAGTATCAGTCACCCACAGATTTAAACATAAAACCATTTTCATCACATGAGATTACAGTAGGCATAGATGGTAGCAAAAAGCCATTAACTTTCTGGAATGAAATCAGCAGAGAGCCACCAGGTTGGCTGGGGGCTGGAGAACTCAATGCAGAAAATGATGCCGAGAGGCTGGTTTTCCACTCTGTGGAAAGGAAGGCCAAGGGAGGATCTTACTGCTGCCTTCAGCTGCCTAATGACTGCTTATAAGGAAGATTAAGCCATACTCATTTTGGAGGCGCACAGTGAAAGGACAGAAGACAATGGGCAAAGCTGCAACAATAGAAATTCCAACTAGATATCAGGATTTTAATTTATTTTTTTATAACTAGAGCCATCAAACACTGGAGCAGGCTGCACAGAGACTCTGCAGTTTCCATCCTTTGAGAAAGTAAAAATTTGACTGGAAACAGCTCTGGGAAACCTGGTCTAAATTTGAGAATGGCCTTGCTTTGGGCTGAAGGTTGGACCAGACGTCCCTCCCCACTTATATTTATGGATTTTAAGTAAGATGAAAAACTGAATTTGAGAAAAGCTATTTTGTTGTTTTCACTAATAGCATAGACAAAGTGGAGGTCATGGTTTATATTTGCCATGTAAATTTTCAGGACCGTGGGCTGGTATCCAAACTAAAAGGAAAAAATTATTCAGCATCAAGTCTGAACCTTTGGCAACGGCTCTATAATCCATTTGTTGGCTGTTTGTTTTTCTATAGATGTAGATTAGTTTGCCTGAGCCAAAGATCTTAGAAATTAATGTGTAAATACGTGTTTTAACCTGGTTGCCAGTAAAAGAAACAAAGTAAAATGAAATCAATGCACCGGGGAGAGATTCATTGATGTGAGTGGCCTCATCTTCAAAACATCCAGGAAACAGCAGAAAAAGCCCTAATGTGTTTTAATAGAGCAAAAGAGGTATAAATTATGGTCTGTTTCTCTGTATTAGATCTGATTTTTCTGTGGTATTTTTTCACAATCTTACTCCAGAAGGTTTCTTGAGAACATACAATACAGCAGATGAACCTGAAACGAGACCCACAGAACAGCACAGTCTACCTTCCTCTATGTTTTTACTAGTTTGCACTTACTTCCCTTTTCTGCTTCTGTGGGTAGAATCTAACAGCAGGAAAAAGTTGTTTTCCCAGGCAAAGACTCAGAAAACAGCCTCACCAACTGAACACCTATTAATGCTATCTCTGCATCTTGTATGTTTTTCCAAGTACTCTGGAGACTTAAGCCTGTCAGACACAGATGCGCATGGAAGCAGCTTGGCGAGATCATCATGGGGAGATGCTGACAGCTGCAGAGTTCAGAAGTGCAAACAGCTTTGGAAGGGTGTAGTGGACACCTGGCTCTGTCTGAAGTCAGTGGGTCAAAGTCTCTCCTCCTTTAAATTAGTATTTGTTGTCCAAGTCCTTGGAATGAAGGTGACATGGACACATTAATCCTTCATCCTTTTTTTTAAAGCACATCCTATCACCTCCCTCTGCACGCAATTACTGAATACCACACATTAAGAATGGGCAGTTAGTCAGTGTGGGATTGTTTTCCTCTGTATAAAATATGCTGGACATTACATTTATCTTTATGGATATATGAGGATTCACAAATTAAAGGCCAAAGAGGAAATCTGTATCTCTCTATTCAGACACGTATTAAGGTTAAAACAGAGTCAGAGAGGGAGGGAATGTGGATCTGAAGCACAGGCAGAGCAGTGGAAATGCATCCTGAGATGTAGGTGCTCTGTGCTCACGGATCAGTTGGGGAGGTGACGGGCATCCTAGAGGGATACGGGGCTTCTGAGGTGGCAACACTGGAAGATGTTAGTCCTGGATTCTACTTCCACATGCATTTTGGTGGGATGGAAGATCCGTCTCCTTTTCCTTTGACTCCTCATGACTCATAGTTCAATAACAAAGGCTCCTGAGGTCTCTGTGTTATTCTCCTCCTCTCATCCTGGGAGGCTGATCAGTGCAGAGACATGGATGCTGACGATCTTCCTTCAGCTTCTGGATGACAAAATAATACTTCACGTGATTTGGAGAAAGGTTATGTCAAAGGTGCTCAGGGAGGAGCGACTTTTGCTTAGGCACTGTCAAAGCAGAGACCTTTGGTGACCTAGAGCAGATTTTCAGTAGTACAAACTGGGTCTATAGCCTTCAAAAAGAAAAAAAAAATCCCTGGAAATACTTCCAGCACTGGATGGAAAAGCTCGAGATGAAAGAACCTTTCACATCTGTTCCCTGTCACCAGCTTAAATTTAACCTATGACAGCAATGAGTGAACGTCCACGTGCTGCTTGGCCTGTAGTCATTTGTGTACATCACAAATGGCATTAATTGGCAGCTGTGTCAACAGCCTCTTTGAAGGAATTGGGAGCTCATTAGGCACATGGACAGAGCTGGTCTTTCCCTGGTAAAAAAATACCCCTTTCATATGAGGCACTTAAGACGGAGCAACATGGGGAAACTTGCCAAGACACTGCCTGGTTTCTAGCCATGACAGTAGTCGCATTGCTAAGGACTGCTCTCATTTGGCGGCGGTCCTGCAGTTACCCTGCCTCCGATGCACAGAAGAGTGACAAGAAGTTGGGTCTGTGCTCCCTCCCTGGGGGCAGGCACATACAGAAACGAGCTCTGCTTTCACCTGTCACCAGGCAAAAGCAGAACTGCCTGCCTGAAACCAAGAGAGATAATCTTTAAATCCTTTAAAGCTGTTACTGGAAGGCATTTTTCTTCCCCTCTCCTTATTTCTGCCACCTTTTTAGTGTTGTGAAATTACTTTGTGAAAACAGATGGAAACCCCTGAAAAAGCTCTCATGTAATATTCATGAACTAATATCAGTGAACAGTTCTGCACTCAAAGTTCCTTTCTGTCTCCTTTTCAATATTAGAGGAATCTGTCCACGGGCTCCTCCTATAAAAACACACAGGTGAGAGGCATCCCTTTATGTTTCCTCCTTCTAGATCCTTTTCTTCACAAATGCACTTTTTAGCCATTCAGTGTTAAAGTACCTACGCTCTTCCTGCACTACATAGAGGAAACTTATAGAAAAGTATGTTTATTGGAAGTTTTGGCATCCTGAAGCTCAGTATGTCAGCTCTGTTTCCCATCCCACCTCATCGATGACTTTATATTCTAGAAAATCACTCAGTAGCCCTGTAAAAGATTTGTCTTATGTAAATTTTTTAGAAAAAGATTTTTGATTCCACCTGTGTTCTCCAATCACCTAGAGCTGTTTGAGGAATACCCTAACCTAAGGTTTTGCTGAGGGAGAAGGAAGACAATAGCTGTACTGAAAGACACAATGGGCAACTGTTGGTGTAATAGCAGGAGGGTTCTGCATAAATTGAGGATTTTTTCCATCTCATTCTGTTTCATTTCTATGGGTTCTCAAGAAAATTGCTTTCATTTCTATGCCTACATCCTGGCCCATATATATCCTTGCTGCACCCTCTCTGCCACTCCAGCAAGTGGAAATGGACTACTGTGAGCCAGATGAGATAAGTGGCATCGCTGCATGAGGGAGAGCTGGTATACTGAAGAGCCAGGTCACAGATTGCAGAGGCATGCTTACAATCAGCACCATTAACCTGCAGGTACGAGGAAGGAGATGAAGGTCAGAGAGAGAGGATTTAGTTTATTATTATTTAGCATGGATACATTTTATGGAATAATAGTGAAACCTCTGGTTTATGCTTTGTATCTCCAAATGAATAATACCTGTTCTTGTGTTAGCACTGGACATCAGATTCAGTCTGAAAACATCAAATCATTGCCTTATATTTAAAAAAACCTCCTGCCTTCCTCTCTGCCCTCTTGCAGTGGATAGTGCTTCTATTATTAACCTCTGGCCTGAAACTCTGTATCAGGCTTGGTCCAGGTCATGGGGGTACGACTAGATGGTCTCAACTAATTTCTTCCAACTTAAATGATTCTGTGATCTATGGACAATAAGAGATTTGCCATTCTGAGAAATAAAGATCCATAAATTATTTGTCCCAGCTATGAAGCATCTTGTAGATCAGTGAAAGTGTCTCTCTTGCCTCATTAAAAAAAACTTTGTTGAAGACACATAAAAGCAGGAGAGAAAGCTTTAAAACCACTGTTTAAGTATGGGATCACTTTAGCAGTCTGATTTTCTATACATTACACCTACAATTACAATTTGATAAAAGGATAGTTTGATTCGTTTGCTTAAACCACACGAATAACTCTTTTAATCTTCTTGTTAACCACAAATAAAACACCAAAGCTGTGACACACTCTAGTTCCATGTTTGCAGGCATTTTCTTTGGTAAGTGGAAAATTCCACTGTAAAAATCAGGCAAGTTTAGTATTAGCTGTTTATTAAGCTTGTATGATATTTTGATTTATATTTCCTTTAAGCAAACACTATTTTTGAGACTAACAGTCACACACACAATCACAGAATCACACAATGTTAGGTAGGGGTTGGAAGGAACCTCGAAAGATCATCTAGTCCAACCCCCCTGCCAGAACATTGGACAGGATAGCATTGGCCACTGAATCTCAGCAAATGATCCAAAATTGGAGTTCTTGGATGAAAACAAGTAACTTTGCAATATGAATTCACTGTAATCTGCTAAGAACAAAATATCTTGGTTTCCCGGGAGTTTGTACATGGAAAAAAGCAAGGTCTAAGGAAGTCCAAAGGTTACACAGTGGCCACTGGAATTAGTTTATGATTTTTTCTTTCTTTTCCCAACTCAAACTAAAATTTCAGCCAAGAACTTTAAAAGTGATGCATGTGTCTTAATTTCCCAATGTCCGGCTTCTTCTATCTTGAAGAATCTTGGGTTTAGAAAATGAATATCACATTTTCAAACAATGAAAGCCCTTATGCCTAAATAGTGATTAATGACTCAAATCAAGGCATTCAGAGTCACTAGTCATTTCAGAAAATCCTGAGAACAAAGTATTGTTTTCTAATAACATTTTTCCCATGACCTACTAAGTCAATTGTGCAGTCACTACCTCCTTATCTATATTATTTTTAGTAAAGTGAATGCCCAGAGGAGAATGTATTGGATTAATTATATGTGCAGCATATATTGGGATTTTTTTTTTTTCATACTGGAGCTATAATGCTTTCTTATGGTTATTAATGCATAAATGCTCTAAAAAAGATCCCAAAATGAAAAAAAACAGGGCTTAAACTTTCTTTCTTGTCTCATGCCAAAGCCTGTAGAATCAGAAAATATATCGATACCACTTTTTTGACTGCTTTCGAGACTTTGTGGCTTGCATTTCTTTAATTTTCAGCATACCCTAAGCTTCTAAATGATGTGATGCTTGTGGTCTTTCACATGGTGTTGCTAGGTCAGGATCTATGGACACTTGTGGTTAGTTTCATGAAGTTCGTTTGTTAGTCGGTATGAAGTGCAGCACAATTAGGTTAGGTTAGCTAAATAAAAAAAAGGTAGAATATTATTATTCCAGTATTTTTTAAATTCCCTCTCCAAAGTTCATTCATGCAAAGAAAACAGCTAATATTTTAAACCCATACCTAATAGGGAAAAAAAGAATAATTTCTAAATCTGGAATAAGACAAATGCAGACAGTCCTCTGGGGCTTTGTTACTGTTTCCTGCATAGAAGCTGTAATTTCTGTAGTGTCCTTCCACTTCTTATTGCTTGTGTCTAGACATAAATTGACCATAAAACAATATTAATATTGTATATTGCCCTGGTTAAGCGTTTTTGTTTGGCATCAGGGAAGAACTTTGAACATTTTAATGGCACTTTCTGTAGCACGGTAGTCGTGAATGAGTTTATTTTAATATAGGAATAAATTGGTTACTAAAGGTATTTTTATTATGCATCTCCTTGTAATTTCTGCCAAATAAACAAAATATTCCTCAGATAATTAGCCTATTAGTCTGCCACTTTCTAACTATTATTTCTATGCTGAATTAAAGGGCCCATAAATCCTAAATTCTTTATTAGCTTGCTGACTTTGCAGAGTTTGATGGTAAATAAACTGGCACAGCATTAAAAGCTCCTTATTGAAGGAAGACAATATGTCTTTTTGTATCGACTTCTGCATGATTCAATTTTCACTAAGTATCACCATGACCTTTATAACAGCACTGTGAACTTTAAAAGCCAGTTTGCATGTGCTGGTTAGCTTTCCCTTATACAATGTGGTTTTAAAAATGATGACCCGGCCTTTCCAGGCTTGATAAATGTGCAGCTGATAGTCCAATAATGAAAATAAAAGGTCTTCAAAAATGCTAAAAGCATTAATTATACATTTTGAGAAGTGGTAAATTTATGAGATTAATTACATGTAAATGATTTTCCAGCTTCCTCTGTGAATTATTTCTGGTTTTTTAACTGATTTTTTTTTCTGTTTACCTAAAAAAAAGACTTTGACCCTTTCAGTATGACTTTAAAGTTATCAAATCTGATAACTAAATTGAACATATCTATTTCATCACCCTATGTGTTTCTTTTGACTCTCACATTGAACTAATTTCTGTGGTATCTGAGTGCTCAGCTGCTTCTCCCTCATGCACAAGGTAATGGTACCTCAGAGTGCTGCAATGCCAAGAAGATTTAGCTTGCTCCTGCAGACGTTAAGTGTCAGGACTGATATTTGTACAAAAAGGCAAATCAGTACTGAATGGATGTGAATTTGGGATCTAGGTCTTCGAAGACACAAGGTACAGATCTCTTCCCTGTTATCTTCACATTCCCTCAGGAACTACTGGGTAGTATAGAGAAAAAATGGTATTACCCTCAATGTACTAACTGGATGGTGGCTCACAATCATGATCAGACCATTTCCACTTCAGTTTCACTCTTTAAATTCTGGATATTTTTACGAAGGTCAAAATTTGCTAAAGGTAGCTTAATAATTAAGGCAATAACTCCAAATACATGCTTTTAAAAAAACCCAGCAAACCAAACACGGGATGTTTTGGTTTGATATTAGGTTTAGTTTTTGCTTTATTTAAGTTATTATTAAGACAAACGATTAAACTGCATTGGCACAGAAGATCTACAAATGGGAGCCAAATGTCATGAGACAATGCTTCCCCCTTGCATGCTTTGTAAATCCAAACATGCTTACAAAATACAGGGAGATATTATTCCTGGCTATGCTAGGCAGAGAGTGCAGGACAGATGTGTAAGCTGAAGAAATTTCTAACTGCACATTCTCTTTGCTGTGTGTCTCACATAGTCTATCAAGGTTTACTTCTTTAAGCAGTTGCAGTGCCTGAGGTTTACTGGTGATGTACAAAATCTTCTTTACTACTGTGCTTATGACAATTATACTGACTAACGTGCACAGCATTTGTTAAATTTTCACTGAATTCAGAACAAATCTCCCTTCCTCAGATATAAATTTTCAGAAGGCAATTTTCTTTTCATTCTGCTTCCCTCTTATTCCTCATGAATATATAGGATTAAAACCAGCCCTGCCTGTGAAATAATAAGGGTCTCTACAGTAGGACTGTGTGATTTACACCGGGCAATTAAAATCAATTCCTAACCTACATGAGGCACTAAAAACTGAATTGCTCAACACACTGGGCTGTTGAACACTGTGTGGTAGATTTTATTATGCCATAAGTGCTTTACTATACTGTAAAAAGGAGAACGTAATTGCTATATACAACTAATATATTCAGTTAGGTAAGGATAATGTTTAATAGAGCTTTTTGTTGGTTTCAGCTACAACTTGTGAGTTCAAAAGTGAAGCCGGAGTTGGGGAATTTCAGGATGGAGATTGTACCAAGTGTGACATGTGCTTCAACAACAGCACCAAAGCCATCCTGCAAGGACATGGTTAGTGTGTGCTTCTGCATTGACTGAAGTGGGATGCCAGTGCTTAATTCATACAGATTTGGTCTGATCACTGGGACAGCTGGAGGCGGTTACAACTTGTTGAAAGAGTGATTATTTTTCCCTGCATGTGGCTCCTTAGGCTCAATCACGTCAGACTGTCTGTATCCTAAGAGCAGATATAAGAAAGCTCCTGATTTTTATGATAAGAAGTGAGAACAGCCAAATATGATCATGAATTGTTACAGCGACTGCATTGTACAGGCCTTAAGTATTATTTTGGTACACCCCTGTCCATCTTAGTGAAGACAGGTTACCCTACTTAGCTATTCTTTGCATGGACTCATCTAATGCCATAGTGACGGGACTATGATAGGTGTCCTGGATGTACCGTGGGTATCTCCACTCACATTAAGATGATAAATTCTTCAAGTTAAACATCTGCCAAATATTTACCTAGAAGGACCTCTGAGAACTGGGCACTGGAGTCCCCAGAAGACCTCTTTTTAAGAATTACTTATTCAGTCTGGCTAAAAACTGCACAGAACAGCCCCGAGGAGAGATGAATATCCTTTCTTTGTCTCTTTCTATTTCTGCTTTATCTCCTTTCTAGCTACCAGTCTTGACAGGCCAGGCAGACTCCCCAGCTTCTTCCTCTATGGTGTGAGAACTTCTTTCATGCTAAACTTTCACCACTGCCAAGAGCAAGGAATTTTTTTTAGAAGTCACCAGGCAGGGATACTGCCCAGCTAACACCCACTCAGTTTGATCCTTTAGGATTTTTTTCCTCCTCTTGCCTTTCTCATTTCTGGCTTTCACCTTACTGCCTAAGGATTTAAAGTGGGTGGATTTTATAAGAACAAAGAAAAAACCTGAAGGACATATTATACATTCACAGTGAAGTAGTGCATGGCATGAACCCATTCTTCTCTTTAGGACTCAGTTTTCAATGGGCACCGATAGCATACTTACATAGTCACATGTGCAATTTATAGAATTTCCCCTGAAAAGATCCAGATACAGTAAGACATGAGGCCAGCTTCCTTTTTTTCTTTTTTTTTTTTTTTTCTAAAAATTTGCCTGTTATTTGGGTTTTATCGTTCACTTGAGGATATAAAAAAGTGGTTTCTACATGCGTATGTTTTTTACGTAATAGCAACTTATGACAGCTGAGTCCCCAGTGTGGCTGATTTATTTTTAAAATCTGCTTTCAGGTGAGGATTCAGCACAAAGGAATTGATATATTAATTTTCAATATTCCTCAAATTAAAATCTTTGGCACACCGTGGAAATTCATGTGTGTCATGGCAGCAAGGCGTTAGTCTGTTTTATCTCCTTGCCTATTGACAATCCAAAGACATCCCAGTGATGCTGATGGGGAGCAGTGCCTCTGTTCTAAAAATGGACTCAAGTAGCAGAAAGACTCTTGCAGCCTTCTTAACCTGGGAATGCCAGACTACAAGCTGGATGGCTCTCAAGCTGCCTGACAGCGGAGGCATTTCATTCCTGACCACGCAGTGAGGACTGTGCAGTCAAAGTATTCAGTGGAGGGGGAGAATTAAGCACTGAGCATGAGCTACTCTCTGCCTCCTACAAGGCTCTTCTGATTGAGCCACTTGGTTTCCAAGACATTTTTGTGCACCGCCATTCTCCTCCTCCACCAAAAGACTGGGGCTAAAGCCAAAAATTCAGTGAATTCTCTATGCTCTGCTCCAATGGGCACAACAATAACCTAGTTAATAATGTGCTCTGTGGCAGCAGCCCTGCCCGCCTGTGGGGTTTATGGCAGATACCTGGCCCCTTGGAGAAGACAGAGATTTAAAGAAGGGTGGGGTTTTCATCTTGAAGAGATTTCTTCTGCGCCACGCTGTCAGTGGTTTCAGGCTTGTCCCTGAACTAGGACGACTGGTATCACCCATGTGAAATTGAGGCAATACCTGGGGATTTGTCCTGTTTTATTAGCAGCTCTGTCCCTGATCCTTGCTATCACAGCTATGCTGGTTTCTGTTCTCCTGCTACTGTCAATTCCAGAAAGCCCCCTTGCAGGTGAGTCCACATCTCCTCTATCACAGGTTCTGGGAAAGCATGAGGTGACCGCTCAGGCTCCCCACCACTTCTGCCTGATCCCCTCAGGTGACTCCACCAAGCCAAATTTTCCATACAAAATGTCTTTGTTATCTCAATGGCCAGATTGTTTGTGTGAGCTGATGACAGCAAACCTCCATTTGGTGATTACTTCTCTCCACTTCTTTGCTTTGTTTTTATGGAAAAATGCTTAAGAAAGTGAATTTACAGGTGTAGCAGCCCAAGTTTTTCTGTATATATGCCTGAAGAGGGAAGTCATGATCCCAGATCTCCATGGGTAAGGGTGGAACAGCCAGGGATGAGTCTCTGCCAGGATACTGGGTCCAAGGAGAAGAGGTAGTGTCAGGTAACGGTGAGCACAGAGGGAATAATGCAAAGCAGGACGGTATCATGAAAATATGCATGCACATACATCTAGAAAAGAACTACTATTTGATCTTCCCTGCATCAGAGCCATTATGCTTACAAATAAGTAATTCACTTCTTATTTAGCACAGAAAATGTCTTTGTACTCATATTCATGTCAGTTGATTCCACGCTCTGTGTTTAAATTGCCCCAAGGCTGGAATGGCTGTTTCCCTGGAGTCATATAGCGACACACATTTCAGCACCAATTCAACTCAGCTCAAAAAGCTAAAGTAATGCTAGTCCAGAAACTAATGTACCAAGTTATATTTTCCCTCTGTAGTCAGAGTTTGGTCTGTGGAGTATCAACTGTTTAAACTTAGTGACATTTTAAATCTACTTGGATAGGAAGAAATACATTTTTTACTTCTGTGAAAGTCATCCGGCAAGGTACCCAATCATTTTGGTTCTCTGATGTGAAAACTACAATATTTTGCACAGCTGGAAGGTAAGGCTAAATATCTTCCTCTTCTGGACCACTTCTCAGGCCTACAGAAATATCAGTTCTTCTACACAAAGGGAAAAACTGTGTCTTGCAATAATTGTTTCGGGGTTTCTGCTGGGAAAGGGTCGTTCTTTTTTGCTATTGGTACATTCAGACACAAACTGAAAAATTCTAAATATAAGGGAAGAGGTTTCAAAATAAATTTGGAGTACAAAAAAAAAAAAATTCTAATAAATTGGGTGAGTATGGAAAAATTCTGGCAGACTATATAATTAAAAAGGTTTATTTACTTTCTTCTATGTGACCAGGAGTATAGAAAGCCCAAAGGGAGGAGAAGTGGAATGAAAAACAATATTCTGTTAATAACCCAGCTAGTACAGACAAAGGAAGTGTCTGTGAGAGAGAGCAGAGGGGATGTGGGGGAACACTGCCTGCTGTCTCCATGTTTCCTAGTAAAAACTTCGCAGAATATTATGCCTATATTCCCACTAGCTCCACATTCTGGGGAGATGCTGTCAGCACCTTTCATGACCCAATGCACTTGGTATCTTGGCCCCAGTAGGTCGCTGGTCACAATATGCTTTTGGTGAATGTTTTATCTCCTGGGGCAAGCACAGAGCTTGAGTCTTTCATTCCTTCCTTTCAACTCTTTAAGCCATAACCTGTTCCCTGAAGTCATTGTTGTCATGGGATTTCCTTTTGGTGACCACAAACTGCATTACCAAATTGCACATGTTTTGCCACTATAAGCAATGCCTACAGTTTTCGACAACCATTGGAAAGTGCATTACTAACAAAGACTGTGAGTGGGTCAAACAATTTCCTCTTGCCACTTTTGGAGCCTAGAAGGATTTAAAATGCCAAGGCAGCTCCTTATTCTCATAAGCATGTTTGTGCAGTCTCTTTGATTCTGGTCAGGATTAACCTGGCATGCTGATAGAAGCTCCTGCAAGGAAGTTTAGATCTAGATCTGAGTTTTGGTATTGTGTGATTGCTTTACATTTACAACTGGGCATCAGCTTGATTCAGAAGATGTGAGGTAGAGATAGAACTAAGTTACCTGGTAATAGGAATTTATTATATCACACCAATATCCTCAGCATCTTCTTTTTTTTTTCCCTATCATGAATGCATGTGGCTTGAATACTACTCATCTGTATGGACCTAATGGTGATCAGGATGTAGGGTGGCTGTGGGAAGTTCTAAGGAAAAGCAGCAAACTGAAATGCAGCTAGCATGATTTCACAGGCTGTGTTGATTTAAACATGTCAATGACATGGAGATGCTTTAACATTCAGTGCTTTCAGAGGGGAAGAAGAGGGTATGGAAAGTGGGCTTAATGTGGACATCCTCTTCCTTTGATGTTCATCTTACCATCTCTTTAAACATCTTACAGTCTTTAAAAGGGACACCAAAGTTTGATGGGATTTTCAGCATCCATTTAAATGGATTGAAATGACTGAACCCCTCTACTGTAAAATCGCTGCAGTTTTGAAAGGCATGTGGCAGTTCTGCTGAAAGGCAGAAATAAACAGAGAACAAAGAACAGCTACAATAAATAACCCTGTGAAAAAAAAAAACCCACCAGAAAGACTGAGAGCCTGCCACCATAAACATTATTTTACAGGAAATGACAGTTCCTTAAAAATATTGGGAATAATTCTCTAAGGGAGGGAGAAAAACAACAAACCCTTCAATTTTAGCATTGCCAGTGATGTCAAGGCTAAACCATTCCTGCCTTGTGATCTTGACTGGATGGTCTCTGAGTACAAGCACTGCAAGAACTTGTTCCTGCAACACTGGATCGGGCAGCCCTGGTCTGAGCACGGCCAATACGTTCTCACCACCGGTCAGATTAGCAGCGTTCAGGCCTTATTACCTCAGCTCGTTGTGGAGAGGCACAGCTGCACTGACCTGCTTTCTTAGGGCCTGGACTCTTGTTTTAAAGATGCTGCTCCTTCAAACGTGATACCCCCGTGCCTTAATGGTTGGCACCTGCATTTTGGGTGGGTGTCAGCTGCAGGTCTGTGATGGGGTGCATGAGTCAAATAGGAAGGGGAGAAGAGGGGAGATGCAGGGATATTTGCCAGATATAAACTCTGTCCTCTCCATACAAACAAGCCACATTACTGCAGAGGTGATGGATGGCATATACACCTCCTAGGTCTGCAGTGCCTCCAAGGTGATGGGTATTTCACACAGACACCCAAAAGGACTGCAACTGGTTCTGCTGCTACAGCTTAAGCAGACTGCTTGTTAAACAGTGGTTTACTTCTAAAAATTTGGCCTAGGCCTTGAGTATGCTGCTCAGGACTTCATTACAGTCAGGTAACAGTCAACACTGGCACCTAGAAGCTCTGCAGTAACTCTGGAGCATGTGTTTCACTAAATATTCCAGCCTGTATGCAGGGAAATTACAAACCAAACATGGTTCACATGGAATTTGCTTCCTATTTTTAGACTGCTTTACAAGTACTTTTTTTTTTAAGTAAGAGAACTGATGTTTCCCCTACAATAGTGGTTTAATAATTATACCAGCCATGGGTTTTATATTGATAATAGCTGGTTTGTTATTATTAAAAAATACTTTTCAGTCATTTCACAGATTTTGATGCCGTTGTAAGGTTTGTAACCAGCCATTTGATTACTGTCTTTGTAAAAGCTTTTCTTGCTAGGAGGAAGCTTCAAAACAAAGAAAAGACAGGAGAAAATAAAGGAAAACATTTCTCTGAATAGAAACTGAAGCTCATTCTTCTTATCTAGCACGTTTTCATCTGCAAAGAGACACGCACCATATGCTTACTAAAAAATTTAATCCCAAGCAGAGTTCCTATCCTCCTCCATGGGTTTTAGTTCTGTACTCTCTTTGCAAATAAACCGAAGTCACTTTGATATAGGTATGGAAAATGGTGAGAGGAGAACAGCCTGGACCATAACCACTGCACAGCTATTTGTGCGTATTTAGCAAATACATAGAAAAGATTGGAAGAAGGGGAAAGGCTTTTCCCTTCCAATGCATACTCATAAATGCAAGGGACAGGGGGAGGGAAGGGAAAGGCCGGGAGTATATCTTCCTGCCTTGTCCCTAAAATGATAAAGTTCAGCTCTGCCTCCAATTTGTGTGACATTTGAAGCAACTCATTCTCACTCTGTGCTCACAATGGTTGAGCTGGATATCTCACTGTAGTTCTGGAGGCACCAGTCCCAGGTTTAGGCCAAATCCTATGTCCAGCCCATTTGCTTTGGTTACCACAGTTGTTAAGTTTTGCTTTGGTGTCCAAGGGGGCACCAGTGTTTACACTGGGTTACTCTTTTGGGTCTCTTAACTATAAAAGCCAACATCTTTTTATCACCTTGGATAAAGTGATCAAGTATAAGGTTTAGCCCTACACTTGACTATGTCCCTCCTCGTGGAAATGAAAAAATACCACCCAATGACAGTAGCAAAATCTTATTTTTCATAGGCATTCCTCCCTCTGTCTTTTCTGTTTTGGCTTTCTAGTCACTCTATTACAGCAAGAACTTTTCTTTATATTGCTTTTGCCTTTCTTCTGAGGGAAACTTGTAGGAAAGAGACAGAATGTTACAGCTGATCTTTAGTTGAAATATCATTGTGCTCTTCATAAATGTTCAGGATTTTTCTGAACATGCAGAGGAAGTGAATGCAAATTACATTATGAGATTCATCAGTGGGATGCTAACCATTTGCAAATTGCAGAAAGTCCATGCAGAGTTTTTCAAACTAATAGAGTCATCAGCTTGGTTGCCCAGGTGCAACTCACACTTGGATAATGCTATACTGCTGAGCTTTATTTTTCCTTATAAGGCCATTTGATCTAAATTCAGGAATTCTCTTAATATCCAGATTAAACTGTCTATGTAGCTCTGGGCTGATCAAAACCTGTTGCCCTCCACTATTGCATTTTGGATGGCAGATGTGCTGGTTTCTCTTTCCAGCTGAGCTGAGTTGACTAAGGAGAGGTAAGGATGCAAAGATCATGTCTGCACAGCCTAACATCAGGCATCTAGGGCTCTGGGCTAACGATGCAAAACCTTCAGGCACCAGATGCCACTGTGCATGAGGGCTGGGGAGTCCTAGCAGCCTGCTGCCCTACTGCCCATCAGGGTTTGTAATGCAGGTAGGGCACCCACTGGCATCCCTCTAGTCTCGCTAACGAGTCGGTGGAGGGAAAGATGAGCATCTTCAAAGAAAAATCCCGCACTCCCAAACCGGGGGCTCAGCTGCCATCTAATGCTCTACATTGCCCTCTGGAGGTGCTTGCTGCTCTCTGTTAACGTTATCGGAAGATTGGGCCCCCAAATCGAGTGGTGAAAATATCCGTAGGGTGTTCATACGTAGAACTTATCACAGAGCTAATCTTTACATGTGCCAATTTCAAAGATCAAACAAGTCACCATGTGAGCAGGGGCACCAGCACCTGTGAAGGTGCAGTGGTGCTCATCCTTTGGCCTCGCTGCTGATGCTATGCGCGTGTTTTGGGTCTGGGAACCACCTGTCAGAGTAGGATGGATGCAATGATTTGTGCCTTCACTGTTGCTCTTTGTGCCACTTGCAGGCAGATGCTTCATGGGTCAGTCACACGTGTTGCCTAGATCCCAGCACACCTCTCTGCAGAAGGAAGAAAACACACGCAGCGATTACTTTAAAAATCCCACAATGTCAGAGAGCTGCACAACAGCTTTAGAATCTGATACTCTTGAGCCCCTTGTGCTCCTCTGAAGATGGACTTGACTCTGCTGTGAATGATAACAAACCGTAATCACAGATCGCATCCACCTGCCGTGTTAAGACATGCACTTCCACTGGGCAGATTCAGCAATGTGTGATCTTCCTTTCAGTAAGGTCTGAGTAATTTTGAGTGCAGAAATATAATTGGAGAAGTACAGGGTCAATGGGATAATGTAATAAGAAGTCCTCAGTACTTGGCATAAAGGATCTATTCCCAGAATGGATTCCAAAACTTTTTGTTTATGCTCTCTCTATAATGCAAATGGAAATTTTTACATCTCTGGATAATGATCCAAAAGACTCAAAAGCTCTGAAAGGAACCTCCACTAGCTACCATTCCAAAACACTAAAAATAGGGCTGCATCTACAATTCTAGGGTTTGGGTGTGGTTTGGCTTGTTGTTGTTGTTTTTGTGTTGGTTGGGTTTGGGTTTTTTTGGGGGGGGGGGTTTTTGGTGGGGTTGTTTTTTTTAATTTAATGAAATCAGTTTGGAGGTGCCTATGTGGGTTCCAAAATATTTTCTCTGGGCCCATGCCTGCATTCATTGAACATCTAAATCTCAGTTTGTACCCCAGACCACAGGAACACATTGAAAAAAATAATTGTTTAGGTTGGAAAAGACTTTTAAGATTATCAAGTCCACCCATTAACCTAGCACTGCCAAGTCCAACCACCAAACCATGTCCCCAAGCACCACATCTACACAGCTTTTAAATACCTCCAGGGATGATGTCTCAAGCACTTCCCTGGGCAGCCTGTTCCAATGACTGGCAACCCTTTTGGTGAAGAAATAGTATCCCTAATACCTGATCTAAACCTGCCCTGGTGCAACTTGAGGCCATTCCCTCTTGTCCTAGAGTGAGCACAGTATTTAGATTCTTTGCACTTTTAGTTTTTGGTCTGTAACGCAATGCTGAATCAAACTGGTGTTTGAATGAAGAGTTAGAATTGAGCTTTTTGAACAAGAATATTAATTAGGATTCCATCCTGTGCACTCCAATCATGTGCTGCATAAGCTTTTTATTCCTTTTCCAGTGGCGTTCTTCCTCTTATGAATGAATGCAGTGTTTTTCAAAGATAAACTTACCCTCTCATGCTATGAAACAGATCTGTTACAAGCAGTGGTATGACAGGCTTTCTCACACTGACCCATGTGCTTGCCCTTTGCCAACTTTGACTCACTGGCTTGGAGCAGTTTGCCCATCGTCCAGGCCATCAAGGATATGAGCAGGGGCCAGCTGTCCGGCCCTTTTGGCAAAACAGGGTTTTTGAGAGCTCAGCTTGAAGCTCTCTCCTTAGTTCAGCAGTAATTCTTTGGAGCTGCTGAATTTTCACTACTACAGCAACGTCTGCCTGACCGCAGAAACAGTCCCCGTAAATGAATTAACAGAGTCATTTTATTTCTTTAGCTGTTGGGCAGCATGCATGACTTTCCCATTTCATCTCAGTGTGGACGAAATTTCTAACATTATTATCTAATTATAGCACTGCTCGTTGGAATGGAAAATTATTGTTACCTGGTTTTCCATTGTTGGTTGCTCTGAGGACAGATACCCTTATCCAAATGTATTAGTTTTAATAATTATTTTTAAATGTACGCTGCTGTATGGAGCAACCCTGCCAGGTATTCTCTCTTTTGCCTGGAGCTATTAATCAGCTGGCTTCCTCTCCTACTTCTTCTGCGCTCTCCCCTTCCTATTCGAGACAGGGATGAAGTACACCCATGTGTGCACACACAAAACCATTTCCTTCTCTCCTCCTCCTCCTCATTTTGCCCATTTCCTTCCAGCTCGGCTTCTCCTTCAGTTGCTAAGGGCTTCTCTCAAGGAGCTTTATCCCATAGGGATGGAAAAATAAGCTTGGGGGAGAGGGAAAGGGCTGCATGTCTGCTCATCCATCAGGTGATAGGGCCAGGGCATGCCAGAGCACTGAGGAAGGACAGCATCCTTCCTAGCAGAATGGTGCTGGAGCCACTTCCCTTTCCAAACAGAAACTCCCATCTCCTTCCTCATGTTGCCAAGGTGCTTGAGGCTGCCTAAGGTGCGGTAGCAATACAGACAGTGCTAATAGGAACTCTTTCAGTGCCCGTTTAAAGGGAAGAGAAGGGAGACGATGTGCCTCTCCAGTCCCTTCGAGACGGGTGGTTGCAGTAGTAAGCTCTGAAGAAAGGCAGGGCGAGATGAGGTGGAGGAGATGTGGGGAAACTGAAAACAGACCGTCAGGCTGGAGGCATTTCGTTGCCTCACTAAAAGGAAGTGCTCCCTGCCCACGAGTCCCGAGTGAGCGAGGAAGAGTGTTTTCAGGACATGCCTGCCTACTGTCCAGCTGTCAGGGATGATGCATTTCAGTCATGTCAGCCTAAACTGGATCTGAACTAAGGACCTGGAGGAGTTAGTGGTTTCCTTGATTGCATAGGCTCAGCTGGAGGAAGGAGCTCTGGCTGAAACGCAGGTGTGTGCAGCGATGTCTGCTCTTTCACTTGGGTAATAAATCTATTATTTTACTGTTATACTGCTCCACGGAGAATTCTGGGTTTGGTCCAGTGTGCTTTGGGATCTGCTCAGCCTCATTTCTCGTTGCTCTGAGCTGATGCTGCCAGCAGAAGTGTAAATTGCGACGGTGCTTCTGTGATGCAAAGGCCTGTCTCTCCTCCGCTGGCGACTAAACCGAACGTAACTCATATCACCACCGCAGCAGAGCGAAGCTAACCGCCCTTTCCAAGGGAGTCCAGAGCAATGTTTTATGTTTTATTCCAGCTAGCTCAGACCTGTTGCGTAGCCGTGTGTTTACAACGATCTGCGTAGGGCTGACTTGGAGCCACTTCATTTCACTGCGCGCTTTATGATCGCTTTATAATTAGCCAGACTCAAGCCAATAATCTCACTTACAGAGCATAACCAATAACAATTGTGTTTTATGTCATAGTTCCAGACTTGTTAAAAGTTTTTCTTACAACTACACTTGAAATGTAAATGTATTTAACAAATACCCTAAATGGTTAAGTTTTATTCAGTGACGAATAGGAAGTTCATTACTTGTGGGGTTTTTTTCAGATTGGAAATTAATCTTGACAAGCTATGCTCTTATCCTAGACAGTTTTAATTATGTGACATGTCTGTTTGCTATTTGAGAGTCTGCTCATGTTTGGACTCCAAACATGCAGGGGAAAATACATAGTCCATTGTATGCTGAACAATCCTTTCAGATTTTGGACAATCTTTTTCAAAGTTCTTTCATTGTAAAAGGTGATTACATGCAGGCAGGTAATTCTGCACATTGAATTAGAATTATTTTTCCTAATTTTTTTTTTTTTAATTACTGAGAAGCAGTGCTTGAAATTCCCTGGCATAATTTGTCCCAGAAATCTTAAAATACTAATAATCTGATTAGAAATTTTTAATAGGACTAACAATCCTTCATTGTGGAAGCGATTCTATATTTCTTGTTCTACCAAGAGAAGAAACTTGCAAGCAAAAAAAACAGTGGCTCATCTACTGGAACTTACTTGATTTGAAAGGAGCAAACATACTTCATGTATAATTGCTAAAATCTGCTCCGGATATGAGTAAATTCACACGTATGGAGTGTTACAGCTCCATGAGAAGATCCCACTTGCCTTTCAACATGTCTAGCCTCTCTTGTTAATGGGTCTTGAAGAGCTTTCCTGTAGTATTGATTCATCGCATGACGCATGTGGGAGGATCTCTGGTACATGCTTCCACGAGTTCTGTCAGCAGCTCTGTTTTGTTAGTCCTCTGCTCTGACCACTAGACAATAAATTTCAGATGTATGTGTAGTAGTGTTCTACAATGTTCTGTAGTCAAGAACAGATTTTCTTTCTAATTGTAGGTAAAGTTAATGACACCTTGAGAGACCATTTGGATTCTGCCAGGTTTGATGTCTTACAAAACGTGACTAAACTAGAACTGCCACAGATCTCTCTTATTGCATTTTAATTATTCTCAGGTAAAGACAATGATGTTTTGATGCTTCCTGATTGATCAGATTCTAAAACTCAGCAGAACAAGACCAGCATTCGACAAAGGTTTTTATGAATAGGTTTTTACTGCACAAGACAAAAATTCTAGAGAAACTCCATGACATGGATGGTGAGGGTTAACAAGGGCTAGGAGTAGAGAAAGGATCAGACCTTTAGTAATGTAGCTGATTTTAGAACATTAGCTGCAAACCCCGAGCCCAGTTCTAACTCAGCAGAAATGAGTGGTGAAATTATGGATTAATGAATGGAAGACAAATCAAGCATGGGGGAAATCTGGAGGCTCCTAGGCAACTTTCTTGCTGTGCAGGGGCAGCTGAGCATTTCTAAAGGATGCCTACTCAGCATACATTTGAGTGGAATGAATTTCCTTATTGTAAGGCAAGACAAGCTCATCATTTAAGAGGATAAAATAGTTACTGACTACTGCTAGTACTGGGGAGTTAAGCTGACTCTGAACCAAAACCAAGTTTGAACTGTTTTGGGGTTTTTTTTTAACTTTTCTTGAACCAGAACTTAACTCAAATGTTATTCTGAAGTTTAGCTGACTTCATGCTGGAAGCGAACAATAGCAGCTTCAGTCAGAGCTGAAAGTGAACACTGAACTAAGCCGAAAAACTGAATCACTTGACTCCTGGTGGGCCACTGCAGGCTGTTCCCCCAGCTGCTGACAGGGCTGAGCAGGAGGAGGACTTCCAGAATAGGTAAGAGGAGCAGGATGTTTTCATGTAGTCTTAGGGAGCATGGATCATGAGACATAACACACTAGTTAATCATCACTCTAAATCTTCAAGCCATTTCCTTCCCCACAGGTCCCCTAAGCAGGTCTCTCGTATAGTAAGAATAACTAATACAAACTAGCAGTGACTTCAGTAACTTCTCCTGCCTCTTGATGGGACTTAATGCCTTGCTGCTTCTTTGTATAGGGGAATGTTATTTCTTCAACTTGTTTAGCACTCATTTACAGAGCTCATCAACTGTAAGGATTGTATGAGCATGTATATATAAATGCATATATATATATATGTATGTGTATTTATATTTATCTATTCACAAGCCCTTGTTTATGTTATCCTGAGTCTGTGGATGCTAGAACAATGCCATGAGTTCATGATTCTAACAGCCAAACAAATAATATAGCTGAGGCAATTAGATGTTTCTGAACAGTGCTGTTTTGGACAGTCGGCTCAACACAGTTAATTTCAGTCAACAATTCTAACTGCTTATGTTCTACCTGATAGAATCGGTGACACAATATACTCTGGACTTCGCCCCCCGCCCCAGCAGCTCTCTTGGCCTCTGAACTGTATTAACTGCAACTGATTTTGCACATTGGATGAACGTTTTTCCAAAATTTCCCCAAGTTATCGCTACACAAAAGGTGACAAAGTGAGGTGAGCAAACAACTTTGTGGCTGAAGTCTGTTCTTTTATAAACACAAGTTCCTCCGTATTGTCATTCATGCCTCCCCAACCTTCCTGCTGCCAAAACCTGGTCACGTTAAGGTGGGCGTTGCACACCTGGCAATGGGGTCTGAGACCCTGGTAGTTGAATAGAAGGGAAATAAATGCTGGTAGGTGGTGAGATTACTGTGTCCACGGTGAGAATGTTTATTGTATGTGTAAGGCTCTCACAGACTGGCGATTTCCTCTGGTTTGGTGTGAGAAAGAGAAAAAATGGTGTGGCCCAAAGTGTGCTGTCACCAAATTGTATGCCTTTAGAGGAGAAGCAGCCCTCCTGCTTTGTATCCAAATCACTTTTTATGTCACTTGAAAAACTGGTATAAATTGAATAAACTCCTGGCCATCCTCTAGATGATGATCTCTATTATGTACACTTAATTCAGCAAACGTTTTTCCCATCCTGTTTCTCTTTCTGTATCTTGTATTTTAGTCGGAGCCTGGTGCTTTATTGTTTCCATACTGGCTAACAGCCCTCCTCCAATTTTCAGGTTAGTGCAACTTGCTGTTCTTGTCAACAGCTGAATGATAGAAGGTGCATGTGTTTCTTGGTAAGGCCCTTGTGTATTTTTTACATCTCTTAAAACTTCAGAGGTGTCGTTGGACGATGGATGTCCCATTGTTCTCTCAAAATTACATGTATGCAAACAACTGTGGCCAGTAGGTCTAGGGAAGTGATTGTGCTCCTGTACTTGGCATTGGTGAGGCCACACCTCGAGTACTGTGTCCAGTTCTGGGCTCTTCACCATAAGAAGGACATGGAGGTCCTGGAGCGAGTCCAGAGAAGGGCAACCAGGCTGGTGAAGGGGCTGGAGGGCAAATCCTATGAGGAGCGGCTGAGGGAGCTGGGGCTGTTTAGCCTGGAGAAGAGGAGGCTGAAGGGAGATCTTATCACCACCTACAACTACCTGAAGGGAGATTGTTAGCGAGGTGGGCGATGGTCTCTTCAGCCAGGTGACAGGTGATAGGACAAGGGGGAATGGCATGAAGCTGTGCCAGGGCAGGTTTAGATTAAATGTTAGGGAAAAAATTTTCACTGAAAGAGTTGTCAGGGCCTGGAACAGGCTGCCCAGGGAGGGGGTTGAGTCACCTTCCCTGGATGTGTTTAAAAAAAAGGGTAGGTGAGTGTCCTGGTTTCAGCTATGATGGAGTTAATTATTTTTAGCAGTGGATGGAATGCCATGTTTGGGTGTTAGGATGAGAACAGTGCTGATAGCACCCTGATGTTTCTAGTTGTTGCCGGGCAATCGAGGACCTTTCTCAGCTCTGCATACTTCCTTACTAGTGAGAAAGGAGGGGACGTAGCCAGGACAGGTGACCCGAACTGGCCAAAGAGGATATTCCATGCCAGTTACGTCATGCTCAGTATAAAGGGGGACTGGGGGGAAGAGGAGGAGACAACACCAGGACGGGCAGTTTCCGGGTTCGGGGACGGCTCTAAGCTGTGCGGCCTGGGTTCTGTGGTTTGGTGAGAAACTGCATTGTGTATCACCAGTTTCATCTATTTTGTGCTTTAAACTTCTGTTATTGTTATATCTAGTTTTCTGTTATTGTTTAGTAAACTATCCTTATCCCAACCTGCGTGGTTCTGGTTTCTAGGTTGTGGTTTCTTTTCCTCCTTCTTCCTTCCCTTTTCCCCCTCCCCCAACTTTCCCTCCCCCTTCCTTTTAAAAGTACAAGCGACTGTGTGGGGTGCGGCCCTCGGCTGGGGCAAAACCACGACAGTGAGGTACTTAAGGATATGGTTTAGCATCGGATGGAAACGGTTGGACTCGATGATCTTAAAGGTCTTTTCCAAACTTGTGGTTCTGTGCTTCTGTGATCTGTGACCCTGTGAACTAACTCGGGGCACTGTGGGGAAGGAATGCTGTCACTCGCAGGGAAGGCGTTTCAGCCAAGAGGTGGCGCTGCGACTGCGTTGATGCCTCAGTAGCCGAGCGCTCAGACAGGCGGGACCGAGCCCTCCGTACGTGTGGTTCGACTCCGTTTTTCTCGTACCTTGCGAGTGGTGAGTATTGAGCGCTGGCTAATTCTTTCCCGAAACTCAGAATAATGCCAGCGCTTCAGGAAGCCAACAAGTTGGTAACTGCACTACACAAGTAATAAATACTTTATCCTTGCTTTAGCGAACCCGAGCGACTGGGTAAAACAACCCAATCGGCATCTGGAAGCGCACTGCCAAAGCATGCAGGCTGCTTCAGGCTCGTGTACCCTCCACGTACAGACCGCTCCTGCTGAGTGCTTTCCTTTGCAGCCTCTAAGGCAGGGAGAGCTTCCTCAGGAGTTTTCGAGACAGATCCCATGGTCTTAAAAGGATCCCGGGACTGACTTTCCCATGGGCTGATCAGATAGCTCGTTAGCAGATTGAGCACTCCCAGTGTTTATCACCTACAGACACGACATATTCACAAAGACCGGTGTGTGCAGAAACCTGCGCCAGAAGACTGACAGTCAAATATCCGGTCTGGGTTCAGTGTCGAGATGTCGGGGAGAGCCGCGCCGGGCCCGAATGCGGGAAAGGGAGGGAGCAATCTCCCTGTGGCTGTGTGCCCTACGCCGAGTTAAGGTGTCACTGCCGTTCTGCTGGGACGGGGCTTCATAATAATGGCAGGTCTCACACCTAACATTACGTTACCCCTTTGGAGGAGGCTTCAGCTCTTGGTGATACAGGGGCTTGGCATTTAGTGGGCCAGTTGGGCACATTGAGTTTTGACACCTGTAGCTGGCTTTTCTTAGCTGTGCCAAAGCCTTTACACGTATGTAAATTTTGAGTTTTGTTTTCTAAAGATTGTAACAACAGGGTCAGTTAGCTTGTTATATAATATCTGAGCATCTGAGTAACTGACACTATTCATAAACCAGAAATCGGTCACCCACATGGCTCGACACCTACCATTTAGATCCGCCCAAAACACAAAGTTCTTCTTTGTTCTTTACAAGACCTTTTATATTTTCCCGTGTGTCACACTCACATTTGTGAACATTTTTCTCTGCAACAAGGATATGAAAATACATTTTTAAAAACCCAACAAAAAACCACAAGAAAGCAAAAGATGTTTCAATAATGATAAAAAGTAAAAAATCCAGGACTTCGAGAGCAGATCACAGACTTCTTATATTTGAAGTAAGACTCAATGAGCTTCTTCCTGAGAATCTGTGTTACGGAACACAGATCCCTGCTCCTGCTTTCCCCTACTTCGGACCTCGCATGAGAGTGAAGAGTCACCTCCAGCACCGTCTCCACGAAGACGTTCTGCCTCAACTTGTCTCGTGTGAGTGGGAGGGATCCTGATGTATTGCCAGAGATTAAATGGACTCTCCTTGTCTTAATAGCAACACGAGTAACTTTCTATTTAACAGCATCACTATTTCAACCCAAACCATGAGGTCTGTTGAGCGGACGCAGCGGGGGACACACCAGCCGAGTCTGGAAACTGCCACCTTTAGACCCAGAGCCTTTTCCAACCAGCACAATGTTTGACGGGGTAAAAAGCTTCCCAGAAAGGTCAAATGCATTCCGGCCATCGCAGATGTGTTTTGGGGCTTTTTGGGTTTTAGTTTGTTGGGGGTTTTTTTTCCTTCCTTCTTTTTTCAGGCAACAACTTTCTTGCAGACCTAAACACGCTGCTGAAGCCCCAAATCACAGAAAACGGCTCCCCCCCCCCCTTTCCACTCTAGGGAAAAACCCACCACCCCAAACCGAAGCAGCAGCAGCATCGAGCACCAAGTACGAGGGAAGGGCAATGCCAAGCGGGGAAATAATTACAATCCCGTTAAGACTCCCAGCCCGCCGAGCCCACCACAGGGAGCGGCGCTAGGGAAACCCGCGGAGCTCCGAGCGAGGGGGGTGCGGGGGGTGTACGGGGCTGGGGGGGTGGCAGCGCGGGCGCGCCGGGCCCCCTGGCGGCGCGAACCTGCCCATCCCCGTCGGGGCGGGGCGCGCCGCGGGGTGCCGCGGCTGGGCCCACGCCGTCGGGGCGGCGGGCGGGGCGGGTCTGGGGGGAGGGGAGCCGCTGCTTCGGGGGAGGGAAGGAGGGGTGGGGGGAGGGCGGACGGGAGCGGGGAGGGTGTGTGGGGGGGAGCCCCGAGGGGGCGGGCGTGTGCGTGCCCCGGGCCGGGGGTGCGGCGCGGCGCTGGTTGCATGGGCTGCCGCCGGGATGCGGCGAGAGGCGTGAGGCGGCGCGGCTGAGGCGAGGCAAGGAGGGGACGGGCGATGCTCCGCCGCCGCGGCGGCTCCGCGCACGGGCGGACCTAGGAGCGGCGGTGGCGCGCAGAGAGGGACGGCTCCCCGGCCGGCCGGCCGGCCGCGACCCCCGTCCCGCCGCGATGGCCACCGAGGTGGTGTGCGGACTCACCTTCCGGCTGCTCCTGCCCGTGTGCCTGACTGCCGGTACGTCCCTCCGTCCGTCGGTGGGTCGCCGGGCCGGTGCGCGTCCCGGGACCGCGGGACCGTCCCCGCTGCCCGCCGGCTTGGGGGGATGCTCCGCTCTCCTGCTGGCGGCTGCTCCCGCATTCCGCTATTTCCCCAAGAAACTTTAAACTCGGTAGCTCAGCGCTCCCTTATTTCCCACATATTCGCTGTTGCTGTTTCGTTGCTGTCGGCGTTATTTTTGTTGCTGTCCGCCCGCGGGTGCGGGGCTCGCACGTGCGGCGGGGCTCCGCTCGCTGCCGCGGCACCGGCTGCGGGGCGCGCAGCGGCGTGCGGGGCTCCGCGGGGCTCCGCGCCTCGTCGCTCGGAGAAAATGCCGCTGGCTCCGGTGCGCGGCTTAGCCCCGAGTCCTCGGGGAAGGCGTGAGACACGGGAGAGGGCTCGTCCTCCAGGCATGCCGGCTCATCCGCCTTGTTAGGGTTTCGGGCGTACTTTGTAACAGTGGGGACTGAGCTTCCTTCAGAAGGAGCAGCTCTCGAATTTACGGAGGTTTTCAGGAGGGAGAGTTTTCTTTTCTTCTTTTTTGTTTTGGTTGTTTGGGTATTTTTTGGGTTTTTTTTTGTTTTTGTTTTGTTTTGTTTTGTTTCTTTTGAGAGAAATTACCGTTTACTAAACCGTGTTACTTAGCAGGCGTCCGTCCCAGAAACGATGTATTTTTGGATGGAGGACTGCGGTGCCCAGCCATGGGTGGATATGTTGCTATTAATCCATGCCCTCCGCGCGATTTGAAAATAAAGCTCTGAACAAGCAACGATCATTCGTTAGCTCGGTAGGACGGCGGGTTCCCCTCGGGAGCCGCTGTTGCGGAGGGCGGCTCGGCCGGGCGGCCGCGCCTGGGGCTGCTGCCTGCCGGGGCGGTGGGGGACTGCGGGGCGGGTGGAGGGAACACGGGGGCCGGGGATGGAGCCCGCCTCCCTCACGGCGCGGAAAGAAACCGCTCGGCACTCAGCACCGCGCCGCGCATCCTCCGCGGGCGGCGGAGCGGGGCCGGCCGTACGTTGGGCGGCAGCCGCGGGACTCCCGGGCCGGTCCTGGCTGCCGCCAGGTCCTTCCCTGCCACGCAGAGACGTGCAGGGGACGTTTCCCACCCCCGGGGGTCCAGCTCTCCGTGCGGCCTCCCCGGGTCCCCAGGACAGGGCTGCCCAGCCGCTACCCCCCTCCACCCGCACTCCTTCCCCGAAACACAGAGCCTGTCCAGGGCTTTGCCCTTGACGAGCCCCGTGGCGACCCGGCCACCGCCTCTCGGTCTCACCGTGCCCGGGAGGTGCCCTGCTCCTTCTTTCCAGCTGCCCACCGACTGCCTCCGACTTCTCCTCCGGAAAGGAGGATGGGGGCACCACCATGCTCAGCCCCGCCAGAGCCGTGCGGGTCCCTGGTCGCTCCTGGTGCCTCAGGATGTGCAGCCCCTCTTGCTTGCACAGACAGGGCATGAAAACACATTTTTTACCCCGTCACTTTGCTTGAGGCCGTGTGGTGGGTGCTGTTTGCAGGGTCGTAGGAAGAGTGAGATGGAGGCAACTTAGCAGCACACCACCAGTACTTGCACCCAGTTTCTGCTCTTTCCAAAACCTGTGTCCCCTCTGAAGATGCCCGGCTCTGTGCCTGGTGGCCACTGCTGGCCACAGTTCGCCAGGCCCATGGGAGCAGGTGACGGGCTCCTTCCTGCTTTGAGGCCCTCCCTACATGAGTGCCTTGGTGGGCGGTGTGTGGAAACGCTGTGTGTAGAGAACCTGGGTGGTGGTGGTGGATTGGGCAGGCCACGGGTTGTCCTCGAGGCCAAGGGGTGGTGGTACAAGGCATGTCTTGCCAATGATGGGGCTGGGAATAGGGCACCCCCTGCTTGAAACTTGTTGGGCCCTGTCTCTGTTTTCTTTCATGTTGTGAAAGGTGGTTGGATTATGGATAAGGATGAATTTGACTGAAAGACATGTAGGGAAAAGGAAAGATCCCAGAAGGTGAATTATATTCTAGTGAAATTTGTTTATATTACTCCAAATAACGTAATATATAACTGTGATTAAAATAATGCAGGTATTCTTCTTTCAGGTACTTCCTCTTGTTTTTGCAAAACTCTTTCTGTATCAAAACAAGTTCAGATAAAGTGGTTTTGCTGTCCTGATTCCCCACGCTCAGTAATGCAGAGGTACTTTCACATTGCAGTAATACCTCCACAGATGAGAACTGATGCTGTCATGATTTGCTTATGGTTGTAAATCTTACCCATCTGAAGATTAATCGAAATATCAAACCTGAAGGAGGGACTTCCCATCTTGAGTATGAAAAAGAAATCCCACTCTGGAGCTTTTGGTTTTGGACCTAGTGATCTTGTTCATTTGGATTTGAGAGAGGAATCAGTAACTAGGCAAAGAGCTTTTCTCTTACCTTAATTTACTGTGTCTGTAGGTGTTACTCTCTTCCCCTTTACAAGCTGTCACCTCACCAGGGTGAAACCTAGTTCAGCCTGCTTTACTTCCCCACTTTCCTTGCATCTGCACCTGACTTATCCCTGAGCCAATGCTATCCTCCTTTCCAAAGCATCAAGGAAGTGTTCCGTTGGCTTCTGGAAAAAAAGGCTTTTTAGAGTTCATAAATCGGAGCAATGGTTTTTTGTATGACTTACGGTGAGGTTACATCTGCAGCTGAAAAGCTGCCACGAGGACTCACTGTTCAGTGATGCCTTGTGTCTCCTGCCCCTGTCTGGGCAGTAACTGTGTCTGGCTGTGCCAAAAGGGTAGAAATACAGAGTTGTTCTTTTGGTTCTGAGTCCGTGAGTGTGTGATTTTAAAATACTAGATTACTGGAGTTTCCTGTCATGGTATTTTTTATATATATATATTATATATATATTTGCTTTTCTGTTTCTAAGAGTAGCGAGTAACTGGTTTGGAGAGCCCTGACGAGGTCTGTGGAGGGCAGTGGCAGAAGCGGTAAACTCATTAAAAATAGCATATCTGCTAAGCTGAAAGATGATTTTAAAAATACCTTTAAAATGGTTAATGCTTCAAATCCTTAATACTTTAAATATTTTAATAAATACAAATGCTAGCTTGTTTTGCTGGTATGAAATACTTTCCAAGAATTGACTAGTACCACGTAACTGAGAAAACACAATGCCTTGCAAAAAAATTTGTAGCATTGAAGAGGATAATCTTGTTCAGGTAAGCCTAGATGTATCCATTTAAAGCTCAAAAGTGACATGTCTTGAGTGTCTGCTGAAGACAGGAAATTTAGCATGTACGAAATGAAAGACACTGGAGATTGAAAAGTGGATTGTAGGCTTATGACTTCTAAGTTAATCCACCCTCATGTTATTTTCACGATAAAATCTTATGTTCAGGCTGAAGCGAACATAGAGCTTAAACGAGGACTCAGAGTAATGTGAAACTTCCTCACAAATAACGTGCTGTGTTCTGTAACAAGGCAGAGGGAGTTGGACCTGCTGTTTGTTTTTTCTTAGCGAGATGACTGCAATGTGATATTTTCCTGTGTCATGGTAGTACTGTGCTGAAAAAACAAATAATCAAATGGGGGAGAGGGAGCTTTTGGCACCAGTGGTGGGAAGTGGGCTTTTTGTGTTTTGGTTTTTAACACTTGAGCCTTGGCATGAACCTGTCTTCTTCTTTTTCTTTTGCTACTCATGTGAACTTGAACCATGCAAAAATTCGATTCGCCTCTCTGAAGTCAAGGCATCAGAACAATCTTTTGCTAATTGCTTTCTTTGGTTTACAAAGACTTGAACCACAAAGTTGTGGTTTACATCACTTGATAAAAATTTTTAATTATTCTCCTTCCTATTGTTTTCCTTCACACACAGAGTTCATTAGTTTTCTTTTAAGTAAAATGTCATAACAAATGGGGTGCTGGGGATAAAAACCGCTTAGAGAGAACAGCTTTCTCTGGTTTTTCACTGGTGCTTTGGGATTGTGTGTTATCAGCAAATCACTTTTGATGAGCTAGCTGCCTGGCTCAAGTGCTTCCCAGAAGTTATACTTGCTTCCTGAGCTCTTGAATCTTGACCCAGATGAAGTAAGAATTGTACGAGCTTCTAGAAAGTTGGGGTTTTTTTTTGAGGGATGAGCATAGGTATCAGTGTTTGCTAAGTGGTGGCAAGTAGAAAGAAAATACTGCAGAGGTTTCATGGATGACAGAGTTCAGATATTAGTTGGAAGTTTTCTTCAAGTCAAATATTTGAAGTTCTGGTAAATAGGAACTGCTTTTATTTCTCTTTTCAGTGACCGTGATTCATCAGAAAGATATTGAATGAATCAGAATGATCATCTCTTTGGGATATAAACAGTGAATTACAGAAAATACTTTTTAAAGCATACGCAGTATTTTCAAACCCACTTCTATTCAGTTGTTGGAAGTGCCTCAACAAGACTGAGGTCCTTGTTCTGCCTTGGAAGGAAAAGGTAGAGAGTCCAGTGTGCTCAGGTGCTCTTCGACTTATGTCCCTGAATTATCAAGTATTGATGTTTGCAGGGGAAATATCTGCATTGCTACTTTAGTAGATACTAAAATACTGTTTAAAATATGCATTTTAAAGACTGTTTCAGGATCCAGTACCTCCCTATATGTTTTGATGCTTTAAATTATTACTATCCACATTTTCTATAGATGGAATAAGTTGGATGGCTCCGTGAGGTGAAAGACGGCTCTGTAAGATGTGCAGGCACATCTCTGGAGGCAGCGAACCATGTCATGCTTGGATCATTATTTCTGGGGTGCTTTTCATTGATTTCGCTGGAGGTGTCTGTTTAAAAGTGATGGCACAGTGTGATGTCGGGTTGCAGTTTTCAGGAGACTGATTTTTATGTGCCAGTCTCTACATGTGGTGTTAAGTCACGGTGATGACAAAGCAATTTGAGATGCAGGGCCATTCAGACTAGGGGGTAGTTTGTGTAGTGGTGTGTGGACTGTATATGCTTATGAATATGTGTGTATACATACATATTGAAAAATGCTGATATATTTTTAAAGTGTAAGGAAATGTTACATAGGTACACTTGTTATGCTTTAAAATTGGCCAGTTACTGAAAAAAAAAGAAAAAAAGAGGCAAAGACCGACCAAGCTGGTGATTTTTTTCTGTCATTGTGGTGGCACTGGGGAATACTTATTATGATGCACTGAGAAGAATGATAGGGAACAGCATGAGAGAGATTCACATAGACTTTCTGTTACATTTAAAAACCCTTTTGTTGTCCCAGAACGCTCATAAAAATGTTAGTCAGCAACAAAAAGTCTAGGAACCCTTTCATGGGTAGCACACTGAAAAAAAAAAACCCCACAGCTTTGATGGTGGTTTGCACAAGAGGTCCTAAATTGTCACTTAGGTTTCCTTCCCCTCTTTGAAGGTTTTAGAAATGTATCTGGCTTCTTTTATTGGGGGTAGATTTGCTATTTGCCGTGTTCAGTGGGAGCAGGTGGAAGGTGTCAAGGCAAAGAAAAGCCTTGCAGGAGCAACTTTTTTCCACGCTTGTAGGCACGGAGTTAGACTTTTTCCTGTGCACAAAAAGCAAATGTCATTTCAGACTCTGTGGCTTCCATCTTAGGTCAGTTAAGATCCAGAGAAAAGCATTATTGGGAGAGCAGGCAGCAGGAGTCGCCCACAAGCACGTTCCACTCTCTCTTCTGTAACAAACATCTCAAGTTGACAGTGTCTGATTCCCTCCAGCATGCAGGCTGGGAAACTGTTTAAAGATGCATCCCCAAAAAATGGGAATAAAATGTCTCTCCTTAAGTTCTTATCGCTTCTTATTTATCTTAACTGTTAGTTACATTGTTTGAAACCACTTAATGGTTAAGATAAGATAAAACCAGAACCTATAAATTCACCTGGTAGGTATCTTGTTCTACAGGTGGTATTGAATTTGGGAATGGAAATCAGTGGGAGGCAACTGATTTGGAGAGAGCTACTTGGAGAAAGTGGACAGCTTGCTTGGTGACTTGTAAGAACTGTGAAGTTGAATCCTGTAGCAGCAGAACTCATGGGTATCAGTTGCAAATTGTGTCATGTGTGGAATTCTCTCTGTCTTTCACATGGGCACAAGGCAGGTAGAATGCTGAACCACAGCCTGGTTATATTTTTTTAATCAGAGAAGTCAGATCATAGAATGAAATGACAGAACTGTGTGCATTTTGGGAACAGATAGCTCATTGTTTTGGGGACGTTTCTGAGGGCGAGCAAGGAAGAGAATGGTACTGTTGTTGTATGTGTATGTGCATTGCCACCATGCTCTTCCATTTCAGGTAATCTTTTAGCAGTCCAAAAATGTGGGAGACAAAAATTGTTAGTCAGCAGGCTGGGGGTATGGAGTGCAACAGTTTTAACCACTGAAGGACCAGAATAGTTTTGTGGTGTGGCTTTACCAGCATGTTTACTGGAGTAGTGGAGTTGCAAAGGCTGGCAAAACAAGACCAATCAATGTCAGAATGGCAGGTGCTGCTAAAAAGACTCTTGGAAGGGCATATCATTAAACAGGTTGTATCTGAGAGGGGCTTAAAATGATGCACTCCTTTACAACTGTAAAATCTTTTTCACATGCATGTAAAGCTGCTGGGTGCTTACACTCTAGCTTCTCTTCTCTGGGTCTCTTTCTCTGTTCACATTGAAATGATAGCCTGTGTGAAGCTGAACCATCTCATTTAAAGGATAACTTTTCACTTGGAGAACGTCAGTAACTACTTTCTCCTCTTGGACTGCAGCACTCTCAGAAACAGACTGTTTGAGAGACGCTGTTTGCTTTCTGTCTGGAAGAATGAAGTGCTAATTAGTGAAAAAGTCTGTGTCATCAGGTAGTCTGTACAAGCTTTTGTAGTGTCTTTAGGCAGTTGTAAAGATACTGTAAGTATGACTTCCTACACTAGTAAAATGCTTTGGGTTTGTTATTTTGGTGGGGGTCTTTTTGCTGCAGCAGATTATCAATATTGGTCAACCCAGAATTGCTTTCAAGGCTAAAAGTTTTCTGTAACTTTGCTTTTCTGGTGATCACAGGTTTTCATGCTGTCATCTTGACAGACCTCTGAAGCTAAGCAGGTCAGATGCTGGCAGCAAGCAGATAAGTTTTCAGGAAAAGTGCATGTGCTGCTGGCAGGAATATAAGTGACGGAGCACTCATCCTCTGATACTTGTTCCGAGACAAACTAGTATAGTGGAGGTTATTTTGTCAGATAAACCAGCTTAAGATTTTGGATATTAACAACAAAAAAACCCACCTCAGCCCATGAGTTGAATTATATAACGTCTTTGTTTTGGTGCGTTCGTTAGAAGCGTAGCCTTTGATGCATTACATTCAGGATGTGGTTCAATTAATGTACTTCTCCACTTCTCCTGAGAGTCTTACCTGTCCATTTCCTGTCTCGAGGAGGCAGTTATAAAACCTGAATGTCACATTAAGGTTGCTGTTCTGTATCTTAATCTCTTTTATAACTTTAATTCCGAGTTGTGGTGTTAGCTTTGATAATATCCTGTCGCAATGAATGCCGTGGGTGAACTCTACCGTGAATAAAAAGGAGCACTCTTTAATTCGTTTTCAGTTTGTTGCCTTAGTAAATAATCCTTTGGATGGGAAAAAGTGTGTCTAATCACTTAAATCAACAACAGTCTAGTGTTCTATTTACTCTAACACTTTAGAACAACATTTGCAAGGCATAAAATCAACCGTTAAGATTAACTGTATAAATTAACAGCTCCGAGTTTCCTATCAATTGTCCAGTTCTGAAGAGAAAGGGATGAGGATTATGTAGATCTGCCACCCCCTTGTAAATAGGATGCTTGTTTGAGGATGCTATACCTCTGCAAGTGGAATTGTTAGGGAGTGCAGGGTAACACTTCTCTGGGCTTGTTCGTGGAGTCTTCGGTTTGGAAGCTAAAGGAGTGAGCCTGTGTGTTTGTGAGTGATACACTAATCACTCCCTTTTTGGCAAAATATTATAAAGCACAGGATTGCAGACATTACATACTCTGTCTACTGTTTCCAAGACACTAATTTGTTAATGTGACTTGACAGAACCGTAATTTAAAAGTGAAGTATTTAAGAGGTATTAGAGAGAGGGTCAATTCCGCCCCTGGTTCAGAAGCTGCATGGGAGACTGAAAATTATTTCCTTAACAGATATGGGGAGGGGTGTGTATGTGTGTTTTGGAGTCTCCCTGTGTTGAAGGGTAGGCAAACCCTGCGTGGGCAAAGAGATGTTAAGAAAGTGCTGTCTTGCCCCTAATCATGCTAAAACCATTCGATAAACTCTATGTTGATGTTTCTTTGGTAAAAGACAAACTATTAGAGAAATTAGTTCCCAGGAAATTTGAGGAATTTTGTAAGGCCTCTTGCTAGCAGTCACGTATTCCAAGCTGAAAATATTTGTTTAGCCTTTATCTTTAGTTTGTTTTTTGTTAAATGCAGAACAGGGTTGCAGAGGCTCAGAAAGGAATGATCAGTGGGTAGTCAGTGTACCCCCTATTGCACACTGAAAGTAAGCCTTTCTCCCAATTGATAACTTGCCAACTGTAAAACGTGATGCCGATTGCAGCATTACGTATCGCTGATATTGTTGATCTGCTGGCTAGGAAATCCCCTGCTAACCTGTAGCAAGCAAGTACAGTGATGTTCACTCTGAATTTCATTTTAATGCACACTCATATACTGGAAAATGCCTGGAACATGCAAAATATTTGCATAGTGGCTGCACCTGTCTGTGTCATTTTAGAGCACCTTTCAGAAGAGCAGTTTCCTGATCACTGAGAATAGATTAATTCATAAGCCAAAGGCAAGTGAGGGAAATTTGTCTCCACAAATCCTGAATTACGTAGAAAACTTTTGCCGCCATAAATAAATTTTAGCTCGTGTTGTCATTTTGTTGGCCTACTTCTATGAGAGCATTGTTAGACAGTACTCATAGCTGTAATGTGATTGCTAAAACGTGTTTCCATTCATCGGTCCTTTGCTTGGCGCTTAGAAATTTAAAGATCTGTCCTATTACAGTCCTTCATAGCCCTCCATTTTTTTTTCTTTGGTCAAAGATACATACTTATACCCACTTCCAGGAGATGAAAAGAAACTCCGAGTTTTAACCTTATGAAACGTTTTCAGAGGCCACATGACTTCCTGGGACACGTGTATTGCAGGGCATCTTTTCAGGAGGAGCACACTTTCAGTTGTAAGCATGGAATTATAATTGCTTTCTACATTTTTACATGGGCCATTGGTAACATCAGTGCTTTCTTTGATAGCTATAATTTTATGTTTCTGTGTAGAAATTCATAGAGAAATATTTATACCTTGTCTAAGTGCTAGATTATAAAATTGCTTTCTTAAGGTTTTATTGCTGTGGGTCAAAGAAACTGTTGTGATAACGCAGTCACAGATGCTGCATGATCATTTGATTTTTCTTCTTCTCTAGGCATTTAACATATGTCAAATTAGTCTTTAATTTGGAGAACAAAAATCTGTGAAGCATGACCCGTGTCTCCTATTTGTTAGTGAAATACTAGGCATGTATATTTGCAGTATAGTGCGATGTAAATAATAAATACCATTTCCAGAAATTATTTTCTCTAAACTGAAAGGAAATCAATAATTTTAAAATTTTTTTTTAAAGAAGCTTTGGATAAAATGCCATTACTCTGTTCTTAAAAACAAAGCTTCTGGTACAGATGGTCGAGTTTAGCACTTTCTTCCATCATTTTGGTGAATAACCAAGTAAAACCCCCCTCTATGTTGTATTGTATCTATTTGTCTCTCTGTTGAAATGTTTCAACTGCAAAGACAGTAATGTCCATATGTTTCTTCTTATAAACCCACATATAGGCTTTGATGTTGCCATTTTTTCTGACCTTTCAGGTATTTTCTACCAGAGTAGAACAAATCCCTCTACCATAGGTTTATAGATGTTTTATTAACCATTTTCTCATATTTGCTGATTAGGAGAACTCTGTGATTTACTTCTATGATAAATATGAGTTTCACTTTCTTTCCTGATGTGACACTTTCTTCTTTCCCTAAGCTTTCATGCACTTTTTACCATGTGGTATGTTTGTTAGGACCTTTGAACTTTGTTGAGCAATAATGTATGTGTCCATATTACTATAAAAATGCAGGATCTGTCATTTCCATGGGGTGGAGTTGTGTTCAAAAGTCTTTCTTATGTGAGTTTGTTATGGCTGTGCTTGTTAGCGTGGCAGATTGTACCACTGAGCTCACAACTCACTGTTGCCTTACTCTCCGATGAAAACACCTTCATGTTCCCTAAGATACATCAGGGAAAACACAATGGATGGAGGGGAAAAGCCTAGCTGACCACACAAGTCATATCTACTCTGTACTGCACAAGCCTTAAATTTACTCCCATCTCCTCTTGAAATAATAATAAGATAATAATTGACTTAATCTTCTTGTTTAACAGCTGGATGCTCTTAACCATGGGCCCTGCAATGTTTAGAAGGATTAACATTCAGTGACATTTTCCCCTCTTCTTCAAGTGATGCCTTTGTCATGAGAGAAATCCGAGTTTGAGAAGACTCACATGACATTACACTTCCTCAACCAGTATAACTTTCCCAAGTCCAAATGTTTTTATTTGTTTGACATCGAAACATAATGTCTATATTTGTACTCTGAGTCAAAATGCAAGAAAAGAAATACTGTGTATATATGTACAATTTTATTGATACAGGCTATCTTAAAATACTCTTCTTTAGTGTTTAACCTGTCAGCCATTTGTTCTTATGGAACTGAGTCAACAAACCCCATCATTTTGCCCATTAGTGAACTTCAAAACCTGTTTCTCACAGCTTTTCTTTGTTACCTGCAAATACAGGGCCACGGTTGCTCAAAGACATTTGCCAATGTGCTCCTTGTCAATTCGCTGAAAGCAAAGATAAATAAATTCTTTTCAAGCGAGTTTTTAGCAACTCCTTGCAGTTTAGTGTATCACTGCAATTTTAAACAATCATTGCTTTCAGATACAGTAAATGTACATGGAATAAGGCACTGTCAACCTCTGTCAGCCTCAGTAAGCCATTCCCGATACCTACATTTTTCATTGTAGCATGCAGAAGTACTGAGGGGTGTAAGGCAAGACCCCTGTGTCATTTTTGGTGTCTAGGGACAAGGATTAACCTTATCATTAAACATTTTACCTCTTCCTGTAAAGAAACACACATTAAAATAGTGAAAAGAGGTAAAACACAAATCTTGTTTCCTGTAACGCGGCTGCTGGCTGCTGAGCTATACTGGCAGTAGTAAGGAAATGGCAGGAGGTCCCAGATGGTCATTGTGCACCCTGGAGGGTGAAGCAGTTGGAACTGCTAGAACTGCAGAAGAAGGCCATTAGGTTATTTCCTGCCTGTATTAATTGTTACTGCATTTGGGGGAATTCCGTTGGTTTCTTCTCCCTGAGGAGGAGGCTGTTTTCCTCTTGGCTCTGAAATGGAAAAGTAGCCTGATCATTCCAATGCTACACAATATTGCAAACTGGAAGGAACAAGAAAGTCTCATTACCAGAGTATCCTGCCTGCATAATTAATGCATGTTAGTTGTTGAAATATGCTGAAATAAGAATGTAGCAATTGCTTAATAAAAGCAAAAAGGATGAGATAGCTACGTCACTGAAACCACCGCCTGTTTTGAGGAGACAGATAATGTTCTCCTGTGTGGTGAGGAGCTCTAAGTTAGTCAGTTTGGGTTTCTCACATATTATTTGCAGCAGTTGAGGTTGGCTACTCCTCTGCAAAGTTTCTAGGATGATTACTGAATGGGCTTTAGTCCATCTCTGTGTTTCCCTCTCCATAGTATGCCAGGCTGGAAGGCATCTCAGAAAGTCTCTTTTCCAATCTCCTGCTCAGTGCAACACCGAATTTAAATGTGATTGCTCAGGCCTTCTTCCTGTTGGATTTTGAAGGACTCTTGAGAATGGAAGTCTACAACCTCTTCCAGTGCTTAGTTAGCCTCAGTGATTAATTTCTTTTTCTTTGCCACCTCATATCTTCCTGAATTTTGTTTGTGGCCATTGTCCCTCAGTACATGACATTGTCCCTCAGGACATAAAGAGCCTGGCTCTGTCTTTACTCTAAGCTCCCCTTAGGTGTTGTGGGGGGCTACTGTGAGACACTCCCGTAGCTGTCTAATCTCAGGGCTGAACAAGTCCTGCATCCATCCTTTCCTCATGGGGCTTTAAGCTTTGCCAACTGCCTTGGGGGTCCTCCCCTGGACTTTTAATCAACGTATTTCCTGTCCTGAAAGGGGACAAAATTGTATGTGATACTCCAGAGTTGGTTTAACGAGGGCTGAGTAAAGGGGGTTAATCACTTCCCGTGGCTATGCTGCTGTCAGTACAGCCACATAGCTTACACTGAATGCCACAAGGGAGATCCAACCGAGAACTTGTTTGAGTGTGAGAAACAGGACATTTTTCCTGTTCCTTAAAAAAGACAACCAACAACAAAAACCAACAAACAATCCAGAACTTCTAAACAGTGATCAAAGGATGGTAAGTAAGAAGAAATTGATGCTGGATATTATATCTGAACAGTCAGCATTGTTACCCAGGCAGAACTTGTAGGAAATTTTTTGTCTCATTTTTGGTTTAAGGACCAAAGTATTTAATGTTTACAGTAAATCCTACACCCTCTCCTCTCACATGGAAGGAGACGTGTAAGTGTGTTCTTCAAGATGGCCTGGTTATGGCTCTTGGGTTTTGAATCTAAACTGTATGGCAGCGGGTCTTGGAACTCCTGCTGCGAGGAAACCTCAGCCTGTCTCTAAGCTCACTGTTACCTCAAATCTCAGAGCCCAGTTTTCCATTCTGGGTTATAAAAATAAATTAAAAAAAGACATATGGCCACGGCCAGTATCTGTAGGGCATGTTCTTATTTGCTGTGTCTTAACACATACAATATGAATCCAGCTGCTCAAAAAGGTCAAACTTGCGTTTCTCAGCTGGAAGTGCTGATTATTAATGAATGCTATTCTCTAACGTTGGCACAGTCATCTGACACTGACTTACAATGAACAGAATGATGAATTAATACAAGACCTACACCATTTCTTCTCCATTTCAAGAACTGTCCAATACTGGCGTTCTCTAAGGAGCCAGCGAATTATTGGCATTACTTTCCTAGCAATCATGCTCACATACTTGAATATTTTTAATTAGTCAGGATTTCTTGTTATGCTGCAAATCACTGACAGCTAATTTGTTTTAAAACCGCAGGGAAAAAAAAAATCAGTTCTGAAAGTTTCTGTATTGCATTCTTTTCTCCTAGATGATCTCAGTCTCATGTAGTATTGACAGATTACTTTTAGCAGTAGTTATTTTACTGTTGGGTTGCAATTTTGAAACAAGTATTTGAAAAGCTGGCTTGTGTTTTGGATATATGAAACATGTGGTGCTAGTCATTCACAGAATCTGTTGCACTGGGTTTTATAGATCCAGCAGAGCGAATTGTTTCAATTTTTTTTTTTTTTGCCTGAAAATGGCAAGATTTATGTATTTCTTTGACTGTAGTGTTTAGTTAACTGTGCTGCCTTTAGAGGGAGGGTCAGCCCGCTGTATATCGGAAATTCTCTTCATTCTACAGGAAGCACAGGAGAAGTTGCAGTTTAGTATTGTGAAAAGTTGAACTGTTCATTGTGTGTAGTGTAGTTACCCTTCCTTTAATAAAAGGATAGTTACTGATGTCAGAAGTTATACACAACTACTGTTTTTTCTCCTGTTCTATACATGTCTGCCTGTTAATAACAGATGATTTCATCATGGAAAACAATAACTGACATAGTATACCTGTAGCTGATAAGAAGAGTTTTCCGAGTGCTGTTGATGCTGTTAGCGGTCATAACTTTGGGAAATGTTCTCAGGTTTTCCTCTAGCTTAGCATTTGCTTTTTTTCTCTGTCTGCATCTGTTGCTCCTTCTCTTCTTTGAAAGATCAACAGCCCCTGTGCAACACTACAGATAGAATATGTACTTCATCATCCGAGGCTATCACTGCTGCAGCAGCACACTCAATTGTTCTTTTTGTTTGGTTGTCTAATTTGGCAACCTATTTAATCCATGGCTCAAACTGGTGTTTCGTTGTGAGACCACCTTCTTTTCAAAATAGGAAGTATTTAAATGGTATGTTTGTATATGCAGGGGACTACCAAGACAGTGTGCATTTTAAATGCAGAAATACTGGTAATTTTAGCTTCAGACTTTCATAAAGATGTCATGTTTAGATATTTCTGATATTCTAGCAAGTAGTGTGTGTACCTCTCCTAGTGTGTGGGAGTAGAAAAAGAGCTAAAGAAGATGTGCCCTACTGTCAGAATTGCCAAACCCCATTTAATTTGTGCCTATGTGGGGATACCCATCCTTTTTGCAAATCAGACCTGACAAGTTTCCTGTTTGCATCCCACATCTGTGCGTAAGGAGTGAGTCAAATCTTGCATAGGTGGGGAGAAGGAGTGTGCTGCAGAACAGCATCAAGCTAAATATATGCTATTTTCACATATACCACTTTTTTTTTTTTTTCTTTGAGGTGGCAATTCATTCTGTTATCAACATTTTTTTACACTAGAATTGATACAGTTTTTTTCTCTGACATGTTGAAGTTGGTAGCCAGGATCAGTGCACATTGGTTGTTAATTGATTTTAAAACACCACCTTTCAGGTTGTCAGATTCCTTAATGCAATATCCGATGCCTTTAAAAAAATTTTTTAAAAATTATTATTGTTATTATTATTATTATTATTATTAAATAACGATTCCCCAGGCAACTCTCCAAGAACATGTGCTGCCAGAAGGTTACTCAGAAAGGCCAGTGTCTTCATTCCATGAATTAGATAACATATAACACGCCATCTCATCTTAACAAAGGTGAGTCAGTCAGAGGCAGATGTAAAACAAAGTTAGAAAGAAACTGCTGTTGCTTCTGCGTTATGTAACTTGAGATAACTAATCATCAGCTTGTCATTTCCTTTATTCCTGAAGTATGATTGTATCTAACTAGATTGTTCCTTACACTTAAAATTAAAAATATCTGAGAATCAGCCTCAAAGTCAGCAGGAGGGGTCTGTGGTCAGTGTTAAGGCCACAAATGATGTAAGTAAATTAGTGATGTCACACGTATTCACATACAACAGGGAAAGAGACATTAGGAATGCAGTCTTGGGCACAAGAGAAGGAAAGCATCCTTCGTGAAATGGTTAATCAAAACTAGAGGAGAAGATACCATCAGAGTGAAGTAGCTAATTTCATGTTTATTTTTTATCAAAATCCTGGTATAAAACATTGCCCTTCAAAGAACACCACCAGAGGCTGTAACGTCCTTGTTCTTCCTGGAGAGCACAGAAAAGAGATTCCTTAGGCTGGCAGAGTAGCCTTTGCTGCTAGCCTCTCTTTCTTTTTTGTTTTTTCTTCTTTTTTCCTACTTTTTTTCTTCTTTTAGCTGTTCATGTCTGTCTGTGTCCAGATTCAAGGCGCTCAGGGATCTTGAGTGTTTTCAACAAAAGCACAAGCAAATGTGCAATGATACCATTTGATATCCTCCTTTGCACTTTCCTTTATGTGTTTTTGTTGGTAACTGTGCAAAGATTGCATCTTTCCTTGCAGTTTGCCCCTGCTCCCTGTCTTACCACTTTTGTATTACAGTATATTTAAGCTTATTATATATTTAGGTCGCTTCTCAAAGATCAATTACTAGTAAGGTAGAAGTAACATAATAAAAAGTGTTATGATGGCCTTGACCTTGTAGTATTTGAATCTTTCTATCTTGCATTGATTTCTTGTGAGTTTTGAGCGGTCAGCATCCCGCAGTAACCATCTGCCTTCTTTTTTTGGAAGTAATGTTAGTCAAATATAGAATGGGTAGTGCTACCTGAACTGTCTTACAATTTAAAAATAATTACAGCAAAGATGTGATAGGACTGATTTCTTTGAGTCAGTATTACCAAAAGTGGTAATATCAAACTTCCTAATAATGTAAATGATGGTCCCATAAGAGAAATCGACATCCTTTGTCATCACTGAAGAGGCAGGGGGAACAGTCAGGTTTAGCCCCAAACATGATTCTTAGGTATGTGAAAGAGTTCTGGTAACTTACAAGTAGTCACGTTTAATGCACCCTGAAAGATCTGAAATGGGGGTTAGGACCAAAAAAAAAAACCTGAAAAAAGTTAGTTGTAATAATTAGATGTAAGTATGAAACATGATACAACGCTGACAATTTAATTAAGGTATGCTCTTCATTAGATACCTGTAAGACACATGTAAGACTGAGTACTATGCATCACGGTTTTTGCTGGCATCCTAGGAAGTAGAAATAAAAGGATTTAATGTTCAAAGGGTCTCTGTGCATGGATGTGTTAACAAATCCAAAGTCCCTGTGAAAGAGCTCACTAGCTACAATGAGATGAAGCAAGCCAATAAAAGTTATCAAGAGAGTAAATATGTTCAGAGTGATGTGAGAGATGTAATTTTGCTGTGGTTAAATCTGGAAAGGTGTGAAAGCAGTTTACATGGTTCAGAACATGACCGACACTGTTGAAACATCCACTGAGTTGAGGGCCAAAGACAGCATAGCACATGCAGAAAATAACCATGCACTTGGTCAGATGCATACTTCATCTTTTACTGATGCTCAGTGACAGCAGGCGTAGTGTCTGCCCTCTCTTCTAGTGTCTGCTGAAAACATGCTTGAGAATTAATGTGGAGAGGAGAGTGTATTTCTTTCCAAAGATCTCCCTCTTATCAACTTGTGAATGATTTTGTCTGTTGAAATATTTCAGAAGGGGGTTTGGTTTGTTTTTCTTGCAGTGGTTGTGGGAACATCACCAGACAAAGTGCTTAGTTTATTGCCTGGGTTGATGATTGCACTGTTTCTTTTAGACTTTGTAGAAGGAAATCCAGTTGCATCTTTTGTATGGAATTAGTGGGATATCTTGCTGATTATACTGTCTTATTGGCATTACTGAATTCCTTAACGTGCAGTGGAGCAAATTGTCTTTTAAAAACGTGTAGATGTACATGGTTTCCACCTAGCTTTACTGCATGAAGCAATCTTATTTCCTTTTGTGGTAAATGCTATGAATCTGTAGTAGAGATATAACAGAATGTTTGCTTCAGTACTAGAATTAGTAGGTGGAAGGGTTTTACCCTGTGTTATTCTCCCATGTGGCATTAGGGAGAAAGGGTGTGGAAATCCTGTCTCTGAAACAAGAATGGGAGAGCAGATTATTAGGTATTCAGGTCTAATGGTGGGAATTGATTTATTTTTTTTACATAAATACCATATTTTTTCATATACCAGAGTGTATATGAACATGCACAGGATGCATTTGAAAGTATATCTAAAGTACCTAGTGGGTGAAATTAAACTTCTGTAGCTAAAGATAAACATTGTTTTGTTTGGTTGCATGGAGATACAGATATATTGTATCATTCTAGTGTTATTGTGCACTGACTGATCCTTATGTTTATGCTACAAAATTTACGTAATAATTTTGGGAACAATAAGAAAATATAATTACTCAGCTTTGCCTGAAGAGATTGACTGAGCAGTACAAGTGCCTACTGCTTTGTAGCCAGTTTTCTGTGGTGGATATTAGTGTAAGTGTTGATAAACAGTAAAGTGTCCAGTACTTAGGTAAGTATTATCTGCTACTTTCCTTGCTAATAATGCCATTAATGAATACTGAAGATTATGTATTTGGGATGTGTGTGCAATATTTTTTTCTGTGTGATGCTTTTGTGAAGAACTGAGGTGGATCAAAGTACCAAGAGGAACAAAGGTGGATGATGGTTGTTTTGGACAGATTTCAGAAGAATAAGTACTCATCTGAAGTTGTAAATTTGTCGGTGTTTTCCTTTTCTTCTTTAGAAAATACATGGCCTCGTGTGGGAGCTGGGCTGCTTCTGAGCCTGTTGTATTTCTGAAAGAGCAAGCCATGGGTTACAGTGACTGTGTTGACGTGACTCCAAAAAAAACAGTCACCTTCATTGGAAGCAAATCAAGTTACATTTGAAGAAATACAAATGGAGTGTAATTTTCTGACCTGCTGAATGTTGTCACAAGAGAGAATCATTAACGAGGAAGATAATTATATCATAATGTGACTGTAATGAGATTGTGTGTTTCAGAGTATTTTAAGCCCATTTTATGAAGGATTTGAAGGCGGGCAGATAAGGGCAGTTAGGTGAAGAATAGGCAAGAAAGCAAATGGGGTATGAAAGGCTAGAGTATGAGAACAAGGAACATGTTAGTAGAGTGCGAGATGGGTAGGGGGTGATTTTAGAAAAGAGCACAGAAATTGCTGTCTCTTTTTTATTGAGAAATGAGGAAATGAGTAGGTGAGTTCAAAGAAATGAATGGTGTTTGGTAGCAGGCTAAGAAGATAAAGAAGACAGCCAACTATGGCAGCTGGGAGACCAATAATAAGACCAATAATAAAACCAGCAAATAACACTGTCAATGTGTTAGTCATGGTGGCCAGCAGGAACGTGTGAATTCTAGAAATGACAGGGGAGGAAGTGACAGGACTTCCATAAAAGTCTGAATACAGCGTAAGGGATGAAGAAATAGAGAGTCAAGAATTGCATCTAAGGTGGTGAAAAACAGAAATGGGAATCCAGAAGAGTGACAAAAGGTTAGATTGTGTTTCAGAGAGCCTCCCTTGGAGGAGATAACCAGGCACCCAAGAAGAGGAAAAATCTAAGGTGGTGGTGAAAGGAGAGAGTTGCTACGTGTATGTATCTGGAAATTGTTGAGGTTGGAATTTGTTATTTTGGGCTTGGTTTTTGACTTCAGAGGTGAAGGGTGTTACTGTGGAGATGATGATCTGGTTTTGTGTCTTACATCGGCCTCTGGCACAGTTCAGAGTCATGTGCTTTTCCCAGAGAGGACTGAAATCGTGGAAGGGTCCATAGTAAATATTCTTACCTGTTGCAACTTGACTGGGCTATAGACCCACCCACTTTTGGAATCAACTGATTCTGGATTGCATGTAACACAAAAAAAGTTAAAACCAACCAAACAAGAAAACACGGTATGTATTGTGCTAGTGTATTTTTTGTTTCATCCTGAAAGTTATTCCTATGGTTTCCTTCTCTTTTCCTATTCCTGCTCTTCTCTGCATCATGTCTCCTTCTCTGGGCAGTGTGGTCCAGAGAAGTCTGTGGGATGCCCAGTGGCCTGCATTCCTGCTGCCATCCTTCCTCTTCACCCTTCTTTGGTATGAGAGGTCTCCATGATGAATGGTAGAAGAAAAAGGAACGCCTGTGACAGTCTAGGACTGGCTTCTCAAAATTTGATCATTGTATGAGTTGCTATGAGAGGGGGTGACCCAACTGCTGACTCAGCCCACCTTGTGCTTCCTGTGTTGGGCTGGATGAAGTCTCTGAGACACAGTCCCAGCATTGCATGTGGTGGGGTGGCTGGTGGGCTGTCACCAGCAAGCATGGTGGTCCTTTGGAAGGTGCAGTCTTGGTGCCAGGTGCTGAGCACTTGTGGAGATGATGGACATGGCCGTCAGCTCAGCCGAGATTGAGGGTTGCTGTCACGGCGTGGAGAGTGTCCCCTGTCTCTTCAGTCTGAGCCCTGGAGTCCTTGGGTCTGCTGGTGCATGGCTCAGTGAGGCTGCCCTCCTGCCAAACCTGGGGGCGTGCTGGATGTCACAGGCATGCCAATCCGTGCCACATCCTCGGTGGAGAGAGATCCTGCCTCCTCTGCCTCGCCATTCCTCTGTCATCACTCATGCATGGTGGCAGTTTGAGTTATCACAGTTTGCTGTGTAGGGCAGTGGTGACCTGTCCCATTCTTCTGTCCTAACTGTAATCCAGAGCAAACCCAAGGTTGCCGGGTGCACTGAGCTCTGAATTAGGCACTCAGCCAGTGTCGAATACATTCTCGTTGCGTGAGTCAGCGGCTCTCTGGTTCATTAAAATCGTGGTCAGTCTTATCAGCCGCAGTCAGCCAGTAATGGTGCTTGGTGGTTCGCTTGCCCAGGGAAGAGTCTGCTCAGTTTTGTCTTACCTCCCTGAATTGTGTTTTATTTTATGCTTTAAGCGCAGTGAGCTCTTTCATATGTCTTATAACAACTTTAAAAAGAAGAAACACGTTATGACCCCATAGAGATACTTTTTATAAGATAACTAGAATCTTGTATTTTTCAGGCAATTTGATTTTTTCCTGGGAATATTTTAGTCATCTCATGTCTCACCGGGTTATGACCTTATTGTACTTGTGCAGCAATTAGGCCTTTAACTTTCTTCTTCCAGGACATGTAAAAATAATTAAATGGTGCTGTCACACACCAAGTAAAAGGATTCATACAAGACCGCTTGCTCTGTGTTTCATATCAGTGGATCAACTCAGATTTAATGAAGTGCTGTACATGCCTGAAACTTCGGTACCTACAGAATTTTTTAAAATTTGGAAATTAATTTATTCTTTTTTTTCAGAGAGAGAAAAGTTGCTTGTTTGTCAGGTCTTTGGTTTCACTTACTGTCTGCATTATTATAGGGATTGATTCTTCAGTAGTATTTCCAAATAATAACCTAACTTTGCCTTCTCATGTCTAGCTCTTAAAAAAGGTTAACACTTTAAGGCAAAACCTGAAGGTGGATTTGTTTCAGTGATCCCAGGGAGGGAGAAAACCTGCAGAATTTTTAAACACTTCCTTGCTTTGAGAGTTTTGCATGTTGCTGTTTTTGACAGGCGGAACATGTTTATCTGGACAATTGCAAAGTACTGAAATGAGATAAACCATTGCAGCTATGGCTGCAATGCTCCTGGGACTCCTTAGCCTCGTCTCTACTGGGAAGCTAAGTCTCTGCTAGAAATTGTTGGTTTATTTTTTTCTTCCTTCTTTCTGTCTTTGTAAGAGAAGAGCTTTGAACGCTGGCGTAGACTGATTAGAACAGCTTTCTGTAGGCATTTTGATTTGATACATGTGAAACCTCAAGCTGCATTTACATTTAAGCCAAACACATTTGAGCAGGGAATAAGGAATCGCCTTAATTTTTAGAAAGTACTAAATCACGTATCTTATATGTTGTCTCAAGGGTATCTGACAGTAGATTTACTTGCTGTTATCCTGTTTTTCTGGTGGAGAAGGCTGGAGCCCGTGAAAGGAAGAATTTCACCCTTCTCTGATGACATGAGAAGTGTATAGTCAGGGACGAGACATATGAGGAGGAAAAGGTAAATTTATATTGAAGTTGAGGGGGAGAACATGGGGGGAGTGCATGGGGGGAGTCACTAAGTGGGGCAGAGGCCATTTATTGATTTGGCAGGGAGAAGGAACAAAGCTTTGAGAGGGAAGGATTTATGTAAACAGAGTAATGCATCTTCAGACTCTTTAATAAGAGTGCCTCACAATAAACTGTCCACAGGGTCAGGGTGCCTCCTTCACTGCTGTATCATTTTTATATTTTTTTGCTTCCTTTCTTTTGGAAATATCAGGGTTTTATATGCAAAATAATAATTCTCAGGCCAGGTACCAAATTATGCATGAGGATTGGCATTTGCTTGTGTAAAATAACTGGGCTCACTCATAGAAACGTGGTGTTAACATGTTCTACTGGACATGCATAGAACTGCTTGTATGTTTATGTGCATGAGAAAGGAAGGAAATCTGCTATTAAAACCCCTTATGGTCATCAATGGCTCGGTGACTAGGCCCTTAGTTACATCTGCACTTTTGGGATGCTGTTAACCTGTCATATTTCTTTCACCAATAGTAAGTTGTAGTCCTGTAAGGCTTTCAGAAGGTGCTGTTCTTGCTACTTGTTTTGTTGTTAAAATAAAGTTGCAAAATTCTAGTAACAACTAAGTGCCCTTTTTATTGGCACTCCAAGGAATACAGTATATATTAACAAGAAACAGCTATGAAAAATGCATGAAGTGCCAGGAACTACTGCAAACAAGGATGCTATAAACAGAGCCATGATAACCTGGTACATTTAGAGAAAGACTTTCTGTGGAAAACATCAGCCCATCCTATTGCCAAAAAAGGAAAAGAAAAAAACCCAAACTCTCTTTCTCTCCTTCAGCTATCTACACGTGTTCCCTAAAATCCATCATCTGTTGTTTTATGTTGTCTTGCATATCAGCGCTGCACTTCAGGTGTGCTTTGTGATAGCCCATCTTTCTGCATTCTTAGGTATGTTTGAACCAGACCAGGCATAAAACTTTTTCTTTAGAGATCTTCTGATTCATGCATGTGTTCTGCAACATATGGTCTCCACACAAACACATCAAACTCCACTTTAAAAATCAAAGGTTTTTTTTCCCTTCTCTTGGGTTCCTTGGGAATGCTTTTCTAGGCCTTCCATCACTTTTGCAAGGGTAAAACCTTCTTAACTCCCAAGGAAAATTTCTTTATAGCCAACCTGTGCAGGTTTTTATTGGAGTGCAAAAAAACCCCAAACTTCTTCAGCATAAATACTTTTTTCTCCCTGTTGACCCTTGGCTTTACTCTCCCGCCTGTTACATGTTTACAGACACCTGGTATTTTCTCTGCCTTTTGTCTGACTGAACAATTTGAACTCCTGTATTGTTCCCCAAGCCTTTTACTAGTCCTTTGCTTTACTCTGGATTGAAGAAAGGTAACTAAAATTTGTATGTGCCTGTCTGATGAGTTTTTACTGGTGTTTGGTACAATTGCATACCTATTTGCCATACTAGTGAAGTTTCTTTTACTGCTCGCTCTCCTCCAGCATAGCTATGTCATACTAGTTTTAACTGATCTGCTAAAAGACCAAGCCTTGTTTATAGCCACCCAACCACATTTACACCTGATTGTTTTGGTCGAATTGAGTGTCATTCTTTTTTGCTGTTACTAAATGTAATCCCAATTCCTGTTCTTTCAGCCCTCGGGATCATGCAAATCTTCTGGGAGGCTGTTTTTTCTTCATATTGACTGTGCCTCCCAGCTCTGTATTATTAGCAAGTTTCATTAACACTCATATTTTAATTGCCAAGTCAATTAAAAAAAATAGTATGGCCCATGCCAAGATTTGTCCTTGAGGAACTCTGCTAATGACATTTCTGCAACTGGAAAGCACTTCCAACATTACTCAGATCACTTCTGTAGCTTCTTCCAGTTTATACTTTTAGTCCTTGTTTTAATTCATTTCCCCTGCAATATATTATCTGCCACTTTTGTAAAGCTGAAATAGAAACGAAGACCTGCTCTGACTGTCTAGACTCATTAAGAACCATATTGTGTGGGTCCAGTTTTGGTAAACCTGCACTTGAGTTTTACACCTCTCCATGGTTTTCTTCCCTTTGGAGCAGTTAGTAAGATTCTGCATAGCATCCACAACAAGCTGAAAATGTTCTTTTTTTTCCTTTTTCTGATACATTTGTTCTTCTCTTCTTATGCTACATCTCCGAATTGATGGGCTTTATTCATTAATTCTTCCAACAAAGAAAGCCATTATTTCACCTCTTGGTTAAACACCTTAGATTTCCCCTACCTCTTATGTACATGATCTTATTGATCTTTATTATCTTTTGTGCTCAATGAAGATTTCCCTTCGAGATGTCTACCAGGAGGTGCTTTGTTTTTTCTGGCTGGTGATACTATGTTAAAAAATTATTTAGTCAATGGGTTCAGCTAATTCAGCCCTGTCTTCTCTTTCTGGCCAGAGGAGCTTTTCACCAGACTTAAATTATTATGCTGGCAATAAAAATACCAATAAAACATGTTGAGGCAGAGCAGCTGAATAACAACAAGGCATCACCAGTAGAGCTGTCAGATGTGTGGCTCTTAACATTATGCAGACTATTTACTTGCTGTCATTGCTAGCCTGCTGCATTGTGCGGTTGGCATGTTCCCCTTTCCTCCAGGGGTAACCAAAACAAAGGTGGCACCCACAGCTGTGCACCTTGATGTGCTAACAGCTTGCCCTATCATTTACAAGTGGTAGTAGGTGCTGACAGATGGCATGAATGAATTAACTCTCAAAAACCCCTGAAAAAAACCCCTTCCCAGCCACATTAACAATTAAAGAAATAGATGAGAAAAATCATCAAGACTAATATTGTCTCTTTTATGAGGAGCAGGTGGGGTTTCCCTCCTGCAATGAAGGGCTGAGGGGGTATCCTGCATATCCCTCTCTATTTCTCTGTGGAAATGGATTACTTCAAAGTATTCCACAAGGGCTGCTAGAGAGAACAAGTGAAAATATTTGCTCTCCCCCTCATTCTACTTGGGCAAGCGTGGGGCCTTTTTATAGCATTTCCAGCCCTCAAGAGCCAGAGGTAATAGCTGACCATCAAACTCTATTCTGCTTGATCCTATCTTCAGTTTGTTACCATTCAGGAGCAGAAAACAGAATTTGACTTGAAAAGTTGAGCAGCCTTCTGATTTCTCCTGTGTGCATACAGATACTGCAGAGCCAGGTCATTGGTGGTAGGAAGGCTCCATCTGTTGTACTCTGGTGAAGACTATTAAAGAAAATGCTAATGGATCATGTTAACTATTCTAAAATATATTTCCTGAGAATTTCCAGTATCAATGATATTTTTCTCTAATTTGTTTTCTTTGGCAGAATATGAATAAACTAAGGATTATTTTTTTTTCAGTGTTTTTTCTGTCCAGGGTATTTGTTTATCTGGGGTTGGGTACCTATGCCAGAGGTAGATCTTTCATGACATTAATATGCTGCTATAAATTGCTTTCACCAAAGAAAAACAAACAGAATAAAGAGATTGGAGATGCATTTGGAACAATGTTATAAAGTTTGCAGAAAATTTTGTAAAATTTTGCAGCATAGCTCTGACAAGCATTTGAGAACCCACGTTGTGGAGCTCGATGGAAATTTAGATCAAGACAAGTGATTTTATTTTTACTAAATAAAAAATTCAGTTTTTCTATATCTCTTTTAAGACCATATAAATGTGATATTTGTGCACAGCCCTTAAACATATTTTCCAAACTTAGAGAAAATGTCTTGGAGCCACAGAATGAACATACAATGAAGACATTACCTCAGTATTTGGGGTGGGGAGGAGGCTGCCATGCAAAGATGAATTGCCATCTGTTTATTTTCAGTACATAATTTGCAGGTGCAGGTAATCTAGCAACTTTTCCAAACATGTTCCCACCTGTTTACATAGTTCTCTGTGGACCTGTGACTGTAATCTTTATATTGCATGATGCAATGAAGGCAGTTCAAAAAGAAAGAGAAAAAAATGAAAAGAAAAGGAATGAAATTCTAACCTTTTTTTAAAGTGTAAATGGAGTGTGTCTCTCAAGGTAAAGCTCTTCCAAATTAACCGGATCATGCTGTTTGTAAGCCTTTTTTCATTTGCAAAACACCTTTTTCATGGTTTCTGATGTATTAAACAATTACAGTGGACTATTATGTCCAATTTATTTCATTTTAAGAGTAGGGTGAGGATATTGATTATGTTCTGTGATCTATGAGTTTTGTTACTGTTCTAGATTTTAAAAAAACTTTTGCTTGTTTTACAAAGTCATTATTATTCCTAGGTTGGTTATTTGACTGCTCTTGTTGTGGTGTCTTCCATTCTTTAACAGGATTTGTGCATCACAGGCTGATTGCCTAAATTTGCCCTACAGTGATAATCTCATTTTACCTAGCTTCTAACCATTTTACCAAAAGAGCTCCAAATCCAAAATGGAATTGAAGTTTAGCCCTTAAACATGCCTGCAAACATCCTCTGGCAAACTTCTGTCGAAGGAAGATGTTAAAGAGAGAAGTCCTGTTACCAAAAGAAATACAAAATTTGTAAAAATCCACACAGACTTTCTTATCCCCTTCCACCTGCCTTTTTTTGTAATAACATGCTAATATGCAACAGGGTACAAAACCAATACTTAAGTTTTTGACAATATGAATTTACTTGCTTTATATGAGCCCCAGAGGTCATGAAATGTGACTTGTGAGGCCCAAAGGAAGCACGCAGTATTTCTGTTAGAAATAGGAGAGCTTCTAAAAATTAACCAGTAAGGTGAACATCTAACTTTGTATCACTTGATAAACTGAAAAATAAGAATTCTGGAGCAAAAGTTAATTTCCAACGCATGGGGGACCTAGGGTTATACTTAAGATTAGTCAACATTGACTTGCTTAATGCTAAAGCTCAGGTCAAAGAATGTTCCTATGGGTAAGAGATTAAATGCAAAAAGCTTGCATGTATTAGGAGTTGAATAAATGGATTAAGTATCAACAGATGTTAGTTTAATTACAAGCAGGCTCCACTTGTTGTGACTGAAATTATGTATTTGGTGCATTACAGAACAAGCCAACAGCCTGGGCTTCAGCAGCCTTACAGTATATCAATAACACATTCCTAATTGGCAGAGATAATTTGATCGCAAAAGCTCCTCCCCTCCTGACAGACCCTCTTTCTTTCATCTTGTTGTTCACAGGCTCCTTCTTCCCAAAATGGCTCACCATCCCTTCTTCGGGCAGCAAGAGGGTGTTGAAGCATGAGGGGAAAGCCCGTGGGCCAGTGCCTGCAGTAATTCCTGGGTCTCTTCTGTTAGTAGAGTGCAGGCAGAAGGGGCTTTATGGCCTGTCCACTAGGAGTTTAGCAGTGAACTTTGCAAAGCAAAATTGTCCTTTTCCTTCTCCCTTCTGTGTTTTATATCTTCATTGAATCCTCAAATTAATTATTCTGTAAAGCTTTCAGTTGACATTAAAAGGGTTATTTTTTTCAGTGCAAGTCAATTAGATGATCATATTTAATTCTAAAGGAGCCTTTCCTACCTCTTCATATTGCAGTTAGTTTCTCATGATTCATTATTCTGTGTCTTTGGGCAGATTGTTGCTTCTACTGAATTAAGTAAGGCTACAAAATGTTGACTAAGCAATGCAGTGATTTTATCTAACTAAATTAATTTTGTGGTTAAGCTGTCCAAAAGAACATGAAAAACAGTTTCAAATAAAAACATGAAGATCATTCTAGGAAGTAAGTAGAATATCACCTGTTTAACTTGGGAACAAAGAAGTTAGAATATTTATCATGCCAATAATCTGTAATATTAATCTAGAAACATAACACAGGTTTTGTGAGCACGTGAAAATAAGGTGGCTTTATCCTGTAGTCCTGAATATCAAAGAGAATAGATCCTTATTATAGGGTTCCTTTGTGCTAAGGCATTTATAAAACTGAGGTACAATATCTCTGGCATTGTTGAACAGAAGTTGCCCACATCATGTCTACAAAAGTGTTCAAATCAGAAACAAGTTTTATAAGTCAGAATTACATATCAATGATATTTGTAATTCACCATCAAGGATCCTTCCTCGGATTACTTTTTATTACATCACCTACTGGTAAGTCTCCTGTGCTCTATCAGTGTAGTATATCAGTACTTACTGATGTCACGATCATCAAACTTGACTAAACTTTAGATGGTATATGTATTTAGAACTTTTCTTCATTTGAGACATGACCATAATATTGTAGAGATTTCACAAATCCTCCCACTTCGTGCAGATCTGTAAAATTAATCAGAACATATTTATATACACAAGAGTCACCAAGAAGCAGCCTCATAATTGAAATAACATTAATTTAAAAAAAACCAGCTGTCCTGAAGGTGGCTGACAGTGAAAATCTGTTATACTATTTTACATGAAAACTATCACATATTTTTTTTAAAAAAATCCACTGAAGCAAAACACCACAATGAATTTTGGTAATGGCTAATATTAAAAAGGTAGGTTTTGGACAGAGAAAGACTTACATATTGGCATCTGCAAACCTTTTGAAGTGTCAGCATGGGAAATCATATGGAGATTTGGGCTGTAATTCTGATTCTTTTAATATCCTTTTAAAAATCTGTTTTACATCATATTCATTTTTACATTGGCTATATTAGTGCAGCTGAAGATTTTAAGTGAGAACGGTGAGCCTTTTATTTTTAACTCAAGTTACAGATTAAGAAAAATATGATTAATGCTTGTGTCTAAGTTTTTGTCTTTCATCCATCTGACATTATCCAGAGTGTAATTCATTAGTAATAATGGCTTGTGTCCATTAAAGTTCTAGCTTTCTGTTATGTTTTCAGATCTGGTTTCCCAGAGTTTATTTAAATATTCATTAAAAATGCTAATGCAAAATAACATTTGAACTCTCTTATTGGTGAGCATCTAACTCTGAGCCTGGTGTTTGAAATATGGGAACCCACAAACGAACTGTGCAGATATTGAAGATGCAGGCTATTTGCAGGATGTGCACCCACTTAAGTACTGATACTGGCTGAGGAGCTTAGATTTTGGACTCAAGAGCACTGTGGTATTTAACCATAACCTAACCTAAGCTAATGCCTCTCACATATCCTGTTAAGGGGTTCAGATTTCTTTGTTTTTCTGTGTCTCAGTAGGGGCCACATGGATATGCCCTATTTCTTCTGCCTCGCTGGGCAGTATTAGCGCTTTTTCTGCTAGTAGTGAGAGCAATGTGAGCAGCAATGGCATCTGGAGATGGCAGAGACAATCTGCTAATGGGGTGAGCAAGGGGAAACGAGAGAGGAGGAGGAACTCAAGCTAATCAGATTGCAATTTGGACTTTGGGTCCTGTCTGTGGGCTGTAGGTTCCCAATACCTAAGAAAATATCTTTTTCCACATGAATATGAAGGCAAAACTGAGTTTCCAAAAAGCTTGTAAGCCTCCTGTTCCATGCATGCAAATCTAGCTTCTGTTAGACTTTTTTTGAGGGCATTTGCCATTGTCTTTGCTAGCATGCTGGAATTTTAAAGCAGTCCTAGCTATGAATTTGTTTGGTTTCGGGCCATAGATGTCTGTTCTTCAAGTACAAAGTACTGTAGAGAAAGAAAAAAAGATTTTTCTACTGAAACAATCTCCTTCCTGCTACTACCGATCAGGAAGAATGTAGGAAGGCCTTTTTATTGTTTATTTTTCAAACTGCCCCATCCAGTGGAAATTATTATTTTCAGAAGATTTGGGAACTCCCTGAGCTCCATAAAGGCCACAAACTCTTCTCCAATTTATATTACTTTTGTTTTAGGAGATACATTCAGAAGAGTTCACGGGAATAATGCCATCAGAACCATCTTTTCTTCAAGGTTCTCTTCTTCTGCTTCTCATTTCCTCTTAACTCACACTCATGCCTACTTCCATACCGGGCAAAGAGACGGAAGGGGCCAGGGTAGCAGTGAGACAGGGAGAGATGGATCAAGGGTAACTTCCCCACAGATAATAGCTTTAATTTTTAGCACAATGATAGCCTTCACATGGCCTCCCAACTTCTGTTTCCTTTCCAGACTGATGGATGCCACTAAAGATGGAGTAGAAAAGGCTATTGTCTGGGGAGGAGGGAACAGGCAGAAGGGTGGAGAGGAACAGCATTTGAAGAGGGGGATTGGTTTAGGCTTTATGTTAAACATGCCAAGTGAGAAGACGGTGTTTGAAGCCTTGTATAGCTCAGAAATCTGTCTTTGTCCTTTGTTTGCAAAATACTGCAATAAGGTCATCAAGATTAACAGAGGTTATTCTTAACTCACATGGTAGGTATTTTATGTTTCAGGTTTTGAATTAAATACATCCCAGTGCTAAACTATTTTTGCCCATGTTATGTTTCGGTCTGCCTTCAGACCTCCTGTGTGTGCAGGCACAAATGACAAATGCAAGAAGTATGACATAAATATTTGCAGATAAATATGGCATAAGGATGAATGTTTCCAGTGAACTTTTTTTTTAATCTATGCTCAATTTACATTTGTCAGAGAAGAACACAAAGATGCTTGTCTTTTCGACTTCTCATTTCACCCACATGCACCATGATAAAGACATCATTCTTCTTCTATTTCTTTTTCTGACCTCTGATTGAGGGGCAAGAAAATGTCTGTCTAGCACTGAACAATTTAGCAAGGTCCCAATGTTACCATTGAGTCTGGTGAAAGCATGCTTTGATGGTTCATGGAGAGGTCTGGTGTAGACTGAAAAAGATGCAGGTACTTGTGCCAAAACTAGCTGGAGATTTTCTGGATGGTCTGTTCTTACTAGTGAGGACAGACAATAAAGAACTCTCTAGTATACTTTGTTTAAATACTGGCTAGACCTTTTGTCACCTTTCAGAAGCTAAAAACTTGAGACTGAGTACTTGCTAGGGAAATTTGTGAGGTCTAGAGTAGGCAAATATGCTGGAATGCAGTAGTAGTTGGGCAAATATGAAAAAACAGCAGTTAGACCAATTTGGCCCGGCAGTGAATGCATGTTCTGGTTTCAGCTTGTGCAATTTTCCTTCTAGTAGATGGTAGAGTGCTCTTGGTTTGGATTTAGGATGAGAATAACATTGGTGACACACTGATGAAGAGCTCTGGGAGGCATTGAAGACCAGAAGGCATCGTAGGTGGGGAGTGGAGAAGGAGCTTTGGGTGATATGGTAGGAAACAGAGGGTGGAGTGGATAAATAATGATAAATTGAAGCATCCACATTCCCAGTAGTTTCTTGTCTTGGAGATAAGGCCACAGAGATAGGCTAGATCCCACAGTAGCTCACTGACTATGAGAAATGTCTCTTGCTGTCTTGTGCTGCATAGCACCATAGGACAGTATCTCACTGGCTAATATGAGTAGTATCTCTTGGGTAGCACTGATAATATTAGGGAATCTTGTTTTGCTGTAAACAGCCTAAGGAGTTGACCTAGCAAATTATGGGTATTGTGGTTTTCTCTGAGGTGAGAATACTTCCTTTTCTGCAATTATTTCTTCATGACATTTTATTGTTATCTACGTTCTACCAATTTTCTGTTTGTCTTCACAACGTTCACACAATGAATTGAGGTTGTGTCAAGCAAGAATTTTTTATTTTGTTTTTAGCATTTGCCATTTTCTCTGATTTACACAACACATCTTTTCCTGGGGAATAGAAGAATTAGATTTGACAGATTAAGTTGTAGTAAATATCTGTTACCTTGCTTATGACTTTGGAAGCTTAAATAGAAACGATTGCCTGTTTCACTGCAACTGTCACTCAAAAAGAGTCCAAATTCTTTGTCTCAGCTGTAGTTATCATTGTGTGAGATAAATTAACTTGCATGCATGCCTATTTCAGAGAGAAAGGCAAGTAAATTACAGTCAGTGTTAAGATTCTCTTAACTTCTGCCAGTCAAAATACATTTTATTCTCATACTGTGATGTCACCTCCGTGATAATGTCTTCTTTGAGACAGGAGAGTCATGGGGAGTTTTGTCAAGATGGCCACAATAAGTAAAGAGGTCTAGAGGTCTTTATATTATTTCTCAGGGTCTTACCTTACCTCTCAGTTCCAGATATGGCTAAACTTTGGTGCTACAGGATTCAATTAAATTAATTTGTGCTGTTTTCTGTATTCTTGCAAATTCTGTTTCACATTAGCTTACTTGTGGACAGTGGTCAACATTCTTGGTATTTCCTGTCTTGCTTATGATCAGCCTTTTAAGATGTTTTGTGAAGCAAATTGCAAGTCTTGTAAATAGCTACATAATAGGCTATTATGAAAATCGAATACTACCTAATCAGGCATTTTTTTTCCTGGTTAATATTCCACAATAATATTCTGGACTAAAATTTGTAGCAAGTCAGTCTGTTCAAGTCCTTCAGCCATGTTAAACTCTGGATGAACAGAGGAAAGATTACCACTCTCTTTTTCCCCCCCTCATTCCTGAAGGAATTTTATATTTCAGAACACTCTGAAAATCAGTAAATGAAGAAATAAGGTATCTATGAAGCTGTTAGGAATGAATCCTTACTTTTTTTTAACCATGTGAAGACAATGGATGATTTAATAGTTTCACTGTAAATGAGTATGCAGTCTAGAATGAATCTGAGGTTGGCTTGGATAAGAGTGACCATAACTTTTATAAATGAAAGAAATTGGTGATAACTTATTGATATCTTGTATATATTTGCTTTGAGTATTAGACTGACAGAACTGATGTATTTTGAGGAGTTAAATGATTGCCAACTTCCAAAGACATAGAAAAAATTGTGCTTGTCTGTTAAAAATACCTTTAAAACTCTTGCTTTTGTGTAAAGAGCAAGTGAATCTATGTTCTCCCTGTACAACATTTGTAAATTCATTGCTCACTTGTTAGCCAGATGACACGTGGCTTGCTACCAGAGATTTCATTTAGCTGAAAGCCAATACAGCCCATTTCTTGCTCAGTTAATGGAAAAGGGCCTGGCAGGACTAGCATGCTCCTGGAAGGCGCCAGTGGCTTCCCAGTGACAGTGGCACCCTGCCTGCATTCCAGGGTGCTCCATGTTCATTATTTCTTCCTGACAGCTGTGTCACATAACTCCAGCCATGGAGATACCCTTGAGTTACTCAGGAGATATGTAAGCTAATGAAGCCACAGGGGTAGCAGAGAAGGTTATAATTAAAAGAAGAAAATGGTAGTGGTTTATAAGGCAGCCAACATCATGGTTGCATGGAGTAAAAGGTAGGGAAGCTTCCTTGTTCACTTGCTTTCTGAAGCCTCAGGCAAAACTTTAATTTGCTACTCACATCTTCTCTGGGAGCTTGATTTACACCCCTCCCCTGGGGGACAAACAGAGCCACCACCATAGGTTGGGATGAGGACAGTTACTCACACAAAAAGGGACCAGCAACAGGACACATGACAGAACGCACACAGGGATAACACTGAGCACTTACCTACCAGAGGGCCATCTCAACACCCAGCTACACTCAGACTGCCCTGGAGATACCCAGGAACACCCCTCCCCAACCAGCCCCTTTTATGGGGGAGGGAACGTCCCATGGTGTGGAAACAGCCCAGCTAACTCATCTCACCTGTGCTGACTCAGCTCACCTGGGCTGGTTGCTTGGGGAAGGTAACTCTGTCCTGGCTGGAACCAGGGTACAGGGAAAGGACTTAGAACTGGGATAGTGGAGTGTGCTGTGAAACTGATTAATTAAAAGGGAAGACTGAAAAGAGAAGTAGTCAAATTCACAGGCAGGGCATTTCCAGTAGATTTTGCAGCTGAAACTGGCTGGAGACTTGCCACTTAGTGGTTTAAACACTAGTAATGAAGGAAAACTTTACAGAGATAGGAGAAAGTAGAAAATGCAGGAAATACAGTAAAATGGTGATGGTAATATTTTCATTAGAAAAGCTATGAAACTATACTAATCAATAGATTTTAATTCTGCTTCTGCCAAAGAATGTGATATTAAATTCTAATAAGCAGCTGCAGAGTCTTGTTTATTTTAATGTCTACAGATGGATGCAGATATCATCTAAAGACAAAATCTGTATTAGTGTTTCTCTCTAAGCAGTGTACTTCTATTCAGTAAACCAAATCCCAGGTGAGTATTGATGCATATAGTCATTGCACTAATGATACAAATTAGAAATCAGCCCACATAGGAACTGTAGCTGAGAAATGTGTCTCTGCACAGTGGCATGTGGGGACTGCAACTCATGATTTGTGGTATCTTTCTAATGACTTATCTCAAATCCAGGATTTCAGAGAGTTTGATGTCTTTTTTCTCACGTTGAAGGACTAGCTCTAATTCTAACCTTGAATTCTAAGGAAATAAATATATTTCTTTTTTTGAAAATACATATTCTCAAGGGGAGTTGAAATTTGCAGCCTGTCAGGAAACAGGATTGTTGTTTGCATGCAAGGCAGAGCAAGAAGGTGTTGTTTTACTTTAGGAGAGCATCACTACAGATTTTAAGGCAATAATAACCATTGCTTGTTTGTAAAAGAATTTAAAATGTTTTACATTGAGTTGGATTTTTGTGGGCCTCTTTCTTTTCTTTTTTTTGTTCTCTTTCCCTTCCCTTCCCTTTCTTTCCCATCCTTTCCCTTCCTCTCCCTTCCCTTTTTTGAAACCAAACTTGAAGAACTAGGAAATGATTGCATAACAGGCATGACTGCATGCTATTTGGTATTTTGCCATTCAGATTTCATGCCCTGAACCAATTTGTCATTATGTGACATCTTACATTCCCCACTATGAACTTGCTATATCTTTGCTTTTAATCACAGAACCAGAAAGTCAGAGAAGCCCTGTTGGGTGACCGTAGCAAATAAAAAGTTTTTCTCCTTGGCTGAGCTAGTTGGGAAACTCTCTAAAACCAGATTTCTCCTTTGTTGGGAGCTGCCAATTAATGAAAACAGATACTACTGCCACCAAGTGACATTAATTTCTGTGAGCTTCTACTGAAGTTCAGGTAAATAAATTTTCAGTTAGATTACTGGTCTACCACTAATGTGTGAGGAGCAGCCGCTTTTTGCAGCCTGCTCTGGGTAAAAGACCCTTGGGTTCTTTACTCGGCTTTAGTTTCTGACTCCTTGTCAGGTTGCTGCTTGGGTATGCCCTGGGCATTGGGCTGTGGACAGTGAGCAAATTGCATTGTGTATCACCCACTTTGAATATTCAAAGTATTGTTGTTATTTTTCTCTTCCTTTGCTGTCCCATTAAACCATCCTTATGCCAACCCATGAGTTTTTCTTTTTTTCTTGCCATTGTCCTCCCCATCCCACTGGAAGGGAGGGAAGAATGAGTGAGGGGGTGTGTGGTGCTCAGCTGCTGGCTGGGGCTGAAGCACGACAATTCACTCCCCAGTAATATACTCTGTGGAATACCTCCAGTGTTTTGTTAGTATTTTAGCAGTCCAAAACTACACGGTTATATCCAGACTAAATGGCACAAGAGAGATATACACAAGGTTATTGGAGTTTCTTTAACTGAACGCCAACTTACATAAAGCATGATTTAAATGTAAATAATAGGATGGGAAAAGATTACACAGACGATGTCACAAGTTTGTATTGTGTAGCACTGATCTACAAACAGTATAAATAGCTCAAAATAATTCTTGTGGGGTTTTTTTTGGGGGGGGGGGGGAGGTGGATGGGGTTTTTGGAATGCTTATAAAGGTTTATGTTCTTGCCCTGTGAGATCATGACACTTGCTTGGTACTTCTGTGAAGAGAAAACTCAGTGGTTTGAGGTCGCTATTTTTCTAGAGAGCAAACTGAGAGAGATAGTAACTGTGATTGCCTTGGAACTATAGTAGCTTGTGTAAGGATAAGGCACAACAAGATGACTAGCAATGCAGGTAATTTCTTTGCTGCCCAAAATGTGTAGTGGTAATGTGTAATTGTGTTACAGTGATTAGAACTTTTGCAAAGTGGGAAGAGGAAACCAACCTGCTTATCATCACAAGACAGAGTTGGAAACGTAAAGCCAGCCTTTACTCTTAACATGCTAAATGACAACTTTTTATCTCCACATATTGAGATAGCAAACACTGACCACAGAGATAAGATATGCATGAAACATTGTATCATTCCAACTACTCTCAATTTTTGATTCAGTGTGATTGCTGTTTACATGAGACATCTGGGCATACTGTCTTAAAATGCGTCGATGCAAGGGTGTGGCTGGTTTAGCCTGGGGTGTGTGCAAGCAGCAATGGCTGCAAGTTGGAGCATAGAAGTTCTGCACCAACATGAGGAAGAACTTTTACACAGTGAGGGTGACAGAGCCCTGGAACAGGCTGCCCAGGGAGGTGGTGGAGTCTCCTTCTCTGGAGATATTCAAGACCCGTCTGGACGCCTATCTGTGCAATATGTGCTAGGGAGCTGCTTTGGCAGGGGGGTTGGACCCGATGATCTCTTGAGGTCCCTTCCAACCCCTACGATTCTATGGATCAGTATATTATTTTTATTTGTTGTTGGGGGGATATTCTTTGGGTTTTGTTTCTTTGGTGGTGCTGCTGGTTGTGTTTAAAGAATGGGAACAAACGGGTTCCAGGAATAGCTTAAGTGCAGTATGCAGAATTGATTTCTTCTTATTATAACCTTGATGCTCTGCATCTGAACATCACTCTCCCTTCCTCCAAAAAGCACCCTATGTTTTTGGTTTAGTTTCTTCATAAAGTAGTCGTGTGCTTCTTCAAAGTCCCCTGGGACACATCAGCAGTATAAACTCAGCTCCCTCAATCTTCCTTCAGGCATATGGATGCATACAGTAAAGCTGCCCACTCTTACCAGTGCATACTTACACCTAGCTGATTATAGTATTTGAGGTGTTTCAAGCCCCCATACCTGAGGGCATGGTCTGTCTTGTGTGTGGTGGGGAGAAGGGTGCACTTCTCACCTGTATCCAAAAGAGTAAAGATACAAGTAGAGAAGTTGATGTGTTCTGCTGACCAGGATCTTAACACCAGTGACTCTGAGTGTTTATAGATGCCCTGGTTCCATCCGGGGCAGAGTTACATTCCCTAAGCAGCCAGCCCAGGTGAGCTGAATCAGCCCAGGTGAGCTGAATCAGCCCAGGTGTGCTGAGTCAGCCTGGGCTGTTTCCACACCACCTGACATCATGCCCCCATAAAAGGGGCTGGTTGGGAGAGGTGGCTCTGGAGTAGTCCAAGTATGGCTGAGTGCTCTGTTGATTGATTGAGCCCCACAGCTCTTGTGGTGCTGTGTCTGTAATTCTTCTTACCTGTATGATGGGGTCTGTCTGTTTGCCCTCTCAGGGGAGGGGTGGGTGTTGCTCACTCACTGCCTGGGGCTGAACCACCACAGTCTATTTTGGTGCCCGATGTGGGGCTCAAAGGGTTGGGGTGATGGTAAGTCTGACCCCATTGCATTTAGAAGCTATGATAAATGTTTATCATGTTGTTCAAGCAGGTGCTGGTAACAGTGATGTTCTGTTTGGTCACCTGGCTCTGGTCTATAAACTCACAGCAGTTTTCTATAATCCCTGCCCTGTTATTTCCTGCTGGAGGGTGGTGGGGGTGTCTGGATTCTCATTTTGTTGTGCTATCTGATATCAACTTAAGATAGCATCAGTAGTCAGGAGCCTAAGCTGGTGTTTATATGTGGCATAGCGGCCCATAGCTTAGCATTTTTATTTAAAAATTGCACCCATTGAATGGGGAAAGGGGATGCTTTCTCCTCTCCATTTCCCTTTAAGCTTGTTACAACAGCCTTTGAAAATTTCACTACCTCTGGGATAATCAGGCTAATATATTCCTGAATGTGTTTCAAGTCTTATTTAGGGTTATCAAAACTGATTTAAGAATCTCACCTATAGGCCTTCCCTAGGGCTGAATGGTCAGGGGTGTCATGGTGTGTGGGAGAGAATAGGCAGGTATCTAGAGACTTTCTCACCCCAAATGGTCTGGAGCTTTTCTCCTGAACAGTTATGGGACTCTGAAAAAGTGACAGAATATTTGAAAGGTAAATGCTGTGGCTGCTCCAGGGAAGCACAACTCACTGTGCTGGGCCCTGGCCACCATCTGCCAAACCCTGATCGATAGTAAGCAGCGCCATCAGGGGGAAGAGAAGAACAGACCCACAGGCACTGCAGCTCCTTCAACCCCCACAGTAGGCACTTTGACTACTCAAACCCCAGAGACCAACACTGTAGCTGAGCTGGGAAGCCAACCAGTACCTATATCAGTTGCCCCTGTACAGAATAAGAAACACACAAAGAAATCAGTCTGCTTAGTGAAGGACAATGATGACCTGGGACCATCATGAGAGCACAAAGAAGAGGTGGAACCAGAGGTCATCAGCCAATCCTTGTCCCTGAGTGAGCTGAGAGATATGAGAAAATACTTCAGCCACCTTTTGGGTGAGCACATCCTTACCTGGCTGCATCAGTGCTGGGATGCTGGAGCCAGTAGCCTGGAATTAGAAGGCAGGGAGGTCAAGCAGCTGGGATCCCTGCCTAGGGAAGGAGGCAGTGACAAGGTGATTGAAAAAGTAGACTGGAAAAGTGAAGAAGCACTGGCAGTGGATGAGGTGTCTGCCTGACTCTGGCAATAGCAAGAAAGTCTCTCTTCCTTTCTTGTCTTAGCTGTAGAGAAATGATCCTGAGAGTTCTGGCAACTCACAATGGACGTGTCCTATTCCCCGCCTATACAGATCACTATTTCTGCTATTAGAAGTAAGTGCTCCTCTGTTCCAGAGACAGTTTATAGATAGCACACACCAGGAGGAATTTTATCTCTGGTTTTATCTGTGGGTCCGCAGGGAGGACATGAACCTTGCCATGCAAACCCAAAACACTAGAGAACTGGGCTGAATAGAAACCTATCAAGAATAGTAGTTAAAGCATATTGTGAAATATCTTGTCTCTGTTAGTGTTCCAAAGAATAATCTTTGTCCTTTTGTTGTTCTTAAGTGGATTAATAATAAGGACAAGCAGGCTACTTCACTGAAATTACATCAGGGTTGTAGTGTTAATTGAATGCCTTGGTTTTCTTGTTTTGGTGCTATACTCTTACTAACCCTGATGTTATTCAGCTAGTTCTAGGCTACAGTTTTACTCTTTCTATATTTGCCCCAGCAGATGGTCTTAACTTTCAGAGGGACAAATCTCAATTCAAGAAATGTGGTTGAATCTGTTTAAGTCTGTACTAACCTAACAAAAAGAGAAGAATTTGACTTTTTGTTGTACTTTGGTGAATGGAAGTTTGCCCAGGTTAAGGGCTTTAGGATTTTGCTCAATGTTTATTTTAAATCCTTATTTCCCAGACATAAACTGTTCTAATAGAAGCATCCAGATATTTGAGAATATGCTGCAATTGTATTTTTGCATGCTCCGGATGTGCTGTGACTAAAAAGAAGTAGCAGATGTTTGAACCATGAAGCGTACTTTTCCTGAGGCTAACCTTTCTTTCCCATGGCACAGTAGCATGGTATGCCTACCTGGTGGGTAGGGGGGTTTTATGGCTTTGAGGGGTATTTTTGCATTCGCCTCCCACCTCATCTGAGTAGAGTGATAAAACACTTGAGATACAGGGCTTGTCTTTTCGCAGTATTCTGAAGCAAAACTTGTTAATCAAATAGAAATGTAGGATTGGAAAGGGTCAGGAATAACACTGTTGATGCTGAACTAAGGGAAAATTGAGTTAAAAATACAGATATATTTTCATTGTTGTGTCTGAGATGATCTGTCCTTTTTATTATTGTGTGTAGCTTCTACAGTCCTGGTTGTGGTGGGGTCTTTTTCAGGGAAATAAGAAGTGCAGGTGGTTGAGGCAAAATGTTTGGGTACCAGTAGTGCCCAAGTTTTACCAAGATTAAGGCTTCTTTGAGTCTAGAAGTTTTGATCTTGAAAGAAGCATTGATTTAGAGCTTGACCATTAATTCTTGGCCTATAATTTTTTTTTAAAATAAGCATAAAAATGCAAAAAACCTTTCAGATGTTGAATTTGGAGGGAAGTGATGTTTCCTCACTCGCAGCAGCTGAAGCTAATTTGCAATCTACTGATTCTGCTGCCTGCAAATAAACTGAAAGTCTGATTCAACATCTGGGCAGGGTATTATTTTTGGAAATCCTGTGGACCACTGAGAGAAAAAAAAAAATGGAGTGGAAGACCCACTTTTCTTTACTCCTCTGCACAGGGCTGTGGGAGGAGAATGGAAGCTTTCTTCCAAAATGTCAGATTTGTTATGCAGAGATCGCACAAAATAAGGGTGGGGGTCAGATTTAGATTGCCAGTTTTTCCTAACCACAAAACAGGATGTGCTCCCCTCTCCCCAGCCCAGGACTCTGTGTAATAATCAAACCATTCATACTTGTTCCAATCTGCCTTCTAATGCTTTGCCTTTTTTAAGCGCTTCAAATAATTCGTAGCTAAAAGCTGATAAATGGGTTTTGGCTTACTGGGCTGACACTCATCTTCAGGAAAATGATTGCATCTTTGGCAGGATGGAGAAGCTAAATTAATGGAAATGTATAAATTGAATTAGGAGCTTGTCTCATGCATAATCATAAGTATCTTGTGTACTTTTCTAAATCCAGAGTTAAAACTGGAACTCTGTATGGGTAAGCACATCAGCCGCTTTGTTATCTGTGTTCTGTATCAGTGTCAACAACAGCAGCCCTGTAAGGCTGTGTGATGCAGGGTGCAGTTCACATAGCATTTCGGAGGTGAGAAGCAATCCTACCAAGCCTGCTACAAATTGTCTTCCAGACACAAAAATAACATTTCTCCTTTGGCATATGTTGGGTTACCCTTCTGTCTCTGGCAAGGCTGGAGTTAACCTCCCCAAGCAGCCAGCACAGGTGAGCTGAGTCAGCCAGGGCTGTTTCCACACACCTGACATCACTCCCAATAAAAGGGGCTGTTTGGGAAGGGGTGCTCCTGTGTGCTGCCAGTGCTTAAGCTTGGTTTTCCAGTTGGTGTAGTACTCTGTCAGGTTGGTAAGGTACTCCATGTTATCACAGGGTGTAAGGGGAATTTGCTGTGGACTGTTATTATTCTCCTTTCACGGTGATTTTGTTGGTAAACTGTCTTTTTGCCAACCCACGGAAGCTCTGTTTCTCCTCTGGGAATGAGAGTGCTGCATGTGGTGCTCAGTCACCGCTTGGGGCTGAACTACCCCACCTTCCCGTTTTGGGATGAAACCATTTGGCTCTTTTTAGAATTGCTTTTTTTATTCCATGTGCTTTTGGCTAGAAGAAAGAAATTTCTCAGTTAGCAGACAATCAACTGGTAGTGTGAGAGCATGCTATGCGTGCCATTGCCTTGCCATGCCAATAAATGGAGCTGAACTAAAAATCCTGTTGCTTTATAAGAATTACACCCATAAACAAAATGATATCCCCAGAAGTTTTGAGATGGCTGGATTGGATCTAATATTGTTGGTTCAAGGTCACTTAGCATAGTGCAAAAAGTTTTCTGAGGGACAGGTTTCCTATCAGTTGTTCCAGTTTTGAGAAATAGTTTTGTACAAAGGATTTTGAGTCACTGTGGTTGATCAGGTTACAGTGGTTTGTGAATAAGCAGTGTATTTTGCCTAATGTGCAAGTGAACTTAGCTACTAGATTGTGCATACTGTTTAAGTTTATGAATTTATCTGCCCTTACTGGAATAGTCCTGGGAAAGAGGACAGAAATAATTAAGGAGTGCAAGGTCAGGGTATTACTGTGCTGATTTGGAAATGCTCCTTGGGGTTCCTGTTGTTTCCTTGTAGTTCTGGTAAGCCACGCATCCAAGTTTTTCATGATTAACCAGTAAAGGCAGTGATTAACTTGTTTTGGATCATTCTATAATGTTTAAATACTTTTTATCCTTTAAATTTGAACTGTGATTTTTCTGGAGCTGCTGTGAATTTGAGGGAAGAAAGATGAAGAAGAGGGAAAGAGACCTCAACAACTTTGTTAATTTAGAGGAAGGAGAAAAACACCTAATGGTTTGGGATAAAGTATGAATTTTCTTCTGCTATCTCGAAAACCTAATCATCCCTTAAAGGTGCTAGCAACACTTCTAAGACAACCTGGTGGCTTAAAATGTAAGATAACCAAGAAAGCAAACACATTCTTTTCTTCAATGGATGTATCTGCTTGCACATTTGAGTGCCAAAAATTGGTGAGTTCAATTATAAATGCAGAAATAAACATAGATTTTAGACAAGATATGATTGAGAATTTCTAGGCATTAATATTAGATTTATGGCTTCCTGTAATGCTCTCTACTATTAACAAACATGTTCTCACAAATATTTCTCCAGTTGAATGAATGTATCCGTGGCTACAAGGCCATCTCCTTGTAAGGTCCTTTGAAAAGCTGCTAATGAGTGCATTTGGAGGCAGGTGAGGAACTGTCACCATGAAGGGGGGGAAATACTAATTGCCCTCTTGTGCTGGGCTGCATCCCTGGACTCCTGGCTGTCCCTTTACCACATCTGTTATCTCAAGGGGCTTAGCTGCGTTTGCCACATATGCACCTTTTCCTGTAAGGTGTTCAGATGCTACACTGGTTGGCACATAAGAAGGTAAATGTAGTGAGAACTAGTGACTCACTCCATGATGTTTTAAGTAGACAATTATGCAAATAGTAAGGGGAAATATTGGAAAAATGGTCACATATGACTAGGAGACTCATTTTGCCAATTCAGGATTCCCTGTTGCTTTGTGTGATTCAAGAAATGATTGATTTTACAGTACGTTCTTGTTTATATGTATATCTGCCATTGGAAGAGAAGCAAGAACATCTTTTTTTGGAGAGCTTGTGCACTCGGAACTGCAGGTTTAGGAACTTAGGGTCATTTTATTACAGGGATCTCATGTAAATGTGTGTGCTTTAGTTTCGTATTTGCACAAACCAGGAAAGTATATTCCACTTTTCCACTACTACAGTCTTGTCTACTGAAATTGTGCTTGAGTAGCACAAGGAGGTAATAATCTCAGTTGAAAATTCTTTACTGGAAAGTTTTCCATATACTTTTCGTATCTGGGCTTTGAGAAAGGTAATTCCGCATGTGCCTGGTTGATAATTACAATGAAATGCTTTTCTTTAGAATACTTCAGAGAAGCGTTTGGATTTTCCATATTCTACCCTCTTGCTTTTCATCTCTGAAGTTCCTCCTTCTAAGAAACCTGTGTGAAGGTGAGGAGGAAGCAATGCAATAAAAGCAAGATATGAAATTCAATGTAGAATGTCACTTTGATTTTTATGATGAGTAAAGTTGACATTGATGCTTGTCCTGAAAACTTAGAAATTATGTTATATTCCAAATGAATTGACAACTCATGTGCCAATGAAAGTTGCTCTCCTTCCACCTTCTCAGCAGTGATATGCCATGATCTGCTCATGGTGTCAGACGCAGTGATTTTTTTCAAGCTGCAAATAGTTCATTTGTGCTTTAAGCACAAAGTTGTACCATTTTCTCCAGTAGAGGGTTTCTGTATTCCGTTTCCATGGGGTGCTCCCTGCTTTGGTCATGTCAGTGCTGAGTGCCACAAGCAGCTATGCTGGCATGACTGCAGCAGTGGCACTGGAGTCACAGGGGACACTCGGCAAAAGAGTTCCTTAAGCTTTGCTGCCAAGGGAAACACATGGCACTAAATATGAGGGCATTGGCTAACATGCTTCGTTGCTTTGTTTGTGCATTGAGTATTTTGTCTTCAGAAAACAGTGCTGCTGTATCCATGCCAGCAGAACTGTCTTAGCTGTTAAATAATCTTGTGGCAGCCACTGAAGAGGAGAAATATCGGTGCAAGGAGCCTGGTGTACTGTGCTACTAGGGATTTGCTCAGTGTGGAGGCAGTGGTGTCTGGGAGCTGATGCCTTTGCAAAGAGCTCTTGGCTCTTTTAATAACTGGTAAAGTTCAGCAGGCCCCAAGGTGGGGTGATGAATCCACAATGGTCAAGTCCAAGTGGGGTACAAATTTATCTTGTGCTGTTGATGGCGAAGCATGCCTGTGTAGCTGAGGGATGGGTATTCATGCTTCACCCTTCAATTGTACAACATCAAGGTGGCTGTCAGTCACGGATCATAGAATCATAGGGGTTGGAATGGACCTTGAGAGATCATTGGGTCCAAACCCCCTGCCAAAGCAGCTCCCTAGCTCATATTGCACAGATAGGTGTCCATATGGGTCTTGAATATCTCCAGAGATGGAGACTCCACCACCTCCCTGGGCAGCCTGTCCCAGGGCTCAGTCACCCTCACTGTGTAAAAGTTCTTCCGCATGTTGGTGCGGAACTTCCTATGCTCCAGTTTACAGCCGTTGCCCCTTGTCCTATCTACACAGACCATTGAAAAGAGGCTGGCCTTTCCCCCCTGTGTCCCATACTTAAGGTATTTATAAACATTAATAAGATCCCCTCTCAGTTTTCTTTTCTCAAGGCTGAACAGCCCCAGTTCTTTCAGCCTGTCCCCACAGGGGAGATGCTTCAGGCCCTTAACCATCTTCGCAGCCTCCTCTGGACTCTCTCCAGGAGATCCCTGTCTTTTTTATACCAGGGAGCCCAGAACTGGACACAATACTCCAGGTGGGGCCTGACCAGGGCAGAGTAGAGGGGGAGGATCACCTCCTTTGACCTGCTGGCCACAGTCCTCTTGATGCACCCCAGGATCCCATTGGCTTTCTTAGCCACTAGGGCATACTGCAGATGCTCTGCTTCTCTTTGATTCAAGTTGGAGACTAAATAGAAATTTAAGCATTTTCCAGTGGTCTGTTGCTAGGCACTGTGCTGTCCTAATAAACCCTCAGTCATGGATAAACTGGAATATAAAGGGAAGAAGTCATTGAGACTGGATACCAAACTTGCAATTACACTCACTGAATGGCAGACAAATTTTGTCCTTTATTGTCTTAGTGTCTTCTAGCATGTTGTCAATTGCTCCCTTTTTTTTCTCATCTTGAATGGTTTCTCTGTGTGTTATCCCTGGAATTCACTGTCATGGTGTTTGTCAGTATCTAGACATTGGGTTTTTTGGGGCGTTGGGAAGGTATGTTTCCTCAGGTATGTAAGATAGTAATTTTATTTCAGTTTAACTGTTGAAGAGAAAATATCCTCATCTTCAAGTACAAAACAGGACCTTTTTCCTGGTATGATAGATGACATACAGGCAGTATGGAAATGGATGCATACGCATCCCACCTATCACAAAATATTTTCCTATTTTTTACAGGTACTAGAATACAAGCTGAAAAAGAGTGAGCATGTTTTCTGGTTGGCTTTTAGCAGGCATCTTAAAATCCTTAACTTAGAGCATTTACTGGGGAATTAAGTCAGATGGGATTTTCCTAGAACTGTTCCAAAATTGGAGTATTGAGCATCTTCTGAACTGGTAGAACTCTGGGGGCAGTGATGACATGGTCTATAGAAGAGTTACTTGTAAAAATGTAGATTGTAGTGCTCTGAACAAAGGATAAATGCTGATGGTCATGCTGACAATCTCTTGTTATGGAATCACAGTAACTCTAGCTTTCTTTAATGTATAGAATCATAGAACTGTCTTGGTGGGAAGAGATCTTTCAGGTAAAGTCCAACCTTCAACCTAACCTGCCAAACCACCATTAAACCCTGTAGAGTCCTAATACATTTTTATGCTAGCAGCTGGTATGATGGTGAGTTATGTGAATGTTGCTGCAGGAATGCTCTTATCACAGAGCTGAGCAGGCAGTTGTGCTCTTTTTTTTTAAATGGGTGTATTTTCTTGTAGCTACAATGAAATTACTCAAGCTTTAGATCCAAAACACTTTAATTATCAAAATTGTTCTGTGGCAAAACCTGAGGAAAATTATGTGGGAACACTGAATATTCAGAATTAACTATAATGCCCCTTTTAAGTGCTTTCTAAGTGGACAGTTAATTGCGGTGAGGGGGAATCTCATGTGAATGGATAAGCAGGAAAAGTTCCACAACTGTTGCTTCCACACCATAAATATTTCAGGCATTATTTTCCACTTCTCAGGCTGAAAAAAAGTTTTCATTTTTCTTGGTTTTTAAACCCAACAACTAGTTTTATTTAAATGAATACTTATAGTAATTACTACTACTTATTGGAAGAACCTTCTCTTGCCTTGGCAGTAAATAAGCTTTCCTCTTTTGACCCAATAATGTCTTGGTAGAACAACAAGCTTGTAAGTGGCTGCTGGTTTTTGTGCTGCAGCTTCATCTTGCTTCCAACGCTTTATGCAGTGTGATAAAGCATGAAGGTATCTTTCTAGAGTGACAAATAAGAATACTCATGACAAACTGACTGGCTGGTGTACATTGATCCAGCTGTTAATGAAGGGAATCCTCTGTGTTCGAACTAAACCCGACATGTTACTTATTCTGGCATGCTTCTGGAGCTACAAACTTAATCCAAGAATAATTCTGGTCAGTTTACTCATAAAGACCACTTTGAAATCCATGGTTTATGTTCTCAACTGGTATAAATCTTGTCAGTTTACTGACAAAAAATACTTTCTTGACCAGAAAAATTTATACTAATGGAAGTCCTCATAAAGTTACAAGGATTATCTAAGTCTTTACTGCTGTTATCTTCATTGCATATAGGACCTTTATCAGTTAGGGATCATTGGCTTCCCTACAGAGATGGTGATAAAAACCACTGTTCTTTTTACTTGAAAGACAGCTTGGTGTTTGTATCTTTCTAAAATTTTCAGGATATGTTTAAAATAATTTTAATGTGCCCTTCACTTAGTTTTAATCCTCCAGGATGTATACTTCGGCTCTTTCTCAAGACGTGGATCTTCTGAGATTCTCAGTGGACTCATTTCTTCATATCTGAGATCTTGCCCAATTAAAGAGATGCTGGGTTTTTGGTTGGATTTTGTCTCCTTTTTTGAGGTTTTTTTTACATGAGAAAAGTACACTACTGTATTTTGAGAATGAAGATTTGCATTGTGACCCTTGACTTTACCTGTGCCTGTCTTCATGTGTTAAAACTTCATCATTGAGTATGTTCTAATTATATCCTACTTCCCCTGCTGTAAAAAATGCTTTACTTTGTTTGTGTTGAGAGCACTAGAAATTGGGGGGGTAAATTCAGAACCCCAGTTTCCTTGGTGGGATGTGACTGCTTTACTTTTTATTCTGATGGGATACTGCATAGTATCATTAGGGATGTTCAGGACAGTGGCTTGACTCCAAAGAAATACGTAGTCAGACTTTATATTGAGCCTAGATATAAACAGATTAGAATTACTTACTGCGTGGGAAGTTCTCTTCAAGTTAAACTCCTTTTTAATTTCCCACATCCAAATATTCTTGGACAAGGACACAATGGTTTGTTATATAAACACAAGAGAGGTATTAAATCATTTCAAATTTCCAGTCTTGCTCTTAAATTTTGACTGGGATCTTATCAAGGGTCTGGGGGACTTCCTGCAAATCACATTCCAGGGGAAGAAAACACTGCTACACATGCCATGGAATAGAAAATCAATACGTGAAAGAAGGCCTACCGCAAGTCCCTGAGCTTTGGCAACCTGAGCTGAGTACCATGGCTTGCAATACTTTGAGAACAGAGAAAGCATCTTGAAGGATATCCATAGAACTAGATGCAGTGTTAACACAGGTGCCTTGCTTTTTCTGGGGAATGTTTCTAATCAGGATAAATGCACCATGAGGATGTTTCCTTGTTGACTAAAATGACTCCATGCGCTCTCTTTGTTTGAAAACTGTACAAGGCCATGGTCATGTTTCAGTGGTAGGACTCCTGGTAGATGCTTTTCACTGAATGTTAGCTAAATGTTGAATTCAAAATGCATAGTAAAATGCATCTGTTGCAGAAGGACTCTTGAAGATTGTGGTTGTGTGCTTGAGAAATTTCATTGAGAGTCAGGTTTAAATACTACTTGTCCAGAATAAGCAGTCTTACTGATCGACCCAGTTTTGTAGTTATAAAGTCTCCCAACATGTCCCTGGGTTTTGTGATTCTTTGTGTTCTCTAGGCTATTAATGGTGTTCCTTAGTAGATTCCTAGAGTAGATCAAAACTTCTTCACAATAAGAGAAAATTAATTACGGTGTTTTAAGCAGAGAAAGAGATGCACAGTTTTTCAAACAAAAAGTGATTTATTATTTTGTACAAGAGACATCAGTTTGGAGTAGTGACACTGCAAGAATGAGAGGTTTGCATTTGCTTTACGCAGTCGACAGATATCCTGGAGATAACTATTTTTAAAATTCTGTTTCCTTTGGTAAACACTGTGGCTTTGTAGCACTGTCTGAACTGCTCCTTCATCACCCAGATTTATAGCTTGCAGTTGCAACCCTCTGAGCCCTTTTCTCAGTGATGGACCAAGAAAGGAAGTTTATCTATCCTTTCCTCTGCTGGAATAAATAATGGCAGAGTTTTAAACACTGCATTCATATTTGTAACTTTGCTAATGATGCTCATATTTCTTAGTGTTAACACCTCTCTGATGTTTAGTCATGTTTATATTCCTCAGAGGCGTTTGGGGTTATGTTTTTTCCCTGTCCTTCATCTGACTTGGGTTTTTAGGATGTGGTGTCAGCGCAAGAAACAGCTGGCAAAAAAATTCCACCTGGTTCTTGCTGCATCTTCTGTCAATTGATTTGTGGTGATTTCTGTGCTTTAAAAGATGAGTGTGGATGGCTGGTGGGAGGGGGATGGTGATAACACATGCCAAATTTTTCACTTCTGATTGCTGGAAGAATTCGGCTGAGTTGGTGTTTCCTGAGTCTCCTAACATCTTAGCGGCTGTAAATGAAGGTCTTGGTCCCTTTCTGTCTCCACATCTGTGCCTGGTTGATGTTTTTTTAGCAGCAGTGTTGTGTGACGTTTGGTAGTCATCTGTGTTCTGTGTTTGCCGTTATTTTTAGTTTGAGTTGTGACAGCGTTACGCAACTGTAACAGCACAACCAGAAGGTGCTCTCCCCATGTCCGGGGGGGCAAGGAACACTCTTTTCTCATCCCATGAAAATGAATGAGGAGCAGAGTGACTTCTTTAGCTCCTACATACTTTCCTAGAGAGAGGATAGTAAGCTTTGAGATGGGAGATAAGCTCGTGATTTTTTTACATTCTAAAAGGCAGTGGATAAAATTCCTGAGCTGATTCTGGGGGTGGGGTGGGGGGTGAGAATGTGGACAGTCTCCCTTCCACAGGCCTTGGCAGAGGAATACAGTGATGTGCTCTTCCTCTTCCCAGGCCGAAGTGCTGTGTCGTCAGTGAAACGGCTTAGAAGTTGAGTGCTCACTATGTTGGTGGCTGGTGTGCTGTCCTGATCATAAAAGCTGAGGACAACACAAATCCCAAATTTGCTGTCTATTTTTGTCATGTAAAATAAGGAGACTCACTGCAAACTGCTTTTTTTTTTTTGTTGTTTGGACATACATTAGGACCACTGTTTTTGGAGTAGAGCTTACTTTGGCATGAGTGAGTTGTATGAAGTGGGTGAGGGAAGGGAAAATGTGTTCCCTAAAATGAATTTTAATCACTGAGAGAAGAGACTGGAACTGTAAGAAGTGTCAAAACTTCATAAATCAACCCTCCCAAAAAAAAACCCCAAAACCTTGTCTCCAACTGATTAGCTAAGGGATTACCAACACAATGTAGAAATGTCAAAACCTTAAGGTGATGTAAGAGACAGTAAAAAGTCTGTCTTGGTTCCAGTCTGCTGCTGAGCTTGAAACAAGTTACAATGCTACACAGAACTTCTTAATGGGAAAACTTACTCATGATAGTATGCCTTTTGCTTTTTACCTGCTTTTTTTTTTTTTTTTAATTTAGGTGTGTCAATTGACATTGGATTTGCTTATGACAGTAAAGTCTCTTTTAAAATATGTTATTTGGATTAAGGTGATGATTCTGGTATGCTTACAACAGGAGGTCTTTGTTTTCCCATGTGAAAGACAGTTGAGGACCATACCTCCTGTACCTAAGAGCTGAAAGGAAGGTGGACAAGGTGTTTTGTCTTCTCTATCTGAACTCAATTCCTACACAATATTTGCCTCAAAGTTAAAGTCTGTTTCTGATGGAGAGAAAGCTCAAAGAAGCTTCCTCTAGGAAAGAGGAAAAAAGTCAAAGCAAAATACCCACCCTAAAACCCTTTGAAAAGTCATCACTGTACAGCAATCCTCTCCTGATGAACTATGAGCAGTGATAAAATGTCTTTGTACAAGTGCTCACACGAATCAAGTGTATAGTATTTATCTGTCTAACAAGGCATTTGTGTTTTTTCAAAATAACAAATATTTTCTGTTTGGGTGTAGCACATGCTAGCCTACATGATGCTGCATGTGTTGTTGAAGAGGTGGGGTGGGGAGTGGTGTACATTAATTAGCACAGTGCTATCAGCAGAACTGTTTAATGTGGAAGAAAGAAGTGTTAGTTGATGCAGGATGTATCTTGTCCTGACCTAACACAGTTCTGTGTGATTCTGCGCTGCACTTTGTAGGCTATAACCATTATTTTGCTCTAAAAGGATGCTAAGATTACATGTATTTCACTTAACTGTCTTGCACAGCAGTCTGTAATTCAAATCTCATCTGTCATGGGCATTATTTTAAGAGGAATTATTCAGGTGTGAGGGAAAACGAAACTGTGCCAGGAGTTAACCCCTTCTGAATTTCAAGAAGAAAAAGTTTGCAGGTAGCTAAGGTTTGCTGGGCACTATTCCTATCAGAAACTCTTAATTGTTAGAAGGTATAGTTCTTGAATGATGTTTTTGATCACTTTTAGAGTTTTATTCTTAAATAGGTTGTTTACAATATCTTATTCTGCAACAAGTGGCAATTATTTCTTTGTAAAAAATCCATTTCTGAAACAAATGTTGTATTTCTGAAATAAATATGTTATATTTCTGAAATAAATTTGAAATGTGAAGACATGTTGGAAGATAAAAAAATTAGCAACTTATACTAATTTTTTACTGCATTTGGTCAGGTAAGAGTGGGAAATCCCTTAAGTCTTAGTAAGATTAGCACTTCTGCATCTAAGGAAGTACATTTGCTTGTCTTTGTTTGGCAGCTGTTGTGTCCAGTAAGATGATTAGGGGTAAAAAAAATGATAAATAAAAAAATCCCCCCAATTTTGAATATTCTAAAGAATGTGTGAACCTGCTGATGTCATACTGCAGGTCATAGAATCACACAATCTTTAAGTTTGGAAACAACTACTAAGTTTATCAAGTCCAACCGTCTGTCCAATACCACTATGTCAGCACAAGCAGAAAGGCCTAATAACATGTCATTAGGATAGAACCTTATCAATAAGAATGCTAACTGTATATCCTCCTGGAAGAGTTGACCATTCATGGCACACATTCTCTTAATAGTGTAGTTTATATAGTGGCAGAGAAAAAGCTTTTGAGAACATAGCCTCCTTTGGTCTAGAAATAGAAAGTAGTAAATTTTGAGGTAAATATAGTTCAAGCATAATTCCTCTGAAATTAATTTTGCTTATCGATTAGACAATTTTGAGAAGAGCTAACAAGCCTAAAATGCTAAAATGATGTGAATTTTGATACAGTACTGATGGTGCAAACTGACCAAGGTAACCCAAATATCCAGAAATTTCTATACCACCTGGTTTGCCAAGAAATTCATTTGGGTGCTTTTTCTGTTGATGGAATTCCACTGACCTCAAACGGGACTTTCCACTATGATGGACATCTGTGTGTAGCTGTCTCTGCAAAAGGAGACCTTTATGGATGCCAGAGGGAGTGCAGAGCATGGGTTAATTTGCTTTCTTTGATCACCCTTTGTTGTTGTATCAGTGGCAAACTGCTGAAGCTGATTTTTATGCCCTGAAACTTTTTCTAGATAGTTTTGAGTATCAGAACTTGGAAACGCATGTATTTGACAAATAATGTTGCAGTGCAGCTGCTGCTTTTAATCTTTTACCTTGCTAAAAATATATTCAATCATGGCTCTTTGCTCTGATGCATTATCATGCTAAGGCACTAATCTCTTCAGTCAAATGTACTGGAAGAATGGTGTGATAAAGAAATACAATATAGAAATAGTGAATGGATTGAACTGAAAAATGTTGCAGCTGAGTTTTGCAGTTTTTATTTAATTCTGAGAAATCTGTTGCTGTTGTTCTTGCAGCTGCTTAAATAAATCTTTGTTTCCCAGGCAATGTCTAGCCAAGGTTTTCTGAAGAATGCTTCAGTACAAATAGAGGCTCTAAATATTTGAGGTGGACTTGTTAGCAAGGCATTAATTGACATTTGGTTCATAAAGGAGGGTATCTGAAGCACACAGTTGCTGGTTTTTGTCTTCGTGCTAAGAAAACTGAGTGCTAGGTGCTGTACAAGAGAATTGTAGCAAGCTCAATTCTGAAGAAAGAAATGTCAGTATAATACTGCACTGAAATAAAGTAAGTAGTTTAACATGATTAGAAGCTGATTGGCACAATCCCTGTAATAAAACTATTATCCAGTTATCTGATAATACTATTTTTCTGCTACCAGAATGGCTGTGAATAGTGATCCTTCCCCTTGAATACTTTCAGGCTTTAGATCAGCCTTGAACCACTATTGTATCTTTTTCTATGAATGCCAAAACTTCTTTCTACCCTAAATCAAACTTGCAAAAAAAAGTTGATTTATGGATTTGTCCTGATCTCAAGAGTGTGCTCTTTGCCATTCGTTCCAAGAATGGCCATAGGACATCCTGTGCTTCTCTGCAGAGCAGCCTGAGAGGAGGCATATAATAGCAGGGCTGACTTCTCAAGTACATTCACTTTAAAGCTCCAATCACTGTCTACAGATTTCCCAGTGGGATAGGTCCCATTTACTTGATCTTGCAGTTTTTCTTAGTTGCAAGCATAAGTGTGAGTCTTTGGGTGGCCTTTAAAGGCTATGGCTGTAAGTAGTGACAGGAGCAATCTGAATTTAAGTACTTACAGGCAAATGAGAAGCTGCACTTAAGCATTCTGTATTTCAGTCTGAAAAATCCTCTATGAAGCTTTGCTGGATTTTCTAGTCCTTGAGAGATTTTTTTATTTTTTGCAGGCTCATGTCCGTTCAGAAGCAAAGCATGGATGCTTCTTGTCTGTTCTTCTTGCCAGACTTATCCATAATGTTCACGCATTTCTTGGCTAAGCTACAGATGTGGCACATAGCAGATAGAAAAACTCTGCATTTAAGGACATCGAGTTGGTTGGTTGAAACACTGGTTAGTTTGGAAAACAATTTGTAGCTATTGCATTGGTTTGTTAATGGAGAGACTTCACAGTTTTGTTTTTATAACTAGAATGGACAGATGTGATGAGAACTAACTAATGCTTAAGTTGTTAACTTATTTTCAGCATAGTATCTGTGAAATTTTATGAAGTGGTGACTGGAGAAGCTTTTTTCTTTAGGAATAGATGTTTCTGTCAGGAAAAAGGCTGTATCTGTCCTCTGAAACTTGTTTTAGATATAGCTGAGAAGACTGAATTGATATTAGTTACATTGCTTGAGTAAATAAATGTAGACGTTAATTCATCTCCCAAATCCTCTGCAGTTGGCTTATCTCATGGGAATGGTTGGATGTGGTAGGTCTCACAATATTTCAATGCCTGCTACATGGTGGAATTACAGATTACTTTTTCATTTTTTGTTATTCTTACCCTTTCTGTATGGAAGTCCATCTACTCCTTTCAGCTTGGAGAATGCATGATGTGTCTTGAAAAGATGTCTTGGTTGTAGCAATACTGCTGCTTGTTGTAATGGCCTCCTGACCTGGATAATTTCAAGAAAATACACTCAATTTCTAAAGTAGGAAAGGAAATATTTGACAGATTTAGCAGAACATTTCCATTCTTTAGAAAAATTTGTGTAACACCAGTAGCAAGTTGCTGTAAAGTCCTCTTTCATTTGTAGTTCTGTCTTTTTACTTTGTAAGAGCAAATAGATGGGTGATAGTAAAATTCCAAGACCTCTGTAACGATTTAAAGATGTTGCTGTTGCTATTTTAAGGATAACTAGTGCAAGCTGTAATTTAGAATCTGAATATACTGAATATCTAAATATACTTAATTTTTCTTCCTTATTTACTGATAATCCTTAATTGTGATATAATGAACTTGTATGTAGCTTCTTAAAGACAGCCCATAAATATTGATTTATGCATCCCGTATGTGTTTGTGGGGAATGGCTTAATGAGTTTCTGTATGAGGAAAGATGTTTGGCTAAACTACCTTGTCCATCATTCTGGACAAATTCATTGTAGCTCGCATGCATCTTTTGTACTAAACTTACAATACATATTGCTGTAAAAATACTTCAGAAGTATATTTAAATTTGTTTTAAGCATGAACTCTATTTGTGCAGAAATGGTTTAAATAAGTGGTGAAAAGTTAAGCTTAAGTGTAAACTCTGGTGGGAAATATTTTGGGCTATTGAATTTGATTATCCCCACCTGATTAAGCAACATGCTCTTTTCCTTTTCTCTCATTGCAGCTTGTGCTTTCCGTTACAATGGGCTCTCCTTTGTCTACCTCATCTACCTCCTACTCATTCCTCTGTTTTCAGAACCCACAAAAACCACGATGCAAGGTAAGGTGCTCATTGCTTCATTCTTCAGAATGAGTGGTGGATACTGCACATGCAAAAGCATTTGTGTTGTAGAAGGTGAAGTCTTAAGCACTTTGCCCTCCTTAAGTGAACTAACTTGTGATACATACTGTAAGTTCCCTGGCACTGTAGTTTCACTACATGCTGGCTTTGGTGCTGAAGGGCTTCCAACCCCAAGGGGCAGCAGGGCTGTATGGTAGTGGTACTGGGGGGATCCTTTTTATGGCATTGTTTCACCTGGAATACTGTCCTAGTCCGGGTGAAAAATGGACAGCCCCTCCCCAAAGCCATCCTGTCAGAGACTATGCCCCAGGTCTGAATTTGTAGTTGCTTTTGAGACTCAAATGTGGTCTCAGATTTTTTTGGTCTAACTGTATTGTAGGCACTTGCTTAAAGATTGCTGTCATTCTGACTTTATACAACTACCTCAGTAAAAATAAACAGGCTTACTGGTAGAGGTGACAAATAACTCTATCAGGCATTCGAGCATCCGTGTATCACATACCAATCAAACTTTTGCAATTCAAAATATGAAAACAATTGTGCAGACCTACAAAGACAGAAGCCACTTCAGAAGTATCAAGTGTTGACTTATGAAGGAGGCCTGTTGTCTTTAAAGGAGTGGCTTCTTGAAAGCCAACAGAAATGGCTGTATGATGATATCAAAACTTAAGGGTTTGTGATCTGTTGGTGGAATGTGCAGTGAGGATGCAATCGCAGGTTTTTATCTACTGGTGTGCTTTGTCACCTAGTAGCCTCTGCTGGGTGAGATTGACTGTGCTTCAAAGCACCAGTGCTGCTTGAGTCATTTGTGTTCCTGCTTATCTGGTTCTCCTTCAGACCAGTACAAAAAAATAGTATCACACAATGCTCAAGTGGACTCATCTGTTATCTTTTCTGATGGAAACAATGTGAAGAGTATCCATTAGAATATAAGCTGGATCCACGACACTACGGACAAGAAGGAAGCTTTTAAAGAGATTCTGAAGTTATCCTGCCTTATGTGCTACTGACTTTGGCATAATGCTTCTACTTGCATACCTGTTGTCTTGGCTGATGCAAGTTCAGAACACTTTAATCAACATGGTTCCCTAAAGGAAAAAATAAAAGGAAAATCTAGTCTTGAATATAGTGACATCTAAGCTTACCTGGCCTCTGAAGTTCTTACCCAAAGGTTTTGGCACCTTTTTGTGGTTTCCTGGGCAACCTTATGCTTGACTTTGTTCTGCCAGGGTAGTTTCTTAGAAGTTTGAATTTACTCCTCAATACGCCTATTTTCCCATTTCCTTAGTTTATATATTTCAGGTTCTTCGATCATATATCTGTCTTCTAAACGCTGGTCAACAGAAACTGATGCTCTTTCTTACTGTGACTTGGCTGAGCAACAGGTTGACAGTAAAACTTTGTACTGTAAAACTTTGTGAAGATGGCTCGTTCACCAAGGGGTGAGAGATTTGAAATCTATAGTTAACAGACCTGATCTCAAAAGCACCCTAATTCTCACCTGATTTCTCGTTTTATTTCATAAAATCAGGGCTGAAAAAGCAAGCATAAAAGGTGGGAAATTCCACTCTGGATAAGGCTGTCAGTCACTTTTACAGGAGAAGGTTACCAGGACAGTTAAGAATGACTCACATCTTGGCATTTACTGATGTTCCAAAGTTTCTCTTAAAAGTGCAGAAGGTGGCAGTTGAGTGGGAAGCACTTGTTGGGAAACTTGGATGCAGCTTCACAGATAATATGCAATTACTATGTTTGTGTCTTTTGCTGACCCTTTTGTGCCAGGAGAAGTGATTGACAGGATAAACAGAGCCATTTTCTAGATGCCAAGAGAGCCATTTCATGGCTATTGTTTTTTTCTTTTTGTTTCTAACACTTAAATAATGTTTTTATGTTGTCTTTCCTATTTTTGTTTTGTTCAAGTAGACATTTTCTTCTGAAGCCTTTGCTTCCTTTAAGTCTTTTTATTCTTTTGAACTTTATGGTGTCCTTCCACTAAGCTTTTCCTTCCTTGTCATCTCCTGGCTCACTCAACTCCCCCGTAACACTCTGACCAATATTTCTATCTTTTGTGCTTCCATGTCACCTTTATCGCCTTGCACTTTCCAGATATAAAAATAATGCAACTTCTGTCCACCAAGTTTAGAGCTTTTCCAGCCTACAGAATCAGAAAGTCTGGAATGAATGATGTCAGTCTAGATTAATTTTGACAGATGCATAACTAGATAGAAATGCTTTTAGAAATTTATACTTGCTGAAGTAATTCAATGGGTGTTTAAAGCTTAGTGAGTAAAGGTTTTTCTTTTATTTCCCCATAAATATTTATTGTTCCTTAAAAATGCAGTTACTAAGATAAAGTAATATTAATCCATAATCATGGAGATAAGGCCCAGCCTTCTGTCTCTGGATATGTTCAGTTGATTTGTTTTAAGATACTACCTACCCAGTAAAATACCTCTTCTAAAGTACAGGAGATATCTCCTCCAGAGCCAAAATGCTGAGTTAAGATTCAGCTGAATATCTTGTTTGCAGACATACTGTCCATGAAACTGGTTGAATAAGGAAGAATATATTCATGACTGTTTATGTGCAGCTGCAGATGTATTTGGTTAACTCCCTCCTTCCACTGTTATTTATAATCCTTGAAATCAGTGATTGAGAAGCTGATTAAACAGCAGGATGTAGTACTCTGCATGGAACAACTATGAAAAAATCTTTCATTGTAAATAGCACTTCTGGTCTACAGAACTAAAGCTTCACCTGACCAATTTTTCAAGGGTTGCTGGTGGGAACTGCTTTTGTGGCAGATACCTCTGTGCATATGTTGTAAAGCCATGTGATCTCAGCTGTGACTTTTCTGTATGAATTATCTGTAAAACTAGCAACTGATCAGTTGCCTAGTTCTTTGGAGATGACAGCACAGTTTACTGCCTATAGCCTAGTGTCTAACTTCTTTGTGTCTTTATATTAGTGATATTTTTCTTTGTTTCTATAGTCTACTGTAGTGGTGTCCTTATCCTTAACAAAGGTTTGTTCATGCTGTTGTGATAAAAATAATAAAGTATGACTATGTGCATTCATCATGCCTTGGGCTAGTAGCTCATTTGGGACTACTAAACTGTGTTAGGTGGCTTTTTATCTGTAACAAACATGAGCTTGTGTTTACTTAGTTTTGTTAACTTTCCTTTATTTCATTTTGTAGTTGCTAATTAAAAAGACAGTAGCCACTCACCATGTAAATAAAAAAAGTGGGATGGAAATCTGTTATTTTCATGTATGGATTGTTTTTTGCTGACTCTGCTTATGTTAATGGAAATGAGGATGGGAGTGCTTCTGAATTAAGATACTGCTCAGCATGAAAAAACCTTAAATGTCTTACATATTAAAGAAATTGTAGCAGTCAGATCAGTAAAAATGATGTTTTAAAAATCTGTAGATAAGTTGATGAACAATATCCAAATCACAATTTTATTAAATGTTAATTTGAGTATTGCTGAAGCCATGGTAAAGAAACAGCAGTAGAGTTTGTTTTGCAGATATGAAAAGGCTTGTGATTTGGAATAATATACACAGAATTGCAAGATGCCAAAGGGTTGCAGTGACAAATTTGGATCACCAAATATAGCTGAAGATGTTTTCAGGGAGTATTGATCCAAATAAATATGGCAAAACTCTTTTATACAGATATTTTGGTTTCCCTATGTGAACAGAAGCCCTATGTGTGTTCATCATTTCTGTATTAGTAGTAGACTTTCCACACTCAGCTGTGCTAGTTTTCTGGAGTTTCACACTAATTTAGACATCTGACTTTATGATTTGGGTCATAGAAGTTCAATCCTTAACTTAAACATTCCGTGAATAGAAATAGGCTTCTCATGACAGTGCTCTGAATTAGCCATCTGAGCCTTCTGTGAGTCCAAAAACTGAATTCAGTTCCTAATGTTGTCCCTTATCTACAAAGCATGGCTATGAAGACTTCTGAACGAAATAAGGTGCTTAAGTGAATGTTTTCATACGATACTCATGAAACAGAAAACAGATTGTTCACCTCAACTGTAAGTTCTTGCACTGAAATCTTCATGGTTGAGTAGTTTGCAAAAAGCACTTTCTGTCTTAGTGGATGTTCTGCTCTGAAATGTCTTCCTTTTTTAGCTTTTCAAGATTTTCTGAGCATTTCTTGTGAATGAACTGCTGCTTAAAGTATATATACAGAAATCACTTGAAAATAACTTAAACCCCAAACAGAACCCGACCACTGAGCTCTAGCTATCTGATTTTAAAAAAGCTTTAACAAAATTTCTTTCACTAGTCCTCTTAACTATGACCTACTGTTGGCAAGTATCAACTTAAAATTCTAATATAGGACCATCCACAAAGAATGAAGCATCTGAAGAGTATAATCTCCTAACATAATCATTAATAGATACATTGGAGTATTTTTGTCTGCTACTATGAAATTATGTTTGTAAGTTACATGTTTTCCCCTGTATAAAAAAAATTGAAAAAGATCCTTAACATTTTCTTCTCCTTCTAAGCCAGTTCTAGTAATTTTCTCAGCAGCTGGATAATCAAACATTCTGATTTTTTAAATTATATGTAAAAAGTTTTTTTTTTTTTTTTTAGGTTGAAAATACAGACTGACTTGGAAACAACTTGCATGGTTTCTGTTGCCTGCTTTGAACAGAAATTCAATCAAATGTATGTCTGTTACCACTTCAGTCTAAGGAGATGTTTTTAGTTCAAGCAGTTGAAGTTTGTGACTATTTTTAGTTTGAGGTCATAACAATTATATCACCTACTTATCAGTATATTTGGGTGGGGAGCCTCCAACTAGGGGATCACCAAACATTAGGAGTTGGAAGGGACCTTGAAAGATCATCTAGTCCAACCCCCCTGCCAGAGCAGGATCACCTAGACTAAATTGCACAGGAATGCATCCAGACAGGTTTTGAATGTGTCCAGAGAAGGAGACTCCACAACCTCTCTGGGCAGCTTGTTCCAGTGTTCTGACAGCCTCACACTGGAAAAAGCTCCTCCTGATATTTACATGGAACTACCTGTGCTCCAGCTCGCACCCATTGCCCCATTGCTGGCCATCACTAAGAGCCTGGCTCCATCCTCTTGACGCTTGCCCTTTATAAACATTAATAAGGTCACACCTCAGTCTCCTCCAAGTAAAGAGGCCCAGCTCCCTCAGCCTTTCCTCATAAGGAAGGTGTTCCACTCCTTTAATCACCTTGGTGGCCCTGCACTGGACTCTTTCAAGGAGTTCTATGTCCTTCTTGAACTGAAGGGCCTGGAACTGGATGCAGTCTCATCAGTGCAGAGTAGAGGGGGAGAAGGACCTTTCTTGACCTACTAACCACACCCACCTAGTTTCACTGTGTAAAAGTGCAGCTGAAGTAGAGGTACCAATTTTGTGGATTGGAGGTGTATGATTGAAATCCCACCTACCTCTGCAAGGAGTAAAAGCTGTACCTGTTTGGTGGGTATTTCAATAGTACTGAGAAGCTGCCCGCTGAGCTTCTGTTGGCTAAGACAGTTTTCTGTTGTGTCTGCCAGAGTGGACCTTGACAGGTCATAGACGTAGTCATGTTCTAATCTTGTTGTAAACTAAAATGTATGGATTTGACTGCATTGGGAAGGGATATGTTTTAAAACATGATTAAAGCATAAAATGTATCTCAATGAAAAATCTTCATAGTTTTGGGTGGTACAACTGGAGTCTTGACCTCTTTCTCTCCAAATTTACTGTATATTCATATGCTTTTGAGATTGGCTTCATCCACGTGTTACTGGTGTAACCACAAAGACAATTTGTTCCTTTTTTAAAAGTGATTTATTACCTGTTATCCTTAAGTGCTCAATAGAAAGTACTCTGGGCTGTAATAGAGATGCTGATTAAAGGGGGTTGGAGAACTCTTTAAGATGTCTTTGGAACTACTAAGTTTCTTTGCCCAAGCCCAAAGCATTAGTATGAAGTTATAAATAAAACTTAGAAAATGCTTTTCAGCAACTAAAAATGAGATTTGTACTGGATTGGGTGTGTGTTTTCCTATGGAGTCATGCCAGGCTGATACACAAACATCCTTTGGCTCGAAGTACTGCATCTCTGCTAGGTTTCTCCACTTCCAACACTATAAATATTCTCTTGGGAGTGAACAATGGAGTGTGTTACTTATAAGCAGTGGTCCAAATCCTGAAGTACTTATTCATGGAAGTTTTAGCAATGGATGAATGAAAATGAAACAATACCTTTACATTAACCAACCTCAGAAATCGTCTTCATGTTGAGAGACAGAAAGCCTTTCTGCTAATGATGCTGTGTGCTTTCTCACTATTATCAAAACATTTTCTTAAGGAATGAATGAAATCTCTCCAACTAAGTGAAAGTGAAGTCACAAGAAGACTTGCACTGACAGTGTTGGGTACAGAAATCTCTTCTTACGTTGCTTTGTATGATAAATAATACCTGGTGTCTTTCTCATTGCCTTGTACTGCTGTTCCCATTTGGGATATTCCACTCTGAGGAAGTAGGCTCCAGTTCCTGGGCTGTTTGACTTTTTGGCTTCAACAGAATAGAATCATAAGCAGAGACTCCCACTGAGGGGTTGATTAGATGGTGTATCACCCATTTTTCTGTATCACTTCTTATATGAATGCTGGCAGTATTTTTGGATGTGGGTATGACAGACACTCAGCAGCCTGTAGATTTGAGCCTTGCAAACAAAGCAAGAGTTGGGGTAATGGATGCAGGACCCAGGAGTAGAAGATAAGTAGAAAAGTATTTTAACTTGCAATTAAATAATTGATACGGGCTTTTTTGTGTGGTTATCAATGACTGCAGGTCTTTGGAAAGATTCAAATGAAGAGAGGGGTAGTGAAGAGGGGCAAGAACTCTTCAGGGGTGTTTGAAATAATGTGCTTGCAGGCTGGTGCAATTGTTGGGTTTTTTGGGGGGGGTGGTGGTGGTAGGATGAATTAAATTGAAAAGAAGCTATTTTAGAGGAGGCTAACACTATCAAAAGTTTAAATTCATAAATTGTTTTCATTGTAAAACTGAGCTTATTTGTAGCTGTGTTAGTTTTTATTTATTTTAAGGTGATATTTGTCCTTAGATATTGAATTCACTTTCTTTTAGGGGGAAAAGACACAACAGTTTAGGTTGATGTGGAAATGGTTTCTTTATTTTAATGTTTCAAGTTGATCCCACTACCCTGGTGATAGTCAACTTCAACCTAAATATGCCATTATTGATTTAATATTGTTTGTTTTAACTCTAGCAGTGAATAAACACCTAGAGCCAAACCAAAGCTTTCTTTTCACCCCAAGGCATAGATAAATGCAAATATATTTAATGGAGAAGTAATTCACAGATAAATCTCTCAGAAAATTTTTGCAATAACTTTGAAAACATTCTTTTTTTTTTCAATTCATTAAACTACATTTAACACCTGAACAATATCAATTTTACTTTATACAGCCAATGTAGGTTACGTTTCTAGCCTGTGTTCTTTGTTAGGAATTGATAATGAGTCAATTTTCTTGCTTTTGAGGAAGTATGTGCAAAATAAAATCTGTTGTGTTTGGAAGTTGAAAGGGCAAAAATGGGAATCTAATCTAGAAAAATATGGCAAACTGAGAGCGCTGTCCTCCCAGCTAACGCTACCAAAGCCTCAGGAAAAATTTCTGCTGTGAGTTAGAGCGAGCAAGGGCATCATGTATGCTTTAGATCCAGCTGTGAAGTTGAGCACTGACAAGAGTGCTGTTCTGAATGTGCACTCTTTGTAAATCTGGGATCTGATATAGGTTTAGTGTGGATGTGAAAGGATTTTAAACTCGGAATGACCCTATGATGTGTTTTTAAATTGAATTAAATAATGAAATTATGAAAATTAATTTTACAAAATCATAAAAATAACATCATAGACTGTAGAACATCATTGAATGTGTCATGCAATCCTAATTCTGATCAGTCAGCCCACAGATCTGATGGAAAGAGGGCAGTGCAACGTATGCCAGAAAAGCCAGACTTCAACAATTTGTTCTCTCTGTTTTGTCCTGAAGAATTAATTTCTCTATTAAATTGATCTTTTTTTTTTTTTAAAGCATACTGCATATGAAAATGATTGAAAAGTGTCACAGTTCTATCTGGGTTGATTTTTGACTGGCAGGGGCGTATACTTTTTTCATTGGTGTAAAATTTATGTGCATTATTTGCATACATCTCAGCTAGGAGCCACACCTTTGAAATGCAGCTCTGAATGCAGAGGGGTTTTGGTCACAAAAGGTTGTAATGGAAGCTGATTGTTCGTTGTAAATGTTACAGCTTATTTTTTCCAGTCAATATATTGGAAGCAGTCTCAGGTTTTAGACATCGACAAAGGAGGCAGTTTCCTTGAGCACCCTTCTGCTGTTCCCCTGTAGCTGTGAGAGTGCTTTGGAAAGCCAGGTTGGCTGCTTAGGACTATGGTAGTGTGGGATGCAGTACTCACCTCCCTGCTGCTGCTCAGCGTGGTAGCAAGCATCAGCCTCCATCCCAGTGATGCCCCTTTCTCATGCATCATCCTCCCCATAACAGGAGTCAACCAACCCCTTGAGGTAGCAAAGGTTCAGTGTGCCAGTTCTGCTGAGATACCTTGATTGATATCAAAGGCTGTATGATACAGAGATAAAATGGAAACAAAAATTTTGAGTGGTGTAGTTCTTTTAGCTGTGTAAATCAGTAAGCGGACAGTAGAGAAATAGGAGGGATATTATTGCATCTACACCCACAGTAGAATCATTTAGAAGTTGAAATTACATTGCAGGATGAAGGTAGGGGGTTGATAAGATCTGGCTGGGTTCAGATAATACTAGAGGAGAAAATAAACATGGAATTGTTATGAGAGACCATAAATTAGAGAATGAATGATCCTAATAACCATGCAGCCAAATCTTTCTCTAATGCAAACAACTTCTCAAACAATTATTGACTTGTGAAGAACCAGTGTTATTTTAAAATTGGTTTTGGAGGCACTAAGGACGTCAGAGAGAGTTGGTCATCACTATTCTTATGATCCAAAGTTAACAAAAAACAGACTTTAAGGTTTTCTTAACCTTAAGTGCAAAATAAGTTCAGAGAAACTAGATAGTGACTCAAGAGCTCAAGCATTTGAATGTGGTGACAATTTCTTGTTAAAAATGCAGCAACCTTTCTGGAACTCCTATCTTAAGCACTGGTGGCTTTTAGGGGTGAACTCCAAACCTAATGTGCTGACCACCCACTCCCACAAAAAACGTTTAAGAGTAAACAGAGTTTGCAAAGAATGAGTAAAAGGGGAATAATCTGTAAAGAAGCCATCTCAGAGGTCAAGAAGTGTTCAGATGAAATAGAATTTGCCAGAAGTCACGCTGAGTTAAACTCTGCAAAGGAAACTGAAACAAGGAATTAAAAATGTTTAGCCATATGAATATAAAATTATTAAGTGTGCTTGGTAATACAATAGGGATAAAGTAGGAAATAAATATCATCTGGGTGCGGCCAGAACTTTAAAAAAGTGTGCTTCAGTCTTGAATGAATAAAGGCAGAGCTGTTAAATAAAGACAAAGGCAAAGTGCCTGCTAGGAATGAGGTTGGAAAAAGGAAAACTACTATATGTAAAGTAAAAATAAGACCCAAAGACTTTAAATGCTTAAGTTTTAAAAGCTGAATAATCTCCCTTCTGAAAATGTGTGATACCCTAGATTGAAGAATGAAAGCATTACCTTAAATGCTGAAAAAAAAAAAAAAAAGGGGGAAATGATCTTGAACTTCTATTTCAAAATGTATTCTGAAATTTGGGAAGAGAAGAATAAATATCTTGAAGCAACTAGAAAAAAGGTGAAATGAAAATAGCTTTTCTAAAACTGGGTTGTGCTAGACAAGTGAGATAATATTTTGGTAAGGTGAATTCAGACTAAGTGCCAGGAAGGAGTGTGCCAAATGAGGGAAAAAAAAGTGTTAATGTATGAGATGCTCATGTACAGGAGTGAGAAAGAAATAGCACATCTCATTTATCTTAAAATATCATTTCTACTTTTTCATTTTGCAAGGGGAAGTTGGTTTGGATTTGGTTTTGGGGATATTTGAAAAGGAGAAAGGTTTTTTTTTGGGTTAAATGAGGATACTGGCATACCATCTAGAGGCTGTGTATTCATGGGAGATTGTAGATTAGGAGTTCCTTAGGTGTCAGCTTCTAATTAAAACAGTGAGCATAAAGAGTCATCTCATTTTGAAGTGGGACATGATCCTTCCATGAACCAGAATAAATCCTTTGGTCACCTGTGATGATGGGAAGTAGAACTGCTGACCCAGCTGATGCCTCTGAACCTGTTACCCAAATCATTTGCCCAGTGTCTCTGCAAACCTGTGTATAAACAGTAACAGTCAGATGGTTTGCAGCCATTTCCTGTCCATGTGTCCAGCGGTTTGGGGAGGCTTAATGGGTTATGTTTTGTTAGGCCCAATTAATAGTTGCAGACTTAAAACTTTCTGTTGATTTGGCTAATGAGATGGACAATGTTGGAAGACTTTGGAGCATTACTGTGGTCATCAGGACTGTGTTCAAATGTTCCAAACAACTATAAGTTCATTTATGCTAGAGGAGAGGTTGTCTTGGAGGATTATGTTTAGATTTGGAAAATAAGAGTAGGAAGAATAGAAAATATTTTGGGCCTCCCTGTTCTCACTTCCACAGCTGTATTTTAAACAATCCTGTTTCTTTATGCTGTCGTAGAGGAAGATCAGACAAAGCCAGTAAACTATTAAATATGCATTTTTATTATTATGGCCAACCTGTAGGTAAGAGGAATTCAAGTGAAAGCCCTGTGCAGTTTTTTAAAGGCAGTGCAGCAGCTCCCATTTACTCTGCTGCTGTTACTGTCACATGGCTTGAAGGCAGTCACATTACGGTAAGGCATGTCCTGAACCTACCGTGCAGTGCTTCAGTCAACTAGATAATGCCTGAAGAAGCTTTAAGAAGTGAGCCCTAGACTCAGTCAAGAGGGCAGCTGGTGGCATTAGCATCACTTGTTGTTGAGGTGCCTTGGTGGGGCTGCTTTTTGCTATGAATTACTCTCTGGTAATACCAGAAATTTGTCCACTGTGATAAACAGAATTTCTTTAAATTGTATATGTTATTTATTTTTCTTCTGTGTTTTCCTTTCTCATCCTACCTCATTTTATTTTAAATATGCTCTGATCAGCCAGAAAGGGACCTACTGTGTCCCTCAAATTGAGTGCTAAGTGTGGATAATTTGTCTTTTACTCTCTTCCTCACACATGGAAGGGCGTGTATGTATTTTGACAGGAGAGTATTATGACAGAAAATAATACTGATTCTAGATCATGGTAATTGGTAAATGTCAAGACCTCTTTTACCAGACTTCAGAGCTGAACCTGACTTCATGTGAATGATCCAGTGTCTACTGTGGATTTTAATTCAGTGTCTGAGTCCCCAGGACACTGAAAAGCTGCTTTGTAGATCAATACTGTACTTTCATGCCTTAGTAATCCTCAAAGACAATCTCCACTGTAAGTGTGCTGTGACCTTGTCTTTTTGTTCTCATGAAGTGGTCTGCCTTCCTTTTTCCCTATTAGTTGTGTGTTTTGATGTTTACTTCTTGATCACTTAGTCCAGCGATTTGTGCTCCCACTGCTTTGTTCCTTTCACGAGCACAGAACTACCCTTAAATTATCCCTTGGTGCTAAGTGGATGAACAAGGCCAGGAAGGTGCAACACGTAGTTAGTGTTTATGAACTGTTTGGTGTTTTTACAAAGCTTTTCAGAGTAAAAGGAGAACTAGTTAAAGTTCTTGACTGTTTACCACTTGTACTTTTGATTTTTGCAAGAAATCATTTTGTACTGTGGTGATAGAGGCCCTGGCATCTGTGTAGGTTGTGTAGATCTGGTATCCCACTCAGCCTGAGGACGCATCTGGCCCTTATGGGCAAAGAGTGAGTGCTGGATTTGGATGGACCTCATGCCAGGAAACAGGAATACAGTCTTGGTTCTTGGTTCTCAGTATCTTGCTTCTCCAATGTACCTCATGTGTCCAAGTTCTGACCTGAAGTTGTTTCTCTTGATGTATTTGTTTTCTACAGCACTAACTGCAAGTTGCTGTCAAAGGCACAGTTGACAAGGAAGGTTTTCCAATCATTGGGAACATGCAGGTGGAAGAGCAATGTCCCCTCCTCCTGCTATCACTATGGTCTTAAACGCAGGCAAGATGCCTGGAGTTTAAGTCACAGGGATGGAGTTTACAGCGAGAACACGGCTCATTTTAAGGCACTCACAAAGCTTGGATTAAATTATGTATGATAATGCTTTTTTTCACCACTGTTTATATTCCAGTGACAGTTAACGTGAGTTGGACTTGTTAGGAAAATAAATAGCATTCAGCAGGCTGCTCAGGGCCAGGGGATGTGAGCATGTGTGTGTGGAATGGGAGGTAAGGCTGAGGTGCTGATTCATTTTTGTCTTTACATGCCAACAGCAGCACCTGACTCTGTCATTAAGTGGGAGGTTGTCTATCAAATATATATCATGTGAGCATTCCAAAATGCTTTTAAGGGCCTGTGAGAGCACCACTGATCAGCATGGGCTCAGAAGTTCCAGGAGAGTTTCCTTGTTTCTTTTTCATGACGTGTGTGTGAAGGCTTAAGCTGCTATTTCAGTTGTAGCTCAGTGACGTTATGTTGTGAGTCAGGCACCAGACGTGCTTTAGATAGAGCGGGCTTTTTTTGTCATCACAGAAGAATAAACTATGCTGTCATAGAAAGCACCCCTTTTTCAGTGCAAGGATGTTTAGCTGGTCAGATTTTGCTTGCTGCTTTGATTCCTGCTACTTCCGTGGATCTGGTTTATTGCATCTGTCTTAAAAACTAAAGAAATGTTTTCTGGGAAATAAATAGTTCCATGACAAAGATATATTGTAGTGAGCAGCTGTTTCACTGTAATGGGAGCCTTAATTGAAAGGATTATTGCAGCAAAACGTTTCCTAGTTGTTTATGTTGGATGATGTGGCTGCGAAGGATACAACATAGTAGCAAATTTTAAACAAGAATGATATCTGTTTTGCTTTCTGCTTGATCTACAGGGTAGCTAAGCCCGAAGATCAGTTCACTCCCTTGGGACCAAATCTGCTGACCTTACTCAGGGAAAACTCCCACTAGCAGTGGGAAATTTGCTTCTGTAAGCAGTGCAGGAAGTGCCCTGTAATATATTAAGAAACCAAGTAAGCCCATAAGAAACCAAACAAAAGGCATTTAAAAGCATTCCCATTACTTACGGAGAGAAGGAAGCAGAAAATTAATATGCACATGCTCCATAATTAACGGTTAAGCTCTGGCCTTAATGTGATTTAGGGGGAGCTGTGAACTCTTGAAAATGAAGCTGTTGGTGCAGATGCAGAGCTAGGTGTGCAGTTTCTCATTACTCAGATGTTTCTGTTCTGCCTCCGGATGAAGCGGGGAACTTTAAAACGCAGTCCCCCCGCAAGCAGATTTGTTAACATCCTGTTCTAATTCAGAGCAGAGACCTGAATCTGGTTCTCCCGTATCCCGAGCACGCTCAGATAGCAGTGCCTTTTTATCATCCCTCTTCTCCAAATCCCTTTCTCTAAACAGTTTATTATTCTTGCAAAATGGTGCTGCTCCAGTACCCGATGCCCTCTTAGCATCCGAGTAATTGCTGCAGTCATCTGAGTGTGAGTATTTCAAGATGCTGAAGGCTTTCTTGTGTTGTGACAGTCTCTTGTAAAAGGCTTGAGAATCGTATGAAATAGAATCGGCAGCTTCAGAGATGCATAGTCTCTTCCCAATCCACTCACCCATACCCTAGCTTTCCATCCTTCCTCGTGAAGTGCTCATCATCATCCAAGTCAGTACAAAGACAATAAATCTGAGTACATGCCAGTTTAATAGTTGACTTCTTCTTTAAAGAATTTAAGAAACATTTGCATTTAGGTGCAAGACACCACCATTTGTATGATTTTTTAGAAAGCACGTATGCCCACAAAGCTGCTGCTTTCTCTTTTTTCCCCTTTGTTTTAGCACATGACATGCATGACTCAGTTTGGTGCTGATTGTTATTGTAAGGAAAACCAAAATTATATATTTAGTGGTTTTCTTATTTAAATAATATTTGAAATAATCAAAACAGGGCTTAGTTGATCTTCAGAAATTCTCACTTTTCAGACCATTTCAGTACAATCTTGTTTCACTTAACTTGGCCAGGAAAATAAGCTAAATCTCCTCTTCTGAAAGCTCTCACTGAATAAGAGCTTTTTGAAGGGCAAAAACCAGAAAGGCAGGGAACTCTGTTTTCATCACAGTTGTGCAGGACTTGTCTGGATTATGTTCTATAGGTTTGCACAGAACAGCAACATTGAGTAAAATTGAACAGAGATTAGATGCTTGTGTATGAAAACCTCCAAGGTAGAAAGCTGGAGGGGGGACAACACTTCCAGATTTCGTTGTGTAAAGTTGGTGTAAAAAAGCTTGAAAATTACTGGAGACAAGGGAAATTAAAAGGTTTTATGGCCAAAATAGCATTTTTATTTCACTCTGTACTAGAAGTTAAGAGCATTTAGTAACAATTTTTTCTTAATAAAAGGGGGGGGGATTCTGTACTTATTATTCATTCTGATAATATGATGTATGATGCTTGTACAAGAATCCAAAGGAGTTCACTCCTACTTCCCCCCCCCCCCCCCCTTTTTATTGAGAAAGATATAAAAGAAGATATAGCCAAAAATAACGTAGCAATTCAACTCGCACACAGAATGGTCACGTATAAATGAAGTTGTAATATAAACAGTAGCTACAACACACAATCCTTCAATTCTAACTCCGTTTCAAAAACTCACTCCTTTGGAAAAACAATGAAAGGGTCTGCAAGGAAACACAAGATTAGTTTAACTTACCTTTTAAATCCTTTCTTTGTTCATTCATAAAATTCTGTGGCAAAGCTGCTGAGGTCATTGCCTTCCCCTGTCTCACACAGGTCTCTAACATAAATTCTGAGCCTGTTCTTTAATTGATCTTTCTGGGTGCCCGGTGATTAAATTCTGGGAAATTACTAACCTATGAGTCACGTCATAAAAACCAATTAGTGGTTGGTTGACAGTTTGTCTCCCAACTGAAGCCTCCAAGTTTCTGTTAATACCATGTCAATATATAGGTTATTGCTGGCAAATGGCTCGAGTTTATGTTGTAGAAGAATGTTGTGCAAAGTCACAAAGTCTGTTGGATACTGTTAATGCCAAACCAGTTTTGTTTGAATGGGGCATACTGTCCCTTTTGGCTTCAGCTGACAGTTCCTAATGCATATTGAAGTGCTGGGATGAGCGGGGAAAATCAACCTTTCTTTTAAAAATCATCTGCTACTGAAGTTTTATTTGTTTGGGTTTTTGTTGGTTGGGGGTGTTTTTGATGCAGCTTTTTCCTTCAGCAGCATCTCTCTGGGAAGATCAGAATCTTCGTAAAGGAATTTCTTCTGCAAGGTGGCACTGTTGTGTCTTCTCCTCCATAGCAGCTGCTCTGAGCTGTGTGTAGTCGCAAGGGTTCAGGGTGGTTCCATGTTCCTTCTCCTCTCCATGAGGACAGAAAACAGAAGGCAGTGCTCCTTTGGAATCACTCTGTTCTGGTGCACAGTGAGGGCAATTCAAGCCAGGGAAAGAGGACTCACGCTGGACAGATCTGTGTAGTACTTTGACTTGTAGGATAACAATACCGTGATCCAGCAGGTTTGAGGGTTTGAGTGTAGCCTGGCTTTGATAACGTAAGTGGTATACATCTGTAAGCTCTCTAAGGGGGTTACCTTGCTCTGTTAAGTGTATGTCTTTCAACAGAGAAATTGGGCTGGAGAGGTATAAAGTATGAAACACTTTTAAAAGAAGTGAAGAAATAGCAGATAGAAGTAATAGTGAACACTTTGGGGGTGGTGATGGGGGGGGAAAATAATCCCAACACCTGGATTTAAAGGTTCAGTTATAAATACACTAGATTTACAAAGTATGTATAAACAATATAATTTATATACAAATTAACAATGTATGGATTAAACATTTTTACAATAAAAGTGGAGAATCCTCAGTCTGTGGGCAGTGCTGTAAAACCCAGCATGTTCTGACTGAATCTGCCCATTACTATTAGTAGAGCAAGCCCAGTTTACAAACATGCTGGGTTGTGATGACAAAAAGTTATGTAAATATAGTGCTGATCATACACCCCTTAACGCCTCCCTTTATGTAAGTTTATAACACAGAACAAAATCTTCTTTAGAAGTGCTTTGGTTTGGAATAGATGTGCTAAGTGTTATTTTTCACATTAGCCACGAGAAAGTTATGTGACTTTGCATTTAGTTTAGATTTTTTTGCTTTCTGTTTACAGCTAACAGTCTGCTCCAGTATAATCAGAGAGAAAAGTGATAAACAGAAGCTTTCAGTAAGAAGCTTAGTCCATAATAGAAATATTTGCTTTTAAGTGGGAACCAGAGTTTTACAACTTTTTTTATTTTTTCAGATGCAGATACTGGCGAGCAGAAAATTGCCCTCTTGTTCAGTTTTCACAGATCTTGGTTGTTGTCTTTTATAAGTTTAAGTCTTGCAAGCTTTGGTATTATGCTATGAGAGCATAGAATTAGTATGGACTGAGCTGCAGTGAGGTGTAAAGGTGTGTTACCAGTTAAAGGGTCATCTTGGCTCCTGAAGCCAGTCTGGCTTGAGCAGAGTGCTCTGCAGAACACTGCTATGCTACTGCTGCAACTTTTACTGGTCTTCTCTGAAATTTAGCTTAACTGTCCTTACGATATGTTGTTCTCTGCAGTGCAGACCCTCTCCAGCGTGGAGGGTGTTGCCATTCACCACAGGTTGTGTGGGAGCCAAGGGAAAAGCCACACACTACAAAGCTGGGAGAGCAGGGGATTGATCTCCTTATCTCTTGTTTTAGCTGTGAACCCCCTGATTACTCACTATACTCAATTGCTTTGTACTTGTAGAAATGTCCTCCTTAAGATACCATCTTCAGCTCCTCATCTTGAACAGGCCTTAATAGTGTTTTGTTTTTCTGTGACTGTTTTGAATGCTCTTACCCAGTTGTGTGTATATATTAGGCCATTCTAGAGAGTGTAGTGCACCCATCCATCACCACCATGTGACAATTATACTTGCACGAAGCCCTATGTTTTTCTTTGAGTTTCATAGAATCATAGAATGATTTGGGTTGGAAGGGATCTTAAAGTCCATCTAGTTCCACCCTCCCTGACATGGGCAGGGACACCCTTCACTAGATCAGGTTGCCCAAAGCCTTATTCAACCTGGCCTTGAACACTTCCAGGGATGGGGCTTCCACATGTTTGCCAGGCATGTTTTAGACCAGAAAAAATTGTAAGCTATTGTAGTTCATTATTATTCATAATAGAGTTGTTATAAAAATGCTGTGGGGTCTCATAGGCCCATATGCTTACTGCCACATGTGGTTTGCTAACTTGAAATTGATGAGGTGATAAAATTCATCACTTGGAAAGGATGCTTTTTGTTGCTTAGATGAGTCCAGCTGGATATTTATAGACAATGTGCATTTGGGCTTTTAGGTTGTTTTCGTCAAGGGCCCCCACAGGAAAAGCACAAGGCATCTCACACCTGAATGGGTGCAGGGCATCAGAAGTGCCTTAATATACCCAGAAGGGCCTGTCACATACATGGATATGTAGACATTTTCCTGTAACTTCAGTTTCCATATCCCATTATAAACATAGAAGACAATAGGCATATTACTACATATGGTATCTGTGTAAATATAGTTTGAAGAAACTGGTTGCTCCGTTACTTTAGGAAAACATGAACAGCTCCCCAACAATTAAGATCCACATGAGGAAGATTTGCTGCATACTTGGAGAATGCTGCTTGCTATCTGGCAAAGACTGTCTTTGTCCTCACTGTGCAGCAGGGCTGCAGATCAGCTAATTTAGCATGGCTTGGGAATCAAGTCTGATTTCAGATGGTCCTTATGAAGTGAAGCTAAGGCAGTATTTCATTGTGTGCAGATGCTTTACTGAACAATCTATCAATCTTTGTCTAGAAGCAAGGTTTCATAGGTTTGAGGTTCTCCTACCAGGAGAACTTCACTTATGTGTTTGTGTGGAGTTTTTTTTCCTAATGAACTAATTCCTAAGAATAATCCTCATTCTTTTTCTTTCCAAATCCTTCAAGATGCATAGATCTTCCCTAGAGTCACCCCACTCTGAAATGTTCTTAAAATCACAAATTTGGAGCCACATGTATGAGAAGAGAGTAGTGAAAGTGTGTTGAATTTGTCTGGCCGGGGACTGGCTTCGTTCCTTGGGCTGTCTGGCTTTGCAGGTTTTTTACAGTGTATCTTCTAATTGGGAGGTTTGTGTTGGTCAATTTTAGTCTCTTATTCTAGGTTAAAAAATGTAATAGATTCAAGCTGAAGTCCTGTGCAAATACTTTGAGACCAGTAGCAAAAGTTAGGGTTGCTTGCAGTCCACTGATATTTAGAATATGTGTTTTTGCTGGTCACGAACCAAGCCTCACATGTTTGTCTTGGTTCACAAGATGCTCCCGTTTGAAAAAGGAAAAAAAAAAGAAGGAAAACAAAAACTAGTCTCAGTAGGAGATTCAGGTTTGGTTTTAATATTAACAGCTTCCCTGCTTAGAAAAAAAAACCCACAACCAACACAATCTGCCTCTGTTTGCAAGGTAAACTGAAAGGAAGTGCAGAATAAAACAACAAATACCCTCAGAGCCTCCTTCACAGTGACATTCATTACAGACTATTTCTTGTGACGCGGGTTGGGCAAGTAACTTCGAGCAGAGTGCTTTGGGCTTATGAAACCTGGGTACTTTTTGGGAGGGCTTCTGTACAGAAAGAGCAATGCATCTTGGTAGGGAACAGGTCATCCCTGTTGCGTTGTGGTCAACTGTCCCTGTAGCGTGTGATCTGAGATGATGTCTCTGCAGAGCCTGCGGGGCTGCAATGGGAGAAAGGTTAGCAGAGTGCTAAGAAAATAGTCTTAGGACATCTTGTATTCCCCTGTTGCTCACTGCTAGAGACCACTGACCTTTAGGAGGGCACAGCTCCTGCAGTTTTACCTTGGCCTTTGGTGCCTCTGGTGCTGCAGGAATTATTGCTGCAGTAATAATTGCACAGTCATTTAACAGTAATTGGTCTCTTCCAGCTCCACAGCCTCTTGGGTGCTCTGGGGCAGATCATCAGGTTACAGAAACCTTTCACGGACGCTGGTGGCCTGTGGCAAAAGGCAGTGGGATCACAGCTTGCTTTTTTTTCTGGTTTAGTAATTACCACTACCAAAATATCTGGTTTGAAGAGATTTTTATGTGAACACCTCTTTTTTTTTTTTTTTTTTTTTTTTTTTTTTTTTTGATTGTAAAAATTGCCTCAGGCTATAAAAGCAGTGTGAAAGTATTTCATTGTGGGTATTTGGTGTCTGCATCTTCTGTGGTGTATAATTTGTGACTGAGTCGCGTTTCAGTAAATTATACTTATTTTGACATTTGGGTTGATACAAATAAAGTAGTATAAACATCTCACTTGGCCTCTATGAGTCAGATATTTGTTGTGGACTGCTCCTAACAAGCAAGTGCAGCCTTGTCAAAAACTGTATCAGGGTAACAATTTGTCTCAAAGATAAACATAGTGATACATACCTGCCCACATTCATGAACATAAATGTGACCCTGGGGGTTTACCAAAACACTCTTGTGTTTGTAGGTAATTCATCAGGAAGCATTGGAAATGTTCTTATTTATGTGAATTCTTTACTATATCCCTGCTAGTGGGGAGTTGGTAAATAGTCTCCCCCACCCTATACATGGAAACTATCTGTAATTTCATGTGCTCTTCAATGATGATAAATTGTAACACGATGGGATGAAAGTTAATTTGTTGGTATCGCCTTGTATTTAATCACTCTCATAGCCCTGAAGTATGAAAGTAGGGAAGACAGACTGCTTTAGAAGACCCAAGAGTGGGTTTCCATAGAAGAAATGGTCTTGACATTTTAAACTTCTCTTCTGGAACTTCAGGGGGATTTAAATTGATTTATTTTTAAATCTATAAATCTGTTTTATTAGCTGTCTTTTCCTGACCTCAAAGAACAATTAGAAAGAAATAGAAAATATTCCCAAGAAACGCTAAGAAGCTCAAGTATGTTTTTCGAGTTCAGTGAAAGCATTGCCAAAGCCTTCAGTTAGCACAGAATCAGGCACTTGATAAATATCAAGTTGAGATAGAACTGTTTGAAAAAAAAAAAAAAACCAAAACAAAACAAAACACTTTACGATAACAAAACAGGATTTTTGGTGAGGCATCATGGTCCAAACAGTTTTCTTGATTTATGCTTGTAGAGCCTCTGACTGTATCATGCTGTACCATCTCCTAGGTTCTTCACTTTGTTTGCCTGTGGAACTCTTCAGTGGTATTTATTTGTCGTTTTATTTCATAAGAACTTCTCTGTACTCTGGCTTGGGTCTGCATCAAGAAAACAGAGAGGCTGCTATAATTTCTCCTCAGACTCAGAGAGGGACAGTAACTTGCAGTTCCTGGGGAAAGGAGTAGGCTTGGCCAGTCTGCAGCCATCACGAAGGCCATATTTATTTTGACTGTGAGTCAGTGGCAGGTGATGTGGCAAAACCTTTCTAAAACCAGAAGCAAGGACCTCAAAATTGTGCTTGCTCCTGAATAAAGTCACTTTTATGTTTGTCTTCTGTTATGACATAGCCCCCAGTTCAGTGAACCAGGTGATTTTTAAAAAGGCATTTAAGGTTTTCAGTGCCAAGTCATGATTTTATGTGTTTCTTTAATAGCCTGGAATTAGATGTTGTGGTTAGACCTGTTTCATGTGCACACATGCGTGTGGAGGAATAAGCTGGGAGTTTGGTATTTGGGGCAATCCCCTTCCCTGTTTTCTCCCTTACTTTCCACATTCTTATCAATGCCAGATAATGTGGAGGCAAGGATCAGCTGTTATCTTTGTTCCCTTATTGGAAACTCACCTTTACTTGTGGATTATAGAGGGGCTGCTAAAAAAAGAGGGGTGCCATTGGCATAATGAGGAAGGAACTTTGAGAGGCTCCCAAAGGCAGTGTTTATATTCTGTCTTTATCATAGTTTCTGATTTTTGGAGCTCTGTGGTTTTCAGCCAGGATACTCATACCAGATAAACTGGTTTGCTGATAACTTTTGCTCAGTGGCTTGTTCACACCCTTATTCAGTTTCTTGACTTGAATATTCGGGGCCTTACTTATTGACATGTCTTAAATAAAACCTTTAGGGGTAGTTTTAAGCATGTCATTAGGTATCTGATAACCTTCAAACGGAGTAGATTTTTATACCAAAAAACCCTGAGAAAATGGTATTAACCTTATCAAATTAATCCTTGAGCACAGAAAGAGTCCTACACAACTTTGAGAGGCCACTGGGTTCATTCTATCTTCCTTACTGAGTAATTACGCTTGTGAGCAGTTTGAATTCCACCACTAATTACCTCATTTTATTATCTACTTGTTTTGTATATTGATTGATTTTGTCTCTTATATTGAGATAACTTATTTTTCAAGTGAGTTCCTATCTCACCGCTGATATAAATGTTTTGTTTGGTGGGGTTTTTTTGGTTCTGAAGGTATTTCAGTGCTGAATTTCATTATAGTGAAATCAAATGAAAATATTTAAGTGGAAGTTAGCAATTTTTAATGAAATTCATAGTATACATTTTATAGCTGTTTGGCACATGCTTCACTGTTTGACATAAGCCAAATTTATCCTTGTTAATTGAAACATTCTGCTACCCTAAATAACTTGGAACTCTGATAATTTTCTTTCTGGTGTGTTGGTGGGTAAGGAATGAATTTTGGGTGTGGGGCTTGAAGTTTCCCTTAGTCTTGGCCTATACTGTGCTTGTGGGAAAGGCATCTGTGTTCTATGTCCCTCTTCTTCATCTCTGAGCTTGTAATTCTTATTGACTTGATAAATGAGAAACTTAATTTCATATAGCCATATTCAGACCTGCTAATTTAGGTGCCTAAGTTTAGAGATTGGTGTCATACCACTAACCACTGTCTGGGTTTCATCTGCATGCGAATGTGGTCTTGATGTCAGGATCAGAGCAGGAAAGTGTAGTCAACTGGTTGTAAACAGATGGTCTGTCTAAAATTATTTCCTCATAAAAAATAATAAACAGAGGTTAAAAAAATTAGTTTACCAGAGAGCTTTCAGACTTTGGCATTATGGGAGAGTGTGGTTTTGATTTTTGATTTTTTTTTTTGTTGTTTTCTCCTTGCCATAGGCTGAGTCTGTGTGTGCTTGGAGTTGCAGCCAGAATAAAAGATAATTGCTGTTTTACAAATCTGTATGTGAAAAATGAAATCCCTCTGTCAAGGGCTGTTAATTAATGTGAATCTCTCTCATACTAGGTCTAGATTGTTTTACATATTGTCTCTGTGGAAAAAATCTGTCAAATGGGGCACTTTGATGTTCCAGGGTTTTATTCTGTGGTATAAGTTTTTTCCTCAGACAATATGCCAGGTGTTCCAGCTCAGGAAAATGCATTGGGATTAGGGACTGTGTAGTAAAAGTGAGCCTGGTGCGCAAACACTACCTTTTGCTATACAGCACTGGATTACCCTTGATGAAATGAGTGAAGAGCAGCATCTAGATGATTCTCTAGTTACTTATTTAAAAAATTGTTAGGCCTGATGTCTGTCAAATGCTTCTGGATCAGTTGAATGTGGCATATAAAGTATTGCTTTTAGTACACCACGCACAGGGCACAAAAAATCCTAGTGAACTGACAAAACTGGTGAATAAATCTAATGCTTCAACATCTGCTAAATAATTATTTACAGGCATGCAGACATCTTTTATGGAGTGTTCCTAATATTAACCTGATCAGAGTAGTTGTTGTAGAAAACTTGTCTTTTTGTGATAAAAAGCAATACGTTGAAAACTTGTCAGGTTTCTGTTACCAAAATCTTTAGCAAGGCTTTAATGTTTTTGGCCAAAAACTAAGGATTTGACACTCAGGGTGAAAACAGTGGGATTTTGTCTTTCCAGTGAAAAATGTCTTGAAGAAAGCAGACACCTTCCATGAAAGTTTTTATCTCCATATGAAAGTTTTATTGGAGAACAGGCACAGGCAGAAATACTTTAGGCCGCACTACTAATCTAGCAGAGCTCTGCATAAATGGATCAATGTTGGCCTTGTACTCCACAGTCTATACATAATATATTTTTTTCTATGTATTTTTAGTTCCTGTCCACGCGTTTGCCGGAAGAAAGCTTACTTTCTGTCTCACAGGTGAAACAAAAGCTGATGTAATTTATGAGAAAAGCAGTGTAAGCATATGTGCTTGATGAGGATCAATATCTAGAAAAGCTGAAGTTTGTCCTCCATCAAGCTGGACACTGATTGCATTTGCACTGTGGGGAAAATGGATTTCATGATCACAGAATCACAGAACATTAGGAGTTGGAAGGGACCTCAAAAGATCAACCAGTCCAGCTCCCCTGCCAGGGCAGGATCACCCAGACTAAATCACACAGGAACGCATCCAGGAGGATTTTGAATGTCTCCATAGACAGAGACCCCGCAACCTCTCTGGGCAGTCTGTTCCAGTGCTCCATCACCCTCCCAGTGAAAAGTTCCTCCTTATATTCACATGGAGCTTCCTATGCTCCAGCTTGCACCCTTGTCCTGTTGCTGGCCATCACTGAGAAGAGCCTGGCTCAATGATGTACCCCTCCACCCTCACCCCCAGTCATCTATCCTGGAAATCTATTAGAGCCCATCACATTTCTTTCCTCCTCTCTTATTCTCACATGCTGTGGGTTTTTCCCCAGAGAAAATCCATGGAGAGTGACAAGGATGACACCTGCCTTGCACTGTAGATGTAGAAGCGTAAGAGGGGAAAAGGGCTGTTAGGAAGCTCAGTCTGTCTCAACAGAGTAGTTTATTGTGGACAGCATTGCATAAATGGAGAAACAGTAGAAGGGAATCCACTTTGTCCTCCCCTCAGGATCCCAAAGGTATAGGGCACAAAGTGCCTAATGCGGGAATGGAGTTGCAAATGTGACCCTTGCATAGATGTAGCTAGTCTGCTGGAGCTGGAGTCTGACTCCTTGGGCCAGCTGGTGAGTGGTAGGTTAAGGATAGACCATGTGTACAGCATAAATACACCTCTGGGGAACGCTTAGTCTGGTGAGTGAAATGACTGTAATCCAATAATTCAGGTTAATTTACCGTCCGTTGTTAAGTGTGTGTGTGTGTTAGCACTGGAAAGTGAAATTTGTAAACCTTAAATTGAGTTGTCTTTATTATTATTCTGTGCAATTAATCCAATGGGTCTTGTTTGAGGAAAAGAGAGGTTACTTAAAATGACTTAAATGATTTTAACTGAGACTATGGTGCCCAGTGCTCACGGTGGGCAGCTCTCCACCCTTGTATTTGGACCACGTCTAAAGCTATGTGGGTAGTCATTGACGAGTCAGGTCTGGGGAGTGATGCTTTTTTTAAAACCTCTTTCCAATATTATAATTTCTTTTCATATTGTTTTATATATATATTTTCCTTTTTTCACCTGATGCTGTGGGCTGAAGAAATTTCAGAAATACACAACAGGGTCCCGTTTGTCTCACCCTCCTTTTATCAGAATTTGGATACTGGTAGCATTGATCTAGTGGAGAGCCTCCTTAGCCATGGCAGAGAGGTTGGAACTAGATGATTTTTAAGGTTCCTTCCAATCTAAACCATTCTATGATTCTCAGTAGAAAATGCAGTTAACCTCACTGTTGTTTTTGCATTTATCAGGTGTTTTAATGGACTGCGTTGCACGCGTGCGTCTGCATTTATCCCCTGTAAGCATTGCCATGGAGACAGATCCTAATGAATTGATAAAATTCTTTAGGTTTTTTTAGTGATATTCACCTTCTTTAGCAACAGGGTTACCATGTCCATGATTCCTTCCCATTTATCTGTGACAGCCAGTGTGAAGACTGAGGTGCATGGTGCAATCTAGTATGAAAAGCAGACCGATGAAATGTGTCTGATTTAACCGTGCATGGGGTGGGCTGGTAAGTATGAGCACTTATTTACATATGTAGAAACAGGCATCAGCCACGACTGCAGTTGTGGGAACGTTCAATGCACCCTAATGTTGCTAGGGCAGAAACAGATACAGTAACCACAACAGAAAGGAATGGCTTTCTGCCTTGATTTTGGGGAGTTTACTCCAAAGTCTTGACCTGGTGATTTGAACATACGCATTTTGTAAAGTCAAGCTGTGTGCAGTACATATTGCTGGCACCTTCAGGGATTTTGTATGCATGTGGTGCAGTGTTACAGGTCCTGGCCTATTTTTCCGAGCCAATTTCTATATACTCAGCTGGCAATGAACAAAAAAATGTGCTTTGGCTGAATGGATTTTGGCATAGGTATTCTCAAGTCCCAGAATTTCGGCTCTTGGAGTTGTAACAAAAAACATTGAATTAAACTGGCAGCTTAGACCAATAAATGTTTAAATTAATTTTAAAAAGAAAACTTAATTGCCATGTAGAAGAGATATGGATCTTACGTGTCAGTTCCTTACTGAAGGAGTGCAGTTGTTTTCACAGCAGACTTTGCTTGGAAGCAGTGATCTGGTCCTGGAGATCAAAGGGGTGGATAGGTCAGAGATATTGTGCTTCAGCTACTGCACACCTTTTGGTGCTATCTAAAGGCTTTTGATTTTTTTTTTTGGGGGGGGGGGGGTAGTGGTGGGATGAGAAAAGAAGAGTGGAGAGAAAGTTAGATGCCAGTTAGTTTTTAAGGCAAAATTCATGTCTATCAGCTGTCTTCCATGGTACTCAAATACCACCTCAGTAAGGAAGTGAATTTAGAAGAACAATGTTACCCCAGCTTCCTGAATATTGTTAAATATCTGTTGGCAATTCTCTTCGAAGTATGGCCATTAGCCTTTTTCCCTAATTAAATTTGTTGGCCAGATTTCAAGTCTGATAATTACAACCAAGATCTTGCAAAGAACTACAAAAATGAAACCACCAAGACTCAAAACCAAAAGATCTCAGCAATCTGTTGGTGCATAGCACTTGGTTTTGAATGTTACCTACTGGCAACTTATCAATTAATGGAAGATTTACATGTTCTTAAAATTTTAGAGCACTCTTGATATGTTTATATTTGCTTTATTGGCTGTAGAGTTTCCTCAGTGAGGTTGGGTTATCTGGCATTCTCTAACTCTGACACAAATATAGTGTTGCTTTGGTTTGCAAGATAATGATTATATTCTGGCCTGGAGGCAATTGCATTTCATCTGGGGGAAACTTAGCTTGGCATCAGGAGGCTTTGTAAGATCTTCATAAAAGTTTGAGATACTGAGCAAGCTAGCATGCACAGCACTGGGATTTGTATTAATAAGATGGCTTCACTTGCATTAAGAAGACCTTTCTCCTGATTGCCTTTAATAATGCATTAGTTTAGTTTATGATACTTAGTTTTACAAAAAACTCACGAGAGTGCACCCCTTAGACTTTCAGCTGTGAAGTCACTGACTTGAATCCCTACTTCAACCCCCAAACTATAATTTGACTCCAAAGCAACTCCAAAACAGAGATCTTGTTTTGTGATTTAAATCTTTAAATCCCCATGTGAACACTCTGATTTCATATCTGAGAGGTTTATTTTGGATTGCTCTGAACAGATTGGGAACTCTTTTCTGTTAAACTGCAACAAGACATTTTCCAATTAGTTAACCATGCCTCCATGCCCATACAGAAGTTATAGGTCTTTCGATTTTAGTCTTTGGGTTCCCCCCCCTCCCACCTCGCTCCCAACCCCCCCCAGCTTTTCTCAGTAGGCAGAGCTCTGAGGAGTATGTGCTCATCATTGAGGAAGAGAGGAAGGCAGTGAATGCTTTGTGGAGCAAGTAAAACATTCAGTGGCAGAATATTTATTTTCTATTTAAATTGGCAGGCATTGAAAATACACCTAAGAATCTGTTAAAAGGTCAGAATACACTGCTTAAAATGTAAAAATGTGTGATTTTTGCATAGTCTTTATTCTAACCAATGTTTAAAGGTGGGTGAAAGCAGTGAAAGCTTGCAGTTCTGGCAGTTTCAAGAGTTTTCTTACAAATTATTGGCCAATATGGACAACTTTGCATTCCTTTGTGCTGTCCCCTGGCCACCCTCTGCCTCCACCTCTGCAGCAGGAAGAATAAACTCTTCCAAAATCAGGACTTCCGTTTGTCTGATTTGTCTTTAAAATGTGCAAATCAGCTGCTAATTTTGAGTGTTAGATTGACTTGGTGATAAGAAGTAATTATGCTAAAGGGCCAGATCAGGGTAAGCCAAATAGAAATGTTATTACTGGAAGTAGTTTTGGGAAGACTGTTGCATCAGCAAAGGAACTGTAATCTGATAATGGCAGTCTATGTTTTAAACCATTAACTGTAGAGCAGTTACAGGGTCAAGGCAAAGTATTGAAATCCACATTTAAAATATATCTAATATCATAAAAGACTGATTGGGATATAGGGCAAGCCAAAGACTGACTGATTTATTACTGTCTTTGGCTTTTGTGGTTTTTTTTTCATTTGCCAGATCCTGACATTAATGCAATAATAATCTTTTGAAAATGAGTAATTCCTGGTGGAAACCTCACATTAATAAAACGAGCCAGACAGTAAATATGTAAAAGCATCAGTGAGACTTTAAAATGCTGGTTTATCATTCCTAAAACTGTATCCCTTTTCCTTCTCTGGGTTTTTTTTTGAGGGGTGGAGGTTGATGATATTCAGTTTTTCTTGGCTGCTGAAATAAAGTTTAATTAGATAGGAAATTTAGAATTACTGATACTGAGCAGTGGACAGGTAATTCTCATTCTTTCGTGGTGGTGGCATAAACCATGGTCACTCACAACTATCTAAAATACTTGCTTTTTTTTTCAGAAATATCTTGCTACCATTACTAATTTGGTGAGTGTTTTCATCAATTTCTTCACTCCTCTGTTTCCTAAACATCTCTGCGGTTATATGACATCTGATCTGGGCAGCAGTTAAGCAGTTTGGGTAGTTCATGGATAGGAGGTTGACAGTAATCTCTCCTTACACATTCACATAGAAGCCAGAGGTCAAGGTTGTTCCATTTCCTTTTAATGAGAGCATTAGAAGGTCTTATGCAATAAGATCTTTTACTGTACTGCCTGCAAAATACTTGACTGTTCATAAGAAAGCTATCTCTGCATTCAGATACATAATCAAGAGAATTTAGAGTATGATATATTCCTAAAGCAACATCTCTGTTTTGCAAGGATGGGATCAGTTTTGGCTAGACGTTTTCCTGTAGTAGGTCAGCCAAACTGTAATTGGCCTCCACTGATACTCAAACAGCAACGGTCTGTACCTAAAACCAAGTGGTGTGCAACATGTTTGAAATTGCTTGCTTTCTTTGGGAGCTCTGAAGACAGTTGTTAACATTAGCAAATGTGCAACCTTTCTTTTTCAATTGAAGGACTCTAATGACTAGTCTAAACCTTGAGCCAAATACATAAGCATCAGTGGACACCAGGGAATCACAGAATCGTAGGGGTTGGAAGGGACCTCAAGAGATCATCAGGTCCAACCCCCTGCCAAAGCAGGTTCCCTAGGACAGGTCACACAGGTAGGTGTCCAGACAGGTCTTGAATATCTCCAGAGAAGGAGACTCCACCACCTCCCTGGGCAGCCTGTCCCAGGGCTCTGTCACCCTCACTGTGTAAAAGTTGTTCCGCATGTTGGTGCGGAACTTCCTGTGCTCCAATTTACAGCCATTGCCCCTTGTCCTGTCCCCACAGACCACTGAAAAGGGGCTGGCCAATTCCCCCTCTGTCCCATACTTAAGGTATTTATAAACATTAATAAGATCCCCTCTCAGTCTTCTCCTCTCCAGGCTGAATAGCCCCAGTTCTTTCAGCCTATCCCCACAGGGGAGATGTTCCAGTCCTTTAAACGTCTTCGTAGTCCTAAGCCAATTCTTCCTCCATACAGCCACATGCTTACCTCTTACAGGAAAATAATGACTGGAAAGAGTAGTCTTCACTTTTTTTTTTTACTACTACTGTTGGTACTCATCAGCATCATAAGCACGTTGCAGGCCGTATGGGGTAATTTATGGTCCTGTTTGCTTAAATCAACAAGAGATACGGACGTTTGTTACGCACAAAAGCTGGTTTGAGGTTTTGCTACTTTCTTTGCTTCTCCTGAAACACTAGGAGTTTATATACAGGGGAAATACCATGTAGGCAGTACAAATATGCTTTATGTGCTATTAATGTGATCTATTGTGTCCTAAACTTAAAGTTTTCTTCTCTGAGCCTTTGGTTTCGTTTCAGCACAAAAATATGACTGTTTAGAGAAATCCACTTTTAACCTCAGCTTCTTTATTTGGTGGTTTAACCTTTTCCAAATCTGCAAACCAGAAATGACAGATATATGGCTGGAGACAATGTCCTGATTATGAAAGAAGGACTTGGGCGAGGTTTGGCAGTCAGTTCCAGGATTTGCACTCTTTAGTGACCTTTGGGGATTTTTTCATGGGCATGTGGGAAGTAGTCAGGTACTGGAATGTGGTGTAGATCAGAAAGGCATTTTAATACAGTATTGATTTATTTTTTTTACATGAGGTTACATACAAACTTGCCTTAATGTTACTCTTGTGAAAATATTCAGAAGGCAAGGTGAGTACATGCTCATGCTGTTGTGTATCTAGAGAAAGAAATTAATAACATAAATAATTCTGGAAACTAGATGCCATTATGATAGAAATCAGGGAAAACCAGAGATGGTCCAGGTTCAGAATGTACCACGGACAAACTCTCATTTGTCGTTCAATTCCCACAATTCAGATTTCCACTAAAACCCTCCTGTACATGTCAGACTGCTTGAAAAGCACTTCAGCAATTATTTGTATAGCTAAAAACATTAGGCCACGTTATATTACTAAAATGATGTAAAAGTCCCTTGCAGCCTTATAAAGTAATGATGTTTAAAATTTTCCCAACTTCCTCATCTACACAGCAAAACAAATTGCTTTTCATTATGACATATCTTCAGGGGGGCTATTAGATTTGGAAGCTGCAAAATGGATTTAGGCTGGGTCTTTGTCTAGTTGCTTCTAGGCACTTGGCTCTTACTTAAATAACTTGATGTTTGAGGGATAATGATAATTGAGATTCAACAATAAAACTCATTATGATGCAAGATAAAATCTTTTGTGGATGCTCTGATGGAAGTAATGCTGTGTGAGGATTAGGAAAAAGTATGGGTTTTTTCCCCCATGTTACCTGTTTATCCTTAACTCTTACGATGATTTGGAATTTTTACAACCACCTTTTGCTTTCTGAAATAGATGGTAGTTTTGAAAAGTGTTTTTCCCCATGCATACATGTCCTATCCATTAAGTACTGTGAGTTGATACTTTATTTATCCAGAAGATCAATAAGAGCCTGCTCAAAGAAACCAAATTGGATATTAACAGCACTGGGACTTTTGGAAAATGCACATAATGGTACATGTTTTGCATGTACTTGGGGAACACTTTATTCCTAAGTAATGTTATCACCACTATAGATATTCACTGACTGTATCTGTTGAATATGAAGATGTGTCTGTCAATTAGCATGTGGCAGAAGGGGATGCAGTCACTTGTTTCATAATGAGAAAAATCTCTCCTGAAATTTCCCTTTGCTGCTGTGGGAGATGTCTGCTGACAGCGTGCTTGCAGTGGATCTCTAGGCCTTCCAAACCTTTGGCAAAGTGACATTTGGGAAACTGTAGCCTGCCCTGGTATTAACAGGGCACTGAATATCATGAGGTGCTCTGGTTTTTGCATTAGATGCAAGTTGGTGCCCAAGGCATATTTTGAGGTTCTCTCTCATATAATCACTTTTTGAATGCTTCATCTTTCTTACATCAAACCATGCTGGCTTAGTCTCATCCTGAGCCCTTGGTACTCATGAAAGAGGCAGATTTCATGTTTACCCCCATATTTAAAGAGGGGGAATCTGTGTATTGTCAATTTCTCTTCTTCTTCCGGTTCTCCTGGAATTATCTTGTATCATCTCTCCTATGCTGCTAATAAGTTATCTGTATTCTAAATTAACTTAGTTTAGATAGGCTGTTTCAAGATAAATATCCCCAGAGGCATTCAAGGTCAGGCTTGATGGGGCTCTGAGCAACCTAACCTGGTGAAGGTCTCCCTGCTTACTGCAGATGGATTGGACTAGATGACCTTTAAAGGTCCATTCCAACTTAACACATTCTATGATTCAATGAAATACTGATGAAATACTGATGCCGTTCTTTTGGTATGTCCCCTTATTTCACTCCATTTTTTTTGAGCTTACAGAGGGAATGAGGAGACCAGAAGATGGAAAGTTCATGGAAAACATTTTCAGCTCCTCTCAGTGCCAGTTAAATGGCAGATCTACCCAAGGAGAAAATTAAGAATCTGGTCCTTAATAAGCTCAGATAATATTTAGAGTTAGGACTTGTCAGATCTGGAAAATGAAGTGGTAAACTTCATCTGAGTACAGCTATAGGCTGCTCTTCATTGTAGGCTGGTCTTTGACTTTAAGCTGCAAAATTTAAAACAAAACTGAAAATAAAAAGGAGGCAAAAGCTACTGAGAAATTCTAAAATAGCACAATCACTTGCTTTCTGTCACACTCCTGTCTGGAAGCATAAAAAAACTGTTACATACTGCACATACTAATGGCATACATATGCAAAAAAAATAAGTGTTGACTAAAGAATTAAATGCAGTATCATTTAAAAGCAACCACAAATTTTTGATAGTGCTATGCAATAAAATTACATTTTATCTGAGACTTCAGTAACAGTTGAATTTTTAAAATATCTTGGGCTTGCTTTAAACCACAGATTGGGTTCTTTAAAATGTCATTAAGTTCATTTTGAAATGTTAGCCCATTTCAAGGATGGTGATTTTCAGATGACTCACATTTAAAACAGTCTGTCTTACACATGAGAGATAGTCTCTCTTTAGTTAACAGATTGCCAGGTTTCATTATAAATTCTACTTTAAGCCAAATATAATTGACTAAAAAAATTGGCCTGGCCTGAAAATTACCATGTTTGCTCAAGTTTACAGGAAGTGTGTGAACCAGGAATGTTTTTTGGATGTTACCTATCTTCTCCAAGTGAATACACTTTGAAAACCCAAGCAAATATAAAAAACCCCAACCCAACCACAACCTGTTCACCAAAATAAGTATTTAAATAACCTTAATATTCTTCCAGTAAAAATTTTACCTTAAAGATAATACTGTCTGTTATTCCATGTTGGAGAAAGTACAGGTAGACTCCATAGTTCTAACTATGTTCCTGATGTCTTAAGTTCAAGCCATGCACGATTTGAAATCCATTATTCATTGTCTACAGCAGAACTGTGCCAATCCATTTCTTGAATGGTGCTCACCATTATGTATGCCAAACTGCTGGGAGAACTGGAGCCAGCGTGGACCTTGTCAGGTACTGAAGAACAAAACCAAGCTGTACAAAGAAGTACTAAATCCCCACTCCTCAAGAAGTTATTTTGTGATGACACATGTTTTTACCTTAGTAAGCCATCTCCCCTTTCACTGCCTGTACGACTGTAGCAAGTGAATTTCTTTGTGGTGATCACCTGGTGTTGAACTGTAGTTCAAGAAGCACATAATAAAATGTGATGGCCACGTGGCAATATGTGATAGCAACACAGGATAAAGGAAATTTGTGTGTGTGTGAAAGGGAAACTCCATCAAGAGCACATGCACGCAGATGAAGATGAATCTATCATTCCTTTAACAATGGCTTTAATAGTTTAGAACCATGTTACCAGCAACCTTTTTCCTCTGTCCTTCTTTTGCCTGTTTAGATTAAAAACTCTTCTAGGCTGTGCCTGTATTAATGTGAGCAGGGACTTTGCTACTGAGGTCTGTATCTTTCCTTACAGTCTATAATCCTTACCAAGATAGTGCTAACAATAAAATAAAAACCCCAACCCCCTAAAAAGCATATTGAACAAGGCAGTGAGAAACACTGTCACAATGCAATAATTCTTTTTCAGAAACAGAGAGAGAATGAGGATACTTAACTCTGTGGAGACTCTGGCTCTTGGGGTATGAGTCACACTTCTACCACGCTATAGCCAACTCAAACAAATGATGTCCAACAGATGACAAAAATGAAAATGAGTCTCTTGTCCAGGGACCAAACCCATGATTATTATTCATAAATTAAACAGGCCTGAGAAATTAATCTACTTTAAGTGCTTTAAGATACTGGTGAGTTTTAGTAGTATGGGAAATAACAGTGGTGTCTGAAAAAGTATTTCATGGATTTTAAACAGAGGAAAATCCTCACAGTAAATCCTATGAGACGGTGCTTTAAATGCGGTTTTGGAGGGTAGACACCAAACCAACTGAAGTCAGTTCTAGTGCAAACTTGACAGACAGGCCATGCATCTTCCTATACCCTGGGCAGTCAGCTCAGCCCTTTCACAAACAATACCTCAACTAATCCCATCAGTTTTCCTTGAAAAATGTGCAGAAATTTAGTCCATCTCACCCTTCCCCTCTCCCCAGCCCTTTTTATTTTCCTCTTTAAGGAAAAGTAGAGCAAAATCAAAACAGCACTATCAGTGTTCAGGTTGACTGCCCTTTCTGAAGACAATTCAGTACTGCGTTTCTGTATCTGTTGTGACACCAAGACCTCCTAGATTTGAATTCTGACTCTGCAGCATCACCCATCCTAGGATGGTTAACTTAAGGGCAAAGCTTGCCTTGGTTTCACAGTGTTATATTCTGCCACCCGGTTTGGAGGAATATTTTTTTTTGTGTGCCTGAGGATAAAAGGGCTTCTACTGGTAGAGCAGCACAGTGCTTTTTCACCATACTGTTACTTGCATTAAAGTGCCTTGAAACCTCAGCTGAAACTGATGCCGCTTCCCAAGGCGGGGAGCCTACACACACAAAGGTGTATTCAAAGTTCTGACCTGCTTCTTTTCAAATAGGAGGGATAGAGAGTGGGAAAGGAAGCAGAAGAACAAGTGCCCTATCTGAAATCAGTGACCTGCTCAGATGTGTGTGCTGTACCTAGGTGACTCTCAGCAATGTCAAGTCTAAGTCTGTCTCCAGATAGGGAAATGGTTAAATTTGTTTTGTCTTACAAGGGAGGCAATGAATAAGAAGGAACCTGGTAGTAATTTTGCTGTGATGAACATTATGGGAATGTGAAAGGGAACTTGTAAACACACACAGGCAGCCAAGGATAAAGGTACATCTAATGAAAAAGAAAGAGGGTTACTAAATATCTGAGAACAATGCTACTTGAAAATTGTGTACCCAGTGTGGTCATCCTCACATTTGTTTTGTCCTCACTTTCAGCTAGTCACAAAGGGCAGATCTTCAGAGGTGCCATGACTGAGCTTTTGGAAAGAAGAGGTTAGTTGAGATCAACTGCCAGCTCTCACCAGCAGCACACACTTGCATTATGCTTTCTCCTCTCCTCCTGCCCTGTCCTGGAATTAGGTTGTTCCAGGGTGCTGCCATCATGATGTGGATTTGGAGCCTAGCTTCCTGCGCTGCTCTCCTGCTGCTTTGCAGGACTTGGTTTATTTTGTTTAATGGCACGAGTTAGTTGCTGCAAGAAAGTAAAATAATTATAGATTTTAGATTTTTTTATATTAGTATGTTTGCTGGTACAAGCTAGAGCATTTGTGCTTCTGCGCATGTTAGTTATTTTGCCAAGACTGGACCCGTGTAGTTCAAAACATGACCTTCAGATGATGTTTTGATCACAGACAATGGGGACCATTCCTGGTTCCCAAAGCTGCTCATGGTGGGAGCAGGTGCTTTGCTGTTCTTCTAACAAGTGGGAGCATGAACCTCCTTTAGGCTCAATGTAAGGCTGTTTGGACTCTGAAAGGAATGAGGTTTTTGAAGTTACAAATCTGGTATTTGCTTTTTAAACTGTTTTCCTAGTTAGCTTCTTGCTTATCTGAATGCCCTGGAGTTTGAAGACAGGCTGACTGAAACAATTCTTTGCAAACAAAACCAAACAAACTCTTAAAAACAATTTTTTGGCAAAAGCTTTCCCTTGTTTTTTTCAATCCAATTGGATTCAGAGCAGAGGAGCGTACAGAGTATGTTGAATTCAGACCAAAGGAGCATACAGAGTTGCGGTAGACAGACATAAAATAGGGCATTCCATCTCCATTACAGAATTCATCCATCTTTCCTGAGTCCATCTGGTAGCTAAAGATAAATCAATTTTGTCGGTAGAAAAGCAACAGTATTTCTAAGCCCACGCTGGATGTTTACAGAAGGCTTCCTTCTGCCAAACGTTACCAACAGAAAGTTACACAAAGCCATTTCATTTACACTGTTGAATTGCAGGTAAGAAATGCAATCTGACTGGCATGTAAAACTTGAGCAGAAGGTGGGGACTGTTTGCTGAATACTTGTTTATGTTAAACAGATCACTGATCCTCAGCCTCTTTGAACAGCGCAGCTCAGTTGACTTCAGTGAAGGAATGTTGATTCACACCAGCTCAAGCGTTCACCCCTCACATTTAGCTAGCAATTCTTTTTTGGAAGAGCCGTGTCTGTTAAATCTGAGATTAATATATTCAGGTGCTTCAGCATAGACTGACTGGCTGGTGTCCTAACCCAGTCAGTGCCTTATGTTTCATTTACACTATTCAGTTTTTACAGAGCATGGAGGCTTTCTCTTTCAGAAAATCATAGATTGCTGTAACAGAAAAGGCATGTGAGTTGTAGAAAATAGTTTTATGTCTTGGTCTTTTTGTGTGGTAAAGCAAGCAATGCTGGATGATGACTCAGAGTTTCCCTTAATTGTCTGTCATCTCTTCAAAGTAATTTTGGATGGCAGACAGCACCTGTTCTGGTTTTTAGGCCTTTTAAGCATATTTCAAATTCCTGAGTGTTTCCTTTCTCCTATTCAGTAGCCTGTAATTTCCAGGTGTAAAAAAGGGTCTTTTTAACTTACCATGCCATTTCTTCTGCATGGCACTGATCTGTTTTTACCTTCTTTATTTTTTTCTTTAAATACTGTGGTTTTATTCAGAACTTGTTTCTAGTACTTTATTCACCTATTATGAAAAGATTTAGAGTCCTTACCTGCTGTTGCTGTTTGGCTATTCCTTCTACAATAATTCTGCTAGCCTTTTGGGGGGTGGAAGAAGTAAGCACACTTCTCTTTGCAAATACACTCCTACAATTAACTGCTGCATTCCTTAAATCTTTTCACATCCTGCTTCTCTACTGACACTCTTTAAACTGTTAACATTGGTAACTTTTAACAGTGTTATATCAGGGTACTTATATACCCTCTTACGTTTCTGGTGATATGTTTGCACCAACCAGAGTCTTTGCTAAGTCTCTTCTGTAGACTGTCAGGCTTTGGATCCCTTCTGAATTCATGAAATTCTACAGTTAGGGTAGTGCAACAGTTGCTATACTGGCTGTGACTCAGTAGGAATGTTCATTCAAGAGGTACAGAGGTTATTAAAGGAAGAATGTTTTTTTAAGCTTTCAGTAATGCAGAATCTAAATGCTGCAGAGAGTAATCACCTGGGACCTTTCCTGATTACTGGAGTCTTGTGCATATTTATTCTAGATGCTTGTGAAGACCTAGACGTGTGTCTTCCTAAACATGGTTTTATTTGGAAGAGGAGCAATGATAGCATCAGTAAATGTCCCTGAAAGCTGTTGATCATTTTCAGAATTCAGAATTTGGTTTGTCACTCATTAGGCTGTTTTGAATGATTATGCGAAACACATGGGGCTGCCTATGTTCCCTGACTGGTCATAATAAGAAACATTCAGGGGACTGGGAGTGATTGAGAGACAGGTGGTAGATAATACTACTGAATATTTTTCAAAATATGGAATAACTTACTCCTTACCCCCCGCCCTCCCCTTTGTCTAAATATCAGCTCTAAAAACTTATAAGCTACCACAGGACTCATTGATTCACAGGGCAGTTTGTGCATTAAAGCTATACCTGTAGATAAGTGTAGCTGTGAAAGGAGCTGTGTTGAATTTCACTCTTGGGTCAAGGCATTTCTGAAGGAGTTCTGGGTGAGAAGGTAGCATTGTAGTGCTGCTTAAGATCTGTTTTACATGTCCAAATAAAACCACTGGCTCGTCAAAATCTTTGACAAGCTGCCAGCTAACCTCAAGTATCTCAAATTTATACATCAGCTATCTCCAGTGACATTCCCTAATTTGGCTTGGCAAGGCCAAGAGTTGTCATGTATCAGTGTTGTAGCCATTGAAAGGCACAGATTGATATCCAGGCATGCTGGGTAGTGGGGTCCAAATCGCCTTAAGCAAGGGGAGGCTGAGTTGCCATTCAACATGCATATGTTGCCACCAGAGAGATGGATGCTCTGTTGTCCCAGAGGATGTTCCTGAGCACTGGCAGTGGGTGGGATCTCATGCACCCTGTGAGCCCATTTGTCCCCAAAGTAATGTGCCCCCTGTTTGCACGTGATTTGGTTTGACAATGCTGCCTTACTATTAGCAGCAGTGGAAGAAGCCTTAAAATTGTTTGATAGCATCTTGGCAAGTAAATGTGCTCACTGAAACACTCATTAAAGTATTTTGGAGGATTGAACTAAATGAGATTGGTATTGTCAGTCCAGTTATCCCAGTTCATTTCTCCAGTCTCCACCTGTGCTTTCTCAAAGGTCCCGTAGAGCGTGCAGTGTTTTGTTAGAGGATTGCTAGTCAAGATGTGTCATGGCTGTGACATCTTCCAAAAACTCAGTATTGTCTAGAAAAGTATCTTGTCAGTGTTCTCTGGAAAAGTCTCTGTAGCCACTTCTGCATGTCTAAAAATGCCATCTTCAGAATACTGCAAATAGGAATTTTTTAGCCTGTTACTTATTCTGTTATCCTTCTGTTATCCTTCCTGCGTTGCTAATTAGGTAATATCTTGATTTGTCTTGTTTTAGATATGTTTTTACTTTCCCTTAGCAAAAGGTAACAGTAGTGTGAAGGTTGAGCTGAAGTTATAATAATTACATAAACCTCAAAAATGTGAATCTCATCTTGAACTTTAAAGGAGGCTCCTTTTGCTTCAAGACAGAAAAGTTAGGCCAAATATTAATCATACCTAATGGAGATTGACTCAGCTGTAATTAAACTAACTAATGTACTTTAATCCATGCCAAAGTTGGACGTAATGGCTTAAATATGTGGGATGATGTCTTGCTGATACGTTAGCAATAATTTCATTGCAAGATGGCTAGGATATGCTACCATGGGGTGGCTACATAGAAATGCGTTCACATCTGAGCAGACAAGGCTGTAAATAAGAATGTTAATTCCTTCTGGGAGTTGCTTTAAAATGCTTTAAAAAAATAAATAGAATTTACTCCTTTTCTGAAGATTCATTGCACTTGTCTGGAAAGCGTACAGTTCTCTGTAACTAAGGAACAGTTGACATACACAAGGAAACGTGGTATAATAATAAAGGAGAATACTGCTTCTCCCTGCATCCAAGGAGAGGAGAAACCCAGAGAGCTGTTCAACTACTGTCATGGCAGGCTGTCACGCCCCCAAAATTTGCGTTGGGCGTCAACGGAGCAGAGCACAGCTGTCAAGGGAGGACGTGCATGCTCCTCCTGGGATGCTGAGGCAGTCCAGGTTGATCTGGTCCAGCTCCTCCAGTGCAGAGCGATGCGGGCAGCAGGCAGGGGTTGCGTGTTTCTGGGCCAGGGTGCTTGATGCAGCGTTTTTGCAATGGGGTTTTATTTAGTTTTAATGCCCCAGCTTTTAGGTGTGGGATAGTGTGAACTTCAAGTGATGCTAATGCACGAGTGTCCTCAGCAATACATTATGGAGAGATATCTGTTGGGGAGATCAAAAGTTGCCGTGGTGGTGTATAAACACAAACATGGTTAAATTACCATGGGTTTTCACGGCTGCCTCGCTTACATGTGGCAGAAAGCCCTGGATGTTCTCCAGAGGTTATCCCCAGCAAATGGCCCTGAAATCTCTCTAGCAACACTTGTCATCTAATACAGCAACCCCATGCTTATATGAAAACAGGCAATTTAGTGCTGCTTTAAACTAACACTTCAGAGGATGCTTGCTAAAGCCATGTGTTGTTGCTGTGCTTCCCCTAACATCCTTTCTCTTCCTGTGATTTCATAACTTTCAATGAAAATTTTCTAGTGAACTGTTATTAATTTGGATGTCATTTTAAAGGGGGAATAAATGCTGCAATAAAATAAGGTGCTTGCTTTTATTTTTTTGGTGAGGAAATGTTGATATTTGCCAAAGTGGAATTTCTTCACTTTGCCATGTTGAAAAAAATACAAAGAAAATACCTAAGCTTTCGTAAGTTCAAACTAAATAATTGTATTTTTGATTTCTTGAGCCGAACAGTGGCATTTCATCCCTCTTGCCAAGTGTAGTAAAAGTTCCTTTAGCAACTTGAATTTCAGCCTGAATTATTAAATGTTGGCAATCAAAAATAGAATCAGACTTCCATTTTTGTGAGCTTTGTGAACATCACATTAAATATTTTTAGTATGTTGGAGACTAAGAAAAGGTCTGAATTTGTCTGACTGGAAAACAGCTTAGGCTACTGACTGTACTGAATACAGATGTGTGTCATACCAGGAGTATAAATTTGTCAGATATATGGCTGTTTTCTGTTTTAACACTGGACTCCAGTGTTTTAGTTAGGATGCTGGAGCATAGCATCAAATGCACATTTTTTTTCTTCATTATTGCAGTTTGTAGTTAAATATCATTTGAATTGTAATAATCCTAAAAATGTCACAGAAACATGATTCTTTTTTTTTTTGACACTTCACTCTGCTATACCCTCAGTAATGCACCATGCTGGAATATGAATTTTTTCTTTTTAAAAGACACAGTTCTACTTCAGTAAATTTCAAAGTATTTTTGTTATGTATATTAACTTGAAGCATAGCTAGATTACATTTACATTTGGTTCTACTTTGATATAGAGATAATACTGTACAGAACAAAACTTCTTTCCCAGTGTCTACCATATGCTGGAACTATTGAAGCACAAGTGTTTTCTTTCAAGGCTGAATCTAGATGCAAATATATTTTGGATACTGTTGCCTCTCAGTGTACAGCCAGGGCTATTGACTGTGCTGTGAGCTGAAAAATTATCTACTTAGCTTATATTTTGTTTCCCAGTATGTGTTATGTACTCCTGTATGTACTCAACACGTGCATATCTACACACATATTGCTAAATTGAAATATGTCAATAATTCCAAAAGCAAACTTCATTTCATATTTCATAATGATTTTTCTGGGGTTATCGACAAGTAAAGACCAATCTATATGGAAGTGAAAATGTTGTATGTTTCAATGGCATATTAGAAATGTACTCGTTCTCTCCTAATCATAAAAATCTTGTATCTTTCAGGCAAATTTTTGAGTTTTTCCAGCATAGTCATAACAATAATTATGACAATGAGATTAAGGTAACTGCAGATTAGGCACTACGCTACTTCAGTGATATCAGTGACTTACAGGAGGTTCAGATGTCATATAGCCAAAGAGCAATTTTCTTCTTGTCTTCCACACTTGAATCTCCGGGTATGACAGATAGAAATTAATTCTTTGATTGCTTGTCTTTTTTAAATTGTAGGAGAAATATGTATTCTCTGCACCCACGTTCAGGCTCTCAAGGACTTTTGAAGACTATGACTGAAACCTCTAGTACCCTTCAACATTAAACAAAAGGTGCCAAGTGCAGGATCACAGGGCTCTCTTGGGCACTTTGGCAGCTTTGAGCTGATATTTTACACCATCAAACTCCCTTTGACTGTTATATAACCTTCTGGGTGATTAAAAACACCTAAGTAGTCTTTAGAGGTATGCTTTGCTCCTCTTCTTGAATAGTCTCTCGGAACTATAGAGATAGTTTTCTGGTTCTTTCTGCAGATTGAAACTTGTAGCTCTCACTCCATGGTAAAGAACTACTTTTGATAGTTCTAAAGGGCACACAAACATCTTCATCCCTCCAATCCTCCATAATCTCTGCACTTTGTGTCTCAGCATTCCCTTCGTTGGTACTTTTTTGTCTGCAAAGGCAACATTGGTAATTTAAAAGTCCAGGCCATGAAAGCAGAGATCTATTCTGTTGCATTCCCTTGCTTTGCAGAATGCTAGAATCACACCCTGTGAAACATGGTAGTACATGTATTCCAATCCTTCATCTTATGTACTATTTCCATATTGTTACTCTCTCTATATATGGGCTTGTTCCACACCTAGATTTCCTTCCACAGGGATAAGTATTTAAAAGTGCTCAAGCAGCAATGCTTTCTAACAAGCATCTGTAAGAAGAGGTATAAATAGTGCAGTCCTCTATTCTAGTCCCTAGAGCTTCTTGCAAAAGTTGTCCGAGGTTCTCCCTCTGCCCCTACTTTTGTCCAGGGGATGAGTCCAAATCCTTCTACCAGAAAGGCAGATGTTGTGAGAAATCCCAGCTGAACTGCAGCGATGGCTCATATACCACTCCAGAGGCCTCTTGGATCCTGAAACGCTGCTTGGACAACGATTGGACTACATGTGTGCAGAGTGTAGGTGCCAAATTCAGCTTCAGTGTTGAAGCAGTTTTACTACATTTGGCTTCAGGATCCCCATAATTTTTGCCATACGTGAAAGAATGAAACTACTGATCCTTTTATGTCTACCCCAGAGGAAAAAATGCCAGATAGATCTAGTTGGACACAAGCATTACTCAGCCAATGTCTTGTAGTGATTGCTTGGTAATTGGCTATTCTTAATGGAGAAATATAACTATTGTGAAAAACCTTCATAAAATCCTCCAGGGGTGCAGAGAAGAGCTCAGGTATTTGCATGTACTTTCCTTCATGTAGTTTTGGATATGTGGATAAAATAAGTTGCTCTCTGAAAATTTGATTCAGTGTTAGGCAATCTTCTCTGTGATAGGTTACAGGCAATAGAATAGATAAATTTTGTTTTGAGAGAATTGATTTATTTCAAAGCAAGAAGATAAAACTTACGATCTTTGAAAGTGTCTGATGTGACAAGAGCATTTTGAAATGTATTTCCCGTAGTGGAGATCAGTAGAATTTCCAAATAAATGTCACATGTCTAAAAGGGCATGTACCTGGCAACCTTTATACGTTCAGCTGCATCTCTGAGGAAAAAAGATCATCCCTTCAGTCGGTGAATGCACTTGTTTCCTCTTTCTCCACTTGTGGACAACTTTATATCAAGGTAAAGTTTAAGAAGGAAAAAAATAAATAGTGGCCACTGAGCTGACATCATCCCTTAGGAATGGAATCCAGAACTTGTGCTACCTACATTCACAGAAGCAGTTTAGAGTCTCAGCAGAGGTTGAAAGAAGTGTGAATGTGAAGGAATAAAACAGAACAAAACAGAATGCTGTACTGCTGTATAAAGCAATTATATGCCTGTATTCTGTAGTGGTAGTGGCACCCTACCCTAAAGGGAATGTAGGAGAACTGGAAAAGATTTCAGAGACAGTTGGTGAGGATGACAAAAGTACGTGAGCAGTGTCTGAGGAACAGGTAAGCGTGCTAGGGCTCTAGCTGGGAAAAGATGCAAGTGAAAGAGCTACAAAATCATGAGTGATGAGGAAAGGATGAATAGTGACCAATTCTTCTCTTTCTCATAATGGGAGAGCTGGGGACAAGCAAAGGGATGCTGTTCATACAGCGAGCAGTTATTGTGTGGCAATTCCTGTTGCAGGCTATTGAGTATGCTGAAAATTCCTATGCCTGTGAGTGAGGCAGGGAAAGGTCATGGAGGAGAAATTTACCAACTGGATCTAGTTCAAGCAATCTGAAAAGGATTAGAGACTTAGAGGAGTGCTGATCTTCTTGTATGCTTCCTTCGATGTCTGCTAATCAACTACTGATTAGTGGTGAGAATGAACTTTTGGTTTGTACCAGTATAGATACAGGCATTCTTAGCTTCTGTTATGTTCAGTTTCTGAATTTTACCATTGGACTGCAGGATGATGGAGATTCCAGATACTAGTCAGTTCCACTAACTGTTTTGGGTTTTTTGACATCTCTTTTTGTTTTTTTTTTCACAAGTTTTCATATCATCAGAAATTGAACTTCCTCCAGGTGCTTAAAAAATAATTCTGAAAATTCAGAAGGAAATTTCTCCCCTACTAGTCTAGGACTTGTGAAATCTGGATCTCTGTTCATAACCTTTATATTAAGAAGGTAATTAAGAAATAGACAGTAAATTTATCCCTCCTAGGTTTCTATACTAACTTGCAACTCTTGACCTTTCCTTATCTTTCTTCATAACGGCAACCATTCTTTTTGTTCACAGAAGCAATTTAAGATTTCAGAGAGTCTATACTTGGTGTGGATTCTGTCTTGTAGCCTGTAACTATTTGGACTGCTGCCACCAAATGCCTAGCCTGAAGTAGCAACCATCCTAGAAAGAAAAGGCGTCACTCTTCATTCATTACTCAGCTCTGTACTTGTCTGAAGGAAAAATGAAAGATTTATTCTCTGCTGCCCATCAGCAGGCAATGCCCAGCCACTTCCCAGGAAGCAGGGTTTTAGCAGGTGTAGCTGTTGCTCTGGAAGAAAAACATCATAAATAACAAATGTCACCTATTCCTCCTACTTTCTCTCAGCTTTTATTTCTGAGCAGATGTCCTATGATATGGAATATCCCTTTGGTCAGCCTGGGTCAGCTGTCCTGGCTGTGTCCCATCACAGGATCTTGCCCACTCCCAGCCTGCTGCTGAGGGTGGGGGGATGTTGGAGCCTTGGTGCTGTGCCAGCGCCGCTCAGCAGTAACCAAACCCTGGTGTGTTACCAGCACCTTGCTGGCTACCAGTGCACAGCACAGCGATGTGAGGGCTGCCATGGGGGAACTTACCTCCATCTCAGTCAACCCCATTACACTTTGATAACACTGATCTAGTTGTTGCTTTCTACTGGGCTTTCAGGATGTTCCCATGAATGGCTTTTGCATACCATTTGCAAGAAAACAATCCTGAGTGTGCTCAGGATCTCAGCATTTCACTGAGCTCCACTCTTCTGTAGTGTAAACCTGCTCTGCAATATTGAGAAATGTTGTGATTTCTTCTCCTGAAGAAATCAAGTGTTTCTGCAAGCATAGATGAGTTCCTGGATGTCCTGATTTCATGTATGTTTGTAAACTACTGTTGCAGTTTAACCCCAGCCAGCAGCTAAGCACCACCCAGCCACTTGCTCACTTTCCACTGGTGGGAAAAGCCTTTAGAGCTTCTTGGGAAAGATTTTCCAAAGGTAGGAATTCACAGCACAGCTTTCACTGTGAGTTCAGTACACATACTTATGGACACTTAACTCCCTTGTGAAAACATCATGGTGTAGGGTTTGGTTTGCCATAGCCGTATTAGTCTTATTTACATAGCCTTCTAGCCTTCCCTGCTCACTCTGCCTTGCATCTAATTTGTTTGCTGCTTGTGAACGTATGTGGGTAGGTATTCAACGGAGAAAGTTATTTGCCTCCTACTAAGTACAGATTTTTTAAGAATGTGTTTCAACTCTGTAGCACATGACCTGCTGTCATCTCCCATGAGGTGGGAGTTGTTTGAACTCTGTTATTGAAGGAGGTTGGTACTGGGTAGAGTTACCTGCTCTTTATGACCATGACAGAGGAATGAGGAAGGTAAGTTGCAAGCGCTGCTTCTAACAGATAATAATGGCTGAGTTAATTTAAATTCAAAATAAATTCTATCTGTTAGTAGCAAACATGGAGACTCTGGTTCCTCAAGAGAAGTAACTGGAATTCTGCATTAAAAGCCTCAGATCCTTTCATGAAAAAACAGCTCTGGCTTAAAATTTCTCAGTGTTTGTATGCACTAATATCTGAGATATTTATTTCCTGTATTTAGTTTGGTACGTTCACCTGTCAAATTAAGAAGCAGACATCAAGTAGCTGTTGTTTGCTTTGAAAGCTTATGAGTATCATCTGGAAAAAAAAAAAGAATGGTTAAGTTCTGAGTCTTGTCTGACAAAATATTTTGTTAACAAAATGGGTAAACTGCCTGTGTAAACTTGCAAGTCAGAGACTATGACTAGCTTGAACGATGGTATTGTCTATTGATGCAGAGGATACAGCTCAGTTCTAGTAGTAGTCTGGGAATGAAAACTTCTAGGAAAAACAGGAAATCCTGCAAGAAGCTAGAGTAAGTTTGCATTTAGTATTCTGTGCAGTACTTTTCATGTTTTCATTTCTAAATCTTTATTTTTTTAATCACACATAACATTTTTGACTGTGTTTACCCAAGTCTGGTTGGCATTCTTGCAATGTAACTATCTCTAAACTGATTTTTTTTCCCTTCATAGATATGTGTAGTATTTTAAAAAGAGAGAAACAGAGAAATGAAAGGAAATGCATTATATGAAACAATGTAAAGGAACCTACATTTTGCATGCAGATACACACCCTTGAATTATTTTCTTGTAAAAAGTAATGTAAAATTTTTAGGCAATTACATATTTTGTGAAAATTCTTGTGATTTTATGACCTAAGAAATAATATAATTTGAAATGCAAAGGAATAAATTACAGTACAAAAACTTGCTTGAAATTATGGAATCATGCCTGTTAAAATTCATTAAATTTTTTTTCTATTGGATACAGTTGTAGATTGTGACACTTGGCTACATATGGGAATAATTGGCATGTTCAGGAAAGCATGGGCAAAACTGTTCAAGCATTAGGAAAATTTTCATAGAACTTCTGAATATGAAATCTTGTACTTCTCTGGTCTGGATTTCGCTGTGGCTGCTTGAGCACATAGCTTTAAACAGAGGTAAAAATGATAGCATGAAATCTTGAGCTGTTGTTTGTGGATCTGTATTACAAGGCTTGGGCCTGGGCAAGTACAAAATAGGCTGCACATTAGTTAATTGTTCTCTACATTTGTCTTGCTGCCGGAAATCCATCAAGTGAGCCAAGAGGCTTGATATTTTTGCAGTGATGTCTGCCCATAGTTTAAGGCTCTAGTAAGCTCAAATCCTTTGGGTAGAAGATGATGAAATGTAAGATGCTTGGGTGGGGGGAAAGGAATGCATTTTCTATTAAGCTAAATATAGATGTACTGATAACTATGCTTACTCTGCAGTTGAAGGACAGTAGCGCTTTCAAGAAAGGAGGAAGTGAGTTTTGTTTTTTCTTGTGGGTAGAAAATGATAGCACTTTTTTAACCATTAAAATAATTCCTGGGAGCTTCAGCATGTTTAAGCATTATCTTTTTTTGAGTCTGCTTAGGAAGTATGTATAAGACTTAGAGAATTGGAGCTGCTAGGCAGTTACTTTACTTGGTGGATCAATGGCTTCCCATTGCACAATATACAGCTTGCAAGGCACATCATTATTCTAATTATAGCCCTTCCAAACAATTGCCTTCTATCCCTTGTGTTCATAGCCTTGTCCCATTGTGTTTCAGCACTCAAGATGCCAAACCTTTTAAGTATAGCAGTACTGTGCTTGTAGAAATACTGTGCATATTTTACATCTAGGAAGGATTGTTTGATAATAGATATAAATGGTGATAGCAAACATTTAGCATTGTTCTTCCAGAACCTGAAACTGGAGGGCACTGTCTCGCTGCACCTCCCAAAAGTGCTCAGGGAAGAGTTGAGAATGCCGAGGTTATGCCTACCCTCACACTTAGACACAAGTACACATTGCAGCTATAAAGGGGAAATAAAGAAAATTAACCTCTGCAGAGCACCAATTTGAACAATGAATGGTTAGGGATGTCTAAAAGGGTTTGGCTCCCAGTGATTTCCAAGCTGTGTGCTTTATGGCTGGGTTACATCGAGTATCAATACTGTGGCAGTGAAGTGGTCAGTCTTATTTTATGAACAACTTGCACAACATTGAGAGCCCTTCAGTTCCTGTTCATGTGCACAAAGATATGCATGTGTTTAAGTGCTTTCTTAGACAGGGCTACATTGCTTTGTGCCTTGCAAGCAATCACTGAAACTCTCAGCTGACATTAGAACTTGTATTTAAACTCTTTCTTTGTCTTCCATGGTCATTGGGAGGGGAACTGCTGTGCCTATTAGTGTCAGTTAGTGTACACTTAGTGTACAGTTGTACTGTAGTACTGATGAAATCAGGAGAGGGGAGTGGGCACTTAAGTTTCTATGCTGCTGACTGTCCATGGAAGGTGCATATATCATGCTTATAAACTTTCACCTGTGTGTATGTTTAAATGTGTGAATCTGTGTTTGATGCTTATGGCCAAAGTGGCAGATGTTCATGCTGGAATCAGTGATAACAGTTTTCTGATGATTTGCTGGAACCAACTCTGTCTTTTATCACCTCTGAAACTTTGGCAGAAACTGGCTTCAAATCAGAACTCTGTTCTTGCTTTTATCTCAGTGAGTTAGTTCTGATATCTTGAGTCTCTTAAAACAAGGCTGACCAAAGGTGGGGCTTTTATTTGTGGAATTGCAGTGCATTGATTTACTTTTTTTTTTCTTGCCAATCATATATCCCCCAAACTTCCAGATTTTTCTAAAGGACAGATGTTTTAAATTAAATGTTGTCTTAACTTCTCACTCCAGCTGTCCCAATCTACAGTACAGATGATGTTGACAGACTCCTATTTGGAACCACAGAGTCTCAGCACTCTGGTTCCAGCTAGGCTCTGGGGTGATGCTGGGTTTCCTGATGGAAAAGCAAGTTAAGATCTGAAGATTTCTAGCTGAAATAAATTCTATGGGACTGACCCTGTCTGTGCTGCTGAAGTTTACTGAACCAAGCCTTGCACCCAGCGCTCTTTAATGTTATGTTTGTCACTTTCTGATGAAGAGGCTGTAATAGAGTATCTTTATTAACTGAAGTGTCACTAGTTCAGGAGATAAATGCACATTAATATTTATCACTCGCTGTATGCTATCAAAGATTATGTGAGAAATGACTTCTGCTTTGGTATTTCATCTGCTGTGATCTGCATAAAAGGTGTTGTGTAAAGAAATTCCCAAGAAAAACTGTTGATGTCAAATTGAAAGTGTTGCAGCAGTTTGGTGTACAATGTATGGCACAGAGAGAGGTTAGAATTAACTCTTAAATCTACTCTTTAGGTGAAACCATGCAGCACATATGATCATGGTGAAGGAATTGCCCTGTTGGAATAGTAACAAGTCTTGAATTAATTTTTTACTCTATTATTTTTTCTCCTGTTTTCCCTTTCTTGATATCATAATGGCATGCCAACTGAATACTGACCTTTGGAACTGATCAACTTCTGCACTTAGATGCTTAGTAGATAATTTGTTAGCAGCATTCTAAACTTTGTTAGAGACACAACAGTTTTTTTGCTGTGCCTCATCCAAAGATCAGAAAGAAAAAAAAACTGTGGGATGAAAATGTACCCTGAAAGCAACTGGAAATACAAATATGATTTGATATACTCTTCAAAATAGGCTAAGGTTCTTGGTTCAGATGATACTATAAAAGCTAATATATGTGATTTTAAAGCAGGTCTCAGTGATGATTGGCCATTCAGTTATTTGATGTCTGGTGAGCACAAAGTTTTGGAAGAAGCTCTTATGAAGTTCCAGACACACAACAAAAATGAGTTCTGCAATACTTTGTAGTTTTAGGGAAGGAGGTGGCAGAAAAGATCATGGGACTGCCTGTCTAAACACAAATGTAATGTTTTACTAAGTTGCAAAGGACGTGAGCATCAGACTCCACCTTTGCATACAATCACGATGTAGACTCAAGAAGAGCGTATGTTTGTTGGAGGCAGCAGTCCTAGTCAGACACATTCAAATCGTTAGTTGTACTGAGGTTACATGCCTGTGGCTGGAGGGGACATGCCATCACTAATCCAGCTCTTGGCTGGATTACCTTGAAAAATAAGAAATGGATTCCTCCACTGTGTGTGAAAAGCTTTTTGGCCCTCTTGAGTCCCGTTTAGTGTTGCAGCTGGGCTGGAGAGAAAGAGGGTAATGAAACCTTTGCATCCCAACTGGTTCCCTGCGGGCCTGATTGGAGGGGAGAAAACCCTTTCCCAGGAGCCTTCTGGAGGGACAAGGGGGCTGGAGCATAAGTGTTGATACAGTGAAGTACATTTCTAAAACCACATCCCAGGTTTTGGTCCCACTGGGTGCCATTAGGAATCGCACACTGCATGTAAGCAAACCCACTTTTAGTCTTTCAGGCCAGTTCTGCTCTTTGCACCCATCAGTTTGCCGCAGCTGGTGGCACCACACTGGTGTGAATAAAATCAGAACCCAGCTCTCAAGCTATGAGCACAGGTGTTTTGCAGAAGATCTTTCTTCTTTTAGTCTTGATGGACATACATGAGTCTATTAATTGAAGACAAAAATGAAGGAATCAGTGTTGTTATTTCTGGTGTGGGTTGGGGCAATGTTCTCTGGTGTGCCTACACAGCTTTCTGAAAAATAGCTATTTCCTTCTCCAGGACACTCAGCTTCAGTTCACATTCCCAAGGACTTTCACATTAGGGCAACTGAACAGTTAAGGAATGTTTTGGCAAAAAAATTGTAGTTGAGAGTGAATTACAATAAATAAAAAAAATAAAGAATGACAAAACCCTTTTTTCCTCATCATAAATACCTTTGTTGTATTTCAGGAGTTTAATTTCAGCTGCCCCTTTTCTTACCAGTTCAGTACTGTACACATACAGTTAATTTTTTTCTTTGTGTAATTTAGAACTAAGTTTCCAGTAGAAATAAAAAAGTAAGTAAAAATACAGTCAAATGGGTTTATCCAAACCCCACTATAAATTGAAGCTCGTCCCTTATCCAAATCTGTCACTTCGTCCTTGGCATAAATTATGTATCCAGTAATTCACTGATTTTGTAGCACTCCCGTTTCTCCCAAGTTGTTGATGCCTCTCCAAAAGTTTCGAAATCAGGGGCATAGTATTTCTTACTCTTCTCCAAATGCTACTTTTGGGTAGTTTCTGCTGGCACAGCTGAATGCGACCCAGTCAGAGGGCTCCTGCTCAGTAGGATCTGACGGTGGTCCTGTCCCATTGACGGCTGTGAAGAGAGCAGCAGCCCTTGGAGAATTCTGTAACCTGCTCTGAACATGTCTAGCTGCTTTCCTGCTGTGTATTTCCCCCGCTGCATTAACCAGTACACTGGGATACTACTTATTACCATGGGTATTATTCCTTTAACATTTTCCCCAGCATTGTGCAGAAGATCTTTTTTCAACATTTCAGCATTTCAGGAAACGTATTTGCAGCATTTTCTACAGCTTCTAAAAGGAAGATAATTGCAGAAGTTATGGCTTTGTTAGAGAGAGGCTTTGTTTAGTCTGCGATTCATATGTGTTTGTTTTCAAGCTTTTAAAAATGAAATCTCTCCAAAATATTTCTTAATTTTAGATATGGCAGTTGAAATATCGAAAGATGGAACCAAGGTTTTTTTGTAGTTTTATTTCTTTATGTGGAAATGGTTTAGGAAATGAATGTGTGTTGCCTAACTGTATTGCTTTTTTTCTTCTTTTTCTTTGGAGGCTGACAGAAACAATCCTGTCAGAAAGCTTCCAAATCTACTTCTATATGAAAAATCCGATGCTGTGATATCTGTTGAATTGTTAACTCCTGAGGAGAGTTTTTTGACTGAGAACTTCAGAAATCACCACTCTGTCTTTAAAATCTGTATATTTTAACACAGCTGATAATCTCCTGGAGTTTGTCATGTCAAGCTGTTTGTCTCCAGCTTTGAGATATGTAATATTTTAGTAAATTCTGAACATGCACCTCTTGTAATACCGTAAGCATGGTAACGCAAACCACCAAATACTGAAACTTGACAAAAAAATAATGTAAAAGCTAGCAGTCCATAGATTGCATTGCATATGACATCATATTTAACAAATAATTTAACCATATGTAGCTTTTCATATATTCATTCTTCTAATGATTTTGAAAATATGAGTTATTTTTTATTTATGCTTTTATAGTGCTTAGAAGCTGTTGTCCTAAGCCAGGACACCAGGCAAGGTTCTGTAGAAGAGGACTGAAGAATGACCTCTGATCCAAAGAATTTAAAATCTAGTTTTTGGGGTTTTGGGTTTGGTTTTTCTTTTTAATCCTCTGCAGCCCAGTTTATCTGTTTTCTGTGTGGACTCTTGTGTCTTACCAGTAAAGGCTAGTGAATAGGTCATACAAAGCACCTATCTAGTGACTGTATATTCCTTTTCAGATCACAGAAATTGATACCTAAGCCTGCTCTTGCCATTTTTAATTTTAATTGTTTCATCTCTTTATTTAAAAAAAAAAGTTTTAAGTCTTAGGGAGTGATATAGTCCATAACCTTTACTAAATATAGCTGAATCATGTTTATCTGGTTCTTTGCTTTATAAGCTACCTTTGGTCATCAATGACATGCTTGAACTAGAACAAATATAAAGCAAAAAGATGATACACTGGCTAGATACAGAATATGAACCATTGTTGTCTTTCTAGTATTTGCTTATAAGAGACACATGCAGAATAAGTATAAAAGAAACAGGCTGCAAGTAGAGTCAGTGTTTCTGAGGTATACTAGTTCTGTCCTCCATAGCCTCAGCTTGATTTGTAACCTTGGATAAGAATTCTGGCACTGCTGGTTTTTAGTCTGTAAATAAAAGAATGACCCTCAAATGCAAAATACTTTGGAAATAGAAAGTTTACTTCAGATAAGTCAGGTAGGATAATATTTAATGTTGTCTTTTATCAGCAGTAGAACTTTGTCTTGAAGATGCATATTTTCTGCAATAGTAATGGTTTACTTAATTTAATCATACCTTGCAAGTTTGGCTGCCTCTGATTAAGATGAGTGTTTCCTAGAGGATTTATAAGGCATTTTCTAGGTCTTCATCAAACATTTTCTATGTGTTCCTGACTATAGGTATCCAATAAATCATAGGGGAACCGTGACCAAGTTTATCTGGCACAGAATAAATTTTTTTTCAACAACTTCTAAAGGAAGATAAAGAGGGCAGCCTGCACAAAGCAAAGAATTCACTTAAAAGTATGTCTATAGTCCTGAGCCAAACGGAGGTTTTTGTGTTGTTATCCCCCTCCCATGTAATTTGTTTCAGGAAGTGTAATTGAATTACAGGTTTTTATTTTCTCAAGATTGGAAGTATCATCCATATTTTGTTTTTGTACCAGGCAATGTGGTGATAAGCATCATGATGTTGTTAATGATGTAAAATTGCTATCTGGAGACTTGAGAAACTTATTTTTAATCCAAAAAGTAAAAGGAAATACCAATAATAACAATAATTGGGATTTGTGATTGAAGAGTACTCAAATTACAGTATAAATTGACTATGGTTTTGCTATGATGTTGACCCTGAAATTGCAATCATGAGTAATGTGGAACTGACTTGTAGAAATATCCTTGGTCAGGATATCTTTAGCGGTCTTATACAGAAAACCTTTAAGCTGTGTTTAGAAATGTAACAACTATATGTATGTACGTTTTGTCTTTTAGGGCATACAGGACGGTTATTAAAATCTCTGTGTTTCACCAGTCTATCATTCCTACTGCTGCACATCATCTTTCAGATAACAATAAACAGTCTTGAAGCTGGAAAAACTATCCAACCTGGTTTTAACTGTGAGTAAAAGCTTTTAGTTTTTATTAGCATTTTAAGTGGTTTCAAAGGTAAAGCATTGATGAGAAGACACTTAACATTGTGCTCCTGTGGGTTTGCAGCTTGCTTCAGTTCCTCAGATTGTTTCCTTAAGACTTACTATGAATAAAGAACTGAGAGAAATGTACTGACTATTTTGTTCCCCCAGAAATGCATTTTCTTTGGGTTTAACACTGACACTTAGACTTTCTCAAAATTTCCTCCGAATCTGAGGTAGATCATAATTACGGATCATAATTCAGTGTATTAAGAATAAAATGAGATATAGTAATGAACACCTCTCTATCCATGCATTATGCTTCTGTCTGATGGACCTCAGGAGAGTTATTAATTTGATTTAACTTTAAATCTTGACCTCAAGATCTATGTTTCTAAACAGTATTTGTCTCTTTCTTGCCTGTCTTGTATGTGAAGAAGGATTTTCAGTTTTTATTTATAAGTAAACGCTACTTGAAAATATATTGCATGACATTTTGTATCTTCCTGTCTCAGGAAATGTTCTTCAATAATTCAGAAGCAAACGTTCTTTATTGTGGAGAAGTTAATTAAAATATCTGTCTGGTGATTTGAATATGTAACCTCGAGGTAGAAACTATTTGTACTTGTCTTACAGTGCTTACGTTTAACATTTAAACCTGTCAACTCACCGTTGATAAATGTCCATTTAATTCATCACAGAGTGTGCTGCTGCCACTTGAGTAAACAGTTGTACTACAATTCAACACAAAAAAATCCTTATGTGAAGTAAAGCATTTGACTTAAATTAAAAAAAAAAAATCTGAAGGAAACTTGGAGTGAACAGTACCATTTCGCCTTGAACTCAAACCATTTTGCAAAGTAAAAGGCATAATTGTGTTTAGGAAATACCTTTTTTAACTTGAAAGTCTTGGGCTTTGTCAGTTCAAATCAGACTTTCAGAGTCTTAATTATTTTTATTTCCAACATGTGTGTGTTACTGATTGAGTGAACTACATTAGTTGCTTTCCTATAACTGTTTAAGACTCTTATGAGTAAGAAAACATGATTTTTACTTAGATTATAGTAATTGTATCAGCTAGTCATTCTTTGTATGAGTAGAGATTTCCCGACTGTCCAAGACAGAGATACAACCACTGGCTTTTTCTTCTTCCTGTGGTGGGAATCAGGGCCTACCATGGGAACTGATTGAAAGAACTACTTCATCCTGAAGAGTCCACTCCTGAAAAAACAGAACATACCACTGCTCTCTGTTTATTAACAGCTGAGTGCAACAACTTCTATTCTAGATGCCATTAATAATGATTTCCTTACTCGGAGCCTCATGGAACAATGTGTATGACTGCAATAGTACATTAAATGCACCTCAGATTGCTCTCAGACACCAAGGTTGATTGACATGAGATTACCTAGATATTCATCATTAAGTTCTCTTTGCAGGTCTCTCTTAAGGTGTAGGGGGTGGGTTGAAGTTTCCTGTTGGGAACAGTATTTATTCCCCAGGAACTCCCAAACTGTGCCTGAGTGTTTTGGGAGAGAAGTTGGCTGTCCAAAGTTGTTTTGAGATTCTTTTAACTGTTTCGTAATATGAAAAATTCATCTGTTGAATTTCAGTACCTGAATATGTTTGCAGAGAAAGCCAGCACCATTTAATTTACTTGTACAGTTATATTTGGTGAGCTTGAGGTGAAGCTAGTGAAGAGCGGAGTGTGATACTTGGCATTATAGGTGATCTTCTCCCTGGGATCCAGTGGCAGGACACATGGGAATGGTTCAAAGCTGTGTCAGGGAGGATTAGACTCGACATTATGAAGTATTTCTTTATGGAGAGGCTTCCTAGAGAGGTGGTTGATGTCCCAAGCCTGTCAGTGTTTAGGAGGCATTTGGACAATGCCCTTAGTAACATGTTTAACTTTTGGGCAGCCCTGAAGTGGCTAGGAAGTTGGACTAGGTGATTATTGTAGGTCACATCCAACTGAAATATTCCTATTCTTTATTCTGTTGTTGCTCTCATGTAAATGAGGTGAGAGTAAGTACCGTAAATGTGCACTTTTGGTGCACTGCTTTCTACAGTAAGTAAAAAGAGGAGGAAGAGAAAAAAGTGTACTAGCAGAAAGGAAAAAATCCTTGTGATATTTTGGTTTGCTTTTAATTGCTTGTTTTTGCTATGATAAAGCATGTAAAATTTCTGTGTGTTCCTACAGTGTTTGTTCCCTCTCTTTCATCTTGCAGGGAATTTAAAGCTGATTCTGTAACTCCATAATTTGCATCTTAGAAATGAATAAATAAATGTTTTAACTTAATTCTCTATCTTTTTTGTAATTTGTTGGCTTCTTGTAGCTAATAATCTAACTCCTCACAGATCCAGAAATAGGTGAGAGTGGGCTATACCTTTGTTTTCCAATTCTGTAGGTTAGTTTGTCTCAGTATGTTCAAATGCCAACTTCTGAATCAAAAGATCATTTTCTGGTTGTAGTTTTTCTTTTCACACTGCTGTATTAAAGCCTCTGAAAATATTTTCATTTTGGTAATAGAAACACTTAAAAATGTTTAAATTAGAGGTGTGATACAGACTATCACCTCTTAAACCTTCTACAGTTATAGTTTCATTTTGGAAATGAAGAACAACTATCCTTTATCTTTTACATCTAGAAGCAGTTTAATTTGGGCCATCTGCAAGAGCAAAGCAGACATGCAGAATGTCAGGTTCATTTTAAATTATTCTGCTCTTATCCTGGATTTATGTTATTGAAAAATCACCTGATAGATACTATTTATGATATGTAAGTCCTGGAATGTTTATGTTTAGCTTCTCCACCCATTTCTCTCTTAGAGCTCATATACCTTCTCTTTTAGGATGGCTAGAAAATGCTACAGCGTTTTCTAAGTTATACAGGAGATGTGTGTTGGCAGGTCGATAGAGGTGTTTAAAAATGTTGAGCCAATGCAGGGCTCTTATTTCTTCAGAGCCTTGAGTATTGCCTAGCACTAATAAAAAATTATTGTTAGAACTCCTTATTTAGCATAATGAAAGGTTTCTGGTTAGCCACAGCTGCATTGTAGGGAACTCACATTGATAATTTCTTTTTAAAATCGGAGTTCATATAGGAAATTAAGAGAATAAATACAGAAAAGGTGATTGGGCTAATTGCGTTAAGCTATCAAGAGCCAGATAACCAGTCTTGTTTCATGTTTTATACCTCATAAATAAGAGTATGATTTTGAGATGTAGTAGTATTCATGCAGTAACATAATTTCATTGTTAGATTTGTGCTTCTGATGGAATAAAATTCTGATTATTAGATTAGGTAATGTCTTTTGCATATAGAATCTGTGAGATGAGATGAGAAATGGAAAATTAGATCACAGTGTTATACATAGTCTTGTTCTTCAGTATGCAAGCTACAGTTCTTTCCTAGGATTAGTTTTAAACATCTTTAAAAATGGCATTTCCACCAGCAGGAATGTTTCCCTTGATGCTCATTTAAAACTTCCAATAAATTAATGCAATTATTCCTCATCATCCTACTCCTCTGTAAGTGCATCCTCTTCTTGTGTTTAGTCTGTAAAAATGCCCCAGTTTCTTCTTCTCTTTGATGTATGTATCCATTTTTTTTATTTTGGGCTGACTGTACCATCTTTCAGAACTGGATTTTAGTCCATGAGAAATGCAACTGAGAATAGATCAACTATTCACTAATTAAGTGTGTATTTTGTTTGTTAGAATAGAAAACGGAACATTTAAGGTATATCTGGCTGCTTTTCCTATACGTCAAATAACAGAACTGATGGAGCTGAAATAGATACCTGGAAATCCTTTTAAAGGCTTTCTGTGAATTTCTGCATTTGTTTACTGTGTATAGCTTGGGTGCTTTATTTACAAAATGCTTATGTGAAGAAAAAGGGAGAATAGGCTTAAAGCAAGAAGTTGCCTAGATAGCTTCACTGTTAGATCATGGGAACTAAATTCAGATACTATTCTCTCCCCAGTGTGTCGTGGTGAATGTCAAACAAATGCATGCCACCATTGTGGAATCATAATAACTTTCTGCTTTAGATAAATTTTGAAATGATTTCTTGGCTAAAAGACCATCCTGTGTTTGCATTACTACCAGCGTGCCCCTGAGGTTTTGGGTTATATTAGGAAGTAGCAATACTCAGTACAAATAAATGATGTTTCACCATTTATTGAAAGCTCAGACTCAGAACTGCAGCTGACCTTTCATAGGAATGAATAATTACTTTCTCCAATAGAGCTGGTGAGATTTCATGTCTTTTGCACCCTCCTGAGCATGCTTTTAGGGTTGTGCTGGTTTACTGCATCTGTAAAGATGACAGTATTTCTAGTTGGAGTTATTAACCCATTGGAAATAAGGATGTTGCTTTTACTTATAAAAGGGCAAGATATTAAGAGTTTTCATACAGAGCTATGTATTTCTGTTTCAAAGGTGAGTGACAGATGCATGGAGGACTTCAAATACCATGCCTTCCTGGCCCAAAGCCTGCCCAGAGTCTGAGCATATCTCAAGGGCTCATTGGCTCTTTGGACACATCATTTCATGAGAGGCTGCCTTGAAAACAAATATTTTGAAAATACTGCAAGTTTTTAAATGCTATTTCATGAAACAAATAATTCCTATCATTCCCTGATCATGAATTGTCTTGATAATTTTGACAATTTTAATGTCAAAGATGTTACTTCATATGAAATGAAATTAATCCAAATGGCACCAAGAAAACTAATAATTTTATGTAGAAGCATCTGAGAAGAGGTCATAACAAAGTAAACATTTCATTTTAATAGAGGAAGAAGTCACTATGTCCTCTGGAATGGTTTTGCTTACCAAAATCAAAGGTAAGTTACACACATTAAACAGTGCTCAGACGCTTGCATCCCAGACAAACTAGCTTATCTTTCTTTAACAGATACATCCATTCCTCACTGACCAGGCAGATGCTCAAGAAGCCTTCCAAACAACTGGTTTAACTGCAAAGTTGTGAGATCTGTAGTTGCCTCCAACATATGTGTAACTTGCTCTTCCTTTTTGTTTAAAGAAATCTTCATTTCAACATTCTAGGGTTTACCTGATCCCTTCTTTTGACCTCATACCTGCATTTTCTCGCATTTCTTTATACTGAGATGTGTAGAGACTGAAGTATTTAGTCTCTTTTGCAATTGCCTTGGGCTGTTGTAGTCGAAACTAAAATAGATGTCATCTGTAGCTTATCTCAGTCTGAAAATGTGTGTTTAAAGCAAACCTTTATTCCATTAAGAGTGGGCATTATCTGCATTGTAATCATATTTTTGTGTGCCATCCCAAAGATCATAATACTGGCTAAAGTCTGAGTAAAAAGTTGCCTTTAAATGATTTAGGAACAGTTCTCTCTGTTATTACAGAAGTTGTCAGATTGTACTTTTTTGGAGAGTTGTCATTGTGCTTTTAGAGGAGAAGGTTCAGAAATTAATTCATGTTTCAAGAAGGACTGTGAAGTATCCATATAAGAAAAGTTTTTGTAGAATGAAACCACCCACTGTAGTATTGCAGAAGGGTTGGTAAATACAGTACAAACTTACAGCGTTTGAAGCTTAACTAAACCAGTTACAGAGTGGTGAGTGGTGGTTCAGTGGGGAAAAAGTTACACGCCAGTATTTTCATAGGAGATATTAGGCAGATTCTGCATAATCTCTGGCACCCATGCAAGACTGACAGTACTAAATCCCATAACATAAAAGTCTAGTTTTAATGGAATTCAGACACCTACCTTTTTTTGGAGCTTTGAGCTACAGTTTGTATTGATTATTAAATTGGTATAGACAGCTAGTTACCTGGGAAAACTTTTTGCTCAGTTTTTATGGGAGATCAGTTACTTCATGTGTTTTGCCTTTGTGGTATGTCCTCACCAAGCTATCTGAAGCTTTGTTGCTTTAGTATCTTGGCAAGATACTAAAGGCTGAGCATGTGAGAGGCTGAAAATGTTTCCAGAATGCAGGTTGATACAACTTTTTAAAAATGAAATGGAACTGTGAAAATACTGGGTTTATTCAATGTCAATACATGGATTTTTATCCTCCTTATCCCAAGCAGTAAGACTGTCTCTTTGTGGTACTTCTATCTGCCTGGTGACATGTGGATTTTAAAACCTCTGCCTTGACTGAGCATGTAGACTCCTTTGAGAAGGGACTTTTCTTTGCACTGTATGACCTGCAGCAGTAGCTGGCTGTATGGATGGGGCTTATGGAGATACCACAGCTTACAGAATAATGAGAATACGATTTCATCAGAGCTTTCCTCTTACCAGCGACTGTCTCTGCAGCATGAGAACCATTCATCCAAATCTCCACTGAGAGAGAGGTAGTTCTGCAGAGATTAGCAGAGGGAGTGTGTACATAGATTGCAGTAGAGCATTCCTAGCTGAAGTTCCTGTCATTCTACTTCACGTGGCAAGAACCTCTGAAAACCCAACAAATGATGGAAAGGCAGGAGACATGCTGCTAGGGGCAATAAGGGGTTAATGTAGTTCCTATCATCTCTGGTTTCATACTGCACTGTTTGTTGCATAGGTGATAGAGAATCATAGAATGTGTTAGGTTGGAAGGGACCTTTAAAGGCCATCTAGTCCAAGCCCCCTGCAGTAAGCAGGGACACCTTTAACTAGAGCAGATTGCTCAGAGCTTCATCAAGCCTGAGCTTGAATGTCTCCAGGGATGGGGCCTCGTCCACCTCTCTGGGCAACCTGTTCCAGTGTCTCACCACCCTCATAATGAAGAACAACCTCTTAATGTCTAATCTAAACCTACCCTGCTCTAGTTTGAAACCATTGTCCCTCATCCTATCACTATATGGCCTTGTAAACAGTCCTGCATGCAGTATCTGAACCATGAAACACATAAAAGGAAATTTCTCTGTGAAGACAAGGAATACTTGGGACTAAAAAGAATGCTTAGCCATAACAAAATACTGTGAGATCAGGTTGTGGTAGCACAAGTACAGTCATTAGACAAGGTCTTAGAAAGTTGTGTTGCTGTACAGTATTACTCATCACCATTTCTGACTGTCATTTCAGTGTTCCATGAATCAGAAATGTGTAGCTGTAAACATTTAATCAGGGGTGTCAGCATGCCTTTTTTTTGTTTTGGCCTCACCAGAAACTTGCAACAATAGTTTATTTTGCACATAAAAGTTAATCTTAATTTAATTCAGTACACATTGAATGTCAGCATTTCTTCAACACTTTTAGTGTAACTTTATGCAGCCAGGAAATTTATGGCTGGGGAAACAGAAGCTTCTGTAATTGCTTCTTAGGCATGTATGATAAGTCCTGCTTAATTTCCTGCTGGGTGTTACTGCCTAGCAGCTCGGAAAGTTGGTGTTCATTGTATTTATGGAGTCTTTATTTCTGGACTCAGCGTGCTGCCATGTGAAAATTGAGCAATATTCTAAATACTCATTTTCAGCCCTGATATATAACACTTTCTGTAGAATGTATATAGTTACTCCGTGAACACGTTAGCATACTCATTTCTGTTCCTCCGTCTAAGAGGCCCTGACACAGGAGGCGATCCTTCTCACTGCCACTCACAGTTTGGTTTTTGACAGTCAGATTTGCATTGGAGATAAGAACTGGGAAACTGCTGGGTGGCCCGTGAGGTATACATGGTCATGTTTCTCAAGGTCTTGTGGAGGGATTCTTACCTTGCACCTGAGGGAGCACCCAGCATGCCTGTGGATGCTGTGATACAGACTTGGACAGTTTTCCTTTTTTGTGTCCCAGTTGTAGTTAGGGTGAGTACACCTGACTATGGTGTAGTAGAAAAGAAGGGTAACCATCACTTTGTTTTGGGGGCTTTTGGTAGGAGGGATCAAGTAGCTGTTGTCTCTCTCCCTCTGCCCTCTTAAGGATAGGAGCTGAAGTAGCAAATGTAAGGAAGAAATGAAGTCTGGCTGTGAAGGAGAAGGCATGTTATTAAATAGCAGCGAGGAGAAAAACGTGTGGAGGAGGTGAAAACAAAAGAGAGTGACTGTTAAGTTCATTTGTATTTTTGGTTAGTGCTTTTAGTAAATTGAGCAGCACAGATGCAAAAAGGAGCCTCCTACATTTTTGTAAGTAGCCACTCCCTCAATTGTCCCCTAGTTGCATACTTCCTATGGAAACATTGTTAGACAGTATGTGATGTAACTGCTTTCAAGTCCCAAGTTACTAGAGAGTCTGTTTTCCACATCGTGAAAAGCTTTTGAAGATGACCAGCAAAGTCAGAAACAGGCTGCTCACACAGATGGAATGACAAACCTTGTCTACGGAGTGAGACCTTCACACTCACACCAGCCCTGCTGTTACAGTGGTTATCTTGGCTCACTGCTCACTGGGAATGTTTTGGTATAGTAGTATGGGGGTGTAAGGGCCAACATCATGGTACTTTAGTAACCAGCATCTCTGGGCTGTTACAGAGCACCATGTTGAAATGTTCCCTGGCTGGTTGTTCAGATCACTCTAACACAAATATTTTACTGGGGAGTCTTACTGTAGAATTACTGTTCAGGAATAGGAAACTATATATTTTTGTGTCGGACACTGTTTAGACAAATGCTTTCCACTGAGAATAAATATTTCACTTTATTTCTGAGGATCTGTCTCTTCTGTTTGGCTGTTTACATCTTTATGTATTGCTTTTCGTGACGTAATCTGAGTATTTCTAGAAAGCCAGGTTTGTTAGTGTGATACTGTGAGTCTTGGCATACGCCCATGCCCACGTTGTAAGTTTGAGGGGGTTTGGTCCCTGCGTCTGAGCCTGCTGTGTCTCTTCATGCTTTACATCGGCAGCATGACCTGGGAAGCATACAGCAAGTTTGAGGTGACAAGCTGACAGCTGCTCAGTAGAACCATTCTGACACGAGATGGGCATCAGAGCTGGAGGCATGGTTGAGGTGGTGTGTCTTGGGGTGGCAGCTATGAGGGGCCATCCCTGGTGGTGCAGAACCCCTGGTGGGTGGGCTCCCCTGGGCAGTGTGGGCTGGAGGAAGCTCAGGCTGAAAACTAGGTCTTGACTCGAGGTTAACCTCGAGTTGAAAGAACTGGGTTTACTGAGCTGTTCTGTGGAATCTGTGACGTAAGACAAATCACCCTGTGAAACAAAGCAAAAGGCGTCGCTCACATAAATATGGCTTGGAGCCATCCAAGGAAAAAATGTTTTCTTCACAGGCTTGAACTTAAGATGCCTTGGTGGGCTCTCCTGCATCAGCATGTTAGAACGTAATCCTAAACCTGGGTCAAATACAAGGAGACCTTGCCCACTTTGAGTTTACTTCCAAATGGAAAATCTGTCTTAAAATTCTCTTCAATTTCTGCCAGATATACAAGTCACACAGTAACCACACAGGGCGTGAGAGGCTCTACACCTTTTGTGTAAACAGTGTGCAGCACATCTGCCATGTTTAACAAAATAAATAAGAATAATTCCTTAACATTCAGGAAGAAAACACGTCCTTCACAACTTTGGAAGGAAGAGAACTTATTTGATGATTTCCAAAGTTTTCAACATCTTTCTTTTGTTTCATTACAACTCTAGCATTTACCTGATCTCTGATCTGGAGTATTCTGCCATTTCCATCTGTATATACTATGTTTACTGCTGAATTTTATCACACTGTATCCCTTTAGGGATTTGTTTAAAGGAATCAAGAAACTGAATTTCAGAGGAGTTACAGCTATCATCTAGACTAAAACCAGGAAGATGTTCAACAGCATCCATAAAAGTTGTATTAAATGACAAATATTTCACAAAACTGCAATGTTATTTTTATGTGTCTAGAAATAAGGGAGAGTACAACACTCTGTCTTTCAAAGTCCAGTGACTGGAGGATTAACTTGATTTCTAGATGTCAGAAGTGTTATTTTGAAAACTGAAAAGAATTTGAATACTCTTTTCACACTGAAATAGCATGAAGCACTGACAAGCATTTATGATGCACTCCAGCCGGTGGCTGGTAAGAGTTTTCTCAAGCTTTTTTGGGGTGTAGAAGAGTACGTAGAGTGCAGTTCCTGAAGGGAATGGGGAGTGATGTAATTTGGAGTGCATTCATTAGTAAAAGCTCCTACTAATATATTTATGTTACGTATAATCATACATTTCAGAAGATGACAGCCAGCCCCAAATAAAAGGCATGCAGCCATGAGAACTGGTAACACTTTATGCATTTTTCTCTTTAATTCATGCATCACCTTACCTACAAAGTTGTTATGGTCAAGAAATGCCATATAGCAAATTGTTTTTTCAGGGCCTTTTTGGCACATGAGTTTAGAATGTTGAAGTGCAAAAAGAGGATTTTTAACTCATCCTTTTGAGCCAGCAGAGTTTTGACCTGGTTGTGGATTGTGTCCCTGCGGTTTGTTGGCCATGCCACAGATGACTACATAGCAGGTTCCAGGAAATTGCTGCTTTTTCTAGACCTCACAGGTTTGTCTGTGAATAATGCAATGTTTCATGAGAGAACCCATGTTCTCACCTCCACCGTAGAAATGTTGAAGGACTCCAATTACACTCAGAACAGGCTCCATTGTAGAGTCTAGCAGCATACCATCATTCTTACAAATACAGCCCTTCGTTTAGGTGCCGAGCTGGATTTTAATGGTCCTAAAAATCTTACATCCACCTGCAGGGTGTGGTGGTCTAGTGTTAATTAAACACAGATGCAGTATAAAACTTGTGGAATTATGAGACATACTGGTGAAAGTCTTATTTATAAGTCTGGACTGGGTTTTTTTCCCCCCTCTCCGTTTGAATAGAAAGGAGATTAAAAAAAAACTTTTTATGTGGCTAACTTTTTCTGTATACATGCAGATGTGAGGGAGGGACTCTTCCAGACTGCAACTGATATCCCAAATACCAGGAAAGTAAAAAATAATTGGAGCTGGTGTTGTGCTGGCAACAGTTCCAACTTTGTAACACTTCTTAGTCTCCCAGTTCTCATTATTTCATAGTTATCCTTTACCCGATTTTCAGCTACCTGATGTTTTATTTGCATAAAAATAAAATTCAAGACTGAAGCACAAACATCCAGTGCTGTGTGAAGGGGGTAAGGGATGCCTTTTAAACTGCTGTCAGATTGTGCCTAATTTCTTTCCATGACAAAGAAACATATTTTCATCTTCAGGGGCCTCATTCCTACATCAGGAGTTTTCTGTGCTTATTAAGTTTAGAACTACACAGCAACCTGTGCAATTTCAGTAATCAGGCTGATTGGATTACCCCATTAGGCAACCTTACTAAACTGGGAGAAGAAGACATTTCAGCATTTTTATTCCAATAATAACATTTTATTTTATGAAATTGTCCAAAGTTAAAAAACCCTGTAAGTACCAGTGAGGAAGGAAGGTGCTTTATGTGGACGATAGTGTAGAAGTTCAACTTTGACTCCAAGAATGGCACCTTCCAAAAATACACGGAGAGATATAAAACAAGCAAGATTACAAGGGATTAAATACTTTGAGATCCAAGAGAAAAAAGTATGTGATTTTATTACCAAAATGGAAATCATTTTAGCATTGTCTGCAATGCATAAATGTGTCACATGGTAAATAGCTGTTATCTGTAGAATGGAGATACTGAGCAGCAGTGATTTGATGAACATGTGCTCCTTGGTCAGATGCACAGTAGCCACGAAATGTGCAGGAGGAGGAGTGCGTGAAACCAGGGCTAAAGGCAACAGATACACATGCAGGTTGTCCATCAGTGTCTGGTTACGCAGCTCAGAGTCCACGTTGGACTGGCTTTCCTACAGTCCTTGAGGTTACAATTCATGCAGCTGTTGCCTCAATGAGATTTGGGGGAGGGAATTGACATATATGAATAATTTTTTTATTCACAGCGCTGGTTCAAATAAACCTATCACTTTCCAGTGCCAATTCTAAGTGTCATCAAGAATTTTATAGGGATTGACAGATCAGATTTGTCTTCTTAGCATATAGATGTGAGCTGTGGTTCTGCCCAGTATCATAATTCTACAAACACGTGGGGCTGGGCCTATGTTCTGCTACTGTACTCTCATCGTATCATATTTTTATGAGGACTTTTAAGAAAAGTAAATTTCAGCTCACGAAACTACACTGCTTTGAGAATGAAATACCACCTGTTCATTGCCATCACATTCTCCCAACAGCCTTTCCATGAGTTAGATTACAGAAAACCTATAATCATGAATTTAAAAATTAGTTTTATGACTTCTCATGTCCTCACTGAAACATTGTCAGAATTCTCTCATATATGATAAAAAATATAATCCTGAGCAAAGAAGTTCACAGAGTACACATCTACATAAAACAAAGCTGGAATGCTCTTGTGGTTTCATGACATCTGGAAAAAGTCAAAGATGGGTTTCCACGTCTACCCTATGTCATCCTGGATAACAATAAGAAAATGATACCACATTTCGGAGCTCACAGTTGTTCCTGTAACCTTTTTCCTTTAAGCTATAGCAAAGAGTGGAATGTTCTCCAACACACTGTATTGAACTGCTAAGTGATGTATTTGGTCAAAGGTAGAAATGAGCATTTGTATTTTGCTATCTAATTTTCCTAGCAGCAAGCAAAAAATTTACCTTTTTTGGGTAATGGCAGCTCTCTATTTCAAAGACTTCTCAAAAATTGGTTGAAGTATTGGGTTTGTTATCTTGGAAATACTGAGCATCAAAAGCTTCATGCAATTCAGGTATTCCTTTTTACAGGAGTTACATTTTGTTGTACAGTAACAGTTACTGTAAACACTATGAAGCATTTAGGCTTTATTAGGATAGTAATTTACGTAGAGGATATTGAATTTTAAGTGGGTGTCTCATTAGCGGTGATTGACAGGACCTGAGAGTCATAAAAGCAATCCTGCATGTATTGTAGCTGGTGCTGCAGCAAAGCCAGTGTGCACACTGCGGGTGCTGGGTTAAAGACAGTGAGCTGCCTAAGGCTGGTAGCTCACTGTTTCCTAAGTGCACTAGATATCTTTTTTGCTTCCTAAAAGCTTTGATAGACGTAGCAGCAGTTTGCTTTTCTGTGAGCAGGTAGAAGATGCGTTGTTAGGCTGTTTCATGGCAGTAGAATGCAAGGCTTACCTGCCCACGTTGTGCAAGGAGGATTTAGCAAAAGCAGCCACAGACCCTTGCTTTTTCTGTTCTCTGTTCAAAAAGCTATGATATGTAATTCTGGAAATTAATAATGGTTAAATCATCAGACTGAGATGACATTACACTAGGTCTCTTAAGATTTATTGATATTTTTGATATGAGAAAAAACCCACCAGTTTATGTAAAATGGGGAAAAAGTTTCTTGTTTGCTCTGCTTGTCTTCCCTTGCTGCCTTCTGCATGTCACACAGTGGCTGAATTCACCTCTGAGATCTTCGCTGTCACATTGTCTTTGAGTTAGGACCACTGCCAAACTGATCCCATGTTTACAGATGGTTTTGTTTATGTTACTGTTGGCTACTTTCACCTTGGAGTCGTACCTTTTTTTGGATCTATTTTATTCCAATCGACTATCTTCTATATTTGGGTCAGTGCTCACAAAGTTTGGCCTCTGTAAATTTTTTATTAATGTTAGAACCCATCCCCCTAACATATGGGATACAGAAGACACCACAAAGAAAGCTGTTATAAAGCAAGCTGTTAAAAAGCCCAAAAAGGTTTATGAGCTGAAAAATTTGAGTTTGGAGAGGGGAATACAGACTTTTGCAATGCTGACGCTAAATCCATTCAGATGTAAATCAAACCCATCAGGAGCACACTGCTCTTTAGATACTTCATTCTAACATGTTTTTGTTCGCTATGCCTTTCTCAGTTGGAGGTTGTATATGAAAGCTGTTAAAAGGAAAAAAATAATGTATTCCTATGAAGATGAGTAGTATATTTTGGAATTCAGAAATGGTAGAAAAGTCGAGTAATATTTCAGCATAAATAAAAATGAGTGGCTTTTTTTGTTTTGAAATTCTTAGTTCAGGATGTGGATAGTTAGGTCATAATCTCTCTGGATATTTCCCTGTGTTTAGCTAAGCTTTGAATGATGACCTCCGTTACCGGGAATCTTGTGCATCTTTATGTAGGGTAGAGTCTAATAATGGAGGCCTTGAAATTAACAGTGTTCATATACATTTTCATACATATACATATATTTTGTGTGGTTTTAAATGTTTGCATCTGTTTTATCTGGAGGTTTGTTTTAATTCGTGTGACTGTATCTCACTTGATGCTTCTGGTTTAAATGTCATTACACTTGTTTCACACTACAAATATATTACATTAAAAGCATTTGTGCGGCTCTGTCTGTACCCTGTGCTATTCTGGGAGACCTCTGTGACTGGTGTGTCTCTGCTGTTGCTCTGTCTTGGGAATGGGATGTCGCTTTCCTGTTTAAACTTTGGCATTCAGTCAAGATATACCCATTTGTAGTTGTTGTTCTTGGAGTTTGCAACAATTCAACTTCCTTGCTATCTCCAGGAACTGTATGGACATCCTCAATCACTGCATCCTCTGTGGAAAAGCAAAGATGAGGATGAACTATCTCATCAGATAAATTTTTGAAGCTATTATTAGAAGGTGTCTTTGAACAGAGTGAGTGACAACTAAGTTTGTGTTCAACATATCAAAATCAAACGTCTGAGATCCCCTTATACAAGGACCAAGACCAGGTGCAGTCCCTAGTCTTATGTCATTACCCCAGCTGGATAATTAGCTGGATAGGTTAGACTGGATTTTGTCAGCAAATATCATCACAGCTGTGCAGATTATCTCGAAGTGACAGAAGAACACATTTAATTGAGGATTGTTGTGCTTTACCCATAGAGAGTTAATACTTCTTGGTGCTAAAGAGATTGACCAGTTGCTAGGAGATGAGGACTTTTTAAGTTTCCCTTCATAGACAGCATTTTCATGTTGTGATCTACCAACCATCTGACCTTGAGCATACCTTGCCTGCCAGCCATTGGGGGGACATTATCAGTGTTTATTTCTTACACTAACAAAATTAAAGAGCCATAGTGATCCACTTTCTAACCTGTTTGTTTACCCTGGTGCTTCTGTTGGTACCTGCAGGAGCAGATTTTGTAGAGCTGGCTCAGGGATCTTCCTACAGACCTCCTGTTCAATTTATCGTGCTTTGGTTCTCTCTCTTACTCAATTTTGTTTCCTAATAATGCAAAACCAGACAGTTTTTTTCCCTACAAAAGACTTCGTGTAATACATTAAAAAAATCAATCAGTAAGGTACCAATAATGTAAACATTTAAAGTGCAGAATAAGCGTTATAGAATTTTGCCTGAAATGTGCAGAGGTGCTCAGCCATGGATCTAATATGCTGCCAGCAGAGATGCTGATGATTCCTAAACAGAAACTTCATCTTTTTTCACAGGGCATCCAGTGAGACCCTCAGTTGGAGAACATCAGTGGGGAGCTTGCGCTGGTTTTCCTTTCTGAATCACTGGAAACCAGGCTCTGGTTTTCTTTTGTATCTGTAAAATCTGTTCCTTTTGAGTAAACTATACAATTATTATGTCTTGCCATCTAATGTAATTTTCTTAATTGGCTAATTGCTTTATCCACATACCAAGCATAAGTCAGCCTCCATGGAAGTGTTGCTCGTTAGCCGCATCTATGTTCACTTAGCCCAGCATATCTTTACATGCTATATTTAGATGCCTTCTGTGGTGCATTTTGTCTTGAGTACCATATATATCCTATGTAGACCCTGCCTAGTCCTTTGGCTGCAGACATCTGGCTTGTTAAAATAACAGGACACCTTATTTTTCAGTTGTGCTGAACTTTTGCTTACATCTCTAAGCATGTTTCCTGGTTTCTGCTTCCTGCTTCCTGAGATCAGCAGGAGGTGTCCCAAACATTAACGCTTCTTGCAGAAGTGCAAATGCTAACCTGTTTGTCACGTAAGCATTTGACCTGAGTAATTTGCCTGTCACGTTTCTGATGACCCTGAAAGAATCTCTTCTAAATAAAAAAATAAAAAGCTGTTATGACAGTATTTTGTGTTTCATAATCCTGATATCATTTCTTGGCAAATCCACTTTTTCAGGCATGAGTGCCAGCAGCTCACTTCATCAGCTCTCAGTACATCTCTAATGGCCAGGAGCTCTGGTACATTTTAGGTGTACACAGATGTTCCACCTGTCAGGGTCTGAGGCTCTGGGGAACAGCGGTGAAACAGCTTAATGGTGAAACTAGGACGGATACAGAGAGAGAGGTGATGTACACTGAATCAAGAAATAGTAATTTGTTAACTTTCTTACTTCATGTGGGATTTCCATGCAAGAAGAGGAGATCTTCTAGGGGACAGCCATTCTGATCAGCCAGTTTCAAAGAGGAAAGAGCAAGGAAGAGTGTTGGAGTGGGGAAATATATGGGTTCGTTGGGCCTGATGCAAAAGGAGAGGGACAGTCTGTGTGACCTGAAGAGAAACGTCCAGCCATCTTGAGGGAAGTTGAGAAGCTGCAGAAGCATGTTACTGAACATCGTGATTCGGTATTGCACCCCAGATCAATATAGCCTTGAGCCTCCTTTTCTCTCAGCCTTTCCTGATATACTGGATCCTAAGAATCCCCTCAGCTTTTTTGTCTTGTCTGGGTTGCAGAGCTTTCGAGGCAAGTGCTGTCTGTACACGTGTGTGTTTTTACAGACCCCAGCCCACATGGATCCCAGTGTTTCCTGGCCCTTACATAGTGCTGATTTTCTGGCACTCACCAGAAAATATATTGTCCTTGAATTTAGAAAGTGAGTTTACAGAACTGAGTTTCTGGCACAGGGATGCACAAAATGCAAGATATCTTAAGGAAAGTAATTTAGATCCCTGATGATCTTGTGCATTAATTAAAGTGCAGAATTTGTTTCTTGGTTTCCCTTTGACGTGTGCTGGAAACACATTAAAATGACTCCTTATTTTCCTTTTTAGATTTTTAATTCCTGTGAAATTCAGGGGGTTTTTGTCAGTTTCAATGCGCACTTCTCAGCATACAATGTAATAGAAAGTTATGTTCACCTCTGAAAGCTAAGAGCTAATTCTGCCTGCAGCACCCACATCACTCCGTTAACTGCTGAAGAACAGCTGCACAAGAGAGAAAGCCCTGAATTATTTAACAGGTTTTTTTTAAAAAAATGAAAATCTCTGGTGTCAGTCCATCTCTTTTTCACTACCAACTGTGAGTTAGTAGGAGGTAGGGGTTTCTAGCATCTTTCAGGGTCCATCATTCACGTGTGAAAATCTGTCAACCAAAAGCTGCTCATTGATCCATCATTTTCTCTCTTCAGATAGGTATGGAGTATAAGGTGTTACTTTTGATGTAGTGTGCGTGTTTGTTCGCTGTGGTGTAGAAAAGCAGCTGTTGGTTATTTCAGTTAGAGGTTTGACCCCCTGGGCTTGAATCGCTTGAGCTGGCTTGTTGCCTTTGTTCTCGTTTTGCAGTTCACACCCTCACCCTTTAACTTTTCATGACCGTGGGCCAGCTGTTGCACCTGTACAAATCCCGCTGGGCGCTCCGCTCTCAGGGTTGGTGCCATGATGCAGGGAAACCCTATTCAGCAGGGTCACTTCAGCGTTAGGAGTTAAGATAGGATTTGTCCCGCTGGCATGACTCACGGTCGGTAGATAATTAGAACCTCATGCCAAACTTTTGCTATTCACATTTGAAAAGAGAGCAGTAATTTTTTATATGTATTAACTGTAATTGCTTACTGCGATTGACAAATGTATTACTAATTCTACAATTACTTCGCTATGAGGCACTAATAGGAAAAAAACGTACTTGAAGTCTGCAATCCCTCTTGTGAATTAATCCTTAATTCTATACATAATGTTGACTTGAGCAGATATTTACTTAAAGCTGGAAATTGCTTTAAAATCTCAAGTAACATGTAACTGATGCCATATGAGAAAGTAAGTTGGATTAGTAACAAATAACCTGCAGAGCTATGTCTTTTCCTTGTATATGAGTAGTTTGGGAGAGGGTTTTTTGTTTTGTTTTTTTCTTTTGAGTTGGGGTGGCCAGTTTTTGCATCCTGAGAAAGAAACAAAATCTTGAGCAATTTGAATATAGCTCATTTTCAACAACTGCTATGAATACTGGGTGTGGGGCTGACCTACTGCAGGGGTCATGATGACCTAGTCATCATCTTTGATCTTGGAAGGAGGTGGAGAACAGGGATGTAGAAAACCAATAATGTCTCCTGTGTCTTTCTACCTACACATGCAGCCATAATGGTGCGAGGGATTTCCTTCAATATTTGTGGACTATTCCTGGGGTTCCTCTATCTTTTATCCTCTGAAAGGCTGGCCTTGCTTGCCTTAAGACTTCTGGCTCTTTGGAGTTTTTTGCCATGAAGAGTGTTTCAAGCCAGGATTATGAAGAATCAAAGTTTTCCCTCCCACTGTGGGGAGGAGTATTAGGGTGAGGTAAGCACCACTGGAGGAGGAGGAGAAGGAAGAGGAGGAGAAGCACGCTTTGCTCTTCTGTGAGTTGGAGAGATGGCCGCTAATATTTCATTATTTTTCTGTAAAGGACAAGTAACAGTAGCAGCAAGGACTTGCCTTTTGTTAGCGATGTGATTCACTCAGATTGTAGAAGATGTAAAGTGGATTTGACTAAAATTTAGAGCAACAGGTTTATCCCTTTTATAAAGGGCCAGATGTTCAGATCATAAAATTCGGTGCCATTAATTTGGGCAGTGGCATTGGGTGTCTTTTCTGGTGTATGCAGTGGGTAGTAAAACTGACATTTTTTAAAAAAGCACCAGCAGGCAGGAAGTGTTTCAGAGAGGCCTTCAAATATCTGTCAAGTAGTATTTGCTTTTGGTCACAACTCTTCTATTCTGAGCAGCAGCTTACAAGCTTTGCTATATTGAGTATTTGTTAAGCCATCCACTAGTACCTTCATTGTATGTTACTGTTTTGTCAAGGATGAGCAATTTTAGTATAAATTTGACCCTTTACAATTAGAAAAACAAAAACCCTGCAGATTTTGGAAGGTTGGTTCATGTGAAATTATAGTTTGGAATCATCTGCAGGGATCTCATGTCCACATCTACTTCGCTCCATGTAGTTCCTGTGGTTTCAGTTTTCCCTGTGCTTGGCCTGGTGATACAATTTTCTGTCGTCAATGAGGACACTCAAGTTAAACATGTCTGTGGGAGTAGTTTTTGCATGTGAATTACACCATGACTGTAGACAACACACTGGGCTGTTTATAAAAGCTGCTGCTCAGATGTGTACTGGCTGACTGTTACCAGCCCAAGACTTCTCATGAAGCGCTGCAAATCTCATCAGTTCTCAACCTCTGAGAAACAAAGTAAGCTTTTTTCAGATTTGCATATCTACAATCAACCTTTAAACAAGAGTCATGGAAATGCGTGTTATGGAATGTGCACAGACAAGCCCAGGGAGTTGAATAAGTAGCTCTACTCAATTTTTATCTATGGGTTTTGGCATTTTGGACTACACTTAGCAGATGCCTTTTATTTTGTGGTGGGGAGAGATTCTGTACCTGCTGGGGGAAAACTGGGCTTTCCATCATAGCTGCCCAGTTCCGACTGTGGGCAGCTGCATCAGCAGCAGGGAGCAGTCTCCATAAATCACTTACCCTCCTGCCAGACTATGTAGGGGGAATGAGAAGTGTTTGCGATCTGGATCTGCTCGTTAGCAAACCTTTGCTGATGTGCCAGTGGGTGCATGCCTGGCTGTGTGTAGATGTGGCTAATGTTACAGCTTGACTTTCTCTGAGCTGAAATGAGGGGTGAGATCCTGACTTCTAGTCAGTCTCATCTGCTTTTCAGGAAGGCCAGATGTGGTAGCAGAAACATTTGTGAGCACAAACAATTGCAGCATCCTTTTGAAGCATGTCCTTCTTGCATCTCCATGTGCTTAGTTATTAGTATATAGATCTCTCTGCTCTTCTTTTTTCTAGAGCCCTCTTCTCCTTGAAGCAGATTCAGTTAAGCACCATTTTGTCCTTCTGCCCTGTACAGATACGGTGATGATGTGAAATCTCTAAAATCTCCAGGAAATCTACCCTAGAAAATATAATTTCTGAAGTGGGATGAGTATTATTGAGAGGCCTAGTGAAGCCTTACTGCTTTACAACCACTGACTTGAAAAAAAAAATGTACTGAAGTGTGGATATGAAATACAAGCATGGAGCAGTGAGATAAAATGTTTTTATTATTTCTGCCACTAAACCTCCTTTCCAGAATAGCATTTAGAAAGGGTGATCTGCAGGTTTTAGACTGAATTAAAATTTTTTTCTCATAGAAATTGTCTTCAAATAAGTCAGTCTAGGTAAAAGGTGATTAAATTTAGATTAATGAGAAAATGCAGAAATTTGCATTTACATATGTATTTCCAATATAGATATAAACCAGTGATTTACTGTATGACTTGTTCTTTGTTAGAAATTCATCCCTTTTATACTTTTCAGCCCATTTTCCTGCTGAATGTTTTGGGTTTTTCTTTTTCTCCTCCACTTCTTTGCTTCTCTTTCAGCCTGTAGTGGGTAACTGTCCCTCACTGCTGTGAATAGCTCACATTTGTGACCACATAAAATACTCTCCATGCATTCCAGCTGGCAAAGAGATGAAATTTTGACAGGCTTTATGCCTTGAAGAAAATGTTGCCAAGATGCCCTGATCTGGGTATCCAGTATATGTAGCATTCTGAAATTGATGCTGAGAAAAGTTTGGGATGAGATAAATGGTTTTAGAAATCCAGTATCTTTCATGCAAGTTGTCTTGAACTGTAGCCTTTTTGGTGTGTCTGTCTTTGAGCACCACAAGACCATCTCCAACATGTTCCATCATCCACCCACAATGATGCTTTATCAACTGCTTATTCTCTAAAGTCATTGCACCTGTGCTCCATCACCTGATATACTGATCTCATGGTGGGACCTTCCAGTTCTTCAGATCTGCTTGGACTGGGAAAACTGACTCACTGGCACTAGTTTTGAAGCGTTGCTGTTGTTGGTTGCGTATCTTTGAACAGATGCAAACAATACAGCGTGCTGGTCGTCCCTTTTCTATTAGGCCTGATGTAAGACCACATTTAAAGGCAACAGAGCAGCATCCCAGTAAATACCTGATTTAAAAACACATTTGAGAGTCACACATCTAAATTGCCTGTGATTTCTGTAACATGAAAAGCCCTGCTGAGTAGAAAATTATTACTGCTCATCGTCCTCTTCAGTGTTTACCCAAATGGTAAGACTCTGCTAATACCTCAGTGAAGCACTTAAATAAAACACATTCCAGTGAGGACAAAATAAGCACACTTTAAGTAAGTGTGAGAATACTCTTGTCATCTAATAACTTGTGAGAATGGCAAAACTTTCAGTGCTTTTACTTGTTTTTGGCTTAGATTTAGCCAAGCAAACTAAATAGGGAGAAATTATTCTTAATACTCCTAATTAGGCGTGTAACTGTAGAAGGAGCAAGCTATTTGTAAACTATTTGAAGCATGCAAGACAAAAAAGCTCAAAGTGCTTTTGAAAATGGGAATGATTAGGCAACTGTTTTGGTTTAACCTGGCAAGCAGCTAAAACAACCACAAAGCTGTTCACTGACTACCCCCTCGTTCCCCCAGGTGGGATGGATTAGAGAATCAGAAAGAAAAAGGTAAAAACTTGTGGGCGGAGGTGAAGACAGTTTAATAAGGCAGAAAAGGAACATCATCACCACTGAATATACAAACAAAGTTATGCACAGCACAATTGCTCACCACCTGGAGCTGATGCTTATTTAATTCCCAAGTCACTCCACCTCTTGTCCAGCCTCCCAGTTATATATGGAGCATGATGTCATATGGTATGGAATATCTCCTTGGCCGGTTTGGGTTGGCTGTTCTGGCTGTGTCCCCTCCCATTTTGGATGTCCAAGATATCCCATACCATAGAATATCATACTCAGATTCAAAGGGGAGAGAGGGCAATGACGTTCAGAGTGGTGATATTTGACTTCTCAAGTCACAGTTAACGCATGATGGAGCCCTGCTTTCCTGGGGATGGCTGAACACCTACCTGCCCATGGGAAGTGGAGAATGAATTCCTGGCTTTGCTTTGCTTGTGTGCACGGCTTTTGCTATACCTATTAAACTGTCTGTATCTCAACCCATGAGTTTTCTCAGTTTTATTCTTCCAGTTCTCTTCCCCATCCCACTGGGGGAGACTGAGCAAGCGGCTGTGTGGTGCTTAGTTGCTGGCTGGGGTTAAACCATGACAGCAACCCATTGATTTCTTTAATTTGTTGATAGTGCTAATGCTATTTGTGGCATCGTAATGAAAACTAATTAAGTGTTGTGAAATGATCTGCTAGTGCACTGGATGCAATCAGCCAGTCTATTACAGATGAAACTGAACACAATCATATCCCTGTGAAATCTGCCTGGGCACTTCTAGCACCTTCATCATGAGCAGAGCACAGATGAGTAACTCAAACCTGTGCCTCTTGACACCTTCCTGGGGCAGTGAAATCCAGAAGATGTTCCAGGTGTGCAAGGTAACAAGTTGCAGGAGGCAAAGCCCATGACTCTGGTCTCTCCTGGCTTTGCAGCAGATGCTGAAGTTTGCATCCTTGTGAGTTGGGATGGAGAGGTGAGGGTGAGTGGGAAGTCTCTCTGCTGTTGGTGCATCTCACCATTTTTAGTGACCCAAACCCCTCCTTTCCTTCTCCTTGTCTGCATGGGCTCCTAACCTAGGGAGTAGCAGCAGTGTTTAGAAACATCCATATCTAGAAAAGGAGGTTTGGGTTGAGTCCGTGGCTGGTCCCCCACCGCCTTCTGTTTTACCCAAGCAGCCCCATTGCTAGACAGGCAGCTGGCTCTTGGTTGAGAGGAGTGGGAGCTGGGAGGTGGAAGAGCTTTGCCTTGCCAGTTCTCACAGGCTAGAGTTTTGGGAGAGTTTGAGTGAAATCACAGGATCATAAGCTCTGCAAAGACAAAGAAAATGAAAACAAAGAAACCCTTTGTTCAGTGCATATGTGTTTGTACTTGTCAGCTGAGCTACGTATGGCATCTTTATACCTGCTAGGGAGGAAAAACAGCATCTGTTGGAAGCATTTCCCTCCCTGATCGGTGGAGTCAGTGTGCCGCCTTCACGCCGCTGCCCAGAGGAGCACGATCTTCTGCTTCCACATTTCTCCTCTGAAGAGGTTTTTGGGAGGGGGTCAGCTTTCATGCCCCAAATGTCTCACTGCCTGGTGCAGTCACTGGTACCTTCACTTCATGGCATGCAAACAGAAGGTGAGTTTAGAAGTGTTTTCTGATTGTGTGGAAGGTGATATGCTACGGTTGTACACATCTCAAGCTGGTTTTCTGAAGTGTATTCTGGATATCATCCTTGAAATGTCACTTCAGGTCTTTGTATGTAGTGTCACTTTAGCCACTGAAACAATTTTGGGTTTTTTTTGCTGGAAAATTTGAATATGAGCATATCTTCATGCCTACCAACAATAGATTCTTGTCTTTGTCATGGTATGTGAGTGTTGCCTTAATCTGTGAGGGAAATAATTTGAATTAAATTGTTCTTTATTATTTTTAAAAAAGGCTGTGTAAAAAACCCAATTCCAGACAAAAGGCATGCCTTACAAAATGTTAGTGAATTCAAAGAAACCACCGCTGGAATGCTGCTTTTCTATCATCTTAATGTTCCTCTTATTTCTGGGCAAGAGTTCCTGCTTTCCTATCCTTATTTCTTTTGTCCATAGTTTTTGTATATGGATGTGTTACTGAAGGCATACTTTTTAACTCCCCCTTCCCCTCTGCTTATGCTGAAGAATTTGGGAAGAAATGCTTCTCCACCTCTCCTTCTTCTGATGAGACAAAAAGAGAAAATGAGACAATGAAAAGCAAATTCCTTGCACTGGCACACTGCACACATTCATCACTGCAGGAAACTAGCTCGACATTATTATTCATAACAGTATATTATGTTACAATAAAACTAAACAGAGGGTAGCTCTAGAAATTGGAAGGATGCCCGTCAATTATGCTCTGAAGTGAAAACCTTACCTCTAAGATACCATTTAGCAGACAGAGCAATGTTGGTTAGGGTGGGAGAGGAGAGAATTTCTCTGCCAACAAAAATGGAGAAAAATCTCATTTTCTTCAGGTTTATGAAAAAAAAAACCAACCCAACCCTTACTATAAGTTTTCCTTACGTTCTTTTGCTTTTACTTTGAAAAGCAAAGCAAAGCCAGTCTTCTATATATGAAAAGAGGCCCATTTAGTTATTATTTGGCCTCCTTTCAGAAGGTCTGGAGCAGAACTTTGATGCTCTTCAGCTCAGCGCCTCTCTGACTTGGGGTTGACATCCCTCATGGCAAGGATAGGAAATCTCCTCTGCCTTCAAGAGTGCTCCTCAGAGCTCTTACACCCATGTCAGGCTGTAAAAAAATGAGTAAGAGATTGGTTCTATCTGTGGACCATTTGATTCTTTCCTACTTTACTTCTGCAGTGGCAATTTGTGCTGGTGGCCTACAAAGTTTTGCTTTGCACAATGTGCAAAGTCCTTATCTACATGCATTTTTTGCAGTGGTCCACTGTCATGGGGAAAGAGAAGCAGGTTGATTTAAAAAACAAACAAACAAACAAAAAAACCCAACAAAAAGCCCCCAGATTGAATTCGAATTTCCAGTATTGGAAATTTGGGTTAAAACTTATCAACCAGTACAGCAAACACGTAGATAAATAATAGATTAGTTTAAACAACAACAAACAACTCTTTCCTTTCACTAGGTATCTCGGGTTTCATCTGAAACACATTCCCCAAAGGTTTTCTAGTGGCGTGAGTTTACATTTGGGAACAAATGCCAAAAGTACTTCCCCAGATTTTCTTTTTCCAAGTTATTATTTCTCCCACACATCTCTCAACCTGCTGCCTAACTAGTGATTGATCTTCCCTTATAAACTAGGGGGTGTTTTTTTCATATAAAAATACATAAACTTCATATTTAAAAACAAGCTTTCCCCCATGTATTTAATGTTTTAAATTCTGAAAAATTTTCTTCCTCTGCTTCTATTCTCCCCAAATGAATTATCCACAGAACACTGCACCTTTTCTTATCTGATCAGTAGTTCATTGCTGGGGTAGAAATAATAGCTTTTGTTTACATTACTGAAAAATAGATTTTTTTTTTGTGAATCTTTATTGCTATTTGTTTCCATTTCAAACCATCAAAGCCCATTAACTCAATGAAAATCTTTCCAGAGATTTCTATAGACTCTGGATCAGGCTCAGAGACACTCATCTTGCCATCACACAAAGTGAGCTGGGATTTGTCCCTGCCTCCATTTGGCACAGTCTGACCAGTGAGCAGCAAGATGCTGGATCACTTACATCCCAGGTACACTGGGGAGTATTTCACATCGTGTTATCTACCTTCAGTTAAATGACCAATTTTAAAAACAATTCTGGGGCTAATAAAGATCTAAACAAAGAACACAGATGAAGCTTGTGGAGCAGCTGTTTTTAGGGTCCCTGTTTATCCATGGGAGCTTTGCTGACCCTTCTGGGCTCCCCAAGCTCCCAGGGAAGCTGCAGACTAGAAGAGCTGACTGCCAGATACAGCTGTTAATTGCTTTACCATAGCTGTTGTCTTCCTAATGCTCATTTTAAAGCAATATGCATCTCGCTGCACACAGACAAGCATAGTGTCATTTCTATTGCACTTTATATTCCTAGTCTGCTTATTTTGTTAGTAAAAGTTCCCACTCATTAAAATCCCCTTAGAGGAGAAGCAGTGTTTTTGATGATGATTATTTTTCCGGTTAACATGGAATGAGTCAAGATTTCTTTTCTAATAGGGAAGCAATTTTTGTATCTCATGATAATAATTCAATATTTTCCGCACAAGAAAATATGCAATAAATCTTTCCCATGACATTTTGGTCTAGGGATCAAATTTGTACTCTTTAGTCAGTCAAAAATCTGTTGCAAGCTGGTATGAGTGTAAGACAAGCAAAAACTTGCCATGTCTGGTCTTTGCTCTTGATATGACATCTTTCTTGGTATGTATTCAGTAATCCTTCTCTTCATCTTGCTAGCCCTGGACCAGTGGTCCTCCATTTGTATTTTACTGGTGGTTTTAGTCTCTTCAGCATCCACAGGACCTCAAAGTAGTCTTAGCATAGGCTCCCTGGGGGGGGGTTTGGCTGCACTGAGCATCCAGTCCAACCCTGATTGTATACCAAGGCTCCTGTTCACTGTAGCAGATGGGATACTACCCAGAAAACAATTCTAAAGTTGAGCATGTTGACCTGTCCCTTCATCCCTCGAGTGACTGTAACTGGAAAGCTTTTCTGGGCACGCTGGTGGCCTGGGGCTGGGAGCAGATGGGTGAGCTGCATCCGCCTCAGCAAGCAGCATAGCGTGATAGAGTGAAGCAGTAAGCGCAGAGGGCCTGGCCACCACACAATACATGTTTTGAGTGGGGTTTGCTGTGCATTATCTCTGGTCTAGTCATGTGGACTGAATGCCCATTTGTGGTTGAAACACAGCAGTTGTGTCCTTGGGGTACGGTTTAGTTTCATGTGAAAGGAATCCAGTTTGAGCACTTGGAGATCACTCTGTTGTACAAACCAAAGCAGGGTAAGAGTTTTCCTCAAGAATACTCTCCTGATCTTAATTTAAACATGAGCATGGACATAGAGATATGCCATATTAAGAGACTTCATTTTAAAGGAAAGTCATGTCATTATCTGAGACAATGGAATCGTAGAATCATAGACTGGTTTGGGTTGGAAGGGACCTCAAAGACCATCTAGCTCCAACCCCCCGCCATGGGCAGGGACACCCTCCACTAGACCAGGTTGCCCAAAGCATAATCCAACCTGGCCTTAAACTATATATATCCTATATACTGTCTATATACTATATACTGTGCTGATCAGGCTACAAAGCGACAAATGCAAGATGTAGCCTAGGTAGTTTGAATTAAAGAGGGAGCGTAAAAGAGATTTATTTCTCAAAATTGACAGATGCAAAACGTCAAGGTACGTTGTCTGATGCCACTTCACATGAGAAAATCATCATTTCTGTAAGAGGAATGCTGTATGTAACTGGCTGTTGGATAGCCAAGTAACTGCTAATGCTATCTCTATGGAACTGTGGAGCAAGTAAGAAAAAGTTCTTTCCTGTACTGCATGCATTCCTGCAGTTAAAACTACTCGCCTGTTTCACAAAACCAGTGGTTCTGTAGCGATCAAAACAGAAACAAGATTGCTGAGAAAACACAATTTATTTATTTTTTTGTTTGGGAGAAGATAGAAGTTTGCTGCTGGAAGCAAGCAACTGGCAAGGCTGCAAATAATTTATGAAGATCCAGAAACCAACATGTTCTGAATATTGCAACTTTTATCAGTTGCAGTTGTGTACATTTCAGCTAGTTAGTAGTACTGGTTAGTAACCGATTAGTAAATGCTACATTGATGAAGGAGAGTATACACCAGAGCAGTGTTGCCTAAATCAACTGAAAATAGAATGCAAAACTCCACATGGTTTATATGGTACACGTGTGTCTACTGAAATAGAAGGTCTCTCCAGCAGAAAAAGCCAGTGTGTTGATCTAGTTTGTTGAGAGTTTTTAGGTGTGAATTCATAGACTCAAGTCCTCACAAACATTTTCTGAAGTAACTTGAACATGAAATTTGCTTGTTTGGTAAGAGAGGGTGGGCAACTTATTCCGAGTCAAGGTTTGGTCTTCATGCACTGATTGCGTTCTTTTCTCATTTTGAATGACACAAATCATATTTTCAACAACAGAGCAACTCACCTGTAATAATTGGCACTATCCTCAGTGAAGATTTTATGGAGACATTTCCTCATGGGGGGGACTTTGAGATTGCATGATCTGTGTCTGAGTGAGATTGAAAGTCTGGTGGGTAGAGTGAGCTCCAAAAAATCTCCAACTCTTTATTTTCATCAGTATTTTAGATATTTGGGTAGTGGGGCTGTGATGAATCACTGCACACAGTCATAGGATGTGCAAGGACCTTCATGCATACCTGCATGGGGATGGTATAGGAGGCATGTGTTTTTGCTGTGCCAAAGCCACAGACCTCTGCTCTATTGGCAGGTACGGCTCAGTGGGAATAGCTGTGCAACCTCCATGAATGGCTGAAAATCACTTATCAAGTATGTTATTCTGTGTTTTCCTAAAGCTTACAGTTGCACTTCAGCAGCTAGGCATCCTTATGGTTTGTAAAGGTGAGCAGCCTGGCCATGGATTACGAGTCCTCTCATTCAGAATAACTTTGTAGTAAGCAGAGAGTTGTAACTAAAACAGATAGGGAAACTGCCATACAGATGAAAACCTAATGTTTGAGGAAGAAAGCTTTTTATTTCAGAAAATTTTTTTTGATTTTTATCTTTTGAAATCTCCTATTCTTATACTCTCATTCTTATGGTAGGATTTCACTGAGTGCATATGTGAGCATGATGTGCATTTTACCATTGTTCCTATTAAATGTGAGCAGTAATTCTGGAAGTACATTATGCTTCATCTTTTTGAAGAATTTTAAGGCTAGTGCTGTTAATGTGAAACAGAGCCTTTGGAACAGATGGGAATGGTCAGGCACTCTGGAGCAAATATTTGGAACAAAAGCTTAATTACATGGATACCAAATTAATGCATTCTTATAAACAGTTTTGGTATTTTTGACATGGTGGTAAAAAAACCCAGAAAGCAGAGAAGCCAGGTTAGCAGTGGATTGATCTGAAAGTCAACAGGTGAGTGTTTTCCACAGTCCCAGCAGAGAAAAAGACTAAATAGCCAAATTACTATTGATTTCTTTGGGAGTGAGACTGAGTCTTTAATTCGTGAAAATCTCCTGGTTTGAGTTTAATGAGAGTTACGTGACTTAAATCTTGTTTAGTGTTTTGGAAGCACTGGGTAAGGTTTAAATCAAATACCAAGTTTTCTAGACTTTTAATAGCATTATTCTTCTTAGTGCTGCTGTTACCTCGGGGTATTTACTTTTGGCTTTTAGTGCAGTGTAGAAGTTGATACTATTGAGAATGGGCTTGGCAAATCTTAAAACAGAATGTTTAGATCATAAACATTTAAAAATAAGACTCCATAAAAAAGATGTATATTTTTTAATTTGAAATCTTAGTTGTATTCTTGGCAAGCTTTGCTTCAGAGGAGTCACATGTGTTTCAAAGAGTGTTCTGCTAGCCAGCTGCAGCCAGAAGACGAATTCAAACTGGTGGAGTCTCGATTCCCTTTTCTCTTTTGATTTTTTCCTCCCTCTCTCTCTCCTGTAGGACTCTCTATATATCATGCAACTGAATTGTAGCCAATCATGGGGTGAAAAATGTGTACAACAAGTATACACAACAGTGGAAAGCATAGTAACACTGGCTACAGATGCCAGTACTAGTCTGCGCTCAAAGAGTGCTGTTGAGATTTCTTTTCTTCAACACACTTCAAATCTTCAGACTTCAGAAACTGTTGACTGCTCTTTCAGAGCCAGCAGGATTGCATAAACTCTTTGGAGAATTGCTTGCATCTGCCCTGCACTTACCTGTGGAGTGGCACAGTCATCTTTTTTAGCAGTGACTTAATTAATCAGTGCTCCATGAAACCAGATACATATACTCCAGGGTGTGCAGAAGGCAGTGGGTTTGCAGCATAACTCATAATAGAAGATGTTAATAGGGTGGTTCCTCATTCTATCTCAACAAAATGTTATTGTTTTATTGTGCCACACATGATTTTTGGGTTTCATGTTTATTTAAAATAAATGTGTGTTAGGATGTTTGTTGTCCTGCTTCAAAAATGTCTTTAGAGGACTTCTTTTTATAAAATATGAATTAAGTGTTGATGAAAGTTATTGTATGTAGGTAGCTGTGCAGGCAGATGTTTTGTGTCTCCTCAGGCAAATACAGGTGCCACAGTTCCCTGTACTGATCAATGAATGTGCATTGTTCAGTTATTCCTGAGCAGAACTTTACTCATTTTTTTCCATAATGTGAAGATAGAGCTTTCTTCGTATCAGTTGTGAATCCTCTTCTTGCTGTGTACTCTGCTGCATATGGGCCTCAAATCCCTGCCTGCTTTGTACTTAGTGGAAAAACTTTTGTCTGTTGCCCTAAGATATCATTAGAAAAGATTTTTAGAGCCTTTCCTTGAAATTATGTGTGTGACTGAAATCTGGAGTGACTGGTGGTGACAAGATGAATGAAGAAGGGGTTCCAGAAAAGTACAATGAAGATTCTCACTGACCAAGTTTGGAACTGACTGTGAACCTACCCCTTATCCGCCATAAATCCTTCCTGTATGGAGTGAAGTGTTGGACTTCGGTTGATTTTAGGGGCATACCCTTCAATGTGGTTTCTTTTCATCTTTCTGAAAAACAGAGATTAATTTATTTTCCAGTGAGCTATATTAACTTCATTCATTGGCTGACTGATTAGAAACTGTGAAGAGTGTCCTGCACAACATAGGCCTACAAGAAAATCAGCTTTGTTTTTTATTAATTTCACTTTTTATATGCTCAGTCTGTGAGTTGCAAACCAAACAGATGCTAGATAAAATTATACAGAAAAATTGTATGATTACTTCAGAAATTTACCACATTCTCCATGGGCTAAACTGAAAAGTTTAGTCAATTGAATAGAAAAAAATCTTTGCTAGGATTAAATAACAAAACAAAACACAAATGCCAGAGACCAAACTTTGCAAAAGTTGAGTCTTTAGATTCTTATCTAGATCTACAGTAAGCATCCCAAATTCAAAGATGAAAAGCATCTACTGGGTCTTATTCAAGTATTTAACAGGTTGTGGATTAGAGATAGATACTGGAAACAGGGCAGGTCATTAATTTCTAAGGTGACACCTTTAACAGAATGGAAAAGTGATGATGGAAAGCAAGAACATCTATGGAGGTTTTCTGACTGATAATGTTATGCCTCCACTTTTCCCATACTAATTTGGCAGGTAGGACTTGGGTTGTCTGTGGAGAGGATTAGTCCATGATTTTGTTTTATTCTTTGTGTGGGTACTTGCTGCACAATATTCACTTAATCCTGAAATTCTCCAGGTTTAAATCAAAGTTGCTTTCCTTCATGTCTTTCCTCTCTTAGTACTTCTCAGCAACACTCTGCTTTCCTCTGAGTTTCTCTGGTGCTACTGATTGTCACTCACAAGGAATATGTTTGTTCCTAATTTGGATTCCCCTTTAGGTGACTGACCCTGTCAGGAATAGGAGTTATTGTCACTCCTCTGATTTTAGTTTAAGTACAATGTTTACGTTGCCTACAGTCCTGTCGTGTTTCCCGTAGGAGTGTAAAAAGAGAGCAAACTGTGACCCGGCTTCATGTCCTCCTACTTATTTGCTTTGTAGACCTGCATGACTTGAGATATTTGGGCTTTTAGTAGATATGTAGTAGGCATAATTGTAGCAAAAATCAGACTGGCAATAAGCTAAAGACTACCAGGAGCTGAGAACTGACCACCTAATGTTTGCAGTGTGTGCGTGGGGGTATTTTTGAGAAAATCTAGGTAAAAGATGTGGTAAGTGCATCAGAAATACCAAGGAAAATTCTCTGAGTGGGTCTGTTCATTTGAGTATTTTGTGGGTCTGAGCCCTTGATCGTTATGAGAAGTCTGTTGCACATATCTGTGTGAGTATAAAGGGTTAAACAATAAAGCAGAAATACATCTTCATGTTTCTGCTTAAAAATAAAAGGGTTGGATTTCAGAAGGAGCTGTAAAGCTTTCAGCAAGAATCAGGCGAACACTACAGTAAAATGAAAAGCTGCAATGTGAAGAGTGCGTGATGTGAGGTGCCAGCTCAGCGCTTTCAGGAGCCGTGTACAGATCACGTTGCTCTCGGAGAGAAGACCACCCTTGGAATTGCAGTGAACTGTAACAGTGACTGGCTGCTTTGCAATGTAAAAGAGAGTTATAGAGGCTGATACCCCCACGCAGCTCTGTCACCCGGTGGTAGCCTCTCTTAACAGTTCTTCACTCTGGGGAAAACAGATGTTACTGACAAGTACTTCTGTAGGGGTGGAAAAATGACCTTTACTGTACAGATGCCAGCTGCACAATGAAAGCAGAAGAGTAAGAGTGTTCATACAATAACGGTTCTTTACTGAGGGTGTTTGTTTTTTCTCCTCTTTGTATAGGTTCAACATGGGAGAAAACATTACGGCAGATTGGTTTTGAAAGGTAAGCCATACATTTGTTTCCTTACCAGTGCAAAAAGAAAAGGAAGAAAAAACTGCATGGGCAAGTTTGTAGAATTATTTATTTTAGCTGATCAAACGTAGCTATGACCTCAAATTTAGAGATGAAGTTATGCAGTGTCATGCACATAAATGTCCTGTTCTCTTTCCCCAGTCAATCTGAAGCAACTCATTTACCGTATGAACTTGGCTCACAATGTTTTTTGCTGGCGACTATATAGCATGCTAATATTAAAAAAGGTGACACACTATTTGGGCAGAAGTCTTCCTTATGAATGAAAATATTGCTCTCACTTATATTATTTTTCCATGAAACTTCTAACCTGTGACATATTAGTTGACAAAAGTAAATGAAGTTGAAAGAGGACCAAAGCTGGCAGAGAGCTATTTAGCATCAGAGGAAAATTCAGAATTCAGCATTCCTCAAGTGCAAGAACTTCTTGCAGCTAAACTTAACCACAAGGTCATCATGCCAGAAACATATGTCTCTCTTGGAAATAGACACTAGGTCGAGCCCATTAAAGAGTGATCTGGTGTTGAGGTTCAATGCTCAATCTTGTATTTATTCTTCTACAAATGGTAAGCAGAAGAATCAGCTCTCCACTTGAATAAGGTTTTCTCTTAATAGAGGGGTTTGCGGTTGTACACCAGAGTGCTTGGATTTCTGTTGGCTGGGCAAGAAGGGATTTCTCTTCTTCATGTTGCATGAGTCTATACGGTACATCTCAGCAAACCCTACAGACTGCCAGGCCTTTCTGGGGTCAATAAATAGCCATATTAATCATATGAAACATAAAATTAAACACTTGCTTCATTTGTCACAAACACAAAAGCAAGCTGCATTTCTCTTCTTACTTTTACTTGCATAAAGTTTTTTGTTACGACAAGACCGATGTTTAAGTTTAATTTCCCTAACTCCTACCTGTAATTAAGATTCTCAGATCTTGGAAGGGTTTTTTTCCTATATCATCCTTTTATAGAAGGGGTCTTCTTAACTGACCCCACTTCAAGAAATGAATTTCTAAATACATGATTTTCTCTGATCTTCACCTAGAAATATGGCACCTGGCAGGAAGAATAAGTCTATGTCTAAATACCTTTCAGGTCTTCAGGGGTTGTACCACAGACTCATGGGCTCTGAAATTTGGTCATCCATCTCTCCGTAAGAACATCTGTTCAAAATGTCTAAGGAGATGTTAGTGTCCCAATAATTAGTAATTCTCTGCCTTTAGAAGATGATTTAAAAATCATCTATTCTATGATCCTGAGTGAGTATACACAGGGTCAGCCTGGTTCACTTGTTCAGTCAAATGTATTCATGTCCATGTTAGACATTACATTGGCAAGAATTGAAGGACAGTGCTCTTTTAAGCATAGTAGACACAGAAGTGCATAGAATGATTTTGTTTTATTGCTGTTATCACAGACATAATTGTTACTGTAAATGTTGGGTTGGTTTTTTGGGGGCTTTTTTTGGTTCTTCAAAAGAAATATAGAAAAGCAAATCCCTTTTGAATGTGACAAAGAGCTGTCTTGGTGAAATTTAGCTTTTCACGGGTACAGATATATCTTTGTTGCTTTACAGGCTCAAGTGAGTTTAAAAGTAAAATGTTACCAAAATATAAAACCACTTTTTCTCCACCAAAAAATATAGAGAGGACATTAATTCCTATTGTAAATCTCTTGATACCAATAGAGTTATTCTTGTAAAAACTTTGGCCGAGTATTTTTAAACAGAAAAAATAAGCAAAATAGCCATTTTGTTTCCATATATTATCACAAGTTGAAAATCTAGACTGATACAGAATACTTACCATTTTGTAGCTGTGCTGAAATGACCAGAGGGAACAGGGCATTTTCATTTCACAGCTTCCCATCAGTCAGAAATAAAGTATCTAATTTCAATCAGATCTCTAAATAAAAATACCTCTCTTCTACTGCTCTATAAGCTTAACAATGCCCCAGTAGTATAAGCAACTTGAGTAGAAAATTGCAGTCTTTCGTAGTGCAAATATTTAGTAATCCTGGATGACTTTCTGATCAAAATAAATTTAAAAATGTTCCTGTCTCCAGTTTTCAGTATTTACATGTTTTTCAAAATTATTTTGACAAACATAAAGTGAAATGTGCTGCTTAAACTCTAGTTTTTGTTAAACCTCCATGTAGATAGCATAAGGCACAGTATTAATTAATTGAAAGCAATTGTGATTCCATTTTGTTACAGCATCGGGGTAGGGGCTGTGGTTCATAAGCATCTACAACTTGAGAAGACAGAATGCTTAATCTAGAATCAGACTGGAAATACCTTAACGGTGCAGTTTACTGGTTGTTCTGTATTTCGAGTATTTTTAACAGCACTGGAAAAAAGTTGGATGTTAGTGGAAATGACACACTCTCAGTTGCTAAGTTTAATATCAGTGAGGGCTTCTTTTTAATAAGTTGTGCTTTTTTCTCAAGTTACATCCAATTTGATTTCTTGATGAGCGTTTCATTCAGCATGATATCATATATGTCTGAAGGGCGCTACAATAAAGTACCGACTCTTTCATCGTCCCATTCTTCTTTTAAGGTTATGTATTAACACCTGCTGGTGCTGTTTGTCGCCATCAATATGGAAAAAAAAATACTTTTGAGGAGTGATAGAATGAATTGATACCATGGGTCTGTGGTTTGAAACTGCCAAGGGAAAATGGTCAATATTTAAGCTGAGCAATTTCTACCTTGTGAGATGTTTTAGATGGTCAATATTTAAGCTGAGCAATTTCTACCTTGTGAGATGTTTTAGAACAACAAGAAGAAGAACCCACAATATCTGTGTATGTGCCATGTATGTACCACACAAAACATGGAGAATTCTTACTAGACTTAATTACAGCTGAGAAGCTTACCTGAGAGAAGGCAAACATGTAGAAGAAATTACTGTGCAGATCCCATTATTGCCATTCTAGCTTGAAAAGAAGAAAGGTTTTCCGGTGGCACTTCTACATCCTGAGTGGTTGATTGTCAGCCAGGAGAAATGTTAATTGAAGCAGCACATCAGTTAGCACCGATGAGGTGAAGATTTGAATGTACTTGGCTTGCCATAAGCATAGGAGCAAGTATGTTCTCTTATCAGCCTTTTCAGAGAACAGGCAAAGAGAAAACAATCAAAGTCCTTTAAACAGGTAGAACAACTAAGATTTGGGGTTTTAAAAATAATAATATTAATTCTCCTACCTGTATTTTTAAAACCAAGCTTTTCTATGTCATGACTGTATCAGCAATTACAAATGGGTTGACTAAAAGATCCATGAGTAGCATCTATATGAGGTCCAATGTTAACTCCTTTATAGCAATATTTGCTTAATGTTATACTGTATGTTAAGGCTTAAGATCAATATTTCTTATGCCCTAGGGAACAGTTTCCAAAGTGCACAAAGGTATTACTGTATGTAATACTTTGTTGGAGAAAGTGGGCTTAACTTGCAGTCACAAAAGTAGAAATCCCAGGTCTGCAGACCTCTCAAAACTGAGAGGTTATTAGTGGGGTGTATTGCTACATGCTAGCTTTAATCTCTTCCATAGTCATTCCTTTATGGCCACCAATAGAGATGGGACACTGGGCTACATCTGTGTTAGGTCTGATCCCATACAGCTGTTCTTGCATTCTGCCTGTCAACACTAAGAAAAGAAGCAGCAGCATGTGCTATTTAAAAGCATGTTCTCTGCAAGCAGTTGACATAGGCCCACCTGAGTCATCTGTGAAATATCAATAGCATTTAAATGTGTTGTTTGAGCAGGACATTCTTCCTTAGGAGGAAGAAAGATTTTTAGATAGGCAGAAGAAAAGCCATTCAAAGTAATGTCCTAAGGAAGAATATGTCTTTGCTTAAAAAAAGGAAAATTCATATAAAATGTTCTTCTTAACTGGCTATTTTAATGTGGATTGAGGGACAGGAGATGTGGATGCTCAGTTTATATTGCATAAAATTAAGCCCAGTTAATATACAGGTTATGTAATCACTGCTTTGTGGTTACATGATGTTTAATCTGCAATAGTAGAGTGTTTACATTGCTGTTGTCTTCATATCCTGAAAAACATAGAGGCACCAAGAGATCTGACTCTTAGGCTTTTGTGTAAGCATTACTTGTGAGCTGAGGATGCTGCTTTTCAGTGTGAGAGAAATTAGAAATGCTGGACCTTGAGTAAAGTAGCTTTATATCCAGGAAATGGCTGGAGTTAAGAGCTTTTCAATTAAATGGGAGTATATGTAGGTTTGATAGATTTAAATGAGGCTCTTTATGTTATTGATTGGTTTTTTAGTCATTACAAATAAGCTAATTGTAGCATGCTACAGTAATCTTTCTCCAAGATGGTCTTGACTGCAGTCCCTGACTACATTTTCTGCAGACCACTTTGGAGAAATTTGGAGAATTATGAAAAATATTAGCTTATATTATGCTGTTCTACAAGAAACATAGTTTAAAATGCTGAGCATGTGTGATAACTTCGTGTCAAGCAAACTGTTTCTGTCATAGTCTTTAATAAGCCCCAGCAAGTAGATCAGTGGATGAACAGGGTGACTGCTTTTGCCACTGTTAACCTGTGGGTTATTGTTCGTGATCGGTGTGTGTTTAGGTGATACCCATGTATTCAGGATAATGTGTGCAAAGCGGTCAGCTCTGTTCTGTTTTGTCTCACGTGTGACCGAAAAGGTGTTTCAGAAGGCACTGTTCATCTCACTGGCTTAGGATTTTTTCAGTCACACGCAGGGCCCAGTGGGAACAGCTCACTTGAGCTTGCAGGTGAACAAGTTACAAACATTTAACAGTGACAGGGTTTGTTTCCTGGCTACCCTGACAAGTGAAAAAAGCTTAATGCAAAACGTGTGTGAAAATCCAAAAGCAGAAAGGATCACGTCGGTCCCTGAGCTGGTTGTCTCCTGCAACACTGTGGGGTCTTTCCAGCTTGTGGCTAAGAGTGAGGCTTGCAGCGCAGAGCCCGGAAAAAGCCATGGCCAGTATTGGGGAAACTGCCACTTCCACGCTGCAGAAAATTAAAACCAAAAGGATTTTTAAGAAAAACCCCATAAGATTCTCCAATTTGAGCTACCAGATGATGGAGCTTATCCTTGTCTTAGTAGATTCAATAGTGGTTACACGAATGTCTCTGTTGTTACGTATTTATTGACCTGGAAATGATCTAGTCATTTTAAAACTTTAAATGGATGGCATTGGGCTTCTTAAAAATCATTGTACTGCAGGGTTTCCAGTCTTCCTCTTACTACTCTTCTCTGAGTTACAATTTCTAGTGTGTCTAGTAACTACTCAGCTACTAGCAGGGCACCTATTCCTTTTTAACGTTTGTTCCCGTGGTGTTTCGCTCATGTGTGTAATGCTTTACATTATGGTTCCACAAAAGAGACTTAAGAATGATTTAATAACTGTTATTGCATGTTAAGTAAATACCAACTGTTATAAAAATATATATATATGAAGAATAACAGATGTGTGGTTATTACACTTTTGGCATCGTTCAATAAGAGTGTTTTTCATAATAAATAGCTGTTTCGGTGACATGGAGAAAGGAACTTCGGAGCACCAATTTCTTAGTGAAATGGAATTATCTGTATAAAATCCTGAGTTTTCCATATTGAAGATAAAACTTTTGTGTGGTTGATAGCTTCAAACTGATTCAGAAAATACTATTTTTGTGGTATACAAAAATTTCTTGCTAATTTGAAGTTACATGTTGATATATGCAGACATACGTGACTCCTGCTCTACATAATCCTAATATGACACATCTGTGTCATTTGTTTGTAGAGCAGTAACATCCATGTAGAAATTGCAGCACGCAGCATCACAGATTTGGCTAAAGCGATGCAATGGGTGATCAACAGTGAAAGCTGCTTCTGTTAGTAAAGCACTGTGTATTGACTTGTGGGCTTGTTATGCTTCTCTTTAAAAACTTTTACTATTTCTGAAGAATGAAATGGTTGGTAGCTTCCAGACCTCAAGGAAAGGGAAGGGAAAGGAGATTGGATCAGGGGAATCTATAAGAGTGTCAGGGAAAGAGGAAAAGGCCAAAAGGTTAATATGTAAAGGAAAGACCCTAGGTAAGGAGATTGGCTCCTACTAAGATATGTTCCAGGACTTCTATGTATTTCAGTAGTTCCTCCAACTACTCATCTAATCACAAGGTAATGAGGAGGACAATCTGTATTGTCTTCTGTCTGAAGCAGAATAAACACGACAGGCCCACATGCCACAGGTAGGGAGACACAGCTTTTCCGGGAGGCGCCAGGAGCAAGTTAGTTGTCATCGCTGAGAGATGTGTTTTTGTTCCAATATTGGTCTCTAAGAGTAGACCGATGTCTGCTTTTGCAGCTGCTCCACACATGCCCCTGCTCAGTCTAGCCAAAAATATTGTGTATATCTTCCCTACCCCTTGCAGAGACTGAGAACTCAATTTCCGAAACCACTCGTGACGTGCGGTGAGCGCTGGAATCCAGACGCATCGGAGGCACTTCCCAAGCCCCTCCTTCCAGGTCTAGATTGCTAATTATGAGCCTACTGGTGATCTGTTTTCTCTTGTTCCCCCATGCTTAGATTGCTTGTAACTTGCTGGGATATTTGATTGGTTCTTGGCCAGAGTTTCTTTGGGTGACATGTAAAGAATAAACAGAAAGAAGAGAATACCGCTGGATTCTATAAATATTTATTATGCACAATTCTGGCTTGGAAATCCAAGTACCATATGGTTTTCTATAGTGACAACCCCCACTCCTCTTCAGTGATTTAGTAAAAACAAAAAATAATATGCTTGAAATATAAAGTCTTACCCTGATGGTATGTTCCATAATTTCAAGCCCTTTCCTCACATACAGATGAATCCTGTAGCCAGTGTTGACATCATTTTGGGAGCAATGCCTCAGCCAGGGGCTGCAAGAGGCTGCAGGGTCTGATCTTTGAGAGGTTATTTTAAAAGAAACAGTGTAGTCTGAATGTGTTTTGCAAATATTGAATAATTTGAGTCTGAGAAAACAAGGAAAAATAGATGCAGTGATATAATCAGAGAGACATGGAGAAAGCCCTGCCAGGCACCTCCTTCATAATTTTGGAAAAAAAATAGCCATAGTGGCCTATGTGGCCACTTGTGTTTCATGTCCCACAAAGTACTTCAGTGCTTAAGTTTTCAGCACCCAGGTGCACCCCCGTGACTTTGATAGGATTCTCTTTTGCCAAACACCATCCTTTAATTGCTTCATATCAGAGAAATTAGGCTCATCAGCATCTTATTGACACTTACAACTGCTGTGCCCACTCCCATTTGGCACACTTCACAGCCTTCCTGAGCATTCTCTGCGTGTCTTTGTCTTAATATATGATGTCCATCATACTTTTGCATGAGTTAAAGAAAGTCACTTTATTCTGCAGTGATTACCATCACGCCTGTTCCTTGAATGATATAGCAGCTAAACGTAACGTAGGGACCTGAAGAGATGCAACCACCTGCCCACCATCCCTTGTGAGGCTGTGAATAAAAGAGCACTTTGTTGCTTGTAGCAGAATTGTTGTCTTACAGGCGGCAGTTCGGTTTAGTTGTTTCTCTGCCTGGCTGTTACCTAACCCATAGGTGACATCTATCTATGTGATCTGTCTATGATCTGGGGGCAGAGGACAGGGCCAGAAAGGCTTATTCATGTCCTTCCAGCTGCAATGCTGCACTTCTTTTCTCAAGGGGCGGTGGATGGTGAGTGAGGGGGCTTCCCACACGCATGCAATTGTCGGCAGTGGAAGGGCAGCACAGGGTCCTGAGTCCTGGGAAGACGGGAGGACTGAGGATGCTTTAATTTGATTTTTAAAGCTTCCATTGTTTTCTTACTTCGTGGTGGCCAGGACACTGGAATTTGTGCATTTGTGCACTGAAGTATCCATGTTGTTTATAGTGTGGGAAATGGGGAAGAAATGTGTTTCCACTTTCACTTGGTATATACTGCATGCCTGAGGTTCTATCTTAAATTGAGTTTTCTTCGCTGGTCTGACACAAAGTGAGACTTTGAAATGAAATTCTGAGTTACAGACAAAGCCAAAATAAAAATTGGATTATATTTACAAAGAACAAAAGCATTGTTTAAAAAGATACTAAGAAAACTGAAGGTTGTTTTGTTTTCCCCAAAATACTGTGTCAGCTAAAATCTTTTATTTAAATTAAAGGGTTAATCGGTATTAAATACTGAAATAGAAACACATCAAATCTGGTTTTAAACTGATTTAACATTGTGGATTTTGTTCCAATGCCCACTTTCACTCCAAAAGCAGTGTGTAGTGAGTCCAGTGTGCTCAGGCACAAATGACTGGGAGCAAAGCTTTTTCTGTTTGCCTGTTAACAAACAATACCCTGTATTGGACGTGCTGTAGTAGCTGTGAAGTAACCTAATCCTGCTGCTCCCACTGAGAAGCAAATAATTTTGGGACAGCTGCCCTCACCCCTACAGCGAGCATAATCTGAAATGGGTACAGAACTAATAATTCCCCCATTTTGGACTATTATCCCATTTACCACTGGTGTTTCGTGGTGCCCTAAGAGCTGTGGCCTATGAAGAATTTCTGCTTTGAACTCCAGCCCTGGGCTGTATCCATAAGGCCAGACAGCTGTTCCTGTTTCAGGGTGGTGGTTTGGTGGTCAGCATGGAAGGATCATCTCCTTTAGCAGGGGTTCCATCTATCCTAAAGCCACTCATTTTGCTGTGTTTGGTTTATTTTTTTCCCCGTGGTGTAGGGCAGTTTGTTCCAGAACTTCCTGTGTTGGGCGATCAAGTAGCCCACTCTCTGGTGGCAAATAACAGCATCTCTCACAGTTAACTCCTGAGACTCCTGCAACCTTCCACTTTTTCCAAGATACAGATTCTAGTATGATATTTCCTTTACCAATGCCTTTAAATCTTTTTAATGTATTTTTTAAACTTAAGGTAACTTTTGGATTTAACACTAGTTAGAAGAAAAGCTGACTCTTGACAGATGTCATTTGCATAAGTTTTGCAAGGTACTGTCCTACTTTTTGCAAAATAAGCCTACTTCTTCTTTACACTCATGTAATAGAATATTTTTAAAATATATTGCTAGTGATGGCTTTGTTGCCACATGCCTGTGAGATGGTAAGGAGAGGTTCACCAAGTGAAAATTTTTACAGAATCTTTTCAGGAGATAGGCTCCATGTGGCTAAAAGCACTTAGACTAGTAACTGCTTCATTGCTTACTAGGTTTTCTCAAAGCTGTCTTTATTTAAAAAAAAGTGATAAAACTATCTCTCATGAAGTATGTAAACATTCACTAATATAACTTCATTTGCTTTGAGCAGGTTTAAGAGATTTTCTATGTTTTAATCCCCATTTTTCTGTTTAAGCAATTATCTTAATGCTAACATAAACAATCTCTTACCTAAAAAAATTATAGTAACCATGGCTGTTCTCTAGAGTACATCACTATAATAAGCTAAGAAAGGTATTTCCTCTGGATTGATTGCAGCTACTTTGACACCTTTTTGTTGTTTTTTTTTTTTTAAACAACACAGAAAACAGCAATGTGAATTTGCTAGGTGTCTGAATACACAGTCCTTAATTATATAAGCAACTTGTTAGACTTCAAGGGTATACTCTGTGTGAAGAAACATTAAGAAACCAAGGTGTAAATTGATTGTTAGTGGCATAAATAAACAAATTAGATTTTAGAGAATATAATGAATTCTCTAGAATTTAGGGAATTGTAAATTATCTAATTTAGAGGGAATTTAGCGATTGATAATCCAGGATGGACATTACACCAAGTAGTCCAGAGGAAAATACGATTGTTTGTTATTCAAGTAAAGTACAGTTTTGTGATCACTGAGTTTTAATCCCCTAATGGATGTGCTAAAGCTCAAGAAGCCACTTACTCATGGGAAGCATGACAGTCCTGCTTCCTTGTCAGCCTCTTGTGTACCCACCAGATCTGGTGTGCAAACATCCTGGAGGCAGAGCTCTTGCAGATGATGAACCTCTTAATTGTGTGATATGTCAGAGATAAACCTCAAGTTCAGCTGTGTGTATGGGAGAAACACAAGTGTTATTAATAACAAGATGGTTTATGAATAGGCAGCTTCCCCTCATTTTTATTTACTGGTTTTGTTTGGTTTTTTTTTTTTAAGTTTGGCTTGTTGAGCTTGAGAGGTCAAATTGGACTTATCTCCAGATTTTACAGAGGACCGGAAATGTCAGGGTACATTTCCAGTGGTTGTCCTTCCTCATTAGAGACTATGTCTTACAGAGACTTGCAGTGATATAAAGACTGCCTGATCCTGGGCATATTTTTGCCAATTTGCTGAGTTTAACAAAAGGGTTGTGAAGAGTCTCTTGTCCTATAAAAAGGGGACATTCAGATTCTGGGAAGATAAAAATCAAACAGTTTAAAAATCTGAACTGTTTTAAAGCAAAATAACATCTTTCAAGTGCCTGAGTCACTTTGGGAGCTGAGTTTGTAACTCAAGAATCCTTTTGACTCTTGAACATTTTATCTGTAATCTTTCTGTTGGAAGTGCTGGGAACTCAGCTGAATCGACACCGGCGCTTCTGATTTTCCAAATGGAAGTGGTGCCCAAACCAATTTCTACTGCAGTATTTGAAAAGCCAAAAATCCACCCATCTTTTTCCTTGATCCACTTTTGCTGAAAATAGTCTTGCTTCCTAATATGCATGATTGCAACAAAATAGCAGTTTTCCTTCACTTAGCATACTTTATTTTATGCTTGCCTAAAATTTTAAATAGAAGATGCTAGTGGGGAGAAATCCATGTAAAACTTCTTCTCTTGCTGTACTGTAGTTGAGGGTTATAGAAACTTTACAGTGTTTTTTCTTACACCACACCCTGGGGAGCTGACCTTTTACATGGCTTCACGTTGTAGATTTTGTACCTGCTTTATTTATTGTTCTTAAAGAAATCCCCACTTGGAGAAGTGGCGTGTATTTCAAAAAAAACCCTGAAACTTATTTATTTATCAGCATGGGTGAAGGTTGCATACATACATCATAATGTTTCTCTATTAGCAGAGCAAAGGTGTATTTAGAAGCAAAGCCAAATACTTTTCCAAAGTTACTTTCAAATGCTTCCAAACGTGTGGATGGCTTTTTTGAAATGGAATAATTTAATAGCCCATGACAAAGTAGGAATTTAATATGGTCTTGTCCCATGTTTCCAGTCTTAAAAGCAGGTCTACTGGAGCAATTTCGATCAAAACAGAAACTCAAGTTTTGCACTGTAGAACTATCTCTAATTATAGCACCCTTGTAATTCTCTATGTTAAATTAAGGACAAGACCTCAGGTTCAATAGTCAGTTTAGAGCTGAGAAGTGTTGGGTTTTTAGCATAGGAATATAAATCCATAATTTTGGGGCCAGTGAAAATCTGGATTTCCAGATAGAATGTCAGTGTCTGTAATTTCTGAAAAATTGGCCATTTATTTGTGGCCTATTTGAATAATGTGAGTATTTTTCCAATAGGCCTTTATTTTTCCTGTCTGTAAAGAGGTATCTGGTGCTGGATAAGCTCAGATGAAGATATATGTGTTGCAGTATGTAATATTGTTTAGCAAAACAAAACAAAACAAAATTTCCTTTTCTCTGCTACATTGAATACTTCTTTTGCAGATATGAAGATACACTCCCTGATGTATTTTCTGCTATTGCTGAAGCTAAAGTAATAAACAGAAATAATCGGATGCCAGAAATAATCATGAATAGCTTCAAAGTCAAATGATTTAAAATTAATATTGTTTTTTGCCTGGTTTCTAACCTTTAAGTGTGCAGTCACTTCACATTTCAAAGCTTTTCTTCATAGCTGTGAGGGCTGGAAACAGATACGTGTATTCTTTGTAAGGAAAATTTGGTGACTCTCACAGTCACGTGGCTCCAGAAGGTGAGATCTTAGGAAAGCATAGGATCCTCAGTAAAACTTGGGCAACTCTCAGGGCAAAGTTTAAGCTGTGAAAAGACCCTTTTGCAGCATAAAAGGGGGGATGGTTTTAAGCTACCTTATCTCCAGTATGCTAGTCTGATTGCTGCATTGTGAGAAAGAATTGAGTGTTAGATGTCTGATTCTGTAACCTGCAGACAGGCAAACTGCCAGGCTGGAAGTGGTAGTACGATTATTATATTTGTTCCATATTGCTGTGAACAGCAGGATGTCTGTCTTCTGTGCCTGTCATCTCTTCCCTCCCCTCCCACTGTCATTGTGGTGTCAATTTATTTCTTCTGCTTCAGCATGTAAAAAATGACTTTGATTATTTTTTTATTTATTTGCTGTCTTTCTTTAGCTTAAGTGTGAGTGTGTTTGCCATCAAGCAGCATCCCCCTGCTATGTGATGACACTGGCAAGTGATTGCACAACTGAAAGATTCATTGCTATGGCAGATGCAGTGTGAATGAACAGTCAAATCAGCTGTAACTTTTAAATTAAAAACTTGCCAGTGAAGAGAATAAGACACATGAATGCAAAAAAAAAAACCCCAAGGATGAGAAGTGATATAAAAATGAAGTCTGATATAGCTAAAAGGTGAAAGAATGTGGATTCTGTAATAGGATTCTTTCACTTTCATTTAATAATTGTCTTCCAGCTAATAAAGTTTTCTTTTAAGAAACAAACTGTTTTGCTCTGTAGCTATAGCTTGTTCATCACGATACTCTAGTTGCAACAGTCTCACTGTGCACAAGTCATAAAATATATTTGAAGTGTGATCACATACTCCTCTTCTTGAGAGCTCTGGCAATGCTCAGAGTGTCTAGAAAACCAAGAAAATAAAATCCAGTACATGAAGGCATTTTCTAGATGCAAAATAGAAAATAGCAGAGAATGTTGGGAGGCTTTGTCTGTATTAAAAAGGAAGATTATTAAATGCTCTGGGCAAATGGTGAGCTAATGTGAAAGAGGAGTGTAAATCAGTAAGCAATTAATCAGAAAAAATAATGGAGGAAAGGAGTGAGGTTTCTGTTTTCAGAAAGTAAATTTGTGTTGAAAAATTAATCTAACCCTGGAAGAGAGCTCTATAGTATAGGGTTTTTCCCATTTTTTTGACATGAGTAAATGTTCTGTACTGAATCTTCCAAGCAGCCAGTAAATATTCTTTTCCATATGCATATGATGAGAAAAATGGAGCAGAGGTTAACACCCCCGGTTCACTGGGGACTCATGTGGCCTCTGCACACTGTCAGAATGCAAAGGGATATATAGTGTTATTGTGAAATCTGGATGAATTATGGGAACTCAGTGAGAAGCCAAGCTTTCCCTTCATGGGCTACCATTCAGGGGAGCAAAAGACATGTGGGAGGAAAGAAGAGATGCAGGACTTGATGCTCACATCTGCTCCAGTTCAGTGCTGCTAGAAATCAGATCAGTCTGCCCCCATATTTCATTTCCTTCTGTAATCTTGACCAATAATTTATAATTGGTATCAGCTGATCATCTGTCTCTCTCTTTCCATGGCAAAAAGAGTGAACAAAGAATTTTATCCTCCTACTCTTTACTGTCCAAGAGACAATAAAACTTTGAAAGACAAAGACCTCTATTAATTTTTAATGAAGTCTCTGAAACATTCTCCCAGTCAACCTCTTTTCATTATTGCTTGTATGCCTTTAGAGGCGGGAGGCAAAATGTCTTCAAGCCCCATGGCAGTTCTGTGTCACTTTTTACATCTGTCTCAGGCTGTATGACATAGTCCCTGCAATGGGGAATGGTCAGAGAGACTGGCATCATCAAGTGAGGTTGCAGAATGATCCACTTACTCTGAATACTCAACAAAAAGTCTTAAGATCAAGACTGCATGAGTTGCCCTGTGCACCGCAGAATAATGAAGTCTGTGGATTCCCATGATTTTCTGTTTCTGCATTCTGGTAACCTGCCCATTGCATGCCTGGTGTCATATAGTAAGCCATGGTATTTTTGGGAAACAGTGCTTTTGGCATCCATATGAGCTGAGATATGGCTTTGTTAATCACAGGCAGTGTCATTGTGATTTTCTACCTGGTGCATCAGCTTTCTTCAAGTCTGTATTCCAGGTGCAGATGCTTGGAGAGGACCTCTGGAGAGCTGTTCCTGAGTCAGAAATAACACTTGTTCTACCACAGCCCTTTGTGAAGTCATGCTTATAGATCAGACCTTTGGCTCCAGCTGCTCCTTCAGTCCTGTCTCTGCTCTGGGGCTTCCTCTGGAGACGCTGATGTTTTTACAGAAGTGACCAGTACAGTTCCAACAGAAGGAGCCAGTGAGGCTTTTTATGCCATTCCCACTCCTCCCTCATTAGGCTCTAACTTCTCAGGTTTTCATGGAATGTGCTTCAATTTTGTGCAAGTTTACAAAACATTGATGCCACATTCAGTTTAATGTGAAATATTAATAATACGGCCACGTGAGGACAGTTTTAATTAGTGAGCAGAAAGAGGGTGGTTCCTCTTGTTAGTATATTCAGCAAGAAGTCTGAAATCCAGTAGGTCAAAACTGGATTACTTATTATTTATTAAGGTAGCTGTAGTCTGTGACAGAGAGACAACAATAATTAAAATGAGAGCTTTCAGAAAAGAGTAAGAGACTGTGGTGCACCTACTATTTCCTGCTGTATTCAGCGTTGGTGCAGCCTCACCTCGAGTGCTGTGTGCAGTGCTGGGACCCACAGTTTAAGAAGGTCATTGAATGCATCCAGAGGAGGGCAACAAGGCTGGTGCGAGGGCTGGAAGGCATGTTGTGTGAGGAGCAGCTAGGGACTCTGGGCTTGTCTCATTTGAGAAGAGGAGGCTGAGGGGTGAACTCATTGCTCTCTACAGCCTCCTGAGGAGGTGAAGTGCAGAGGGAGGTGCTCAGTTCTTCTCCCTGGGATCCAATGGCAGGACACATGGGAATGGTTCAAACCTGTGCCAGGGGAGGATTAGACTGAACATTATGAAGCATGGCTTTACAGAGAGGGTGGTCAAACACTGTAACAGGTTCTCTAGAGAGGCCCCAAGCCAGTCAGTGTTCAGGAGGCATTTGAACAATGCCCGTAGTAACGTTTAACTTTTGTTACGCCCTAAAGTGGTCAGGCAGTTGTACTAAGTGATCATTGTATGTCATTTCCAACTGTTCTGTTCTAGTCTAGTCTATTCGGAGACATAAGATTTTGTATGAGAGGGAACTGTGGAAGAAGTTAATCCAATCTAGCAAATGTTAGCAGCACATAGTACCCCAGTTTTCATCCTGATACTTCCTTGCCAGCACTCTCCACAAGAGTGCTATACAGGCTCTGTATTTACAACAGAATTCCCAAATCCCATAGTGGCAGCTCTTAGTTTTTTTTATCTGACACCAGTAGTTAAAAAAACCAAATAGACTTAATAACACTGGAAGGTAAGTGTCAGATAAAGCCAGGGAGATGAATACGAGACAGTGAGGCACAGGCATGTAAATCAAAGAGGTACGTTTAGTTCCTGCTAACACCTGCGGTGCCTGTGCAGTCATCAGCCCCATGAGATTAATGGTGAATGAAACTTAAAGTTGAACAGGGATATTTTTAATAACTTAATGAGTTAATAATATGTTTCTACCACTTTGAAACAGAAAACTCTAGTCCTGCTGAAATCTGGATGTTCGTTACTGTATGTCATTTCTAACAACATGCTGCAGTGGTCAAGGTACTTTCCAAAAAGAAGAACCTGATCCATGTCACCTGCAGGGTGGGTGCTATGACAAGTAAAGGAGCATCATGAAATTGAGAGAAGTGATGACAGAGCAGTCCCTAACTGAGGCTTCATGGTTACTAAGTTTTAGATTTCTTTACCTCATACATGTTTTCCTTGCTAACTGCAAGTGAGAAGAAATGTTCTCTGCACTCAGTCAATTTTATGATTACCACGTAGAGTTCTTGTACCTCTGAAGTGTCATTGTGTCTTGCTGATCAGATGGTCTGAGCTGCCTCAGCAATGGCATCATGTCCTCTCAGCGGTTGTCTCCATTCAGGAAGAATCTTATTTATCCAACGGTTTGTGTTAGGTTTTTTAGGTTGGCCGTTTCCTGCCACCCCTCGTGCTTATTTTATTTTCAGCGAAATTAATTTCAGCTAACTTTTCTCATGCCATTTAACCTAGGGATTTAAAGGAAACGAACATCTGATAGAAGGTATTTTATGACCTGCGTTGGTTGAGCACTGGAGTTGTGAGACTGTTGTCAGTGTTTTTCTTGGCACAGCCCAGCCTCCAGCAGCGCAGTGGTAGCTGGGAGCAATACAGTGGTAAACCCACCAGCAGCAGAATGTGAGCCAGTCTTTGTTTTAATCTGGAGAGCAATCAGCATTGCAATTAGTATCCAAAAGCTCTCTAGGACGCATGCTTAATGGTTTGGCTTTGTGTTTTATTTTGGTTTTGTTGGTTTCTGTTCATGAATAAATCATGTGAGATCTCCAAATAGCAATTGGCACATGAAACACAAGGAAGCCTGTGGCTGGCGGAGTACTAACATACCATGTGTAGGGTCTGGCCAGCCTCCTGCAGTGTGCTGACTAAGGGCACCCAGCTTGCAGGTAAAAATGGGAGCACTGGACTTCAGCTGCTTTTTGCCCCATTTAGAACTGAGCAATCCTGTCCTTTTCAATGCTCAGCCAAGGTAAGAGTCTCCTACACCTGAGAAAGGTCTTTGGTGGCTGTTCATCCCAGCCATCGAGCAGATAGCCTCAGTCAGTGCCGGGAACTTGTCCTCTCCCCTCCCACACGTACAGAAAAATAATGACATCTCGGGGCATCGGGACATTGAGTTTCCCGCTGATTTCTATTGCACTTCGTGTTCCTCTTGATGCTGTAGAAGTGAACAAAGTGTATGAAGAGTAAATCAGGATGTTTCTTTTGGCCAGTTTAACTGGAAATCATCCCGGGGTGTGTGAGAGGAGATGTTGCACCCATGCCCCGATGGCTGGAGCCTGCTTCCCACGATCCCCCTGTGCTTTTGCCCCTAAGCCACTGGGATGTTCAGGCAGGTGATGGTGGTGACAGTTGGACGTTGCCTACTGTCCTGTCCCGCTTGACACTGCAGAAAGGTGAGCATGTCCAGAGCAGGCAGGGCAGACTGGAAACTGCTGCATGTGGAAGAACTGAAGATCTTGGTGAATGATCCCCTCCCTGCCAATGTGGCACTTGGATAGTTTTGAATTAGGGTGGAGGAGTCCCCCCATGCACTCGCTGAAGCGCAAGGGGCACTCCAGCTGGAACCGTGGCATTTCCTAGGGGCTGCATGCCTTTCCTCTCTATGGAGAGCAATTTGGCTCTGTAAAAGGACAGTAATTTACAATGTTGTTTGCAGTAATTGGGGGAAATATTATTCCCTCCTCATCTGTGGCTGACTGGAAAATTTAAACATGTCTTTCACTTTCTGTGATTATACTATATGCTGGCTATAGAATGAAATAAAAAAGTAGTTTGAAACGATGATCTGTTCATGCTCCAACTAGTGAAAGCTGCAGAGAGAGGGAGCAAATATGTTTTGAAATAATCACTGAATGTCAGCCTGCTTCAGTCTTTTCAGCGCTTCCTTTTAGTCGGGTATATTGTGGAACATATGGATATCTGTATGCCTTTATGTAAACACTTTGCTGTCAGTCACCAAATATTTATGGGCATTCTGGACAGACTTAACTGTGAATGTTTCGCAGTGATCAGCAAATACTGAATTAGTGCTTTAGCCAAATCCCTACACGATGTCTGTGTAAGTGAGAAGCAACCCAGACGTGCATATACTCGCAATGGACCAACATGCACCTACAGCTGAGGTGTCCTCGGGTCTCTTCTGCTCACTTTGGCTCTGCCTCCATCCGGGATCACATTCCCATTTTGACCTGACATAAAGCATGCTGCGGATGGGTTTGTCCTTTCCACGGGGCCGTGGGGCTGGCACGCACAGCGCCATGGGTGTGGAGGGGAATGTGCTCACTTCCCCTTGGCTCCGCAGCATCAGTCCTGCTCCACATTTGGAGCTGCGGGACGCGGGCGAAGCGAGCTGGATGTTGTACTGTCACGAGTCTGGCAGTAGCACAGCTGAGGGCTTTGCGTGATAGCTGCTAAATCGCAGCTAAGTTTTATGTCTCCTGCATGCTGCCCCAGGCAACCTGGAATTTGCCCTTTATTAGAACATCAGTGAGCAAGGAAGAGTGGGTGCTTTAAATAAGAAAAAAATGGCACAAACTAACGTTTTGCATATTGCACATTTCCATAATTTCTTAATATTGAATGTTTTCTGCGAGGAACGAGGCACCAAAAGCTTGGCAATGTGCATTTAGTTTCAAATAGCTGGTCTCTCTCTCTGCATAGCCATGTTTGGAAAGCAAATGTTTGGTTAATATGTGGTTAAGCACTTTTGCAATACAGAAAGCGTTCTTCACTGCAAGGTATCTTTCCTGAGAAAGTGAAGTGTACTTTTGGGTTTTGAATCCATGCAGACATAGCATATAAGCAATGATTAAGATTTCACAAATACTTGAGGAGCCCTTTGAACTTGTATGTTGGGTAGATCAGTGCACGGTAAATATTTTTATAAGTAGATTTCTATGCATTTTTGCTTCCCTCTTCCTCCCACTTTTTTACTTTGCATGACCAAAATTCTCTCAAAGTGCAACTTCAGGTATTTTGGGTAAAACCCATGACATGTTCTGCATAAGCTGAGAGGACAGTCCCATTAAGGCAGTGCACAGCCCTGTGGATATTAATATTACTATTACTAAGTTTGTATTTTATTTTCGTAACATAATTTGGTTTCAATTTGTGGGCGAGCGTGAGGTAAGAAAAGGACCAAAGGCAAACTGCCAGTGCTCAGCAATGCACCCACTTGACCCACAGTGGAATTTTGCCCTGAGGGACACATCAGGCTTCCCATGTGAACCAACATCATATTTAACTTGTCTTTTGAACCAGCAGGACAAGTCAAGCCAACATGAGTATAGACCATGGGCCTACTGTGTGTTGGTTGTGGCTCAGACCGGGTCCATAGACCTCAGACCCAGACAAGCTAAGTGTGAGCTTCCCAGCAGAGTGAGAAGGGAGGCACGTTTCATCCTTAGTTCAAACTGAGAGAGGACAAGGGGCCTCTTTAACTTCTTTCCAGCTTCAACCATCCCCCAGACCCATTTCCAAGAGCAAGGATCAGCAAGCACATCTCTTAAAGCAATCTGGTTTCGAATCTTTGGTGCCCTCATAGTTTCCACTGGTTTTGGATCACAGAGAGGATAGTAGTGATAAACAAACAAATCATTCATAGTACTGCATAGCATCCACGTGATACTGCCAGTCCACATTTCCAGGGGACCATTTTTGATTCTTGGGTCTGATGTGCCCCAAATCCAAGATGAAGCCCATGGGAAATGTCCTGTAAACATCTACTGTGAGGCATAAATCACTCTGAAATACTAGATACACTTGGAAATATTAGATGTCTCACAGTGCCAAAATGGGATGAATGGAAAGTATTTGCATCTGTGCATCTCTTCCTTAGTTTATTGCCTGTAAACTGTTAACACAGTGCTACCTAACTACAGTGTTATTAAATCAATTAATTATAAAATAAACATATGCTATAGAACACCTGAGGGGGTGAAAAAAGTAGTATAGTAGGCAGTGAATAAGGCTTTTGAGAAATTTTTAAAACTATGATAAAAAATAAAGCTTAAAATCACAGAATTGTAGGGGTTGGAAGGGACCTCAAGACATCATCGAGTCCAACCCGCCAAATATTTTGTTTACATAATATTCAAGATAAAATCAAGCTTCTAAAAGGGATTTAATATGGAGGCATTGTTTGACTTATCATTTAACATAAAGTTAACATTGTGATATATTGCTGATGCTGAATTCATTTGAGTTCTGTTTAAGAAAGGCTGGTAGTTCTTTTTTTCCTTTTTAGTTTGTAAGAAAATATTAAATATTTAGAGTTTGATGATTATTGTTTTTCATTCTATGCATGGAGTATTTTATATATTATTATGCACATTGCTTTACGTATGTTGCTTTGTGTTACTATATATTTTACTATTTTTTATTGAAGACATGGCAGTTTGAATTCTAATAGATCTTCTGCTTTTCTGGTTTTACTCTGTAAACCTGAAATAAAGAGGAAGGTAATGTGTCTGCCAGTCAAGAAATTACAATAGACCAGATAAAGCAGTGTTAATGCGTCACTATTCACCAAAGCTCTGTGCATTCAGTTGAAGATGGATAATTCTAATTTGTGACACATAGCTATTCTAGAAAGGGAAAAAAAGAACATTTGATTTTCAGAAAACTTAAGTAGTGATTTCTAAAGCAGCGAGACTATCGGGTTTAAATTATGCTGGCTTCACTTCTTTGAGGCACTTGGGTTTTCTTTGATTGCTACTGCGTATGGATGAAGAAAGAGAGCAGTTTTAACCTGTATGTCCAGAGCTGAGCTGACTCTATTCCCAATGCAGATAAACTAGGAAATTTTGCCTAGTTATTTCTTCAGCACCACTGAACTTCAGAAATGGATCAGGGTCACACAGAGCTAGAGAAATTCTGTATCACCACAGAAAATGAAGATGATCTCCTTCTAAAGTAGTCTAAATTGAAAGTACACAGCTGAAAATAGAAGGGGAATACAGGCGATTGATGAGGAGACTGCTGTATTAGGGGTCTCTTGGTATAATAAACCAGTTTTATGTGTTGATGTAAAAGTCATAAAATAATTTTTGTCCCAGAAGATGAGTTTTTGTTTACAGAGGAACTCTTGCAACCCTAACCATAGTAGTTCCTTCTCTTAAAATCTGTGTGCAATGTAATTTACTTGGTCAAGGGAAGGTAGAAACACATTTCGAAACACACCCCCCCCCTTCCCCCCCCCCCCACACTTTTGGGGGTGGGGTGGGGTGAGTGTGTGCACTATTTTCTTCTGCATCCTGTATGAAAGAACAAAAGGGGGAAAATTTTAAAAAAAAGCTGTATTGCATTTCAGCACGTTTCTGGCTGAGTTGCAAGCTTCAGTCAAGAAGTATCTTTTACAATTAAACTTGCCCTGTAGGTAAATTATTTAGTTTAGGTGAATAAATGATGTTGTACTATTTGTAGATCAAGGGCTGTGACCAATTCATTGTGCAGTCTGACTCTTGCAGGGCTTAAAGTAAGCTGTTTCTCTAGATCTCCTGAAAAGGTTTCCTGTGCTTCTGTTCTAACTTTATCGTTAGAGAGCTGCCTGCAGCAAAGAGCACAATGCACAGACTGTTATCAAATGCAAAATATGACCATGTGTGAATGCGCAAATAAAGTGAGAAATGTTTGTGGAATGATTGCAGTATTTACCGTGCTTTCTTGCACTGCCAGAGATAACAAGTGGGAATAACTGATTTTTGTTTTAGCTGTTGCTGTGGAAGACTGGGGAGCAAATTGCTCGGGGTTGAATGAAGCAGTTTATTATTCTGCTTTACAGAAGAATATACATTTCTCTATTTTCAAGTGATCTTTTGTTTCCCTTTTAATTATCACAGTGAGGTCAATTTGTTTTCTTTTTCATGGGGAGATGGGGACACTATACGTTTGTGACGGGTTTTGGTGAATAAACTATTCATGTGCAGAATTTCTCCCTGCTCTGTGGTTTCATATCAGTGTTCAGGCTCTGTGTTGCTAGCCTGAACTGCACATTTCATCTTTCACAACAACATGCTAAATGATTTATTTTGAAAGATCAGAAGCACTTGGTTTGGATTAGTGGAAAGAAATGTGAACCGCAGTAGCAGCCGTGTTGCTGTTGGGGTCTCCCCTTCTTCTGGGGAGTGGGATAGGCGAAGGAAGACCCAGCGTGGCTCCACGGGAGTACAATGTGAGGAAGGAGAACCTGGTGCAACTAAGAAGCTCTGGTATTTGATGGCTCTTCCCTTTTTAATTTGTCCATGTGTGAGTGGTTGAATCTGATGGACTTGTGTTCAGAAGCGATGCAAAATTAATTTTGGGTAGGAATCCATACCTGCATACAGAAAAAGCTTGCTTACAGAAGTATTAATACTGGATTTTTAACTCTTTCTTAAAAAATCCTTGCACGCTACCTTCAGAATCAAGAATTCAGCTTTTGTTGCCACATTTAGTAAAACCACTTTAACAGGCAGATTTCAGCATAACTGAGCACAGGGTTAGGAGTAAAACTAATTCTTTACTGTGTAATCCTGGGTACCCAGTTGTTGGGAATCAGGTTCATTAAACAGGCAGTTTTTTACCGCTCTCTGCCAAGGGAGAGCGTGCAGGCTCGGTGCCTTGACCAGCTAATCTCCGCTGACAGCATGAGCTGTGGTGCTGCAACATGAACTGACACATGTCAAGCCTGTATTTTCCTAATGTTAAATAGATTGGGTATTCTGTCATACACCAGTTGACCCTACAGCATGCTTTGCTTCAAACATCACTGCAAGAAACATGCATGCATTGCAGCTAGGATTTGGTGTCCTCTAACACTTGTACAAGTCTTTCAGTAAATTAATTTTTTTTCCTCTCAGCACAACTCGAAGGCATTAGCAAAACTATTTCAAGGTACTTAGCTGCCATATAGTGCATGACCATTCAGGGTTAATCTGCAACAACAGAGAGCATCAGAGGGGGAAGTTTTCTGGTTGCACAAGTGCAACTTCTTTCTTTTTCTTTACTGGAAGCTACAATTTCAAATATTGTTTTCCTTAGGCAGTGCCTTATCAGTTTCTTTGGTTTCTGCGTCTGAGGAGGGAAAGAAAAAGTAGAGCTTGAATTTTCCCTCTCCTGTTTGGAACAAATTCATTAATACTTCTGAGTCCATTTCAAAATTGTGCTACAGGACAGCATCGCAGAGCTGCCCACTGCTTCCTGTGATATGCTGATTTGTACCTGTTGAAAGAAACCTTAGCGCTAGCTTTCTGGTCGTTTACCTTATTCCTTCTTTGGGCATATATTATTTTGCTAGCTATATGGCAAAAGAAAAAATGGGTCAGCAGCAGCAATGGAAATGTAGGATTTGATCCTGGATGTATGAGCAGGAGGATTCCCTACAGTGGTTGTATATTGTAATCACATTAGAGACTTTATAGATACCCTAGATCTGCAGTTAGTCACAGGAGTTGCAGATAACTCCTTCAGAAATAGATTCTCTTTAGGCTTCAAAGTTGCTAGTGTTACTATAAAGAAAGGTCAGTGGTGATATCTTCTTTAGCATCTATAAATAAACCCCGATAAGGTTTTATACCAGTTCAGGCTATGAAGAGCCAGTCTAATGCAGTCACCTATGCCCAAGGAGCCATACAGGATTCTTACCTGTCCTCAGAACTGATTACGGACATAAAGTCCTATAAAATCTGCTCAAACTGGAGCTGCATATTTAGAACGTGTTAACTTCAAGATTGGCAGGTATATTCTGTATACTTTCAAGTAACTGAGATAATATCTTCTCATAAATAGTTAAAAGCCCAGTAAGTCCATGCAGCAGCTTAATAAACTGGTCATTGAGCCACTAAATCTGAATTTAAGCTCTCCATTTTAATAGTGAACCAAATTCAGACACCACATCCAAACCCGTAAAGTCGTATTTCCCAGCCTAAACAATTAAATGTGCACAATGCAGCAGCACATTTTTTTTTTTCTACACAGAACTCATCCAGCCTTACAAATCTTATGGAGAAGAAAGGTTTTCTTGGCGGGGACCTAATGCTTTAATTAGTATTTAAGTATTTGTTCTTAAATATTAGTACTTAAATACCAGAAAGGTATTTAAGAGTTCTGGTTGAATAAAACATATTAACAGTTAACATAAAACGTATTAAAATATTACAGGCTTTCTGGTTATTCCTCCACGTGCCCGGAATGATTAGGGCACATACCCCTACTCCCCTGCCGTGTCTGTTAGCTTGTCTTTGCTTTACTTTTATTTACTGTATTTTGAAGCTTTCTTATTACTGGGGTTTGGGTGGGTTTTTTTAATTTGCCTTAAGCTAACTTTCTGTCCCAGTTGAAAATGTCATTAGAAGTAACAAATGTTTCTTTGTTGTTCTGTTTTGTTTTTTTTTCATCCCATACAGTGTGAAAGGAGCAGATGCTGGCAACGTGATCAGACTATTTGTACCAGATATTGGGATGTTCATTGCTAGTCTCACAATATGGCTCCTCTGCCGCAACATGTTTCAGAAGCCAGTAACCGAGGATGCAGCACAGTGCAACATGCAATTTGAAAATGAGGAAATGGTATCAAATACACATTTCTACCTGTACGGTTTTTAGCTAAGAGTGAGCTGTGGCATTCCTGTCTGAGATGTATTCTGAAATGGTTTCATGAGCACGGGGTATGTTAAGAACTGAACTTACTTTCGGGGAAATAAGCAATTGAGTTTAAAGGGGAAAAGCTGCACTTGTTATATTGAGAAACCAAAGCAGAATATGAAAAGTCATAGATATGCTACTGAATTTTTCAAATTGTTTTGAGTTAAGAAATGATCATGACAGTCAATTGCAAGTTGTTCCTACAACAGAACTGCTGGTTAAGGTTGTTTTGCTACATACATTCTCAGTTTCTTAGAGCGCATCCATATTTCCAATCGTGTTACCCAAGAATAATAGCAGCAGCATCTGAGTGATTATCAGAAATGACTCCTAGGAGAAGGGATGAGAGACTGTGTATTATGTTCATGGAAGGAGTTAGCTAAAACTGTGGTCATACTGAGCGAGCTTGAGGATAATTTTTGGGAATGGCTTAGCTCAAAGTGTTGGTGTGTTTGCTGTGCATTTTCCTGGTGGGAAGAAGAATGGCAGATACCGAATGCAGAAAAATCCACAGAAGGAGGGAAACAATTTTATAATATAAAAAGCCGCAGTGGGAATTTAGCCCAGGGTGCAGAGAAATTCCTACTACTAATCTTAACGTGTTTTTTATCAGACTGTCTAGCATGCCTTGGGTCTCATTTTCAGCCTTTTTTTATGTATGGGTGGAATGTTTTTTTCTTTACTCTCAAAACTCCATTTTCAGGGGAGAGAGTTGCAACTCACTCATTTCAAATAGAAATAGCACTTTGAAGTGGGGAAAGTATTTAGGGGGATCAACTGCCCTTCTTGGTGCCACTGTAGAGGAAAAAAAGCCCCTCTGCCTGTTGCCATGTTGTCTGGATTACGATACTGTCTGGTTGAGTTTCTGGCACATGAGAGATCGGTATCAGGACTGTGCTTTATGCTCGGTTGCCTGTAATTCTTACGGGCTGCCCTGGCAGCTGAGGGCTGCCTTGAAGATTACCACTTGTAACTATGCATTGGAGGATATGTCGGCATTGGTCTGATGAGGGTACACAACTTTTTTGCTGTCTCCTGGAAGATGGTTTTATCAGCTTTAAATCTCCTTTATTGTCTTGGGACCAGTTCTCTTTAACATCTTTATCAATGACATCGATGATGGAATTGAGTGCACCCTCATCAAGTTTGCGGATGACACCAAGCTGAGTGGTGTGGTCGACACCCTAGAAGGAAAGGAAGCCATCCAGAGGGATCTTGACAGGCTGGAGAGATGGGCCCGGGTGAACCTAATGAGGTTCAACACTGCAAAGTGTAAGGTGTTGCACTTGGGCTGGAAGAATCCCAGACATAGATACAGACAGGGAGAAGAGCTCCTTGAGAGTAGCCCTGCTGAGAAAGACTTGGGAATTCTGGTGGATGAGAAACTTAACATGAGCCAGCAGTGTGCTCTTGCAGCTTGCAAGGCCAATGGTGTCCTGGGCTCCATTAGAAGAGGGGTGGCAAGCAGGGACAGGGAGGTGATTGTCCCTCTCTACTCTGCCCTCGTGAGGCCCCATCTGGAGTACTGTGTCCAGATCTGGGGCCCCCAATACAAGAAGGATGTGGAACTGTTGGAGAGGGTTCAGAGGAGGGCCACGAAGATGATTAGAGGCCTGGAGCACCTGCCCTACGAAGAGAGGCTGAGGGAGCTGGGCTTGTTCAGTCTGGAGAAGAGAAGGCTGCAGGGGGACCTCATTGCAGCCTTCCAGTACCTGAAGGGAGCTTATGAGCAGGAGGGGATTCAACTTTTTAAAAGGATAGACAATGACAGGACAAGGGGGAATGGATTAAAACTAAAGGAAGGAAGGTTTAGATTAGATATTAGGGGGAAGTTTTTTACAGAGAGAGTGGTGAGGTGCTGGAACAGGCTGCCCAGAGAGGTGGTGGATGCCCCGTCCCTGGAAGTGTTCAAGGCCAGGTTGGATGGGGCCCTGGGCAACCCTGTGTAGATCCAGGCCTGAGGTTGGTGGCCCTGCCTGTGGCAGGGGGGTTGGAGCTCTGTGATCCTTGGGGTCCCTTCCAACTCATACCATTCTATGATTCTATGATTGTTGGAGCTGTGCAAATGGATGTAGCAGCAGGCTAGAATCTGGGGCTATACCCATAAGGGGAGATGTCTGAAGTATTAAGAATTGTGGCTGACATTTTGTGTTCAGCCTGTCTCTCTTAAAAGAGTAGCATTTTACCAAGGCGGGCTCTAACAGACTTCTCTGAAGCCCTTGATCTCCTGGAAGGAAAGAAAGAATGCATGTTGCCTACAGGAGGAGTAATCTGATGGCAGAAACTCAGAAGAAAAAAACAGAAGGACATGCTTAGATTTCTCTGAATCTAAATGATGATGATGATCAGATATTAATGAAATATTGGATAAAGGAAGAGTGTGGGGGAGAAGGAGAAAATCAACTGTAAAGAAATATTGATGCTGGTAAAAATAGAAACCTGGGAAAACATGTTTTACTTCACGTCAAACCCCAGCAAATAGTATTTATGTTCTGTAAACTGTATGTATTGTAGAATATTTAGTGAGCACAACAGCTGAGTTTAGATTTAGTGACACACAAAAATCTATGACAGGGGTTTTTTTAAATAATGTGTAATAGTCACTGTTGTATGAGGTGATCACAAGTGCTCCAAGGGATTCTGATATTCACAGCTGAAATGATCAATCTGCATCAGAATAACCTGCTTGTTTTTTAGAGAAGGAATGAAATAGAGGGTGGAAAATTGGATACCTATTAAACACATTTTTTCCAAACTTCAGCTTTCTCTTTCTAGGTGTCTGCACATAACATCCTGGAATGATTTCTGCTAGTTAGGAGGAGGCTGCAGAAGCAGCTGAATCTGCTAGGAATATGTATTTGGCAGGACTGACTGTAAGGAACTAATGCATATGCAGAGCATGCAGCTGAGTGTCTGAATTTGGGACAATATTGGCATGACGTTAAATTAGTCCAAACTCTATGGGTTTCACATGATAATTTCCAATTCTTCCTTGGTAGAGTCCAGTGGAAAAGGGAAAAGCAAGTGATCAGTTCCTTGAATTCTGCATGAGCTGCCTGGTACCCGTGGCTGCGTGTTGGTGCGGCTCTCTGCTGATGCTGTAACTCCATTGAATGAGAAAATGTGAAATGAGTTGCAGCAATAAACTGCCCTACAAACAAACGCTGCAGGAGAACTGTTGAGCTTGGTACTGTGCCTCCAAGGGAAATATTCCTGGGTTTGTTATATCAGCCCTGTAGCCAGTTCCAGAGTTGAAAAGCTTTTGCTGCTCTTCAAAAGTCCCTGCCACAAGTCAGCAGAGATTTGTGGTGCAAGATTTTGTTAAGAATTAATCAGCTGATTTGAACAGGCTCCACAGAGCCGTAACAAAGGTGACTTTTCAGATTGGTGGATGCCTAGCCACAGATGGCTCCATAAATCAAGAAATTAGCACTGTGACTTCCAGGCAAAAGAGGAGAGTTTTGCTTGCAGCTTTGACCTTTGCATGAAATTATTCACATAATTTACATTTGCTCAGACCTCTTTGCTTTGTAAGAGAGAGAAGTACTATGGAAATAGGCTTAAGGAAAGAAAGTACTCCTTCCAAAATTTATGTAGAGGAAAAGCTGTTAAATAATTGTTTTAATACTTCTAATAGTGACCTTTCAAAGCTCTGTGCGAATCCATCACATTTCAATTGTTCTACGAGTATGCTGAAACAACGCCTGGAGTTGAGTAGCAGTTTGTGATATTCAATTTTGCGCTGTACTTTGTCATGGCATAGCCTCCAGAAAGTAGACTACAAGGGATCAGATTGCTCATGGATAGAGATGCAATTAAAAATAAGGAAAAGTATCGGAATCCAAATTAAGGACAACATTGACCAATGGATGTCCTTCTTCATTACAGTGCATCCAACTTTAAGGGAAACAGATCTCTATCAGAAAAGTGTCTTCTACAGAACAGAACTGGGGGGAGGAGGCAGTGAGAGACTCTCAATTATTTGTAAGTAACGCTATCCCAGGAATAAGCAAAGAGTGTGGTTTTAATTAACAGTGAGTCATGAAGTAGGAAGGTCTGCCAGATACCAGGCTGCAGTCCAACTCATTACCACCCCTAAATGGTTGCACGCTTGGAGCAAACGTGTCTGCAGGCCTTTTTTATTAGGGCTCAGAAAATTTAAAGCAGGTGAATTCAGCTGGAGACAGGCCCAGATTGCAAATGCCGAAAAGCACAATGCCAGTCACAAGGTGTAAAAGGTGGAAGAAAATAAGAAAGAACAGTTAACTCCCAGCTGCAGCTCAGAGTATGACATTTTTGATTTGGTGCAGATGGTGCTTTATATCCCAAAATGCAGATACAGCATACACAGTCTGATAGGTATTAGAAGGGAGGTAGTTTTTTCTTGAGATTGTGTATGAATCAACTAATACTGTAAGTGATGGCGGGGGGAAGAAAATCCATCTGATATTACGTAACTTAAACTTTAGAAGAGGTATTGATCTTAATTGAAATATACAGCTGTAGTCTTCAGTGCAACTTCTTCCCATGGCACTTGCTGCCTTGCCCATTCAAGCTTGTTTCTCATCCATGCTCTTCTAGAAGGCAAACGGGACCACTGGGTCTGTACTTTGTCCCATAATCTGAGACAAGCTTGATCTCAGACCCTTCACCCCTACTTTTTTTCTGCAGCAAAAGGCAGAGATTTGTTTGGGACCTCAAAAAGATGGACAAAAAAAGAAAAGAAAAAGATGAAATTGTTTTAAAATTAAAGTTTGGGAAGAATGTGAGGAGATCTCAGCTTTGAGTCAAGATACTGAACTGGAGTCAGGAGGACCACCACGGTTCTCACTTTAGCCACAAACATATTTGTGTCCTTGAGCCTGTTATTTCATGTCTCTCAGCTTCTGTGTCCTTTCACAACTACAAACAGTAATACCACTCAGTTTCTTAGCTTCGTTCTTCTAAACAGTGACAGGGCTATTTGCCCTAGGCCTACACGCGACACAGAACGTCAAGAGCTCTCTTTGGTCCAATTCTCCAAGTGTGACTTCAGTACAGATGGGACAGAATAAACAGGCTTTGAGAGCTACACAGCTTCTGAGAGCCCCACGTCTCGTCCGAGGACTTCACAGTCTAGATATTTTCCATTTAGACCAGCGTCCACATTCTGAAAGTATCTGGTAACTGCTGGATAACGACAATAAGCAAGGAAGAGCGTACTGTTTTTCCCCATCTCCAACATTACAATTTATCCTGATCTCTCCAAGTGAGAGACTGGCTTTAATCCTGAAACATGTGGTTTCAAATCCCTTCCAAAAAATGTTGTTGTTAATTATAGCTACTCTGGATAATCTTGTTAAACATATAATTATCCAGATCCTTTTAAAACCTCATTAATTTCTTGGCTTTGGTGGCGTCATGAGGCAAGGACTTCCACAATTTAATAAGTGCTCTCTGATTTTATTTTAAATTTAACACCCTTTAATTTTATGGAGGGTCCTTGTATTACATGTTGTAAAACGGAGTGAGTGAGATGGTATAAGAGAAAACAAGTTCATTTATTATCTTGCACATTTGTCCTTTTAAATATAAGCAATCTCTGTTCTTTTTTTTATTTTATTTTGTTGTTTTCATTACTTTTTTTTTATCTGCAATATTCTCTTGAGATACAGAGAGTATCAGTGCATTTCAGGTAGTGTCTTATTGTTGAATTAAATGACGATATTATGCTATTCATTATTAAGATTCAGAGATTGTTGGGTTGGACTGTTCTACTAGCTGTACACCTACCTATATATCCTGTATAATATGCAGAATTAGTTCAGCTTGGAGCCCAGCTCTGAGAAAAATCTGATGTGCCAGTCTTTGCAGTTGCTATCACCTTGCCATTTTTCTTGCCTTCAGGGATCTTTGAGCTGTTTACAGTGGTGCCCATGGCCTTGTCTAGATGGCCAAGACTTAAAGCTTGTGACGGGTATATTTTTCCGTAGAGCATTCATTGTTTTGTGTTTATCTTAATTTAATTTTGTTTTATCAGCACCAAACATGCACCTGACTTGATTATCTCTTACTGACATGGGACCCTTTGGCCCTGATTTCTCTAGATATCTTCTTCCCATATGCAACTTCTGCTCCTTCAGTATTTGCTTCCCTTCAGAGAAAGCAAATGAGAGCTATTCTGGAAAATATTGTGGAAAATACTATGCGTGACAAAGAGGAAAGAAGAATTTCTTAGAGAGGGTTGGAACTTCTTGGCTTCTTTTAGTTTCCTAATGACACCTCTTTTATTCTTCTTATTTTATATTTTTTCTTCTCATTGTTATCCCTGTTTAGCATAGTGTTGGCTTACCTTTCCTAATTGGTTGTAAATATTTCTTTGGTTTTCATTTCTGGAGAACTGGTCTAGATGCAGTTGGTCTTAGTGTGCTTTGAACATGGTGTGAGTAGGATTTAATATCTTATTTCTATGGTTTAAAAAGAGTAGGTGAGGCTCCCTTATCGCTTCCCTTGCAATGTTTGTAGTGGTGAAGTTTGCCAGACCCTACCCAGCTGCCTCCCTCGGTAACAATTCTAATGCATCTCCTCTTAACAAGGGTCAAAAGTTTACAAGTTACATTAGCTTCTTGGTTTGATGCACATGTCTTTGGATAAGTCTTAACACAAATATGTAATTACACTACAGCAGTGCCTCAGCTACATTATGTTACATTTTGCAATACATTACGTATTACCAAATGCCGTTAGGCTGGGCATGAAACTTCAGCATGCACCTGTCCTGTTCTGGTTAGAAACATTACACGATGAAATTCTTCTTGTGCTATCTCTTCACTGGGATTGCTGGTTTTGCTCTTCTAACAGTCCTCAGTTCCAAATTTCGAGGTACGGAGCTGTTTGAACAGGAGCTAAAATCCTGGAATACTGTTGCCTTCGGACAGCCTAGGTGATGAAAAGCACAGTGCAAGAGGGAATCTCTTGAGCCACGGAATTCAGCCTGCCGCTACTGCAGGCAGCTGTATCATACAATCCCCTCTGGAAGGTAGGAAGCACCATTCTGAAAACAGCGCAATTCTTCTTCATCCCATTGCTCCTGACAGGACCCTGTTCTGTAAATTTGTTTTTCTAGTGGTTAGAAAACATCTAATTTAGATTGTACATGTATTCATAACTGCATTATAAGCCTTTTAGTTCTTCTGCACTTTGTCTTCCGTATGCTGTTTCCTTCTGTAGAACTTGTTTATCTGATATTTTGGGAGAAAAAAACTACATATTTTTAAAGTTTATTCTACAAGATGAAAGAAGTCAAGTTATTTTGGATCCTCTTGCAGATTAGATGTCCCATGCTCCTCCTGTTCATCCCAGTAATTTGTGGCTCTTCAGGGTGGTACTGGAGAAGTACCCAAGCCACTGACTGCTGTATGAGCTGAGGCAATAGTGCAAATAACCACAGCACTGTGGTTGAGCTATATATCGTCCTTCGTAGCAAGATAGATAATGGTACAATGAATACATTCCTTAGTCCGGGAATTAGTCCTGTGCTGCTTCACATACCTGCGCTAGCTCATTTGGAATTTGTGCTGAATTGTGCCTTGTAGTCATAACCCGACTCTTCCTATTTCCTTTTCACTAAAAAAATGTGTTTAATCATCCCAGGCCAAACCACTGAACTCTGCCTGTGAGTTCCCCTCTCTTTTGCCCTTGGCTTCTGTGCCTGACAGCTTTTTGAAGTCAAGATGTGAAACTGTATTTCCATATTAGCCAAGTGAGTCTTGTACTGAAATCACTTGATGTTTGCTCAGGTGTGGTAGGTACATTGGGAAGTGAAATAATCTTTGGCCCTCTCAGTACAATAGCTATTGTATACAGGATTTAACGAGTTGTCTTCCTGTTATCGTGCTTCTGAACTGTGCTTGTCTTTATTCAAGTTTGGTTTTTTTTTCATTTCCTCTGAAATCTCTGAATGCCTCTGTCCCTATGTGCTTCCAGTAAACAGCTGGTCATTTTTGTAATGAATGATTCTACCCCATGGGAGATTTTACTGTGGAAGTATATGTCATTCATTACTAAAAGTGAAAACACATTGAAAGTTATTTCTGAAGGTACGTGCCTGATCTGATACCAGGTAGGCATTTAATCCAAGCTTTAGCACATTTTAGATCTGTCAGTGATAACATTTTTCTTAAAGATCTATGCGACTTAAAGTTAATTTAGGAGTTTTCTTTTCAGTGGTTCAGTTGGGTAGTATACATTTTAGGATACTGTTTAAATTCCAGAATGCCTCTGTCTCATTAATTTTGATGATCTTAAAGAAGATAATTTTGCTAGACAGTCCCATTTTGGCAGAGCTCAAGTAGAATGATGTGTGGGAACTGTTGGTGTGGAAATTTTTATATCTATTCTATGTCAGAATTGGCAGGTAAATTCACTCCCCACTTTCAGAAGATCTATGGAATTCTTCAGTTTCTTTCAAAATTGGAAATTCAATAAAGGATTACCTTAAAAAGATTTAGTATTGATGCAGGTTAAAATGATGATCATTTATATCCCATTAAGGGTCTACAGTTCCTTTGATGGTAAAACAAGCAGCAGTTAAATTTCTTTTTCAGCTTTTGTACTCACAGCTGAGTCTGTCTAAAGAATATTGTGTCGTTTTGGTTAATTTTTCTATATGTATTTTTATGCATATAAAGGCAGGTAGGTAATGAATTCTTCCTACTCCTGTAACTCTCGTTGCTAGAGCTAAAGGTTAAAGAATTTTTTGGTGAAGGGGAAGAAAAGGCTTTTTGAGCAAGCTTGAAAATAGGAACTTGGTCAGGTTATCATATGTTCCCTCTAGATTGAATGTACCAGCTTAGGCACTGTGGAGGAAATTGAAATAAGACTATGTGATAGTAGAGAGAGAGTTTATTTCTATAGTTCTGCTGGCACTGATACGGTTGAATCAAATAGCTTGTCTCAGATGATTCCTTAAATCTGTCTGTTCAATGTAAGCATTAAGGGTTTTAAAATGAAAAGAAAGTCCAGAAATTTGGGCATAGTAACAGCTTGAACAGATTTATTAAAGATGTCTAATAAATTGCATCTGTGCTACACTATCACAGGTACAGAATAAAAACATCATCTTTAATTAAAGGTAAATACATAGTTCTAGGGAAGTGATTTCTTCTTTCTCTGCCAAAGAGAGAATCATAGTTTTACAGAAACAATGTCAGGAGGAGGCCATGAGTGTGTGCCTCAGGACATGCAAACTTCAGGGCGGTGTGAAGACAAGCCAGCCCTCTTTAAATGAACAGGTGTGGCTGTTGGGAGCAAGGGAGTCTCCACTGAGCTCTGGGATGCTAGAGTGATTCCTGCGGAGCTTGATTAAAATTGCCAGAAGGCGATGAGACTACGCAGTGCAGTGTGGCTTGCTGGCTCTCATCTCCTGACCAAGTGGGTGCACTTGCCTTTTCTGCAAACCAAACCAGGCACTTTCAAGCTAACCTAGAGCTTGAAAGCATTTCTCTGGTATCACCAGCGATAAGCAGCAGGGTCTGCCACAATGTGCAGCTCTGCCCCCCATCCAGAACCTGCATGCCTGTAGCTCTTTGGGTAAGGCTGCTGTGGAGGGGGTGCCAGAAATGATCAGGCTCTGGGGAGCAGCAAGCTGCTGGGTGACCCCTGCATGCTCCACCGGCAATTCCGAGGCAGCAGGAAATCAGTGTTTACATCAGAGAATGCGAACGCTGCTCCTCGGGAGGTTGTTTCAGGCTCCCCTTCGCAGAGGTACTTTGCAGAGAGCACAGCCGCACAAGAAGCAGGCTGCCCAGGGAGCAGGGTGGCGTGGCAGGGCTGCCACATAGTCTAACTGCAGGCTGCGTTCCTGCTGCTTGCAGGACCCTCTAAAGCTCAAAGTGTCATCTTGACGTTAAGGTCCATAATGAGGCTCATCAACTGCATCTCTCTCACTTTTTTTATCGGCCACATAATACGTAGATAAATTGGCAGATCGAGCTGACACAGTGGAATCCACTGCACCTTTGGTAAAATTTCTAGAAGCAATGTGTTAAAAATAGTTGGCAAACTTGGCCTAACTGTACGTTTTGATGAGGCTTATTTTTCATTTTCTCGCTTCTCTCTGTTTCCTGGTTCTGGCTGGGAGGAAATGTCAAAATACTGCAAAAGAGGCTGTTTGTACAGCGTTTAGGAGCCAACTGCAAGGAGGAAGCACCTGAGCTCTGATAGCAGTGCACACTTTGAAAGGTCCGAATAATTAACACAGTGCACTTGCAGGGATGCTGTGTGTCCATTCTGAGACTTGTATATCCTTAGTTATAACGATTCTGGTTAGTGAAATGTTCTCATTACTTGGATATTTGAAGAGTTTCATTCATGTCCTCTCTAGAATGAAAAAGTCAATAAATGAGCAAATTTGTGTTTACAGACACAATACCATTAAATGTAGGTACAAAGCAAGGAGTGTTCTCAAGCGTGGATGGGGTTTATGTTGGAGTTAAGGCTTCCTGTTAGTAAATACATCTCTGAGACTAGAGGATATCTTTGTGCAGTAATGTTTATATTGTACCAGATGAAACATTTAAGAGTTGAATGTTAATAAAGCAGCCCCCAAAGTAGCTAATGGACATTCTGGCCCTGGCCACAATAGTAGCTGCCATAGCTGCCACAGAGGTTGTACTGTTTCCTTGCCTGTTCTGTATCTCAATTTGGCAGTTTAAAAAAGTGTTGTACAATAAATACTCCTGGGACTTCCACACGATTGCTGAAAAACTTAAACTGCATTTAGTTTGTTTATAAAAAGTCCTGGGGCCCTGCTCTGCAGAGCAAAGGTCATGAAAACACATGTTTATAGCTTCACAAATGCTCTATACTCCTTGAATGGAGAAGTTTATTTGATTTAATCAGCATCCACAGGGATCCTGTAATTGCATAATAAGTAATTTATTATGGAAGTAAAAGTATTTTTCTAACTGTAGCCTATGTAGCATGGGCTTGTAGCTTTAGACTAATCCACGTAGTAAAAAGAGCTTTGCAAAACAGTCTGACTGGAGTGATGAGCGCGTACTTGCATGGCTGTTTAATCATCAGAAAGTGTTAAAACAACAGGCACATTATCGCCGTGTTGGATGTAAAAACTGTTCACTGTTTGTTCACAATTTGAAGTGCTCTATGTGAGAAACTGGAAAGCCATCCCAGGTAATCCAGTTGCTGGGCAGTGAAGTGTGAGTGAAGGAATCCAAAGTTTGTCTTTTTGACACACACTGGAATGTGGCCTTTCAGCTACTTCAGGAAAGGAGTTTGGCCTTTCAGCTACTTGACTTCACCTTGGATACTGAACTGCAAGCAGATATGTTTGTATACAAGAAAATATCGAAGCTACACTTGTTCAGCTCTCAGCCTTTTCACTGTCATGTATGACACCACTGGGAAGTAGACAGAATAAGGGTAAAGACTAAGGTATCATCCTTAAAAGCACTTCCAAATAGGGAAGAGAAAGAGATGTGAAAGCTAACCCACCTCTCCCAGCCAGCATGGTGGTGCAAAAAGCCCTTGCTCTCTGACACCAGGCAACCCTTGCACAGCCATGTCACTGATAATTCAGGCTGTGCTGAAAAGTTGCAAATCAGTATGCATTTGTTCTGGAAAAGCTTCCAGGACTGCAGATTATGGTTGTTGTGGATGATCAGGGTTCCCCATTTTCTAGTTTGTTTTAAACTGAGGAGAGCAGTTGAAGAACTCCAACTTCAAAAAGAGGTTTGTAGTTTTAGAAGGAAAGCTTGGGACATCAGTTCAGTAGTCACTGAGGTTCAGAATCCTGAAGTTTTCTTTGCAACACCTGATGATCTCAGAAACACCAGAAGTAGGTTGTTCTGCATTTTCTGAGAGTGTATCACAGAATCACAGAATCGTAGGGGTTGGAAGGGACCTCGAGAGATCATCGGGTCCAACCCCCCTGCCAAAGCAGCACCCTAGCACATATTGAACAGATAGGCTTCCAGACGAGTCTTGAATATCTCCAGAGAAGGAGACTCCACCACCTCCCTGGGCAGCCTGTCCCAGGGCTCTGTCACCCTCACTGTGTAAAAGTTCTTCCTCATGTTGGTGCGGAACTTCCTGTGCTCCAAGTTTACAGCCATTGCCCCTTGTCCTGTCCCCACAGACCATTGAAAAGGGGTTGTCCAATTCCCCCTGCATCCCATACTTAAGATATTTATAAACATTAATTAGGTCCCCCCTCAGTATGTGAGGTCCTAACTTTTTTGTAGAACTTGGAATTCGTATTTTCACATCTAAATAGAAGTGGTAATACAAGGAAGGTTAACTTCTTCGGTAACTCGGTGACTTGCAAGATTTTAGCTATGCCTAAAGCATATAAGCCTCAGTCCACGGAAATTTTGTACCAGTGAGGAGAAGATGGTCCAGGACTAGCCTCTTTCCTAGTGCTTCTCCCTAGACATGCTGTGTCATCTATGTCAGTACAAGATTATCAATACTGAACTCTTTAAGACAAAATGTAGCCTAAAGGTCCTTCAGATCAATGAAGCAAGAGCGATTTAGCCTGGTCAGGTAGAAAAACTATGGTCTTAGTTGTCATGATAGGAAAATCCAAACACCCATTTTGAGGAGATCAAGGTGATAGGCATCTGAGGAGAGGGAGGCAGATAGACAGAAAGAGACAGTAGAGACAGAAAAGGATATCAAGTCCCACCTTTCATTGGTCTGTTTTTATGTGATTTTCTTTCTTCTGGGACCTCTGCTTTATTTTGTTTGAAGGCATTGTTTATTTTCCTCCAATATATACTTTAAAATATTTTTCTTTTGTTCATTTTTCCCCTCAAGAACTTTTTCTGCTTCTGCATAGATAACATTTTATTACTTTCTTTTGTGTCTCTTCAGATTTTAATTTCCTATTCCCGCATATATGTAATTAAGTGCTATCTCAGCAATTTAGGCAGAACTCCCATTCAGCTTAAGCTGTAGTGAATGTATGAATCCTGTCTTTGTGTTCAACATAGAGTTGTGGTACTGATAGAGATATGAGTCCTGACAGTGTCCCATAGGATAACTTATTTATTTTTAAATTATTCCTGTACATTTTTCTATTTCCACATTCTAATGCATATTGTCTTCAGCAGATTTAAAAGCATCAGCTGAAGAAACAAGGGTCTCCTTCACAGACCCATGTGAATGAAGTAGCCACATCATTTCATGACCTTTAAATGTCACACACAACCACAGAACAGTTGGGGCTAGAAAGGACCTCTAGATATCACCTAGACCACCCCCACAGATAAAGCAGATTACCTAGAACATACTCAAAACATGATGACTGCATGTTTGGGTTGCCACCTCCACTCCATTATTTTGCATAAAGACCTAATAATTCATGTGTTGATAGCTGTATAAATGAATGGTGACAATGAGAAAGCAATTGAAATGCTAGTATACTCCATTTATAAGGGGCATAGCTAGTGAAATAGCCAGAAATGTCCAAGAGAAAGGTAGATTTCCCAAACCAGCACTACTGCATTTAATATGTATTTCCTTGTCTGTAAAATAGATACTCTTGAGAATTAGCAGGCTTTTTCTGGGCAATCACAACATTGTTAGTGCTCCAAAGTAAGAGGAGAAAGTTGGCGCCAAGCTTAGAGGTGAAATGAAGGAGCCCATGGGGAATTCCTTTCCCTCTAGGAATCCACATAACGAAATGGTACTGAAGAATTTGGTTAAGTAGGCTGAGAGTTCAGCTGCTCCTACTGCAATCTTATCTGTCAATGTGGAATTTTTTGCTGCCAAAGGTCACCAGTAAATATGAAACTGCTCTTCCGATGAAAAATATTGATAGTCTCTGTTTCTCACTTTCACACACAGAGATACTGCTTGGCCAGAACTAACGTGAGCTAATACATGTGCAGACTAGTGCCAGAGAAGCTATGCTGTATTACACCAAGTGAGAACCTGGCTCAAAACTATTACTTTTTTTCTTTTTTTCAATATGCCCCTACATGTCTGTGAATGACTAATGTTTCCATAAATTGTGTCTCTGGGTGGGCCTCCTGCTAATCCTGCAGTTTCTCACCGTGGGTTGATGATTTGGTCTGCAACACTCAAGAGCTGTGTATATCTTCTGGTCTCCAAGATACGATGGAGACTTGATGGTGAAGGCCACTGCCAAATCCTAACAAACTGCTCAAGTATGAGGGACCTTTACATGTTTCCTTCTTTTCCTTTTTCCATTGTGTAGTTGTAAGTCACTGGCCTCATTTTCCCTGCTAAATTGTTGCAGACCACTCAAGCTTTTGCTACTTCTCTCTCACTTTTTCTCTTGTTCTTTTGGCATCAGCCAACCTCACCACATTTCATTCTCTCCTTGAGCTTCTGCTTAGAGTATTTTTTCTCTCCCAAACTACCCTTCAGTCACCAATGTGACTGAAAATCTGTCCATTTATTTTGGGCCTTATTTCCCTGTCTCAGATCACTCATACTCACCCCATTCTAGGTTTTGCATTTAGTCTGAGAGGAGTTCATGGGTAAAGGTTTGAAAAGAGATTTGTACATCAACCAACAAGGCACTTCTGCTTGGTGACTGAAGCTTATACCTGAAGCTGTTGACCCAGAGGAGTTTAACAGATAATAGGTCACAAGATGGAAAGAACGCTGAGCAAACCAAACCCAATTTATATAAAAATGAACAAACAGCCTGTTGTGCACATGTAGGGGGACCACAGTCTTTCTCAGAGACAACGTGTAACATCCTTTATTTCTGGAGACAGATGTGAAGTGGGAGCCATCAGTGTGCCACTCTAGTACATCTTCCTGAACTGTTTTATTACTTGCACATCGTCAAAGATGATAAGATTTCATTGTTGAATAATACATATGTGGTTTTTAATTACAAATTCCTTCCTCTCTCCCTTTCTTTCGCTTTCTCTTTTTATTTCCCCCCTCCTCCTTTAGGCTGTAAGAGAAAAGTTGGAGCCAGATGATGCTTTGATGTATGAAGAAGATCTGGATGATGAAGACTGTGGCGAAGCAGAGTTTGAGGAAACCATGAAACTGAAACTGCTGCGTAGAATTGCCTCCCTAGCATCCAAACTGAGGGAGTTTATTGGCAACATGATAATCACCACTGGAAAAGTTGTTGTTACAATTTTACTTGGTTCAGCAGGTTGGTGCGTTTGAAAAATTTCCTCCAGAGTCCATTAGATTATGCATTTAACAAATGAGTTTTCAGTGCTTTGGCACCTGGGGGAATAACAATGGAAATTTTTAAGGGAAAAGAAATTGCTGATGATTTTATTTAAATCAACTTTTTGGCAGGCATTGGAATATGCCGAGTTGCATAATTTTATTTTGTACTAATGCTGTGTGGCCTTAGCGTTCTGCATGAGGCTTTCACAGTTACTGTTGTAACCACGTGGTGAATGGTTGCATATTAAATGACTACAATGTGAATTCATAGATTTGGTGCTGTCACTTCCAAGAGTAAAATGGAACTGTAATCACATAGGCTTTAAAAAGAAAAAGAAAAAAATAGAAAAGATTTATAAGTCAACCATGCAGTGTGTAAAAAGTGATAAGCAGTCTTCATCTTGGTTTTTGATATGGTTGGTAAAAATAACTGTTTTGATAGGATATAGCCATCCTTTAATGAAACGTTGGGTTTAGTACTGCGTAATCAGCTACAGACAGAATGGATGTGTACAAAATCAGTGCAGGTTGTAAAGAATGAATTGAAAATTGAACCATGCAGTTGCAAATTAGCAGTTATCTTCCTACTCACATGTTTGAATGCAGTCCTTACATATGAAGTGTAAGTACAAGTGTATACTAGTGCATGAAGTATAAAATGATGATACAAAAAATGCTTGGTATTGAATGATGAGGACTGGTCAGCTGTGGGTCTTTCAGCAAGGTAAGATTATCTGACAGCCTGACGTGTAGCCAAAAGCAAAGTAATAAATCTGAAAGGGGAAAAAATGAGTTGTGTGGATTACATTGGGGCCTGAACATCAGGGAAGGGAGTTGCAGTAAAATCTAATTAGGAAAAGCAGATAGGTAAAGACAAATAAACATGGCTCTGGTATCATTCTGAAGGTGCATGGGTGAACAGCACTGGGGGAGCATGAAGCAGAGTCATCACATAGTAGTGGCAGGGACCAGTTTCTCCTGAGTGGTGTTGGGCAGCTTGTCTGTGGGACTCCCAGCAAACGCCGAGAGCTGGGAGGTGTTCAGAGGAGACTTACAAAAAGGCCTTGAGGTCTGGGAAGCCTGTATTCCAGAGAGAGGCCTTGAGCTTAATTAGTTAAATACTTCCTTACCTACCGTGCCAGGAAAAATAAAAGATGAATGGTGATTTGACTGCAGCCTTAAAGTACTGACAAAGGTACAAAGTGCCTGCATTTTTAACAGACATCTCATATAGTAGATGTAATAATGTGAGCCAATAGTTAAGTGGTAAACCTAGGCAATTTCAGACCAGAAATAAATTTTGAATTTTTCACAGCCAGAGTAGTTGTCCATAATAAACAACTTTCTTTATGGATATAGTGTATTCTCCTTCTCCTAAAGTGTTTAAATAAAGACAAAGTATCTCTTTGAAAGAAGAAAGGAAATAGCTACAGCCTTGAGGCAGAAATTGTTGGGTGAAGTTTTACAGCCTCCATCATAAAAGCAGTCAGAGTAGAAGATCCCTGTGGTCCTGTCATACTTTTAAGTCTGTGAGCCTATGGAAACGCCAGCACGCTTCCACTGCAGCAGAGTACCCTAGCCTAAAGACTTGATCTAAAGTATGATGTGAAAGGACGTGGTGATGACACTCAGGCAAAATGACTGTGGCCAAGACTCCTTAAAGTACACACATTTTTCCCAGCATCACATGGCTGTGACCACCCCAAATTTTGACAATTTCTGCCAATAAAATATAGCACCTTATCTCCCAAGACCCTCCCTCTCCCCTTGCCCTCTGCAAAGACTGTGGGTGGAAATGCTCCAGGCCACCGCTCAGGCGTGGCCCGAGTCTGCCTGGGCAGTGCTCAGACTCAGTCCAGCTGGGGACTGACCCCCGCTATGCAGACCCAAAAAGCACAGCAAGCCAGCACCTGGCAAGGCACAAGCCCTCCTGCCAGAGTGGCCGGCTTGGGACAGAGCCAGCAGAGCCTGCACATCTGTCCTGAGGGAAGGTGGCTCTTAGACATGCGCCAGTGAAAAATTTAAAAATAGAGACAGGTGTTCTTATTCGCTTCACTACTGTTACGAGGCTGGTATCCTGGATGTAAGCTCTCTTGTGGCATGTTCTCCTGGTTGTTACTCTTAGACATGTATGTCTGTTTTGCTTCCTCAATTGTATTTGTGGACTACCTGGAGAGCAGTTAGTCTGCTTCACCAGTTAGATATTTTCACAATTGAAATACCCTGCTACGCGTGCAAGAGCAAAACCAAGAAGAGAGCAGAATATTTTGCATAGGTAAATTAGAAGTTTCTAAGAGTTAAAAGTTAGAAAAATGATACATTTACTGAATATTTTCTGGATACCTTTTATCTTCAATATATGCATCGGGGTTTTTTGGTATCTCAAGATTTCTATTGGAAGGCTTTTACTGTTGATCTGTCATGCCTTTTTAGCATCTTAGAATTAAAATTAATTTTGAAATCTAATACACCAGTGCTTGCAGGCATTATTGGCTGGCTTTGCAGTCACATTTCTGTTTTTCTCCATGCTTTGTTAAATATCTTTAGAAAGTGGAAGGTTTCATCTCAGAGGACAGTTTGGAGAACCATTGGTTGTGTACCAAGTGCTAATGTATGGCATGAGTGAGTTGAACAAAAAAAACTAGATCCTTTTCTTCTGGTCTCCAAGCTAATAATAATCTTAAGAGCTAATTGTAATAGTTAGCATAAACAGTAATTGAATTCCTTTGTTTAATAGACTTCTTGAGCGACTTCAAAGTTTAACAAATGTTGATACTTCCCACACTTTTGCAATGTTCCATGTTTTTGTTTCCACAGGTATGATGGTGCCATCTTTGACATCAGCTGTGTATTTCTTTGTATTTTTGGGCCTGTGCACATGGTGGTCCTGTTGCCAAGCATTTGATCCGCTGATATTCAGCTGTCTGTGTGTATTAATGGCTATATTCAGTGCGGGGCATTTGATTGGACTTTATTTGTACCAGCTACAGTTCTTTCAGGAGGTTGTTCCACCAAAAGATTTCTATGCCAGGTGAGAGAAATTCCTTTCATGTATAATTGTGAGCACATGATAGAATGTTCTGTTATCACACCATGATGTAAATACTTTTCCATATAATGCTGTGATAAATTTTATCCATAACTTCATGTCCAGTCTTTGAAGAGTCAAAGCATTTCAGGCTGAATGGGTTTGCATGGTAGGGTGGTGAAAGTCGCAGAATCACAGAATGGTTTGGGTTGGAAGCGACCTTAAAGATCATCTAGTTCAAACCACCTGCCATGGGCAGAGACACCCTGCACTAGACCAGGCTGCCCAAAGCTCCATCCAACCTGGCCTTGAACAGGGAAGGGGCAGCCACAGCTTATCTGGACAACCTGTTCCATTGCCTCACCACCCTCACAGTAAAGATTTTCTTCCTTATATCTAATCTAAACCTACTGTCCTCCAGCTTAAATCCAGTATGCTTTGTCCTGTCACTATACACCCTTGTAAAAAGTCCCTCTCCAGATTTCCTGTAGGCCTTCCCTTCAGGTACTGGAAGGCTGCTATATGGTGTCCCTGTAGCCTTCTCTTCTGCAGGCTGAACAAGCCCTCTGATCATCATTGTGGCCCTCATCTGGACAACAGCTCCATGTCTGTTTTGTAGTGGGGACCCCAGAGCTGGATGCCCTACTCTAGGCGGGGTCTTATGAGAGCAGAGCAGAGGGGCAGAATCATCTCCCTTGGCCTGCTGGTCACACTGCTTTTGATGCAGCCCAAGAGACAGCTGGCTTTCTGGGCTTCATGGACATATTGCTGTCTCATGTTGAGCTTCTTGTCCATCAACACTCCCAAGTCCTTCTCCCCAAGGATACTCCCAGTCCATTCTCCCATTCTGTGGTTGTGCTTAGGATTGTGCCTGACCCATGTGCAAGACCTTGCACTGAACCCTGTTGAAGTTCTGCCTGGGCAATTTTATTTGGAGAGCTGGGGCAGGTTAGGAGAGGAAGGTGCTTTTGGTTTTGCTCAAAATGATCCTCAGATGTGAATGAGAGAGATATGGCTGAGACAGGAGATAAAGGAAATAGGTGGCAAGTTTGATGTGGGGGAGTTGCGTGTTTTTTGGTAGAGGAAAATAAATGCTCTGTGGGCTAATGTCGTAGTGTCTTCATTGGGACAGAATGCAAGTGTGGTGACACCCTTTTGTACAGAGAATGAGAGGTTCTGGGGTTCTTCACCTGCTGTGCATAGTATTAGGCTGCTGATACACAAATTCTCTCTGGTCATGCAGAACATGCCCATCTTCTGTTCATACCGACAGCTACATTGCTTAAGTAAAAAAGCAGCATTTCTAGTTATTGCTGCAGTAAATACTGATTGGATGTGATGTCACTGAACATTTAATTTTTTACACACTTTTCTACTGTGATCTAAAGGAAGATGAAGTAATGGGGGTACTTTACTCATTATTACTTTTTTTTTTTTTTCCTTTCTCCTGCTGGGTTGATGGCAAATTGTTTTTATGGTATGTATTTTTTGGGCTGTAGTAATCCTTATACTAAATGTAAGCCTTAACTTTATTTCTAGTATGGCTGTTTTCTTTTTAAGTATTCTTAAATTGAAAGTGAAAGGGCATTAGATGTATTGGGGAGAATCAGTTAGTGATTTACATGTCAATGCACTTCAGGACAAGGGGCAATGGCTGCAAATTGGAGCACAGGAAGTTCGACACCAACGTGCGGAGGAGCTTTTACACGGTGAGGGTGACAGAGCCCTGGGACAGGCTGCCCAGGGAGGTGGTGGAGTCTCCTTCTCTGGAGATATTCAAGACTCATCTGGACGCCTATCTGTGCAATATGAGCTAGGGAGCTGCTTTGGCAGGGAGGTTGGACCCGATGATCTCTCGAGGTCCCTTCCAACCCCTATGATTCTGTGATTCTATGATTCTATGATTTACAGTAGTGAAAAAGCCGCACTGCTGCTTAGCTACAGTAGCTGGTACTTTAATATTTATTTTGACATACAGGTTAACCGATACAGGTTTCGTGATCTTGGAGTTGCTGACGTGAGGATGCTGATTGGGAGGGCATGGCATTACCTGGGAAATAGGGAAAGATCTCCTTAGGTTAGGTTCTTTTGTGCCACCTAGAGGTGAATGGATGGTTCCTACTACCAAATAGTTAAAGTGCTCACAGCTGGCTCTAAAACCTTTATATTATTTCGCCCGTGTGTTAAGAAAAGAGAGAAAACATGGCTTCAGAATTCCCAACTATTTGGCTATGAGGATGCAATCTCACCATGTTGTACCACCAGACGTCATAACATTTTCTCAGGAAGTATGTGTTTCATACCATTTTGCTAGAATATGTGAAACTGTCTTCGTAGGCATCATTTGTGAAAGGATCTCGTTTTCTTTTCAATACTTTTATTGTTTAAAAAATATGATTTTATTTTGAATTAATTTAGCCTCAAAATTATTTTCTACATATAGTTATTATTCTAGTTTTGCATTTTATGGTAACATTTCATTCAGTACAAATACGCCACTTTACCTTGGTCACTAATTTTTGGAATTAAAAAATCTGATTGCTAGCAAGTTGCCTCTGCCTTACTGTAGAAACACCTTTGGAGTTTGGATTAAAAATTATCTGCCAGTGTTGGACTTCGGAGTATGTACCGACCTTTTTGTAAGCAGAAAATGATGTTACCTTTAGCAGACTCTCTTGAATCAGTACTTTTGGGTACTCTGCTGTTTACACATGACATCATGTGAGGGACTGGTATCCTAAATTACATAGGAAATTATGTTTCGATATACAAAACACTGATGACAACAGAAAAGTGAAGTAAATAAATCTTCCTTGTTTCTTCAATTTCGGTTCTTTCTGCTCTGAATTGAATTTGGTCAAGACAGTGTTGTTGCTACTTGGAAGTGCAAATCTGAGTGTGAGGAAAAGCCACTAATAGAGTGGAGTAGGACTGGCACAAAAGCAGTGGCTAGAGAAGGAAAATGAGACACACATGTACAGGAATGGTGCAGAAAATTGTTTTTGCATTTTTTCATCCCAGAAGAAATTTGATACCTTGCTATTTTATGTACCATCTTGGTTTGAAGCAGAGCTAAATATTCAGATCTCCCATTACTACTACTTGGGGCCTACTGGATAAATTATAAGCTGAGAAGATAAAAATCTGATTCCCCAAATTCTTCTCTGCTATTCTTACCCAGAATATACTGCTTAATGTATTTTTTGCAAGAGAAGAACAGGAGATTGTTCTCATACTTAGCCAGTTGTCTGAGCTCTCCTTATTTAGTTACAATAAACTCACTGTATGAAAAAAACCCTGTCGTGGTTTTGCCCCAGCCGGGGGCCGCACCCCACACAGTCGCTTGTACTTTTAAAAGGAAGAGGGAAGGAAAGTTGGGGGAGGGGGGAAAAGGGAAGGAAGAAAGGAGGGAACGAAACCACAACCTAGAAACCAGAACCACGCAGGTTGGGATAAGGATAGTTTACTAAACAATAACAGAAAACTAGATATAACAATAACATAAGTTTAAAGCACAAAATAGATGAAACTGGTGATACACAATGCAATTTCTCACCAAACCACACAACTCAGGCCGCACAGCTTAGAGCCCGTCCCGGACAACCCAACCGTCCCCAGAAACTGCACGTCCTGGCGTTGTCTCCCCCTCTTCCCCCTAGTCCCCCCTTATACTGAACATGACATAACTGGTATGGAATATCCTCTTTGGCCAATTCGGGTCACCTGTCCTGGCTGCGTCCCCTCCTTTCTCACTAGTAAGGAAGTATGCAGAGCTGAGAAAGGTACTTGATTGCCCGGCAACAAATCGGAAACGTCAGGGTGCTATCAGCACTATTCTCATGCTAACACCCAAACATGGCATTCCATTCACTGCTAAAAAAAAATTTAACTCCATCATAGCTGAAACCAGGACATTATCCACCCCTTATTCCATACCATTTACGTCATGACCAGATCCAACAATTTTCTTTGGGTACAACCAGTTTTGTGTTTCACACACCCATATATGTATGTACACATGTATGCACACATACGTGCATACAGATCTTATTCCCTCAGTCTGTGAATCATCCCTCTGAAGTTGTTGAGTTCATTTAGTCCATGATTTTCAGGCTCCATTTGTCGTAACAGTTTCTCAGGATAATTGTATGTTCCATTGGCTTGTTGCATGCTGCATCTCAGGCTCTTGACTGATACACCTGGCATGGTCCATGCTCATAGTCTGTGGGTCAGAGTTTATTTTCAAAGGGAGAAAAAAAAGTTCTTGAGAGGCCAGGCTTTAGTTCCATCATCATGGCACTCATTCTTCATTAACTGGTATGACTCCGGCTATAATGCTATGGTACAACATACAGCAATCATAACAATAATGAATATACAATAATGGGTTATTTGGCAATTATTATAATTTCTACTTCATTAATTATATTGGCTATTCTCACCCAAAATTAAATCCCCTTGAGGTACACATCGAACTTCTCCATCCCTCTGCATTACCCACCAAGTACAGCCAGGTCCTTGAGCAAAAACAATTCCAGACATGGGTTTACCTTTGCCTGAAGCAGGAATGACCCAAACTCTCTTTCCCAATACACTCTTCATATGCACTACTGGGACTCTGTCTCCCTCTACAGTACGTGGAAATTTTGCCTGGGCAGGGCCAGCCCGATTGGTAGATCCCCTAGAGTTAACTAACCACGTGGCTTTGGCCAAATGTGTATCCCAATGCTTGAATGTCCCACCACACATTGCTTTCAGTGTAGTTTTTAAAAGTCCATTATATCGTTCAATTTTCCCAGAGGCCGGTGCATGATAAGGAATGTGGTACACCCACTCAATGCCATGCTCTTTGGCCCAGGTGTCTATAAGAGTGTTTCGGAAATGAGTCCCATTGTCTGACTCGATTCTTTCTGGAGTACCATGTCGCCAGAGGACTTGCCTCTCAAGGCCCAGAATTGTATTTCGAGCAGTGGCATGGGGTACGGGATATGTTTCTAGCCAGCCGGTAGTTGCCTCCACCATTGTAAGCACATAACGTTTGCCATGGCGGGTTTGTGGGAGGGTGATGTAATCAATCTGCCAAGCCTCCCCATATTTATATTTCATCCACCGTCCTCCATACCAAAGGGGCTTTAACCGCTTAGCTTGCTTGATTGCAGCACGTCTCACATTCGTGGACAACTTGTGCGATGGCGTCCATGGTCAAGTCCACTCCTCGATCCCGAGCCCATCTATATGTTGCATCTCTCCCTTGATGACCCGAGGTATCATGAGCCCATCGAGCCATGAATAATTCACCCTTACGTTGCCAGTCTAGATCTACCTGAGCCACTTTAATCCTAGCAGCCTTATCTACCTGATGGTTGTTTTCATGTTCCTCCATGGCCCGACTCTTAGGTACATGGGCGTTGACATGACGTACCTTTACAACAAGTTTCTCTAACCGAGCAGAGATATCTTGCCATAAGTCATCAGCCCATATAGGTTTGCCTCTACGCTGCCAGTTGTTCTTTTTCCACTGCTGCAACCACCCCCACAGGGCATTCGCCACCATCCATGAATCAGTATAAAGGTAGAGCCTTGGCCACTTTTCTCTCTCAGCAATGTCCAGGGCTAACTGGATGGCCTTCACCTCAGCGAACTGGCTTGATTCACCTTTTCCTTCAGTAGCTTCTGCTACTCTTCTTATAGGATTCCATACAGCGGCTTTCCATCTCCGATGCTTACCCACAATGCGACAAGACCCATCAGTGAACAGGGCATATCGCTTCTCATTCTCTGGCAGTTCATTGTAGGGTGGGGCTTCTTCAGCGCGTGTTACCTCCTTATCCTCTGGTGACATCCCAAAATCTTTGCCTTCTGGCCAGTCTGGTGACATCCCAAAATCTTTGCCTTCTGGCCAGTCTGTGATCACCTCCACGATTCCTGGGCGATTGGGGTTTCCTATTCGAGCCCGCTGTGTAATTAGTGCAACCCACTTGCTCCACGTAGCATCAGTGGCATGGTGTGTAGAAGGAACCTTCCCTTTGAACATCCAGCCCAGCACCGGCAGTCGGGGTGCCAGGAGGAGCTGGGCTTCAGTTCCAATCACTTCTGAGGCGGCTCGAACCCCTTCATAGGCGGCCAGTATTTCCTTTTCTGTTGGAGTATAATTGGCCTCAGATCCTTTGTAGGCCCGACTCCAAAACCCCAGCGGTCGACCTCGAGTCTCCCCTTGTGCTTTCTGCCAGAGACTCCAGGTCGGGCCGTTCTCCCCAGCTGCAGTGTAGAGCACATTTTTAATATCTGTCCCTGTCCGGACAGGCCCAAGGGCCACTGCATGGACTATCTCGCGTTTGATCTGCTCAAAGGCTTGCTGTTGCTCAGGGCCCCATTGGAAATCATTCTTCTTTCGAGTTACATGGTAGAGTGGGCTCACAATGAGACTGTAGTTTGGGACATGCATTCGCCAAAAACCTATAACACCTAAGAAAGCTTGTGTTTCCTTTTTGTTGCTTGGTGGAGACATAGCTGCTATTTTATTAATAATGTCCATTGGGATCTGACGACGCCCATCCTGCCATTTTATTCCTAAAAACTGGATTTCTCGCATAGGCCCCTTGACTTTACTTCGTTTTATAGCAAAACCGGCTTCTAAAAGGATTTTAATTACCCTGTTCCCTTTTTCAAAAACTTCCTCTGCTGTGTTGCCCCATACAATGATGTCATCAATATACTGCAGGTGCTCTGGTGCTTCACCCTTTTCCAGTGTATTCTGGATTAGTCCATGGCAGATGGTGGGGCTATGTTTCCACCCCTGGGGCAGACGATTCCACGTGTATTGGATGCCTCTCCAAGTGAAAGCAAACTGTGGCCTGCACTCTGGCGCCAGTGGGATCGAGAAGAAAGCATTCGCAATGTCGATTGTGGCGTACCACTTGGCTGCCTTCGATTCCAATTCATACTGGAGCTCTAACATGTCTGGCACAGCAGCACTCGTACCTGGAGTGACTTCATTTAGGCCACGATAATCTACTGTCAGCCTCCACTCTCTATTGGACTTCCTCACTGGCCATATGGGACTATTAAAGGGTGAGTGGGTTCGGCTGATCACTCCCTGATCCTCCAGTTGACGAATCAGCTTATGGATGGGAATCAGGGAATCTCGGTTAGTACGGTATTGTCGTCTGTGCATCGTCGTCGTAGCAACTGGCACTTGCTGTTCTTCAACCTTCAACAACCCCACAACAGCAGAATCCTCCGAGAGTCCAGGCAAGGCACACAATTGTTCAATTTCTTCTGTTTCCAAAGCAGCTATTCCAAAAGCCCATCGGTACCCTTTTGGGTCTTTAAAATACCCTCTACGTAGATAATCTATACCTAAAATGCACGGAGCTTCTGGACCAGTCACAATGGGGTGTTTTTCCCAGTCCTTCCCAGTTAGGCTCACCTCAACCTCAGTTGTTGGGATCCCCCTGTCACTCCAGAAATACAAACGGGTTCTACCCCTTCATGATTCGATGGCATTAGAGTACACTGGGCACCAGTATCCACCAGAGCTTTGTACTCTTGTGGGTCTGATGTGCCAGGCCATCGGATCCACACAGTCCAATAAACCCGATTATCCCTCTCCTCCACCTGGCTGGAGGCAGGGCCCCTCTATTGCTGCTGATCATATTTGTTTTCCACTGGTTGCATAAAGGACTTAGAGGTCCCTTCAAAAGGATCAGGCACATCAGACATATAGGTAGGCCTTCCAGTTGGTCTAGGGAACTGCCCAGTAGAAACTGGTGCAGCCTTCTTCCTGGCAGAATCTCGTTGTGCGAATGTTTTACCCCGCAGCTCATTTACTCGTGCTCGAAGGGCTGAGGTGGGCTGCATATCCCATTTCCTCATGTCCTCTCCATGATCAAGCAGGTAAAACCACAATGTACGTCGTGGTGTGTATTCTCCCTCTTGGAACGATGGACGCTTTCTCCCAGTAGCTGCAACATTGCTCCATACGGGTTGGGAGTTGGACACATTGTTGTCAAGTCGTTGAACCAGTTTCTCTACTGCTGCAATGACGGAGAGGGAAACATTGTCTTGGTATTTCCGGAGTCGGCAGGCCACCTCATTTATGGTTGGCGGATCCATATCATTCCAGTCAATTGCTGCCAGTGAATTGGTATACCCTGCTGGTGCACTTCGTACAACCTTACGCCACATATCTGGAGTGCATGGGACTTCATCGGGATCAGAGGGAAGCCGTGAATTGTCCAGATCATAATAAATTATCTCCCGTACAGCTAATTCTCTCAGGTGCTGGACAGATGTCTCTATGCTGTTACACTTGGGTGTCTGGCATGTAATATATTCCTTTATGGGATATCTTTCCTGCACACTTGACAGTAGTCGCCTCCAGAGGCTGAGGATTTCCGGCCTCCTCCCAATTGCTTTGTCAATTCCTCCTTCTCTAGCTAGGGATCCCAACTGCTTGGCCTCTCTGCCTTCTAATTCCAAACTACTGGCCCCGTGATCCCAACATCGGAGCAACCAAGTGATAATGTGCTCACTTGGGTGGCGAGTGAAATCTTTTCGAACCTCACGCAGCTCACTCAGAGTCAGGGATCGGGTAACAATCTCTGGTTCTGCCTCATCCTGATATCCTCGAGATGATCCCGGTTGATCATCATCCTTATCCGTCACTATGCGAACTGATTTCTTTGTGCCTTTCCTCTTTTGTACGGGAGCAACAGACACTGGTGTGGATTGGTTTTTTGGATCATCTGCAGTGTCTGCTGTAGAGATTACAGTAGCTGCAGTGTCGGTCACAGGGGTTGCAGTAGCTGCAGTGTCAGCCCCAGTGGTTGCAGCAGCTATAGTATCTGCCAGTCTGTTTCCTTTCCCTTCTCCCTGACAGTGCTGACAGTGCTGACAGTGCTGACAGTGCTGCCTGCTATCAAGCAGTGTTTGATAAATAGTGGCCAGAGCCCAGCACAGTGCAGTAAGGTGTCCATCTCTGGGAAACCTACAGCAATTTTTCCCTTAGGTATGCAGTCACTTGATCGGGGTCTTGTAGCTGTTCAGGAGTGAAATTCCAAACCATCGGGCGTGAGAAAGTACCTAGGTACTTGCCCATACTTTGCCACATGCCCTGCCACTCGTGATTATTCTGTCTCGGAGAAAGCTCTTCAGTGGTATTCATAAACCTATGCTTGATATATAACAAAAACTGAACCATCTGCCCCAAACCTACCAATAGCAAAATGCTAGTTTGAATATCCCAGAGATATTGAAGATTTTCAAAAACTGTCATAAGAGCTGTTGTATTTAGCCCAAAGGAAAAGAAAGCAGTGCCCCCACCATACCGGCTGCTGTTATTAACCCCTCCCTGTCCAAAGAATGGACAGGACAGCAAAACCTCATACAAGTACCAGCTTAAGCTCATGATCTTCGATATTATTGTATCACAGACCGATATCATAAAATACACTATAATGAAGTATGGGAACAAATACAGGAGCTGCAGACCTGAGAGAGTAAAGAATCCTGCCAGGATTGTATACAGCATGCGGTGGTTTTGCTGCCACAGCCTTGTGAATAAATACCACAACATCGTGACCAGAGATTGCTTAAACAACAGTGCTTATCTTAATTGCGATAGTTAGGGTCAGATCTACCGTTATCCCAACCGTTCGTGCCCCACGTTGGGCGCCAAAATAACTGTCGTGGTTTTGCCCCAGCCGGGGGCCGCACCCCACACAGTCGCTTGTACTTTTAAAAGGAAGAGGGAAGGAAAGTTGGGGGAGGGGGGAAAAGGGAAGGAAGAAAGGAGGGAACGAAACCACAACCTAGAAACCAGAACCACGCAGGTTGGGATAAGGATAGTTTACTAAACAATAACAGAAAACTAGATATAACAATAACATAAGTTTAAAGCACAAAATAGATGAAACTGGTGATACACAATGCAATTTCTCACCAAACCACACAACTCAGGCCGCACAGCTTAGAGCCCGTCCCGGACAACCCAACCGTCCCCAGAAACTGCACGTCCTGGCGTTGTCTCCCCCTCTTCCCTCTAGTCCCCCCTTATACTGAACATGACGTAACTGGTATGGAATATCCTCTTTGGCCAATTCGGGTCACCTGTCCTGGCTGCGTCCCCTCCTTTCTCACTAGTAAGGAAGTATGCAGAGCTGAGAAAGGTACTTGATTGCCCGGCAACAAATCGGAAACATCAGGGTGCTATCAGCACTATTCTCATGCTAACACCCAAACATGGCATTCCATTCACTGCTAAAAAAAAATTTAACTCCATCATAGCTGAAACCAGGACAAACCCAAACCAGCAGGTACATGTATTTGGATGTGTTAGCTTTGTGCCATTGCAAATGGACCTTTACCACAAAAGAAGGGGAGCTGAAGCATAAGATGTAGTTTTGAGGGCTCCATCCCCAGGTTAAGCTCTCCTCAGGTGCAAGGGCAGATGTGAAAACTACTCCTGTTGGGCTGCTGGTGGATATTATTTCTCTCTGCAGACATAAGACTGGTGTTTAAAGAAGCTGCTGCTAACATTGGTGTTCCTGGGTTTGAGTTCTCAGGTTCACAAGAAGTGTACAAGTTGTTTCTAATCAATAGAAAATGTGTTGTCTTCAAATAATAATGTGTTTGTCTTGCTACTATATCGATTGATTTCAGACTAAATGAGGTTAAACTATACACAAACAAGCTGGAAAGTTCTCAAGTTAACAGTATCTTTCAGCTAAGATTTGCATCATCTTTGTGCTTCTCCTTCCTTACAAGAAACCACAACTCAGAATTGATCACTTTTGATTGTAAGAAGTGACTGAACAGCGTCACTGGACAAAGGCAGTTTCTTGGAAGGGGTAGTCTGAAATCTGGTGAATTTGCACATTTTACCCTGAAACCTTCTGGGATTCTGCAAGTAAAGTACTTCCCCCCATGCTGTAGTGACATAGTTCTGTGTATGTGCCACAGTGCTACTAGGAACATAGAATCATAGAATGGTATGAGTTGGAAGGGACCCCAAGGATCACAGAGCTCCAACCCCCCTGCCACAGGCAGGGCCACCAACCTTAGGCCTGGATCTACACAAGGTTGCCCAGGGCCCCATCCAACCTGGCCTTGAACACTTCCAGGGACGGGGCATCCACTACCTCTCTGGGCAGCCTGTTCCAGCACCTCACCACTCTCTCTGTAAAAAACTTCCCCCTAATATCTAATCTAAACCTTCCTTCCTTTAGTTTTAATCCATTCCCCCTTGTCCTGTCATTGTCTATCCTTTTAAAAAGTTGAATCCCCTCCTGCTCATAAGCTCCCTTCATGTACTGGAAGGCTGCAATGAGGTCCCCCCACAGCCTTCTCTTCTCCAGACTGAACAAGTCCAGCTCCCTCAGCCTCTTTTCGTAGGGCAGGTGCTCCAGGCCTCTAATCATCTTCGTGGCCCTCCTCTGAACCCTCTCCAACAGTTCCACATCCTTCTTGTACTGGGGGCCCCAGATCTGGACACAGTACTCCAGATGATTGCTCCAATCTTCTACAAAGTTTCAGATCTCCCCTTGTGGCTTTTTGGTATTGAGATGTGCCACTGGAAAGTGGGATGAACACAAACATGCACTGAAATGCCACCCAGCGTGCTCTGAGATCACAGAATCACAAGGTTGGAAAAGACCTTTAAGATCATCAAGTCCAACTGTTTCCATCCTACGCTAAACCATATCCCTAAGCACCTCACCTACCCTTTTTTCAAACACATCCAGGGATGGTGACTCAACCCCCTCCCTGGGCAGCCTTCCAACTTTTTCAGTGAAAATTTTTTTCCTAACATCTAATCTGACCCTGCCCTGGCACAGCTTTGTGCCATTTCCCCTTGTCCTATCAACAAGATCTGCAGAATGAAAAAATGTACAGGGTACCAAAAAAGTCTGAAGTGTCACTGATGTGTCAGGGTGGGCATGGTAGCGGCAGAGCTCGCATGAAGCTGCCTCTGCCACTGACAGCTCTTCTTCTCTGGAGCAGCTCGTAGTGGAGAAGTGAGTAGCTGTCCTTCAATGACTAACTGCCTTGGAAAGAATGGTCCTGAATGGTGCAGGAGGAACAGTGTAGATAAGGATGAATCTTGCCCTTCAGTTAAGAGTTATTGTGTTGCATAAATTAACACTGGTTAAATAACAACTGATCTCTGTCAAATAAAATGCCTGCACTCATTTTATAATTTTATTTAAAATAAGGATCTCCTGTGTTGACTTGCTGCCTTATCACAAAATTGGTGATTTACGGAGGTGGGAAAACAATAGCAAGAAATACCCATTTAAAACAAAATTCTGTAAATATCATATTTCTGCCATAAAATTCTTTTCACCTGAGTTAATAAAAACAGGTCAATGAGCTAAAATGACTTTAGAAATTATGTACACAGTGCCGCAGCCTGAAAAAATATGCAAGAATATGTTTGCCATTTTCCAGATTGCTGCCTCCTTTCTTCCTGATGTTGTTTATTTTGGCAAAAGGATGTAATAGGGGCAATGATAAGACCTTGCCAACATGAAGAAATAGGATCAGTGCAGTGGTATGAAGTATATCCTGAGTCAGTAAAGTTATTCCTGTCCAAAACTGTGCTTATAAGAGTATTCATTTAACGATCCAGTAATTCTACATAAAATAAAACCATTGTGCTTGCTTTCTTAGAGGTTTGGGTCTGACTTATATTGCTGGTAGTTTTCAGGCAAGTAATATTCAAAGTAGTTTAAATACAAATGATGTAATCTGTGGGAAGGCATCACCCATATAAACTGAGGCAGACATAGGAGTCCAGGGAGTGTCATGCACTTGAGAGTGATACGTTATTTCACATCTTCTTTAAGTGAGTCAGAATTTGGAATTACACAACTGATTGCAATCTGAGTGGAGAAATCTAATCTAAGGCTGTCTTTATCAACAGGAAATTTTAATCTGAAAGATGCCTGCAAATCTCTTTAAGCTGGACTTTTAAATTAGGTTTTACAGTGATCAGTAATAAGCTTGCTTAAAAGACTGCTGGTTGGGTGGGGGTTTCTGGGACGGAGAATATCATCATGATATGTGCTACAGATAGTAGAATATCCAGGGTTTTTTCAGATTTATTGGAGATGAGTCCAGTCCAAAAAGCCCCTATTTGAACTACCCTGAAAGACTTGATTTCAATTCAGAATTTGTAGACTAAATGCTCTGTTTTATCCAGGTTAATAAATGAATAAGTCCTTAAGCACAGTCAAAAATATTCCTGGAGTTGTCAGATCAGGGTAGGATATCCAGCTGTAATTTGTTTAAAAATTTTTTTCTTTTTTTTTTTTTTTTTTTTTTCTTTTTTTTCCAAAATAGCAAGATGTGGCTGATTGATTATTTTGTTGGCAATGTCTTGCCTCTCTGCAAGGCAAGGCATTGATCTGCTGCCTTTGTAGCTCCATGGGAGCTGAGAGCTGGGGAACATGTTTCACTTGAGCTGCAGCCACTCTTGGTGCTTGCTGCAGACCATCTTTGGCACCTATCTCAAAGGTGGCTCATCTCTGAGGTGAAGAATATTCTCACCCCCAAGCATTTCTTTGACCAGACGGAGTATTTGAAGTTCATTTGAGTACCCTGTATTGAGCTGCCCTTTGGCTGGAGCAGCTTTCCTGCCTTCTGTCTCGTTTCTGCAGCCGCTTTCCACCATGGTACTGCAGCACCTGCTGCCAGGGCAGAGACCCCTGGATACTTGCCATGTAAGGCAATTACTTGCCATGTAAGGCAATTACTTGCCATGAAAGTCATTTCATGGCAAATACTTGCCATGAAAGGCATTGCCTTTCTGCTGTTTCCATCATCCTCTATCGGCACACTTTGCCATTGCAGAGCATGCTTCCAACCATGCCAAACTAGTTAGCACTTTTGTTACTTGTCACCTTTATCATTAGATTAGGTTTGAGAGCCAGGATTTCTCTCTTACAGAGGAATAGAAGTTAGCTTGTGGAAGTTTTGCAGTTGAGTTTTCCATTAGCCATATAACGTCCTACAGGTTAGGAGACCATTGATTCAACTTTAACCTGTGTGCTTTTTTAGAACTTTATCTTCAGCTTTTTTTCTTTTTTTTTTTTAAATTGTTTTGCAAATACAGTGAATGATCCTGTTAACAGCTTAGACCTGGAAGTTCAGACTCTCATTGACAAAACCCGGTAATTGTTCTTGCTGTTATCCTAATCTCTTTTTAAACTATGAGGTAGCCCAGGGTGGGTGGGCTCATCTATGCTGCCTTTCCCATGAAAGGTGATTTGAGGTCCCTTCCAACCTGGGCTGTTCTATGGTTCTGGGATTCTAAGTGTTCTTCTGAACTGCATGATTCTGCTGCTGATGTTTCTTGATATTATGCTAGGAAATTATTCTGTACTACACAGGAAATGGTGTGTTTTCTATCAGCTGAACCACCCAAGTCCATGTGGTCTTCATTTTTTTTTAATTACAAAATAGCATAGATCTGGTGTCCAAAAAAGTTCACGCTGCTGGTGAGCAGACAGACAGTTACCAGGGTTTGTGACAGCATGGCACAAGAGTTGAAAAAATAGGTGAACCAATAAATACTGGAAAATCCATTGTTAATCTTCTAACCTTGTCCATTATGTTTGTTTCTCCTTCTGGTTCTTAACAAGTCTTGCATATTCTTTAGCTCCCTTTCAGTGTCTTACTTCACGGAAAAAAGCTGCTGTGGTTTATGCCAGAAACTGCTTGAGATGGCTAAGAAAGACAGGGTCCTATTTAGTGAACCCCATTCAGAATTTCCTTACTTTACAAGTTTTTTCGAGGCTTTTTTTCCAAGACTTTTTCAACACTGAAAGAAGTTAATACAGTTTTTGAGTGTTTTGAGTTTCATGCTTTTAACTGTTCTGGTAGCAGTGTCTGGAATATTGAAATGTGATGGGAGACCCAGAGGTGTGGAGTTCTCAATCAGTTGTAGCAAGGAAGCCTTAGAAACATTACAAAACTACTCACTGTTGTGAGACTTCCAGCTTGGTGTCTGCCACACGGGCGTTTGGAGACTCATCCAAAATGAATTCACCTCTTCCCATGATTATTAAGAAGGATTCCTCGGATATTCACCGATCAGGCGGCAAGTAATAGATGTCCATGGTGTGCTCACTTTATAGCAGAGTTGTACTCAACATTGATTTAAAATGGTTAGCTCAGGTTTTGGTCGAAGTCCAGTGGTGGCAACAGGGAAGTCAGTGCAAAATTACCAGGGAGAATTCTTAGCCCTTCCCTGTCTTTACTTGGTTATTAATACCCGTCTCTTTTTGTTACATACTGCACTTCTTTAAAATCAGCAAATTCTTGTTTGTGCCAGGAGTTACAGTGAATTTGAAACTCTCTGAGAAAAGCAGCAGATGAGCCAGTATGTAAACTGCAGCAGTTTCTCTGGCAGAGCCGCCCACCCAGCCTCGCTGGCAGCGTGTGCCGCGGTGGCTCTCTGTTCCCACAGCAAAGCCGTCACCATTCACTGTAGCTGCCAGCCTGCACCAAGGGCCAAATTTACACTTGGCAGAAGCAGGCACAAAGATTATTCATGGTACTGGCATTGCACCACAGGTGATTTACATCCCTCTGCCTTCCCTTGAAGTTGAAAGGGATGTAAACTGAGAGACATGCTAAGGGCTTTAAACAATGGGCTTCTGCATGTGGGGAAGAAGAGTTCAAGAGATGGGCTTTGCTGTGAGCTCTCAGTCAGCCTGGCAGGGCTGGCCCTGGGTGCATGTTGTTCTTCTTAGTGGGGAGAGGGGAGCCTTGCTGCTCCCAGCACCGTGTATGATGCATCCACAAACCAAGCATGAGCTGCAAATGTAAAAATCAGTCACCATCATGTGACATCATGTTGGCGAATTGCCACTTCCTTGCTGTCTCTTGCCCCAAAGAGCCATGTGTGACCATAAGAAGAGCCAAAGGTGCCTCTTTCTTAGGATGGGTTGGAATGTCAGGGTGGGAGGGACAGGGGGAAGTGACAAAGATTTTTTAAGTGCTGACGTACCATGATACATTTGCCTGCCGATTCTGGTCCTACTGAACTGGGTGTGTGATTGCTCTTGTAACAGAGCCTTCCCTCTTCTGCATCCACTTAGGCAGCTGATTCTCATGGGACCAGCACACTCTTCCACCGACAGCAGCGCGCTGCTCATGGCGAGAGTGAGCTGGATCACTTCACTCCCCTTTGCACATCATGCGCCTGCTTGCATGTGTCTGATCCCCACACTGACACTTGAATACAGACTCCCTACCCCTTGCAGGCTGTACCCTCTGGGCCTGCAGAGGATGACAGTGAAGAAGTGACCCTTTAATTTTCTTTTCATATGTTTTTAAGAAAATTGGCCATCTGCTATAATCATTGAATAAGTGCCTGAAAAAAAGGACAGAGAAGGGATGGACAGACATCAGCCTGTCCTTCCCTACTGGATTTGGATTGTTATTGCTTTGTGATATTAGGAGATACGGATTACAATTAGCAAACTTCTCTTGGCATTACATTACAAGCTTGTCTCTACGGTTTTCCTGAGGTCTGCTTGCCAGCCTTTATTTTCATACTCTGCCATGCCCAGAAGTTGTGGTGATGAATACTCAGCACTTACGTTGCTCTTTGTGTTTTCAGCTCAGTGCATAAACATTGACAAATGAATCATCCCATGTTCCTCAGAGGTAGTACAGAGGCAGTCCTGACTAACCTCAGTCCGGCACACACCGGGGAGTCAGTCCTTGTCTGGGCAAGAGGCAGTCTCCATTGTTTAGCTGAAGTTGGGAATTTACTGATAAAAATTGAACTGAGCAGGCACAGTTTATAACCAATTCAAATCAGGTATTGATTTTGAAATTAGTTAATCAGGCATTTCTCCCACATTTCCCAAGCCTTTCTCTGTTTAAAAACAAATGGGAATCTATTTCATTTACCTATATGAAAGGTTTCATTTCTGCCTTAGTGCATTCTCTGATTGAAAAGAGTGTCTTTGCTCATATTTTATACTGCAGACTCTCTTAATTTAGTTATCAATCATTTTTGCTTATTTTCAGTCCATTTCACTGCCAGCTGAGTAAGTGGAAAATCTCTTTATCCTCTCTGCACGCATCACTGAACCTAGCAGCCTGTCCCAGTGTGACTGAAAATTATCATCATTCCCTTTCAGAGGTGGAAAAATTCCCTAACAGAAAAGTTAGATGAATTGCATAACTCCCCCTGCCCCCCAAGATGGCCAGAGCTTGGAATAAACCTCAAAGTTTTTGGCTGCAGTCTATGTTCTTAGGTTCCTAGATCACAGACCAAGTTACCTCAAAGTTAAAATTAGTATGGACCAACACTTTAAAGTAATTCCTGTTCTTCTGTACGTTATTCTAAATCCCTTAAGCTGGCAGGCAGTTGTGTGGTTAGTTGTACTGGGTTGCTTGCATGTTCTGGTCAGGTAAATGCTAAATGCTGGTGCTCACCAGGGTTATTTGAGCATGGGCTCCTTTTCCCTGCTGCAGCTTTACTCTCAATGGACTGGCCGCATACATGCCTTCTCCCAGCACCTGAGCTTAGGACAGGAAGGCTGTTTGGGGGTTCACTACCTGTTTGAGTTTGGGGACCAGGATGTCCTCCCTTCACATCACCCGATCTGCCTCTGTGAGACTTTCTGAGGTGGGACTGTTGGCTTCTGCCCTTTCAGCAGCTCTGCCAACCCACTTTGCAAAGCCAATAACCTCAGTTACTAAGTGGTGCAGAGAGACAACCTTAAGATGTGCCTTCTGTGTGCTGGGGTGTTCAAGCTCCCCATCTGGCATGGAGGAGCCTTTGTGGCCATGGGTGTTTCAGAACATGCCTTTGGTTTTCCCCCTCCTGCTTTCCATAAGGCTCCTTAGAAATCTGGACCTGTTTTCTCATTACTTTCATCTCTTGAGTAGAAAATGCAACTAAACATTATTTTTTTTTTTTATTCTGTTGGCACTATTTGGGTGATGCCCTTCCCCAGGTGCTGCTGTTCAGTATGAGTTGCTTCTGTTGCCCTGTACAGTCTCAGAGAACATGGGTGTACGTGAGGAGAGGGAGTGTGGGTGGCAAACCACTGCACTTGGTGCCAACCAGCCTCCTTGGCTTTTCTTTCTCCATCTTCTCATCCCAGCAGTGCTGCCTCAGCTCCTGCAGCCTCCATTCACCCTGAGCTGCTTCCAGCTGACACTGAAAAAGTAAATGAAGCAACCAACCCCTGCTGCATTTACAGCACTTTTGTTTTAGTGGCAGAACAAGGGACTGTCTACCTAACTAACATGTAAGCCAGGCTGCTGCTGTTAAAGCAGTGACACTGCTGGTCCTGCTGAGGAAGGATCATGCTGAAGGAGATAGTCTAGCTGCCGTGTCAAGTAGAGGCCCTAAAGCAATATCTTCAGTAGCTTTATCCCCATTTCACCTTCTTCTTCCCATCCTATCTGGTGGTCCACCCTCTGCCAGACCCTCAGCTGTCTGCTTGGGATTAAAGAACTGGTAAAAGATGCAGGAGTCATGACTTCAGCACATTCATCAGAGGATCACCTCTGGAAGTCATGGCAAAGGGGCCCCACTCTATGGCAAATCACTGCTTTTCTAGCTCCCTGGCGTGCTGACAAGGACAACAACATTATTGATGCTCACCCAAAACTCAGAGCACAACGAAGTGGTGTCACATGAAAAAGTTTGTGGATCCAGAAAGGAAACCCACTGATAGGATAAATCTTCTTCATGTGGGCCTTTGAAGATAGGTTTCTGTCTCAGTAAACAAGGGATTAATAGATACACATCCACAATTATTGATAACAGTGGGGAATTATTGCTTGAAAGGCAATGAAAGCATGCTATGAGTTTCTGGAATAGAAAGTCAGTAAAAAGCTCCATTATTGGATGAAATGTGGTATATATCTCACAAATCTTAATGTTCAGACTTAAATCAGGGCAGCTGCTTTATTTCAGATATATGAAGTATTTGAATGTCTGAATTTTGGTCATTTTAAATGGATGTACAATCCTTAACAGCTTCCAGTCACATACTCTCAGAGAAAATTCCATTATCTGGTTACTTAAAAAAAAAACCCCACCCCAAAAAACCCAGGTTATGCAGCAGATACTACTTAACATTCTGTTTTAAAGCTGTTAATTCACTTGAGAGCAAAGTGGTTTTATTGTGGCTGCTTCTGTGGTCATCTTTTTTCTCACTGAATTAAGATTTGTGTTGTGTTTACAGTTTTTGTAAGCTTTTATATCATTCACAGCCCTTAAAGTTATCCTTTCTCCTCTACGGCTTCCTGGATTAATGGCTTCTAATTTCTCTCTGTCCTCATTATACAGATGGGATTAGCACACAAGTTTTATGTTGCTTATTTTTTCATGAGGTTTCTCACGCAATAGATGTGTGTTTGAAATTAGTTTTCCTTTAAAAGAAAAGTCACTGGTGTTCAGAAGAGGGTGGGAGATATACCAGGGCTGGTTTTGTCATTGCAAGAAAAGCTTTGATCCAGTAGAAGCTATGGAAACCAAGACTTGGTAGAAAAAAAAAGTGCATAGACATCTGCTAAAGAGCTATAGAAATATGATGACATTAAAACAAAAGTTAGAATGATCTACTTACCCACCAAGCCTATATGCACTGTGTGTATGCCTCTATTATAGCGTTGTGATAGCAACACTCTGAAGGAAAACACTTCCAGCCTTGGTCTATGCTTTTAGATATTTCCAAAAATGTTATTAACTGTTAAGCTGAAATTTATCACAATACTTCTCAACCCAAACAATCAAATTTTTTGTGTTATTGTTAATATGGCACAGTTCCACTTAGCCAGTTCTGAATTATCCAAGTCTGAAGCAGAGCAGGCTGTAGTGCTTTTATGCACTAAAAATACTTGCAATGCTTTTTAAAGCTTTTATCACTCTGAAATGGATAAATTTAATAACAGTTGCTTAGGTGTGGAGTGAGGTTTGTGTCTGCAGTATCTGCTAGGTTGAGGAGGAAGCATGAAGAATCAGTTCCTTCTCTGTGGAATCTTGTAAATAGTGTGACTTGGAAAGACAAATGCCAATTTTCCCATTCATTCTTTTTTTCTTGTGTTGGGTTTCACTGGGGTAGAGTTAATTTCCTTCATAGTAGCTGGTACAGGGCTGTGCTTTGGATTTGTGCTGGAAACTGTGTTGGTAACACCAGGATGTTTTAGTTACAGCTGAGCAGGGCTTACACAGAGCCAAGACCTTGGCTGCTTTCTCACCCCAGCCCACCAGTGAGTAGGATGGGGGTGCACAAGGAGTTGTGAGGGGACACAGCCGGGACAGCTGACCCCAACTGACCCAAGGGATATCCCATGCCTTATGACATCGTGCTCAGCATAAAAAGCTGTGGGAAGAAGAAGGCAGGAGGGGACATTCAGACTAATGTAATTATGTAATTTGTCTTCCCAAGTAATTGTTAAGTGTGATGGAGCCCTGCTTTCCTGGGGAAGGCTGAACACCTGCCTACCCATGGGAACTGGAAAATGAATTCCTGGTTTTGCTTGGTTCACTTGCAGAGTTTTTGCTTTCCCTATGAAACTGTTTATCTCAACCCACAATTTTTGTCACTTCCACTCTCCCAATTCTCTCTGCCATCCTGTTGTGGGGGGACTGAGCCAGTGGCTGTGTGGTGCTTAGCTGTTGACTGGGATTAAACTGCAACAGTCCCTTAAGAAGCCATGTGAAACCACATACCTCCTCCTCATCTGAACCATAATTCTTTGAGATGCTTAATGTACTTCAGCTACCTTTCCCACTTCTTTCCTCCCCATGTTCTGCTATTTCTGTAAAAATGTTGTGTCAGCTGAGCATACTGTGGAGCATTAGCCCCCCAGTGCGGTTTGAATTCCCAGCTTAGAGAATAACAACCTTCTGGAAGTCAAGGATGGGTACCATGAAACTGGCTGACTCCTTTCCAACTGCGTGTTTTTCTTCAGGCATGGTGTATAGCAAACAGTGTACTAGGGAGGGGGGTGGGGGAATGCGGTGGCTCACAGGATTCCCTTGAAGAGACTTTATAGATACAGTTTTATGGATCTTGTGTGTAACTCTGCCACCCACGTACAGAATATTCAACATAATAGCTTCTGTGAATGGGGGACTCCTAACTTTTAAGAGGGCTATGTAGAAACAGTATTTTCTGTTTGCTAATTTATTTTTCAGTTCTTTTCACTCCTTCCACCTCTTTTCCACAGGACATTTTCCAGTTCAGTAAGAGTATGTACCTCCTTTAAGTCAATGTTTAAAAAAAGATTCACTGTTCAAGAAATGCTTAGTTTGGGACAAAGTTCTTTCAGTATTTCACTGAGCCTTGATCTTTGGGACTTGGCCTGTGAAACATGAAGTTTTGCCTGTTTTCCCTGTATGTTAGCTCTCTTTCCTCCAGCAAAAAAATTTCTACCACCACCAACCCCAGAATCACAGAATTGTAGGGGTTGGAAGGGACCTCGAGAGATCATCGGGTCCAACCCCCCTGCCAAAGCAGCTCCCTAGCACTTATTGCACAGATAGGCGTCCAGACGAGTCTTAAACATCTCCAGAGAAGGAGACTCCACCACCTCCCTGGGCAGCCTGTCCCAGGGCTCTGTCACCCTCACTGTGTAAAAGTTCTTCCTCATGTTGGTGCGGAACTTCCTGTGCTCCAACTTGCAGCCATTGCTCCTTGTCCTGTCTCCACAGACTACTGAAAAGGGGTTGGCCAATTCCCCCTGCATCCCATACTTAAGATATTTATAAACATTAATTAGGTCCCCCCTCAGTCTTCTTTTCTCCAGACTGAACAGCCCCAGCTCATTCAGCCTTTCCTCATACGGGAGCTGTTCCAGGCCCTTAATCATCTTCGTAGCCCTTCTCTGGACTCTCTCCAGGAGATCCCTGTCTTTTTTATACCAGGGAGCCCAGAACTGGACACAATACTCCAGGTGGGGCCTGACCAGGGCAGAGTAGAGGGGGAGGATCCACCTCCTTAGACCTGCTGGCCACACTCTTCCTGATGCATCCCAGGATCCCATTGGCCCTCTTAGCCACCAGGGCACACTGCTGGCTCATAGCCAACCTGTCATCAACCAGGACCCCCAGGTCCTTCTCCACAGAGCTCTTCTCCAGCAGGTCATCCCCCAGCCTGTACTGATACAGACGGTTATTCCTCCCCAGGTGCACGACTTTACACTTGCTTCTATTAAACCTCAAGAAAAAGGCTCCATTTTTTTTTTCCAATTAAATTTCTCTTTTTGTCGATAAACTGTTGATCCCTTTTCTGCTCTCCTCTTTATTTTTCTCCTTTCTTTCTTCTGTATTCTTTTTTCTTCTTCCTTCTTTCTCCTTTCTTATTCTTCTCTCCTTCCTCTTACTTTCCTTTCCCCTTCCCTCACCCCCCTTCCTTCCCTTGTTTGCACACTTTTAGCATCTCCATTTCAGATCTTGTCTATTCAAATGTCGGTGAGTCTTGATAGTCTATTCTCCTACCCCAGACAGCAGGTACTACTCCCCTCTTCTTCTGTGTGAGTAGAGTGTAATAAATATGCAATGAAAGATATCCAGATGACATAAAGATTCAGGGAGTTCATAAAATACAGCAGAAATTCAGAAGTTCTACAAAGATGAATTCTTCAAATCTATCCCAGCACTGCCTCTGATGCCATTACTGTAGATAACCCAAAATGTACTGGACCCAGCAAAAAATTCTTCTCATCATAAATACTAAATCAGGAAATGCAGCTCCTGAAGGGCATTGATGCAAACATTTTCTTGAAACTTTAATCGTCATTGCCCAGTTCTGGATTTAATTTCCAGTCTGCTACCATGTCAAACAGTTGCAGACTTGCATCATCATTTTATTTTATTAGTCTATGGTAAATCTTTTCCTGAAACAGGAAGCAAGCCCAGTGAAATAATCTTTTCTGCTTAAATCAGTCAGTATTTGTAACGTACATCTAGCTTATTGTGGATAAAGAGCAAATATTACATGCTATAACAGAAATATTACATGCAATAACAGGAATATTTTGATGAAGCAGGCTAGAAATAGCTTTTAAAAAGTCTTGGAAATTATAAAGTATCATCTGCAATTTGATAATTTCCAACAAAACCCTGTGTGTTTTAATGTTCTAAATAGTTTGTTTTGAGTTCCCCATTCCCAAAGTCCATCTTGATTTTATATTATGATACAATATAGACCTTACATTGCAGTACAGATAACTCCTGGTGTTACACATGCTTAAGGTAGCAACTATGTGAGAGAAAGTTTAAAAACAGGATTGCTTTTCCTTACTGGCAGATCTTCATACCTTTCTGCTGCCCTTTGTCAAAGCAGCTGTGAAGGTGAGAGCATAACACGCAAGTTTTCTCAGTGTTGTAATTACCCATTAAAATCAGTGGTGTAGTACTGGTACAATATGAGATCTTCCATCTCCAAATCAACGCCAACCAAGCAACCTTCAACCTCTAAAACTGCATTTAGCAACTGTAAAGAAATTGGCATGGCTGCCTTTTCCAGTCGTGTCTAAAATCTCTGGATTGTTCCGCCTGCTGTGGCCATATTTATTTCTGATTAATCCAAATACACAATTTTCAGTAAGTATGCACATTTGTAATTGCTTCCCTTGATAAAAGATAGCATGATCACGTTTGGTCTGGGTTTTCAAACATCCTGCCTTTACGTCTTACGGAAACAGAAGCTTCTGGCTTCCAACAAGTGATGTAGCACTGTATGGAATAGCTGTGCAGATTTCCTTTCTCCCCCCTTCCTTCAATTAGCTGGTTTTGCTCTGGTTTTTGGCCCTATCGCTTTGAAAAATAATGTTTAAGAATATTAGCCAGAAAATTGAGTGTATTGGAACTCTTGCTTCCTTTCTTTCTTATCTCCAGTCTTTTACTACTTCTTAGTAAATTCTGTTTATTTTCCTTACTTTTTATGAATGAAGAGCATTGAAATCTATTTCATGGTATTAATATATAGTTATTTTATTGGCATAGTCTTGTATCTCTGACCAGAACAATTTGTAGTAATTAGTGTTTAGAGAAATGTTTGACAATTCTGCATTGCAGTTTTAAGCTTTATATATTTTTCAATGAATCAAAACCAGACAATCTCAGTTGCCACGTGTTAATACCTGGCTAAGAATATATGAGAATAAAACAAAGCAGCATGCAAGCTCATGAGCATTTGTTATTAGTCCAATGAGGTTGAGGAACTTCTGGCAAGAGAGCCCACTGCACTCTCAGACCCTTCAGAGGAAGTGTAATCGATAGGACATGATAAGAGACATTTTCCTGCCACTGCGAATCACTTCATGTCCTCTTTGATCGAAAGCACCGGATGAATTTTTTATGTGTGGTTTGCACATTGTCAGGAGTTAGGTTGGACTCGTGAGAAAAGCTGGTTTATGTCTTCTGGTTCCGCTTAGTGAGTCAGAAGTGAGCCAGTAAAACATTTTAAGTTATTACCGTGGAGGCTTTCTGCAGAATGCATGGATATTTTTGTTATATTAATGTATTTTGATGCATATTCATAAGTGCTGTGTGCAAGGCGATTGCTTCTGTCACTATCGTGACATAATTTATGTAATTTTTGTTCCCAGTCTAAACGAATTAAACTCTCAAACTCACTCAGAATTTCAGCAGAGTCTCACCCTCAGTTCTTTCAGACAAGTTAAAGAAAAACCCTTAGATACTAAATTCACTTCCACTTAAACTGGATTTTCTGAATCTCCAAATGGTTGTGGTGAACATTGCTAGTCATGAATTCAAGTTTTCTCTCTCTGCCTCCAAAGCCTGCTGTATAGGTGGACTCTTTTCTTCTCTTTCCACTTCTACCTAAATTGTCCAAAGAAGTGCAAATGTATTTAGATAAACATATAAATGTAGGTTTCGACTCTGATACTCTGTGCGGTGTCCATGTGTGACTCCCAGGCTGTAAAGAGTTGTTCTGGATCATTGGATGAGGTTGCTATAAATTCTGAAGGTCAGAGAAGCTGTGGGAAAATGATTCCTGCTCTGTTATGTAGTGAAACGTAGTATGTAAAGTAGTACACAGAGTCGTAGGAAGATGCAGCAACTGGAAATCTTATCTAGACAAAGCTATTCTAGAAACTAAATGTGGTAGAAAATAATAAGGCAGTGGAAGATTTGCTATCACTTGAAATCAAGATTGGATGCCTTTCTACACTATAAAATGTAATTCAACCACAAGTTATTTGTTCAAGAATTATTGCATGTCCTACATTCTGCAGGAAGTGAGAATTATTACTTCCCTTCCTGGCCTTGGAAATTATGAGACAAATCCTGGTCTAAAATCGACTCCTAAAACCTCAGGACACGCAGGATCTGAGCTGACAAATATTTTTGCAAAGAAAAAATTTCCAGATCATTTTTGCTAAAGGAAAAATTCACAGCCTTCACACATCTGTAATTACTGTGTTTGAGAATTCCTTATGTGAGACTTTTATGTATTTATTTATTTATTTTTGTGTATCTGATTTTGTTCGTATTTAATACCATGACTAATTACTAACACCAATTCTTATACTGTAATTAATGTAATAAATAATGCATGCTAGAGAAGTTTTAGCGATGTACATAATGCAGTAATAAAACATATGGTGCTTCAGCAGCTTCTTAGGTCAAATATCTGTGGGTGCAAAAGGTTTGTTTTTCTGTTTTCAATTAAAATTGAAATCGTATTTCTGATTTTTAATGTTAGACATATAAAAAATGGGGTCTTTTTATAGTCACAGCTTACAGCTTTGTCGGGGAGTCACAAAAGATGAAAGTACATCTGCCAGGATGATTCAGAGATTCAGTAGGAAGCTTTGCTGGGAAAACAAGCTTGTGGGGTAGGAAGTGGACAAAATGGTATCACTTTTATTTTAAGAACTGTATTTCATTGTGTTATTTCAGAGCAGACATTCACATTTCTCTTGGCCCTTCATAATTTCTAAAATTTTCCCAATTATTTCTACTATAATTTTTTTTTTTAATAAAGTGTATTTTTCAGAATACTGGTGAGGACTTTGAAAAACAGAATTTTTGCTTCTTTGCTAGAATAGAAAGATTAATCTATTACATCTTGTAACCCTCCAGTAATATTTGATGTTACATGCAGTCTTTTGAAGAACAGTGTATTTCTGTTAGTAAATGGTTGTTCAGCATTTGTTTTATGTGTCTTCCTTATCCATACATGAATATTCTTGTCTTGTCATCTGGTTGCCCTTACCTAGAACTTCTGACTTAACATGTGTGTTGCAAGACAAAGTCACACCTGCCTCAGAGATGGGCACAAACATAGCTGATTGTGATCAATACTGAATGCAATGACATCTTGAAGTATGCAGAGATCAATAATGCCCTAATATAGGTTGCTTACTGTAGATGTTTGTATGTTTATGGCAATCATTACCATGTGTTTAAAAGGTTTGAATAAGATAAGATGTCCCTATTTCTCTCAAAAATATTCCACACGAGCATTTCTCATTGAAGATAATGATGAAGCATAAATATTGAATGAGTAGCAACTCGTAGCCTTACTGGAGGCCAGAACAGACAGAATGAGTGTTCCCAAGACATCAGTGCATTTCGAATTTGACACACATTTGACAGGGAATGTTGTGTGGAGTACTTTTGTGGCTAACAAGGCTTAAAACCCAAGGAGAATTCAGAAATGACAAGCAGTTCCTCAGTTCCTCTAGATTCATGATGTACAAGACAAAGTGAAATGGGTTAAATACATACAGGTGGCAACTAAGAGGGCAGAGGTGCATGGTAATGTGTATATTTGGTGAATGCAGAAGCAGAATTAAGTCCAATAGTATAATGTATGTATAATTTGAAGCAAGCAAATGAAACTAAGAGAATGAGGATTTAACTGTAACAGAATTTCCTAACTGGTAGGATTATGTAGAACGTTTCTTCAGTGGAGATGAAAGTTAAATGCAACTTTTGAGACTTTATGGTTATAGTATCTAATGCTATGTACTATGGGAATGGAATATGTGATATGAAGGACATGTCTGCTTGGCAGAAGGGTCCACGGACCTTCAGAAACTTCTCTTTCCCTCATTTCTGTAGGAGATATTCATCACTCCCTGACATTGGAAAGAGTTCTTACTTCAGTAAGAACAAAATTTCACTCTGATTCTGATGTTTGGGAAACAGAAATAGGGTGATTTGTACTGTGCTTAGATAGAAAAGCTTAAAATGAACCAAAGATGGAGGTATGTGTTGTGAAATAGAAGATGAATGTAATACCCTGATCATCAACGGGCAAAAGTTATAAGTCATTTGGCAGAGAGGGAAGCAGGCAAAATGAGATGTTCCTCTACGCTGATAGAAATATGAACAGAATACAATCCAGCATGAATTTCAGTCTGATGGTGCCAAACTGTAACACCAGCCCTGAATGTGCTTGGATGCAACTGAAGCCTGAATCTGGGTCAGCTCCAAACACAGCTCTGTCAGCTCTTTTAAGTTACAACAATTTATTTTGTATGCAGGATCTTTTTCTTTCTCTCTTTTTTTTTCTTTTATATTTTTCAAACTTGGATCCACCCAGAAGTTCTGAGAAGTCTTAAAGTTTATAGGCTTTGGCTTATGTTGACAATCAGAATGAGAAGAGGGTGCTGATAAATTGTTTAATAAAATGCTACAGACCTCTAGTTCTGGCAGTTAATGGTATACCCATGTCACAAACCCCCAGTGAATGAACAGGTATAGCCTCTCCTATTTTTGTATTCTTTTCATTCTGCAGCATCCAAAAGGCAACATCTCTGTTGAATATCATCCTTTGTATTCATTACCCTTTCATGTTGGATCTTACTAGGTAGAAGTAATCTTTTAGACATTTAATATTTATGATTAAGTCCCCCAGCAGGAAAAAAAAGAGTAATGATAGTTTGGGTTGGGTTTTTTATCAAGAAATAGTTGTCCCTAAACCTCTCTTAGAATTAAATCTATTTCATGTAAAAACTGAACACTTTCATACAGATTGTGGAAAACAAAGCTTTGTCAATAAACCAAAACTGTTTATAATGAATACTAGCATGTGCTACTGGTAACTCTGTGCGCTATCATTGGAACTGCACTGAAAGAACCAGATTAATTTTGACTTCCTACTAACTTTGTTTCAGCATCTAGCATGTCTACAAAGCATCTAACATCCTGAAATGTTGGGGATTTTTTTTATTCTTAAACTTTTTTCCCATATAAGTTTCTTACTTGATAGAAATATTGTGAGATCCTGTTATTTTCCAGAAACAGTCAAATATCTCATAGCATTGATACTGATATTGCAACTACATCAATACTAACTATGGAATTAATTTTTCTTCTTTTTTTTTCCCCTTAATGATTTGCTCATTAAAAACAATTATCTTTTTGGAATGTTTTCTGTTCACAATGGCTGTAAATTCAGTGGACCTCTGTATGTTTATAGCCATTTGCATAATTAGATAGCAAATTATTAATAGCATTAGCTTTAAAAAAAGAGAAAAATCAGTTCAGTGTGCTGAGGAGGGGTACTTTACAGCTCTGTCTTGGCAGAGTGAGTGGAATGAGATTATATGTCAGTTTACTAAATCACTCTGAAATGTTATGTTGCTGTGATTTGCCAAATGGGCTTATATTCTCTCTCCCCTTTTTCTGAGGCTCTGGACCTGCAGGGTGCAGGTCATTTAAAGTTTTCAGATTGGACATGGCAGATATTGTATAATATTAAACTTCCATTTTTTTATGTTGAAAATCAAGTGCAAAACCCCTTCCTTCTCATTAAATGCTGTGAAATATAAATACAGGTTTTGAACTGAACAATCAATAATATAGGTAAGCAAAAACTAATGTGTTTTTTTTTTTTAAACATTGGAGGATTTAATGTTTATTCTCTAACTCTCTTGGATTTTTATATCCACAGGTTGTTTGGTGTGACTTCTCTTACTCAGACAAACTGCTCCAGCACTTGGATGATCATCAAAAATCAAGAGCTACGATGGTTTCACCATGCTAATCCAATCTTACTGCTGGTGATGTACTACACCCTCGCAACTCTTATCCGTCTCTGGCTACAAGAGCCCGTTGTAAGGGTAACTTCCTTCTCTCTCTCTTTTTTTTTTTTAGCACTAATGACTCTGAGTCTGGCCCGTGCAGATGCTTCCTAACAGAGGTGCCAACATTCAAGAAAAATAGACAGCCAGTGCAAGTTGGTACCTTGCCTTTGATCTTATCGCTGAGTCTGATCTTGGCAGCAGTTAAATGGATATTCTTCTTAAAGTCAGCATGACTATTTATGTGGGGACTGCAATGGCAGAACAATATCACTCGCTCTGATTTAGACAGCCACTATTGTTATGACACTATGACACAGTGTAGGTGACGTCAAACAGAAGGCAGGGCCCAGGGCTTGTCTAACAGGACTGAAGTAGGATGCAGACTGGTGTGGGATACTGTGAGACAAGACAGAGATTTCCTCTTTTATCATAGAGAAAAAATTACTTAAAACCTTCCCTCCTGAATCTGTGTGCCTGAGTGAAAATCCCAGCTTTCATTTAAGATCAAGAGAAAAAGTAAATTTTTACTTTTTCCTGTTTCAGAGGAAACAAGGAATATAAGAACCCAGAGATATCTTAGAAGCATAGAAACTCTAAATATAAAGATGATCCAAGTCATTATTTATATTAATCTTGCCATCTTCTGAGGCTTGACATAAGTTTTAGAATTCAGGTTTAGGGGTGATGTAAGCCACAATGAAAATACTCATGACTGAGCTGTGCATTAGTGGAGCTTGTAGTACCAAGTAAAAATGTTGAAGGTTTTCTTATTATAAGGGTGTTTCTTCATATAACGGATAATGTAACAGTTTCACATTTAAAAAACGCGAACAAAATACATCACATCTGAATTTAGATGTCTAATATTTGGCGTTTTCATATATTATTCATGCCAGAACTGTCAGTTTGAGTTATTAAAAAATTGTGTCTTAAGTTTCCAGAAATCTTAAGACTGGCTTTTGTAAAGTCAAAAGATTTTAAGATTGTGGTCCGGTGCCCTCCGGCGTTTGGTTCTTTTAGGCTTTTTTCCCCTATATTTTTCTGCAGATGCAGCAACTGGAAACTTGCTTTTTTTCTTTCCTTAAGTGAAAACTGAGATTTCCAAACAATACTATAATTTTAGCATTGGGGCTGTAACTAAAACTACAAATGTCACAGATTGCATAGCAAAATCACGAGGACTACTCACAGAGGAGTAACCACATGTGAAATCCAGGTAGTGGGAGCTATGTGATCTCAGCATCTCTGAGAATTCATTTACAGCACTCGGGTTATTTTCACTCAACTTTCAACATCTTAAATTTTGGTGCTGGGTCTAAGATAGTTACCGTGCTTTTCCAGTAGATAGAAATGGGCCTGTCTGTCTCAGGACAGTGTGAATCCTGCAAATTCCTTCAGGGACTAGAGAGGAACTATAGTGGACTTGCCCGCATCTCTTTTAGACTACTTACGTTGTCTGAGATGGATATTCCCATAATACACTAAAATCGGTCTTGGAGAACTCAACACAAGTCAAATTAGAGATGTTTTCTAAGCAATTGAGCTAGAGTGAGTAAGTATTGAATGAGATTAATCTGAGAAAGGTTGGTGTCTCTCACACCCATGGCTATGTGAGAGGCAATACAAAATCTTGGTACCCCCATGGGAACTTCTCTCCAATCATAAATAGACACTTAAAAGAGAAAACATTGTGAAGAAAATGATACCAATGCATTAATGTTAATTTTTCATGCACAGCTAGTGATGCAAGTATTTGTCATTAGAAATAGATGCTGAAATTTGCAAAATTCACCACATATTACACCATTTCTCCTTATGGACCTTTTTGTTTATTGCATTTTTTTTTCCTTTAGTCTTGGCATAGATGAAGAGCTACGTTTTCTCTTACAGGACTGAGTTCTCAACTGTTTAAATCCAGAAAGAATTGTATTCCAGGTTTCATTTTAATTTTTTTTTTAAGAATTTGCCACGTATTTGATTCATTATGAAACTGAGTAAGTTGCTTTTGCAATTGCCAGTGATGTCAAAGTTGCACTGTATTTATAACCTACTAACCTACCTATAGCTGGATGGATGGCAAAGACAATATGCTATGTGCTGTTTAGTGTAAGGTGCTTTTTCTGTGCATACTGCTGTCATGTACAGTAAGTGGTTCATCATAGCAATTTTATTCTCAAGAATTTCTTGAACAAACCCCGTTTTGAACTAAATGTGTATGACAGATTATGCATAAGGAAATACTTAATCTAAAAAGGTGTACATAAGCTAAATATAGTGCTAGTGCAGTAGATTCTAAAAACAGGGTGGGATGTGTAGACCTGATGGTTTTTTCTTTCATGTGTGAATTACATCTTGGTGTCCTGTGGACAAAATTCCTGCTGGATTGCAAGAAAAGTTCTCTCTGAGACAGAGCTCTTGAGATTGGTTGAGTACTGCAGCTGATGAACAATTTTGGAAGAACAATGCCCACTTCAAATCTCGAGTTTCAGGGTGAAGTTTTGTATGTGTGTGCCACAGTCTGTCAAAGTCCAGCGCATGTGAGATTTCAGTGTATGGTCTCTGTGTGGGATTCGGTATGGATGTTACCCATGCGAAACGGCCTTGGCGGCCCGCGGAGGTTCTGCTTTTCTTATGCACTCTATTTTGGATCTTGATTTGTTCTAACACTGACTCTTGTGAAATTCTACCTCTGCAAATAAGAAGAGGCAATCTCCCTCTGGAGGTTTCAGCTCATAGTTGTAACTGCTGGTAGTGAATATATGAATAGGGCCCATTCATTCTGTTCAGTGAATGGTAAGGAAGAGTACGGAAGTCAACAGAGTTAATGTAGAATCCTTTTATAAGACTTTTAGAATTGTTTGAATTAAGAGGCATTTGAGAGTTCCTTGGGTAGTGGAAGAACTGGAAGAGTTAGGTTAAAGGACTGTCACAAGTTGTAATTGTATGACTAGTACTGTGTTTTCTGATTTTTATTCCTCTTCTGAGAAAGAGAAAACAAGATTTCCCACCTTTCCCTATAGTCTTTTAGGCTAAAATATAATACTAATAATCACTGTCTACATCTTAGGTCTTTTGGTATTGTTTTGGTCACCCTGGTGCCAAACTAAATGTTGTTGATTAACAGTGCTGTATGGTCCACATTTATATTAAATTTTCAAATGGCAATGACAAGTATTTTTAGCACATTCAGTTTATTTCATCTTACAGTTTGACTAGGAATGCCCTTTTTACTATCAAATATAAATACACAATCGTATGTGAATTGGCCTATCATTGCCTCTGAGAAGGAAAACTAAATTAATAACCATTGTTTAGCTAAGTCAAGATTTAGAAAACACAGGATCTTACTGTTAGGATTGGAGTGGAGAGAGTTTCAAAACCAGGTAAGATGTTCAGATGTCCTGTTCCCATGAGTGGCTGTCGAGACCTCTGCCTAACATCCTGATTTTTTCTTATTCTGTTGCATCAACTGATTTTGCATAAGGAAAGAGAACACTTAACACCCATTAAATGCCTAATTTGCTACCCTACCTTTGAAATTCAGGCAAAAACTAGCTTCTACAACATGGATTCTGTCTTTGTTGGCAGATAGAGTTTAAGTAAAACAGCAAATACCAGGGCAGATGGATATTTCTGTTGCAATCCAAAAGCCAGCTCACTTGAAGCTGGAATACAAAACAGGAAAGAGAAAAAACTTAAGTCCTTCCTAACAGACCTTTCAGGTTAAAATTAAATGACAATTAGTTGTCTTGACCACTTGTTTTGTAGTTAGTAACAGCTTAATTTCAGAATAAGCTACTGCAGTTTATGTGTAATCACTATGTTTGCTGCAGCTCAGCAAAGTTCCTGAAACTCCACTCAAGTCCTGCTGAAATCCCTAAATCCTTGTCCCAGGGTCCAGGTTACACAAGCACTTCTGTTCTTTGCTGCATAAGGTTAGTTTTATGAAACAAGACCTTAAAGCTGTATGAATGAGGATTTGGCTCAATACTCTAAACAACTGATAACGGTGGAGTTTGTGATGAGAGGAAGTAGTTTTGATGTTTCTTTGAATTTGGTGAATCAAAGTTTATTGAGCTTTGGTAAGTTCAACAGTGTAGAACCTGACTTGAGCACTTTTCATTTTCTGTTGGAATCACACGTGTGTATTTAATACTACAGCACTTTTGTTGCATAGGAAAACAGCTTTTCAAAGCAGTACTTCATAGTATTTCAATTCTCGTTTTGAGATAAACATGCAGGCATTAATGGATGGCAGAGCAGAATAGCCACTGCTATTATTGTTCCACAATACTCACTTGATGTTCTTACATACCCTCCTTTGAAATTTTGAATACTTATTATTTCCATCAGAGCCAAACAGCTAAAAAACACGTGAAGTCTTCGGAAGAGAAACCAGGAAACTAAGGAAGTGGGGATGACAAACAGAAAACAAAAAGTAGGGTCAAGTTCTAAGGTTCAAAATGAGAAATTGGACAAAAGGCAGAAAGCTGAGTAACCTTGCTGGTGGCAGCTTCTCCCTGATTATATCCCTGGGCCAGTGACTCCTGCTGAGCAACACTGTGCTGGAGGTGCTCACAGCTTTCACATGCACTCCATCAGCTCTAGTGATCCCCTTACTCCCTTTAGCAGCACATGTTTGAGCTTCCCCCTCTCCCTGGTACGCACAGCAAGGTTTTGCTGCTTTGTGGTAGCTCAGCTGGGTAGTTCAAAATTGCAGGAGAAAGAGGGACAGTGAAGGAAGCGGTCTGGAGGAGCACACAGAGAAACTATAACCTAGCACAGTTTTCATGCACGCACTCAGGTCTCTTCCTTGTCACTGTGCTACAATAACATCCATGTTCAGTCTGTTTGAGAGGCCACATACCCCTGCTGAGTTATGGAATTAGTTTAGATGTTACCAATCCTTCGCAATTCAGTGGCAATTGTTCTTGCCACAGATGAAGAAGTAGAGCATGCAGGTCATATGCAATCAGAGAGTCACAAAACAATCCAGGTTGGAAGGGACCTCTGGAGACCATCTGGTCCAAATTCTTGTGAGAGCAGGGCCTCAGATTAGATTGTCCAGAGCCAAGTCTTGGATGTTTCCAGCAAAGGCAGCCAATGCCTGTGATTAATTGTTGTCACAGCGAATTTTATTTTTTTAAAAAATATATACAGAGGCATTTCCTTGAAGCAAATTATGCCCTTAACCTCTTGTCCTATAACCATGCCTTGCTGTGAGAATAGTACTTCCATCTTCTCTAAAACTACAGTTTAGGTAATAGAAGGATGAAAAGATTCCTGCATCCTTCAGCTTCTCCAACTCTCTAATGATTCTGACATTTTTTTATGTCTCTCTTGAACTGAGGGATGCCAAATCTGAATTGCATGTATAGCCTGCCACTTGCCAGGTATGGTGGAATAATCACATCCCTTGATCTGCTGGCAGTACTCTTGCTGATGCAGCACAGGACATGTTTGTCTTCACTGCTGCTGGAGTTCACTGCTCGCTCACATTCGGCTTGCTGTGCATCAGGACCCCCTAGGCCTATGCCACAGAGCTTCCCACATACAGACTGTCCACAACCTTTACTGTTATGTGGGATTATTCCAGATACAGGATTTCATATTGATCTTTGTAAACGAGCTTGTTTTGTTGGCCAGTCTCTAATCTATCTCTGTGTGGTGGCTCTTCCTTCTGGCTCATCTACCTCTCCTCCAAGTTCAGCGTCATCCACAACCTTCGAGTGAGTGCATTCCATACGGATAGTTTTGAAGATACTGAATAGTACTGGATCTACTCTCAGACCCTGAGGAACTCCACCCATGATCGACCATTTTGACTTGGAGCCATTATGTCACTTTAAGCAAGACAATCTAGCCACTTCTCCACCCATCTTGTGGTCCATCTGCCAAGTCTATATCTTATCATCTTGTCAGCAAAGATGTTGTGGGAGACACTGTATCAAACACTTTGCTAAAATCGAGGTAGCTGATATCCACAACTCTCTCTTCATCCGCTGAGCCAGTTTGAACATAAATCACAGTCAGATTACCTGTGATAAATCTGTATTGGCTTTTTCCAGTCATCTTGTCCTACATATGAATGTGAGCACACACAGGTATTTTTATGGTTTAATGTAGAAGCTAGACTAGATGAGCCTAGAGGGATGACCAGTGCTGACTGCTTTGTTTTGTACTGAGGCATGGACAAGGTTAGCCTTTAATGGTAGATATGTGTGCTCAAAAGGTTTTGATCTTTTCAGTTCTTCAATTGTTTAGTGAACAGAACTGGCTTTTCATATATATAGGGAGATGAGAAAAGCAAGTTTTCTTTCAATATACTGCCTTGAAAATTAAACATCTTTGTACTACCTTATGGTATGACTATACAGTATGGTAGGATGTGAAGGTCTCTAATTCTGGTGTCTTGTAACTATCAGGAAACACCATGGCAGTTCTAGAAAATCTCTGTCATAATTTCTGAAAATGTCACCTCAGTAAGAGCCATCTATCATAGCCTGAGTGCATTAGACACTAAAAGATATTTCAAAGCTGTGAGTATGGGAGAGGCAGTGTCAATTAGGGGGGAATTTAAATTCCTCTAAAAATATTGTTATTAAGAGAGCTATAACTAGTCTTGTCGTTTGTATTGTTTAGCAGATGCCTGATGAAGAAAAATCGGTTAGCAGGGAAGATGACAAAGAAATAGCCTGCAGCCCCATTCCAATGACAGCAGAGAGAAGACGCAGTCTGTGGTATGCAAGCCACTACACAACTGATGAGAGAAAAGTAAGGCTGGAGGGGGAAAGGGTCTCTGCATTAGGTGTGTTTCAGATAATTTTATCACAGTTACTTCAAAATTAAGGGAACCAGACTAGGAATATATTTTGTAAAAATTTATAAAACCAAAAGCCGGTGTAAGGATGTAAAAGAAGAGCATGTTCTGGTTTTGGCTTCCGCATTTAAGAAGTTTAGGGCAAGGCTTTTGTTATGAGACTTTTATCTTTGTGTAAAACAGCTAGAAAGTCAGAGAGCTAAGTCCTGATTTAAAGATCTGATCTGCCTCGTAGTTGTTAATTAGCACAGTCATTGATAAGGGGGTACTGACAGCTTATTTTCCTCCAAGCATAGTGGGGCCCTTGTTGGATATTTATAGCAGGGCAGTTAAGGCAGTTGATGTAAAAGTTCCTGGAAAGGTCCAGCTTTCTACCAGCTGCCCTCACCAGCTGCAGTGCACAGTTTCATTTGGTGAGTTGCAGTCAAATTTGGGACATACAAACACTGTTGAGCAGCATGTCCTCAAGGCCCAACAACTCCACCATAATAATAGTAATGAGTTAAGTATCACATTTTATTAGTATAAACATTTCATTTTAAGTATTTTTGTGATTACAGTAACTCTAATGATCATTTAAAAACTTAGTTTTTAATCATTGGATCATTAGAAAGACATTAGAAAGCAGTTAATCAGTATAATGCCATACTGATTAATTCTATACCTAGTATCTACCATTACAATGCAGCATTCTCAGTTTTTGTTTAGAATTCACAGGAACATACAGTAAAGATATGTCAATGCTAATGGCACACTAAATACCATTTTATGAAGCATAATATACAATTCTGCTGGCTTTTAAAGAACTTTTTCTGAATTTCGTAGAGCAGATCTTCAAAAGTCAGCACACATGCATGCATGTATTCAGAAAGTTACTTACTAATGCTTGAGCCATGCTTCCTTAATAATTTGTCCTTGCATTGCTTTTTGCAGCTTCTGTCAATGACCCAAGATGAATACAAGCCATCGGATGTTAGTATACTACTAGTCTTTATAATTTTGTAATTCTTCTGAATGTGTGTAAATATGAATTACACTGATATATACAGATAAAACTTAGATGACATTTTTAAAACTTTATTTTGGTCAGCCTGCCATTTACCCTATAACTTTGATTATCCTACATACAATTGTCTTTCACTTCCTTAATAATCGCACTGAGAAGCCACTAATTAGCCCTAAAATTGATCATTTGAAATTAAGCCATTTGTAGTAGTACCAGCTGGCAAACGATCTTTGCTATTTCACTGGGTTTAAGTAAGATATCAAAATATGCTTTCTAATGTAAGCCATCTTTAAACTTGATTTAGTTTCTTTGCTGTATTTTTTTTCATTCGTGTTGAAATGCTGAGGCCCTTAAAGCATGACTGACAACACATATGAGTTCGATTTACAGATTACAGAAAATCCAAGTCTTTGTTTGAACTGTCAGCGAATGATCCATTTGTCTTGACTGCTGTAGACCCTAACAGACTCTGAAAGCACAATCATCCCCTCTGTTCAGCATACACAGAAGAATGGAGATGCAGATGTGCTTTGGGAGCAGCTGTAACCAAATCTAAATGTTCTCCAAAGCCTTTCTTTGCTGTAGTTGCTGAATATAACTGAACATATCTCAGAAACTATTCTGAAACAGTCAACACAAGCCTGTGCATAGTTCGGACAGGCAAAACACACTCCTCTCTCATAGCTTAAGCAGAAGTCAGTCTTAGGCATATACGTCCATCAGTAACATATTTGTGACTGTGATTGCGGCAAGGGTTGAAATTTTATTCACAAAGATAAAGCAATGAAAGACTGTTGAATTAATACTACCAATGGGCATAAGTGTGGCATCAATAACAATTATTAACACAACTGGCTTTACTAATGGCAGGAAATGTAAATCTTGGCAGTAATAATTTTAAATGAAAAGAAATTTGTAACCATTATTTTCATTAATATTGTAAAAAATTAGACATGAACTAAAGTCTGAAAATCCTGATGCATTAGTTTGCCTAAGCAGGAGGAAGAATTTTTGGTTACAGCTTTAACTTGAATGTGGGAGATATAATAATACTTTCCTATCCTGGCTGTAAAAAGCCAATTTATCCTGGGAAAGGCAGGATGTCTGAACACGGGCTCACTGAGTTCCCAGTTTTGCACTGAACCGTGCGGTCAGCCTTCACCTTCTCCAGCTACAGATGTGTCAACTTAGTCCACCTTTACACTGCTTTTTCTTTCCATTTAATTTTATAGGTAGGACAGGCCAAGAGCATGTAAATAGTCATTCACCGTGGCTTAGCTGACTGCAGTGATTTAATTGCTTTTGCTTGTGTAGCCACACTTCCATTCCTTTTTAGACTGCTTGTGTGTGAATTGAAGTGTTACCTAATGCAATTAGGTACATAACATTACCTGGGAACTTGAAAAAAACCAAAACCTTGAAATATTTTTAAAGGAAATACTTATCGAAGTTCAAAGATGCAGCAGCATTTTATTGTTTGCTAAAGAACTTCACTGGAACAAGTCTGTAATTGTATTGATACTGCATAAAAAGCTAACAACAATCAATTTTGGAAGCTTCTATGTGCTGCTTTTGCATGCAAGATGACTATCACATATCAGTGTCTTTGGAAGGAGGTAACTACAGTTACTCCTTAAATTCCATTAACCGTGGCAAGTCAACACAAGCGAAGCATAGGAGTTGCATTCTTGTAAGAGCCACCCTAAATGCAGTGCCTCTCTCTGTTGTCCTGGTAGGTGCTGCTGGTAACAGTGAATGGGAACCCTGCTGACTACCACACCATTCACCCCACACTGCCATTAGAAAATGGTCCGGCCAAAGCAGACATGTACTCAACACCGCAGTACAAGTGGGAGCCTTCGGATGACATGTCAGGTAGTCAATTGCCTGGGAATTACCCTCAGTTCTGTATTTTTTTTTCTTATTCTCTATCTTTATTCACTGCCTCAAGCTTTTATTTTCTCTTTGGCCTGTTGAAGTTAAATAATCGCTGCCACCTTACAGTGACGTGTGACCACACACCAGTTTTCAAAACTGGGCTGTAGGCATGTGCTATCCAAAATGCTTTGCCTACCAGCACAGTGACTGCAGGTTTTGTGTTGCTATGCAGTGCCAAAATGTAATTTTTCTTTGGCTTCCATCTTGAGCTTGTTCATTGCTGTAGTAGTAGCCATCAGAGTGATTACAAGTGAAATCATTCCAGGAGAGAGTCCGAATACTACTTGTAAGCCAGCATGAATTGCAAATAAGAATTTTTTTTTCTACTTAGAAAAGGAAGAGGAGGAGGATGAGGAAGAGGAAGTTGCTCAGGAGGAAAAAGAAAATGTTAAATTACATGCCCTGGTCTCTGTGTTCCAATTCATCATGAAACAAAGTTATATTTGTGCTCTGATAGCTATGATGGTAAGTACTGGCAAGAGAAAAAAAAAACCCAAAAAAACCTCCCTAGTAATATTTAAAGTAAACGTGTCTTCTTGATGTTTTTCTGCAAGGAATCTCATGGGTTGGCTACAGTAAGTGTTTACATCAGGGTTACAAAATATCGGTGTGGTGTCTGCATCATTTTGGGTCCGTTTGAGATTATTAATGATAACTCCCAGGTCTGTTGTAGACCTATAAATAGGGCAACATGTGGTGTTCTGGGTAAAGCACCACATTTCCAGGACTGGGAGCCTTGGGTGTTGCAGTCTGTCTAATGTTAGAAAACCACCGGGACTCAGCTTTCTATTGAGTCCAAAGCTTCTGCATAAGTGGGCTTGCTGTGCTTTTGCTTCACTCAGAACATTGCCTACAGATAGTGATATGGTTAATCTAAAAAAATACAGCTCCTATTTCAGGATGAAGCATGCAAAGAAAATGCAGTTTCACCCAAACAAGATTTTGCTGTTCTACTTACCGCCCCTATGTCTCTTTTGTTGTTGCTTGCTTTTAAGTCTACTTGGTGGGAATACCTTGAGCTGCACTGTAGTGAGTTTTCAGCATAATGGTTAGATCTCCCTATAAATTCCCCATGCAAGGTTTGGTTTTACTGTTTTGGAAATGTTTCAAATGTGACGAAATTAACCGTAAAGCTTCTTGGACCAATTTTGCATTAAAAATAGTAAAACAAATTAGCTTGGCTGCTTCTTGTTTGCACAAAGTTTCAAACTTTATTTGCTGTCCTTTAACAGGAAAAGTTTCTCAACTAAATAAAGCAGACTCCTTGTGCAGAATCTGGATCTGGCTTGATGCGTTCTGAGACATTAGCCAGTAGATGTTTTCATATTGACATAGTGCCTCTTTTCCTGGTTTTTTTTTAACTTACATTCTTCATATGATCAGCATTTCTATTATTAATTAATTTCTAAGGTCATATCTCTCAATATCAAAGAAGATATATTTCCATAGCTCTCTTGTAGTTTAATATTGAAACACTACTACCTTTTTTTGTTAGTGATATATCCCTGCTTTATATGGCCCCAAATTCCTTTATGAATTTACTTATGGTGTGATCTGATGCAAGTTCCACTTACACCATAGCCAAAGACAGCTCAGTGTAAGTTGTTTTCTTATATGGGGAGGTACAAGTAGCGTATTAGTTTTTTTCACATATCTTTAAAAAATATTTCCAAGAGGGCTGAGCAAAACTGATGGAAATATTCTTAGTCTCATACTTTTCTATTTAAATTGAAAGGAAATCTATTTTTTTTGACAGTTGTTTCACAGTTATACCAGCATTTATATAGCTGAATTTAATCCTAAATTGCTAACAGGATATTAATAAAAAGCATTTAAAACCCCAATCTTTATCCCAAGTGTTTAATAGAGCTTTTTTCAGTCATTGATTTCTGCAAGCTACAGAAAGCTTCCTGTAGTTGTGAGTATTTCAGGAAATCTAGCGTGGTTAGTGTCGACCATATGTTCTTCAGGTGAGATGTATGCAGTCTGTGTATACCATAGCTTTCCATTTTAAATTGATGTCACAGAAGCTAGAAGAGTATGGAGTTAGTATAGTTTTGTAAGTCTGTCAAAGGCCTTGAACGTAGAAGCTATTCAATATGTTTTGCTATTCCTACTCTGCCTTCTTTGCTGCTAGTTTTGCAAGATCTCATGCATCCAAAAGTTAGTCTGTGTTTTCCATCTCTCTTAGTTTGGTTTAATGAGAAGCAGTAAGTCTGCTTACAGATCTTAGCAAGATACAGTTAATGCATAGAGCAGGGTTTGCCCTCAGCTGTGGAATTCCTAAGAAACTACTTTCTGAAAGTTCTCCAAGCCCAGTAGCTGATAAATATGGGTGAGAGTCTCTTGACAATGAAAATGTGTGCTAAATAGAGGAGCCTAAATGTCACTGGCAATATGCATCGGTGGTGTTCCTGAATGTATCTGTGAACAGTTGTTTCTCTCTTTCCTCTTTCTCCAAGGCATGGAGCATCACATATCACAGCTGGTTGACTTTTGTGTTACTGATCTGGTCTTGCACATTATGGATGATTCGGGACCGAAGGAAATACGCCATGATCAGTTCACCATTCATGGTTTTCTATGGAAATTTACTGCTAACATTGCAGTATATATGGAGTATTGAGCTCAAGAATGATGAACTTCCTCAAGTATCCGGTTTTTTAGAAAGAAAAGAACCAGGGGAGTTGGCATCAAAGGTAGGTGTTACAAACAGCTGAGATTTATTTATGAAAACACGAAACTTATTGTGATAAAAAATGTGGGCCTCTTGGCATGACTTGAAGAGTGATTTCTCAGCATTCACTGTAACCACGTTCAGTAACAATTCTACAATAAAGGATAAGTCATTAAAAAATAGTGTTCAGAAGATTGCTTCTTGCTGGTTAAGCTAATACCAAAACAAATATTTTAGGCATCTTTGTAGATTTTCATGATATATCTGCAGAAAATTCTTAGTGGATTGAAATTCCTCTCTTGTTTGGTTTTATAAACTGAATGCAAAAGTAGATGTGATTGGATGTTAGGTCTGTTTCTGAATATGGTGGCAGCCCGAACTGTGGCATCATTGCAATTACCAGTACTACCCACTCCCTTATGATTTGGCACAAGCAGCAGCACATAGCTGTGACTGAGTTTTAATTCTTTATCCTTACACCCGAAGCAGCGTGAATTGGAATCTGTTTCAGGTCAGAAACAATTGTTTGTTGTCCTCAGTGCATGCTAGATTTTTTTCTTTGATGTCTTGAAAGCACTACAAAATGCATTTTCTTTAGCAGTTTTGCTTCCTGGGGAGGGAGTGAACGTAAATAGGAAGTTGTTTCCTAGAGCACCCAAGAGGGATGTCTCAGAGAGTGCATCTAGTTGGCACTGGTCCCTTTGCACTAAGTGAATCACTTCCCTTGTGATTTCTAATTACCATTTAAGGTGATTCTGTAAGTGATTTTCCTTGTTGGCAGTGCCCTTGAGCAACCATGTCTGGGTCTTTAATGCATTTGAAAATTAGTGACTGCTGTATTATTTCTCTCGCAAAGGTAGGGCTAGTTTAGTAAGAGAACTAAAGCTCAAGGGGTTCTGCAAGACAAGTTCTACGGTTTCTCTCAAAGGCTTTGTAAATCTTGAAAGTGTTTTAACTGTCTTAATAAGTCATCCCCTTTGACATTATTTCTTATTAGCTGTATTCATCAAATGTCTTAAACTACCTGATGTCAGGAAAGGAAATTGTTGTGTATGATGTGTATGATTATTTGGCCACACCCATAAAACTAGTAGGAGATGTCTAGTGGGGTTTCTTAGGATGAAAATAATGTGTTCAGTAAATTTCACAGAATCACAGAATGACTGAGGCCAAAAGATACTTCTGCAGGTCATCAGGTCCAATTTCCCTACTCAAGCTGATTGCCTGGGATCATGACCAGAAGATCTTTTGAATATCCTCAAGAACAGAGATTCCACAACCTCCGTGGGCAACCTGTGCCCAGTGCTCAATCACCCTCACAGTATAAAAGTGTTTTCTGCTGTTCAGAGGGAACACTCTGTGTTACATTTTGTGTCCATTGCCTCTGGTTCCATCACTAGGCACCACTGAAAAGAGTCTGGCTCTGTCCTTTTTGCACCCTTCCTTCAGGTATTTATAGACATTGCATGAGATTCCCCCTGAATTTTCTCTTCTCCAGGCTGAACATTCCCAGCCCTCTGCCTTTCCCCATAAGAGAGATACTGTGGTCCTTTAATCTTCAAGGCCATTCAACTGGACTCTATACAGTATGTCTATGTCTCTCTTGTACTGGGATACCAAACCAGTACACAGCACTCAAATTGTGGCCTCACCTGTGCTGAGGATCACCTTCCTCACTTCTAATGCATCCCAGGGTACCATTAACCTTTGCTGTAAGGGCACATTTCTGGATCACATTCAACTTGGTGTCCAACAGGATCCTCAAGCCTTTTCTTCCAAACTACTCCCCAGCTGGTTGGCCCCCAGCACATAATGGTGTGTGAGGTGATTGCTCCTCTTCAAGTGCAGGACTTTACACTTCCCCTTGTTGAACTCCATGATGTTCCTGTCAGCATATTTCTCCAGCCTGTTGAGGTCTCTCAGGTTGGCAGCACAACTCTCTAGTATATCAGCTACTCCTCCCAGTTTTGTGTCACCAGGAAACTTGGCGAGGATACACTCTGCCTCATCATCCAGACCATTACTGAAGATGTTGAACAGGACTGGCCTCAGTAATGACCGCTGTGGCACAACACTAGTCACCTAACTACAACTGAACTATGCCACTGATCATCACCCTCTGAGCTCCGCTATTCAGCCAGTTTTCAATCCACCTCATTGTCTGCTCACCCAGCCCACACTTTATTAGCCTGTCTATGAGGATCTTGTGGGATACAGTGTCAAAAGCCTTCCTGAAATCTGGGTAAACAATATCCACTCTTCTCCCCTCACCTACCAAGCCAGTCTTTTCATCGTAGCAGTTTATCATGTTGGTGAAGCGGGACTTCCCCTTGGTGAATCCACACTGAGTATTCCTGACAATTTTCTTGTCCTACATCTGCCTGGAAATGGTTTCCAGGACTAGCTGGTCCATCACCTTAGAATTATAAAACCATAGAATGGTTTGGGTGAGAAGGAGACTTGAAAGATCATCTAGTCCAAACCCCCTGCAGTAGGCAGGGACACTCTCCACTGGACCAGGTTGCTCAGAGCACCATCCAGCCAGGCCTTGGATATGATGCAGCATCCATGACTTCTCTGGGCAACCTGTTCCACTGTCCTACCAACCTCACCTTTCTAGGGTTTTAGTTGAGGCTGACTGGCCTTTATCCTCCGTCTTGCCCTTCTTGAAGGTAGGAATGATATTTGCTTTCTTCCAGTCACTACAATCATTCAAAGATTATTGAGAGTAGCCTCTACAATGACATCAGCCAGCTCCCTCGTGCAATTACAGAATCACAGAATCTCAGAGTCGTAGGGGTTGGAAGGGACCTCAAGAGATCATTGGGTCCAACCCCCCCAAATTATGTAAGCTCAGTTTGCTTAAGTATCCCCTGACCTGATCTTCCTTCACCAAGGGTGCCCTTCCTTAAGACTTTTCCATAGTCTCTGTGAACTGGGATTCTTGAAGGCCAGTCATGCTAGCAAAGACCAAGGGAAAGGTGGCATTTGAAACCTCAGCCTTTTCCGTGTCCTGTGTCACAAGGGCCCTTGCCCCACTCAGAAGTGGGGCCACATTTTCCCTTACCTTATGTTATTTTTCTGTTTATGTACATACAGAAGCTCTTCTTGTTGCTCTTGAAATGCCTTGTCAGACTCAGCTTCAGACCTTGGCTTTTCTAATCATGTCTCTGCAGGCTCTGATAGCGTCCCTGTATTCCTCCCAGGTTATGTGGGTCATCATCCATCCCCAGGCAGAGCCCATGTGTTCCAGCTATCCTCTCATGCAGATTGCAACTTCACTTCTGCATATTCCTGCCCCATGCTTCCTAAAGATCCTGTATCTCTCCATTGGAGCAATACAAGCCATCACACCTTGTCTCTGTGATCCCAAGACCGTAGACCTGCACAGAGGTCTCTAATTCCATGTGTTTATTCCCCATGCTACATGCATTAGTGTACAGGCACTTCAGACAGGCTCCCAGCATGCTGATTTCCCAGAAGGTATCTGGAAAGTTTTGCTGTAATGGTGGCTTGAAAGCATTGTCCTTGCTTACATACAAATCACAGAATGGTTTCAGTTGGAAAAGACCTTCAAGATCATTGAGTCCAAACATCTATTCAGCCCTACAAGGTCCAACACTAGACTGTGTCACCAGGGACATCTATTCTTCTTTTAAACCCCTCCAGGGAGGCCTGTTCCAGTATCTAACAACCCTTTCAGTAAAGAAATTTTTTCTAATATCCAACCTAAACTTCCCCTGCTGCTACTTCAGGCCTCTTCCCCTTGTCCTGTCACTAGCTACCAGGGAGAAGAGGCTGACTCCCACAGTACTACAACCACTTACTACAACCACTTTTATGTAGTTGTAAAAACCAATGAGGTCTCCCTTCAGTCGCGTTTTCTCCAGACTAGACAATCCCAGCTCCCTGAGCCACTCCTATAAGACTTGTCTTCCAAACCTTTCACCATCTTTGTATCCCTTCTCTGAACACGCTCAAGCATCTCAATGTCCTTGTAGTGAGGGGCCCAAAACTGAACACACTACTCAAGGTGCGGCCTCACCAGTGCCCAGTACAGGGGAAGGGCCACACTGTTGCTGATGCAGGCCAGGATGCCATTGTCCTTCTTGGCCACCTGGGCACACTGTTGGCTCATATTCAGCCAGCTGTTAATCAACATCTCCTCCAGACAGTTCTCGAGCCACACCTCTCCAGGCCTGTAGCTTTTCATGGGGTTGTTGTGACCCAAGTGCAGGACGTGGCAATTGGCCTTGTTGAACCTCATGCAATTGGCCTCAGCCGGTTGATCCAGCCTGTCCAGGTCCCTCTGTACAGCCCCCCTGCCCTCAAGCAGATCAACACTCCCACTAATTTTAGTATCATCTGCAAATTTACTGAGGGCACACTCCTTCGTTCATGTCATTGATAAAAACATTAAACAGAACTGGCTCCAGTACCGAGCGCTGGGGAACACCACTGGTAACCAGCCACCAGCTAGATTTAACTCCATTTACCACAACCCTTTGTGCCCAGACATCCAGCCAGTGTTTCACCCAATGAAGTGTGTGACCATCCAAGCCCTGAGCTGCCAGCTTCTCTAGGAGAATGCCATGGGAAACAGTGTCAAAGGCCTTACTGAAGTCTAAATAGACAATGTCCACCGTCTTTCCCTCATCCACTAGGTGGGTCACCTGATCATAGAAGGAGATCAGATTAGTTAAGCAGGACCTGCCCTTCTTGAACCCATGCTGACTGGGCCTGATTGCCTGGTTGTCCTGCATGTGTTGTGTGATGGCATTCAGGATGATCTGCTCCGTAACCTTCCCTGGCACTGAGGTCAGACTGACAGGTCTGTAGTTCCCTGGGTCCTCCTTCCACTCGTTCCTGTAGATGGAGATGTTTAAAGCACTGTGAATAAAGGTTGAATTTAAATAAAGATTGGATACTGGATTCTGCAAAATGGGATGATAGGGAGAAAGGTGTTGAAATTTGTTCTGTGTAATTTTCTGCACGCTAGTGTGTGTTTCCTGGTCTGAAAAGGAAATAAAATGGATACTGTAAAAGGTGGGCTAAAGTGTTTCTTTGATCTGCAGCCCTTCAGGACTTTGCTTAGAGCCAGCTCTGGCTCTGGAAATGCCAAAGAGAACAAGGTGTAAATGCAACCGGGAGACAGACCTAATCGCTGGTTTACAATCCATGTTTTACAATATCCATGGTGGGGCAAAAGCCAGAGCTCCAGGAGGTATCTGGAGAAGCTGTGACCATTTGCACAGGCTGACAGTCTTCTGCAGCTCAACATTAGCCAGAGTCAATGAAAACAGCTGTCTCTAGCCTGGGACCTCTCCATTCCCCCATGAAGTACTTGCAAGTTAGATGAAAACCAGGAGAGTTCTTTACATTGTACTACTGGCCTCGTCGTTCTATTGTATGCAAAATACTTGGCTCTCACATGTTTCCTATTTGAGATTTTATTCTTCTAGCTTAAGAAGTAGTGAAATAATCCTTGTTCTGCACCACTGAAATCAGTGGAAACTTTGCAGAACGTAAACATCACATCAAGTGTGAGATGACTGGGCATCATGCTGTTTTCTGAATTTTGTCCATCTCTCAGGACTGCAAACTGATGAATTTAGCTCTTTGCAAAACACAGACATGCAGTCTTCATTAAACAGATTTATTTAGTTCTGAGGTATCCTGCTGTTATGGAACTATCATTTCTTAGAGCTCTTCAAAGAATTAAGAGCCATCTTAAATCTTGTAACTGCTCCAAGTGCAAGGCATATTCATTTGACTCTGTCTTTTGTAACAAAGTCATACAAAGAGGGTTTTTTTAATTTTTAAACTGCTTGTGTTTAAGCACTCCAAGTACCAAAAGTCCTGAATCAAAAGACTTAGGACGTATACCAAACCCTAATAGTTACAATACACTCACCTACCAGTGCTTCTGCGCTGCAAAAGGGGAAAAATTAATAACAATGGACAGATGGAAATTATACCCATCAATACATAGTGAAGAGATCCATAAACAGGGGACAGTAGAACTGTTTAGGTAAATATCATTAAGAAAATATGCAGAGTGTAGAAAAGTGCAAATGAAATAAAATTGGTTTTAATGCAGGACATTTCCTAAATTACTTCCACAAAGATGCACTTTGTCACTGATGTCATCACTGCTGTTTTCTGATGGACAGAGAAAATTAAGGCATGAAAATTTATGAAAAAATATGGCTGTATTAGCACATATAGGTTATCCAATTAGTCTGTTGTTTTTGTTTTGATTTTTGTTTGCAGATTCTTTTCACAATTACTTTCTGGCTACTGCTTAGGCAACACCTCACTGAACAAAAAGCACTTCAACTAAAAGAAGCTACTTTATCTGAGGTCAAAGTTGGAAGTGAAGAAAATGAAGAAAAAGGTAAAGTCACATCCAATTTAGTCCTTCAGTCATTATAGATGTTCCAGTTACTGCATTTCTGTGATGCTGAAAGCAATTAGCAAGATACCTGTTATTATCTAAGGAAGATGCTACAAAATCTCTGTGCAACTGTCTCTCAGGATGTAAAAATAAAACCTCTTTGATCTTCAGAAATGCTAATAAAGTGGGAATTCTCTTTATTATGGAACTGAAAACAAAAAGTGAGATAATTGAAATGATTCATTTGAGAAACATCATGGAACTTCCAAATGATCACTTCACTCCTTGTGTCACAAACAGCAGATTAATTACCCTAGGAGTTTAACCACAGGAGAAGAATTTACATAGGAAAAATCAGTTGCTACATTCTTGGAAGTTGTGTTTGCACATCAGCACTTATCCAAACCCAGAAGTTAGACTACTGATTTTAATGGAATATAAGCACACATGTTTTCAGTTCAGGGGCTCGTGCTCTCAGAAGCATACTGGAGCACAAAGCTTACTTCTACAGTTTCAGCTCATCTACCAGTTTGGTGGCCTGTTCTCTCTTTTGCTACTGGGCATGTGTTCCCCGAAACCTTTCTTGCTCATTTCTCTCTGGATGCTGATCTGGACAAGTTAAACTCACTGAAATGGTAGAAAGCCAGCCTGGAAGCAGTGATGTAGCTCCTCTTTTGAGACATTACAATATTTGTCTCAGTAAGATGTCTGATCAGAGCTGGACACTGCAAGGATTTGCAAGGAAAGAGGCTGAGAAGAGAGATGATGAGTGGGACAAAAGGAGTGGGTAAACCTTTTGATGATGAAGTCTTTATAAAGTTCTTAACGTAAAGAAAAGCATGACAGCTGTGTGCTATGGGTTTGACAAGTGCTGTTATCTGGATACTTGCTTATGTGTACATGCTGTTGGGAGGACACTCACCCTGCCCTCCACAAGCCTCATAAGGTTCATAACTGAGGAATCCTGATCTCTTCTTAGAGCAAAACCGGCTTGTCTTTTTTGCAGTGACTCAGGTATGGCAGAAGGAGCTGGAAAAGTGGTAATTTCTTTAAAAATATCAATGCTACTGCACCATTTATTTTTTTTAACCTTGTTTGGTTCTATCTTAACATTTCCTCTTGCTTGTGGTTTTCGGAGGTAACCACAGTATTCTCTGAAGAGCGAAACTCAAGATGAGAGTTTAAACTTTAAACACAAGATGGGGGGTTCTGCTGGTTTCTTTGTTTTACAGTTTAAAAGGTTTCTTGCCTGGGAGTATAGGTATTGCCATAAAAAGTGTTTTGACTGTTATCCATTATACAACTCTTGGGCTCTAATTTTCTGCTACATCTAATTTTCTGCCTGCATTTCAGAAAAATGAAGATGGGTGTCTGGGAAGGACGTGTAGCTGTGTGGCTTCAGGGGCAAGTTGAATGTTTTATGAAGTTAAAACATTTTTGCTTGCTCTGGAGGCATGTATGATTCAGAAATACAGTCCTCTCTGAATGTTGTGGTTTAAGTTTTTTGTTGCGTGCAGAGATCTTACTTTCCACCCATTTTCATTCTTACCAAAAGTCGCCAAAAGAGAGATCAAATGTGACTCTATTTGCAGAAGAGGAGTTGCAAGAGGGAGAAGTGGCAGAAGAACAGGAGGAGGAGAAGGAGAAGGAGAAAGAGAAGGAGGAGGAGGTGGAGGAGGAAGAGGATGATGAGGATGAACAGGATATTATGAAAGTCCTGGGGAAGCTGGTGATGGCTATGTTCATCAAGTACTGGATTTACGTCTGTGGTGGCATGTTCTTCTTTGTCAGCTTTGAGGGTAGAATTGTCATGTACAAAATCATCTATATGGTTCTGTTCCTCTTCTGTGTGGCCCTCTATCAGGTGAGAACTGTGCAAAGTTTCGTCCTTGAATATGATGATTACCTAATAGTGATGTAACTGTGTGACTGAAGCTGTCCCTGGTCTTTATATCTATGGCCATGTCCCAACAGACAGTCTTACACAAAAATCTGTACTTGGGTGCATGTGTATCAGAAGTAAAAATTGTATCTCAAAGAACTGTGGCTTCATTTGGGTAAGCAATGTTTATACTTCAGGCCAGCTGGGAAAAGCACTAGTCTTCATCTTTGCCAGTGCAGTGTTGTCAGTATTTTTGTCAGTGTCTTTGCCTTCAGCTTGTTTCAATATCTTCAGTGTGTGATTTGCAGGTGCACTATGAATGGTGGAGAAAGATTTTGAAATACTTTTGGATGTCAGTGGTTGTTTACACGATGTTGGTACTTATCTTCATCTACACGTACCAGTTTGAGTCATTCCCTGGGTTGTGGAAGAACATGACGGGCTTGGATGAAAACAAGTAAGTGTTTTCATTCAATTTACTCTTTAGGTTGGACTTTTGAGTTTGGTGTGGTGCAGTGCTCTGAAAGCACTCTTCCTTCTTTTGAGGGAAAAACATTATGAGATCATGCCCAGGTGTAGCTGACTTCAAGCACTCAGCTCTGAAGCCATAGATTTATTGGTGTTACAGTAGAGATAGGCAAGAATATGAGAGGGGTTCAGAGAGTTGTATTTTCTCCCAGTGGCTGCCAAGACCTTGGTGCCACTCCAGTTCACAGTACAGTGCCAGTACTCCTCTCTACCTTGTTGATCATAGAAGTAAGGTCTGGGGAGGGATTAAGGGTAGATTTGCAGAACATCTGGAGCTGACAATAGTGGACCTGCCCTCCTGCTAATGAGGAGAGCTGAGTTTCTTACTCTTCATGATGTGCTGGGCATTTCTCGACAGGAGTTTACTTGAGAAAATAAAAGCAGTGAGTGGATCTCCAGTTCAGGACTTTCAAAGACAGCTCTTCTAGTTCAAGAGATCTCTGTCAGGGTTGATTCAATTAGATCTGTACATTTATGGTATCTCTCCATGTCGCTGAGTCCAAATGCAAGATATTTGCATCATGAAACTAGCTGTCTTAGAAGAAGTTGAAGAACTAAATCCACATAAAAAGTACCAGCCCCTTAATTTCCATTGCAAATTATTAGTAATAATGTGTCATGGCAAGGAAAAGATTTTGATGGGAAAAGGTGACTTAGTGGCTTGCTTTTTTTTTTCCAGACTAGCCGATCTTGGCTTAAAACAGTTTTCTGTGGCTGAGCTGTTCACGCGCATCTTTATCCCCACCTCCTTCCTACTGGCATGTATCTTACACCTCCACTATTTCCATGACCGATTTCTCCAGCTCACTGATTTAAAAGCTGTGACCAGCAAACAGGACAACACTATCTACAGGTAAAGAAGCAGAGTAAATGGAGCTATTCATTATTTGTAAGAAAAAGCTGGTTTTGACATTCTTGTAATGCTCACTTTTCATTAGATGTTATTTGCCTTTGCTATGACTGCTGGCTTTGAAAATAAGGGAGAAAAAATTAATCAACATCCCTTAGTACACAACACCCTGCTGAACAAACTGCAATCAAAGTATCTGTCTTCCCCCACTTTCCCCTACATGTTAAATTTTTTCATTTTGGGGTACATTTTCAAAGGTACTGATAATATTTATTTACTCATTTTATTGTCTTTGACCTTTAATGGGAGTGAAATGCTTGATTGCTGTGTGCTTGTCAATAATAGAAAATATTCTTTTAATTTTGGTCACTTCTGTTTTGCAATGTCCATTTTGAGAGCCAAATGAAGATTTGGAGATGTTTGGCAAATACCACATGCACATCAGACAATTAGCCCTTTTTATAAATAAAGTTAAACTTCAGAAATGGAAAAATCCCAAACTCACAGTTGCTCTTTAATGTGCAGACCCTTGGCTATGCTAGATCTTTGAGATATTTTAGTGATCTCATCAAGAAGTTTATTAACATTTTTTCACAATTCTGGGACTTCAGTTTTCCTCTGTTTAACTCATCTGTATTCTCCTGCATAAAAAATTATCTGACCTAGGATTCTACTCCAGGAGTGTAAGAAAGCCAAATGGTTTCATAGTACATAGTGTTTTATTATTCAGTGGACATTTACTCTAGTTGTTTGAAGAAACCAATCCATTTAGACACTATTTTTAGAGTGTTTACCTGTCCAATGATGAGTGTAACTGCACTGCACTTCTGTGAATGGGGACTAGCTGCATAACATCATGTACACCGCAGTGTGATGTGGAATAACGAGACTTTGTCTTAAGAGAGAATCCTGCTGATGAATTGATAGATCTAAAAAAGCTTTTCAGATATTTTTCATGTATTCAATATAACACAAAGCAACTTTACAATGTATAAGCACAAGTATGTTTGTGTTCCCTATTGACAGTGCATGCACATCAGCTCTGCTTTTCTAGAATTTCTGGTTTCTGTATTTCAATAAGTTGCCAAAACCAGAGCAGATCAAATGATAACATTCCCTAACAAAGGTTTGCTGTGGTTTTTTTAACTCACTTTTAAATGACTAACTTTTAAACGACTTTTTAAGCTAACTTTTGTATGACTATTTGCAGAGTACTTTTTCCTTTTGCTTTTCTTGAATTTCTAAATCTGATGGTACATTCAAGGGTCCTTTGAAATGGCCTGTGAGAAAACGTTCTTTGCCTGTAGCAGGGTTTTTGTGTGCCAGCAGATGCACATTAACATCTCTGAACTGGGCAGCCAGACCCTGAAGCCAGACCCCAGATAGGTGCCTGAGATGAAACAGGGGTTGTTCCTGGTCTGAGGCATTTGGGGCAATGCACCACAGGCTGAAGTAATGGGGCACACTCTTTTGTAGACCACTTTGAACATGTCCTGAGTAACATAGAAACTCAATCTTTTTAATAGTGAACTTCTTAAAACAACCATAGCCAGTGAGCAAGCTAATCATGAAAGTAGTAGGGAAAGCAGACCCAGTTCTGCTGTGCATGATTATGGTATTACATTTGTGTTTAACTGAAGAGTCCTGTTAAAATTACTGAGTCTGTTCATGTATTAAGATGCTGCTTCACATGAACAAAGTTTGCAGAGTAAGTTCAAGAGTAAGGCTCTGCCAACTGCCAACAGAGGGAACAGAGACTGGTAGGTACACTGGGACTCAGCAGTGAGGCATTTCTCACTATTAACAAAGGCCAATTTTACATCTGCAAGAGAAAGAAAAAACCCTCTGATTAGGTCTTCCCATGCCCATTTCCTTCCTGCACCATGAATTATGGTAAGGCAAGGATAAAGGCTGGAAGGCAGATAATTTCTATGCTATGATACTCCATTATAATCACCTTCAAATAAAAAAAAGAAAAGCAGCAAAGTATTTTTAAAAATACACAGAATCTTCTGTTACTTATTTGAGATAAAGCAGTAGAAGCTCCTCTCACATTTTGGGGTCAATTAAAAAGATCCTGCAGTTCTAACTCGCATTGCATATGGTCTAAATGTCTAAGTATTGCATTTAGAAGCTTCTAAGACTTCTCACTGCATGGTGTATGTTAAGCTTTCAGATTGTGCTTTGTTATGACAATGTGTCTCTCTTGGTAGACAGGAAAGTGCATTCATTTCCTATTTAATGGTTTCCTTTTTTCTCTCTCTAATTCATTTCCCATTTTCATCTCATACATTCTTGTGCTTTCATCTCCCACCTCGTAGCCATGCCAAAGTCAATGGCCGTGTTTATCTAATAATTAATAGGTGGGTACTTCAATTCTTCCTTTCCTTTAAAACAAATATACCTTAACTTTTATTGTGAGTTCTCAATTGCCTTAAAACAATGTTCTTGCTGCACAGTACTGTGAAGTAAGCAGGGAGAGAATGTTGTTCAGGTATTACAGTCTCCTACAGCTGGTGAAGCAGTTAATTCATCTCTCCTTCATATGCATATATTGTGAGTTCATTTTCCAGCTGAGAATTCTTCTCTTAAACTTTGCCCATGCCTCAATACAGGAATAATTGGTGCTATTTGTAATTGGCTGCAGACAACAGACTTGGTTGAGGAGGCTCGTTTATCTACCCTTTGTGCATGGAAAGATGCATGCTTGCATGTGCACACATACACAGAGACACACAGACAGACAGCTCTGTCTTCCTCACAGGCACATAAGAAAGGGAATTTGAGGGCCAAGTCAAATATGTTGTATGTATTATGAATTTGTACAGACTGATTGAGAGCTATGCAGTAGACTGAACCCCCTGCATGCTAAAGATGTTTATTCATAGCCTGACTTAGGTGCTGCAGGATCCAAACTACAAAAACCCAGATTGTGATTGTCATCATCCTTTTATATGTGGCATCTTCAAAACAGTTCCATAAACTAGATTTCCTTCAAAATATTTGGCTGGAGTAAATGTGGTCTTTTGTTTATAATCAGTTCTGAGATTAGGACTTCTGTGTTTGTTGCTGCTGCTGAATATAGACAGAAAAGCCAGGAAAAATCCCTTGTTTAGATATTTGTGATTACCTGCGCTAACAAGAAGTTAATTTAAGTTCACAGTCCTTCTTCAAGTGTCATCATGTAGTTTAGGCCCGGGTTTTTAAAAGTTCACCAGAGCCAGAAACCTGTTGTGTAGGAAGCCCACATGCCAGAGAGCAACGAGGGCAGACAGGTTGGCAAGGGCATGGGAGGGAGCCGAGGGGCACAGCCAGGAGGCAAAGCTGGGCTTTCTCCCACGGGGAGTCAAGGACAGGAACCAGCAACTGAGGGTGAGGATCAGATCTGGAGATGGTAACAAGGATTAGCTACAGCCTGAGGACTTCCCAGCAAGTCCATGGAGATGATCCAGATCAGGGTTGAAGGCACAGAGTCAGTCTGCATCAGACATGAGAGAGCAGGTGCAAGCACAGTTGTGATGCAACTGCAATGTGGGACAAAAGCCTCAGCAAAAAAGCAGCTCTCCAAATGGAGAAGAGGGACCTCCTGAGCTGAGACTTGGCCACACATCCCAGCGTGTACCAGCCACTGGCCTTTGGTGCAGGCAGCAAAAAAACTCTGTGAGGGCAGGGAAAGCACTCAGCATCCTGCCAATAAAGGTATGGCACAGCGTGCTCAGTTTGAGTCTTGCATGCTGAGTGTTCAGGAGATGGGTCACTGATTTTCTACAAAGCAAACAGCTTTCTGTTATCAAGGCTATGCATGAGATACTTGAGAAATTGTTGTGGAACAGAAAGTTTCAGGCAATTCATACACTGATTGCAAAAAAGAAATTATCAAAGGCAAAAGATGCTTCGTAATGCATCCAGTAAGTTGTTACTAATCTTCTGCTCTAGCAAACTACAGATAGATGAAAGCACTAGGAATCCAGCAAGGACCTGGGGCACATGCCTGATCTTAGTGCCTCTGAAATTGCTGTGGTGCCTAAAGCTAGATCTACAAGTGTACTTCCTATTATTGAATTTTATGAATTTGAGGGTAAGAAATGCTCTCAATGAAAAGCTTTAGTGGCTGTACTTTCAAGACTTACTGTCTGCATTGTTAGTTATTTCTCTTCTGAAGTATCAGATGCAGTACCATTGTGTTATTGATGATAATTCCCTGCAAGTATGTGCTTTTCAACTTGAAGTTATACCTGACTAGGTGTGAAGCCTGTATGGGTAGCTTGTCTTAGATGTTCTGAACTACCACAGTTTTTATATCACAATACCTCATTGATGTCTATTACATAATGCTATGTGACTTTGTAGTGAAAAAATAAGAGGAATAATGACCCTAGCAATGAATGGGGAAGTTTAAGAATGACTAACTTTGAGTAGTGGGCAGGGCTTTTTATCAGGCCTTGGATGTCCTAAGCACACGGTCCTGTGCTCTAGCCTACTGATGTCAGTAGAACTAAGTACTGACATACTGAAAACTTAGCTGATAACTGGCTTTATCAGGCATATATATTGCATGAACCTGCCTTTATAACCCCATCACAACCTGGATCTTCTGGATATGAATGGGAGTTATGTGAATAAGTGAAAGATTAGTCCTCTCCTGCAAAATCCTGTAGGGTTATTGTGTTTCTGTCCAGTTTACACTGAGGTAAGTCATTAAGTCCTTGATTTACACCAGTGTGAATATAGATTTTTCCATTATAAATGTCAGTTGGGGAGACACCTCATTGAAATAAATGCCATTTATTTCAATAAAAGCCCGTCCAATTACATGGATATTTTTCTTTCATGGGACACTTCCTTTTAAATAGGCTCTGGTGATTTATATTAACAGGGGATCTCCCTCACGTTTGAATTGAACTGAAAATTCATTCTCTCTTCTTTATATGTGACCTCCCTGTTGGTACATTATTGGAGTTTTGGATAAATAAGCAAAGTTAGATTCTATCATCTTAGGGAATATTCTTGTTTAGTCATTTTACAGACATTTTAATATCCTTTCAGTACGTATGCTAGCTTTAAATATGGAAATAAAGTATATCTGACAGAAAAACTTATTTTCAGTAAACAAAGCTACTGAATAAATATGTTGGTGAGTATAAGAGATTTTCAAATTACGGGTCACTCAGGTCTCTAGCCCAATCCACGATGAGGGATTGTAACAATACTTCTCATGAATGTATTTACTCAGTGATATTCCGCTCTTTGGTAATTGCTCTGATATTACTACTTCAGGACTGTTTAGTGAAGTTGCTGTACCTATTCCATCATTTGAGCCATCAAAGTATCCATCTTGAAGAAACTGCAACTCACAAATATTGTCTAAATGGTAATATGCCAGAATTTTGCATCATGAAAGATAAAGCCCTGAGGTACCATAGCATATTACAGTTTGTTTTGTGGGTTTTCTGCAAATATCGGAGGTGAGTCCCAACAGCACAGCTTGAGGGCGTAGGGAAGAAAATATCTGAAGCCATAAAAGAATATATCTTTTCTCAATAAAGAAAAGATATATGTCAAATTAATCTCATAAAAATTGGCTCAGTGACAATAGAGAAATACAATTTCCGCCTATCTCAATTTTGGTAGTTTGAAAATTGCTAATGGATATGAGCTAGTTATAAATTTAAGCAAAGTTCTCTGTGAGATGCAGGAGAGAGAGAGAGAATGAATGGCAGTATTGAAGACAGGCATAAGAAAGGATGCTTAAGCCTCGGCCATGGAATTTTTGCTTTCATTCGTTCCCCAGCCTATCACTGGAGAATACTTGCAAATTCCAGCTGCACCTTTCAATTGGAAGAAGGTGGAAATGCATTTAAAGTAATCAGTCAGAGACTTGTGATGATTCAGTGGCATTACTGACAGCATGGTACAGCCCTGACCATGATTAACACTGGTGTAAATAGGTTGACCCCCTTTCCATCTGTGCTGCAGTTCCATGTTTCTTTATAGAAGCACCCTGTGAATGTCATGATGGCATGCTCTTGGCATCAGACGGCTTCTGCAGATGGAGCAGGAGAATGCTTTATGACTTGTGATGTAGCATGACATAGTTGTCAGTGTCCTTCTACTGTAACCCCTCTGTTCTCATCTCCCTTTTTCTTTCTGTTCCAATTACTTTGAGCAGCCTCAAGAAAAAAATACCAAACCACCAAAATGAGTAAGTCCCCTATGAAGTCATGAAATGTTTCCTTTTAAACAATGTCATTTCATGCTTCTACATCTTAAACTCTGACCATTTTCTCCAGTGGGGAAAATGTCAAGTTTAAGTGACAGTACCACTCATTACTAACTGACCATTAGTATCTGAGTGAGAAGTAGTTACTAATACATTCCAACTCAATTTGCAGTGTGTGTTTGGAGAAAGTACCAGAATCATTAACTTTTCCACTTCTAAGGCATTTTCCATGAACGGTTTATTCTTTTCTAATTATACACCTTGAAAAAGAAAAAGACTACGATGTCATTACTGCTTACATTGCTGACATGCTACTATTTACCAACAGACTGGTACACCAAGATGGAAGCCTGCCTGACATAACTATGATGAATTTAACAGCCAGCAGAGAAAAGGAAGAGGATAAAATGCTGGAAGAGGCTGGTGAGAAAAGAATGGAAGAGCCAGAGGGGGAGGGAGGGAAAGGGAGGGTCGAGAAAGGAAAAGAAGAAGAAAAGGAAGATGAGGACAAGGAAGATGATGATGATGATGAAGATGACAATGAATCAGAGGAAGAAGAAACTACAGGTAAGCCTTACAGGTTGCAAATTTTACCCTCCTCAGCCTTAGGTAATATGGGCAATATATGGTTCATTCTTGGTCTTCCCTGCTCACTTAAATCATTAAGTTCTCCTAATTTTACATATAGTCTTTGTTGAAAAAGCCTGAGCTGAGCAGATGGCTTTTTGCCATTTATTCAACAGGCTACAGTCTCTTCTAGGAGAAAATTGTACTGTTTCTGTAGGATGCTGAGGGGATGAAAAAAAATCAGAAAAAAACAACCCCACACCTCTTTCTTCAGGAGGGAACTCTTCTAGGTGGTCTCAGTTGGATTAATAAGAGGTTACCCCAAATTCTAATAACTCATTTAGAGTGAAAGCTCTTTATAATAAAGAAAATACACATACATATTTAATCTCTGATATGACATGCTTTCAAGGCACTCCACTCCCAAGTCCCAATGGCTTTATTTTATTATTCATGTGCACATTAGTGTCGTATTTTTCATTTCTGAATATGGAATGTGTAATTGATGCCAGATGAACACAGAAGTGCCTAAGGGCAGACATGGGTAAGGCTAATGCTGTCATCCTTGATATTGCTAGAAGGAACTCTTAACGTGAATTATTTCTGTAGCTCAGTTTGGAATATGAGCCATGAGTGAAAACCAGAGATGGGCGTTTAGCACCCCAGGAACCTGTATTGCTTGGAACTGGCAACCACAGAGTTAGTTGCTCATGCCAACATTCACAGGACTGTGACATATGAATAGAGACAGAGTCTTTGTTGAGGCAAAATGGCACCACATCTGGCTTAGCTGACCCAGGAAAGAAGCTAAGCTGAAACTAGTTATGTTTCCTGTCTGAGATGTCTTCCCTCACAGAGGTGTTCATGGGCGATGGAAAGATTTCTTGCCCAGTTCTCACATGGGCTTTGAGGGGTGATGAGTTGTTGTGCTCTGGCCATCCCTACATGCTGGAAGGGCTTGGGGACATAGGCCAGCTGGTAGATGTTACTCTGTCAGTGACACATGCAAACAGGAATGTGGAGAGCTGTAGTCTTCTCCCAGAGGCCCCTTCTGCACCACAGTGAGTGGGGCTTGGCAGTAGCATGAGGTGCTGCTTGCCATGCGTGATCTGTCTTCACGCTGTACACGCATTTGTTTCTACCAAAGAGATGTGGCTGGAGTTTTGACATTATTTTAACATGTTATGTGTGCAGGCTTTATTACACAGTGATGTACAAGTTTTCAGTGGATGCAATCAGGCCTGTATTATAATCCCTGTGCATGTAATGCCTGGACATACTAGACAGAGCTTGCTACAGTACCTTATCTGCTTGCTCCCCTTAACTGGCACTCTTTAGATATACCTTGCATGGTTGCTGCACTGCAAATTAAAATAAATGCAAAGAAAGAATGAGTGAGAACATCTAACTCTATAGATAAAGATTCCCCTCAAGCACACTCATCAGGCCTATGAAAGTACAAAGGCAGGATTAGAGTTCCGTACCTCAATAAATTTGTGAGGTTTAATTACCTACTCCTAGAATTTACATCACTCAACATTTTTTTTTAATTGTGGTTGAAGAAAGGCAGAAAAAAGAAGAAAAAATAAAAGGAGTTTGGTTGTCCTGTATTCCTAAAGTCTGCTTTTCCACACAAGTGTGCGTGTCCTTTGCACAAATATGCACAGAATAACCATCTTGGTTTGCTTAGTATGTAAGATAACCAGATGAGTTGAAATATTTATGGACAGAAGCTAGTAACTCCTTTGCATTTTTTACTAGTTTAGATGGTGCTGTATTTTGGTGCCACTTGGAAATGTTTCCATCTCTGATGTTAACTGTAAGAATATTCTCACAGCTTGCGAAATCCTTCCTAATCTCTGAAGTGCTTCTGAAGGCCCTAATACAACGTGAGGACTTTATACTAATGTGTACCAGCCTGGTAAAACAATTTTATAGCCAGCCCACAATCAAAGGAGGCACTTAGGGAGCATTGTTCTGTATATGTGTCATCATATGTACTTACATGTAATAGATGTTACCACGTACATGCCTACTGGGGTATTGTTTGGGAGGATGGCTTTTTTAGCAAAATACTGTCTGCGAAGGGATACTGTTGCTCAGCTTCAGGATCCTAACTTGCTGAAACTCTCTTTTCAACTGAGAGAAATATTGAACTGAACTACAGTTTCCCTTGCCTGCTTTAGATGGCATCCTCCTGTCCTGGGATGGCACAAATCAACACTCTAGGAGGGTGTTTGCAAAGCAGTTTAGATAACTCTGACATATGACGATATCTGTATTGTAGCTGTCTCAACCCATGTGACAGGAATCCTACTCCTAGTGCATATGGATCTCTTCCAGGTTGGCTGATAAGCTTTCTGAATAGCATTAGTTTGTGCTTTCTGAAAACAGACCGGACCCATAGCTTCCAAACATAAACTAAAATCCTATTCTTACTGAGCTGGATAAGGGCCAGTGCTGGAGTGTCTCAGATATGGTCTCTGGATGGGATCCCTTAGCTTAGGTCTAAAGATACTGGAGGAAAATGGAGCCCAAGAAGGCATCTGCTAGAAAGGAATAAAATCAGAATTGGCATGGGAAGCCACCACCACCACTTTAGGAGTGGGGAGTCGTTTCAGTGTATGTGAGTCAGAAGGGAGAGCACCACAGCTAAGTGAGCCTCAACCCCATTTTGTCTTAGTTAACCCCTGGGCCTTACCTTTAACTTCCTTCCTATCTTATTCTAAGGCCTGGAAGAGAAGAAGGAAAAAGCTCATTGTTGTCTAGTGGACCATTCCTTTTTACAGAGACCTTCTGTTTTTCTCCTCCCAACGATTCTGCTTGAACATCTCTGCAGACTTAAGGAACAAGTGGCACCTGGTGATCGACCGCCTTACAGTGCTGTTTTTGAAATTCCTGGAGTATTTCCATAAGATGCAAGTCTTTGTGTGGTGGCTTTTGGAGCTGCACATCATCAAAATCGTTTCCTCTTACATCATCTGGGTCACAGTGAAAGAGGCAAGTAAACACCCACTGTCAAAATCTTGCCCATGGTGGAGGCTTGACATGAAAAGGTACGACACCCAAGCACAGGGAGGTGCCTTCCTCAAGTCAGACCTCACTGAAATTGTGGGATTCAGCTGGACTTCACAGCTGCCAGGGATCTGCCTTGTCGTCTTCCACAGTGATATTCTGTCTGCCTAGATATTCTCAGCCCTCCCTTTTTCTCCAGATATTAAGGTTTTATTAGCCTAATTCATTGGACTCGAGAGAGATATTCCCTCCCCTGCTCAACAGGGACATGGGCGTCATGCATGGAGGGTGTAGAAAAGTGTTGTGAAGGAACATTTAGGAAAAAATAATTAAACTGGGTCTGGTGCTGAAGAAGCAGAACATGGCTGTGCCTTTAGTGTGGGCAGTATGAGTTGTCTGCCTGACACAGCCATTCCTTTGACAGAGTAGTAGGACAGGATCCACTAAGAAAAACAAAATTAATAAATCCTTTTTATTGCATCTTTGGGGGCAAAAAGTTCAAGAGGATAAAGGTTCCACAGACACAGGAATCTGTATCATCTCTTCTTTGTTTCATGTGTACTAAAGAACAGAACCAGCATGTGGTCTTCTGTGTTTCATGTCTGCAGGATGGGTATGCAGTTTTGTGGGTCTAATAGTATTAATATTATGTAGGAGATAATGTGCTTCCTAAACTGACTATAAAGTTTTTCCTTCTTTGCTTATCACTTTGTGCCTGTGTTATTGTGAATATTGTGCATTTTTTTTCAATATTTTTCTCAGAATTTCTTTATGTCCCTTTCTTTTGAATGATTTATTTTTTTCTAATTATTACTATGGAAAAGGTCAGACTTTCTCAGTTCTCTTGTTACTCCATGTAATTTCCATCCTGTTTTTTGTGTTTTCAGGTGTCTCTGTTTAACTTTGTGTTTTTAATTGCCTGGGCTCTTGCTTTGCCATATGCTCAGTTTCGCCCACTGGCATCAAGTATCTGCACTGTTTGGACATGTGTGATTATTGTCTGCAAAATGTTGTACCAGCTCACTTCTATTGATCCCAGCACTTTTTCAAGTAACTGTACATTGGTGAGTACAAGTGCATATTGAAAAGGTTTGACTGCTGCCTTCTTAGATGAAGAGCATAAGGAAGTGTATCAAGTACTGAAAACTACAGTTCACCTGATAAATTATTGTTGGCTAACATTCCCTCCCCAACGAGCCTTAAACTCATTTTTTTATAAACTGTTGCATTTCCTTTGTAGCCAGGAGAGAATGAAACTAAGGTAAATTTAGAAGAACTCAAAACCTCAGTCCTCTACAGTGGGCCGGTTGATCCTGCGGAGTGGGTTGGATTGAGGAAGTCTTATCCCCTGCTTGTGTACCTACGGGTAACTTTAATTTTCTGTATTGAGATATTTTCTTATTTGTGATGAATTTAACAATGTCTTTGCGTTACATCATCTGTCACACAAACAAAACGTAAAGCAAGCCATCAATAATAAGGAAGTACAGAGGGGAAGAGATGGCAGAAAGCTGTATCCATTACAAAGGACATTTCCAGAAGGGATTCAGTACCAATTAAGATAATCTGCATGTAGAAGTATGGCTTTCTGACTCTACCATCTGTTAAAAGCACTCCAAGAAATGTGGTATTTGAGAACTCTAAGTAATTAAGAGGTACATCACTTTCAGGTAGCAAAAGACTGATGTGTCTAATTGGAGTAATTGCCTTGAATGACAGTGTATGCTATAAGCAGTTAATTTTTTTAAGTGCTTATTCCTTAGCCACAGTGTAGAAAATAGGAGTTAAGGGAATAATTCATTCATACACTAGTAAATGGCTGGTCTTTTGTTTTTCATCTTGTTTTTGTTTGATGCCTGTGAGCAGTATTTTATTATTCCTATCTTGATTAAAAAACCCCACTTACAATAAAAATGTGCCAGTTCCCAAGGGAGAACCTTGCGTGTCTCTTCTTAATGTCAAGAGTCTCTAAAATTTCACATACACAGTTTAAGGTTGTCAGAAATTTGTTGACTGAACAAAATCAAGTTTTGATCTAACTAGATTTATTCCTCATTTCTTCCCTAAGACCTTACCTCTGTGTGCTTCAGTTGTGTAGGAAAGACTCATTAAGCTCTGGTGGTCAACATACCAGGCCCTGGTAGTGCCTCTGCCTCTCATTCCCTTACCCACCCACCCTAGTTAAGAATATATATGGGAAAGGGCAATTGTGGACCCAAGGCTTCTACGTGTAGAGTGAAATTGCCTTGTGGTGTCCGGCTTGATGCTAGGAGTTTTACAGATATAATCAGATAATGCTTTAGGATTAGAAATTATTCTAGAAGGGTTTTCATTGAATTTGTAAATAAAATTCCTCTATACAGAGGAATTCAATTCAGAGCTAGACCTAAACATCCCAAGCTTCAAGCCTCAGTGTGTTTCTGTTCTGGTCCATTAATAACAGACATTCAAAATGTCTGCAGTGTTGAAGCGAGGACCCTATTTGTGATGGAGTGTGTAAGGCCTTCCCCAGCAATAATAGGGGGTAGGGAGAACAATTTGCAGGGACAACAAATAAAAATAACTTCTTGTTAAAACAACCCAAAGCGCAAAAGAAATAAGCCAACAGTGGCATGTGTCTCAAGACATTCTTGTCCCAAATATTTTTCAGTGAACAGAGATCTCAAGGTTTCCTCTTCAGCTTCAGTTATGGTTTCCTTGAAGGTGTCTCTCTGAGCTGGTCTTTTTAACCCACTTATGGAGTCGGTTAATACCACTTTTCCATTGAGCATAGGGCAAATCTCCCTGCTGAGAGAAAAAAACCTCTCACTTCACCCATTTGAGTATTCATGGGTTTATGCTTATCAGAAAATTTTATAGGTCCTTGTGTTTTGATTTTTATTTAATACTCTTCTGATTGTGTCTCCCATAGAACAACTTACTGATGCTGGCTATTCTGGCTTTTGAAGTTACAATCTACCGTCATCAAGAGTACTACAGATGTCGAAATAACCTTACCACACCTGTGACTAAAACCATCTTCCATGATATTACAAGAGCACATCTGGATGATGGACTGGTAAACTGTGTCAAGTATTTCATAAACTATTTCTTCTACAAGTTTGGTTTGGAGGTAAATCATTATATGTTAATTTCCTTTAGACTATCATTCCAAACCTTTTAAAAGTGTAATTTTTGAATACTAACTTGAACTATGTTTGACAACTGGATGCTTCTTTGTCATCACTTATGTTAGACTTTGCCACAGTTGCTATCTATCTGCTAGTGGTGGTTTTCCTCTTGCTTTTCTTCCTATGTCTTATTTATAGCTTAACAAAAGGGATAACAGATGGAACAAGGGAGGTGTACCTTTTCATGCACACACACACACACACACACACACGTAAGGGACCAGAAGAGGAAAGCAAGTGCTAGCAGGCCATTATCTCTAAACATTTCTAAGCTTCATTTGCCTCTGGCTGCACAAATGCATCCTTCTTTTTTATACTTGTTACTGTAGCTGTTACCAATCTGCAAGAGCAAGAGCTCCAGCGAAGGTTACTGATACTTTGTGACCCCAGTGTAAGACAATGCTCTCTCTCCAAAGAACCTTTCAGTAGACAGGAAACATACAGAGAATTAGGAGAGGCAGGTGCAAAGGACTGAAGGGATTTTTCTGAAGATTCATTATGCAGTCTAAATATTTCGTAGGTGTCTTTTTTAGTAGAAGATCTGCTTGTCCCTTTGCTAGCAGCAGTGCACTAGACTTCTGGGATTTAGGCTCAGCTAATGTATTCCTTATATCTGCTTCACCCCATGCAGTAGAAAAGCATCAGAACTGAACCTGCCTTGAAGATAAGTTATTGCAGAACAAGTGCTGAAAAACACTGAACCAAAACAAAAACAAGACTTAATCTGTATTCCCTTACCTCATCTGTTTGTTCACAGATACATGAAATGTACTTTTAAAAAATGTTTATAGATGTAGTGATTTTTGGCAAATTTCTATCAGAAAAAGGCAACTCCTACGCTAATGCATTCCAAAGCTAATCATAATGATGCTCTTGACCCATTAAACACTACCTGCTACTGATAAACACAGTAAACCATTCACAGCCAATCTGAGGGTTAAGAATAAGTGAAAATTAAAATTAATCAGCAAACTCTTACTTTGGGAAATAAATTTAGCTTTATCCTAATCTGAGGAGAGGGAAAATTAAAATAGTGAAGTGCACTGAAAGAATGATTCACTGTGAATTATCCACTAAGTTTGCAAACATGCTTCATGGCTCTCAGAGAAGGGACTGCTTTAAGTGGAGCCAGAGAACAGAAATGCTGTAGTATGCAGATGCTTTAGAAGAACGGAGAACTAAAGCTGCCTTATAGCAATTGACTGGATTTGTCTATTGCCAATAGAAGTTGTATGGTCTAAATCTACAGAATCACAGAATTGTAGGGGTTGGAAGGGACCTCAAGAGATCACCGAGTCCAACCCCCCTGCCAAAGCAGGTTCCCTTTTCTTTTTTCCTGGTTTCCACATGAGGATACACTTTAGTCATTGTTATTCTTTATAACTCCTTTTTCACATCTGTAAGTGCTATCAAAATATATAGCTGTGTAATACGTGCTTTGCTTGGCAACAATGGAACATTTCACATGCAGGCTACTGTGACAATGCTCTTTCCATTCTGTATCTTTAGATATCACATAAGGGGAACCTGCTTTAGTGCTGTATTCACGTAGTTGACACTCTTAGAAGAGGATTGAACATTTGGGGTGATGAGCTAGGGTCAGGGAGAGTGCTGCTGGAGAGATACAAACTGTTCTAGTGCGTTGGTTCACACAGGGTTCCTGCAGCCAGCCCCAGCACGTGTCCAGGCATTCTGTTAAGATCTGGAATAGTTTATCACTGCTGCATTGATTAGCCATCAGGTTGCAAAAGTTGCTCATGTTTCTTTACTTCGTTTACAGACCTGTTTTCTTCTATCAGTGAATGTAATTGGTCAACGAATGGATTTTTATGCCATGATTCATGCCTTTTGGCTGATTGCTGTACTGTATCGACGTAGAAGAAAAGCTATTGCAGAGATCTGGCCAAAATACTGCTGTTTTCTGGCATGCATCATTACATTCCAGTACTTCCTTTGCATTGGCATCCCACCTGCTCCTTGTAAAGGTAAGGACACTTACCCTTTATGGACAATTACTGCTGCCTGCTTTCACCGAAAAGAGATGGAAAACTGATAAGCATTGAGAAGAAAAGGATGAAGTAATCGTTATAAAGTACTGACTGCATTTTTGTGTGCTTCTGTCATACAGACTATCCATGGAGAAGTGGTAATGCCAACTTCAACTCCAACATCATAAAGTGGTTGTACTTTCCAGACTTCATTGTGAGACCAAATCCCGTCTTCCTTGTCTGTAAGCATTTCAGCATATAATTAGAACTGTTTATGTGCCCTTTGCTTAAAACAGCCATACAGTGTAATTTGAAGCCAGCCTATTATTTACTCTTCAGTATCAAGCTGACATATTCTGTGGGAGATTGAATACTAAGTGTGGCTTTGTAAGTAGTAGAAAAATTCAAAGAACTAGTCATTTCTGCACCTGTTTTCTTTGTATCATTTCCATTTAATTTTTAATGGAGCTCCATCAAAATGTGCAAACTATTTCCCATTTTCTAGTTAAATTCTCAATAAAAATCATAAAAGATGACAAGTAAAAAACCCTAAATACATTAATAAGTTTCAAATCAGGGTTAAATGTGTTTAAAATAGCACAGTCCTGGAGGCTCAAAGTGAGTGAAAAAAGTCTTATAAATACATTATAATATATCACCACCATTCCATACACCTAAGTTAATGACTGACTTTTTCTTTGCAATCACTGTTTTCTCCTAGATGACTTTATGCTACTACTGTGTGCATCCTTACAAAGGCAGACATTTGAGGATGAAAATAAAGCTGCAGTGCGAATCATGGCTGGAGACAATGTGGAAATTTGCATGAATCTTGATGCAGCGTCTTTTAGCCAGCATAATCCTGTTCCTGACTTCATTCACTGCCGGTAAGAACTGAATATTAAACATGTGGAAAGTACAGTGCTTCCTTTTTGTGAAGTTCTCTAGTGTGAAAGTAACTCTCACAGCTCCTAGTTTTACTTGGATTTTATATTTATGAATGTTCTCATCTCACAACATAACTTTTACTGCTGTATGAGACTACAGATAGTTAGCCTCTGTTTAATCAACTTCTGGTTGAGAAAATGGCAGAGGAAAAGAAGTCTTCCTAGCACTGCTGATTGTTTAAGTGCTCTCTGGGGAATAGTCAGTAATAAATTTGCCTGGAAGTATGTGTTCCTTCCATGAGTGCCCTGTGGGGCAGAGTTTATGGTGGACATCAGTACTATGACGTCTTTCCCCAAAACACAGGCATGCTAGCAAGAATTGATTATAGTCTGAATTTGACCAGGTACATTTTTAATCCCACAAAGTTGTTGGTCATGTCCTGCTGAGTTGTTGTCTAAGCGCAATCAAAATAATACTCTTAATACGAGAGTCTGTCCCTTGTGCTATTTCATCTAGGCATAAGAACCTTTAAAGTGTCATGGAAAACTGGAGTGTCTTCCCATTTCTCAACTTTCATGTGAGGTTGTTTAAGAAGGTGAATAATATAAAAAGGCAGCAGAGCCTGAGATAGTCTGTTCTGGATGATCTTCAAACAGTGGACCCATTCCTATGTGGTCATTTCAGCAAATACAGATTACTTCATCTCTCCCGAGTTGTGCTGGGCATACTCTTAATGTGTCTCTGAAAGTATGATGCCATATTACAAGAATAAATGGGAAGAGTAGGTTTTCTTAGATATTGTGTTTTATCAGACTAGGTGTTTGTTATGTGAATACATGTTATCAACAGATACCTGAGTCTGAAAGGAATTTAAACAAAATGAACTAATGTCTAGCAAAATCTCCCTTTTGCTGATAAACTTTTATTTCTTTTTACAAGTGCTATCACGAGAAGCCCTTCTCATGATCTTTGAGCTGATCCTGCTGTTTCTGTTAGAATTGGTAACAAAATCTATCTTGGAATAGCTTTGAAGAGGAGACCATCAAAACAGGTTCAAGCGACTCATTTATCCAGGGATTTATAGCCACTTCTGGGTGAGGGGTGAAGAGTTCTCCCCCTTGAGTATTTTCAGTCTAGCACAGTGGACCCAGTGCATGAGATCCAGTAGCATAAGCAGAAAGAGGCAAGTCATAATTTCTCTTGAAAGAGTTCCATCAATTTGGGATGCTTTCCAGAAGACATCTGCCAAATGGGGCTTGGATGAGAGGAACATATAAGGGGTATAGCCTGAGGGGTTTTTTCTTGCCACTGCAGTGGTGTCTATCTTAGCAAAAGCTAATACAGCAGTTGCAGCAGGCACACGGATATGATTGGTCACTGGCAAAGACCATCACTAGTGACACGGTTTCTGGCAGAAAGAAAAGAATTCATTTTCTCCCTTAGTCCAGAAAAAAAAAAATTGTGGAAAAAAACCCTTGTTAATGATGAGAATGTGTTTAAAGGATATCTTCAGAAGGGAAAAAGAAGCAAGAAACCCACTGCTTTTTCAAGCAGCCTCTTTTGGCATCTTTTCAAAGTTCCCTGGAATATGATAGGTATTTCTGGTCATCTGTGGAAGATATTCCCAAATGGCCAAGTATGAAAAACCTTGAAGCACAGAGGATGTTCTTTGAAGATTTTGGATGGGAATCAGTCAGGTTTATAATGGAAAGCAAAGTCCAAGCTGAACTGGCCTGCTGCCTCTGTACAATCCTTTGGGTTAAGTTCTGCATTTTGATTCATACGTATGGTATGCATCAGCTCGAAGTCATTGGTGGCATCACATCCATTCAAACACACTGCTTGGCATGTGCTGACAAAATAGACCTATGTATAAGTGATTAATGATATGTAACCATTTAATTGGGAGCTTGCAACTTGTGTTGAGCAGTAAGTAGTAGTGTTGGTGGAGATTACAGGAAAAAAAAAAAAAGAGAAAATCAAATAATAGCATTGTTAGTGGTGAGATGAACAAATAAACTGTGATCACATTGTACTCGCTCCAGCTAAATGCTGAAATCTGTGTGACTGTTACATGTCATAGTTTCATGTCGTGCGAATAAGTAGAAGGCAGAGAGAGAAACAGAACAGGGACATTTGTGTTTGAAAAAATCCACCACATGAATAGAATACCCATTAATTTCAGGAACAGAGGACTTTTCTTTTTACTGTATCCTTTTACTGTAGATCCTCGGGCAGGTAAGCTGTAACTTCTTTTTTGTTGTTGTTTGAAATGTTAGCTTCCTGACTCTGCAATGGGAATGCACCTGTAGAGCAGTGTACATAGGTATAAACAGACATTCCTTTAGTATGAACTGCGTAATAGAACTTGTATTCTTGATGGTATCTTTCCTTTCTTTGAGTCCTTAAGTATCTCTTTCAATGCATTCACTACAACACAGGTTTTCCCAGGCTTTAGATGATGTTATTTTTGAGAGATTGCACTGTGCATATGCAGTCTTAAATGCAATCTTAAATGCTTAAAGAAGCACCAGAGAATGGCTGGACAGTCTCTTAAGTGACTGAATTTTTTATTAGGGATTATAAATCTTTAAAAAAAGGACTCTCAAGCTCTGGAGAATCCACTGAAGATGTACCTCAAAAGAAAATGTATGTATCTGGCCTCCTTTCAAGACAATTTGGAACCAAAAGGACTTTGCCTAAAAACATTTCTTGCACTTTGCCATAGAAGTTTCAGAAAGGTCTAAATATTTAGTAACATGGACAAGAACTTGTTTCAAAGCTTATCCAAACCAGTGAAATGAGAAGTGGCATTTTTCCAGAAGCTAGTCAGAAAGAGGCAAACAAATAATTGAAGACAACCTGGTTATGAATAAATTGCAAAGCATTAAAAAAATAGTGCTTAGTTTTTATGTTTTCTGAGAAGCCTGATATGTATTTACTGCAATGTAAAAGAAGTGGCCATCGCAGACTGAAGCACCCTTTCTGATGTGTCTCTTCCCTTGAGAAGATGGCAGCTGGTCACTGTTCTAGTACACATGGATAAAAACCTTTTAACTGCAATATAAACAATGGCAGAAAAAGAACATACTTCTAAATGCTTAATTTTCTTCTCTCTGGAGAAATACTTGAGCTCAGAAATGATAAATACAGTCTAAGGAAGAGATTTCCTGAAATTTTCGTGTCTTTCCACCCCCAGATTTCTCAGGGGATATCGGCTTGACCCCAAGGGAGAGCACAACCAAAGGCCTTTGAAACAGAAACAAAAATGAAGAATAGAAGTAGGAGCTTTTAAAATGAAACAGGATTTAAAGTCACTTCACTGAGGATAATCCTTTCCCACAGTCTGATGCTGGAAAATCCTTGTTTCAGTTCCCAAGGAGTTTTCAGACGTTCTCCTAGACATTGCAGGGGAAAAAAATTTGGGGTTGTAATCTACTTTTTTCCTCTTAAGAGCAGAAACAATATTAGCAGTCAGTCATTGAACTGTCGCCTTTAATACCTGCACCCTGGGAACCATCACGAAGTGAGTCAGGTGGAATCTCTTGAAAGCAGCTGTAATGCCTTTCTTGGAACTACACTTCTAACTTCAGGTAATGAGAGAGGATCTGCAAATCATCATTGCAAGCTTCCAGACATGCTTTTTGTTAAAAATAGATAAACATTTTGGTGTTAATAAAATGAGTCTTTATAAATAGCACAGCTTTGAAATTGGTAATTTTAAAATCAGATAGAAGCACAAAGGAAGGATTTCACTGGTAAGAGTGTGAGAGTAGGAGAATATCAGTCCTGGACGAGGGCTTGATGAAAACTAAGTGTGAACTGAGACCTATAGGATCCACAACACTAAATTTAAGGAAGTCCATGGGAATAAGGGAGTCAATTTTCTCAAGCTTTGATATAGATATTGGCAAAGGGAAATGAATCAAGCTGCCATCTGAAGACTGAAATGGAGCTACAGGGAAAGGCTTTGGGGATGGGGGCTTTGTGAAAAATAAGCGATGTTGGGATTGGAAGGGCAAACAACTTGTAATACAAGGTCACAAAGTCTGCTAAGAAGGAATAAAATCAAAAAGGGAAAGATAGAAGAAATTTGGAGAGTAAAGGTAGCTTACATAATGCATATTTATAGTGAGAATATGCCTGAAGAATTGGGTCATCAGCAGAGAGCTGCAGGGAGAGCCCTGGAATTACATGGCGGTGGGAAGCCACACTCAAGGCAAAACAGGGAGATGGTAATGGAAGACAATGAAGTGACATAACAGCTGCTCCTCCAGCATGAAGAACCATCGAGCTCTGTTGGTCAGTGCAACAGTACAGTATTTTCTTTCTGTGTGTCCTTTCCCTAAGCTTCAAAACGCTGGCTGAGGAGAAACTCGTTTCCTCCAAGGGGTTATCAACCACAGCATCAGCACCTCTTGGTGCCTGAAGGCAGAAGTCTGGCCACTAGACTGGCCACAGCCAAACACATCATTAAGCATGCCAGGAACACAAGTACACCTAGAGCAATCTTTCACGACCAGCTGGATTGTATTACAGTTAAAAATTGATTCCTGTGGAAATAAAATATTGAAGCAATCATGGTAATACTGATAAAGATGTAGTTAAGAAAAGCAGATCATCTGATACGGAGAGCCGTCTGAGATTACAATAGCTTTGATGGAATGAACTTCAGACTTTGTCTTCCTTGGTTTTGAGCAACGTGATACGGTAATTTTTTCCAAAATGTTATGCAAAGTACCAGTGGGTTCTGCTAATGACACAGCTGGCAAATCAATGTTTTTTACTGTTCATTTGTCTTTCAGGTTTCTTCTCTGTATATTTTCTCATTCAGAAACTACTGTGCTACAAAAAGCCAGAGTTTGATACTCTTGGTGTAATGGCTCATCTTCCTCAGGTGTGGGGCTGTATCCCCAGCCCTCACCTACACACTCCCACCTTTGCATTTATCTCACCAGCAGTGAGTAGGTTCATACACTGGTTCATACGCTAAATGGGCAGAAAAGTATCTCTTACTTCTGTCCTTCCCCAAAATAAATAAACTTTTGCAAATTTGCTTCTTTAAACCGATTGAAAGAGCCAAAGGTGAAGAAAGGACTGGAATGCAGAACTAAGGAGTGGGACTGTCCTTTTGGGAAGCAGCTAGCTCTCAGCTTTCCTAGGTGTATTGTCAAATACCACATCCTGGGGGTGACCTCTCCTCTCTGTGACTGGATGTGGATTTAAAGACCACTTAGATGAGTCTTGGAAGGTTTACATGGCATTAAACTAATGATCTGTGTGGTCTGCAGTGAAAGCATAAAATTATGGTACATGCTGCCTAAGACCAAGCGTTTTCTGCTGTCTGTGATGAAGTTTTCAAACATAGCCTAAGTACCCTGACTGACCTTCTGAATTTGTGTAGAGTCTTTTTAGCTGTTGGGTTGGCTTTATGCTTCAGCCTCCCACTGTTGCATTATAATCTCCAGAGCAAGGAACTGAAATTCCTCTCTTCCTTACATTCTGGGGTTTGACACAGAATTAAAGATTTGCATCTGAGAATGTGTCAAGTGATTTGAGAGGCTGTATGTTGAGAACTATCCCCCCTGCCCCCAAGATGGGTCTTTGTTCTTGATCTCACAGTGCTTGACCTACATGTGTCATTATAAACAGTTAATGAAAACTGGAGAGATGCATAACTCCATGCTGTAACAAACAAGGAGCTTTGGCAGATTGCAACTGAAAGAAGTATGATTTCAGAAATGTTTTTATTTACCTGAGACTACTCAAGTGTAGTTCTGTCCATTGTGTTAGATGTGGCATTGTTCTTGGACACACAAAGAACCTGGGATGGTTGGTGATACTCGTTGGTTAGGTGTGCCCTGTATGACCTGTTCAACACCATTTTGTAAGATGTCCACTTCAGGGTGAATTCTGGGAGCTGATTTTATGTTTGGGCTTGCTCGTAATTGCATATTTTTTAAAAATCAGAATGATTTCCATCTCTCAGAACTACATCATTTGTCATGGTGCAGCAGTATTGCCTCCTGCCTTTTGAGATCCGTTTCTTTAAATCTTGTTTATTTGGTTTAAGTCCATGTACATATATTTCATGTACATTTTGAAAATGAGAACAGATGTATTTAATATTTTAGATGACTTCTAAAACGTAGCAAATTGCTAACATTAGTGTTAAAAATACCTAAATTCCTATCTTCCTTCTAATATTCTCTCTAATTTCTGGAAGTTTTAATCTGAGGGTGGTATCTGTTGTTGGACTGTGACTCTACCAAATGCCATGTGTATAAATTGGAAAGTTTGGATTCAGCCAGCTCCAGCTGTCTTTAAGAATCAGAATTCATTTTCATTGAAGAGTATTAAGATATTCTTGTTTGTCTGATAATTCAGTTCCATTTTGAGCTTATGTCAAAAAGCATAGGACAGGCTTTTTGAAATATTGCAATTGTTAGAGCAGTATCAGGAAGGTGATCTCTTCCTAGCTATCCCACATATCAATAGTTATTATTAAAGGAACACCAAATATTATGGTTGGCTTCGCTGGAGAAACAGTGGGAGCACCATTTCTGGTGTATATTAAGTTAGTGAATACCTGTTCAACTGACATCTTCTGCTTCTTTATTTTGCTAGTGTGTACAGATTCTTTGTTAATGTTTTATCACCCAAAAAAACAGTAGCACCTCTAAAGTCATGATATTTTTAGATTTTGCAGGCAATAGTCCCTAGATTTCTTAAATGTTTGTGGGAAATAAACATAAAGGGGCTTTCTCATTACCTTTTGCTTAATGCCTCTCTGGTTGGCTTCAGCAAGTGAAATGTTTAATACAGGCCTATAAATGTAGGACTATAAATACATACTCCTAGAAAGTTCTGAGCCCAAGAACATCAAGCAGCAGGGGCCTTTTTATGTGGCTTCATACAGCGTGTTTAGTTCATTTACTCCTTACATGGTTTGGCTTAGGTATATGTGTACTCCTACAGTGCTGTCTCCCTGCCTGGTTTCCTGACAAATCTAGTTTCACAGGCTCGGTGAACAGGCCCTAAAAACACAGTTACATCTGGAATCAAAACACGAGACAGGGGGAAACTAGGAATTAGTAGGTTTTGCAGTGTTTAGCTATATGTAGTATTCGGTGTTGCCTTTGGCAGATACTCTTATTTGAAAGCTCACTGAGTCAATATTAAGTCAAGATTTTAAGGAATCTGAAAATATCAAATTGTTTCTCACCCTTTCCTACTGTGGGCCAGGCTGATTTCAGATAAGTCTGTCTTGTAGCTTCCTGGCAAACATTTCTGTAAATTTGATCACATTTATGTACTGTAGAAGCCTTTTATGCCTCAAAAATTTCACGGTTGATCTCCATTGGAGAAAGGTATTTTTAGCACCTGTCTTTGAAAACTAGGCTTTTAACCAGACTGAATTCCCTATAGACATTCCCAATAAATACAGAATTGTTTGCAGTGGAGTACTGTAGCTGGCTTTCGAAGATACACTTGCCATAGTATTGCTCAGACTTCTTAAAAGATGATCTCAGATAGCTTTTAAATTGCATAGAATGTCATTTCCAGCTAATTTCACTCTATCATGAAGCTTGGTGAGAACAGATTTTCCCTCTTTTCATGCTACATGGTTTGATCCTGCGTGATGCAAAACACCTTGCCCAGCTGTAACAAGCTGCTTATGCATATGAATGACCTAGAGTTGAATACGTAAACCAGGAAAATGAGCTAGACCCACTGATTTGGTGTTAGTCTTAAGCAGGTGCCCGAACGCTGAAGTGAGATGGGTCACTCATCAGAGCTGAGGGACAAGTATTAGCCAGTAGTACAGGCAGAGGAGATTGCCCTCAGAAAATGCTAATTTTTTTCTCTTTCTTTTACTTCTAGGTCCTACTTAGACATGTATAAGGTGATAATATTTAGTTACCTATTCTGGTTTGTGCTTACTATAATCTTCATAACTGGAACGACACGGATCAGCATATTCTGCATGGGCTACTTGGTAGCCTGCTTTTATTTCCTTCTCTTTGGTGGAGATCTGTTGCTGAAGCCCATCAGGAGCATTCTGCGTTACTGGGATTGGCTGATTGCCTACAACGTCTTTGTGATCACAATGAAGAACATCCTCTCGGTAAGCAGCTCCGGCCTTTCCTCTGCCTTCAGCACTTTGGTTTCGTTGGAATTGTGCACAGTGTGTTGAATGGTCATTAAAAATCCTTTTCCAGGACCAGAGTCTTCTGCAAGTGCAAAGCAGGCTCCATCTTAATTCAGAAACTGCAAGTGCATGCCCAGGGAATGGTAGAGCATGTACATTATAGGAACATGTGCACCCTTGTATTCAGCCGGGCTCTGTGAAAGGTTACAATCTGTTTTCAGAGGGCCAGGTTCTGTTTTCTTTGCCTAGTAAAGTCCCTTCCTAGAAGTCTTGTGAAAATCTCAGTGGAGTGAGAAATTAGTAAGAAGTGCAAGATTAGTCACACTGTCAATAAATAGTGCACACTCAATTAAACTTTTTATTTACAACTAAACTTTTCAAGCCTAGTACTAGATACAGCTGTCGTGTGATGCAATGTAATTAGTGAAGTTAACTACAGAGTAACAAACTGTATTCCTGTTTCCTTCAGAACGAGCATGAAATTCAGGTGAACACAGGTATATTTGATAATGAAATGTCAAATTCTTCTGCAAAATGTTAAAGGTTTTCTTACATTAATTAACTCTTTAGGGTGGATCTTGCAGTGGCACTGACAGGTGATTGAGGCAAGCCAGTTATTTAAAACTTTGTGAGAGATAAATTTAGATCTATTGCTGGCAATTGCTTTTTAGCTTTGAACATTTTTAGTGCTGGACTGCAAAAAGCAGACATTTTTCTTTTAACATTTATATAAGTCGCTGTACTGAAATGAAATTGATTTCTGGGTGGTTTGAATTTGCAAATGTTCTAAATGCTTACATATGTGCTTCGCTTTATGCTTGGGAATGCAGTGGAGCTACGCTTGTGTTAAGCTTGTCCATGTATGTTTGCAAGATTAAGTCAGTGATTTATAAAAGTTGCTGAGCTGTCGCATCCCATCATGTACCAGACCTATCACTTTCTCTGCTGAAATATAAATAAAAACCACGTATCTCCTATCTCATGATAATCAAATGAGAAAATTCTTGCTATTTAGAAGTGATATGTGTTATTGGTAAAGGCACTCTTTATTCTAATCTCTGTTTTACCAATGAGATATAATAGAGCCAATGTCAGTCCCAATATTCCCATGTAATGTGAAGAGGTGCAATATTTATCTTTATTTCTGTGTTTTGTTATATGAAACTGTTTTGTTCATTTTTATTTTACTTTTCAGATAGGAGCATGTGGCTACATTGAATCATTAATTAAGAATAGTTGCTGGTTGATTCAGGCATTTAGCCTGGCTTGTACAGTTAAAGGCTACCGTATTCGTAAGTACAGCTTAATTTTCGTCATCATTTTCTATAAATGAATAATCACCTTCAAAATCTTCTACTGTATTTAAGTGGTGCCCCCTCCTGATACATGACCTTGTGAATATACTGTACCTGAAAGCTCAGCTGATACAGCTTGGTCTCATATTGACTAGTGAGAAAGAATACTGATAATATTGAGCAAAAGGCAATACATATACTGAGGGAACTATCAATACCCACACACACATACCCACAACCAGCTGTAAATTAATAGTTTGGTGATACCAGTCCTTAACACAGTTTCCCTGTGTATGCAGCTGATGTGATGCTTGAGGGTATGGTTTCACTGTACAACTGGACATCGATTGTCCTCTCACCATCACAAGGATAAGACCATGCCCAGCTGCAGACTCCCACTGTCTGCCAGGGCTTACGTTCAGTTGCTCAAAGGGTAAACCAGTTCAGATCACTGAGCTGAGGCCAAGCAAGCATGAAAGTGGACATTTTCTACATAGTGAGTTTAGGCTTTTTTTCTTTTTTCTTTTTTACCCCCTGATTATCTCGTGTTTATGGTGATAACAGCAAAGGAGTGGAAAGTGTATGTGGAATGGAAGTGAGAGAAGGGAAGAATGAAGGATGGAGAGGAAAACATGCCCCCTCTCAGTGAGATATTAATTTGGTTCAGCTTTGTGCTGACACTTGACAGTTTAAAACCACCTGATTTTTTTTTCACTGTTTTTTTTCCTGAATTAAAAAAACTATTTCATCCTAGTGAGTCTGCACCAAAGTTCTGAATTCCTGTCTTCATTTCTGATCGTAATGGGGGATGGGGGAAAGAAAGGAAAGACACAAATTCACAAGATAAATGGTGCCCAGTAGTTCTTGTATTATCCAAATACTTTTGAGCCACAACAGGAATTTAGATGCAAGTTTTTGACTCAGCAGGGGGCAAGCACAGCAGGCTTTGAAGCTTTTGGAGCTTGACCTTCCAGTTTCCTTGATTGTAAGGCCAGCTTTGAGTCACAGTCTGTCCCTTGAGTCCTTCTACTCCCTTCTACAGGACAGTGTAGACCATTTGGTTTATAGTCTAACTCCATAAAACTCAGTTTTATTTTTTTAATATCCCCAAGAGAACTGTCTTCTAGAGAATAAAGAAACAAAAAAAAGAGAAAGAAATAGCCCAAGACCAAATCTAGAAGTAGAAGAAATGGGATTTCCTTCCTGCCTGCCTCCCGCTACCCCAAAGGAAGCAGTTTTGTGGTTTCAGATATTTTTTCTCTTATGTGATGGAAAGAAACATTAAACTGTGTTGTAGAGAGAAAAAAATGAAAATATTAGTTGGTGGCAGTCAAAAAAAAATTTTGAAAAAATTATAGTGTTCTTAATAAAAAAATGACACAAAAAGTAACTTTGATTTAAAAATAATTGAAACATGCCATTTTAAAAATAACTAAAATATCTCAGGCTAACCAAAAATGGTTTTTTCCCATTCTTTGTTTTCAGGTATTTATTAGGATAGGGTGAATTTATTTGCAAATGGTTCCCTTCTGGTGAATTCTCAATTTTCATGTGATAGCACATTGTTGGAAACTTACAGTTATCTGTAAAAGACACTATCATATACTTCAACTGGAAATGCATGTCAGTTTTAAGTAAAAACTAATTAAATCACCTCAATTCAAATAATTTTAAAGCCTATTCTTATTTAATTGATATTGCAGTATTCCACTGCCTGAAGGGGCCTATAGGAAAGATGGAGAGGAGCTATTTACAAGGGCATGTAGTGATAGAATAAGGAGTGATGGGTTTAAGCTGAAGGAGAGTAGATTTAGATTAGATATAAGGAAGAAATTCTTTACTGTGAGGGTGGTGAGGTCCTGGCACACGTTTCCCAGAGAAGCTGTGGCTGCTGCCTCCCTGGCAGTGTTCAAGGCCAGGTTGGATGGGGATTTGGGAGACCTGATCTAGTGGAGGGTGTCCCTGCCCATGGCAGGGGGTTGGAATTAGATGATCTTTGAGGTCCCTTCTAACTCAAACCGTTCTGTGATTCTGTGACTGAACATTGTAAAAGAATTCTTAATACAACAGTCTTTATACTCATGGTGTCTTTTTCCAGCAACCAACAATCTAGATTGTAAGCTGCCCAGTGGAGAAGCAGGTATCATTTGGGACAGTATATGTTTTGCTTTCCTGCTGCTGCAAAGAAGAGTCTTCATGAGTTACTACTTTCTGCATGTGGTTGCAGATATAAAAGCTTCTCAGATCCTAGCATCAAGGTAACATAAATTTTTAAAAGATTAAATGTAACAGCTCAAGACTCTAATGGCTGTGGTACTTTTTTTAATGATAGGTAATACCAGAAGAGTCCTTTAACGCTGGTTTAAACAATCCATGCTAAATTCATAGTTGCAAACCCAACTCTGACAAAGCATGCAGGAGAAAACAATGTAATTGAGAATCTGATAGAAATTAAACCATCTTTCCTACCAAAAACCATCTGCCCATGTTAAAAGCTGTGAAAGCTGATGTCTGCTGCAGCATTCTCTCAACATCAGCATGTATGAGAGCAAATGCCAGAGTTTCTAACCCTCAGAAAGAAAACACTGCTATTGTCCTGTGTGAGAAAACGGGCCTTAGAAATCAAGACTCAAAAACTGTCTCCTGAGGAAAAATACAGGACAGTCATGACATCTGACCACAAGGACTCAGGAAGTGTCACATCACTGAACACCGGCGAGATGTGACCAGGAAGCATGTGGAAAGCCCTTTGGGTCTGTTACTTATACTTTCCCACAAGCATTCACTCATAGCTATCACTAGCACAACCATTATAGTTTTTAAGTAGAAGGCAGACCAGGAATGAAATTCTGGTTTTCATTTCAGTAAGATTTCTAAGGATTTATTTTGTCAACATTGGATTAAATATGCTGTTTGGTCGTGGGTTTCTTTGGGTTTGTCCCCAGTAGCATGGACATTGATTTCTGTCTGTGTGCAAGGGCAAAACTTGGCTTGCATTTCCTGAAAGGGGAGGATTTTTTCGTCCTCCTCTTCTTGCCCCTCCATGCATTATTTTTAAAAGGGGACATGTTTAGCTGCCCTTACTGCTCAAAATTCAGCACTGTAAACAAGGACACCAAAAGGTCTGTTTCTTCAGAAAGTGATGAGATATTATGGGAAGGAGGGTAATATGTGATGTAATAAATTTTTGTACTTAGCTGCTTGCTTGCTTTGCTAAAATCCAAGCTTTGAATTTATATGGACAAGGGATGAATCCAGGCATGGATTCAGAAGTCATGGCCTGATCCTGTCTTCTACTTAAAGTTAGTATTGTAGAATACAAATACTTCGCCTGAAAAAGATTAAAATTGTGATTCAAACAATAGCAATGAAGATCTAGTGACACTTTTCAATAGTCCTTAAGAATTTTGGAGTCATTAAGTTGCTGATGAGAATTATGTCCTCCTTTGTTGTACTTTACCACACTTTGGGGCAGTAAGGATGGCCAGTCTTGATTGTATTGCATTGCAAAAACTTGTGGTTATCCTGCATATGACATGGAAGAATGATTGATCTCACAGAAAATGTGGTTGAAAAGTTAATTAGAAGTAGACTTCTGGAAGCTGTATCTGTTCTTACTGAGTTGCTGACAAAAGAAAGGCTTTAAATCTATGCTACTTCTTTGAGAGAGACTTTGAGGTTCTTTGAGAGTCTTCAAGAGCTGATGAGTGAACAATGAAGAATGGCCAAGACATGTGGTCTGGACATCCAAATCGATAGATGCCACATTCTTTAGCTCAAAAAGAATTTGCTCAAGTATTTGTGTCATCAGATTGAAAGTGCTGTGGTGTTCAGACGGTAAAAGTGAATCTGAAGCTATGGTCATCAACACCCTGGATAAAGGTGGACTTTGCTCACAGCTTCCAGGGGAATGAGGCAGAGGGATGAACACATTATAACACTGAAATGACTATAAAGGCCAAATCCTGAAGGTGTGCAAGAAGTCCAAACTCAGCCTTCAATCCATCTGTGTCCTGTGCTCTTGAGAACTAGAAACTGATTTCCTTGAACATCTGCAAGAGGAACTTACAGACTGAGCAGGGATCACGGTGTTCACTCCCACATATTGCAGTGATTGACTGCAAACAAATTAGTGTTCTGGAGTAATTTCTGATTTCTCTTGGGCCTTTGGGTAGTTTTGTTTCATGCAGATGGGCTCATGTACAGAGGGAGCACAGAGATCTCTCTGAGAAGCTGACATAAGAGAAATGTAGTAACATGTAATGATTCCTGTTACGCTTTCTTCTGCCCCATTTCTGCTGTAGGGGTGCTGAGCTTTTCCAGGCTACAATTGTCAAGGCTGTAAAGGCAAGAATTGAAGAGGAAAAAAAATCAATGGATCAACTGAAAAGACAGTATGTATTTAATGTATTTTTTATACACACACACACACATATTCATGTATTTCACTGACTGTTGGTATTTATCTGGCACCTTTTCTAGAAATTCTGATTTGGTTTTGAAGTATTATTTTGCAGTTACAAAACTTGGTCTCTGGGCATTCAGTGATCTTAGGTATTCCAATATTGTGTAGTTTTTGAGTCATCTTTTCCAAAAAGAAAACATACTGAAGATTCTAAACTTTTATTTAAACATATAATTACATTTTTAGGACCAAAGTTTGTAAGGTTGACATAGAGAATCAGAGTGGAATGTACTGACTTACCTGCTCCTCAGTGAGCCTGAAACTGCAGTCGAAACAGATGTTTCCTATAAATCAAGCGAGAGGATGTGAACCCTCATGCTTATTCTGAAGGTTCTTGTAAACCTTAGAAATGCAGTGATGACAGGTTAAGAATATCAGCCTTTAACTGTTCCATACCCAAGTAGCAGCATGAGCATATAGCCTTCTCTTCAAAGAGACGATTTATATCTCTATTTTTTCTCTGTTAGAGGTCAAGCTCAATAGCAGTTTTGGGTTATCATATTTTGTGCGGTATGAATGCATGTAATCCAGATGAAAAATAGGGGGTAAAATCTGTGGGTTTACCTCCTTTTTTCCTTCTACTAATTATCCCACTGTTCTCTGTCTCTCCTCCCCTTCCAGAAGAGCAGGACAGTTAAATGCAAATCCCCTGTGAAACTCATTAGAAGGGTGGGCAGATTACTAATTAGAAATGCCACATTAATACTTTCTCACTTGAAGGTGCAAGTCTAGATGGTTAAAAAATAGGAGACTGAGACACAGGAAATGAGTTAATAAAACCCAGAAATTGAAACAGCAAGGGGCCTCATTAGAGAAGCTGTTCTCAAGAGCCACATAAACAGCCTGAAACCCCTATGGGCTAAGGAAACTGAACAATGTCCGGGCCCTGCTGCAATGGATGACATTATTCTCATTGACTTTACTATTAGTAGGATTTTGTTCTGTGTAACTGAATTCCTGGTAAAATTTCCTGAATGCCTCTTGCTTCCATTTCATTTGGGGCTCCTCCTGTACTATTTGAGTGCAAAATATATTTTTTTACCTTCACTGAAAATGCTTCCTTTCGATTTAACTGGCCTGGAGATCCTTTCTCTTTATACAGCCAGTAAACCACCCTGCCTTCTGTTGGGTGCAGCCAGCATGCCTCTTTAATAACTACACAAAGCTTTCAAAGCTTGTTCATCACCATGCATTGTAAGTCATAAGTGCTTCCTGACCAGATGTCAAAGCCAGCTCCTGAGACGTTCTTCCCCACCTGCATAATGGAAGGAGCATCAGAAGGCTGCAGGGACCATGCTCTGTACCTGCACACCTGGGGTTTCCCATCAGATGATGTTTTGGGCTGTTGCTGCTCAGCACTTTAATCAATCTTATCCCAATTTACAGGATGTGCATGCTCTGGAAATCATTCTTTTTGGTTATCCTGCAGAGTTTAAGATCAAGGAGATGAAACCACTTGCCATAATGCCAAAGCTAATACATATTTCTCTAAAAAACACTGATTTATATTTGCTGAATGTCTGACTTCAACAACAGAGAATGCTTGTTGTATTTCATTCAATAATGTGCATCAGTACTCCATAGAGTTTATGCTGGATGAAGAGAACCGTCATCATGGCCAGAAGTTTTGGAACAATCAGGTTGTCCTGACTGACATAGTATAACTTCAGCAGCAGATGAATGTTAGGGAAAAAAATCTAATCATCTATTGAACAGCAGCTGAAGTGAAAGAGCTTTTTCCTCTCTCGTTATTGGTTCTTTGGTTCTTCTCTAACAAATGGACAGATCAATAAAAATATTTAAGTGAATTTTGATCACTGAAATGGGTGAATCATTTGTTTCTAATCCAGTTGTACAAAAAGAAGCATTAATTTCTGATTTCTTCTATTCTTTTTACTGCTGTTTTTCAAATTGAAATGGACAAATCTTAAAAGAGCAGACTGTGCTAAATTCAGAGGATCGCAAGAAGGCCAGTTGAAGGCTTGTCTACCTCTGGACAAAACTGAACCAGTTTAAATGTTCTGTATTTCCAAATAAGTGGAACAAATGAGAGCTTAAGGGATGAAAATGTAGCACAAATAGTGCAGGAACAGCCACAGTCCTGGGTCAGAGTGGCGAGCTTCAGGAAATCCGCTACTTTAGGTAGAAGTCCTTTTTCTGAGAGCTTCATTTGCTGTGTGGTAGCTTCTTACAGCAATTCTTTAATTTTTTGGTGATGATAAGATAGTTGAGGGGGAGTAGGTAAAACAGCCATGTGATAGCAGGCAAACCATCTCTCAGTGACCAGTGAGCAAGTGTCTAGACTTGACCCTTCCAGCCAGCCCCATCAGAGTCATTTTAACACCTTATGTTTAAGGTTGGGATTAATGACAATGTGGAACGGATATTTCATTTAGAAATGTCAGAATGTGGGTGTGTTTGTGTATGGATGTGTTTAACACTTCTTTTTCAGTGTGGGTCAGGAAGGGTGAAGACATGAATCTAATAAGAGTTTTCCTTTTGCTAGAATGGATCGCATCAAAGCCAGGCAGCAAAAATACAAAAAGGGTAAAGAGAGGATGCTAAGCATGACCCAGGAGTCCTCAGAGGGGCCAGAGATTCGAAAGGTTTCTGAAGAAGATGACGAAGGTACCATTAGCTATTGTACCGTAATTGCAGTTGAGTGCTAAGGACCTAAGAGACCTAATAGTTGGACAAGTGATAAATTGCTATTCAAAACTGTCAGCGTGTAACAGAGTTGTTAGCTGAGTATCAGCATGGAGCTCAATTTAGCCCCAAAGTTCTAGGATTCTTTACTGCAAGAAGGTTTAGAGAAAATGTTTTGCTTTGAGGTTACTTTTGGGTAACTTTAGGTTGTTGGCAAAGAGCTGAATAGCAGCAGAGGTTTGTTTTGAGCAAAGTCATTACCTGTAAACCACAGGGTTACAAATAGGTAGCATCCATGTTTTTCTAGCAACATTTTATGGATGTTGTGATGTTTTTCAGTCACTAAAAATGTTTATGTACTTTTATATCGTTTTTTAAAACATGGGAACAGATAAAATGCTACCCATCTAGTGCCACATCTCTAGTATTGACTTGGGATGGTCACTTACTGGATTTAAAAACTTTGGAGCCTGAAATGTAATGGGATTTGAGAGGAGGGAAAATATTTTCTTGAAATTACAGTCAGCTGTGACTGTATGTTTTAAGACACAGAACTTACCTTTTTTAGCTGTTTGAGAGTAGAATGCTGTTTTAACTGCTGCATAAACCAGAGTAGAGTATTTGTTTAGTGGCCATGCTTCAGAATGATTTTAATATTGAATGCATTCAGTGATCTGACAGCTGATGTGCTCATTAAATCTTAGCTCTTTTGAGAGAAATTAAAAATTATTAACCAGTGTAAGAAACATGTTTCTCATTTTGTAAAATTAATATTTGGACATATTTTATTTTAGGAGAAGCAGACAAAGAGAAAGCCAAGGGCAAAAAAAAGCTGTGGTGGCGGCCTTGGGTTGATCATGCTTCCAGTAGGTTTTCTCAATCATCTTACAAATATGTGGATTTAACCCTTATATCCTTGACCAGAATGAAGGCATTTCCATGATGTGTTTGTTTTATGCCTGATTTTATGATTGTGACTTGATAGAAGGCTTGGGTTTTTTCAACAAATGATTTCTACTTCCAAATCTTCAAGTAGTGAGTTTAACCATATTTTGAACTTCACTGTGTTGGAAGCATAGCTAGCTCATGATTCTTTGGGCTTTCTTAGAAAAATATCAAATCAGATAAACATTTGCCAAAAAAAAAGAAAACCTATTGTGGCCTCAAAAGTCTCAACTCTCCCCTGCTGCAAAGCACAATATATTTAAAAATGTGAAGGTGAAGGTTTGCCAATGCGTTCTAAGATTAGTCATAATTTCTTTTTCATATACACACATCATACATCTTTTTTTATGGTTCATCAGTCATTCCAGTGTCAGCTGTAGAAATCTGAGTACCACAGTAAGGCAGCAAGACTATTCCCAGAACTAGGCTGTGTAAAGCTCAGCTGAATAGCTCTGATCACACTTTAAGGTACTGTTGTTGACAGTTGTTTTGTTATATCCATTTTTTTGTTGTTGTTTACCTGAGAGCAAAAGTATGTTCAGCCTTGTGTGCAAGAAATAATTAACCTGTGTCACTCATATCATTGTTGCATTATGATATTTTAATTTGGTTTTAGCCATATGATAGAGTTCTTGCCTACATTATGGACTGGGTAAAACAAGAAAACTGGATCTTTGTTGAAGGAAATCAGACAGGAACTGTTTAAAAACCTCTGAATATTTAAAAAATATTAAGTGTATAGCATTGATAAGAGTTACATATCAGTGTCTATACTATGCCTGGCCATTTACTTCAAAAGAGTTACTCCAAGCAATATTTTTACATGCTACATGTCTACATGCTACTTCATTTACCTATGTGTAACTGGTTTTTTTTATCCTGGCATATCTGTTTGCCAAGAGCATTTAACAGAACGTCGCATGCTTATTTCTATCAAGTCACAAGTGAACTGTGCCTCTGTTTTTATTTTTCTAAAGGGCACACTGCCACTTTAGAGAGACCTATCCCTTTTCAGAAATCTTATGAAAATAAACCTCTTTCCCTGTAGTTTCATTAAGAACAGCAACAACAATAGAGATCACAACTATAATCTGTGAGTTTTTACTGTAGAATTTCAAACTATGGTGATTTTGAAGGAATGGGATATGGTCTCTATTTCTATTCACCACCAGTTTTGTAACAAGAACTGTTCAAAGAGAGGCATTGACTTTGGCTTTTACTTATTTCACCCTCATTATTTAATGTTATTAGGTGGCAACTTGTGTTTTGGTATTTAAACAGTGAGCATTCTTGAAATCATTTACTGCAATAATGCAAAACCTTGTGGGAAACATCATAGGTTCTGATCCTGCAAACAGAGGTTGCTTGCCATGTGGCTTGCGTCCACAGTCCCTGAACCATGGCACTTATAGCAGGTGTTCACAGGCATACAAGCTAGAAACAGGCTGAGGTTCCCCATCTATTTGTTTCGAATCATGGTGCTGTAACTCTGCAGCATTCTGCTGCATGTGGCCTTTTCTCTCTGTAAATGGGTTTGTGGCTGTGGCTCTATGTTTCTATATGTTGAGGTCACTGAAGCTCAAAGTTTTATGCCAATTCTGATATAATTTTATTCTACAGAAAAATACCTTATTTTGTATGTCATAAGAATTAAAACACAGCCATGTTTGGGTCTGATTAGAACAGATGGGAAGCATCAGTGAAGATCTCATTGACTTTCACTCGTGCTCTCCCTTGCAGGGAGGTATGGTTCCTCCTGCGCTTGTGGGTTACATATGGAGCCCCAGAAAGATCAGCAGTACTTAGGGCCACATTTTTCAAGGTCCTCAGCTTCTCCTGGGGCACAGAGTTGTGTCTGATGAACTGCAAAAAATGTTGCTCACAGTTGTCCTGGGGACTTCTTTCCTCTGGGGACAATCAGATGATGGCTCCTCCATTGCATTTCCCAAGGAAAGCCTGCAAGTCCCTTTTTCTCAGCAGGGGAACGTCACATTTTATAGCAGGAGAAGGGGACCCCAAGTCCAGTCTAGCCATGAATTGTCTTACTAGTAAAATCTGGTCTATTTAGTAATCACTGTACGTGACTAACACACTTGTTATTCCATTTTGATGTGTGCAAGAATGCATTATTGCTTTTCAATCATACCTCCCTCTTTAGTCGCAAAAGGGACGGAACTACTACATTAATGTCCCCTCAGATACATATTAACCTAAACATTTGGGAGAATGTAGATTTGTTTTCTGCCAGCTCAGGCGTCCCAAGCCTGACCAGGTGCTACTCTGAGATTTGCACTGCAGTAGAGAATCAGACCTTATCCTGCCGATTTTCTGTGTGGCCAAATTCTGTTGCCGATAAAAAGATGCTTTTTATGAAAGAGAACCAGAGACTACTGTCCCTTAAAAACATTCATCTCTTTAATGCATTTTGCATGGGCATTCTTAGAAGGCCCTGTACCAAATAATTTGCTTGATTCAATATTTTCCAAACTTTCTTTTCACCCCAGTTCAACAATCAGAGCTGCTGAGGTGGACTCTCTGTCCCTCTGCAGGGTGTGCATTGATGTTAAAAGTCATAACTAGGCTCATGAGGCACAAAATTCCCTCTGTGAGGTAGTTTTACATGCTGAAGTTATGATCCCAAAGAGTTCTGGCAAATTTCACAGTCTGCTTACCCTGAGGTTTCCAGAGTAGTTATGTGCGGTCATCTGTGCACAGAAGATCTGTGTCGAATTCAAGGTATGATTGAATTAAAGCAATTGTTACTTTTCCAGAAACTTATAATGAGGGTTAAATATAATTTTTCAATATAAATATGTATCGCTCTGTATATCCAGAGCGTGTGACATTTCATCTAAGTAACTGTTCCTTTAAATATTTCACCTTAAATGTGGAAATTATTTACCAGTTTTCACTGCTGAATGTAATGCTGTGATTTTGATTTTTCTCTGGCTCATTACCTTATTTTTCATTTATTTTGTTTCCCTTGTTCATTCATGTAGGCCTGTTACCATCTGAGAAATAAAAACATTGCTTCTGTTCAAGGATATAAGGCCTAGCTTATTCACTGTGCATCTTTACTGTATCAAGGTTTCAGAATTTTTCTGAATCCATGGGCAAAAAATTGAAACTCATTTGCAGTCATGCTAATAGAATCCAAGTTACTTGTTTTAAACAAACCAAGGTTTTCCATTACCTCATCAAAGCATAAATGTTTGAAGAAAGCATCAACTAATACCGTCCTGTTCCATAGTTTAAAGGATGCCTCAACATTTTAAAGAGAAGTTCTGTATTTTTTGTCCAGTGTAAATTAATTTACTTAACCTGCTGGGCTTTTTTTACTCCCTCCAATAACCATCAGTTCTCAATTAATTTAGACTTAACTGACATTTTTTTCTAAACAAATGTAACCAAGTGACTTGATACACTTCAAGCTTTTCCTTTACATTTTCTTCTCACTGTGATATTTTCCTTAGTTTTTGTATAGTTCTCATTCATGCCCAAAGTATTGCAGACTGACATCAAATACATTGCCTGAGACCTTTTCAGCGTTCTCTTCTCCTCTATTTTCACCTCTCCTGGTTATGAATTTTTAAATGACTGTCTGGCTGCTCATAGGTCTTGGGGCAGTTGGGAATAGAACTTTTCAGAGAAATAAGAAAATATTTTGTTTCACTTAGTGGTCAGAAGTGGAAATTATTATTTGTTTGAGACGGACAGTGAAGAGGAAGAGGAAGAGGAGAAAAAAGAAGAGGAAGAGCCTCGAAAGAAATCTGCATTTCAGGTATTTCATTGTAATTTGCTTTCTAGTTAACGTCTGGGAAGAAATGTAGGCTTCTGATAACACACATGTTAAAAGCAGCCAATGCATCCAAAGTAGACCTGAAATGCATTCTTGTTTCTGCTGATTTTTTTTAAAATTGGTGGCAACATTTTATTCAGGTATGCTGGTATGAAGCACAGAGATTTTAAAGAGTTCTAAACTTGAGGTCAGAAGATAAGAAGATTCTTTCTTTTTCTCTGGCTTTTGGTTTTATTGTTTGTTTGGTCTTATTTTTTAAAGCTCAGACCTGAAACCATTAAACCGAGGATGGACGATCTGATCTTTATTACAAAATTCTGGCCAGACATCCTGTATAGGTGGCCAGTTCTGCAGTATGTGCAAGATGTTGGATGGCTATATTTAGGAGATAAGATGTATAGAACATGAAATCTGTTTTGTCTATGAAAAGCTGCTTCATCTTTTGGTCATCATACCTTATTTGCCTTCCATCACCCTGCACACAGTCTTTAAAGTACTAACAATGTGAACTTCTTTTGTGCAATCATCACTTCAAGGTTAACTTAGAGGTTTTATTTATTAGAGAATGCAGGCACTTAAGAGTCATCATGTTGAAATTTTGTGAACATCACAAATGATTTCTTTTCATATTGGAGTCTATGAATGTAAATGCATTCGTAATACTCTAGATATAGTCACTCAGTAGATACTTTTAATTAATATTTTCTTGTTTTCTACTAATTGCTCTTGCTTTGTCCTTCTTTATAGAGAGCTATTGGAAAATTTGCTTCAGCCATTTTAGCCTTGCCAAAGTCTGTCATTAAACTACCCAAAACTATTCTTCAGTATTTAATCAAAGCAGCAAAGGTACTTGACATTTTGCCAGTGCTCAGTATGTGACCCATCCCATAGTTCCTGATGTAATGTATACCTCTCTCCTTGTCTGCATTTTTTCTCTTATATAAATGATACAAGAAATTATTAACAGCCAAAACTTCATTCCTATTAAATGCAGTAGATTTAATTTCATACTTTTGGAGTGGTCAAGCCACAAGAAAAATGGTCTATTTTTAAGTGCAACCCTGGAGACAAAATGCAGACCTAAATCCTCATTTTCTTCTGATACTGCTAGATGGTTACATCAAGTTGCATGTATCTTATGGATGCTATGGTAACGGATCTCAGAAAGCTGGTAAAAATTTGTAAAATACATATTTTGCTCTAAACTCCTTTATACCTCACTACTTATGTGACCTTCATCATCAAAAAAAAAAATTGTGCATCTTTCTTGTCTTCCTTGAATACATTCAGCCTATTTTTGAACACTGCGTAACATTTTACACTCCATATATGTAGCATGATATTTTTAAGGAGTGAGTGTTACAGATTGAGTGTACCAGGTCCAAAGCCTAAAAGATACTGCCTTTAAAGTTTGTCCAGTAGTAAAAGTCTAAAGAATACATATGTACACACCCAGTCAGATCTTAAAATATCCGCTGTATCACATAAGAAGTTAGATTAAATTTATTAATCAAGTGCCCTTTCTTCATTCTAATCTTCTACCCTCTTCCAAGTCTGCCTCTTACCTCTAACCTCTTTATCCACACTATGACGGTAGCTAGAATAGAGTTTCTCAGCCAACTGTTCCATAGCAGATGCTGACAGTTTCTAACTTTCAGTATATAATGTGGTTCACTTAAGTATCACCATTACATAGAATCACAGAATGTTAGGGGTTGGAAGGGACCTCAAAAGATCATCTAGTCCAACTGCACTGCCAGAGCAGGATCACCTAGATTAGGTCACACAGGACAGTATCCAGACAGGTTTTGAATGTGTCCAGAGAAGGAGACTCCACAGTCTCTCTGGGCAGCCTGTCCCAGTGCTCTGTCACCCTCACAGTGAAAAGGCTTCTCCTTATGTTTACATGGAACCTCCTATGCTGCAGCTTGTACCCATTGCCCCTTGTCCTATCACTGACTGATGTATAAAAAATAATGTAGAAACCTTGAGAGATTTAGAAGAGGACCTTTGTATCAACAGTATCAAAATAATTTCCTCTCCATTGTTGTATACATTCACAAAACAGAATTTTAAATTCATTTAAAGTCAGTTTGACAGGTTTGGGTTGGGTTTTTTTAAACTGCTTTTAATTTTCCAAAGGAATTTGTGTATGCAATTTTTAAAACCAGAAATAAACCAAAATGAAATTTTACCATTCCATTCCAGCTTCACTGAGATACACATGGTGGTGTCATGGTCTGCATGTTTGTCTTGTGAAGTAACGGAGCTGTTTTGTTACTGTGCTTTCTTCTCACTCTTATGCCTGCATCTGTGTGCTTCCCTGCCTTGTCTCTGTTACCAGACTGTGTTGCTTAGAAATAGAAGATAATGACATGCCAATTGAAGATGATTACCATTTTTCAATGAAAAACATACGAAGAACAAAAGAACATCTTTTGTCCTAAAAAGTCATGGAGAAGATACTTTAGTGTCTGTTATTTAAATTTTACGTCATAAAAGGAAAAAAGATATAAGTGTTACTGCTGCTTTTTTCTGTATCCTTCCTTCACAGCTAGAGCAGTACTATGCAAAGAATCACTTCCTTTTTTTCTTTATTTTGGGGTTTTTTTTCCACATTTATAAATGTTTTGGGCCAATTCCATGCTTCATGTAGTCATCCAGGTCAACAGACTGTTGATCTGAGTGCTATGAGCAGGATTTGGCCCCAGAAAATCCCTTTTTTATATATAGGTAAGTATTACTGTCTTCGTTTTACAACTGGAAAAACAGTAGTAGAAGGTTTTATAAGTAACTTATCTGAAGCAAGAAAGGGAGCCATTGTTGAAATCAGGATGAAATCTGAGGAATTCCTGACTGCCAGGTTTGGGACTGTGCATAGATAACAAACCTATAAATGTTCCACTGGGATCTGCAACAGGGAGAAAAAAATACCTGAAGTATGAAAACTGTACAATCACAAATACTTGTGCTGAGATATTACTGCATCTTTTGATGCTTTCCTTAGAGGATTGCAGCACTTTCTCTTAAAGATTCCATTACTCTGCACATTGCCTATAAAATGATAAAGTAGAAATAGGGAATTAAAAGGAGAGATTCAGGTGAAGTAACCCATATGCACAACAGGGTATTAATTCCCAAAGTTCAGAGCATGAATTTTTGTGGGCACTAATGAAACCTGGTTCACCCACAAGTGTTTTTACATTTGGTTTTATGCTCACAAAAATAGCACATGAAAACTCAGCAGATCTGCAGGGGAGGTGTTTGACTTGGGATTCAAAATGTTTCCTTATCCCTGCAGTTCTGAATACATTTACTCAAATTATATAGTCCTGCTTGTGGCTTATTCTATGGCTTACTCTCAAAACATGAAGAACCTTGAAAATAAATGAGTTTGTTCCTTCTAGTTTGTTTATCAGGCCTGGATTACTGACCCTAAAACAGCCCTTCGACAGAGGCGCAAATTGAAGAAAAGCTTTGGGAAAGAGGAGAAGCGAAGGCGAAAAGGATCTGGGGATGGTACGTGGTCTTCTGTATTTCAAAACAAATCTGCTGTTAACTAGACTGCCTGTTGTTCCTGGGAGTGAAAGGCAGCCGACAAGTGCTCTCAGTCCTGACTAGAACCTGGGAAAATGAGTTTGCCTTTGGCTGGCTGTCCCTGCCTGCTCAGCCCATGACACAGCCAGCTGCAGCTATCTCCTTGTGTTCTGCACAGTGCCACTGAGGGAGGAGAGAAGGAGAAGAGGGGCTATATGTGTTTCATACGTGAGTTTCAAGATACACACCCAGAACTATGGCCAAATAGGAAGACTCAACACATTGCAGAAAACCAGCTATATGAAAACATTCGTGGAAGTAGAGTACTTGCAAGAGACAGCCATAACCCTGTAAAGGCGTAACTATAAAGCAAATAACCTGGTAGTTAACAGCATTTCTCCTATGAGAGTGTAAATGCCAGGTGTTTGGCCAGAATCAGGCAGAGCAAGAACATTACCCTTTCAGTCCCTCACCTCCTTAAAAGGGTTTCTCTTACTCTCCAGGTTTTTCTAGGGTTGCTCAAAGTCTCTCATTTTGTTGATAAAGTCATGTGTGTTCCCGAGGAAGGTTTTTGCATGTGACAGATTTATGTTTTGTGTTGAAGAACTATTTCATGAGGAAATTCCTGAAGAGATGTAGTTCAAGTGGAGCTGTAAGAAAAATTCAATTAAATAGCCACTTACTATTTCTTTTTGCCACATTTCCTATACTGTTCCTTAAAGAAGCTGGAGTTGATGCATGGGGAAGAATATCAAGAAATGTTTTTCACTTTCCATCCTGTACTGATTGTGGAACCCAAATATTCATGAACTCCTAAATTCACAGTGAATTAAGCAGGTAGCAAAAGGAAAACATACAAATGTTAATTGGGTTCTACTAGTACTGTAAAATCATTCATGCCTCTGACAGAACCAGTTTATAAGTCGTTCATATCTCTTCATCTTTTGCTACTTTTTTAAACAAGAAAAGAAAACAGAAATTCAGAAGCTTTTCTGGTCAGTATAGATGGGAAAGAGAGGGGCCCCCTCTGGCTGAATCAGCCGAACTTCTCCATTTGGCATCTTCACCTGTCAAAAAGAGGGATCTTTATAATTTGACTGCTGCCACTGAAGCTGTAGCTGCCGGTATTAGATACTAGAAGAAGGAGAGTTACCTACCTGTCTTTCAATTCTGCCTGTGACTGTATATCACTCTTCTGCTACAGGCCTGAAGAAAAGCACCTGGTAGTTTCAAAACAACTTTGCTGCTTCATTGCAACTTGAAAGTCCCACTCAATTTATTCAGGTTTGCTGGGTCAGAGGCAGGAGAATAACAGAGCACTGTCCAGGTTGCCCTTTGTGGAAGCTGGAGAAATTGGGTGGATTTCAGATTGCATGTTAAAAAATATTGTTCAGTGAAAGAGTGGTCAGGCATTGGAACAGGCTGCCCAGGGAGGAGGTGATCACCATTCCTAGTGTAGACATGGCACTCCTGGACATGGTTTAGTTGACATGGTGGTATTGGACAGATGATTGGACTTGAGGATCACAGAGGTCTTTTCCAACCTGGCAGGTTCTGTGAATCTATGACTATGATTATAAATGAGACCAAGCCATGATCTTGCTCAGCAGCCTATCTAGTAAGAAAATACCACTGCAACTTACATGCACACCTTCCCTGAAAGGGTTGTCCTTTCCCTTGAGACCTTTAGAAATGGAAATGTGCCTTCTGTTACAGTGGTAGGTGAGGAATCATCACTACTGCCTAGTAACCATAACATTTTCCAGCTTGAATGGCATTTACAGTTTCCCTCATTGTTTTCAATAGGTGGTACTGATGCAGACTGTGAAGACAGCGAAGAGGAACCTGTCAAGAAGAAATCTGATGGACCAGGTATGAAGGCAGAAAGGTTTCTCTGCTGTTACAATGCAATTGTAGCCAGTGGCATAACAGCATATGGTAGAGACAGTGTTGCAGTTATCTCAGGCTTGTGTGAAAGCTGTAAAATCCATTCTAACCTGCACAGTGAGAACTTCTTAACTACTTTCAGGATTCAAATTGCCAGGTTTCTAAGTCCTGAGTATAAGAACTTCTACTCCTTGAGTATTAGCTACTGCACTCATTCTCTACACACTTTAGTAAATACACCTGCAAGCTCAGACTCGATCACTTGCTGTATATTTTACTTACAAAACAACTTACACCTAAGCTTAGCTTCCAGTCTTGATTGCGTACAGCCCTATATTAAAATCTTCATTGATTTTGAGTGTCTGAAATGTTATTAGTAGCATAAAGACTGTGCCTTTTTCAGTGTGCATTAAGATTTGTTTGTGTGGTGCACACCCCAATCAGCAAGGTGCAAATATCTCCTCTAAAAAATGGGATTTTCCCCATCTTACCCATTCTTATTCATAATCAGATTTTAAAATGCTCTGCACAAGAGAAGAAATGCCTACAGTTTGCAAGATCTTGCCCTTATTGAAAGTTTTCCTACAAAGAAGTGTAATGGATCATAACTCTCTAAGCTTGGGTCTTTGTTTCTAACTGGAGTAAAAGAAGAAAAAATACTCTGCTCTTCAGTAAGTCTTCATGGTGGCTTACCTTGAGTGAGACTTTGTCATCAAATCTGTTTTTCTTCTCTATTTAAAATAGGTTCCCACAGTTCCAGTTAGAATTGTATCCCTGAGTGAGCCACAGGGTAGATGTTACAAGGATGTGGGAGATGTTATTTCTTTTGGTGGTGTTTTGGGGACCCTTTTATTTATTACTTACTGGCGATGCAGTTACATGTGTTAAAACATGGAAGTGAATCACTCATACACATCTCTACTGTTGGTAGTACACAGGAGTTAGAGAAAGAGGAGGTTTAAAATAATTTTGTATTAGTTAGTTTAAGGTGCTTTATATTTTCTTTGAAATACATTGACCATTCCGAGGTAAAATTTGTTAAAAGTGTTGGTTGGGAAAAACCAAACAGTAACTGTTCTGAAGGATTAGTATCATTATTAACCTTGCTTCAAATCCTGTCTCACACTCACAGGCAGAGAGAAGCCTTCTCTGCATTTGACCCTTCAGGTTAGAATAACAGTCTCTGCAGAAAATAAATATTTGCTTCCCTTTTTGAAGACGCTTAGATGCAATCGATCCCCAAAAGATTACTTTTTAAAAGTTTTGGAGAACAACAAAGCTGCCAGAACAGCTACTACATCATTAAAAATGTATGCTAAATCACCTCTATCCCAGAGAAAAATGACCTTTCAGATTAGACTGGAAGTGCTTGGCAAAGCACAGTGGTATGACTGTGGCATGCCAGGGGTGGGCAATGATAAAGATCATTTAAACCTGAGCTCTGTGATTCTTCTGCAGTCAGTAGCAGAAATTATATACTGGTGAGGAAGAGTGTGGGGTTAAAAAAATTGTATATTGTACATTTCTATATATAAGTGCTACATTTTCTTTTAATCTATGCATAATATTCATAATTCATATCCGGAATTCAGAGGAAATGGATGCTTCTTGAAGTAGATACATCCTTATATTTAATTTCCAAGGGCGAGATTTCCTTAGCTGCAAGACCTGCATGCTGACATGTGGGTGAATAAAACTTAAGTTGATAAAACATAAGATATCTCCAATTCTAATTGACATAGAAAAGACCTGAAAGAAAAAAAAAAAAAAAAGAGGGCAAAATATTTCAGAAATAGTTATATGACCAAGTGAAAGGGACTAAATGTTCTTATGTTCAGAGACGCTGGAGCAGTTCCATGGCACTGTCCAGGTAAATGGTACATGTGGCCATTTCAGCATCACTTTACAGGATTGTACCACAAATGGGGTTTTTTTCCTTAGTTTCTCTCCACACATATGTGCCTGTACACCCCTGCCTGCACACCCAGAGACACATGCACGTTGCCTCGTAGGAGGACTTTTGCTTTATTGTAGGTTCACCTTTCCATTCTTTGTAAGGTACAAATATGCACTCCACAAAGTTTTGCATGCCATCTTGTGGTACAGCTAAGAAATGAGTTGTGGAAAGCATCATGCTTTTAGCACACAGGTTTGCTCCTTAGTGTCTGCTTCAAAGATTTTGTCCATGCATGGCATATTATTTGCAGTTTTTTATTATTTCTTAGGCTGGTTACTCTGACATTGATCTTTAGAATTAGTACTCTGGCATTTGCAACCTGACAGGGACAACTAGCTCAGGAACTGACTAGATGGAAAATTTTTTTAGTATTTGTACAGAACTATATAAGAACGGGGAGTGGAAGAAAAATCAACTGGAAGTGCTGCTTTTTGGGTGAGAAGTGCAGTTGCCAATGCTAAAGGAAGTACTGAAATGAGAAATTAACTTGAGACAGCTGCATTGAGCAAAATAAAGCTATTATTGGTATAAAGCCATAAGCCTTCCTCATGGGAGAGTGTACTGCCTTGGGGAAATGGTGCAGCAGTAATGTTTCATAAATAATTTATGTGATTTGTGCTGGTTCAGCTAGTTGATCTGAAATCACCAATGACACAGTGCAGCCTGTTTGAAAAAAGAGAGGTTTTGGAACCAGCAAATGCAAACAGGTGTGTTTAGGTGGTAGGAAAATCGTGAGAGATTCAAAGACTGTTTAGGCAGGTTAGGCTTTCAAACTCAGATGTAAGCAAGGTTGGAGCAGAAAAAGCAAGCTCTGTGCAGAGAGAAATGCACACAAGTGAGTAGATAGGTAAGAGGTTTGGCTCAGCACGCTGGCTGAGCAGCTGTTGAGATCACGTGAGCTGGGGATGTTGAATAGCTCTCAGGAGATGCCCACATCTTTGGGGTTCATTTTGCAGACCTGTGCATACAGCATATCTCTAAGATCAGCGACTGTTTATGTGACTTGTGATTGCAAGACCATGGAGTTACAGGGTGGAAAAGGGATTCCAGATGATAAGCCTAGACATACACGCAGGAAAATGGCCCAGACAGCCAAAAGGCCTCCAGACATCTTCAAATATTCCTTACTGTGACAGGGTCTTGCAGCCTGGATTATTATTATTATTATTATTAGACAACAAAGGAAAAATGAATCTAAGACTAAGCAGAAATACATTGAAAGATATTTGCCTTCATTAACTTTGTTGCTTTTCCTCTGCCTTAGATAACATCATCAAGAGGATATTTAATATCTTGAAGTTCACTTGGGTCCTTTTCCTGGCAACACTAGACAGTTTTACAGCTTGGCTTAATTCCATCTCAAGAGAACACATCGATATCTCTACTGTGCTAAGAATCGAGCGCTGTATGCTGACCAGGGAGATTAAGAAGGTAACGCCTTTGGTCTTTTTTGTCTGCTAATACCATTCCCAGCTCAGTGGAAAATGGAAGGTTGTCTTTTCAGATCCCTCTGTTAAGGAGAAAAATTATAACTATCTCACATGTATATCTTAAAAATACATCTGGAGTCTTTCACTGCTTGCTGTTTTATAAAAATCTAACTAAGAAATTACTTGATTTATTATCTGCACACAGAAAAAATATTGGAAACGTAATTTTGGGAGGTTGCTGTAAGGATTTGGCTGAAACTCTCTGGTGATAGAGTGTGATTTTAAGAGGACAAGATAGATTCAAATAGAGAGAAGGCATGGCATTTTAAGCAGCTCAAAAACTACCTCAGTCTGCATATTTCTGTCATATTGCAGACCAACTTGCCTTGGAAATGACTGGAAACATACAGGTATAATTTTCTGCATTCACAATGAAGCTATGTAGCCCTCCAAAAACTAATTATATATTAGTAAAACCCATTATTATCAAAGATTAACATTGATAGTGTAACAGAAATGTATTTGGATCTTCAATATGCAAGTAGGCGATACCTTGAAGTTGGATGAAGCTCTCTTTGTAAGCACAGGTATTTTTACATATGTCACCAGCTCCCAAACTCTTTCTGTAAACTTGGCATAGAAGCCTCATTTTTAGTTCTTTCCAGACTTTATTAAAAGCTGCAGACTGTCTCAGAGACGAATAGGTCAAAAAGGTCAACAACATGTTAGTTCTCTTGACCTTAATAAAGCGCTGTACTACCTGGCCAGTGTCAATGTCTGCTGGTACAATAAGCAGGCAGCTCACTATCCCACAGGTTCGAGAGGATGGCTGTCCTGGTCAGGGGGAATCTGGCCAGGAGGCACTGAGCATGAAGAGAGGGCTGCTTCAGTGGTAGTGTTTAGTTGCCATTATTTTCCCCAAGGTGTCGAGTAGTAAGTGGATGGTAATGTTGGCATCCAGAAGATCCTACAATACAGAACTCTGTAGCGTCATTCCATGTGGTATGTTTAAAAGTACTTCCTCTTGAAAATTTTAAACCTGCTTCCTGATCATTTTGGGGTCTCCTTAGATCAGAGATGTATTCTGTTTTCCTCTACTATTCATGATTGCAAAAATCTGCATGGAGTCTTCTCCTCAATCATTCTTTTCAAAATTAAAAAGTTCCTTTCTTTTTTGCATCTCTTCACATGGAATCCAGACAGTGTCTCTGATCATTGTCCTTCTTCATACTATTTCCAGTTTTAATATTGCCTTATTAGAAGTGAATGACCAGAACTAGACACTTTTCAAGCTGCGGGTGAACTACAGGTTATAGAGAAGTATGATGTGTTTTCTTTTGCTTTCCTACTAAGATCTAACAGTCAAGCTACTTTAATTTTTAGTGAAAGCTGCCTATTTTCAGGTGTCTGTACACTCTGAGTCCAAGATGTTTGAGGCTAACATAAGCTGGCATAAAGCCTGTCATGCATATACAGATTGGGTTATTTTTCCCGTTGCCTTTCTTGCCATTTTTTTACCAAGTCATTCTGTTTTATAAAGTTCTTCATTAGTACTTCAGTAAACTTTACACTGGAATATCCCAGATTATTTTTTTTTCATCTGCAAACTTTATCACATCACTCTTTTCCTCCTTACACACATTATTTCTGAATATGCTGGACAGCAAAACTCCTTGGGGGAACCAGTCAGTGACCTTCTTCCTTTGTAAAGAAAATGATTTGTTTGTGGCCTTTGTCTCCACTCTTCTAACAGAGGATAAGACAAATACTCTGCTTTCATAGAATCACAGAAAGGTTTGGGTTGGAAGGGAAGTCAAAGATCATCTAGTTCCAACTCCCTGCCACGGGCAGGGACACCTTCCACCAGACCAGGTTGCCCAAAGCCCCATCCAGCCTGGCCTTGAACACTGCCAGGGAGGGGGCAGCCACAGCTTCTCTCCGCAAGTTCTTTCAATGCCTCACAGTGAAGAATTTCTTCCTGTTATCTAAGCTAAACCTACCCTTCCTCATCTTAAAGCTGTTATTCCTTGTAAACAGTCCCTATCCAGCTGTGGGCCCATTCAGGTGCTGGAAGGCTGCTGGAAGGTGTCCCCACAGCCTTCTCTTCTCCAGGCTGAACTAGCCTGACTCTCTCAGACTGTCTTCATAGGAGAGGTGCTCCAGCCCTTCAATCATCTTTGTGGCTCTCCTCTGGCTTCCCTCCATCAGCTTAGTAACTTTCTTTTACAGGAGGGGGACGCCAGAGACTTTATTTCATGAACACTTAATTTCTTATGAGGATTTCTCAGGATCACTCATGAAGCCATGTTTTATGATTGCTGGTACCTTCTCTCTCCCTGGCACTGTTTGGTCTGTAGGTTTCTGCAGTCCTCTTGGGTGAGCACCTTCCACTCAGTGCTCATTTTATTGTTTTGTTCTCAGGTTTGTGTTTTATAAAATAATTACTTCAGTCATTCCATGGGATTCAAGTTATTCCATTGGGAATGTTGGTGACTTTTTCTGCAGCGAAGAGGAATGCAAAAAATGCAGTTGTCTTTTCGTCCTGTAGTCATAACTCCCTTACACATCTTGATGCCTTGATCACCTTTTGATTCTCTGGCTTTCTGGTAGGAGATTCTTATGATATTCTTGAAAATCTTTTTTGCTATCAGGTTTTCTTCCTTTTTTTTATTTTTTATTTTAGCAAGTTATTCCTTGGGTTCTGTTCTGGTCTAATTTGCTGGAGTATTACATTGAACTCTATAGAGTTCACTCTTGTTTGTTTTTCCTCGTGACTTTCACTTTTTGAAGGATGCCTTCTTGCTTCTTCCTCCTGGTCTTTTCCATTCTGGTGACTTGTGTATGTGTGGGCATGCAGGCTCTTTCATGACATTTACCTGTTCTACATATTTGAAAATCAGCTTGAGGTTTTGCACGTTATTGTTGTGATGACACCTTTTGTAATCTTCCTTAATATTTAACAGGCACTAGTTCACTCCTGGTTTGATGGTCAAAAACTGAGCCTTCATGTTATACTTCGGCAATATTAGTTGGTTCAAGTCCACCCACACAGACTGTGGTAGGCCTGGCATAGTCAATTTACTTAATTTATTAGACTTTATGCTTTTTGATCCATACTACCTCTTCTTCAAACTGTCTTTCATTCCATCCTTTCTATAACATTTGTAGTTTGATATTACAGCATTGTAGTGATACTCCTTTTTGCCCTGACTCTCACAAGTCCCTGCTATTTCAGCATCCTCGTTGAAAATGACATGATTCTCTCTCACTGCCCTCGAGTTTTGAGAGTTTTAACGTTTATGGAGAAGCCACACTAGATGCCTTTCTGTGGCCATAAGTTATTTGGGGCCTTATTTTGATCATTCTTTGCTACTTCTCACCTCGATTGTACAGCATTTCTTATATTTTTGTTCCTGATAGATTTATTTATTTCAGTTTCCTGTTGCCAGCAGCCTGATGCTATTTTGATTACAGTAGAGCCTATAGGTCCTTGCATTGGCTGATATATCCTGCTTCAATCCTAAATCTTCTGGAGTGATTTCTCAAAGAATTCTTCCTCAGTCAATAGCTTTACATTTAAGGGGTTTTTTTAGAATTTTTTTTCCTCTGTGGGAAATACCAGTACCCTCAAACATGGGAATCATCAATTCCTCTATAGCATCCCCAAGACCCTGTAGCAGCCCCATGTCTGTCATTGCTGCCCAAGAAAGGAGGCTCTTGCTGCAACCATCATGGTGACGTATTTCTTTGTCCAGAGTGGAGTTGGGGACAGTTAACTGATGTATGAAGTTCCTTTGGTCTCTCTTCCAGCTACAGAAGAACCTGACATCAAGTCCTCCATTAGTTGTGTGGGGCACTTTTGCTGTCACAGCTCTTGTCCTTTATCCTAGGCCTACAGCTGAGCTAGGGCACAGTGTGTGCCATAATTTCAGAGGCAAGCTGTCATAATGGCACAAACATTTATTGCAGCTGAAGCACCACATCTTCTATATGAACAAACCTAATTTAAAAAATGAGTTTGTTCAGATTTTGTTCAGATTTTATTCTTAAGATTTTTTTTACAAAACTTCAGATTTTGAAAATTTTAGATTTGGGACAGTGTAGAGAACCAGAGTTTAAATACTAGTGACTAGTAAAATTAGTAAAGGGAATGTGGGCATTATTTTAGAGTACTTTTATTATTTTAGCTGGTAAATGTCCTTGCATAAGGCTTCATTGTAAGTCAGAAAAAATTACTATCAAGCTTGTCTCTTAGTGTACCTTCTGAAGTCAATGCCACTGCTAGTGAAATAAGTTCAAAGTGTTTCTGCCTAAGAAGAGGCTATAAAATTCTCAGATTTATTCTTACAATGCACCTTTAGAATTCTGATTGCAAAATCATAGTGAGAAAGACTTGATTCTGGGCCCAGATCTGGGCTGGGTGGTAGGTATTAAAACCATCCTTTCATGAACTTTGATCTTGAAGAGAAATGGTAAAGGTCTTCTGTGTATTTTTCATGGTTTTTCCAGCTGTACCCATGCTCAACGAATACATTCTTATTTTGACACACTAATTAGAATCTATATCAGTTTGTACATGACTGGATTTGTTGGGGGTTTTTTCCTTCTGTTTAAAAAAGCTGCTACTGACCACCATTAAGATGTATGATTGATCTTGGAGTCAGTGAAGCTATCTAAACTACGTATCGCAAAAGTTGCTAGGGTACAGGTTGTGGCAGGGTCCCTGCCCACACCTTATTTTCATTCTGAACCATCTGCAGTCCACCTAATAGAGTATTGTTGGCTAAGTATAGCCTGAAACTGCTCCAGTTTTGCTTTAGAACCCACCACGTCCTGACATGGTGATTTAAAAGTCAAAATCTGACTTGCAGTCTGACAAGTAACTACTAGTGGGAGGTTGTTATTTATAGGAAGCTGTTTGCACAGTCCTCTACCTCTACTCTCTTCCACAGGGAAACGTTCCAACGCGGGAGAGCATCCATATGTATTACCAGAACCACATGATGAAACTTTCTAAGGAGTCAGGACTGGACTCAATTGATAAAAATCCTGGCCAAGTTTCTGGTTTGCAAGCATCTGAAAGAATGGATAGTTTAGATTCGGCAGCTTCTCGTGACAGTATCTCCAGGTATTGATTTACTTTTATTTCATGAAAAATAGAGGGATCATACAGTAGATGTTATTTTAGATAATGTCTAAGTACTGATGAACTTTCTAATCAATGTTGCATCTTCTTTTAGATTTATCCATGCCATTTCAATAGTGAAATCTATGCTATGTTTTACTGTTCCTTTACAGTGGTGCACTCAGTTGTTGCCTTAAGTCCTTTTCCACTGCATGACTACCTCCCTACTTTCTGTTTCCACTAGAATTAGGAGTCACTGACAGGGGTTCTGATCTTGTAAAATAGTAATGGAAAATAAGATCATGCTGAAGATGCTTATGTGATACTGTGTTAAGTATTCAGGCGTGGAGTCTGAGGAACAATTGTTCGTTGTGAATATTTTGTCTTTATGAAATACATTGTTTTCTATTGCCCATGAATAAAAAAAAAAAAAAGGCTTTGCATTGAGAGAGATTCTGGATTTGAGAGAACAAAATTCCCCTCTCTTACACACAGGAGAGAGATCATCTGGAGAGCCTGATTTCCTAACTGCTGTGATTGCAGTCCAGCAGAGCTGCACAGTTTGCAGATCAAATACCCGCATTATTACAGGAAAACCATCTTCCTTATTCTTTTCTGAAGACAGATGCTGTCAAGTTCCTTGCCTAAACTACTGCATGCTCCTGCTGCTCTGTGCACACAGAGGCACCCGCATGCACTTCCTTCTCTTACAGAGATATCCTGTTCCCACCATGTCCCCGGTGTTCTTGACTTTCCAGAGGCTGCAGACATTGCCCAACATGAGGGGGAGAAGGGAGGGTTTAGGAAATCCAGCTGTTTCATAAACAGCTGCATTCTCCTGTTCTTCTCTGAAGAATAAGCAGTACCACATTGTGTTTGATACTCAGCAAACTTTGTCGCTTCTGTGTACAGTAAATTATGCTTAGCTGTTACTAATGACATATGGGTAGAGAGTAGCCAACTGAAAATAATGAGGACTTGTCTTCCTTTCTGATGTTATTGCAAAGCAAGTGTAAGAGAGTGCCTGTGAGTACTATGCTTCAACAAAATATTCACAAATTGCTCCCCAGGGTGGGCAGTGGCCTTTGAGAGGTTTGCTCCAGTAAAAACACCAAATCCGAGCAAATCTTTCTCGGTGGCTAACTACCCAACTAAGCAACACCTTTGTGTTTTGTCTCAAAGTTTTACTGGATTCAGATGACATGAGAAAAATGTAAAGCCAAATTCTCTTACCAGCTCACTTGGAGCCACTTGGATATCTGCAGGGCAGAATTTAATTCCACCAAGATCAGTCTCACTTCAAGAAAGGATAATAATATCAGTCCTGCTTTCATCAAATAGGTTTTGGTCACACTGTTTACTAAAGATAGAAGTTAACATTATTTATAACCATGTTAACAAGAATTTTAAGTAGAAGCAAAGGGAAGCCAATTCCAAAACTAATAATAAAAAAAAGGACAAATTTTCATACTTAACTTCTGCCTTTTCAATGAGATGATACCCAGTGGTGAGCTCACTTATATCTTTTTTTCTCTTCTTTCTTTCTTCCTTCCTTCCCTTCCCCTTCCCCCTCCCCCTCAGAATAACCACCCCTTTATCACCCTGCTTTGAGCATACTTACACGTTTAAAATCTCTTTTCAAACTCAGAGAATGCAGGGATTCTGTGGAGGTGCCTTGCAACAGAAAAAAGTTAGATCTTTCGTATGTGTTGCTGTAATCTCCTTTTCCTCCGAAGATGTCGCAGGACCTATCAACAAAGGAATAGCAGAGGCAAAATCATGACTGATTTCTGTAATCTCAAATTCTCTTTCTGGTAATGAACAAATAGTCTTGCACTGAGAGTATGCACAAATTGTGCACATCTGCTATAATAATAATGACCCGTAATTAGAGGAAGCAAAAAATGAGTCTGTTGATTGAATGATAATGGCATCTGTTTATTGGGGCACCCTTGCATGTCTCTTCCTGGGATTGCAAAAGTGCTTATGACCTTTTTTATAGAAATGTGAAATGTTTTAAACTTCATGTGAGTGATCTTTTTTTTTAATTGCCCAGACAAGAGAAGGGGGCATTTTACATTTCAAAGTCATGATTTCCAGTAAATGTAACAGCAACTAGTTAAATCCTAAGCATCCCTATGATCGTGAACATAGGATTGCAATAGAAATCATTTGGGAAGGGCTAGAGGCTTTCTAACCAGCTTCTTGGTCATCTTTCTTTGGTTGCCCTACCCAAAATCCTGTAATGGGTGTTAGATCCATGAGTAAGGTGGGCATATCTGGAAGTACTCAGGGCAGCAGAAGCACAAAGGCTATTCCATGATAATAATATATATTCCTTAGTACTCAGAACAGGAATTACTGTGGGTATCTGCTCAGTGCTCTAAACACTAGTTTTCCAGAGAGAGCAACCTTCCTGATCAGTTGTAAGAACTGTGAATTTCTCATGAAATTCAGGGCTGCCCCTTGTAAGTCTTTCCAGAGATGTTGCTCTTACCCTAGATAAAGCTCCAAAAGGAGTTTTACAGAGGAGATTTTCTCTTCTGGTAGGGTTCTCATTTATTTTCAGTCATTTTTCTATACAGTAGCTGGAGGTGTAATGACATATTTGTAATCTAATTGTTTGGCTTCTCATTAGGTATAAATACTCTTATGTATCCTAAAGATATAGTGCAAAGTGCACGAGGGTCAGGAGAAGAGACTGATGTTGATCTTTAACAAGCTCTTTGAGAAGCACCACCAGAAGAGATCAGGAGCTAGCATGGTAGAGCATTCGCTGCTCTGTGTTTCCATTTGACTGATGAACTGCTTGTTAGGCTAAACAGTTTGTGAATTTCAGAAACATGGTTGGGAACCTACTGAAGACCAGATGGCTGCCTTTATGGGACTTGGCCTATAATTATGAAGTAGCAGCTTGACACTAACTAAGTCCTGACTGAGGTCCTAACTCAGATTTCAGGATATCCAGTATTTTGTAATCAGTTGAGTTTGCATTCATTTTTGTCCATCGCAAATAACGTACGCAGTTCCCAACTCTACCCATGTGTAGGCTTTTATAGAAGCTGCAGGTAGGAGCCCCTGACCCTCCTGTAAAATGAACATACAAATGCAGTCAGGGTGTTTTCAAAAATGAAAAATTTATAAGTCACCTCTTAAACTAACAAACTCTCTGGGAAGAGTAAATTTGTTTAGCAAAAAGGAAGTCATAAAGTAAGAAATTTCCTGCTCACCAAGGATAAAATCTCTGCTATATATATATATATATATATATCCCCATTTAAAATGGATACCCGATCAACTTTATATAAAATGCTTGAACTTGGGGCTTTTAATGAACATTCAATTTAAAAGACCTAGTCCTTGAGTGATTTCAAGAAGCTAATGCTTTTCAAGGTCTCCGAGGACAGAAACTTGAAAAGTCACTCAGGAAGATATGCTTGGATTCAATTTATGTCATAGTCAATGACTGAGTCAACATCAGCTTTGCCAAGGGTAAATCTCTCCACTTTATTGGTGTTCTCGTTTCCTCCGTGTTTGGAAGTGTGTTCCTAAAGAAGTATATAAAGAATACACAGGCTGCGCTACAGGTGTCATCTCATACACATCTCCTGACATTCAAGGATACAGAACAGCTGCCCAGTCAATAATTCTCATGATTCATCCTTCATTTAAAACAGCTTTAGAGCAAATTTTTGTGGGGACTCGTCTGGGCAAATGTTTATATCTATTGGGATTAATGTACGTTTTCCTTTGATTTTTCTGGGACCCGGGTCAGAAATTATGTTTTGAAGGGCAGCTGGCATATGTTTCTTCCATTGAAAGTGTATGAACAGGCACGGGCTACTTTGAATTCAAACAGCTGCTCTGCCTAAGGCCCTTAGAAGTTTCCCTTTCAACTACACCTGCATTTAAAATACTTCAACACCTTAGTAAGAGGTGGTGCTCTTGAAAAGAATAATTTCAACCCTTGAGATGCAAAATAGCATATGGATAACATTGTAGCACACAGGCAGAAAGGTAACCTGCAAAAATAGTGTCTACTTACTGCCGTCTCCTTATATTTTAGCACCAAAACCTCACTGATAGTACAACCACCCGGCTATACTCTATAGGTGTATGTGCAAAGGGAAATCGCCTCCCTCGTGACGCACGGCGGTCAGTAACATGGAAGTCCAACTGAATCAGGCCTCCGGGATGGATCTCCTGTTCCTGTAGGAAATGGCTTCACCAAAGCCCTGCACCATGCTGACAGCCCTCCAGGTTTTGCCTGGAGAATGCTTGTGTGCCTTTGCACACACACACACAGAGAAATAATGAAGTGGTTTGTAAAGGGTCTTGGCCAAATGAGCTGGCAGGACAGAGGTGCCCCTGCCATTAATACTGTTTTTAAGGAAAGTATTACGCTGTACCTTTGGTATCTTGGTGATACTTTTATTCAAATACCAAAGAATGCTTTTAGCCTCAGCCCATTCTGTCAAAAAAGACCATCAGTGAGTGTAGGCCTAAGAACAACTGCTTCCTCACCTATTTTGCTGTTTTCCTTCCCATTTTCCTTAAGGCAGCTATTTGCAATCTGTCACTTCATGCAGCAGGTTTTGGGGTTTTTTCCTTGCTTCAAGCTAGACCAAAGTAACATGGAAAATGCCATTGCACTTCCCTTCTGACCTCTTTCCCAATTCTCTGTGCCCCTGGACAAACATTTTCCTTGCCAAGGAAGCAAATCTCCCACTGCTGCTGCTTGGGTGTGACACAGATGGGCTCAAAAGAAGAAAAGTAGAGTGTAAATCCTGCGGTTTGGGGTCCTTACTTCTCTCATTCTGCCTGAGAGACTCAGGCAGGTCACTGCATGTGTTAAAACACCAGGTCCCTCAATTTATTTCATAGACATCTGCGTTTTTCCAAGACTTTTTACAGGAGAAATAATTCCTTTACCTACCATATGTCATTATTGTATTTGCTTCTTTCCTGTTGCTATGTTATATGCTAGTATTTAATTATGTACTTTCTCATAACTCATCCAGTTCTTCTTTTCTTCAGTAACTCATGGATGCTTAATGTATGGTGTATGTCCCTGGTGTCTCATTGTACTTGATAAGTGAAAGGAGATAAGGGTTTATTATATCTGTTCCTTTACTCAAGAGGTGCATGTTACCAATTTTGAAATAGTTTTTAAGCTGTGATTGAAATAAATGAAATCTTCTGGAAAGAATCATCAAGGCTTACTACTAAATATCAAAATAAAAGCCATCCCAGACAGAGCAGGTTATATTTGGCATGCATCTACTGGCTAAGAAACATATCCGATTTGGCTCTTTGGTGCGGAAAGAGGATTAGCCAATGTCTGACAGCTATTTTTCTATTTGTGGAATATGAGCTTATTCGGTTTTAAGGGCTCTTTTAGGAAACTGGCTTGTACCTGTGTAAAAAGGTTCAGCACAGCGTATCATAGAATTTGCACAGAAGCGGCCACTTCCCAAAACATTTTTGTGGAATTTGGAAATTTTGGGGGGAAAGAAAGAAAATAAAACCTTCTCACATATGTGAGCTGGTGCCCCTAGAAAGCACGTGGAGGATTGTGTTGGTTTCATGTCCTTTGAATAGTGGATGGTTGCTAGTCTTCCGTAGCTTCTATATGAGTATCACCATGAGCAATCCATGCATAGAAGTGTGTTTACATCATGACTAAACAAATCCTTATCTTCTCTCTGAACCTTTTTCTCTCTGTGTCGGTGTTTTGCTGCATGGCGAGCGTGTTTGTTTACTGAACCGTGTGTATAGTATTATCGTTTGTATTTAACACTGTCTTTATAACTGTTTGCGCTGCTAGCTGCTACACTGAAGCAACCATGCTGTTCTCAAGGCAGTCAACCCTTGATGATTTAGATGGACCAGACTCTGTTCCTAAAACAAGTGAGCGCGCTCGACCTAGGCTTCGTAAAATGCAGAGCATGGATATGTCCTCCTCATCAGCTGACAGTGGCAGTATAGTGTCAAGGTGCTTAACTCATGCATGCTTTGTTCACTCATTTCCCCATACCATTATACTTACTGCAGTGTATATACCTTTGCCTTTGCAGATATGCGGTGTACAGAGTGGTTTGCATGGTGAATGGAAGCTTTACTCCCTTCTGTGTTGTGGAATGATTCTGAAGTTCAAAGACAGGGTCATAATCTAGAACTCATTTACTGTTTCAAAACTTATTCCCCTTTTGTGTTTTTGTTTGGTTTTCATCCTTAATTCCTGTAGTTGTGAATTGTTGTTCCAGTATATTACACTGGTTGTCTAAAGCCAGGTTAAAGTCTGTATTTATTCAGCTAAAAAAAGAGTATGATTTTCAGAGTTATTGAGCTGATAGTTGTTCTTATTAAAACTGAGAGCTGGAAGTGAAGTTTCTCAGCTAATCGGTTATCCTAAATACGTGCTTAGATGACTAATTTTAGAAACCAAGATAGGCAAACTTTGGCCTTGCTCTTTCAATTTCTACTTTTCCCTGCACGGGGGAGATTGCTAAATATGTTTTGATTACTTTACCATCAATTTACAGTCTGTGAGGTGTTGGAATTCAGAAAGGGAAAATTGCTATGAAAAGATAGTGAATAATATTAATATATCCAGTGCAAGAGACAACTGGTCGGAGAGATTCACTTACTTTTTAGTAGGCAAATCCAGTGTTTCATATGACATTGGTAAACAGTGTTTCAAGTAGTGTTAGAAATAATTTAAGTAAGAAATTTTATGGCGTTCTTCAGTTTTTAAGAATTTTGCTTACAAATTTTTGGTGACAATCAGTTTTGAAATGATGGGATTTTATAGTCTTGAGCATTTCAACTGTGCTAACGTGAATTTTCAATCCTACATCCTAATGAAGGTCTTACATGTACCAATTAAAAGTCTGCTAGAAATAAAGTGATCTAATGTAGCCACAATATGTTTGGAAGCAGCGCAAAAGGAAAAATAGATGGAACTTAATTTTTAATTTTGGCAGGAGGTGGTAGTGCCAGCTGGCTGTGCCAGTGCCATTAAAAAAAAAAAAGTTTATATTTTAGGTGAAAACGTGGCCCTATTCATTTCATAGGAGCTACATGAAATCTGTTGTGTCTTGAGATATAGGAACATGCAGCCAAGAAAAGACACTGAATTGGATGCCGATTGTCTAACCTGTAGAGAGAGACTGGAATGGAGAATAAAAAGAGTGATGTTGTAGGGGAGAGGTGATAAAATACTTGTGAAGGATGAAAAGGGTGAAAGCAAAGCCAAGAAAATATTTTTAAAACGATGGTGTCCAGATTCCCATCTGGAGTCACCAGGCTGCATGAATTTATATCAGCTGAGACTGATGCAGAGCACGGAGCATTAAGAGAGAAAGTGACTATGGGCATGCAAAGCTGAGAATAAGCAAGGTGAACAAGCAGAGAACTGAACAGAGTGAGTAAAATGATAAGTACATACAGAAGAAAAGCGGGCAGGTAAGGTAGAAGTGGAGACTGCATTGAAGAACATAGGGCAATCTGAAGGTAAGCAAGATACCCTGTTACTGGAATGGTTTTGTAATCTGGATTGTGTTTCTCAATGTCTGCAATTTACTTGTTCTTTAACTTGGAATCAGACTTGGTATGTTCTGGTTGTATATGGCACCTGTGCGGTGGTTGCTAAAAGCACCATGTTTAGAAGGAACCCCATGGCTGCTTAGCATTCACCATGGAGCATGCTTTAAAGAAATGTAATAGCAAGTCCTGATTCTTGCCTGAAAGTGTTTGAACTGCTTTCAGCAAGTTAGTGTAGTTTCTCTTGATAATTATATTAGTTTGTCTTTTACTGGTGTGAAAAGATAGTGAATCACTGAGTTCACCGAGATGTCGTTCAGGGGGCAGATGGACCCAGGTGGTCTATCTGTGTAAAAGGTGATCATGATGATATACTTTCTACTAAATGGTATGAACTTTGATGGCCTGGGAATGCAGTGGGGTTGCTCAGATGTCTACATAAACGTACAGTTAACAAGCTTTTCATGGTGATGATCCTTGTAAGCCTCAGCTCTTTCTCTTTCTCCTATCCCCAACAGTGAACCTACACAGGTCACCATGCTCTATTCTCGTCAGGGGACAACAGAAACCATTGAGGAGGTAGAAGGGGAACATGAAGAAGAAGGAGCTCGTTCTGCATCACGGGAGGAGGAAGAGGAGGTGGAAGATTATAGCCTGGATTCAGAAGGAGCTGCATATACTCCTGATACCGATGTGCCATTGTACTCTACTGTAGATAGCAATGCAGAAGCTCCACCTTCCTATAGCAAAGCTGTCAGCTTTGAACACCTTCCCTTTGGCTCCCCAGATGAATCAGCTGGTAAAAGCCTCATGATGGTGAGCCCAGACGACAGTCGGGCGGACAAACTTAATGATACAATTCTCCCTCCATTGACGCACGAGCTGACGGCTAGTGAGCTGCTTCTGAACAAGTAAGGACCTTTTACAGGGAAAAATTGTTGGACCCAGTCTGTGAAGTTTTGTCTTTTTTGTTGTTTTATTTTTGGTTGGTTGGTTGGGGTTTTTTTGTCTCAGAACTAGCCTACAGTTTCTGATGCAGACCTTATGCTGTTTGATTTAAGGGAAAAAGCTCATTTCCTGTGCAGTTGTTCTAATTACAGATTTCTAAAATTATTCAAATTGATGTTGGAAAGAATCTCTTCTTTTTCCCCAGATACCATAGCTAATTGTTCCAATTAGCATCGTATTTCTGTGCTGCAATTGTTACGGGGTCAAGGGCTTTTCTAAATATTCCTTGTGGAGAGGGCTTCTCTTCTCCAGGCAGCCGTGATTTCAAATAAGTTCCCTTCAAGGCTATCTGGGAAAATATTTCTTCAATTATTTTGGATTACTATAGGGGAAACTCTGACCTTTGGCAGAGTTTTTGGTTAAGCAAGCAGGAGCTGAGTGCTATGTAGAGAGACCGCCTTGCTGAGGATTTTCATGAGGGGCAGAATGCTCCCTTCTTTGCCCCTCAGATCCAGTGCTCAGTAGCACAACCAGGACAGAGAAGAGTAAGGATAGTGCTGCTGTTCTTCTTCTGCTTTCTGGCCTGACTTAGCTAGGGGAGAGCTTCCCCAAATACACGGACAAAATCTTAAACCACAGAAATGCCTTTCACCCTTTCAGAGGGTGGGAGTACCCCAACACCTTCCCCACCGGGCTTTGTAGATCTGACTTTGTAGATGCAGTATCTTTTCTTCTGGTTTTCCATAGTAATATTTTGGTTTTCAGTCTTTTATGAAAAGCAAAAATGATTGTGAGTGTATGTGAAAGTCATATAATAATTTCTTGCTGCCTTTTATGTTTATTTATGTAAAGGGGAGAAGATTGGACACATGTAATGCTCAAGGGCATTTATTATATTCTTATCTTATGTCGCAGGACTCTTCATAATGTACATCTCCTGTTGGTCCTCTGGAGTTTCTCCAAATTCCCATCTCTGTTGATAAACCAGATATGAATCCAGACAGGGTGACACCAGCACGGTGTGATTTACATGTGATATATTTGTTGGGCAACTGCAGGGAAGTGATGCTTGTGGAAGCTTTTGGTCCAGGCTGACTCTGGGTAAATTAAAAACCAGCAGAACAGTGCCTTACATTTTTGTTTTCTGAGCTTAGAATTAGGCTATTTAATTATAATAACAAATCCCATCTTTTTCTCTTGTTTTGGGATTTTTTTTCCAACTTGGCAGCAGAATTTTATACTTTTTCAAAAGGAAAAATAGAAATTTAAAAATCAGCTCTTGTGAGATCAATTTTCATTTCATTTATGGTAATTTGCTCCTCACAGGATGTTTCATGATGATGAGCTGGAGGAGTCAGAGAAGTTCTATGTTGGTCAGCCTCGAGTCTTGCTTCTTATTTATGCCCTGTACAATACACTGGTGGCCCGGTCAGAAATGGTGTGCTATTTTGTGATCATCCTTAACCACATGATCTCTGCCTCCATGATAACCCTGGTACTCCCCATCCTTATATTCCTTTGGGCTATGCTGTCTGTTCCTCGGCCAAGCAAACGTTTCTGGATGACAGCCATTGTCTACACTGAGGTATGCTGCTGTTTTTGCAACCCCATGTCTAGCACAGAGATGTTAGGTTCTAAGCTTTGCATGGTCTCTATTCTGGTTTTGATCTCTAGGATCTGGGATGTTTGACCCTTCATATTAATGTAGATAATTGCTAAAGTCCTCAACAGTTTCTGTGGCACCAAAAGGTCCTGTTTGTATTTGTCTTTACTGCAATGAGCAATATTCTTCCTGGCATGTAAAGCAGTTATCACAAGAACAGACCATTTATGAACAGCTACTATAGAATTAGTAATCAAGAGAGAGTATACACTTCCTGTGGTATCTCAGGTACCACTGAGCATCACCTGTTGGTAAACGTTGACTGACTTTCTTACTGAGCAACCGTGAACTGTTGTTCCTCTGTAGCAATGAATATGCTCATTTACCTTCTCATAAAACTGATGAAGTAGTCCTGTTTCTCCTCTCTTATTGTCACAAGGCCGTTGTATCTGCCATGCTTAGAGAATACCCTATGTTGTGTTTCTGAACAGGTGGCCATTGTAATCAAGTACTTCTTCCAGTTTGGCTTCTTTCCTTGGAATAAATATGTGGATTACACAAAAGATAAACCCTACCATCCACCCAATATTATTGGCATTGAGAAGAAAGAAGGTTATGTACACTATGACCTTGTCCAACTCCTTGCTTTATTCTTCCACAGATCTATTTTAAAGGTAATTTGTGTTCATGTAGTTTTATCTTATATTTAATTTTTATTTTTCATTTCTTTAGTTGCCCATGTGATATCAAAACTTTTTATTCCCCCTTGTGAACATGTGACTGAGCTTAGTGGTGCCTGTGACAAATACTGCGACAGAAATACAAGGTTGAAATGCTCTCTTCTTCTTTTTCCACTAGTGCCATGGATTATGGGATGAAGATGAGAAAGGGGACAGCTCCAGTAATAAAGAGGATACTGATGATGAGGTCTCTCTGACAGGAGGGAGGAGAGACTCTTCTGCCTCTTTGAAATCTGTCAATCTTGCAGCATCGGTGGAGTCCATCCATGTCCACTTTCCTGAGCAGCAGACTGCCATCAGGAGGAAGAGCTCTAGCAGCATATCACAGCTTTCTCACAGGTCCAGCTTCTCCTCACACAGATCTAAGAGAGGTAAATGTCATTACATGTCTGGGATTTGAAGAGAAAACATTCATTTCCTATAGGATCATCCTGCTAAAACCTTGTGCCAGTTGCTCTGGAGAACCCAGAGGCTACTGAATGCTTCTGCTCTTCAGTGAAGAAATAGGATATGAACCCAAGTATCTTCATGTTTGAACACGCTCCAAGCCTTCTTAAAGTTCAAATGGAGAGCTGCACTTTGTTTTTTTAAAGCAACACTCAGTGTGACCCAGATCCAGAATTTCTGGTTCATCATAATCTCCAGCTAGAGGGAATGCAAAGCAGATGTATTTTTCATATCTACATTTGGCAGTTCTTGAAGTGAGAAAAAGTTCTAAGTAGGTATATTGAAGCAGACTACCTACCCCATCTTGTAAAAAGCACAGGCTCGCTCCCCCCTCAATGTATTTATTACCAATAAGGATGACTGATGCTTGCCTTTATCACTACTCTTCTCTTTTTATAATTATTAATCAAGTTTTGACCTGCCAGTGATTAAAACTTTACTGGCTGCTCTCAAGATTTTATGATATTGGAAAAAAGCTTAAGAATTAATTTCAAAGCTTCTTTCAAATGTGGGGCTCATATATGGAATGGAAATCTTGAGATTTATTCCTTTCCAGTTTTTCCATTTAAACTTTGATTGAATTGACTTCTTTGTCTTCTCTTTCCTTCCCTTTTTTACAGGAAGTACCAGTACAAGAAACAGCAGTCAGAAAGGAAGCAGCGTGTTGAGCATCAAGCAAAAATCTAGGAAAGAGCTTCTTATGGAAAAGTTTCGAGAACAAATGATCAAAGCCAAGGCCTTTACAATTAAAAAGTGAGCAGTGTGAGAAGTTGTGTGGGTTGGGGGGGAGGCTCCAAACAGGAAAGCGGTAAAACAGCATTTTAAAGGGAGAGGGTTACTAGTGCTGTTAATTTAAGGGGAAGAATGGGTACATACACAGTTCATTCTATGTGGATGCTTTCACTCTTAAGTCCCACTGGCTGAACATCAGACAAATCAGCAGTTCTTCAAATAGCATCTGCCTGATAAAAAAGCTAAATAACCTATGTTAAATTAGTTGGCTATGTGTATTTCTACTGAATAAATACTAATACGGTGGTTTAGAAGCAATCAGAACCAGGGATTGGTGCCTGTGAAGCCCTGTGCAGGCTGTCAGCATAGCTATTAGGCATCTTTAGAAACACTAACCATATTGGACCCAGCCTTTCTTTTCTTCAGTACAAGTTACAGTGTTGTTAAATCACATTGTGGTCTGTGTTGTTTTAGGACTCTCCAGGTGTATGTGCCCATCAGACAGTTTTTCTACAATCTTATTCATCCAGACTACAGTGCAGTGACTGATGTGTATGTGCTGATGTTCCTCGCAGATACAGTGGATTTCATCATCATTGTGTTTGGATTTTGGGCTTTTGGGGTATGTCATAGAGGCATCTATCTGTAAATCCTTGGTAGGGTTTACATGCTGTAGATGCTAAGTATCATGTGAGTGTTGTCCTTCCTTGACCATTCTGTTACATTTTCCTTTTCAGAAACATTCTGCAGCAGCAGATATCACCTCTTCATTATCAGAGGACCAGGTCCCAGAGGCATTTTTGGTGATGGTGCTCATTCAGTTTGGTACGATGGTGGTAGATCGAGCACTGTACCTCAAAAAGACTGTCATGGGAAAGGTCATCTTCCAGGTCATCCTTGTTTTTGGAATACATTTCTGGATGTTCTTTATCTTGCCTGGAGTGACAGAAAGGTATGACCCTTATAATCAGACAGTATGGCTTGAATACTCGTGCTCTACCAAGTTGTTTGTATTTAAATTTGAGATGGTTTATAGCTAAGCTTTGGAATGCTTGGTCTCATTTCTAAGGAGAATATTGGAGTTCCTTTCCACAGCAGTAACTCTGGCCAATTTAAGTTGAGGAAGAATTAATTATATAAGTATGTTCTGAAATATTCTCAACGTACGCCAGAATGCAAGCAGATAAAAGAGGACTTGCCTGTAATTGAGTAATTAGAGCCCTCAGCTGAGACAATGTTGGCCTCTGATTCAGTTTCCTACTCCCAAGACTGCTGCATGCTGTTTTAAAAGAGTGAGTAGAAAATGTCTCTCTCAGGGTAACTTGTAATTTGGCACTTTCCTGGAATGTGTGAACTGTCGATATAAACTGCCTTAGACTGAGGAATGTCTAAAACCTGTGTCCCTGAAGAGCAAAAGTGCCCCTCCCTTGCTCATGCCACGTGGTTCTGGAGGTGATGTGGAGGAGGTCACCTGCTGTGTGAAATCTGGTATCTCGCCCCTGGTCAGGTTCACCTCCAAATCTAAAATTTCTTATTGCATGGCTCAAGGCACTTATCACCTCAGTCTGCATTGCAGAGGTGTTAAGGTTCTCTCTCTAGTGCTTGGCTAACTCCCTTCTTTCTTAGGAGTTTAAATTGCCTTGAAGTATTCACCTCACTCTGTTGACTTTACAGGGAATTTGAAAGTGCCACCCAGGCAAATTACACTTTGTTAACAATCAAGTTGCTTTGGAAACAACAAAGCCAAAATAGGTGCACAGTGTGAAAACAAAACAGGTGTATGGTGTGAAGAAAGACTGAAAAGTCTCTGTTCCTCTCAAAACCACATTCTTTATTTTTCCTCCATGCAGTAGTAACTGTGGCTCAATGTGGGGGGGGAAAAAAAAGAACAAAGGCATTTTCAAGTAGGTCTCCTTTCTACCAAACATTAACATTTTATATGAAACTTTTGGCTTGGTTTGGTCGCTTGGAAGGCAATAAAATTGTTTTGACTTCTTCTGTGCTTTGGTGAAATTTGTATCAAATTGTTAATCTCAAATCAGCATGTGAAACCTCCTGTATTCCTTCTAAGTCAAGCTGATTCTTAGAAGACTCTGCAAATTTCTTAATGAAAATAGTTTTGCGGGATGTAGTTGAAAAAATTGGATCGTGTCAGTCTTGCAAATCGTGTCCATTATGAGGTATTTCCCACAGTTTCACCATGCTGTTGAACTGCAGTCAGGAGTGGCACGTGTTCACCAAGATGGTCAGGGGCGTGAGGAGAGGTTGAGGGAATAGGGGTAGTTCAGCCTGGAGAAGAGAAAGTGAAGAGTTGTCTTCAACTACCTAATAAGAGGTCATTGAGAAGAAGCTAAGCTATTTTCAGATAGGAGAAGCCTTTTCACCATGTCAGTAGTTGAACACTGGAACAGGTTGCCCAGATTGTAGGATCTCCATCTTGATACTCAAAACTTATCTAGAGAGGTCCCTTAACAATTTAATGTAATTAAACCTGTTTCAAGCAGGGGAGAGTGCAAATTACAATCTTCAGAGGTCACTCTGAAGACTTAAATTGCTGTATGAACTGATGACCTGGAGGTGCCCTCATGAACACATCCATTAAAGCTGCCTAGACTCAGTCCAGACATCAGCCCTCAGAAAAATGAAGAGAAGCAGTGTGAACCCAGGGCTCACAGGGGATGTGCTGTCCTGGGGAGTGAGGACACACTGGCCTGTGTGAGCTGTCAAGGCACCTCTGGCATCCAAAGGGTGCCCTCACTCTTCAGGAAGCCTTTACTTAGTCTCTTCCCTGTGACCCTGAGGTGACAGAAGATGCTGTTTACAGTCTTTCTCATCCAGCATCTTTCAAATACAGTGTCACCACTGCAGTGGGGTCAGAAACCAAAGGCTTTTCATAGGTTCTCAGGAAAGGGAAACTGCCAGGAGCACAAAATGTTTCAAGCTAATTTGGTCATACACAGATAAAAAGCTCATAATTTTCCTTTATCTGCCTTTTCCATTACAGGAAATTTAGCCAGAACACAGTTGCCCAGCTCTGGTATTTTGTGAAGTGTGTTTATTTTGGCTTATCAGCATATCAGATACGCTGCGGATATCCAACTCGTGTTCTTGGCAACTTCCTCACAAAAAGTTATAACTATGTCAACCTCTTCTTATTTCAAGGGTAAGTCTGGACCTACTGCCCTCCTCCTTTCTTTTGTGAAATAAGGTTCTGTTATCATGAGATGCTGGGGTCATTCCTGACTTTTTGCAGGCTGCCAGAAATGAGAGTAAATTTTGCCCCCACACTCCACTGTGTGCCGTGTGTGTCCCGTAGTCCAGAAAAAAAAATCAATTTCAGGAATGCAGATTTTAGAAAAATTGGCTTCCCAATCCAAAACCCCGATACACCAATCTGCCATTCAGGCTCCTATGGAAGAGACATTTTTAAGGCTTCTAAGGAATCACGTCTGTGAACTGAGATGGGGGTTACACATTGTACTAGAAAACTGGTAATGTTATTTGCTCTGCAGTCCTTAAAAGTAGTAAGGCATCAAATCCCAAAGAAATCTTTGTAGCAGATCTACAGGCTCTACCTCAGCAGGTGAGAAGAATAAACTGAAAAACAATATACGTGAGAAATAAAAGCTCTGCATCAAAAAAGTGTTTCCTATGTGTATCTTTTGAGAAATGCTGCACATTCAAAACCCTTCAGGAGTTAGGAGTGACTAGTCAGGCAAGTAACAGTCACAGTGTCACCTCAGAGTGACGTTAGGGAGGAAGTGAGGCGAGGGGGGCATACTTCACCCTCCGCTTACACTATTGCCATGATATTGTGATTGAGCCATTTCAAAGCATGTACATATTTCACAGAAACACTGGAATAATTTCAGCCTTTTCCCCAATATTTTCTTGGGGTAAGAAATTTCTTGCTGCATTCCAGTGGGAAAAGTTACAGAAGAAAGCTTTCTTCTACATGACAGTCTTTGTGACTCAGCCAAGTGGAAAGGTGTGGGACTGGTAAAGGGAATGATGCACTTTGAACGGTGCTATATGCATATTGGTTTCCTGTTAGCCCACCTTCTGCTGCTGCTTAATCCCGAGTCATACACAGCTGAGGACTGTCCTCAGGGAAGCAAAGAAGCCAAGCACAATTGGTGTAAGAAGGTATGCAACAAATTCCTAGCATTCTGCAGAAAGGATATTCCTTCACTTTGCTTACAGATCAGAGTAATTTGGGGATAAAGGAAAGTCTCTCTTGTACCGTTCCATCATTTGCTCAATCACAATTACTGGGAGTACTGATGCAAGAGCTTCTTCATGGCCTGTCAAGGAGATCTAGAGGAACATAAGCAAAAGATACCATCCCCAAAACATCAGTACCAACTGTGCAATCTCAGGATATTATTGTATTTGTGTTTGCAAAATTTCCCATTAAACTCTCTTTTAACATTGGTTTAATTATACATCTTGTCATACGCACACTTCCTGTGCTCATGTAATGTGATGCCCCATTTCTGATGAGTTACCTGCTGTCATCCCCTCTAGGTTCCGCCTGGTTCCGTTTTTGACTGAGCTGAGAGCGGTAATGGACTGGGTTTGGACTGATACCACTCTCAGTCTTTCCAGCTGGATTTGTGTGGAGGATATCTATGCTCATATATTCATCCTGAAGTGTTGGAGAGAGTCAGAAAAAGTAAGGAAGCCCCATATGATCTCTCTCCTATGCAGAAATGAAGAGAGATAATCACAAGTCTGTAAATAATTGGGAAATCTGCCATAAATACGCTTTGCTAGAAGATACCCTTGGTGTTTATGTTCAGAAATATTCAGACTGTTGGGTACTTTATGTTAGTTGGCAGTCACCACAACTGAAATTTCAAATGGCTTCTCTTTTGTACCTAGCTGTTTTTCCCACTGTTAACATGACCCCCACAAGTATGTGCCTGCTAGCTCGATTGCATGCCTGACTTTCGAGGCTGGGGTTGAAAGCCCTGGTATTTGCACGGGCTTGCTTTGTCCATAACAACTACAATAGCAGGGAAACTGTAGCTGAAGAGAAAAAGGTCAGTAGAAGGAAGGGCTCATGCCTCCACGGTGTAGGTCCCAGGGACACCTGGTCCATGTAACCACAGAGGGAGCACAGCTGGCTCCTTTATCTCGGGAGAGTCCCTGCACATCCAGTACTGAACTGCAGGCCAGATAAACCCACCATTTGTCTGACTGAAATTTCAGTCTCTTTAAATCATTTAAGCTTCAGTTCCAATTAAACTTGCAAATTCTGGATTCTTTATAACCTCTATAAAGATTGCAACCATATGCTTGCTTATTTTGCCAATTTGAGAAAGAAATTAAGCATTCTTTTAAGAATGACCCAACCAGTCAGAAAATGCACATCTGCAATGAAGTGGTTGTATTTTTAAGTGTTACTGACGTATTTCTACTTTTATTATAATCCCATCTCTTAATAGCAATTACTTTCCAAGTATCTCGCTTAGATCAACTCAGAGCTGAAGCTCACACAAATCTAGCATACAGGTTTTTTTCTGTATGCCTCCCATTTCTGCCATGCATGGAACGTCATCAGAGGCTTCAGGAGTCAGGCTGGCAATAATCCAGTTCTACTTTGACTGTCCCTCTCACTGCATTCTTTTATGCTACGACAGGATCGCTCTGCATCATATACGGCATAGATCTGACATGGAAAGATTTCCACATCTAAACTAGCATTTGTGTGTCAGTGCCACGTAGCAAAATAACTACCCCTGGCTTCATGAGTGTTGTTCAAGGTCCTTTGTTTCTCTCAGTCTCTTTCTCACATTGGGTGACGTGCCAGAGTACTCTGACTGCTAGAGGTTCTCTGAGCTGTTCTGTAACACTGCTAAAAGGGCCTGAACTAATCTCATACAGACAAATAATGCACGATATTTTAATGAAAACACTTTTGGGCAGTGCAAGACAAACAACTTGATACACTGCTTTTGAAAAGTAACTAATTAGTTTTAAATAAAGCATTATATTACAAATGTAATATCCTCGCAGGGCCTTATGGATTCATGTTGTAGAGCAAGAACAATTTCCTGAGAGCCAGATTCCTGGCACGTGTTTGAGGTGCAGTGCAATGCAGTGCATCTTTATGTTGCACATGCACTGTGTAGAGTTAAATCCTGTAAAAGAATACACCAAAATAAATTGGTAAGGCATTCTACAGAATGCTATTCAAATATTCAGTCATGAGGCCAGTAACAGAGGGATGGAATTATGGACAAGGCAGAATGGATGGACTATGTGATCTGCTTTGAAAAGAGAAGGATGAAAGTGAGGTCACTTTTGTGGGAGGAGCTAAGAAAGGGAAGGATGTCACATTTACAGGGTCAAGGCTTTAGCAACAAGATTAAACGTTATTTAAATGCAGTTGGTGTGAGATTCACTGGGAACAGATTGGACCAGGCCTGTGAACAACTCTTAGAAACGCTGTATGTAAGGTGTGAAGTGAATGGGGAGGTAGTGCAGTATCAGATAATCCTACTGATTGTGTGTGTCATTTCCTGGCAAATTTAGTGGTTTGGGTTTTTTTCCCCTGAAATAGAGTTTGCAGCTTTTCAAACTTTATCAGAAGAATTTTGCCTTAAGGAGCTTTGAGATAAAACTTTTTGGAAGGACAAATACCAAAAAGCAGGCCACTCCCCGCTCTCAGTTTTTTGAACACATTGTTGTATCACTGTTGCTGCTGTGAGCTCATGCTTTCAGTCATTCAGACAAAAAAATTCAAATAACCCTTCCAAATCATTCCCTTCTTTATGACTGTGAAGAATCCAAACCACAGAGGTTTACAATATTTTTCACACCAGGCACACTTGACATGGGTTCATTTGGCACTAGGTTTGGCTAAAAATCTCAAAATGACTGGCCTGGGAAGGGGTGGAAAATTACCACAGAAGGAATTACCACTGATGGAAGAGACATTACTTTGTTGCTGTTTGCTTTTGCAGAGATATCCCCAACCAAGAGGCCAGAAGAAAAAGAAAGTTGTGAAGTATGGAATGGGTGGCATGATTATCGTCTTGCTGATTTGTATTGTCTGGTTCCCACTGCTCTTCATGTCTTTAATCAAATCTGTTGCAGGCATCACCAACAAGCCTCTAGATGTATCAATCACAATAACTCTAGGAGGTTATCAGGTAAAAAAGAAGACAGACAAAAAGCAAACTCTGGTTTTGCGCTGTATTTCCCTGTGCTATTTCTTATTCCCTTCATTGAATTGAACTCACCCTCCTTATGCAAGAGATCAGGCAAGATCCCTCAAATGATCCTTTTGGGGTTTGAAATCATGGTAGTTTAGCTCTGATCTAAAATTGTATCTTCATTCGCAAGCTAAAGACAGAACCTACTGGCTGTAGGATAAATTAGCCTACAGAGGGTGACTCCCCACAGGTCCATGGGGTACGTGTAAGATCATTGCAGGTAGATGGTTTCTCAGTGGAGTAAGATATAATCTTCTCCTGTTGAATTGAGTCTTGGACTGTGATGCACAGGATGCTATGCTGAATATGTAGCAACCGATGTGAAATAAACGTGATGTGTGTGTGTTCTTTTGTTTCCCAGCCTATTTTTACAATGAGTGCTCAACAGAGTCAGCTCAAGGATTTGAATCAGACTGGTTTCAATGCGTTTCTGGGAAGCTACAGGGGTAACACTGTAAGTGAAACGTAGAATACCTCGTTACCTTACAACATGTGCATGTTTCCATGAAAGCTGTTTGTGAGTTCTGTTTGTGCAGTTAGTTATAAATGTTCAGCAACTCTGCCACCATTCAGAAGATGCTTCCATAAAAAGAATTTGCACGTGTAAATGTTTGACAGATCGTTTCTGGGCAGTGGTGGGCTGTGGTGAGACAACTCACCATTAATCAAGCATAGTCTTGCTATCTTGTGGTGCAACGTGCACAAAGTTATCACAAGTTCCTACAGCAAAAAGACTGGTAATTGCTGGAAGCTGTTGCATTACTGAAGTACCTGGGCTTTGATCAGGTACAACTGAAAGAAGCTCCTGGTTCTAGCTGATTCAAAAGTTGAGTTAGATCCTACGGCATAGCCCGTGTATTACAGCGGTAATATGGCAACCTTCATCCACTTTGAAAATTACCAGTTTGAAGTCGCCTTATGCTTTGCAGATATCTGTCTATGCAGAAAGATGCTTAATAAAATAACAAAATAACAAAAATACAAAGGGCATGCTGGCTCTCTTGTGCCTCCTGATGAGTATTGCCAGGCATTTCTGGAAGTTTGAGCCATCCCACAGTGGCCAGGCTTGGTATGTGCATTGTAGAGGGACTTACAATTTTGTGGTGACCACTGATACTATTTGGAGTTTCAGTGAAGCTGTATGACATGTCAGAGGTACCAGCCAAAACTGGTGGGGACTGAAAGCTTTATAGCCTATAGGATCCACAGATATAAGTGGGGTTATTAGAAGCTAATGGTTAAGGTAATTTTTAATGGAGTCTACAGAGTTTACCTGAGGAACTTTCAGACTCATTTTGACTACCTGGCCATCATACTTATTTAAACAACAAGGCCATTTTTGTTTTGCCTTCTCAGCTTGGCTATATTTTGTTTATTCCCCTTCCCATCTAAAGCCCCAGTTGGTACTTGAGGAAAACAATCAGTGCAAAGCACTGCACTTGCAATTAATGGAACATTTATAATTCTGCCTGACTGGAGAATGTGGCTCTGTGTCTTGTGAATATCACCCCACTGAAATTTTCTTTTCCTCTTCTGCACCTACAGGCTGCGTTGCAGTTTCTAGAGGGCTATGGAAAAGAAGATATAACTCTAGCAGATCTAGAGGGAAATTCAAACTCTTTGTGGACCATTAGCCCTCCCAGTAGAGAGAAAATGATACAGGGACTGCTGGATTTTTCAGCCGAATTCACTGTAGTTCTTTCATGGAGCATTCAAAGGTAATTAATATGAATGTTATGAGGTTGATGGATCATTTGCCAAGCATTCATTCAGCAGAACCATTCCATGCTGCAATTTTTGGTCAGTTTTTTCAGAAAATTCTGTTGTACTGCAGAGCAAAAAACCCTGAAAGTGAGAAGGGAGAAAGCAGAGAGAAATAACTTTTGTTACATGGGAAAACATTTGTTGCCTGCAACTCTCAAGAATAAAAGAGAGAAGAGGAGCCACTTCCAAGTACATTATTTGAAAAGGCAGGGTGGAGTTTTCAATGGGACTTGAGGAGAAGGAGGGAAAAATAAGAAAATTTTAGCTAGCTTTATAGATGTTCAAATAAACTGCCCCAAACAGCACCCCTGTTAGCATTTATGGGAACTGAATACTTAGACCTAGTTAAGGCAAAAAAACTACAAGGAAATACAAACAGTAGTGCTTGGTCCTCTTACTAAGGGAGTCTGGAACTGACACAAAGCTACTTTTAAAATAAATATATGCTCAGACCCTTTGTTACAAAAATAGCATAACAGTGGTGCAGATCCACTTTGTCAAGACTTTTGCCTGTTAACTTGTGGTTCCATTGGCCTCAGTGAACTGTTACTTTACAGCCAAGTTTTTGGGAAAGAATATAAAGTAGTTGCATGCAGGCTAGAGCACACCCGGTCACCAAGGTGGCTTGTTGGCTACTGTCTGCCAGCTGGGATCCCTGTAGACTGCTGGACTGAATTGGAGTTAAGTCATCACTCCATGGAAATAAAGTACTTTTGCAGCCCTAGTATCTACCTGTTGTGTTGGAATTGTTATGAATGCTGGATTGTTACAGCAATCCTCAGCAAGAGACTGTGCACAAGAAGCAGGTCAGCTGAATCACTGTGGGAGCTCTAAGCATGCTTGGTAAATCCTTCCACAGACAAAAATAGGTTTGTAATGAATCTGGACCCTTACTTCAACTTTATTTGACATCACACCCCCACACACCCCCTTATTTTCCTGAAAGCATACGGTATTACCTAGTGTATTACATCATTCCATCATTTCTAAAACTTATATTAATTTTTAATACTGCTACTCAGTTTGCTCACATGCTTGCATAACTACAAGCATTCACACACTAGCTGAACAAGAGCTTTTTCACCCTCAAATTATATCCTGTGGACTACATTGTGACCAGGAGTGACTGAAAGTGGTGAAGACTTACCATGGCGACCTCCTGCTTTTTCTCCATAAAGGGAAACTGATGTCTTTCATCTGGGTCAGGAGCAGCTGTAAAATGCACATTTTGTGTCTCTCAGGCAGCCTACACACTTTCTGCCTTTGTGCTGGGGACATTTCTCAGCAGCCCCCAGCAGCCCAGGAGCTGTTTCTCCCAGCTGCTGCCTCCTGACCGCAGGGCATGGCACAAGGCACTGTGAAGATGCTGATCCTGCCCCAGCTGTGTTCTGCAGCTGGCATGAAGACAGGGAGGGAAGTATGGGGTCCTATCAGCCCAAGTTGCTGCTGGACGGAAGTGAGGTTTTGGGAAGCTGTAGGTGACTGCAGCATCCTTAGCTGTCCTGGCACATTATGTGTGGTTACACAGAGAGTCCTGCTGGCTAGTCAGAGCAGATGCACTCCTTTCCCTTTCTGTTTTGACTGAGAAAAACTCTATTAATGTGTTATCATTGTCCTAGAGTACATACCAAGTCACAGTCACCTAGAAAAAGCCACCATTAAGGCTGCTACATATCCTCCATGGGAGGAAACACCATATGAGGTGTAGGTAGCACGATGTTTGCTTTAGCAAAGACTGGTATAGCCAGGGTCACTGCAGTTAGACTGCTTAGACAGCTAGCTCTGGTGTTCAGCAAACAAGTGTTTAGGTTATGCTGTCATTGTAGATTGACAATGTGTCTTCCCTTATGACAGAAATCTCACCCTTGGTGCCAAAGCTGAAATAGCATCAGATAAACTTACCTTCGTGCTGCCAGAGAACACCAGAAGAGATATTGCTACAATGATGTCTGGACAGCAACTGGAAAAGGTGTAAGTTATTTTCTTTGACTATTTATATGCAAGCCTTCCCATTTTAAACCTAATTTCCTAAGGAGGCCAGACTTGCACAACTGTATCCTTTTGTCTGCCTATCCTTTCCCCTCTAAGAACTCTGGGGGCTTGTTCACAGAGGCCAACAGCATTGAAGTCACAGAATAGTGACATTAAAGGTAAAAGCTTATTTCCTATGATAAACGTAGGCCAAGAAGCCCATGAATACTGGAACACCACCAACAAGCATGGTGAAGCTATTAGTTACTTCTCTTTGATTTATTGGATAAGCTCGAGTTCATTACAGTATGTACAGTTAAACTCTCCTTTGAGTTACTTCAGTTTGACTTCGTTTGAGAATGTTGTATTGATGTATTTTTGTTCTAAATAACCATCCAGACTGTGTTTCTCATTGTTATTCCTGAACAGTATTAGATTGGCAAGGAAGTGTTAAATCAACTGCAGTCAAAGGGTAACATCTGCAGTTGTTTCTGACATCAGATCTTTTCCTGTAATGGAATATGCAAGGCAGAGAGAGCATGCTCTTCGTATGAGTATCAAACATTATTTTATGGATATAGCCTTATAGCATTAACAGCAGTGGTGTCTCCTTTTAGGTTTGAAAGGAGCCTGGCTCTTCCCCCTCTGCCTGCTCACGGGGGATTACTTTACAGCAGTAGCCTCTAAATATTGCTAAGCCAACATGACATCCCTGAAGGTCACCTGATCTGATTTGTGGCCACAAGAGTTGAAAAGTTAAAGCTAAGGCAAATTGTAAAAGGAAAAACTCTGAGAGGTTCATATCTGTGAGTAGGTGGAAATGAGATTTGTCTTTTCTGTGCACAGCCATTATTCCACACCCACGCACACATGTTCACCCAAACACACTGCTGTTGCACATCTGAACACTGCATTTTATGCTCCTTTTACTTTTCTGATATGTGAGGATACGGGAATATTTCCTAAGGTGAGGTAGTGCCAAGGAGGGTAGAGTTTGCGCTTCTGTGGGAAGGGGTAATTCGTTCATAGAGTCATATGATGGTTTGGGTTGGAGAGCACCTCAAAGACTGTCTAGTTCCAACCTTCTGCCATGGGCAGGGACACCCTCCACTACACCAGGTCCCCCAAAGCCCCATCCAACCTGGCCTTGAACACTGCCAGGGAGGGGGCAGCCACAGCTTCTCTGGGCAACCTGTGCCAGAGCCTCACCACCCTTGCAGTAAAGAATTTCTTCCTTATATCTAATCTAAGTCTCTACCTTTTTTAATTTACCTTTTTTTAATTTAAACCCACTATCCCTTGTCCTATCACTGCATCACTTGTAAACAGTCCCTCTCCAGATTTCTAGTAGGCCCCTTTGGGTAGTGGAAGGCTGCAATAAGGGCCAAACAAGCCCAACTCTCTCAGCCTGTCTTCATTGGAGAGTTGCTGCAGCCCTCTGATCATCTCTGTGACTCTCTCTGGAACTGCTTGAGCAGGGCCATGTCCTCCTCATGTTGGAGATACTAGAGCTGGCTGCAGTACTTCAGGTGGGGTCTCACCAGAGCAGAGTAGAGGGGCAGAATCACCTCCTTTGACCTGCTGGTCACACCTTTTTTGATGCAGCCCAGGATAGAGTTGGCTTTCTGGCACACATTGCCAGGTCATGTTCAGCTTTTCATCAATCAGCACTCCCAAGTCCTTCTCCTCAGGGCTGCCCTCAATCCATTCACCACCCAGCTTGTAGTTGTGCTTGGGATTGCCCTGACCCGTGTGTAGGACCTTGCCTTCTTGAACTTAATACAGTTCACACCGTCCCACCTCTCAAGCCTGTCAAGGTGCCTCTGGATGGCATCCTTTCTCTCCAGTCTGTCAACCTCAACACACAGGTTGGTGTCATTGGCAAATTTGCTGAGGGTGCACTCAATTCCACTCTTGATGACAGCAATAAAGCTGTTCAGTTCACAGTTCTCTCAGGCAAGCGGTGACATAGAGGATACACCTGCCTTTGCTCGTGTTGCAATAATATTGTTGAATTAAGCTTTTTTTTTACTTTGTCATTAAAAAATGGAAAAATGGTTGTGGCAGTTAGTAGCCATTTGACTACTTCGTCAGGGAGCCTGCTGCCACCATTTCTGCTGAGCTGCTGAGCTCTGACCTACCTCTTCAGCCTGCTGGAGTGACCAGGAGGGATTTTAAATTGGCTGTCTCTTTTCTTCCTCAGCTTGGTGTATGCAATACAGCAAAGTGTGATGGGACTTCCCTGAGGCACCTCCTTCTCTATAATTTTTCACTCATTTGAAAATGAAGTTAGGACCAGTATCTGTTTTTAATGAAAACTCTTTCTCTCTGGATACTGGGAATTTGTTCCCATTTAAGATTATTTAACTTTGAGTCCGATGAAAGAACGTACACAAACATCTTACTTTTGTTTGAAATCCTCCTACAAACCGTGAAGATATTCCCAGTGAAAGGTTCTGTGAAAAAAAATCTCACTCCTTACAGGTGTTATTATTGAAACAACTTGCTATTTTGAAGTAATAACTGTGTTCACCACATATTTTTTTAGCTACATATTTTTCTAGCTTCATCTTTTTCTACCTTGTTTACTACTGGTGATGGATTTGCCTTTCTTTATGCTGCTTTTATAGCTGACTATAAAAGTGGCTTTGTTAAAAAGGGGAACAAAATATAAAGCCTGCGTGCCTCGCAAACACAGGTGCCCCAGGTGTGTGGGATTCATGGCGTGTGAATGGCAACATTATGGATGGAGCTCCGGAGCTCCCTGCTGAAGTACTGACAGAACATAGCTAATAAATCCAGCTAGCTTTCAGATGTGACATCTGAACGCTATAAGCCAAGAATTACTGGGAGCTGTGTATAGCCCTGTTAGGTATTTCTGAATTATTTTAGAGGTATAAAAATATGAAATATTTGCTTTCTCATTTTTTCCAGAACATTAGAGACAGTGTATCCGTACTACATCAAAGCTCCTAGTGATTCTCTGGCAAAACCCATAAAGCAGCTATTGACAGGTATGTGTCCACACCGTGGGAAAGAGAGTATGGGTGACAAAAGTGCAGCACAGCACTCACGCTTGCACACTCACTGAGCTGATAGGGGGCACCTCAGGCTGAAATGCACTGATAATGGTTTCTACCTGCTCCCTGCAAGCCTGGGGAGAGATGAGGTAATACCATATAAGCCAGAAAACGCATCTGGTTGTACTTTAGCTTTGCATTTAACAATAAGGACTCAAGGATGAAGCCCAGCTCCTTTCCTTAAGTCTGCTTTCAGGAACCACTTTCCCTTGTTTCCTGAGGAAGCAATGACAAGTTTCGCTTCTCCACATCTCCCTGCCTGCTTACCACAGTCTGTAGTGCTGCATGTCTGCAAATGCAGCTCCTCAACTTAAATTATGACACTGATTCATTTATTTGTTTTCTAATTCTTCCTTCCTTGTTGGCTACAAAGAATCCAGTTTAGATAAATCAGTGAATTTCAGATTGCTGTTGCCCGTATCAGAGTGCGTAGAGGGACTCGCCGACATACAGGATACACGGCGGCGTGTGCACATGCCAGCATGTAAAAACACCTGTTGGGCTGGAAGAGTAGAAACAAATCTTTATCTAAGAACACTCTGCTCAAGCCCAGTTAAATTTGGCTCTTGGGCATGGTAGTACTGTGCACTACATCACTATACAATGTGGTATGTTGCCGTTCAAAGTTCAGTGAGAAGGATTAGATTAATTGGGAAAAATAATTCTCAAGGCTGAGCCTAGCTCCATGAAAAGCAATAAATTACAGCTGCTTCACTGTCTTGAGTTGTGTCCTGTCCTAAAGAACTCTCAATCTGGAATTTTTCAAAAGGGCTTTAATGTACACACTGCTAATGTACGCTGCCCGGAAATGGGGAGGGCCAGAGTTTGTCTCCTGTGTGACCAGTATGTGTAATAGGATGGTGTGCTTTTCTTGATGGAAGGGAACAACGTCTTAGGCATAAATGATTCACAGTGGAAGTCTGGCTTTGATGTATAGAAGCTGGCTGTTATCCCTCCAGGTTAAGGTGTTCCTGTAGGCCTGAACTGCAGAAATGCCGACTGTCATTGATACTTTAGCCTGAAAATATTTAAATGATTTGGCAGTTGTACAGGAGAAAATGTAGGTGATGTAAATGTTTTATTTATTTCATGCCCCTTCAAATGAGATTTGCAGGAGGAAAACCAGAGAAGTCCAGGTATTGTACGGTTGTGCAAAAGTAATGTAAAATGTGATGTAGAAGAATAATAAAAACCTTTACTCCTATGTTACCCGGCCATTTTATTGTGCAGATGTTCAAAGCATCTGACTCAAACACAGTTTGACTTTTGCAATTCTTGGTATCTGTATTAACATTTCCTTTTTCTCAACAGACTGCAGGTGGGAAAACATTACGGTTTCCCTGGTCAAAAATGTGTCCGATGAGGGAGTTCGTGAGTGGTGGGTCTTGAATCAGCTTGGAAAAAGATACAAAACATCTGAAGAAAGTCTTGAACTCTTCATATTCAGTGATAAAGTCAGTCCACCGAGCCTTGGATTCTTGGCTGGTTATGGGTGAGAAGGAATTTTTATGTAAAATTAAAATTATGTAGATGAGGCACAAGTAGATGTGATTTGCTGGGTTTTGGGGTGTTACTTCTTTTCTGTTTACCATATTTGAACCTCCAGAAAAGGAGTTTTGTGAGAGTTTCCAATTCACACCCATTACTTTTGTCTATAGAAAGTGTCATACTTGCAAAGAGTGGCATTACCTGCTCTCCAGTAGAGGAAAAATAAGGCAGAAGCACTCTTTGCACCAACTTCCTATTGAAGTAAAATGATTCCAAAGATGTTAGCTTAGTTACAGGTGAAGTTCTACCAAAACACTGCCCCAGTTTTGGTGACTTCCCCAGTCTTGTAGCCAGGACCCTGGGTGTGAAATAGTTATGAGCTGCATCTCCACAGACAGAGGAGGGCAGGAGATTGTGCCTTCCTGGGAGATAGATCCTTCTGGCATGATTTTGGAGAACTCCTCATAGGAGAATTATCAGGGGAGGCCGGGTAAACATTAGTCTATCACCAGTACTTTAATAAAAATTATTGGACATGAAACCTACATGAACCCTGTAGCAGCCAGCAGTTGTGAGATTTCCCATTGTGGCTTCCAAGCTGTAGCAGGCAGGACATGAAACCATCAGCATTCAGCGATGGGGCTAACCCATGGAAGTCAGCAGCCTCAGCTGTTCATGTTCCCAGATTTCTGTGCTGTTTGAAGAGACCTTATTTTCCTTCATCCTGCAGCACAGCAGAAACAGGATCCTAATTAGAAATTAATGTTTGCTCAGCTGACAGACTACATTAAACTGTGTAGATGAGCTTCCTCACACTTGGCTGACCCTTTCTTAAGTCACGGTTTGAACTCTCTCCTTTCTTTTCAGCATTATGGGACTATATGCCTCGGTTGTCCTGGTCATAGGGAAGTTTGTCCGTGAATTTTTCAGTGGGATCTCTCACTCCATCATGTTTGAGGAGCTGCCTAACGTGGACCGAATCTTGAAGTTGTGTACCGACATTTTCTTAGTGCGAGAGACTGGAGAACTGGAACTGGAAGAAGACCTGTATGCCAAACTAATATTCCTCTATCGGTCACCAGAGACTATGATCAAGTGGACTAGGGAAAAAACTAATTGATCTCTTTGGTGTCACACTGCAATTCAAGTTGATTTCATCTGAATTTTAAAGGGGAAAAATGAAACAAACAAACAAAAAAAGCACAATATTCTCTTAAGAGCTAAGCCTTTTATAGTTAGGTAGCAATGATTTTTCACTGAAGGAGTCCTGGAAGCTACGGCCTTAGGAATCCATGCTGCCTTTCAAATTAGAGGATCAACAATGAAGAAGGTTGGATGATTTATTGTTTTTAATGTGCCACTCCTCTACAATCCGGGGACTGCTTTGTAATTTAATCAACAGAAAGTTTGCATCCTTGTCTGTCTGGCTAATTTAATTCTCCAGACGATCGTTACCCTTAAAGAGAAAAGAAAGGAGTGAACCCACGGATGACTCCAGGTTACCTTCTTAACCCTTTCTGGAGCCATACAGGTTGGATTGTGCAATATGCTGTTGTACATCACTGACTTTCCAGCTACGGTAATGGGACGCTGACTAGCCTTCAGGACACCCGAGACCCAGGGCCACAGTGGGAACTGAAGATATTCTAGCCCTACCCATTTGTAGAAAAGCAGAGGTTTCGATGTACAAAGGACACTGTGGACAGACCTCTGTTAGCAAAAAGAAAACAAGTAACAATCTCTTTCAATGCCTTATTTTGTTTGTACAGTCGCAGGAGACATTTCCACCAAACATCAATGACTTTTCTCAGGAAAAAAATAAAAAAAAAAAAGCAACTGAAACTTGACACTTTGTCGAGGTTACCTAATGGCTAGAATAATGATGGTGAAATACTGGGGTGTTCTGCTGGGCCATTCTCTTCAAAGTTACTGCTTTCCATTAGATGAGAAAAGAAAGTGAATTCGATGACCTAAGGAGCTACGTCATTTCTTAGAACCCTTTAAAGACTGAATAGTGTGTGCTTCTCTCTGCTCCCCATGACATGCTTTTTCCCATTTCCATGATTTAAGGCGAGCATTGTTTTGCTGTTAGCTGATACTCTTCTTCCCATGTTTCAGGTATACAAAAATGTTTACATATCCCAAGTCACATTTTTACATCCGAGACGGGTTGGTTTTTTTTAAGTTCCCAAATATAGACATACATATGAGCTTGAAAACTGGCCTTTTTTCTGAAACTACTAGTATTAGTGACACAAATGGCTCATTAGAGAACATTGTAGCATGAAATTTACAATTGCAATGTAGGTTTCATTCCATGTTAAAAAAATTATTGAGAAAAAAAAAATCATTGAGTGGGTAGGGTATGTTAAAAGGGTATACTGTGTAGTTTTGATTCAGTAATGACTTAAAATAAAGCACATATTGCAAAGTCATTTTAGAAGTATTTTTTCCTCTGCCTTTTTACATGAAATGGGAAAAGTTTGACATTCTTCTAACTCTGTGACAAATAAATCTCTTTCTTGTAGTTAGCTGCTATTTATTATATGAATGATTAGTTAATCACCGGGAAAAAAAAAAACCCTAATAAAAGATAATTTGCTGGCACATTTTACAGAACTTCATAAAACAGCACAACTAAATGAAGTTGCAACATACTCTGCTGAGTGCTTCCATGACAAATGCTGTCACATCCAATCTATACTGTGAAAAGTAACATTTTGAGCACCCTGAAGTGCACAAAATAAAAAATCGCTTCATCATATTGCAACAATAAAATAATTTGGTGACTGGAACTCACTGGAAGACAACCTGCTTTCCTCTGAAGTGTAATGGAAAGGTGGCTGCACGTACAGCCAGGCAGCATTCCCCAGTGGAGAGTTTTGTTCCGTTTCTTCCACAGGACCTGTGAATGAAAACCAAAACATTCAGGGCAGCCCCAACACGGGATCCAACAGGGATGCTGAAATGTACTTTGTGGTTAGATGGATCCTCACCTGGGCTTTCAGTGATTTTAAGGAGAGCAACGCTGGAAGGAGAAGTGAGAAGGGTATAATAATGTGTTTGTAAAGGCACCAGCCAGCAGAGCTGTGCTGGCCGGAGCTGGTCCTGGCTCCCTTCCTGGTTCCTTCTCTTTAACAGTCACTTCCTTTCTGGTGAGGAAAATCTATCTGCAGAATGAGCTGTACAGTTACTTGAGCTTCGCAGAAATGTGCTGCTCTTTCTTTCGTGGATTGATCAAACTTTGAAAATAAAAGGATTCTTCTGTTGGGTTTTTTTATATTTTTTTAAAAACAACCTACGATCAAAGCAGTGACAGAGCTAACCACAGCAGGTGAACACTGTGCTTACTGCCCATGACCATCCTTCGAGCCCAGCCAGCCAGATAAAGTCAAACGGGCAGGCAGTTTCTAGTGGCATTCTTGGAAGAATCGATACTGGGGCCAGTACCATGTAATGTCTTTATTAACAGCCCGGGGGACATGACAGGGTGCACTTTTGGCAAGTTTGGGGACCACACATAGTCTGGGCCTGGGGAGGTTTATGGTAATGTAAGTGTGTCAGCTGCGCTCCTAGGGCATGGCGTGGGCGGTTGCTACAAGGAGGGCAGGAATGCCTTTCAAAGGTACCTGAAGAGGCTGGAGACCTGGCCTTCCAGGTACTTCGTGAAGTTCAACTAAGGCAAATGTGAAGTCCCACATCTGGAACAGACTTACCTCATGCAGCAAATCAGATTGGGTAGGTGAGTAGGGAACAGCTTTATAGTAAAAGGAGCCAGGGTTGGGGTGGGAGTTGCATGTGGAGCTACATCTGGAGAACTGCATGCAGGCTTGGGGTCTCCAGTGCAAGAAAGACACTGACCTACTGGAGTGAATCTGGGAGAGGGCTGGAGGACATCACCTGTGAGGTGGGGCTGAGGTAGCTGGACTTGTTCAGCCTTAAAAAGGAGCAGTCCAAGTGGAGAGGTTATTGGTGTCTGCAGCTATCACAGAGAATCACAGAACTGTAGGGGTTGGAAGGGACCTCGAGAGATCATCAGGTCCAACCCCCCTGCCAAAGCAGCTCCCTAGCACATATTGCACAGATAGGCATCCAGACAAGTCTTGAATATCTCCAGAGAAGGAGACTCCACCACCTCCCTGGGCAGCCTGTCCCAGGGCTCTGTCACCCTCACTGTGTAAAAGTTCTTCCACATGTTGGTGTGGAACTTCCTGTGCTCCAGTTTACAGCCATTGCCCCTTGTCCTGTCCCCACAGACCACTGAAAAGGGGCTGGCCAATTCCTCCTGCATCCCATACTTACTTAAGATATTTATAAACATTAATTAGGTCCCCCCTCAGTCTTCTTTTCTCCAGGCTGAACAGCCCCAGCTCACTCAGCCTTTCCTCATATGGGAGATGTTCCAGGCCCTTAATCATCTTCGTAGCCCTTCTCTGGACTCTCTCCAGGAGATCCCTGTCTTTTTTTATACCAGGGAGCCCAGAACTGGACACAATACTCCAGGTGGGGCCTGACCAGGGCAGAGTAGAGGGGGAGGATCGCCTCCTCCGACCTGCTGGCCACACTCTTCCTGATGCAGCCCAGGATCCCATTGTCCCTCTTAGCCACCAGGGCACACTGCTGGCTCATAGCCAACCTGTCATCAGCCAGGACCCCCAGGTCCTTCTCCACAGAGCTCTTCTCCAGCAGGTCATCCCCCAGCCTGTACTGATACTGATGGTTATTCCTCCCCAGGTGCAAGACTCTACACTTGCTTTTATTAAACCTCATCTGGTTTCTCCCTGCCCAGCTTTCCAGCCTGTCCAGGTCTCACTGGATGGCAGCGCAGTGTTCCTGCGTGTCAGCCACCCCTCCCAGCTTTGTATCATCGGCACTTGCTGAGGGTGGATGCTATTGCCTCATCAAGGTCGTTGATGAAGATATTAAACAGGACTGGACCCAACACCGAGCCCTGGGGAACACCGCTAGTCACAGGCCTCCATTCAGATTCTGTTCCACTGATCACGACCCTCTGAGCCCGGTCCAACAGCCAGTTCTCAACCCACCTCACTGTCCACTCATCTATCCCATGATCTCTTAGCTTTTCTATCAGGATGTCATGGGAGACAGTATCGAAAGCCTTGCTGAAGTCAAGGTAGATGACATCCACTGCTCTCCCTCCATCCACCCAGCCGGTGATGAGATCATAGAAGGCTATGAGACTGGTCGAGCAATACAGTGGCTAGGTACACAGCAGGTGGAGCCAGGCTCTGCAGAGCTGCGCAGTGATAGATTAAATGGCAACAGACACAAGTTGTAACAAAGGAGAGCCTGATTAAATGAAAAAGGACCATTGTTTTCCCCTTAAGGGTAGTCAAACGCTGGGTCAAGTGCCCAGAGAAGATATGAGACTTTCAGCCTTAGAAGATTTCAAATTTCAACTGGGTGGGTCCTGAGCACCATGTTGTAACTGGCCATGCTTGGCATGGGAGGTTGGACTTGAAGCCTCCTGAGGTCTCTTGCAATTTGAATTATGTCACAGTTTCAGGATTCTGCCAGGGATGCTGTAGCTTACCAAAGACCATGTATTGGCTGCTCTAACCAACTCCACAATGTCAGAATTGCAGAACGGCGGGGGTTGGAAGGGACCTCTGGGGATCATTCAGAAGCACAGAATGGTGGGGACCTCTGGGGATCATTCAATCCACCCCCCCCACTAAAGCAGGATCACCTAGAGCAGGCTGCATGGGATCACGTCCAGTTGGGTTTTTAATATCTCCAGAGAAAGAGATTCCACAGCCTCTCTGGGCAGCCTGTCCCAGTGCTCTGCCACCCTCACAGTGAAGATTTTCCTCATGTTGAGATGGAACTTGCTGTGTTCCAGTTTCTGCCCGTTGCCTCTTGTTCTGTTGCTGGTGCATCACTGAATGCATCTAGCCCCACCCTCTTGGCATCCACCCTTTAGATTAGAGAATCATCGAATCGCCTGAGTTGGAAGGGAGCCATAAGGATCATCAAGTCCAACTCCTGGCTCCACAAAGGGCCAGCCAAGTCAGAGCATGGGACTGAGTGCATTGTCCAAACGCTTCTTGAACTCAGTCAAGCTCAACACTGTGACCACTTCCCTGGGGAGCCTGTTCCAGTTTCCGACCACCTTCTCAGTAAAGAACCTCTTCCTAACATCCAACCTGAACCTCCCCTGTCACAGCTTCATGCCATTCCCTCAGGTTCTATCACTGGTCACCAAAGAGAGGAGATCGGCACCTGCCCCTTCATCAGGAAGCCACAGACTGCAATGAGGTCTCCCCTCAGTCTCCTCTTCTCCAGGCTGAACAAACCAAGGGACTTCAGCCTCTCCTCATAAGACTTCCCCTCCAGACCCTTCACCATCCGCATTGCCCTGTACAATATTTTTGTGTCCCTCTTGTACTGTGGCACCCAAAACTGCACAGTACTCAAGGTGAGGCTGCAACAGCGCAGTGTAGAGTACAACAATCACCTCCCTCTCCTGGCTGCCTGGACCTGCTGCTCATGTTTAACTTGCTGTTGACCAAGACCCCCAAATCCCTCTCAGCACAGCTGGCCTCCAGTGTCTGACCCCCCAGTCTGTATGTGCAGCCAGGGTTGCCCCTTCCCAGGTGCAGAATCTGGCACGTGCCTTTGTTAAACTTCATGCTGTTGGTGATTGCCCAGCTCTCAGGTATTTCTAAGTATTGATGAGATCCCCTCTTAGTCTTCTCCAAGCTAACACCCCCAGCTCTCTCAGCCTATCCTCATAAGAGAGATGCTCCAGTGTCCTCATCATCTCTCTAGCCACTGGACTCCCTCCAGTAGTTCCTTGAATTTATTGAACTGGAGAGCCCAGAATTGGACATGGTACTTCAGACATGGCCTCATCAATGCAGAGCAGTGGGGGAGGATAACCTCCCTCAACCTGCTAGCCATACTCTTCTTAATGTACCCCAGGAAACCACTGGCTTGTCTGGCCACAAGGGCACATTGTTGGTTCATGTTTAATTTGTCCACCAGGACTCCCAGAAATTTGCAAAACACAGTTCACCTTATGGTTAACACCTAGTAAGAGCATTGTGATTCATACAACCAACCTGATGCACACATTTATAAGAGAGTACAGTTCCTTTATTCAGCTGGAAGGAATGTGGCTTTCCAGGCTCTGGTGAAGGACAAGTTGATTCTGCTGTGCTGCTTCAGGAAACAGTACCATGGGCTGTTTCAAGGTCCACAATGGAGACCTGTCACCTGCAACCTGTCACCTTACACATAGGTGTCAAAATGCTCACGACTTCACATGGGCTTCCCTGCTCTTCCTTCCCTATTAGCTCAGTGTTGCACAAGTCAGTTGGATGGGAATTAATGTCCCAGACCCTGTGTTCAACAACAGGGAGTGCCGGGGCAGATGCAGGGTGATGCCACTCTCTTGTGGTGGCCAAGAACTGTCAAAGCCGAAAAAGAAAACTTCTCCATGAGGTCTGTTTTGAGCCAGGGCTGCCAAACCCAAGCCCAAAGAAAATGGGTTTGTTTTGACTTTAGTGCTTGATGCTGCAGGAAGCACCTGGGTTTGCTAAGGAGAAGACTTGTTGGACAGTGATTGATGACCAGGGCACCCACAGACTCTCCCTCAAGAATAGCTGAGAGATTATTCACATATGAAGAAAATCCTGTTTCTCCCTACAGAAAGGACCGACATCCTTGTGACCAGTGAAATGCATGAAATGCAACCCCAAACCTGTCCTTGCCCAGGCTTCAAACTCACCAGATGATGACCACAAGCCAGGCTGTATTATCTAAAGGGACACACCACACACACACACACACAGAGCTCAGACATATTATGACCATCTCTTCATGCCTCTCCTCTGCCAGTACCATCACATGTAGCCATTTCATTGCCTTCAGCACCACTAAGGTGTGGAGTACCACAAACAAATCCATGAGGATCTCCTGCTAAAATAAAGCTCTCAGTGCCATGGTTGCAACCCAAACCTCCCTCAAAGGCGAGGGTGAGATAGATAGATAGTATAATTTTTCGGAGGGAATCTGGTCTTACTGTTTTGGTTTTGTGTGGCAAGGTTCTGGTTTCTGCAAGAAGCTGCTAGAAGCTTACCCAAGGTCCAACAGAGCAAATACCACCTGGCCTGAGGACAGACCTACTTCTGACCAGGGCTGAGCCTATCAGCAACAGTGGTAGCACCTCTGAGATAACATTTAAGAAAGGTGTGGGGGGGGAGGCGTGTGAGTGTGTGGGGGTAAGAAACCTGAGCAGCAGCTTTATTGTGGTCAGAGAAAGGAGGGGAAAGATGTGAGAAACTTTGCAGACACCAAGGTCAGTGAAGAAGGAGGGGGAGACGCACCACAGGCCAGAGGAGAAGCCTGGGGAGAAGACTGTCATGAGCAGGCTGCCCCCTGCAGCCCACGGAAGATGTAGAGATTACACTTGCAGGCTGTGGAGGAGCCCATGCTGGAGTGGGTGGAGACACATGAAGGACACTGTGACCTGGTGGGAAGCCCACATTGGAGCAAGCTCCTGGCAGAACCTGCAGCCCATGGAGAGAGAGGCTCATGATGGATCTGGTTTGCTGAGGGGACTTGTGACCCTGTGGGTGATCATACTAGGGCAGTCTGGATCTGAAGGTGTGCACCCCATGGAAGGGACCCGCACTGGGGCAGTTTGTGAAGAACTGAAGCCCTGTGGGAAGGACTTAGTTTGGAGAAGTTGGTGGAGGCCTGTCTCCTGTGAGAGGGGCCCCACACTGGAGCAGGGGCAGACTGTGAGGAGTCCTCCCCTAAGAAGGAAGGAGCAGCAGAGGCAATGTGTGATGAACCAACACCAACCCCCCATTCCCTGCATCCCCCTGTGCCACTTAGGGGAGAAGGGACAGAAATTGGGAATAGTTGAGCCCAGGAAGAAGGGAGGCATGGGCGGAGGTGTTTTAAGATTGGGTTTTATTTCTCATTATCCTACTCTGTTTTGACTGAGTGATAGACTAGATGCATTTTATTCTGTGCTGAGTCTGTTTTGCCCATGACACTGATTGCGGAATGATCTCTCCCTGCCCTTATCTTGACTCCTAAGCCTCTAAATACATGTTTTCTCCCCTGTCCAGCTGAGGAGGGCAGTGATAGAGCAACTTTGGTGGGTGTCTGGCCTCCAGCCAGGGTCAAACCACCTTTGCAAGACCTGAGGCAGCCCAACTGTGCCCCAGGGCACCATGGAAGCTAATGCCTGTTACTCTGCTCTTGTGTGTTCAAGTAGGAGCCACACATGTATGAAACACACACATACATTGGCATGGGGCAGCTCTGTGTGTGTGTTTTCTTTTCAAATTGCACAGGACTTCTCTATTAGCTCTCATTAATTTTTCAAGCCATGCCTCCTGCTGCCTGTGCTGGGGCGGAAGAGGGAGCTGCCAGCTCCAGGCTCAGACAGCTCATGAGGACGTGACCATCAGACTCCTGCAACAAACATTCGGGGAAAGCACATTTTTAACGTTGTGGCAGCAAGAGTGAGGTAATGCAGTAAAATATTAATGACCCCTTTCAGCTGACATCTCTAAATACATTGTGGAGGCTAAACTTTGGAGGTCAAGACAGTGTTTTAACTACATATTCATACAGCTATAAAATGCTCCCTGTTTTAACCAGTGTGGGGCAGGGTGGGGGGAGGGGGTGAAAGAAGAGGGGGGGAATAACAGAGAGAAAAGAGAAGACCCACCAGAAAACTCATTGCATTTCAAAAAGTGTCACATGTCACATGCAAGGTTAGGACAAAAATTAGACAGTACCTTCCTCCTTTTCAAAGCTGAAAGGGACCTTTTTAAGGTCCAAAATACTCTCTATCAAAAAGTGTCACAGAGTAAGGATGAGCTCCATATACTCCAAGCATGATACTCCACCATGTTACCTCGCCTGCAAAATGACAAACAGGATATGCAAAAATGCTTTAATTTGGTTTTATTCTTAGTCCATAGCTCACCATCAGCTCAGCACAGACATGGTGCTCACCGCTGATGACTTTAGAAATGTGCAGATGAAAGTGCTTTTGGCCTTGTTGTTCACAGGGGAACGGAGAAAAAAAAAAAAAAAAAGAACAGATTAAGGAACAAATAGATGTGGGAAAAAAACCCAAACCTCTCAAGAAATGCTTCTAGCAATTGTTTTGCTGGCCTAATAAAGTATATTATTTAAATCTGCCTTGAAGTGACACCTCGCATACAAAAACTGCCACTTTTCCATGGCTCAACTCCTCTCGCTCTCTTCCTTATGCCTAATGACAATGATGTGGCTTTTACTGCTGGGCTCTCTGTCCCTTGTCCCTTGGCTGCACCAGCTCTCAGATCCCCTTCAGTGCCCCTTGAAAATCTGCACAAGCTCCCAGCTGCCTGGGCCCCGCTGCAGCTCTCCCAACGCCAGGGAGCCCAGCCTCCTCCCTGCTGCTTCCAACCCACTTCCAGGCCCCCAGCACCCCCTGTACAGGCAGGTTCCCACTCCTGTGCTGGCACCAGGCACTGGGAGAGACCAAGCAAAGGTTTTCCTTTGAAATGGCACTGTCACACACTCCAGCCCTGGTAAAAGACACTCCAAAAAAGATGAGGGAACGTACCAGAGCAAAAGATACAGCAATGCAAAATGAAAATGACCGAAGGACATTTGTGTAAGGAAGGAGACAAAATGCATTTCAGATGGCTTTTTGAATCATTCTTTTTGATGTTTATCTAGCTGAGTTATTTCTTTTACAGTACTCAGCCCATCTGGTAATTAGCTCATGATGTGTGGATTCAAAACACATCCTTAGTACTTTGTTGATGAAGTAATAGTTCTCTTGCTTGTTTTGCCTAGACAGACTCCCAGCCATTCCTCCAGGGCTGTGGGATTTATGTAGCTACTTCAACTACTTTCAGCTTAAAAAAAAAGTTGGTGGTCTTGGTCAGCATCCAAATGACAGGAAGGGCACTGGTCTCCACCAGGGTTTCTGACAGACTCTGAGTCTGCTGTGCACGAAGAAAGTGGATGCTCAGAACACAACCTTTGCATTTCTCTTTCTCCCTGCTTGATCTCAGCTGCCCGAGCCTGGATTTGAATGACCCCCAATTGTCCTCCCAAATGCATTTAGGAAGGTGCTCCTTATCCTGAGCACGTGCTCAAGGCATCCTGGACAGAAGCTGCAGGAACTGACCAAGGTGGCCAGCCCCAAAGAGTGGTTACCTCCTTCATCTGAGCTCTGAACCAACTGTCCTAGCTGCAGCCCGAGGAAGCCACTTTTAATGCCTGAAATCTAAGGTGAAGTCCTTTTCCCCATGGCCAGCTCAGCATGCTGAGGTTTCCTTCATTCCCATAAAGCATGAACTACAGGGAAAAAGGACAGAGGATTTTGGGGAAGCAAGATGACTACTCAGGCTCCCACACAACCAGCTGGAAAGAGGTTAAACTTACTTTAGGGCTTAGCGACTGAGGAATGAGCATTTCTGCCTTGCAGGTCAGGAGTTGAATAAATGGAATGAAACAGGCAGAAGAACTAACTTCTCTAAAAGGCCTCTGTAGGTGATGTACTCGTTTTGAAGTTTAACCTTCCTAGTCATGCATCGGCTCCCATCAATGCTACTCAACTTGCAAACAGTTGTAAGCCTTCATTTACTACAACACTTCATCTTTCAGTATTAGTATAGGTCACCTGGGCAGGAAAAGACCGTTATTTTGCTTGCATTTGTGGCTGCAGTTCAATGCAGCATCTGGGAGAAGAGGGAAACACACACACCCACACACACACACACACACACATAATCAGCTGGTCACTTGTTGAGGAGAGGCTTCTGCAATTTGGCAGCAGAACAGATCATAACTACATATAGCTATAGGTGGGGAGGTTCAATTGGTTAGTGTGCATGTCTCAGGTACAAGGGAACAAACTGTCCTAAGGACAACACGGGAAGGAGCCTACTGTCCCCTCTGCGTGCCCCTAGATGCCACAAGGACAAGGCTTCCTCCTCCTTCAACCTGCATGCAGGCTACATGTTTCCTCTCAGGGAAGATTATTTTTTTAAGAAATATGGATCATCTCCAAGACAGAATATGCACAAAAACAACAGTCAGATAAAGCATTCAGAAAAGAAGATGAAGTTATTAAATATTTTTCATAAGACCACACTTTTTTTTTCCTCTTCCTTTAGGACAAAAAGTTTCAGTAAGGCTATGAAAGCAAGGCAAAAAACAAATAAACAAAAAAAACCCCAACCAAACCAAAACCCACACTCAAACAAATGCTGAGGAAACTGAAGAACAGTGATTTAACACATGTTCATACTCCCTACACAACTGAGGACAAAGCAGGCAGCCACCTTGTGTGTGCTCTGAATTGGGGCATCTCTTGCCACCGAACACGTAAGGAGTCCAAGTGCTAAATGAAGGAGCTAAAGGATAGACCTGAAGTTGTGCATGTGATTACCCTCATCCAAATACAGTTTTCAGCCCTGCTAGTTTTAGACATCTGGTGCAGCTTTTCATTACATTCTCGTTGTCCAAGTTAAAGGTAAACACACAGCAAAGTACGATTTCACTCATCTCAGATCGTGTTGGCATCATTACTTGGATACTATGGCAACAGGTAACATGGAAAAATGGCACAAGGGACTGACCAGACGTGAGGGATTGTTAGAGAAAAACTAGCATTTTCAATTCTGAGAGAGGAAAAAAATCAAACGCAACCACTGGTGTTTACAGAAATGTGTTTTCTGTTTCAGCTGGCAACACCTATTTCCAAAACATTCCTCCTTTGTTATTACAAATTCATCTGGAAGGTCCACAAAGCAGAGAAGTTAGCCAGCTCACAGTGCTCTGCATCTTGCTATGAGCTATAAAGCTTTTTTTTTTCCCCCCCTCATCAGTTTTCCCAACCTGTGCTTATGAAACCTATCAAGATGGATCAAAATAGATCACAGACTGTTGTACCTAATCAACAGCACGATCTGGCTGCATTTCCCCAAGATTCAGACACTGTGAGTCAGCCTGAGCCAACGCTCTAGTTTATGACTTTCAAAAACCTGTTTCACATGGACTGGAGTTGAATTCAACCATCAGATGAAAGCAGCCTTAGTTTTGTGTGTACAACCCCTAACTCATATCAGCCCCACAGAAAAGAGGCAGTAGTAAAAAGGAAATTGAAGGGGCAAGAGCTTTGGGGAAGGTGAGATGGGGAATGACTTGGAGGTGACAGAGGCAGCTGCACATCCACATAGGGCACAAGGACTCTCACATGTTCTTTCTTAACCCCACAGAAGCTCTGCCTGAAAGCATGGTTCAGATCAGATGTTAGGGAAAAATTTTTCATTGAAAGAGTCATCAGGGCCTGGAACAGGCTGCCCAGGGTGGTGGTTGAGTCACCTTCCCTGGATGTGTTTGAAAAAAGGATAGATCAGGTACTTAGGGATATGGTTTAGCATAGGACAGGAACAGTTGGACTTGATAATCTTAAAGGTCTTTTCCAACCTTGCAATTCTGTGGTTCTGTGATAGCTTTGCTGTGGCAGCCAGCGTCACCTTCACAAAGGCACTGGGAAGGACAGAGAGCAGAGGTCTGTCCAGGCATGCTTGACTTTTAGACAGGCAGATACTACCAGAGACAGGCTGCAGAATGGGGACACGGGTTCCCCTTCTCCCACCACCCCTGTCAATATATTTAATGACATCATCTAAAGGAGGAAAAATAAACCTTGGCAATTCACTCCTCTTTTTTTCTAATAAAAATAAATGTGCAACATTTAAGCAAGATTTGGCAAAAAGTTTTTCATTTGTACAGTTAGATTCCAAGCCATTTGGTGGAAGATTTGGTCCTTCATACCATTTTAAAAGCCATACATGCTTATGTTGTTGACATAACAATTAAGACATTTACTTGCAGGTGTTTATAGCCTCATTCAGTTTATATGTTTAATGGAATAGTCAGATTGAGAAATTAGACTGGCAGAAGTCAAAATGTCTGAAGCATGGATTCCCAATGCAACTGTAACTTATATCCCACTTTCACATAAAACTAAAAGAGAAGTGATTTGGATGTCAAGAGCAGTACAGTTAAAGATTTCTTCATCTCTCTTTTTTTTTTTTCCTTTCAAGTGGACTCTTTCAGCCAGTAGAATAGGATCTGAACTCCAAACTACATCTGATTATCTCTATTTTGGGAAAGCACCCCTAGACCTCCACCCTCTCTCGCAGTTACCAACCAGCAAGCAAGTGGAGTTGAACTCCACGTGCCTGCTGCACAAGCCCATTCACCCTCCACAAGGCCACCTACTGCAACCACATCTGTAGAGAAACAGGTAAAAAAAGGATCTAAAGCCACCCTGAGCCGCTGTAGTCAGTCAGTAGGCTGTTTCTGCTGGTACACTATTACACCTGGTCTTCCATCATGCACACTGCCTGAGAAACACCCACACAGGGGAAAAAAAAACCCCAACCTTTACAGAAGGTGCCTGTGACACGTGACTGTACCACATCTATTGAGAATGGTATAAAGCATAAAACCTGACCCCTTCCAGCAGCAATCAATAACACAAGTTTCCAGATGGTTATTATGAAAATTTAGTGCCATTCAGCTCCTGGCCATAGGAAAGGTTTATGCTGATCAACCCAAAGGTCTAAAGTGTCCCCCCTGTCCCCATGACACCCTCTTTTCCCATTTCTGACACTCCCCAGGCTCCTCACTGGGACCCAGTTTGTGGGACAAACCTAATGCTGTTTCCTGACTCCAGATCGAGTCTCTGAAAGCAACATAAAATTTTAAGCAGTGTTAGGAAACAAGCAAAAAGAGGCAGAGAGAAGCCCGGGGTGGTTAAAGGAAGAGCTGGCTCCCATCGTCAACCTAATAAGTGGTTGTAGAGAGGATGGAGCCTTACTCTTCTCCAAGGTGTACCATGATGGGACAAGAGGCATCAGACACAAGTTGCAACACAGGAGATTTACATTAGGTATGATTTTTTTTTTTTTTTAAATACCATGAGACATGCAAAAAACTTTGTGGGATCTCTGTCCTTAGAGAAGTTCAAGGCTCAGTAAGACAGCCCCATGCAAGTTGATGCAGCTAAAAGTCTGGTTCTGCCTAGAGAGGTGCAGCCCCTGGGACCTCCAGAGCTTCTTCCCAACTCAAACTAACCCTGCAGTTCTTGCTTCTGGGTCCCACTTTGTGCTCTGACGCTTCTCTGAGTCCAGCACCTTGCTGTGAAACTATTCTACTCAATTTCTCTCTTCCTGAGAGCACCAGACTGTTTTTAAAGACGTCTGCAACATGCTATCTTCTTGCTCCATCTCCTGGGGAAATGCTGTTTCTTCAAACTTTCCTCCCATGGAGAGTGCTGGTTGCACTTAGGACATAGCTATTACTTCTTCAATCTGCCCAGGTGCTGATTACAGCTGATAAAATGGCCGGGAGTGGTTTTCAACAGGAGTTACAATTCTATCAAAAACAACATTTGGGTGAAGCTTTATTACTGACGGAATTCCTCAGGACTCATAACCAAACCAGACGCAGCAGCCCACTCCCCCAGTGTTTTACAGCCAGTGCTCTTCCTGACAGTCTCCTCGTGCCTCTCCCTTCCTTTCCATGCCCTGAGTGAATATTGGCTTGGAGGGTAGGAGGTGAAAAGAGGGAGGGGGTGGGGGGAAAAGTTATTTTTGGCTTTCAACTTTTTATTGCATTCCTGTCCCATAAAACTCCTTGGAGCTGTGTGCCTCACCTCAGGTCAGAACAAAACTGGTTCTGAAATCGCAGAGAAATTTCCTCGGGAGACACAAGCTGTGCGGCTGCCAGCCGGTAGCGGTAAGTGTCCCAAAGCACTGACTCGCTCAGCGCCTCATGGAGAGCCCTAGGCACACAATCTGCTTACAAACCCACTGGGTGCTTAAGCCCACATTCATCTCCAAGGCAAAATTCCCTCCACGGGAACTTTCCTAAATTGAAAGGGCTGAGCTCAGAGGAGTCCCTGCCCCACGCTGGCCGGCAGTCTAGACACAATGGCGTGGGTGGGTGAATGGGAAGGCGGTGAAGAGGCTGGCAGGGCAGCATCTGCCTTGAGCTTTCTCTCAGGAGGATCCGCTGCCCTTCTCTCATCCCTAGCACTGGGAAGCACTGGCCTTCCTGGGCCTGGGATGATCCTTGTCCAAACGTTTAGCAAACACGTGAGACACAGCATCACTACAAGAGACACGTGAGCCTCCTCAGAACGGACACTGAGTTTTGTGGAGGTCGAATGAAGTATAATTGCCTAGCCAACATAATTGCATAGGTCACCAAGAATTGCCTTCTCTCTTCACATCTTCAGTACCAGCAGTGCCTGTTAAAAGCAAGGTCAAGGCTCCTAAAAAAACTCTTTGGAAGCTTTTACGGCACGGATTCTCAACATATTATTTAAAAGCTTGAAGTTTGCTTACTTAAAGTACCTAACAGAAGGGCAAGAACAGAAGTGGGTCTTAGGAAACAGGTCTGTGACATAATTTCTCAAGGGTTTTTCTATTTAGTTATTTATCTTTTTTCAAACATCCACTCAAGTTAACTGAATTATCACACATGCCTCTCCAGACACCATTCAGCACCTAATCAAGCAGTAAGATTATAAATACCATGTGTTACAGCAGTGGCTGAGCTTCAGTTGTCAAATGTTAGATTTTCTTTACAGCTTTGCACCAGCAGGATAAAGAAATTGCACCAGGAACACAGTGATTTCATTGCAAGAGGCAAACATCACACAGAAAATACTTAAAAGTTTACAGAAAATGTGGTTTATGTGAGTCATGCAAAACACATCCTTCTTGCTCTGGTTCTTCAGTAACATAAGGCAGAAGTGACCTCCAAGCTGCTGAGTTACAAGTCAAATGACAAGATAAAATGACAAGGTAAGCAGATCCCTGCTTAGGTAAAGCTGTCTGGCTCTTCCTGGGAGACAGACACAATCCCCCCCTGAACTCCCAGAGACAGACCTTTGTATCTGAACAAGCAGGAGATCTTACAGGATAACAGGGAAAATTGGGGAATAAGGATTTTACTTGTGCTTACTAACTCTTTTGGAATAACCTTGATAGAAGAATGTAATTTAGAGAGGTCAATGTATTATTTATGGATATTGCAATAATCAGGGGGAAAATGGACACTTCGTCATCCTGGAGATGAGGAACTCCCCAAAAGAGGAATGAACTAGCAGTAGGGAAAGTAGACTTTGCTGGATCACATGTTTGTTTATTTTTAATCAAATCCCAGAGAACTTAAAGACATCATCCAGCTGAGCTGGAACCCACTCCTGGGATTACTAGGAGCTTAACAGTAAGGCTGCAATCAAGAAGAGAAACCCAGATCTCCTTTTTGGCCAAGCATTTTTCCAGGGCTAGTAGAGGGAGTTACCCATCCTCCTGGCTTATTTAACTTTCAGGCTTACTTCCAGAGCCAACAAGCTTGTGTGGCTAAGTCTCCATGCTGCTCATCTCTAGCAAATACTTTGTTTATTTGCAGCTGCCATGCTCTAAGTAAGATAAACCAGATCAGTAAGACTTATGTGAATGTGAAATAGTAGAGCTAGTCCTAGCCAAAGCCAACAGAACAGGTCAGCTCTATGCCTGTAGGAAGCAGCTGGCATTGTTTTGTAATGAAACCAGAAGGAACATGATTCAAGCACCAGCCAGACCTTTCTCTGAAATACACAAGTCAACGGGAGCACTAGACAGATGTACACATGGAAGGAAAGGCAATGTAAGGGTGGAGGCCTGGTATCTGCTTGGATCAGAAGGCCATGGCACAAAGCAGTACTTGAAAGGCAACAACTGTACATTGGTTTGATAAGGTTGTAAAGTTTTTTTTGATGTCCTATGTACAGGCTCACCTGAAGACGTTACATTGCACAGTCCTGTAATTGATGCAATTTCACTGAGTCTCTGCCCATGAACTTCTGTTTCTTGGATGTCTCTCCTCAGCTGTGTACAGTTTTGACCCTACAACTGCACATTCTGTTATATTTTCTTTAGCATTCAGCCTTCTTCAGCTTTCATCACAATGATCTCTAATCTGTTTCAGAGCTGATCTGGCAAAGAAATCCACATTGAAAAACTGCTTGCAACAACTCCCTGAAGTCTGCAGGTCTTATGAGTTTGGAGGACATCCAGCCCTCTCCCAGGGATTCCCCAGTTCATACTCAAAGAAGTTTCAGGCTATTGGGCTGACATTAAATAAAAATTTGACTCCTGAATTCCCACGGGGCTGGAATAAAAAGGGAAAATACATATAAATTTAGGTATATGAACAGTCATACAACATAGAGAGAGAGAAGAGCTTTGGGTGACTAGTGGAACAGTAGCCTTCACCCACAAAGTTCCCTTCCATATAGTCTCATGTGTAGCAAAGTCCAAAACCCCTCAATCTCTCCTGTTAGGTACTGCACGCTGCCACCAAGCAAGGGCACAGGGATTCACAGGGCACAGGGATTCACAGCCGTGTGGTGCAGCTCAGTAAAACTCATTTGTAGCCTATTCACGTGCACGATGTGGCATCCTGCAGCATGTTCGAGTGACACTGCATTAAATATCCCTGTATCTGCTACTGCAATGCAAATATTTGTATATCTTTTCATATGTACTGCATATTTTAAAAAAAAAGTAATTCTGATGTTCCCTCAAGGGACACTGTTTAAGGAATATTTAAGGCTATAGTGGATGGGCAGAGTTTACATGGTAGCTGATGTCTTCTATCAGGAGAATGCCAAACACAAGCATTTGAGAGCAGCACACCCAATGCAGTGACTCTTTACAGCAGCGCAAGGCAAATGGCAAGCCACCAGTTCTACCCAGACCAGCAAAGTGATAACCAGGTAACGTACTGAAAGACAGCAAGCTAGCAGAGTCCCGTATTTGCCACCTTTTCCAAAAACAGTAGGTATCACAGACACACAAAAATCACTCATTCCTCACATAGAATCATAGAATCACAGAATGGATTAGGTTGGAAGGGACCTTAAAGGTCATCTAGTTAACTAGATTGGGTTGCTCAGAGCTTCATCAAGCCTGACCTTGAATGTGTCCACCACCTCTCTGAGCAACCTGTTCCAGGGCTGGGATGTCTCATCACCTTCATAGTGAAGAACTTCTTCCTAATATCTAATCTACGCATACCCTGCTCTAGTTTAAAACCGTTGTACCTCATCCTTTCACTACATGCCCTTACAAACAGTGCCTGCCCAGCTTCCCTGTAGGTCCCCTTCAGGTACTGGAAGGCTGCCCCAGGCTTCTCATCTCCAGGCTGAACAAGCCCAATTCAGACTACAGTGTCAGCTCTGTAAAGCCTACATACAACCAGTTCTGCTGGGAATCTCCAGCCCCACAGCTGGTGGCCAGAAAGCAATAACAAGGACTTTGCACAAAGGCAAAGTCCCATCGTACCAGATAGACTCGTTCCACTTCCTCCCTGCCAGCTGGTGCACATAAACAGCTACTGATCTGTGCAAGGTGATGTGCTCTCTTCCCCAGGGTGCAGCCCCAGCCCCACTACAGTGCAGCTGGAGAGAGCCATGACACCTCCACAACCAAACACAGGCAAGCTCAGTGCAGTCTCGGACCAAGCAAATGCAACAGCCAACTTTCTAGTTAGCCTCAGATGTAAAAGGAGGCACTGCAGCTGCAAGAAAGGGATTGTTTACAGGCTAAAGGAATATGCTGCTTAGAATAAGAGTCAGTTGAAGCAGGGCAATGAAAGCTAGACTGCACAACAGTGAGAGGCTGGGGAACATCTCAGAACTTATGGAATGAAAGTCTGTTGTCAGGATCCTGGTGGCTATATTATCCTGGTGTAGGATAAAAGATCATTTGGTTTCACACATCACTGGAAATGGAAACCTCACTAGAGAGTGCTGCCTTGCTCTCGCCTCACCCCATAACCAAAACTATTGCTAACACTTCTCCCCTCAGAGGAAAACAGAAAAACAAACACCATCTCACACACACACACACAGAGAGAGAGACAGTGTTATAACTTTAAAGAAATGCAGAACTACAAACCACATCCAGACAGTCACAACACACAAATCGAAATGATACTGAAATGCAGGAATTTGTCATCCAACATCAATTCATGCAGGAACCTTGGCTTTTAATTTTTACGATAATAGGTTTAATGACTAATATCTTCAGGTTTAAAAGCCTAAAACGTGATTTTAAAAAACCCAAACCAGTCTCAAATAATGTAAACCTGTGACTCTGGAGAAGAAAGCACGTCAATTTAGCTTCCTACATAAAATTAGTATCTACATGCACTGTTGCCCTCTAATAGAAATGACTGCATAGTCTGAAGATGTTCCTACATTGAGTGGAAAGGGCTTCTTCCCTTACAAGATACATTAATGATACTAGCATATACTGCTATTTTTAAGTGGCTGATGCAGGGATGTTATGCTAAAAAATGACAATAAAAACTTTCAGTAGGTGAAAACTTAATTTCTACCTTCAGCATTTACTTGATAACTCCAAAGTCTCATTTAAGTTTGGTAAGGACTTTGGTAAGGAGCCCATCAGATGAGAAAAGAGAGCTTTAGCCTTTAAAAATAATAATAATGAAAAAGCATAGCTACACAGGCAAAAGATGCTGAACATCCTGGACAAAATAAGAAGGCAATGAAAGAGGATCAGCCTGCTGACAGCAGTCTGTAAAAACGCAGCTTCACATGCCTCATGCAATCAGTAAGACTTAAAGATCAGTAATGTATCTAAGATTTAAGATGATCTGTGAACATCGAAAGCAATGCTCAGCTGCACACTGGACCATTATCCACATGAGCGAGCTCTGTCATGCAACCAAACCAAAGTGCTTTAAAGGACTCCCTCCCACCTCAAAGCAATTCTCCAGATGTGGTACAGCTATGAAATACTCTCAGAATAAACTCCTGCTGAGTGTTGCTAAGTGTGAAGATCTCGCAGGGGTCTCTTGGGACTCCTCTTTGCAGTAAAATTTAAATGTCTGTTTTTCCTGTTATTGGTGCGTCCACAGCATTAGCGTTCTAGTTTGGATCTGAAGCACAGGACTGAGGGCAGCTTCCCAGGCATCTCTCTTACTAAACTCTGACTGGCATTATGGGGTGGTTGTGTAGCACATCAACTGAATCCTTTTTGCATGAAGCTAATGTAGAGGGTGCACTGCAGGTACACATCTGATGTGCTATAACTACTTATAGGCAGTTAAGTCCATGCCAACAGATGTCATTTGCCTTCAGGCCTTTTTCCTCTGGGGAGGAGGCACAACGGGGTCAGACACAGGAAAGTGAAGACGACACACAGGACCAGACTGGCACAAGGTCAGTAAAGCACCCAAACAACACATGATGTCAGTGCAAGAACCTTGATGCTGATAGTTTCATGCCACTGATGTGTCCTTACTGCCCTATCCCATTCACAGGTGTGGAGATGGGACAAGAGGAGCCCTCAGTGGTTATTTAAGAGTATAGTCTCCTCAGAACTAAAGGTCGAAATGACGCTCCAGTATTTGGCTTCTGCACACTTCCAGTTCTCTGGTTCTTGCTCCCTTCATCCCCACTGCCTCTATTTTCTCTCCTGGACTCCAGCCCAGGGCATTACAGATCCCCAGGGCACCGGTGGGACAGCATGACTGAGGATGTCCACTCTCCTTTCCTTGAGGGAGTGCCCCACAGTGCCCCTTCCCAGTACCATAGCACACCTGAGGGAAGGTGCTCCCCACCTTCTGCTAAAGCCAGCTTGCTTTATTTTGGTGTAAGAAAGTTCAAGCTCAGGACCTAAATTCTTCAAGCTGTCCTTTTGAGCACTGGAGAGCAGCGATACAGATGCTAAGGCATGTGCCTTCATCAGGGACCCATAAAGAGCACTAAATACTTCGTACACCTCTCAGTATACAACGCTGTTGGCCTCGGGACCAAATCCATTTGCTCTCCCAACAACCAGCAACACTACTCTTTAAGTCAAAATACATCAATAAATCACATTCAGAGCTCTCAGAGCAAGTCAGGTTCCCTAAGAAACATGACTTCTAGAAAGGAAGAAAACTCTTTTCAAGCTCTCATGGCTGGAATACTTCATAGCAATGTTATAGCTACAGCAAATTCCTCTCTAGGAGGAAAGATTTCAGGCAAAAATTAGAGAGAGGATTTGATTTATAATGGAAAATGAAGTTAAAGCTAACGGGCCAAGGTTTGCTTACACTGAATAATACTTAGCACCTACATAGGAAAATTCCCACTGACTGCAGTCAGGGCAGATCTGAAGCTTTAAACACGCAGTCTTTGCTTCAGCTCCAGAATAGCCATGCTAAAAATTAGGTGTCAGACTGGGACACACCCTCCCAATGAGAAAGGGGGAAGAAATGGTACGCATGGAACCCTGGCTCCCTCCAGGGTATAACAGCACACGGGCTTCGGCCCTCAAGGGGAGAACAGACTGCAGGTTCATTGTATGCCTCTGGGGAAAGGGTGAGCAGTGTTGGTGGTGCCCAAGCTGGTGGCAGTGCTTGTAGCAAGTCAAAAGGGACCAGTTGAGCCACAGTACTCCAAAGCAGTTGGGTTTAAGCCAGACCAGCTTGGAAATGGACAAAACCTGCACTTTGCTGCAGGCAGAGAGGGCAGGTGACTGACTGCCTTCTGCTGTCAGCCACCTTATGGGGCAGCCAGTGTCCTCCTCCCTCCCAGACAACAGGATGGAGAGGGACAGGACCTGGGATCAGAGGTCACAGTCCCACTCTAGGTGGACAAGGCCTAAAGGGAGGAAAGCTGTCTGAATGGGATCCAGCAGAGCTTTATTGCCTGTTGCCATATCTGTTCTCCAGTTCACGAGGCAGCGTCAGCGTAACGTGTGCTCCGAGAGCAAAGCTGCCACTTCTGGCCTCGGCAGCCAAGAAAGCAGACAAACCTGAGCATCTGTGTTTGCAATCTCCACTGCTCCATAAAAGACAAGGTCAGACAGAAAACATGTGTTTCATATTTGCAAATCTGAATGATTTATATTAGGGGAGCAGGACTGGACCGTGCGCAGCCTCTAGGTTGTTAAAATTTAATTTACTAATCAATTACTATCAGATGCTAGATTTCTTCAGCTGCCCCATACAAGGAGCATAGTTTCTCATAATACCTTGTCTTGATTTCAGTGTTGTATCTCCTTCCAGGGGCTGAAAAGAGGTGAGCTGAAGCAGGTGAGCAAAAGGAAAGGACCACTCACTCGCATGAGGTCATAAATTTAGAGAAGTCACCAGAGCGTTATCTTCTCATTTCTGTTGGGTCATCTGGAAGATGACATCCTCTTGCCCTTAGCTGCCCAGGCAGATGCATTAAAATGCATGGTACATTTCTCTCCTCAGGGGCACAAGTCTGGAGGAGAATCGGCACCTCTAGCTGCATTGTCCTCATTTTCGCTGGATTCTTTCTTAACCATCACTACCAGGTTAAAACATTATATATGCATGTCTTTCAGCAGTTGAAACTAAATGAACTGGGATGAAAAGTAAAGACAGGAGTGAGAAAGATTATTGCTGATAAGCATCCTTCTTCTTACGTGGGTTCTGAGCTATAGGTTGTGTCTCAGGCTTTACAGTGTTGGGCTGTAATAGATAATTCTGATCTTGGGGAAATGGGTGACAGTGTTTATCTTTCTGACACTTAACAGTAAAATAGACATACTGAGAACATCATTTAAGCTGGGTTAAAGAAACCCCGAGGGTCTGCAAACTTCTGGTGGACACAAGCAGATGGCAACTGAACTGATGCCCTCTCAACAATGGCAGTGTCAGGAATGTTGCAATACAATGGAGATCTTCCAGCTTAACATTGGGATAGTGTAGGGCTAGCACCATGCTGCATTCCCCTGTCCTGAAGCAGCCTCCTTCATGACTGTGCTGGCCCCTCTCAAAGGCACAAGACAGTACTGACCGTTTTCAGTGAGAGCTTGCCTATCCACCTCGGTACTGATAACATGAGGCCTGTATGGAGATAAAAACTCATCACAAAGGATTAAGAAAAGAATAAATCTCAAAATACATTTGAAGTGCGTGTTCTCTTTTTGAGAAATAGATGAACAAGACAGGTTTCAGAGTCCTGAGACCAGTCCACTGGACAACTCCAGTTATATCCAGTTCAGGATACAAATACCAACACTCACATTGGTTGGACAATTTTTTGAATGTCCTCTGTTAAAATTAGCTCCATTCTTGGTTAGTAAGTCACGCATGAAATGATCCTGGCTTCCCTTTCACGCAGTAATCGGAGACCAATAACATTTTGAAATTATGGGTGAATTGCCAGCTCTTTTCTCCAACTCTTTGCTATCTGCATTTTGGGTGACAGGTTCCCTAAGAATAGGTTAATGTTACTACTCTTGGAATGGAAGAGGGAAATATTTTAATCTGGGGAATAATCAATCCAGTCCAAACTTTCAGATGGAGAATCATTCACATTAAGATTCATGAAACTCCTAGAATTCATTATTTTTTTCCAACAAATACCCAGCAGGTTGCAGGCAGTTGGACATCTAACTCTATCATGGTAATTTATGAGACTGTCTCATAAATTAGAGGACTACAGCCTTTTTTTCTTTTTTTTGAGAGTGCTGGGGGAAGGAAGAATGGGGGTGGGGCAAAAAATGTCAAGACTCCAGGTCTTAGGAGTATTTTAATGTGATCAACTACCTAAGGACTGACTGTAATGGACAGTATATTGAATTGTGCTAAAGCTTCCAATGCATAATGTTCAGATTTGGGGGGTTTTTGGTTGTATTTCTGAACACTAATACTTCAGATGTGTTTATACGTTTCCAGGACACTTCATTCATCCCCGGTTTCACTAAATGCAGAAGACAAATGCTACTGACCTGATGTTACCCAGTCACTACGACAGCGACATTACTGTCTGGTAGATTTATTCCTACCTTGCACTACTGCTTAGAAGCTGCCTAATTAACAGTCTGTTAAACCAACAGAGTGAAAGATGGCAATTTCTGGGTAACAAACACAAGGGCTGCGAGCCCACGGAGCTCTCTGGGTGTAACAGGGCTGTGACCGCAATAAGTGACAGTAAACGCTCACTGTGGAAGCAAATAGCTGACAAACTTTTGAACCGAGGCAACGAGCAGAACCAGAAGTGATGACTGCAGGCTAATCAGCCCAGCAATTAGTCTAAATAGCCTCGAATTCCTGTTTTAAGTCCATCCTGCAGGACTATTTGGAGAGCACTATTTTTCAGGTTATTACACTGTGAGGCCCCTGCATACTATTATGTGGTTGATGCCTTCAGCTCTGGGAACGGCTGCATTTTAGTGATAACTCAAACAGCCCCAAGTGTAGTTTAAGAACCTGAAAGACAATTTGCCTGGAATTAAAAGGCTTTAACAAACAGTGGATGTTGTTTAAACCCCTGACTCATCTGTGGCCACGTAACTTCCCTATCCACTGGTCTCTTTTCCACTCAGTGCCTCAGCAAGCAGGATCCAGTGCTCAGATACCCTGACAGAAGAAGAAAGAGGCTATCTTTCCCCCAGGAAGGGGAGTCTGTGGCTGGTAAACACATACAGGAGATTCAGTCAAGCCCTTGCCTGCCATGGAGGCCTGTCTGGGAAAAAGAGGTGAAAGCCAGAAGTTTGCGATCCTTCGCTGCAGGAATTTTGGCCTGTGGGTACAGTTGGCTGCCTCAAGGCAGCGCACCTTGCACACAGCTGAGGTTCTGCTGCATTATGTCTGTAGGCAAGTACATTAAGGGGGGAGAGAGAGAGTTTACTGCTTCAACTTGATGTGCTCTCAGAGAACACAGGATTCCAACTTATCTCCCACATTGAACTCCGGGGACATTTAATTGCTGACCCAGATCTTGAACCAGAATTCAGGATTTGGTCCCAGCTCTGCGATCACGATGTTGATTTGGCTACAAGCACATCCATAATTACTAGATTAAAAGTAACAACAAAAAAAACAGCTGAAGAAATACAAAAATGCAGTCTTCCTTATTTTAGTTCTTTTCTGCCCTTTTTGGAAAGTGGTTAGGGTTTTTGGTTGTGGGTTTTTTTTGGGGGTGGGGTGGGGTTTTTTTTTAAAGGTATGAGCACTTATTGGTGTGGACAGATGTGTGGACAGATGACAGCTGTGTTTCATCCACTCCTGCTGGTTACAGAAGTTTCACCCTTTGATTCCTTTACCTTCAGTGCATTTGGGATGTGCAGCTGCCTTTGAGGACTCTTCGAGGAGCACCTCTTTCCTCTCACTGAAACCTTTACACGGCAGAGCTCAACCAGGAGAAACAACATTATAATCAAGAATTGTCCTAGGCTTCTGCTCCAAACAGCTTGATCACAGCCTGGCTATAAAAAGTTGCCAAAGGTCTACAAGGCTGTCGGTCATTTATCCAAAAAAGCCTGGAACACTTGGATAGTCATGAAGTATCACAGTCTGGCTCACAGGGTTGATATGTAACGTGGCATCCCTTAAACAAAATGAACCATACAGGCAAATGTAATCTAGAGATTGACGGGGTGAACAAAAATACACCACAGCTGTCTAGGAGTAACTTAAATCTTCATCTGAAGAGTAAATCACTGCCAGAGATTCTCAGCCATTCATTTGGACATCAAGAATATCAACATCTCTAAACACTACTTAGAGATGATGTTTTGGAAAATTGGGAAGAGAGCCAAAGACACAAATAACTACACTGAAATAACTTAGAGCACTGACAAGAAACATAGCGCTCATGTTTTAAGCAATTAACTCATATTTAACCCAACTGTCTCAAAAAGCTATGCTTTTGTATCAAAGGGCACACTATTATTGGTGATCCACATCACAGTTGACACAAAGGAGTGTGAATTCCTCGCTCAAATAAAAAGACTTTGGTGACGTATAACAGCTCTTAAAAGTCTGCTTCAGTGTGAATAGTTAGGGCAGAATAGTTTGGATATTTTAAAATCAAGCCTTTATTTAATCTACCTCAAGCTCCAATGTTGACATGGCCTAAATCTAATCACTGCGTGTCGTGCTCACCCACTGTTTGTACTTCATCAAAGATAAAACCCAAAACAGTGACTAAATGCCAACCTTTCTGCCACCAGAACACAGCATACCCTGAAATGCCAAGTTTATTGTCAGCTCCAGCTCCACAACAGTACGTTGATTTTATTACTTGTTTCTCTCCAACGAGCACGAACCAAGTTGGGCACTCTTATTTAAAAGGCAATGATTTTAATAAAGGACATTTTAATCAGATGTCAAGAATCAAGCACAAGAACGGTCAAAATGGTGAAGTCCTACTGGAATAGCCCACCATAGCAAAGGTCCGGTTTCCCTTTGGGTTAAACTGGGGAAAAAATAAACCTGGAAATTGCTATCTAGCAAAGCCTTCAAGGAATAGTCCTGCTGCTACAGCACAAACAAAATACACATGCCTAACAAAAGGAGAAGGGAAACAACACAGCAGGCAGCAAATGGGATCTCCTTTATTATGATCTCTGCTCATTTTCTGTCCATCTGGAAAGTCCCCTGAAGAAATGCATTAGATCAGAGCAGTATACACTTGACATTAACTGAAGGGACACCATAAAAAGCACTTGCCCCTGTTCTGCATTGCAGCAGAATTGCCAGCAATGCTCAAAACACCTTTAAACCTCTGACAAAAATAGCAACTTGCACACAAGTCATCAGATGTGCGATTCACTTTATGGTTCTCTATTATTTGTGAAAGAACACATTACATCTCCACTTGTTCCTTCACCCTTCTTCAGGCTTACAGCCAGGAAATCCTAAAAGGGCAGGAGAACTCTTAGCACTGGGCTAAAACCCTCCTTGTTTTGTGCTAAGCCTACTCCTTTGCACATCACACACTCTCTTTCTATGCTTTAGTCATATTGAATCTATTAATATTTCCTGTCTTCTGGCCCATCAAGATCAGCATCCCAGTAACTGCAGTATCTATATTTAAAAGTGCCCAGTCCTTTTTGTTATAGCAATGCAAAACTACACACACAGTACTCAGCAGAAAAATCCACAATGTCATCTACTATGAACAAAACTCAACATGTGTAGGCTTTCATTAACTTTTAAAAATTATTATTCCTGAAATATCCTGAAAAATATGTGAATTTTCCTCTACATTTTTTAGAAACTCTTCCAAAGTCCAGTGGAGCCATCACCGATTTCGAGAGTATCTCTGTATTTTTCACATAGAAAATGGATACATAGACATTTATTCTTGAAACAGAAATCTCTTTAAAGGTGTTGACACAATTAATGCAGACCTCAAATGACAGTCAGCTTCAAGTTGTCCCACGTATCAAGTATCCAAGCATCAAGTTATTACTGCACTTCAGTCTTGTGAAGAAACTCTACTTCTGAACTATGTTTCCTGTTTTAGATATCCACAACTGTCTAAAAAACGTTATGCCACAAATGGAAGCGGAGGTGAGGATACAGTTTGTGTTTGCATTCAGGCAGCTAATTGCTACTTGCATTTACTACCTTGGCCACAGGTCATTAAGAGGAGATTTTGTATCGCTGCACTAAACCGACCATGAGATGCATCTCTCCCAACATCATCATAGCACCTCCGGGCAAAAACCACAGCAAAACAATGTGCATGTAAAGCTATTTGACAGCCTGTCCATCAAGAAATCAGAAGTAGTTCTGCTAACACACTCCAAAGCAAACAAGTGACTGGTGTGTGCAGGCACTTACACGCTTTCTTGATTTCCCTCCTGCCCCCACCTCAACCACAAGAAAGGTTTTGCTTCCTAATGCCCACAGAATAACACACACAGAAGAACAGCTATGTGAATTTCAGATCGTGTACTATCATGCATAATCAACAAAGGAAACAAAAAAAAATCCTGATCATAATATTAGAGAATCTTAAGATCTAAGGGGGAGGAGAAACACACAAGCCTTCTACATATGTCTCCCCCTCTGTCTGAATCAACAGAAGGCAAGGGTGCTTGCTTTTCCTTTCCAACGCTCCTCAGCAGCAGGGCTTGTCACCACTCATGTCTTGCATCAGAAATAGTCTGAAGTATTTCAAAGTGGGGGGAAAATTAGTTCTCAGGAACTCCTGTGAGATGCATTATCTGTTAAGTTTGGAAGAATAAACGTTAAGACTACTGAAGTATCAGAATAATATCTTACTTGAAGGAGAAGTTTTAAATACAATAGTGCTCCTGTATCTCTGTTACTGAAGCTTTAAAATGTTTTGCTCAGTTGGTGTTGCCACACAGCTTCCTTACCCTCCTAAAAGCCTGCCACGCTTTAAGTGCTCACTCCTTACACACCAGGCCATGCCCTGGTGCAGAGGAGAGGATCCACATTCTTTCTCCAGCTATTCAGCTTGGAAAAATCATACTTTTAACTCAAGACGGGAGCCAGAAAATTACTGGATGGTGGTCAATTAAATAAAGCACTTGGCACCAATGAGACACGTGGGGTACCATAGGTCTTTACACTTCATGAATTCTCTGCTATATTATTACTAACACGATTACTCTGGGGCAGTTGTTGAGCGGTGCAGGACAGAAAGCTTTGGCTAGAAACTTGTCAGACACATACACACACAGACACACACAAAAAAGCAATCCCTGTCTGCTGCTATAAGGCTTTTACCTTTAGTTCCTGAACTGCAGTCAGGGACAAGCAAAGGATGCAAATCCCAGAAGATGCCTGTGTTCGTACCGCCTCATGCTGCACACAGCAGCAGAACCTCCCTCCCGAGCAAGCAGAACGACATGTCTGCTGGTCCTCATCCCTCCCTCCCTGCCTGCCTTTGAGGATGAATCAGAAAGTGGCAGGTTTTTGAAGCGTAGTCCTCTTGGCAACTTCCAGCAGGAGCCCCTCTCTTCCACCAGCTAATGTGGCACTGTGTGATGACAGGCTTCCACACTCACGTTTTCAGCTAACTCCCCCCTCTCCTGCAACCTGTTGATTTCTGTCCTTAATGATGCACTTTGTCCATGAGGCATTTCATAAAATTTTGTGGCTGCAAGGAGAGTTGCCATTGGAGCAGAACCAGACAGCCCTAGAGTTAAAAGTCTCCTTTAACAAGTTATACTGCCCACCGGCTACTGTTTTATGTACTCCTCACCACACCTGCCAGCTGTAACCTGTAAGCCCCCCATTTCCCCAGCCCACATTCAGCAAAGCAAGGAGAAAGGCAAATTTGTTACACATCACCACAGCTTGGACCTGAACCTCCTGAAGGGCCTACTTTTCACATGATAAAACCCTGGAGGAAAAAAAAATGTGTCTAAGTTTGGGGGGCAGGAGATGGGGATCAGCACAAGTGGGAGGGAGAACTGGATCTCAGTTTAGGTGCCCTGAAAACCACAACACGAGTTCTTTCTTCCTCCTTATGCCCAGAGACACTCCCCCTAAGGGTGGCTGCCAGGGTGGCTGCCTTGCTGGCCGGCTGCAGCGCAGTGCTCTGCCCAGGAACCCATTCATAGCACAGCTGGCAGCCCCTTGCCACCACCTCTCCAGCAAGGCAGGGAACTGGACTAGTAACTGGCAGCCAGTTCTGCCACCCTGCTGGCACCAGCCCCTCAGGGAAGCTCTCCCGACAGCCCTTGTGATTCCCAGCGGCCGTCGGGTCAGAGAGCGTGTCAGCCCAGGCTCAGCTCAGCCATGAAGCAAGCCGTAAGAGCAGGTAATGCTGCAGCAAGGTTGTACTCAGCACTGAGCCATCTGCCCCAGCCACAGCTGCCTCACGAGGCGGACACACTATGGCAGAGGACTTGCAGGGTGGCGAGTGCGCGGCCCTGGAGGGCTGACCTGGCCCCTCAGGGCCGCTTTCTTCAAGTCACGAGAAGCAGCGGCAAGAGCAGGTCCCTGTAGGAACGTTTCAGACCAATACTCCAGCAGAGTGTACTTCAATGTAAAAGCAGCCCTGGACACGGAGCAGAGGCTTCCCACCAGTACGAGGAAAGCCCTTCGCCGGCTCAGCCACACCACCTAGTGCTAACAAAGTAACAACGCTCTTGGGAAAACAAACCCACCCGGCACTGCACCGAGTTTAAAAATAAAGCAAAATACAAGCACGTAAATACATACCCAAAACATACAAGGCAGCTCTTGGGAGCCTACTTTCACTTTACACACGCTGGGGTTGACTTCTGCCACTCCAGCAGCAAAACGCTTCTGTTGAGTAATCTAAACTGGTCGCAGAGCAGTTAACGTCCCAGCAGCGTGCGCCTCGGAGCCCAGCCATGCTCGTTACCGCTATTCCCATTAGACTCAGCAGATGAGCCAACAACAGCCATATGTTCTTCAACTGTACGTGCAGCCTTGCAGCTGCCTCTCGCTCCCGTCCCAGACCAGAGCCTACACCACTGCACCACGTACGCACTGGAAACCACAGCTGAAGGGCGGCAACAGCAGCTCTGGAACAAAGATCCAACAACTTTCTGGAAGGTGGTCTAATACAGCATGCATGCCCATCATCTCCAACACGCCTGAGGGACAGGAAGAGACCAGCCCAACTCCTGGGGATGCTCTGGGGCCTCTGCAGACCATTCACTTAGAGATTAATATCCCTGCTTACACTCAGCCAACTACAGATCCCAAGTAGTTCCCTCCAGCTCAGTAAAGTTGCATCTACTTGCTCCAACATTTTGACCACTACTAGTTGTTGGGGTTGGAGGGGGGCTTCTTTTTTCACTACTTATAAACCTAGATGATAAAAAGGTGGGGTTTTTTGCAAGAGCATCTTAGTTTCTATCATTGTCATAGATGCGTTTTCAGAGCATCCAAGGGATGATTCCTGTCGCAATGAAGAACTTCAATGCCAGTATATGAGCAAGTTTGACTTTTAAATAGTAGAAAATTTGGTTTTTCTATAATGAAAAGAGTCTCCAATGAGTTAATATCCTTTAATTGTGTAAAGATCTATGGCTTCTGAAATGTTGAAACCTAGTTGGTTTTGAAACTCTCCATTGGATCCCACTGAATAATGACAACCTTGCACTCTCACAGACAAAAATCTGACTCAAGTGATTAAAAGCAGTTTTAAATTTACATTTATACTTCAGATACCCCCATCCCCTTCACTGATTCTGTGTGAATTCAGCACATACAGAGAGCCTAGTTTTCATTTGAACACAAATAAGACTCCTCCCCCAGGCTGTAACAGAATTACAAATTGAACTTTGGAAGAAAAAAAAAAAAATGTTCATCTACCAAGTTGCTTAAATACACTAAAGCATCACTGATGTGTATCAGTAAAGTGACACAGGTAAAGAATGAATCATTCCAAAACCAAACTAACCTTCCTCAACACCCCACCCCGAAGTCTTGGTTTTAAATCAGCAAAACCCTCTGATCTAACAAGCAATTAAGTGACTTTTGCATGTTCTTGCTGGACAACAAACATGTTTTTAACTTACCCTGGCTAGAAATGACTGCTGAAATTCTAACAGCTGGGGCATCTGCCACATCTAACTGACCCTCAGTTGTTTTGGCTTGGGCCCTTCTGGCCTCCAGCAGAGTCTGGAGGAACAAACCACACATCAGCAGTGCTGGTCAGTATTGATACTCACCAAGCGGAGAAGCAGAGTTAGGTACTAGAGTCAAGACGACAAGAAATGCAGGACTGACAACCACACATTAACAACTTTGTTTTCTGAGTACCAGCCTTCAGGAAACGAAGTGGTAACAACAATGAACCACCAAAATGTCACAATTGGCAGAGGCAAAACACATAACTTTTATTCTGAGTGGACAGAATTGCCTAAAATGTGTCATCATCTCAAATACTGAAAGCCAGCAAAAAGGTACCAAAAGGTCAGTCAGAAAAACAAAAAACACAAGCTAAATGACACAGGCTGTAAGCAAGTGTCTAGAGAATGAGCCATAAGGATTGGACACCAGACTTTTAACATTCAAACCTGAGCCAGCAGACTCCCAAGACTTAGTCCTTGATCACCTAATCCCAAGCAGATTTTCTGTGTGACCATTTGCAGATCTTGCCATCACCAGGTGTCACAGGTATATTAAGAAATAATATTCATCTTCAGACAGTGGTGCTCAACAGAACCTGATCACAACAGGGAAAGCTAGCACAAACACACTAATTTCAAATTTTATTTTCCATGTCGGTGAAACATGTAGCCTCTTCTCAAGAAGCTGCATCTGTAGAGCTGTTACAAACACATTTTGTACTCTAGCACACCACAGATCTGGAAAAAAGATGAATAAAGCACAGGTTTCACACTGCACTTAGAGTTCAAAGTTACAGATAATTTAGAAATCTTCTGGTTTACATATACATTGCATTGGCCATTGTTCAGCCTTCATGCACAACTTAATTTTATTTTTCTTACAGTCAACACTGGTTTTGGAACCTTTCTTGCTGTAGATTTTATCTTTTCCACTTTAAATCACTTAAATGATATTTACATAAGTGTGCAAATTGCTCTGAAAGATAGAAACAAACACTAACACATAATATACAGACAGCATCTTTTATAGTTAAACATTTAGTAAAAGTCAGTTAACATTCTTATCACACTTCCATTGCCTAAAATAGGAGAATAAGTTATATAAAATAGACCATCTTATTTTCAGACACTTCCACTTCTGCAGATTTGGTCTTTCCAGCAACATTGCAATCACAGATTAAGATTCTACTCCTAAAATTCAGAGAAGCCCCTTTCAATCCAATGGCACCTTAACGTGTGTAGTATAAGTTACTTTTTTCACGCCTGGCACAATTAAAAGATGGGGGAAAAAAAAGCTAGGGGAGTGGGAAGAGCACCTTGCACATCTATTATGGGGTGGGGTTTTTTGGCAATATGAAAAGTATTTATAATTAATAAATTGGGCCTGTCAGCATTACAAGCACAGTTTAAATAAAAAGTCTGCAAGTTCTTTCACAGAAGCACACAAGGTTACCAATTTTTCTTCTTATGCATATCGTCATCTCTAATAGACACAGTTGTTCTCACAGACACACACAAAAGAGTAGACTCCTTGGGACCATTCAACAAAACCAATTGATTTCAAAACTGGAAACAGCAGGGAAAGCTGAAAGAAAATTACTTAGTGTTCCCAAGTGCCCCTACACGTGTTGGGTTTTTCTACTTGCAATGAAGGCTCTTCATAAAAAGTGCATGGTCAAATTTGTGAACAAATCTAGAAGGCAGATGTTGACTAAACTGCAGTGAGATGCTCCAATAGTGGGGAAAAAAAGAAGAGATACAGGGAAATCTTCAAAACTACCTTTCATGTGTACTTGTAATCAGAAAAAAAGCAGCAACAATGCCTAAAATTTCAGCTAGACTATTTTATAGAAGTGTAAAAACTTCCATATACATTAATAATGAAGGACAGCTAGCTACCTGTGAGACAGTAAAGAGCTACAGGTGTAGCCTCAAATAGCTTTAAAAATCCAAGCTGATCATTACGTAACATGAAGAGACAAAACTGCTTTTTGAACACCCATTAAATAATGACTTCTACAGCAGATCCACCTAAACATCTGCTGTAGCTTGTGCACCCATCACAATGCTGTTGAGTATTACTCACCCCAAGAAAAATGAGTATTAACCCCTCTAGAAGTTTACCTTCATCACAATTATGTCTGACACACTGATGTCAGACAACAAACATATCAGACATATCCTTGATATTTTTGAAGACACCCAGCAGAAACTGTACCAATGCTTAACACTGTGCTTTGGGTCTATTTATTGAACTTTGGGCATCACCTATCATACACAAATTCCTGCAATTCCAAGAGATCTCATTCCAGTGCAGCTCTTGATTAGGTTCTTCTGAAGAAAGAGACCACAGCTACTACTTCCAGTGTTGTCAACGTTTAAGCATAAAATGGCCAGATAACAGTAAGACACCAAAGCAGCTTACAAAACGCATGGTTACTCGAAGCCAAATAAAACCAGAGGAGATGCATTAAAATTTGGTTGCTTGGGATCCTGAGTTAGTTTGAAAAATGCCGTTTGTAAGAGACAGCTGCTCTAGGCTTTGAAAATAAAGAAGATTGAAGCGTCTTGTAGACTAGTGTATCCTTAGTAAACAAACACCGAGAACATGGATGTACTCAAATCCATCACTGAAACATTCCACCTAAGGTTTTGTTACAAACACAGTCTGTAGAGCTTTATATTCAATGCACGTGATCTGCTACCTTCACGGGGGTTATTTTTGGTTATGGTATGCTTCAGAAACACCACTAAGAGAGGCTGTCCACTCCTTCCATTCCCAAGGTGTGTGTTACAAACTCTCTGCACACAGTTATTTCCAAGGACTTCAGGTCAATACAGCTCATAAGGTGAAAGATGTGCGTATCCTTTTAACCTTGCATGACAGCTACAAACTAGTCAGTTTCGTATTTTCCACATCCACGTGTACACTGCTTGCAAAGAGTAAGGTATTAAAATAAGACTCCACAGCAGAGTAAAACCAGGTTGAAAATAAACTGAATGCTCCCCCTAGTGCTTATGCTAGTGAAGAATCCTGCCTGGCACGCTCTGCCTGAAGTGGTGCTTAACAGGAGATAAATAGCCAGATGAATGATATTTAACTCTGAAAACAATCACAAACATATTACTAGGACCAAAAAGTGTCAGCTGTTGAAATCCAGCATTTAGAAGTTTGTACCACTGTCCCTATTCCAGTGCTTCTGGGGTTTCTCTTTTAAACTGTGCTTTTTTAGTAAAAGTTTCTCTCATATTTCTCCCCATCAACTGCAGGCAAGGCCCCGGGGAAGCTCCTACCAGGTAAGATATTAAGTCCAAAGATGTTTCAAGATGATAGGTATGAGCATGATTTTTCTCCCATATTGCATCCAGAAGCTGCCAGGTTAACATCAGCGTTCCCATATCACAATTGCAATGAAGCTCTGGTAAATCTGGTACCTTTGGATACGCTCAACAACATCACAAATAAATCAGATATTTAAGACAACCTATGTCCATAGCTAGCATAGTCCACCAGAATATTCATCCTCTTCCTCATCAGCATGAGTCCCCCCTGCAGCTGGTCCTCTTGCTTTGTCTTGTGCAGCATTTGGCGATTTCTTCCTGATTCCACCTCCCGGCACCACCAAGGTAAGACCAAGCTTGGCATACTGACAACAACAAAGGTGAGTTTCATTTCTTACTCTAACAGAAGTAAAAGCTCATTGAATTACACTGCACAGAATGGACTGACACTCGTAACAAGGAGGTAAAATCCAGTACAGAAAACAGATTGTTGCTGCTTTCACAGCATGTTATTTCCAACATAGAAAAAACGAACCAAAGTCAGGTTGATTGTATCTCAAACCCTCTGAGAATGGGATGAGAGACCTGTAGTGATACTGCTTATTAGAGAGTAATTTTTCAGCATGCAGCTCTGATACATGTAAAAAAAAAAAAAAATCTTACAAGTGTTTTTCAGTAAGACTAGGACTCTAATTTTTACTGTTCAACATAGTAAAAAGCCAAATTAGTCAACACTGTTACAAAGCTCAGCATAGACGGACGCCTCCTTTACTCCACAACTCTACCCTTGTACTACCTACAACTTGAAAGTAGGATTTTTTTAAAAAAGGTGGGTAAAATGACAGACTACTTAAAATAAAAAAATCTTTCACTTATTAGTAACCTTGCTCAGGAATAAGCACTGAAAAATATTCAACAAGGCATGCTGTAGGCATTGTATTCTGTAATGTTTATGCACATGATCAGCTATATGGCATTCCTGCGCTAAAGGATGAGCGGCAAACTGTTCTGGACCCTAAAGAACCAAGGAGAAGGGAATTGAAATTCAGTTTACTTGTCAAACTTAGCAAACCCCAAACAAACTGCTCTTTCACCTCAGCCTTCCCACACTGAAAGGAACAATGACGTGGGAATTTACACAGGCAGAGAGCAAAGTAAATGAATACACAAAGTTCACAGGCACAGAGTAGAATGACAGCAAGTCACAATAATTACATGGACCCTGATGCTCTTATTTTCCTCTACCAGAAAAAAGTCTCTCTCAACCTGGCCAAGCAGAAGGATTGTATAAAAAAAATAAAATCCATAGGAACTGCCTACTTACATCATTATCCATGTATTTGAAGAGTGGCAAATTACAGACTTCAGAAACTTGATCCTGATCTTGCTGGTCATACCCTTCTAAAAGTTGCTCTAGTGCTGCACAGTCTTCACTTCCATTAAACCCTGGTATACTGAAGGAAATTGAAGAGTTCATTTAGGGCATTTCAGCAACCTACTTGACACTCTGACACTCAAGCTCTTCCACCTTTAAATGCTGCAGAAAAGCAAGCAGCTTCTAAGAATGTGATGGACTCCTTATTCCACAAAGCTGCCTATGACCACTTTGATTTCTCCAAGTACAAGGATCATATCCACAAAATTTAAACTTTCAACAATATTAGTTTGCATGCTGTGAATAAGATCACAATCATAGTCAAGACAAAAAGATTATTAGAATTTTTCATTTTCCCTGACTAGTTAATAAACTGTTATTCCACTTCACATACAGAAAGAGATCTTCAATGAGTTTCTATATATAAACACAAATTGAAGACCTGGAAAATATGAACAAGATGTTTAAAGACTGATCTTGAAAAATTCTTTCTATTAATAAAGTACAATTTAACTTGCACATATGTTCAAGTCATTTCACTAAAAAGAGTTTAAGGAAAAATATGTTGTTACAGTATTTTGTTACTGCCATCCTACTGAATCTTGAAATGGAGAGTTACTGGGAAAGCCTCTGGAACCAGGGTTAAAACACTAATCTGACACTAGAATTTTCTCCTGGTTGTGTAAAGAATAACTTCTTCATTTCAATGTATTCAAATGGACTACCTTCTGCTTCCAAAATTATCTTTCAGTTCCATCAAATGAAAAAGCCCCTTTTCTTCTTCCAATATGTGAGAAGGGCAAGACTGCCTAGATCAACATCACTAGAAACACAGTAATGCACACGCTGCAAACTTTTAACAAAAACATTTAGATTAATCTTTCCCTCAATCTAATCACCATACCAGTTTAATTGATTGTGATAATGGGATTATGCTATTGCACATTCTGAGACTTCATTCCATATTTCCACCCTCAAACTGTAATAAAATGCCATAATGACAAGTTGGAATTTTAAGTTTTTAAGGGCTTCCACATAACATGGTAGAACAGATTTTATTTTTTTTCAGAATCTGTCAGCAATATCTAGAAAATTCCAGTTTTTATCCTAAACATTTATTTACAATAGCTAATCTGTCTCTGTTCCATGGGGGCAGGGGGGAGTGGGAAATAACCCAACCCAAAGGATATCTGCTCAGCTTTTAGTAAGGGAAAAAATGGGAAAAACTTCTACTTTCCATCTCATTTCACCTGCCACATCCTACTACTTCTTTATGACTAACTTTTCAATCTTAGATTCATTAAGAAGAATCACCATGGTAGTTACAGCTACATCTGTTAAGGGTGAAAAGAAATCCTGATAGTCATATACCAGGGAATGCCATTATTCTACTGTACTTCAACAGAGGTATAGGCTTAAAATTTCTGGACAGTGTTTCCATTGCTCCTTCATTAGAATCAATCCACAATAATGAAAAACTCTGATTAAAATTATAGAACATGAAGTAGACTTACCTGTAGCTTTCCCTCACACACCTTTCTGCGGCAACATAATCATTTCTGTGAAGATGAACCAAGACTTGAGCAATAGTTTTCTAAACAAAAAACAAACAGAAAAACCCCAACCTGATCATTCTTTAGAAGTGAACACTAAAAATATCAGAAAAATACTGGACTGGTAATATTTTAGTGTGATAAAGGTCATGACAATCTGCAATAATTCTAAAATAGCTTACATGAGAGAGTCAGAATAGCACAGTGAAAAAGTACTAAGACATATCCTCTGCTGGTATTAAACAGATTGTCTCTAATATGGCATGAAACTGTTGTGCCATGTAACAGTTATTGTGGCATGTTACCTTTGATAATGTCCTTATTTTTTATGTGTTTTTTAGTTTTGACAGGTCCTGTAAATAACAAGATAATCTTATCTTCAACATCACAGTAGTATAAAAAAAAAAGCCACAACCAAAGAACACCACAGAGATTGGGAAAACATGCAATACAACAAATTCTCATCAAGAACTGTATCCCTGAATCAAAAGGTACATACTGTCAGTCAGATGTTAGCTGTTTTTAGTTACCCAGAAATAATTGAAATGCACGATCAGAAACATCGCTTAGAATTTACCTTATAGCATGTTGGGTAATTTTCTATTTCCTTATAAATACTTTTTTCCTTTTGAAGAGACAATGCAGCTTCATCTAATCTAAAAAAATAAATAAAGAAAAAGGCAAGAAAACCCCAGTTAGAAGCATCAGTGCCAGGAATACAGCATAATGATCCTGAGACTATCTACAAAGTGTTTAATATACCAGCAAGCCTACTGGAACATAAAGCAACACAACTGAAATTCAGCAGTCAGTCTTACAAACAGAGCAGATAAATATCTAGCCAGCAATTCTTTTTGTATACGTGCAGGTCAAGAACATGAAGTGTTACTAATTCAGAGAAACCTCATTTTTCATAACCCTATAAAAGGTGAAAGCCTTTTTATATACCCTAACAGATTTCTGTATGTCACAAGGTCAGTGTAAGCTATGAGGAAGTCTGATATCCATGAACTATCAATATTAAGCCACAGCAACCAGTTTTAATACTTTTTTATCATTGTATTAACCTTCCAGAAATTAGCAATAGCACATGAGCTATAAAGCAGCAGAGCACCCATGTCTTTCAGATGTTTGAAGTTATGCTGATTTTGTTTTCACAGAAAGACTTTCAAGTTACTTTATAAATTTCCTTTTCTGACTACAATTCTGCAGTGAAATAAAGTGTCTTGAAAGTAGAGGTAGAAACCCAGAATATTTCTTAGAGGTTCATGTTTCAGTGAAACCAGTCTAAGCCAAACTGCAGGTTGTTTGGTGCTAGTAATTAACAATTAAAATAAACTGAGACTCCAAGGTAAACTCTTCTTGAAGAAGTCCAAAATCACACTGCTATGGATTTCTTTTCCCAGGTTAATCACCTAATTCCCCTGTTCTATATTCCACAGCTACTAAAAACTTCGAAGTACTTTCTAAACATTAAGGCTGCAAGGAAAAAACAAACCAACCCAAAACAACAAACAAAAAACCCCAAACCCAAACAACAGAATCCTGAAGTAGTTGAAGAATTAATGAAAACTGCAGTATGTGCTTTCTAGCTTTTCAAGAAACTGAAAGGAAACAACGCCTTACAACCCACATTCTCCTACCCCAGAACACAAAACGGGGGGTTCCTGGATGAACACAGCATACCCCACAGACACTGAATTTTAGTTTAAAGTAACAGCATATAAACCCAACAACAGCAAGAAAAACCAACCAAACAAACAACGAAAATCACTATTAAAGATTCAATTATTTAAAAAAATAAGTTAAAGCTGTACCTGCGTCCTCTGACTAGAAGTCTTGATGCCTTCCCTAGCATTTCTAAAGCTTGCCGTAAACGCTCTTCATTCTAGAGACGAACAAAAAAGAAATAATCCATTTGTATTTCATCTGCATAGAATCAAGACTACTAGACCTTAATCTAAGTATGCCACCTGTAACCACTGTTATTATATCAGTTCACACAGTCACACAGTCAACGAAAACCTGCAGAGTACTGGTGCACCCAAGTCCCACAGCCAGCTCCCACATGGATCTGCATCAATCTGCATGTTATGATGTAAACTTGCTCATCTGGACACCCCTGACAAATGATGACAGAGAAGTACAATAAAGGCAGTAGCAGAAAGTCTGCTCATGGGATGGGTAGCACATCAAACAAACTCTTTTCTTCTGGGCCTTTAGGGATTTCAAGCTACTTCAGGCTCCAGAACTCAACAGCAGCCATGTTCCCTACCCTTTCGGCTGCCCAACAAGAGGCACAAAACTTGACAACATACAAAATTCAGTGAAGTCTCAAACTGAGTAAAAGCCACAGTAAACCGGCTCCTAAATCTCCTTCTCTACAGCCTTCAGCTTCATTACTCAGCCACTGATGTGAGAGGGAGGAAAAATAATTTAGAGCCTCATCTTAAGCTTTTTCTTAACTGTATAGCTGACCCTACACACCAACTCATTAATCTCCACATACTTTCTGGGACTGAAAAGTCCTATGCTGGTGGGGAAAAAAACCCCAACAAGCTAACCCCGAAAAACCCTTACTTACTTCAAACACTGATGCTGCTTGCTGATACAGCTGCACAGCCTTCTCTGGGCTCACATTTTCTATTAACCTGTAATAAACATAAATAATTTCTCTTCAGATGAAATGAAAATATTTTTTACCGAAAAGCAAATAAAAGACAAGAAAGAAAACCAAAGACATACCCATGCTCTGCATGCATTCTAGCCACCAATACCACAGACTTACTTTCCAGCCCGTTCCAGAGCAATAGCTGCTGTATCTGGTGTCCCGTTCTCCAGGTACATCATGCTGGCTTTCTCAATCAGCTGAACTGCTTCAGGGAGTCTCTGCATCTCCTGCAAAGCAACAGTCAGGGGGGTGCTGCTGTCAGGAATTGTGCTTATGTACAAGGAAATAAATCAAAGCAAACTGCAATACCATATTTATTAAGGATTTAATTTTTATTTTAAAACTTGTAGAGCTAGTGAAAGCTGACCACCAACTCCCTGAAATTCACTTCTAAGTACCAATCTTTCATGTAAGGCATAAATTTGTGGTAGTTTAGAGTAGAAGCAGCACCCCTCTTCTGATACTCTCTGACATGAGGATCTCACCTTTCCTTCTACAAAAGGAAAGCTGCCTTTTTTTCCCCCGCAATGACAAATGTTGCTTCCCTAACCTACTGAGGGTACTGGTGTGGCCTATAAACTGCCAGAAAAATATTACTTTAATATGCAGTTCATTTACATTTCTCTGTAAAATGGTCCAGGGCACAATATTCTTCACCACAAAATAGAACTTAACAAAGTCTAGTAAATGAAAATACCTTTAACATCATGCCAGCTTGTTCATAAGCTCTGCAGAGAAAAAATTCACAATGTGGTTAGGTAAGGTGTATTTCAGCAAGCTGTAGTTATGCAGCAAAAGTTAACATATATCAGCTATTGCTTCACTGTTAATACCTAACGGTTTGAAGATGTTTCCAGTGTTTTATTTAATGGGACAGTACATGTGTAACATTCTCTTCCACAAATTAAGTTCTTCAGCCACACTCCCAACTAAAATCTATTGTCATGATCTGACCCATAAGCAATATCTGGATTATTTGTCATTATCTGCTTGCAAAAAGATAATCTAAGAAAAAAATATTTGATAGAAAAAAAAAGTGCTGAAAACTGTCAAAGTCAGCATTACTTCAGGTGGCCACTGCAAGTTTCCAGACTGTCCTAGCTTGCACTTCCATTAAACCAACTTTGAAACAGTGAGATCACTTGAACCATACCATTTACTACATACAGCAAGATCAAAATAACAGTTCATGCTTGTACCACGTTACAAAACTTGTTTCAGATTACTCACTGCTTCTGTACTTACTTGGCAGCATGGAAAAGACTGAAATTAACATTGTCAAAGTCAAGGACAAAATCCACAAAATATAATGTAGAAAAATTGTTAATGTAAAAAATCTTATACAAGCACAAGTTTCAAAGCAAGGAATCCCTATAATTCAAATCAAACTTACTACATTTGTAGGCAAGGTGCCAAAAATAAGTGCTTCTAAGGATAGAATAAATGCAACATACCAAAACAAAGCTGCATGTAAAGTTATAAAAAACACAATCAATTTTAATTACATGTTTTAAACGTGACTGAGTACCATAATAATCTGAGTTACATTTAATTTATACCAAATGTTTGTAGATATTTAAACAGAAATATAATCATTTCAGAAGCAGTACCTAGATATCTCAGCCACTGGTCAGTGTCATATCACTCTAAACGTTACTGGAAACAACATAGATTTTTTCTAACCAAAAGAGTTCTTCAGTTTTCCCACTCAGAGCACACAGGAATAATCTTTTAAAAGACCATTTGTGAGATTGACAAAACATGCCAATATACTAAATACATCTTCAACCAACCCCCATTACCCCATTTACATAACAACTAGTCAGCTTCTTGGAAAAAGGAAAATTGATCACTGAAAAGATACGCTTTATTGTTTTCATGTGCCTCAGCTTCCCGTAAACAGGCTTCCCTTGCCTGGTCAAATTGCTTGGCATTCTTAAAAGCAACAGCTGCAAGAGATCAAATAAAGTTCTTATTTACAGCTTGCCATGTTCCTTTTTTCATCACTTCTGCTCAAGTGTTCAGCCACCTAAAGATGCAAACAGACTCTTTAAATGAACGGTTGCAGTTTACCAAGCTCTTCCAAATAATTCTATGACAGTTCTCCTTGCTTCACTAGTCACTCCAGTTACCATTAAAAACATTTATTGTCAGCAACGCTTCCATACCATTGCTGCACCTCACATTGTGCATGATGTGTTTCACTGGATTTTGGAAGTCACTCATTCTGGATTTTAACTACAGAACAGTAGGAATGCATTTGTATATAGTTTTAATCATACAAAATCTGTATGGCAGGATTAGAAGCGTTATCATCAACAAAGCATACCTGTAACAACTTCCTTGACACAACCACTTCAGGGTACAAATATGTATTTCTACCTCCACTAGATTGACAGGATACTAAAGTAGGATTTAAAATAAACTTCAGTTTATAAACGCTCCAGTTGCTCTTCCAAGTTTGTTTGTTTTTTTTTTTTTTATTCAGGCTTAAATGAATCAGTAGGAATGCCCAGAGCAAGATGACAAAAGAAGCCTGACAATAAATTATCATTATCTAAAAGAAAATTGTTGAAGAGCAAAAAGGAATCAACCAGGGAGAGCTGTATATTCAGTCTGATACCTGAAATGGGAAGAAAGGAGGAAAAACCCTAGAAAAATCCCAACCCAAAAAACCCCACGAAACTGGAAGCATCTCTCTATCTTACTGAGACAGTCTTTATCAGGACATTGTTCACAGGACCATGAAAAAGCATTTTAAAGCCAGCTTGAATATTTGTTGTTTTGTAGTTACATTCGTAGGATTTGGGGGTGGACAAGAAGGAAAGCTTTATTTTTATCACAAGTAGAAATATACAACATAGAAGTTGTAAACTTGTGTCCCAGTTTTGGCTGGGATGGAGTTAATTTTCTTCCTAGTGACAGGTGCAATGCTGTGTTTTTGATTTAGGATGAGAATAATGTTGATAACACACTAATATTTCAGTTGTTGCTGAAAAGTCCTTGACCGATTAGCTTCTCATACTGACCTAGCAATGTGAAAGTGTGTGTCTGGCGGGGGTGGGGTGGGTGTGCACCCAGAAAGCTGTGAGGGGACACGGCCAGGACAGGTGGCCCAAACTGGCCAAAGGGATATTCCATACATGATGACAGTTATGCACTGCATATAGGTTGGCTGGGAGGTGACACTGCTTGGGAACTAGCTGGGCACTGGCTTTGGGTGGTGAACAATTGTGCTGTTCATCACTTGCTTTGGATGTTCATTTATCATAATTATTCTCATCCTTTTACGTCCTATTAAACCATCTTTATCTCAACCCATGAGTTTTACCTTTTTTCTTTCTGATTTTTCCCCCCATCCCACTGCAAGTGGTAGTGAGTGAACAGCTGTGTGGCTGCTTTGTCTCTCTGTCTAGTTAAACCACGACACCTTGGAAAAAAATAAAACTGACAACTGTTCTAGATCTCAAAGTACAATCTGAAATTTATTTTACAGTACTAGTATTTTTTTTTTGTTGTTTCATCTTACTTTGCCTTCACAAGAGTTTTACTTACACAGCAAAGTACAGAAAAATGTAAACTGTTAACAGGTTACCAGGGATTAATCTTAAAGAATACTTCGAAGCCGTGAAGTATACAACCAAATTTACAGCCATACATACCTGCCTTCCCATATTCGGTAGCTGCACTGTCATAATCTGGTTTCCACTTTAAGAATCCAGTTTTCAAACTACAATGTAAGCAGAAATGCCCATTAACAATTAGGAAAAATTTTATGTATTACCTTCAAAGCACTTCAGATGCATTTAAGAGGGGTAATTTCCTATCTGCCCATCCATACTACAGTGGCATCACTACTATAAAAATAAATGCCTGCAGTGTTAGGAACTGCATACAATACTACAGTGATCCCCCACAGTAAGATGTCTCACCCTAACAACCTTCTACTCTCCCAGAGAGTCATCACAAATCCAGCTCCTCAACAGCAAGAGATCAACCAAAGAAAAATACTTCCACGTACTCCAACATGATCTCTCAAGATCTCTAATATATACACACATACAGACTGGGAGACGAGCTCCTGGAGAGTAGCCCTGCTGAGAAGGACCTGGGTGTCATAGTGGATAAGAAACTTAACATGAGCCAGCAGTGTGCTCTTGCAGCTCAGAAGGCCAATGGGATCCTGGGCTCCATCAGAAGACGGGTGGCAAGCAGGGACAGGGAGGTGATTGTCCCTCTCTACTCTGCCCTCATGAGGCCCCATCTGGAGTCCTGTGTCCAGATCTGGGGCCCCCAATATAAGAAGGATGTGGAACTGTTGGAGAGGGTTCAGAGGAGGGCCATGAAGATGATTAGAGGCCTGGAGCACCTGCCCTATGAAGAGAGGCTGAGGGAGCTGGGCTTGTTCAGTCTGGAGAAGAGAAGGCTGCGGGGGGACCTCATTGCAGCCTTCCAGTATCTGAAGGGAGCATACAAACAGGAGGGGAATCAGCTTTTTAAAAGGGTAAACAATGGCAGGACAAGGGGGAATGGATTAAAGCTAAAGGAGGGAAGGTTTAGATTAGATATTAGGGGGAAGTTTTTTTACAGAGAGAGTGGTGAGGTGCTGGAACAGGCTGCCCAGAGAGGTGGTGGATGGCCCAGTCAGTCCCTGGAGGTGTTCAAGGCCAGGTTGGATGGGACCCTAGGCAACCTAGTGTAGAACCAGGCCTGGAGGTTGGTGGCCCTGCCTGTGGCAGGGGGTTTGGAACTCTATGATCCCTCGGGTCCCTTCCAACCCATGCCATTCTATGATTCTAATACCACAACACTTGACAGTAGTTTTTATTACACGCCACAGCTTCCAGTGTTCCTCTACAGTAATTTTTTGCTGCTGAGAACTACCAAGAACCCTGCATAAACAAATGAACAGATTTGCTTACCAACATAAAGCCTCATAGGTCACTTACATGTCTACAACAGCTCTTGACATTAAACAGTGCCATGTGCACACACATAGATATGCAGGGAAAAATATATGTTGCAAAATGGGATGAGTCACCAGGAAATCTTTTTTTTCAATATGATGACTTCCTCACTTTTAAAACAAATATAAAAGTTGTCATAACTGTAGAGTCCACTTCCATATTTGTTGTGGGCAGAACTTGAGATGCAATACATGCTTAATTTGGAAAGTCTGTTGTATATAGACACTACATTGGTTTTTGTTGTGGTACTTGGATGAAAGCCACAGTATGTAACTCTAAAGCAATTCTTCATAGTGTATTATTTTTATCACAGGTAAAGCCTCAAATGCATAAACTGAAATAAATAATGCTTTAATCTGCACACACTTTGAGATTTAAGTGCCTTTTTTTTTCCCCCAAAAGCTTTCTAGGATAAGCTTGAAATGAATTCCACTAAAAGGCACTTTTGGTAAAGTAATTTGAACTAAATACTCCAGTACAGATTTTTTTATCCTGAGCAGGTCTCTCCTCTATCACAGTTTATACTTTTGATCCTTAATTTCCAGATGGACCATCAATTTTCTTACTAAAATTAAGGCATCTTTGGATTGGTCGGCTCAGTTGCATCTACACTGCAGTCTGTGAAGCTGATTCTGAGCAAAATGGCTATATTCTGCATGAAAATACACATTAAAAGACTACTGTCTGTAGATATTTACCCTCCTAAGCTAAACGTCAGCACCGGTCTTGGATGGCACCTAAAAAGAAATTATCACACCTTCCTCATAGGCAGGAATCAAACACCCACCCAACACCACCACCACCCCCCCACCCTCCCCCCAGTCTCAACAAAGTTAAGCTCTTTTATTCACCACAATCCCTGTGACACTTTTCTCCTGCTGGTCTTTCCCCCCAGATAACCGTAGCAGAAAAGCAGAAGTGACTCCCCTCAAGTCGCAGCAACACAGGTTACACGGACCCTTTGGAAACTCCAGGCTGCAGGCTTCCGAGCCCTACAGCCTCACCCACACGGCTTTCTGGTTTCAGGGCTGCTAGGTTCCCCCAGTTCTGAGAAGGCGGCTGCCCTTCAGCACCACCCCCCCACACTCCCCCGCCACATCAGGAGGATTCCCTGAGGCACAAGAGGGCCCAAGCAGCCGTGCCCTCCCACTCGCCCCACGCCGGCCCTTCCCCAGGCCCGCAGCTCCCTTCCCCCAAGGTCACGCAGCCTGGCACATGCGGTGGCCCCTCGCCCCCTCGGTGAGACCACCACCTCCCGACAGGCTGCCCTCTCCCTACTGCTCCGCGCACGGCGTCATGGGAGCTATAGTTCCCCCGAGGGCCATACTCCCCGTAGAGGCACCGGCAACAACTACAACTCCCAAGAACCCACCCCCCGGCCGCGGCCCAGGGCGAGAAGGGGGTGCCGAGCTGGTGCGCTAAGACAGCAGCCCCAGGGCTGAGGGGCCGCGGCAGAGGGGGGCCGCGGCGCCAGGCAGCGCGCTGCACAGAGCCCCGCCGGAGGAGGAGGAAGGACCCTCCGTGGGGAGCGGAGCCGGGCGGGCCTGACAGCCCGATGGCTGAGCTGGCAGCCGTCGCGCCCGCTCGCCAGCCTCCCCCACGCTCCGACCTCTCTCCCCTACCCGGCCCTCCGCTTACTATTTCTCCGCTTTCGCGATGTGCTCCAGCGCCTCGTTAATCTTCTGCGCCGCCATCTCGCCAGCGCGGCAGGCCTGTCCGTGGCCTCTCGCCGACCTCCTCTCTGCCCTTCCGCTACGGAACGCCGCAGGGATCACGGGGCGCCGAGAGGAGGGGCTCAGCCCTCCGCCTCCTCGCCGCGCCTGCGCCCCAGCTGTTGTACGGCCCCGGACACAGCGGGCACGCCGGCGGAGGGCGTCCAGCTCACGCCTGTGGTGGGGGAAGCTCCCTCGCTGCTTTCTCGGCAGCCCTGGGGATAGTTTCACCTGGCAGGGCTGTGCCGGAGAGCGGTTGCCCGCAGCGCGGAGCTGTGCCTCGCCCTGGGGAGCCGAAGGCGCCTCCCTTGCAGGAGCCCTCAGCCCCGTCCTGCCCGAGGCCAACTGAAACTCACTAGAGAACAGTGGCGAGCGCAGGCCCGCGGTTCCCAGAGGGCAGTTTTCGGTGGGGAGACACCACTCCCGGGCCGAAGGCTGAAAACCATAGCTCGCCCTGCTTTTGAAGAAGGCTCAGGAGGCCTTTTCACTGGGGCACACTCACCTGACTCGTTTGATGTTCTACGATGTTTGTTTGACTGTCTCCAGTCAGGCTGGCACAGAAATCTGAAGCGGGAGGTCCAAGTAGTGGCTTTTGACACTGGGGCTGCTAGCACAGGCTGTGCAGTTAAGCAGGGTTCCCAAATTACATGCTTTTGGTCATTGAACTGAAAATGCTGAGGTCTGTGTTACTGCCTACAACATCCAGTTTCCTCAGCTCCTTGTTAGCATGAAACATCCTTGAGTAACAGATCAGTGAGTGAGTCCAGGAAGGCATTTAATCTCTGATCTTGGACATCCTAGCTGCAGTCTAGTAACCTGAATAAGAGAAGTATTAATGCAGAAAGTAAAGCTGAGAAGCTGGTTAGTCTTGAAAAAAATCTAAATAGAGCACAGGAAACATTGAAAGCCCATGCTGCTTACAAAAACTGGAGCTTTGTGTTTGTTTCTACCTTAAGCAGTAAGAAGAAACAGTACTTGCATGATTTGGTTTACTCTAGCTAGCAATCAAACTATCAGGTCTGAATTGCTCTCCCCTTTTCCCACATTCACTTGGTGACATGTGGTGGTTCAGCCCCACACCAAGCAATGGCTCCTCACTGAGGAGAAACGGAGCCCCCCATGGGCTGGGATAAGGACAGCTTACTGACAAAAATCACCAGGAAAGGACAACAGTAGCAGGCTGCTAAGTTTCACTTACACACAGTGATAACACAGAGTATCAATGGGAGGACTGATGAGACACCCCAGCCACACTCAGACTGCCCTAAGGCACCCAGGCACACCCCTCTCTGACCAGCCCCTTTTATGAGGGAGTGATGTCAGGTGGTGTGGAAAACAGCACGGGGCAACTCAGGTCACCTGGGCTGACTCAGCTCACCTGGGCTGGCTGCTTGGGGAGGTTGACTCTGGCCTGGTCAGAACCAGGACAACGTGGAAACTTAATTTTTTAACTCATTCTTGCACTGTAACTTGAGGGGCTGTCATCTATAGCAGATAGTGGAAAATCCCCACTAAATCTTACGTACTATTATTCTGTGTCCTAGAACAAAGTAGGAAAAAAGAGTGTAGAGCTGTTTTCTTTTTCTGCTTTCAAAATAGGTGAGTGGTCATGGGAATACTGGGAGAGAATAGCTAATCTTGCATAATACTGTATGCAAAAAGGTGTCTGGCAAGAAGCTCTCAGTAGCAGGTAAAAAGCAGAGAAAGCTATGATCTGAGACATTCTGGTGTCATCACATCTGCCTTTTCTTTCCCTTGCTGTGGCAGCCAGGAAAGATCTGGCCATATAACTATGAGCTTGCTGCAAAATCTTTCAAATGAATTTGCATTAGCTGGGAAAATGAAATCATCGAACTGCAGCCTTGAAGGGCAGAATAAACTCAGAGTGTTCTGAAGCACCCAGTTAATGACTTACTGTTCGTGTATTAGTGCTCGTGCTTCTGGCCTGCTGCGTTCCCTGGGCTGAAAATATCTATTCACTTTATAGTGAAGCTATATGTGTGCACTTTCTGGTCACATTTTATACTGAAATGACCAGATGAAAGATTTCCAAGACTAGTATTAAATGAAATAGGATATTCCTGGGTAGCTTTTATTTTGTAGACATGGAACCTCTGGAGATTTTATGTCTGGGAAGGATCGTATCACAGCATCTGCTGCTTGGCTGTGAATTAGGATTTGGTGTTGAAAAATGTCCAGGTACAATGTGATTTTTTTTTACAGTGATAGCAGATGGAGTGACAAACTGAAATATAATCTTACAGGTTTTGTTTACTGGGCAGATGCGAACACTGCAAATAAATAGCTGTACAACCAGAAGCCATTGATAATTAGCTAGTCCTCAGCTGCCCATCACAACACCTTGCAGAGGGTTTCTGTTCCCTATCTAAGCATTTCTTCATGTATACCATGGCAAGTGGAGGCATCAGGTTATAAAAAAATGAGCTGCATAAGATAATACAGCTCAAATTGTCAAAAATGGGTTAAAAAGCACCGGCATGAAACTTGAAGGGGCTAACCTTTGGCCAGAGGCTGGAGCCCAAGCTGTTGTTAGTTGTAAGAGACTATCAGCATGACAGTGGTTAAATTTGTTTCCCAGTTGACTCTAACTTTTCTTTACCATGAATATCAGAAAGTTAGGACTGACTGCAGTGAGTTGTGTTTTAAATCAGCTACTGAATCCTATTTGTTACTTCACTGGGTCTGGAAGGTGAATTTAAGTTTTCCTAGATCTGGATTTCCCAGCTCTGTCTGATACCCTTCTTTGGCAGCAGGACATGGAAAGTTCTACCTTGTAATTTATTAGTGTCTGAGTTTGAGACATAACTACAATAACAACGCATACATCACCAGGAAATTACCTGTGAGGAAGGGAGAGGGAACTGCATATTCCCCCTCACGGGCAGACTGCTACTAACGCCAATGGTCTAATGAACAACTGCCTCAGACATATTTTGGGCTGGTTATATATACAAAAATGTGTTCTGCAATCACTCTATCTCAGTGCCAGCACCTCAGTGTTCCAGTACCTTTTCTTTTCCTGTCTTCACATTAAATCCATATAATTTCTTTGGCTGTCAGACTTTACTGGTTCCAGTCTTAATGGAGATGGCAGAAATCTAGTGAATAACTCTGAGGGCAGCAAAATTAATAAAGACTGGTTTTCTGTAGAGTTGTGTTTCCCTGCTGATTGTCTTTGATTAAACAACAGAAGACTATATTGTGAGTATGCCTTTTATTAGATGTCAGAGAAAAAAGGAGAGACATTATAAACATCCCAGCTGTGGGAAGGAAGTATTTTCTAATTGGCTTTCCAGATTCACTGGACGTGAAAGAGTGTCTGGTAAGGCGTTCCAGTGTGAAACATTCATAACGCCTTCCCCACTATTTACTGAACATATATAATGTACATGTTCCTTTTCCAGGTTAAGTAAGGTTGCCTCTCCACCTAGGTAAGGCTGATTGGTTTTGTCAGTGGGAAAGATGACAGACACATCATGATTACCAAGTGCTTTTTAATCTACCTATCAGTTTTCTACCTACTATCCTTCCTGCCTTCCTTGCTTCCAAGAAGAATCCACTCCCCTTGATCATAACAACCCACAAATTAGTTTATTTGTGGTCAAATTAATTTTATAAAATAGTTTGCATGTGACTCTCAGAGATGTGTACAATAGCTGCACATGTGAATAAACCTCTTCTTGAGAAGACTTGGCCCACCTTCTCCTGCTGGGTTTTTAAGAGCCCAAGGTCAGATAAAAGCCTGTGTTTGCCACCATACCACTTCCTGCATGCTCCAGTGGGGAATCTGGCAAACTTGATACCATTGCCATTTGTCACATGGTATTTCCTCAGCCTCTGCATCAGCAAGTGATGATGATTTGCTTTTGCATCTGATGGTTATATCCACCACCTCTGGTCAGTGCCTGACCACCATTAAGAAATACTGGCCAGGCTTGTAGAGCTTGCTTTGGTGGCCTGGTAGGAGTGGCTCATGAAATACTAGCCAACACTTCTTTTGAGCTTCTTCAGCTGATAGATCACACAGTTGGTTATGTCTGCTGATCCTAGCTTCCTGAACTGGTGGGCAGTGGCTGATTTTTGCCATAGTAGAATGAGCAAATAGCCATAAATAGCAGTTTTTTGAGCTGTGGGCAGTCAGTAATTCTGGATCTTCCCTCCCCCCTGCCCTCCCCTTGATTACTTTCCTATAAAACCCTTGAAAGAATAGGAAGTTTATCAGGTGTCAGACATTCCAAGAAAACCTTTCTGTAATGGAAGTTCAACCCACCTTCTCCATGCAACCCAACATCATTAGGGTGTTCCCCTTCTTTCCAGAGATGTTTCTTCCATTCCAGATCTTTCACCTTTTTTTTCACTGGACTCTCAAGAAGCTCTCTCTGCTTCTGACATATCTCTTTGCCCATTTTAGACAGCAAGTGCTCTGCTATCAGCTTATTGATATTTTTTATGACCCTTGTACTGCTTTTCAAGCTTTTGGAATAAGTTATCCTCCCATGTCCAGCACTGGAGCTTCCTTGCTGTACCTTTTTTTGGGTGTGATGGCAAACACAAGCCAGACAGCCCACCCTCAAACAGCTGCTTTACTTTGCCCAATTACTCCGGTCAGTACAGGTGATCTGTTGGATCTGTTGCCAAAATTTGGTTTCAACTAAAGGAAAACTATCAGGTGGTCAGTCAGCAGGGAGGAAGAAACTGTAGCTCCAAACACTCTGGGGCAGAGGCTGTCTTGGATTACCCTGAAAGACATCCAGCAGGACCATGAGGACGTGTACCCTCTATTGCAGAGCCCAGCTAGTAATTATGGTCCAGTCTTAAGAGAGTCATGGTTACTCCTGCAACAACTGTAGAGATTACAGTCTTCCTCCCAGTGTGAATGACTTGTCTTCTCTGTATTTACCTTTGTATTTCATGAACTCTGCTTAAGGTTTTACAATTTTTAGTCACTTTCCTTTCTAGTGCTATCAGATTCCATTGAATTTGACTAATGGCTTCCAAATTTAAAGAGGGATGTTAACCGATACATAGAGTATGATTGTATCCATTTGTTTTCTTGACAAACAAGGTTTTTTATTTCCAGTGCAGATACCTGGAAAACATAGTCCTGAGTGCATCTGGTATGCTTCACACCCATTGTTCCCACCTGTGGTTCTCAGGATGCAGTATTAGTGGTGATATATTTATTATCTTTCATGTTTATTTCTTGTGCCTTTTTCTGTATGCTGGTAGGTACACCCGTAGCCATGTGGTGACCCATTTTTAGGAAAAGAGATAAAGAGCCCAGCTGCAAAATAGTATCTTTTCCTGGAGGCCTTACCTCACTAAGCCAATTTGGTCAACATTTTTAAGGGGTATTGAGTCCCTCTTACCTACTTCTATGACATAGTTTGGTATGTATTCCTTCTGCTGTCAATACTATCTTCATTATCTTCCAGTCCTCATTATGCAAGAGTGCTCACACCCAGTCCTGCTACCCTGCATTTTATGGGCACAAATGTTTGTGTTGTCTTTTCGTGAACAAACTCTTACTTTTTGGCTGGCTTTATTCCCTCCAGCAATTTACCAAGCAGTCAGACCTGCACGAAGAGGGAGTCAGGACTATATGGCGGGGACACAAAGTGTTTAAGCCAGTTTAAGTACCACATGCTAAATGTATAATCATAGCTTTGACTTTAGCTTCTGTTTCTATTGATGAAGTAACTTCTTCAAGATAGAAGTCATACATCATTTAAAGACATGACATCTTTTCTGCTCCAGCTTTTTAACTTCAAAATCTCTGGAAACTTCTCCTCTTTTTCTTTATATTCCCATCTTTCTGAATTGTTCTCCACAGAGGGCTCTCACAACAGACTCTCCTGGTACAAAACCAACTATTCCTCTCACAGGATCTGTCCAGTGTTAATTGCTCTTGATGGCTCTTTCATTGCTTTGCAGCAGTTTTTTCCACAAGATGCTCAGTGCTCATGGAAGTAATGTGAAAAATGAAGTTTGGCATGTAGTATTGTTCCCCAAATCAAGAGGCATTCATAACTTGACATGAGCATGTATTCTTCAATCTGTTACTGAAATAGCATTTGACATAGATCCCAGAACAGAGACAGGAAAACATAACAGTTTTCATCAGTTTTGAAAGCATAATTAGATTTTTTCACTTTTCTACAGGATTGCCAAATTATCTGCTGAATGGTTCTTCCAGACACCAGCTTCTACTCTATATCTATGAAGTGAGGAAACAAAGATCAGGGGTTTCCTTGCCAGTGGCCCGATCACTAATATCCAATAAAATCAAGAAGTCTGCCCAAGCTTTTGGTCAGTTCCACTGACCGCGGAGTTTTGCGCTCCTGAAGGCAAGGTTTGCAGAGGAGTGATAACATACTCCTTTTTGCTTAACCTTTTTGATTGTTCTTTTCCTTAGTCTGCTTGTGCAGCTCTTCTGGTGTCCTAGCTGACTGCTTTTGAACCAGGAATGCAGTCCTTGACAGAAGCTGCTGTGCAGTGCTCTCCTCTCTTGCTCTATGAATGAGACACATTAGCATTTCAGTGCTGGCAGGGACACAGCTAGTGTCCTCCTTAGTTAAATTCGTTGCACAGTTGCCAGGCTTTGTTTCACATGGTTGTGTGGAATAATTAACATCTCTGCTGCATTCCTCCAGTGTTTTACTGCTCAGCATAAAACACTTTCTGAGATTAATTGCTTTGGTCATGTGTCTGGACATCCTGCCTCATAACACCGTTAGATAACAGCATCAGAGCCTATTTCTCCCTGTAGAGGAGTCAGTTCTCCTGGTCTCAGTTGTTATTTATATACACTGCTATGCTGCCGCAGTACGTGTGCTCAACAGCCTAACCTATGCACTTTTACAGAAGTCTTTTTTAATGACCTGATGATCATTAAATGAGCTAATGTTGGAGAGGAGCTCTGTGGAGAAGGACCTGGGCGTCCTGGTGGATGACAGGTTGGCCATGAGCCAGCAGTGTGTCCTGGTGACTAAGAGAGCCAGTGGGATCCTAGGGTGCATCAAAAGGAGCGTGGCCAGCAGGTCAAAGGAGGTGATCCTGCCCCTCTACTCTGCCCTGGTCAGGCCCCACCTGGAGTATTGTGTCCAGTTCTGGGCTCCCTGGGATAAAAAAGACAGGGGTCTCCTTGAGAGAGTCCAGAGGAGGGCTATGAAGATGATTAAAGGACTGAAGCATCTCCCTATGAGGAAAGGCTGAGTGAGCTGGGGCTGTTCAGCCTTGAGAAAAGAAGGCATAGAGAGGATCTTACTAATGTTTATAAATATCTCAAGTGTGGGACACAAGGAGAAATGGCCAGCCTCTTTTCTATGGTCTGTGGGGACAGGACAAGGGGCAATGGCTGTAAATTGGAGCACAGGAAGTTCCGCACCAACACGCGGAAGAACTTTTACACAGTGAGGGTGACAGAGCCCTGGGACAGGCTGCCCAGGGAGGTGGTGGAGTCTCCTTCTCTGGAGATACTCAAGACCCATCTGGACGCCTCCCTGTGCGACCTGTCCTAGGGAACCTGTTTTGGCAGGGGGATTGGACCCGATGATCTCTGGAGGTCCCTTCCAACCCCTACGATTCTGTGATTCTGTGATCAGAAGCTGCGTGTCAGCCGTGTGGGTATGCTGCTGAAGGCCTCCCTGGGTGTGGAAGTCAGTAGCATGGGCAGCCCAACTGACTGGGCAGCAAAGCTCTATTGTTACCAGTGTAAACATCGCAAGTAAAGAAAATAAACCTTCCAGTTGGTTTAGCACTGTTAAAGCTGTTGATTCTTACAGTCAAAGGTAGCATTGAGGTTGTTTAAAAAATACAAAAGGAGAATTTCCTAACGGGATCCCATTTGATTGAGTGGCCTAAAGAGCCTTTAATCCCCTGCAAAGACTACACCTGTCGATTAGGCATTCATCTCCAGATAAATGTAGTAAAAATCTCTTCTAGATTTCAGTCTGTGGAGTGGAGAAAATATTGAAGTCACTAGTGATTGAAATTCCCTCCCTCTATAAAAAAATCCAACCCCTCCAGCCCTCCGTGTGAATGAACGCTACCAAAACATGAATCCTATCTCAGTACAGAAAGCATGCAGAGATGAGCCATAGATACAATGAGCAATACTTAACACCAATTAAGCTATTACTATTATTATTAACAATTGCTACCACTGAACAACGGCGTAACTAAGGCAGAGCTATCAGTGAATTCTTTCCCACTTATTATCTTCAAATCAAACCTAAATCTCTCGTAGGAGCTATGCTTTTGGAGCTCGGTAACAGCTTTTGGCAAGTGGCATCCAACAGTCTGTGTTGCCTAAGGGCCAGAGGAGAGCTTGGCCGTCCCTTCTGGAGCTCACTCCTGTGTGAATGTAGCCCAATAAATGGTCCCCCAGATGTAGTGGGTGTTGTAATGCAACCTAGCAAACACAGGAGGGCTCTGTTTGAACACGTATTAGGAAACATTTAGAGTGGTGCCGGGGAGGAACGCTATGATCTGGTGTTACATAACCAGAAGCTAAATTGCAGTGCAGTTTAGAAAAGTACTAGATTCTTGGTTTGGGTATGTACGGGTTTGTAGCTAAACATCATCTCTGTGCTGGAGCATAGAAATATAGAAATAAATCCCATGAAACCCAGCTGAAGTGGCTCACTATGAAACATGCAAAATTAAGCTCCCGATTTTGTCATTTATACTAAATGTATCTATTCTTTACGAAGCAGGTTTAGGTTTAGCTGTCACAGATCAATCACAGTGCATCACAGGCTTGCTTCTGACAGGAAAAATGGTCTCTTTCCTTGGTTTTACATTACAAATCCTAATATTTCCATATTGCTGCCATGGAAACAAATAGAGAGTAAAGGCAGCAGGGAACAAAAAGCCAGCATTGCATAATGGGGTTTGGTCATTGCTTCACAGAGAGAAGCAGGCTGTCACAGCCAGGCTCTGCTGCAGCGCTGCAGTATCGCTGCACGTCCCTCAGACATTGCCTGTGCCACTCTGCAGCTCACAGCAAGCTGCTTGTGTGTTTGAAGCAGTGGGGCTCTGCAAGGGTGCATCTTTGACTGTATTGCACGCAGCCAAAGCGAACGTGCCTCCCACGCCAAGGCAGCGCTCTCAGATGGGGTGGCTATCTCCTCTTTGTCCGGCTTCTCTACCCGCCACCCCATTCACAGGGCAATTCTGTTGAAATGAATAGAGGGTAAATTAAATCTCTCTGTGACCATAATGTAGCAGCCCCTGCAAGAAAAAGGATTTTGCCAATGCTGGTGAGAACAGAGGGGACGATGATTAGCAGCAGTGTAACTAACAAGGAAAGGGGAGACATAGTTTCCTTGTCTGTCTAAGGATGCCCACCTTTGAAGAGAAGCCTCTTTTCTCTGGCCAGGGCACCACTCTCTGCTTTACATGAGGTGTCATGGGCCTGTTCCCTCCTCATCAGTGACTTTTTACATAAGGAGTTTTGTGCCAACATTTCTTGTCATGGAAAGGAACAATGTTGTATATTGAGAAGAAAATTTGAGCATGTCACTGAAGATCCCATGGTAGGAGTGTTTTTCCATTAGGCAATTACTAAAGCCAGTTTGAGCTCAGCTACCCCTACAGGTGCATCATCCTGTTTATTGTTCAATAGGGGACCTCTAAAGAATAATATAGATGTTAAAAATCAGATGACTTAAATCCAAGCTGTTGGGAATAAGGAAGGCAGTCTGTTGAGAGAAACCTCAAGATCAAACTACTTTGGAAGAATCCAGGAAAAGGAAATGTTCATTACCAAATCAGAAATCAAAGTTAGTCCAGTAGGATGAAGAATTGTACAAGACTCTTGGATTAATCATTCAGGACTTAATTATCTCATTTCAACAGTACACTAAGACCGCATGTGAATGCCTCCGGTAAGCAATACCAGTTGTCAGCCCCATCTCGTTTCCATCGTAATGCTAGCTGACTTTAATGTTTAAACCTGTCATGTTAAGACCACCTCCAGCAGGCTGGTGGTTAAAGTTAGATTTTTTTATAGTAAGGCTTTGGGTTTTTTCTTCAGGACTTTTCTTTTGCCAAGAAGTATAAACCTACGCTGACAGAGCAAATGATGTATTCATTTGCAAACCCTTTGGGAAGGAAAGTACATCACAAAGGATTTCTGGAATGCAATTTTTAGCCCAGATAATTATTTCATAACCTATTTTTCCTTCTGAAAAAATTATTTTGATTTCATAGTTAATTGCTACTAGTTGTCCTAAGTCTTTTCTTCCCCCTTCAAAAGCTGATGACAAAAGAGTACAGAATATATTACCAAAGGGACATGTATCAGTTCTCCTTTGGATCAGTGTTACAGAGTGCAGCTAATCAGCACAAGAAGATTAATTTCTTCTGTTATAGACATGCCAATCTTGACAAGTGGGTTCTTTGCAGCAAGCAATATTACAAAAAATAGCTCAAGCCACACTTATACATGTACAGAGTCGTCAGGGAACGATGGACTTGTGTTCAGTGGCTGAGACTGACCCAATCTTTGAAATTGGTTTTTCTGTAAAGGTTGTTTGTTGAATGTGGGGATTTGGCTTATTACAGAAACAGGTCACAATCTGCAAAGTTCTGACCTAAATTTGGATGAAAATATCCTCCTACTTCAGCAAAGTTTGGATCAAGGCTCTAGGTTAAATCCTAATTCAGATCATCACCTGGATTTTCATTAGGATTACCAGGAAAAATGTTGGCTCAAGACCAGGTTTTCCCTCTCAGATGTTTGTTGCAAATTCTGTTGAAGTGGTGCAGATTGATTGTTGTACATACATTCTGGGAGAGATTCTATACTTTCTTCATGTGACTGGTCAGAACGATAGAAGGAAACTGACTGTGTTACTGCTCTACAGCTGTGGGTTTGCTAAGCAAATCTGGCCCACAGACACATTTATATAGCAAATCTCCCAGTCGCTGCTTCCATTTTGATGAACCACAAATATCTTGGCATTCTAATCTCCCCACAGCATATTAATTCATCTTGTAAAATAGAGACAAACAGTGAAAACACTGTAGTAAGGTTTCCTTCTCTGATTCCGTCATTTGATGCTTGCTGTGTTTCTCCTGAGAAGAGAAGGGAACTAATACATTTGTAATGTAACTTAGACAGGAAATCTCCTTAACTCAAGGTTTAGTAGGAATTTTTAAAGGATGCTTGCCCTGCATTGTGAATTTTCTGTCTTTACTGGATACTGCTCGTTTCAGCTATCCTATGGGGATTAGAATCAGAGAATAATTTTTCAGCTACCAGGAGAAATAATGCAGTAGTATCAGGGGAAAGTCTGGGCAAGCAGCAGAAGCCACCATAGATGCCAGTACCTCCTTCTTAAGGAGAAAAAGAGAAGACAGACTATTCTAGTAGAGGTTTGATCAGATGATATACAGGGCCAGCAGGTACTGTCCAAGAAATATTAAAGACCTTTCTGCATCCAGTAGATCAAACAGCCACATATATGCTGGTTCTGCAACCTTCATTAGGTCACTGTGCTCCTCTACCTTCACAGGCATGGCAGAAATGACATACCCATCCAAAATTGTTACATCCATTGTTACATCCATTGTTACAAATGTCTGTTTCTGACGTGTAACAACAGCAAAACAGTTATTTTCCTGTGTGTTGAGGTGGAGCAGCTAACACTTTGGTTTGTTAAATCAGTCGCATTGTAGAGGCAATCAGTGAGCCTTTTTTATGTTTAGCTGGAAAAAAGGAACCTTTATATCACTTAAAATAAAGCTAGCAGGAAAAAACCAGCTTACAGCTTTTGAGTTGTAATTTATCTTTGAGGTCTTTACCTTTCTCAGTGACTCTTTAATGTTACATTTTAACTCAAATACTGACTAGAGGGGGTTTTTTACTTTACTTTACAAAATAAAAGTTTGCTTTGAAGTCATGCTTGGCAAATCTGAAGCTGAGGAGGATTATTAGAAGCTAGGAAAGGTAACACCTGGTTAGATAATAGAACTGTTTCGGTCTTCTGCTCTTCAACAGTACCCAAAATACCTAGAAAACAATGTAGTAAGGCAACCATATATCACAGAATCACTAGGTTGGAAAAGACCTTTGAGATCATTGAGTCCAACCATACCTGTCCTCTACTAAACCATATCCCTGAGCACCTCATTTACCCATCTTTCAAATACATCCAGGGTCGGTGACTCAACCACCTCCCTGGGCAGCCTGTTCCAATGCCCAATAGCCCTTTCAGTGAAGAATTCTTTACTATTGTCTAATCTGAACCTGCCCTGGTGCAGCTTGAGACCATTCCCCCTCATCCTATCACCTGTTGCTTGGGTGAAGAGACCAACATCCACCTCTCTAATACCTCCTTTCAGGTAATTGTAGGCTGCAATAAGGTCTCACCTCAGCCTCCTCTTCTCCAGGCTAAACAAGCCCAGTTCCCTCAGCTGCTCCTCGTAAGGTTTGCAGTATACTTCCCCTCGTACTCTCCCATCTCCTGAACATTTTTGGTTTGGAGGATTTAGTTTTTGTATATTTCACAAGCCTTAGTGGGCTTCTCTTCAATGAGCTTGTCCAGTCTTCCCTTCCACACATTTAAGGTTTCAGCCTCTACAATAATCTTCTGAAGTGCTCCACAGCTCATCTACCTGGTGTATAATAAGAACATCCTTCTTTCATTTACTTTGAATCTGGATTTTAGTGGCTTTATTTGATTTCCCTGGTGCTTTTCCTGGAAGAAACATTGATCAGCATCTCCCTTTCTCCTCTGTGACATTCGGGATTTTATAGGCTTTCCAGTTTCCTGTTACAAAGTCCTGAGAGTGGGATACACTTATGCTGGTGACAAGCTTATACTTGATGATGCTTGAAAGTATTGTCATGAAGCAGTACCTGATGGAATCAGCATACACTCTCAAAGCCAAATTCTAACCAAAATACCCGATAGAGTTGTTTCTCGGGCAAGGTACTGATATGGAGATACTTAGCACAGATACCAAAACCAGTTCACTCTTAGCAGCCTTTCTGTCTTCAAAGGCAACCTTCATATACCGTTTATCCCTCGTAGCTGTGAACAGGTCGAATAGAAAGGCTGTACATATTTTGGTCTCTCCAGGTGTGAAATGGCTTTTATCCTAAAGTGGGGTTTACGTACTCCTTAAATATTCTTATACAAGGCTTCAGGACATGTATATTTTAAGGCCTTGGTTTAAGTGATGCGCTTGCATTTTGCTCACCTATTGCACAACTTTGAAATTCAACCACTGTTAAGTAGAATTAAGTCATATTAGGGTTTCATACTGGGGTCAAAGCTCATTCAGGCTTCTTACAGAAATGCTCCTCCTGTACACATTAGCAGCAGGTGCCATGCTCCTGTGTTCCTTGGATGTGCCTGGCGGGGTGCACTGCATGTGTGTGCGCTCCTGTTCTGTGGGGAGCAGGAGGCACGTGCATGTGTGGCTCACTGGACTGCTTTCCTTACAGGCAGTACCCAGTGCTAATGTGTTAAATAGCTGAGGCTTTTGGGAGGTACAGATATGTAGTTATAAGTTTGGAAGGACTTTAATGTATTTACCATCTTTCAGAAGAACAGTAAGGTAATGAAGATGAAAACGAAAAAGAAACAGTCTGTTAAACATACTTTCTATATGAGGAATGGCACTTAAGGGCAAGTGTGTGTCTCTCCTGGCTTGCAACAGTTCTCTCTCTTCTTGGCCCTTGTCACTTCTAGTCTGTCAGCATGGAAAGCCCACATCTCTGCCTGGGTGCTGGCTTTCTGCTAGTACCACTGGAGCTTTGCCGTGCTCTTCAGACAGCACTGCTTGGAATGCCTGCTGACTGCCTTCGCAGTGCTGTGTTTGACAGGCACATGCTGATTAGTGAAGAATAAAATGCAAGCAACAAGCAAGACAGTGCTATGCCACCAAGATCTTAAATTCTTGCAAAGGCCACGGGCAAAGAAAATTGCTTTCTATCTATTAAAACAAAAATGCTTTCAGCAGCCTACTTTAAAAAAGAAGACTGCTTGGTAAGCACAAAGGGAAATGAGGCATAAGATCAGAGTATGACAGTCTGCCATACATATTCTTCCCTGGCCTGTAACAGGCATCTGGAAGGATAAGGTTGTAAATAACAACTTGGAATTCAGTTGGTGGAAGTGAAATCAGCCTTCATTTTTTCAATCTAAGTAACCTTGGTAGGAGGTTAAATTTGAATGTAAAAAAGATAAATCTTGAAGGGTTGTTAAGCTAATTAAAAAGCACTGCAAGGGAGCTGTTATCATTATGCTTGAAAAAAACCTATTCTGCTTGATTTGCCTGGGTCTCTTCTTTGGGGTTTATGTGAACAAGTTGAACAGTTCAGCCCCTTTTGTTTGTCCTATATATCTTGTAGTTTCAGATTGTACTTCTGTGCCTAGCCAAGTAAAACCATTCAGCTAGAGCTGCAACCCAGTTCATACATCTGGCCATATTTAGGAGGTTTCTAATGTCTTATTTCTGTGTAGATTCCAGGTCATCCCTCCAAGGTGTTTGTTGAAACACCTCTCTGTCTTTCATTAATCTCAAAATCTGCTCACAAATTTATCTCAGATAAATAAGGCTGATCGAAGACTTCAACCAAGGCAACAGTCCCTTGGTGGCTTTAGACTGAAATGATAAAGATGAAGCAGTTTCATTTTGCTGTATTATTTGTGACCTGTGTGAAGTTAATAGTCTGTCTCAAGGTTATTTATCCTAAGGATCCTTTTCCATCAAGAATGGGACATGATATCCCTGGACACTCCTGCTAAACAGGGCCCAAGAATTTAATGGCCTTGGGGACAAATTATCCTATAATTTCTGGTCCATGCTAATGAGGTACATTGGTGGGACAAATAGTCTGCTAATTTTTTTTCCAGTCACTATTTTTTTTAGGTTTCTCTGAATTTATATGGCCTCACTCCCATGATACCTAGGATTTATTCTCACAATAGCCTTCTCACTTTTTACTGAGTGTAAATGGAGATGTTCTCACAAGGCTGGCCAAATTTCTCCTAGGAAGTCCACTGTAGGAAAAAAACTCGTCTCCTGTGCCTTAACCAAACAAATTTCTTCTTCTGGAATTAATTTTAAACACTTTGTTCAGTTATTAAAACTGAAGAGGGAAGGAGAAAATGTGTGTATGACAAGTTACTAACTTGAAAATTAAATGCCTTCTTGAAGATGCAGGTTCTTGACTCCCCTGAGATTCTGCTGATACACCACAGAAGAACAGCATGTTCTGTGCTGCTGTTAAGCTGGAATGGTGAGTCCTAATTAAGTTGAAAATCACCAGAATAGTATCATAGGAACTGGTACAGGATGGATGCCTGGCATACTCAAGATACAAAGGGTTAAAATGGGGACTGTGGAGCTGATTATAGAGAGGAATCTTCTGATGTCTTTTTAGGGTACAACTGCATGGTAATGCTGTTGAAAACATGCAGGTATAGATCCAAAATGCAAAATTGCAAGGTGAAGGTAAAAGAGAAAACAAAGTCATGTTAAGATGCGGTGTACTGAGTTGTAGATAACAAACACGAGATGCATTGCAGTTCTGTCTAGAATTGGAAATGACAGCCATAAAGGCTAGAAATGAGAAAGAACTGAAAAAATACTGCATTTGTTGCAGAATAAAGACTGTGAAAGCAGGATGCCCACGTTTATTTTAGGATTTTGAAAAAGTTTGACCTTGAACATGGGATGACTCTTACCCTGTACCTTTGTTCTCTAGCTGTATTCTGGCACGCACACACTCTCCAAAAACAGACACGCACACTGTCAAAACAGGGCCATGCAGAGCCTTTCTGCACAGGCTCATTACTCCAAGCCTCTGCTTCCTGGAGCTCAAGTCAATGGTGACTTGTTCTCAGCTCCACATCCTTAGAAGTGGGACCAGAAGCCTTAATGATGGCTGAATTTCTGCCAGCACAACAGAATAGGTGCAGGATGGGAAATGTGTAGATACAGCACAAGCTATTGCAAATCCACTGGTTTTGTGTAAATGCTCTTGTGTAGATTCTTCCCCTGGGGCTCCTTTAGGATTCTGCAGAGAGGGGGTTCTTGTTGATAAACTGACCCGTGGCTTCCTGACTCTATACAGAACAGGGATGCTTAATTTCTGCTCTTTTTTTTTTCTGTCCCATTTTTGTCCCTTTCTGACCCTTAGGCAAAAGTCCCAATTTTTGTACTCCAAACTCTCAGTGCAAATACATAACAAGGTATTAATTCATTCATAAAATTAACTATATTTTTAGTATACTTTGAGGGAGGAAATACTTTGTTGTACATCCAAATGCATAATCTGCTGAATTGGCAGCGTGAAGTATGTGCAATAGATCATTCTGAGCTTTAGTTCCTAAAGCATAAAGTGTACTTAAGCCCTAGTATCCTGTTCAAACGCAAAGCGTACTCAGGATACAACCAGCGCATCAGAGAGTGCATAAGTTCTGGAGCTGTAAGCTCAACAGGAACCCGCCTGACAAAATGACCGGGTGTAGCACTGCAGTGTGATCACAATCTTTATGTGCATTTCTGTTGTGTTCAGGTTGGTCTCACCTGGATTTACCTAATCTGATATCCATGCCAAAGACTTCTCATTACATCTCACATTTACAAAATTTACTTCATGGGATGTCAGGTAGTCAGTTGGGCTTGCTCCTATGCTGTAGGCTGCTGTATCTCACATACAGGTGGTCTTTGCATTTCTGTGGCTGGCAGCCTGTTTCACTTCTTTCAGCATCTTGACTCTCACAATTACAGTTTGATGAAGCCACGTGGAAATATCAAGACTATCCATACGACCACGACCTCTCCCTTAAGGTGGACGGTGCTTTTAACACAGACTGCTCAAAGGTAGTGACATTTGTCCATTCACTGACTCTTCCCAGTGAAAGAGTTCACATGCTGAGCTAGCAGTGAAGAATTTAAGAGAGCTTCCTTCTCCCTCCCCTCCTCTGTGGTGCCTGCTTTAGGTACTGGTGGCCATGCAGAACGTAATGTGGTTGTATGACAAGCCACCCCTCTCTTTCCCTGTGGACTGTGTCTTCCTTTGGTAGAAAAACAAAAGTCCCCTTTTCTAGAGCCTCTGTCCAGCAGGTAAGCTTTGACAGCCTCCCCGTGATGTGTTAACACTGTAGATGGTATTTGTCTAACAGGATATGTACTTACAGAAACATTCGTCTCCTGAAAGGGTTATTGTTCTCTGATATTTTCTTTCTGTTGGGTCACCAGAAGTTTATTCCCATGTACTCTTTCATTAGGGTATTAAGGTTGTGGGGTTTTTTATTTTCTTTAGGTTTTTTAGGGTCGAGGTGGGGGTTTTTTGCAAAGTCCTGTGGTTTAATTGCAAGCTGTCAGAGCAGCACGATAGTTCTTGGAAACAGAAGGATAATCCTTTGAAACACAACAGGTGACCAGAATAAACAGAGAGAGAAATTAAGTTACTGAAGTGACTATCAGTGTCAGCATCTCAACTGACTGGGGAAAGACACTCTCAGACAAATGCATTAAGAATATACAAACCGAAGACAGGATTTTCACGGGGGGCTGTCATCTTTTCCACTCCAGATCTTAGCCATTATTTTATATTAGTTGTGCATGGTTTTTTGTTGGCATTTTTTTTTTTAGCTCACAGAAGATATTTTGTCACTTCCACTGCATTCCCATTTGAAAATGTCAGTGATTGAAAGCGTTGTCTTCTCACGCAATGACGTGACTCAAAAAACTTTAAGAAGTTTGATCCCTTGGATGTTCTGGTTTGTTGCTTGGGATTTTCTTCCCAATGAGTTCAGTAGTGAGACTCCATGTCCAGAACATATGACTGCAGCGTGTAGCCTTGAATGCCAAGCTGGACCTATTCAAACAGTTGTTTTTCCAGCGCAGTGGACAGTAAGTAAAAAAGAACATCAATCGGAAACCCACAGTCGAGTCATACAGGCATCCTGGTCAAACAGAAGTTCCCTATTTGACTGATAGGAAAACCAAAGTGCAGGAAGCTCATATCACCAGGCTGCAGGTGTTTCCAGGGCAAAGACTGTAGTTCTATGGGTCTGCCATAGAAATGTCTGCTACGCTGGGGCTGCAATTTTTGGGTCTTACTGTAACACAGAAAATAATGCCAGTAGTAAAGGCAGAGGCAGGAGCTGGGCATGAACCATCTGATTTGCAGCCCCAGAAATTCCTTGCTAGTTTATTGTGCCATATCTCTTAAAGTGCTGGTATTTTTCTTGGAGGGTTGAGATTGACAAGCACTAGCTGAGGAGGACAGCCAGGAGGTAATGTTCTAATATCTTATTTGTTGGCCACACTCCCTTTAGACTGGTTCATTTTATTAATGCTCTTTCTTCCTATTATTGTCTCTTTCAGTAGAGCGTTATAAATTCTGACCATTTCCCTTTGAACTGATTCCTAATTCATGTTTCTTGTTTAGGAAAATCAAGTGTATTTGAAGGTAAAGTTAGCTTTTTCCTAATATTTCCGTTGCTTTGTTGTTGTTACTGCTCTGATGTGGGAAGACCTATTGGCCACAGACATAACTCCCTCTTTACACACAGCTGGCAAATGAAAACAATATCAGAACATCTCCATGACACACAAGGCTTTTATACAGTGATGTTTCAGACTTTACTGCAGTTTCCTTTGGAAATGCTTAAAACAACTACATCTGTTTCCTTTCATTGGGATTTTGTGTTCTTAAAGCCAAAAAGGAGGGGATAAAACTCATTAATTCTGAACAATAATTGCAGTCCTATATAAATATTTTTTAGGCTGTGGGGTTGTTTTCTTTCTTTCCACTGAAAAGATAAAATAGCTTGTCTGTTCAGTGTAATGAGAGTTCCTGGATACTTCTGCATCTCTCTGTTATGCAGAAATACATGTACTAGATTTAAAAAATCTGGCTCAGATGTTGGTATCAAGCAAGCAGCGACTACACAGAAAGTAGTACAGAGCCAGAGGGAGAACAGCATGGGTTTAATTTACTGTGTTTGTCAAGTGCATTTTGCATCCTACAGTGACTGTTGGCCTGTCATATAGCTAAACTGCTATCAGCTTGAGTACATCCTTCCTAAAAATGCAGTAGAGACCCAGGTCCTATGGCAGATGCTGCAGCTATGTCTCAGCCTAGGGCCAGAGAGCACCTTGCAGCCTTCTGTGGCACTGTATGTAGAAGGTGGCCAGTGCAACTGTAAGCCAAGTGCAGGCAACCTTGAAGCCAACCTACTTTTTGCTGATATTACAGAGGGGTAAAATGCTACAACATCTAATCCAAACAACAAAGAAAAGCAACACTATCTCTCCCTTTATCTGAGGACAGGGTCTCCCTCTGGATCCATCTGTGCTTGCCAGACCAGGGCTTTTCCGTGTCAGAACAGGTACCTAACAGCTGTGGTCTAGTGTTCCCTGCTTAAGAAATTGTTTGTTGTTCATCTCTTTTGAAATTGCTCTTAATCCAGGCTGAGATAAAGTGCAAATCAAAGTACTTAAAATATTCAGAGTAGATGATATATCTAAAAATGTTTAGATGGAAAAGTGTAGAAGAAAAAAAGCCCAAACATGCAGATGAGGGCAGCCTCTCAGAGGCTGTCTACTCACCAAGAGCTTGCTGCCTGCCCAAATAACTGCCTGCAGCTCCTGGTTTTTGGGAAGGCAACTTTTCCTCTCCTGACCAGAATGACCCTGGCAGTCGCTATAGTCTGTGACATTTCTGCTGGGACGGGTTTTCTTATATTATTGGCAATACTGTGAATACCTCTTGTTAACTTGTTCTTGGGTCCATGCTTTAGAAGTCCTGTTCCTTCTGAGTTATCTGAAAAATTCCCATAATGAAGTATTACCCTATATCTTCAGATGTCCCCTCTGCAGCTCTCCACGATACCGGTTTTCTAATTTACATGACACATGCATTGGGATGTCTCAGAACAGATGCACTCCAGCATGTTCTCTGGCATGCTGGAAAAAAGGCACATGTTGTTGATCACAGGAGGAGCCCAGCAGTCACAGCAGGAGTCCTTGGGGCTTCAGTTATGTCAGGTTTCTCCTACCTTAATTCTTGTCAGAGCTTAAAACTGCAGGGAAGTCTTTGCTTTCACAGGACACGTATCTGAGTACGTGCATCAGAGGATGATGCAAGATATTGGGGCAGAGAATCACAGCCTTTGATGGATTGCAAATGCTATGCTAAGACACCCATTTGCTTTTTGAGTTAGTTGTGAGACCTTTAATATGGATATGAAAGAAAAAATATGCAGGGTGATTGAAACACAGGCAAAGAGTGGACTTCCTTCATGGAATAAACTATCTTTTTCTGAGAGATCAGGATTGGTGATAGCACTGTTATATTTGAAGAGGAAGTAAGTATAATGCTTGAAATTCTTCTGCAAATGACAGAGGAGAGATGAGATTTTTTTAAAGCTTTTCCAAAACAAAGAGACCAGGGGTGATTGGCCTGGGACTGGGTTAACTTACTGGATATGAAAATAAGTGGAAAAAAAATAATTATTGGTTAACTAGTCTGTTGTTTTCATCTTAACATCCTAATCCTTTTCTAACCTTTATCATTTTCTGTCAATTCCACTTCCACAGTGGAACAACATGCACAACCCCTTTTTGTCTCCAGATTGTGGATACATCCCAGGGACCAAGTTAAATAACCCCAGAAAACTGAGACATTGCTGTGGACCTGAAATTAAAGCTGAACATCTGGGGAATGAATGGCATCAGTAGAAACAGACCATCTGGGCATTTACTTCCTTCTCACATTAAGCAAGATTAAAAAGTAAAGAAGTGGATACAACTTAGTATATGCAGAGACAGGAGAGGGGTGAATGTAACTTTACAGCTAATATCAGATGATAAAAATAATTCTTTAAGATGGTATATTTGCTTTCCACTTAGCAGTTAATAAAATACTTCTGTTTGATGTTCCCCAATAAGATCTGTAGTAGTTTAGATTCACACATGTGAGGAAACTTCCTTTCTATTACCTTTCAGAAATACCATATCCTTAAATACTTTTCTCCACACTTTCCTAACTTGTATTTTTTCCTATTTTAAATGTTCTCCCTTCATGTCTGACACTGAGACAGACAGCTGTAATGGGACAAGAAGTACCCGAGTCAGTGTTGTTCAGGGTTCACACAAAGGAGTTACACAAGCTATGGCATATCTCCTCTTGATAATCTTTTCAAATGATGAGCCCTCCCTGTAGATCTAACATGAAGTCTTACCACTACTTCAAGGTTCGGGTGCATCAACAAAATGATAATTTAAGACCAGTAAGTTTGGCTGTAGCTATTTTTAAGTTTGAAGACCCATTGCCAAGAGTCTTATATCTAAAGCTGACCTCATTTAAGATTGCTATAATCCACTTTGGAATGTTTCTTGGATACATCTACAAAAACTATTCTGGCACAAAGACATTCAAAAAAACCTCATAAGTTCCAGTATTCATCTAGAAGTCTACAATAATTTGGCTCTGATCATGTGGCACTAGAACGAAAACTTACTAGAAGGAAGAATTCATACCTTGGAAGTATTGCACAGGGCTTCTCACTTTTCTTGGAACCTGTTTTGCATGTTGTTAAAGGCAAGATACTGGAACCCATGGAATAAGGCAGCTACTGTGTTTGGAGATGCAACTGTAAAGTCAACACAAAGAAAATAATTATTTTCCTAAAGCTTTGCTGAGTATAATAAGCATGAAAATACATTAAACAAGGGTAAACAGCTCTTGCTTCATAGTATGTGGAGAGAGTTTAAGTTGGATAAAAAGACATGTTCAACATTCAAGAAACTGCAATAAACCAATTGCTGGAGGTTTGAGAAGTTATCAGGGTGAAAATGCCATAGTGTCTGGAAATTTCAGTCACCCTACTGCATACAAGGTAAACACCTCTATCTGCTTTGGTGAGACCTCACCTGGAATACTATGTCCAGCTTTGGAGCCCTCAACACAAGAAGGGCATGGACCTGTTGGAGTGCATCCAGAGGAGGGACACAAAAATGATCAAAGGGCTGGAGCACTTTTCCTATGGAGACAGGCTGAGAGAGTTGGACTTGTTCAGCTTGGAGAAGAGAAGGCTCCAGGGGGATCTTATAGCAACCTGCCAGTACCTGAAAGGTACCTATAAGGAAGCTGGGGTAAAACTGTTCATGAGGGCATGTAGCAATAGGACGAGGGGTAATGGTTTTGAACTAGAAAAGGGTAAATTTAAGTTGGATATTAGGAAAAAGTTCTTCAATATGAGGGTGGTAGATCACTGAAACAGGTTGCCCAAAGAAGTAGTGGAGGCCCCATCCCTGGAGATATTCAAGGTCAGGCTGGATGGGACTCTGAGCAATCTGATCTAGTGAAGATGTCCCTGCTTACTGCAGGGAGGTGGACTAGATGGCCTTTAAAGGTCCCTTCCAACCTACAAAGTTTTATGATCTTACAAATGAAAGCTGATGAATCTAAATTGTAAATAATGAAATGGAGACATTTTGGAGGGAAAAAAAAAAAGATAAAAGATCCAGTCTTGGGCCTGACAAGTGAGCAGGAGCTGTTTCACAGTGTGTTTATTCAGACTCATTCTGGGTCAAGGACCATTACGGCCTTTTTCCTCTCCTTCAGAGAGGAAAAGCTAGCCAAAAAAATGTAGACCATTAACACTGAATCTGAGAAGACAGTAAAAGATAAGACAAAGCTAGTCAGGTGGAACAACTAACAGGGCAAAACAGAAGAATGAGAGCTAGACGTCAGTTTAAGAGCACTATGGTAGAAGACTAAATGTTTTTGAAGACTAAATGATTTCTACTGGTTAAAAAATTACAGTCAAAACCCAGAGGAGCTAAAGCTAAAAAGCCAAGAAAAGACAGATATTGGGAGTAAAACTTTATCCTTCAAGACTGGAGGCTATGTTTCAGAAGAAAGTGAAGGAAAGCATTGGCAAGGTAAACATAAAGCCATAATAAGGAAAGCTAATATGAAGCATGCAATTTACTAAAGGTATTAAAACTAATAATAGAAACGTATTCAAACATCAAAAGCAGGAAGTGTGCCAGAGAATTGGTGAGCCTGAAAAATGATCTACGTGTAAAAGGCAGACTTAAGAAAGATCAGACTAGAGAAGAAATCCTAAAGTCAACGCCAAGGCTTCACAGTTCACTGCAGAGAATTTTATGGAGTTTCTCATACCAGGACCATTCTTTACAGAGAAAGAGTCTGAAGATTTATCTCAAACTGAAGTGTTGATACAAGGACTTTTGTGCCTAGAAGAAAATGTAAACCACACAATAACTGTTAATCAGGACCATGTGGTATTTACCTAAGTGCTCCAGAGGAACTGTGTGTAAAAGCTATGAACGAAACGTGGTGCATGATATATTGCTTAAATCAGCCTGAGCATGAGAGAAATGTAAGGTGATAAATACAATGGAAAATTTAAAAAGAAGAGTTAGTGCGTATATGGCCTAGCGTGACATATCTAGGAGAGCCTTGAAAAGGAGAATAAAGCCTCTTAGAGGAAAAGTATTACATTATAAATCTATTACAGTTCTTTGATCCAGTCACTGAACTTGCAAGTAACATTGATTCAATTGATAGAGTGATTTTATCAGCAAGCATTTGACATCTCTCAATGGAATTGTTTAAAGGAACTGAGCTGTTATAGGAGTGGTCACATAGATTATTAATTTGTTAGAAAATAAAGGGTAAGAATAAATGGTTGGCTTTTGCAATTGAAAGAGGCTACAAGTAAGGCCCGGGGGAGCCATACTGACTCATGCAGTTCATTAAATTAATTGGGAAGGGACTGAAGAGTGAGGTGATGAAGTTAGTAAATGATACAGAATTATTCACCCTAGCCAAAACTAAAGCAGACAGCAAAGAGTTGTAGAAGGATCTCATGATACTAAGTAACTGGGTTCAGAGCAAGTAAATAGGGAACAATTAAGTGTAAGAATTTATTGGCAACTAATGAAATTATGAGGCAAGTGGTTTAAAGAAAACAAAAGGAAATACTTTTTCTGCAAATAATTAAAATGTGGAACGCATTGCCACAGGATGCTCTAGAACCCAAAATTACTTTTAGAAACTAATTAAGACAAATTCATGAAAAAACCCAGCTCATACAGCACTGCTAAATGCAACAATGTAGATATAGCTTCTGGCTTAAGGAGCTGCTAAACAAGTTACTACTGGAAGCTGGGAGGTAAAGCAATGGAAAGGTCATTCTATAATGGCATTACTCTTATGCTCTTCCCCTAAGCATCTGCTATCAGCTGAATTATGGCCAAATGAATAAAGAGTTTTGAGCACTGACTTCTAAGAATTGGGAAAATCCTATTCAGTTTGTTTCTTTCTTTTTTTTTTTTTTGTCTTAGCCATCTGTTCATATTTGTCTCATTTGTAGGTTTGGGACAAGGACATTTATTGTATATTTGTACAGCATTTAGTGCAATCAGGCTCAACAGCAATCATATTTTAGCTCTCAGCTTCCACATGTTATGATAATATAAATGTTGAGCTACCTTTCACAGAAAAGGCTTGTTATATTTCAGAAACAAACAAATAAAAGCTTTTGTTGAAGAGAAATAAATTGCAAAGTCAAGCACTTCAGAGTTCAGAAACATGTCATTTAAAGTTCTCCAAGCAAGCTTTAACCTTTGTGGTCTAAGTCTGTCGAAGGTATATGCAAATGGAAATTACTTCACGGAGGAGAAGCAGTCCAATGTAGGTGCCACATTTAACTCGATCTCTTTATGTATTCATTTATCATTGCATGCACACATTCCATTCATATGCACACAAAAGGTCCTAAAGTCTAGAGATGTAACTGGGTCTTTCAGTTCAGCTTCGTCATGAGTAATGGAAAGATGCTAAAAGAAGGAAAAGTGGAATGAAAAATCTGTGGATCAGAACTCTAACAAAAGGGAGAAAGGGAACTGCTTTGTAGATGTGATACACCACCTACTGATTAGCAAAGAATTTGTGTCATTGGTGAGACAAAATTATGGAATTATTTTCACTGATGGGAATGCATTTGGAACATCTCGTTTGGATACGTGTGTTCCAGCACTAAGCAGGATCCCATATTGAAATATAGATCTAATATGAAAAAATGTGATTATTACTAGAAAAAAACCCACAGAAACACATTTAAATATCTGTGTCCCTATCTTCTGGGTGTGAAGAATGAAGGCTGGAAAGTTTCTGAGCAAATGAAGAAGACTTTCTTTGCTGGGGATTTTCCATGGAAAGAAGAGCCCGGGGAAGCATTATGTCAGAGAGGCAAAATACAAAAGAATCAGAGGTATGGAGAGAACAGCTAGCCTGGGTACTCTGTTGCTCCCTGGGGTCCATCTTTCTCTGTTGCAAAACTCCTGTTTTATAATGTTGATCTCTTTGCAACAGGACTGTCTAGTTACTGAATGCCACTTTTTGGCTGCTGTTTGCCTTATTTCATTTCTCCCTTTCCCTCTGTACTGATGGCATGATTTCCTAAGGGTATCTAAATTAGGACTATCTGAAGTCAAAACCAATACCTGAAAGTCTTTATCTTTTGTTTTTTCCATTAAGTATAAACGAACATACAATCCATGATGGAGCTGAGCTGTGCATACAGTCTGGGTGTCCATCCATTGTGGTAAGAAAAAGTCCTGTGGGATGTGGTCAGTTTCCCTTGACACATGGACTGTCTCCATCTGCATCCCATTTAGCTGTAAGGTGCAGAGCATGGTGTGGGGAAGTCAGTATGTTTCTTGCATTCCCATTGGGAAGCATCAGCTCATCACTGACTTACACCAAGGACTATGAGCAGTCTTCTCCCATCCTCAGCATCAACCAGGCAAATTAAGTAAGCTTTCTGATAGCAGAGGAAAAGCGTTTCTCTCCCTGGTCCCCTTTCTTTTAAAAACCCTGCTTCTGAGCAGGGCCTGACTGCTGATAAAGTCTTTCTGTTTTCATCCTTTGCAAAGCTCAAAAAACCTGCCTGGTCTATCCATGAAATGACCAAACGAATAAATTGTCTAGCAGGCAGCAGGAGGGCCACAGCTCTTTAGGCAGTTTCCCATACCCAACCACCCAGCTCTGTAGGGTGAAGCAGTTAATTCTGCATCCCACAATGCTGAATCGGTCCAGATTACTGTGTGTAGACATGAATCAAGTGCCAGTTTGCCCAGTAGAGTCTGTGACAGTGAGCGTTCCTTTTTCAAACATTTGAAGTCTGCATCCAGTTTTCTATTGCTGATTATTTATCCTAATAAATTCACTTAAGTTGAGCTGCTAAAATAGATGGTTCACCTGGAGAAAAAAGTGTCTTCAGTGAGTGTATTTTCTCTTTTCTTTTCTTTTTTTTAATAAAAATCTGTATACCATTTTCTTATAGCGGTGTTGTCACTTCTGGGGAGACATTAGAGGAGAGAGCTGGGCAGCAGTTTCCTTACTAATGATTATATGCAATTATTTACTTTTACCTGACAAGCTTCTGATTACTAGAAAATGTACCGGTGTACAAGTTAGTATCCTGCTGCAGGATATTATATAAGCAAGTGGCTTTGTAAGACTGAAAGGGGGGTTTGATAGTTAAAAGAATAAGAATAGTATCTGCAGCTAATGCCAATGAAGATAGAAGAAAATGAAGCTCACCTGTCGTGCTTCTGAGCATAAAAGGTTCACCTGTTGAGGTCAGAAAATCTTGCCTTTTGGCCCTGTTTAAATGTTGGCCTGTACTGTGAATGTGAGTTTGTGAATTTAAAGTATCTGAGATAGGCTGATCTCAATCTGCATACCAGATAATACAAGAAAATCTAACAGTAAGTTGCAACTTCAGGGTAACTTTGCTTTTCTTCATGATTATGTTTTGTACTGCATCTAGACACCTCTAATGTCACCTGCTGCATTAAATGAAAAATATTCAACCTCTATTGATGTTGGCCGTGACCTGTCAGGAAAGGGGAGTTTTGCGCTGTCCCCAGTCCCTTACTACATGTATAGGTCTGCTGTTGACCTGTAGAAGCATAAATGAGTTGAGGTTTCCTGCTTGCTCCTAAGGAGCCCATCAGCAAAACTCCAGGTGTCTCAGGAAAGCAGACAGGCATATTTTTGCTGCCAGGCACACAAGGCCAGACGAATTGGTTCAGGAACCGTCGCCTGTTCCCAGGCCCTGTTCTTCCCTGGCTCCCTCTCACATAAGGCTGTATCTTCATCACACAGAAACGTAGGCCAGAAGGTTGGGGTAGATGAATGAGACAAGTGGCTGTTTCTGAGTGAAAGTGCAATCCTGTAAAGTGCTGAGCGCTCACAACCCCTATTAATTCCTCCTGTCCCATCATGGTGTAATACTAGGTACCTCTTTGGATCCTTGTTTGCTTTGCCATGGTAGTCTTTCCTGGGTAAGTACAGACATCTTGCTATCCTTCTTTAAAACCTTAGAAAGGAAGCATAAGGTGAAGACAAATTCTTGTCACACCCCCAGGCTTTCTGAGTTACAGCGTAGGCTGCTCAGTCTTGATTGTCAGGCAAAAATATATCTCATCTGCTCACTGAAATGAGAAGCTAGATAACACCACCTTATTCCATAGGCTCCTTGCAAGAATGAAACCAGGAAAAATTATGTGTCAGAGCAATGAATAACACGGAGAGAAATAGGCAGAAGTGAAACAGGTTTTGCCGTAAGGGATTTTTCTCTCTCATCCTTCAAGAAACAGTTGAGACCTGAGGATACTTGTGCTCTCACTGTAGAGTGACCAAAGCTACTGACAAGGATTGAGCACCCATAAATTCAAATAGGAATTAGTTCCTTAATAAATGTGGTGGGGAGCTAGCGGTCTCTTCACTGAACCACAGGAGGATGCAGTACTATACCACCCTCAAGAAAATCCTCAAATATTACAGTTATGTCATCCCCTCCCTTCAGATGGGATGTAAATACTCACAAACATATAAAACAGGCCCATGTATGATTCTCAAGTAACATTTTCAAGTAGCACATCCTGGCATGTAGACATCCCTGTACCATGGGGATGAAAATGTGCCCTGGAGTTGTACATCCCATAGCTGCTTTAAAAATGAAGTCAATTCCTTAGGCGCATGACTAGCAGTATTAGGAGAGCGTGATCTCTTAAAGGTCAGAAAATGTGCACAAGTTTGCAGACTAACCACAGACATCTACAGATCAGAAGCAGCTTATGCAAAGCTGTCATCTTGGTATTTCTTTGTGCCATTCTTCATTATTTTTAGAAATGTCTCACTGAGCTAACACAGAGATTATTCTGCATTTTAATTTGCAATTGTTTTTACATGTACTCTAATTAGTACAAGGTCAAAAGGAAGGCTTTTGAAAGGAGATACGAGGTCTTTGTTGTCACCAGATGACAGCATGTTGAAAAGTTACCAAAATGCCATGGCAGAATAAAAGAGGGATTTTGCTTTTTGTTTTGCTCCTTAACACGAATTGCTGAGCATTCAAGATTTCTTTGGATTGGGGCTCAGTCGTCACTTTCAGAGTGAAGAAACGACTCCCTGACAGGAAAGGGCAAACTAGATTCTTGTTTTCCTTCAATTGTATCAACACTTACAGTGGTCTGAACTATCCCCATTGTAGTTTAAACCCACAGGAAGGGGCTCTGGAGAAGGAAATCTGTGTGAGAAAATACCCTCATACAGCTTCTTAGGTTTTTGCTGTTGCTTTGTTGGTTTTTTTTCCACCAGGGTACTGATTTTCTCTCCAGGGGCTATGCCACAGGGCTTGCCTGCAAATCCTCAACTGGGAAGAAGCCCTTTAAGCTGTCTGTCAGCTTTCCATCCAACATGGTAGCAGTATGATTCCTCTGAAGACTAGCTATGGGTGACCGGAATATCTCCTTACCCTTGCAGGTCTGAGGGGAAAATAGAAGGTCAAAGGGGGAAAGCAGGTAGATGTGGTTAACCTGAATCCCTTCCTTACCATGGGGGATCAAATAAAAAGCAGGGAACAGAGATTCTGCAAATCAGTGGGAGAAAACCTGAGGCAATGTGACCAGCAACTGCTTGGTGATTGGTTGAAATTAGGAGTTATTTGTGCACTTATTTAGGATTTTTAGATGAACCTTTGCAGGCCTAACTTGAATAAGCCTTTCATGAGTTTCACTGTGTTTGCTTAAATAAGGATTCCAGCACTTGGCATGAGATTATACTAAAGTGAAAAAATGTCCAGTGTTTTCTGTGTCACGGCGTTTTCTGTGTTTTGTAATGCACCAGATAAGGCAGTTTGTAATGAACAGATTAATATCTTGTTTCTTCTGATTTTTTGACATGCAAAGAGATTTTAAATCATACTGCAGCAGTAAAGTATGCTGCTTTTATTTAAAATAATTGAACTGTCACTAGTTTTGAAATACTGAGAACCAGTCATGTCCCAGGGGACTTCCTCACTTATATGGACAAAAATCCTCCTTAAACCAATGCACCCATTAAAAACATGGAAAAAATCAAGAATTAGTATTAAAAGGTTAAAAATCAGATTTTCATCAGATGTGGGACAGAGGTAGATGTGGGACCCCAGGATACTGATGAAGTTCAATAAGTGTCAGTAAAGGCATCACCATCTCCTGCTAGTTGAATTTGGAGATGGCCATCTGATTCCCTGTATCTCCAACTGTCTGCATCTCAAATAAAGCTGATATTGTTGTTAAACTACTCTGTGCCCATATCCAGGGATAACAGCAGCTGAGCCTGACTTGTAGCTCATGGGACCCAATAAGAAAAACATCATGCTTTTCAAAAGTGACCCTGTCAGAAGTCTCAAGTCATTAGGTGCTGGGCTCCTCCAGAGCCACTCAAGCAACTTTGTGTGTGGTGGCAAGTGAAATGAGCAGTCTCTGCTCAAGGACTGCTCTTTGTCCTCAGGCCAACTGGCATGGCACAGCTATAAGGTAAGCTAAATTGCCTCACTCTCCAAGTAGCATGGTTGCACCCAAAATGCCTTTGGGGAATAACCTTGTCCTGAGCTAATTCCCAGCAGCAGCTGGGCATTGTCTGGAAGTGTTTGGCAGATTCTTTCTGAGTTCTGGCCAAAACACTTCCAGACCTGCGTAGACACAGATGGAGAATTACAGCCTTGTTCCTGTTTGTGTCCATGCTCCTGTATCTGGTGCAAATTCGTTTCTCTAGCTCTACTAACCAGTGTGCAGGACAAGGTCACCCACCTTCTCATTTGTCCCTGCATTTTTGCAACTCATATATGCAAGATGAATCATTAGATGCCCAGAAAGAACAGCACTCACCCTCTTGCCCAGTATGCATAACTCATGATAGAAGAAGTGGGGGGTGATATTTCAGCAGTGCATGGTTTTCACCGTAGGCTCTAGTGTCCCACCTCCATTCTGGCAATGAGATTACAGACTGACTTCTCATGCTTCGCTCCCAGGGAGCTTCAAGACATCGTAGAAGAAACCAAGGAGAAGGCTTTGTGTTGGTAGCCCAAATTGTGTGTGGTGGTTGGAAGTGATTCCAGGCTCTCCATTCCCCCAGTGTCCATGAGCACTAAAAGGAGCAAGAAACTAAAGGGAATAAAACCAAGATATATTTTTTTTCTATAGCACAAATAACTGTAGCAAAATTTGGGTCCAGCTTCTCAAGAGGACATATCCCTTTGGTGGCAGCCCTGTGCATATCTAGCGGGGCAAGAGTAGCTTTGTAGTGTCTGCTACTTAAAAGAGCAGCAGTTACAAAAAGAACTAGCCACTAACATCAGCGTCTTCGCTTTTATCTTCAAACAACAGATGGTGTTAATCTGGGGGTTTGCATTCCTCAAAGCGCTGGAATCATGAAGCAACTTGCTTCCAACAGGACTCTGAAACACAATGTATCACTAGGGAAAACAGTCAAAATGAGCGATCAGAGCAAAATACACCTGCCTTCAAACAGGCTTCAAGTGAAATGATTATCTTTTCTCAAGACAAGACGTGATCCAGCTGACAGTGGTGGGTCTCATTCTGCTTTCAGGCACGCTGCCTACATGAGGAGTAGTAGCTCGCGTGAGTCACTGCAATCTGGAGTAGCTTCGGTGACTGATACGCGTTATGACAGGGTAAGACTAATAAGATCACAATTACGCTCATACGCCAATTTTACGCTGCAGTAAGTACGCAGCGCTCTGCAACTAGGTCAGGTTTCAGCGGCCTTACTGCAGATTTACTTCGCTGTTACCGAGATCAGAATGGGTGACTGCCTGGGATGAAAAGTTAAGGTGACACCAAGGCAGTTTCTTTTGTATTTGGTGCAGGGAATGCTAAAATAAATAGCATGAAAGGCCCCCGCATTATTAGCTAGTGTGTTTGAAATAGTCCTGCCGTTGTGTTTTATCTTTTCTTAACGGCAAGCCAGAACATTTAAGATTTAATTATTTAGAGAAAGGGGGAGGGGAAGTATGCCTTTTGAAGAAAGTCCCACAAGTTTCCAAACACTTCAACATTTCATCGTGGCAATCAGCCAGATGCCAAACAAAATGCTGCTTTCCACCAGGGATCTGACAGGTGGCCTTTCCAAAGTTTACACACTGAAGTGAGAGCTGATGTTCTGCTGCTTATTTTTCTGCCTTTTAAGTTATTCCTTTATTGAAGCCAGACTGCAGACATCTTTCCACGTAACAAAAGATAAAATCTTTCCCTGAATATTTTGGGGATTTTAGTATGCTTTTTCTTTTATCCATATCTACTCGTGGGTTTATTATTCACGCGTTCAGATGAAGCAACATTGGGCTGGCAAGCAAGTGAAACACATATGTATGCAGGCAAAAGATAAGCTATTTGAAGCTGCTTTGGTAGTACAGAGCCAGATACTACCAAGGTACGACCCAGGGAAAAACCCCACCTTTCCCTCAAGGCACTTCCCCTGTCTCTGTCCAGGAGGAAGGCTGGCACCCCAGCCCCGCTTATCCCCTGCATCGTCCCCCAGAACAGCTCTACCCGGCTCTGCCCGCCTGGGGCTCTCCACCTGCCACCCACCAGTGCGCCCAAAGGGGCACCTTCAGGGAGAAACAAATGCAGTCTGTGGCTGCATTCCACTTTCCTTTATCTCTTCTTTATTTCTGTTGTCTTAGGGCTGGCTGTCAAATGCCTCTTCAGAATTTTTTGGATGCTCCTGGAAAGTCTCTACGTTGAGAAAATACCACAAGAGACAAAGTGCAGGGGAAAAGGGGAAGTATGATAGCTCTGGGTTGTACATGTCACTTTGCTTGCTCCAGTCATGTATGGTGTCCCTACAAATACACAGCAATGTCCAGGTGAAGAGATGAGAGAAACCGCAAATTCTTCTGTAGCAATTAGTTTCTTGAAAGAAGAACCACAACTGAGTCAATGTAATTGCTCACAACTGATAGCTAGGTTAATGAGGCTTGCGTTTGGCTCAGTTTAACAACTCATTTCTGGGACCACATTCACACAGTCCACAGGAGAAGACTTGGGGGGTACCCTTGTCCTCATTTATATCCTATTTGGCCATTATGAAGCCAATGGGAGGATGGGATATATTACATAATGTGTTACATAACCAAACCCAGTCAGTACTTAGGAGGGAGATTCTGGTGAGGAAAGACTTAAGTCCTCACCAGAAGTGTTGCTTAACTGTTGGCAAGCAACAACTGGGGATCTTTACCCCTGTTGTGTTCATACTCCTATACTGCTCCTAAACTCACTGTAGCATCTGAGCAGTTTCTGAAAGCTTCCCATACTAACATCTGGCCTGTATCTCCTGCTAGCTCACCATTCCCTGGGGAAGAGAGATGTGAGCAGTGAAGTGCCTTTTCTTTTGGTAGGGTTTATTCTATACTGTTGTTACATATGCCGGTATGTATTCATACTGCAGAAGGCAGGGGTGAAGCAGTAGCTTTGACACTTGAAGCAGGTAGGCAGGCAGTGCTAGATCTGTGCAGGACCTAGGTTCTTGGGGGAGTTTATTGCACCAGCTGAGAACAGCACACGAACCTCATTCTCATGGAGGAGAGTCCTCTTCTGCCAAACGAGCCAAGTTGTGTCCCAGAGCATTTCTCCCATACACAAGTCTCTGTGTGTATGAGTGCAATAGAAGTCTAGACATCAGTCAGGAGTCCTTGCAAACAAGGTCTGTGTTGGAGTTGTTTTCCTGTACCAGAATGCTGTAAAGGGACCTTTCCAATCAGAAAATTAAAAATCAAAAAGTATGAGTAAGTATGCCAATGGACATATTTGCTAGATGCTATGAGTATTTTGTACAGACCCAGACAATAGAACAAAATCCTTTGGTCTCTTAATGTTCCAAGTAAGCCAAGGGGAAGCGAAAAATCCTGAATTGCCCATCTTTGGTCGTAATCCTCATGTTTTGACCAGTCCTTTCCATTGGACACTTTGTTTTCCAAAAATCAGAGAAGGATACCACTGAATTTGTTTGCAGGACTGCATGTAACCGAAGGGGAAGTACACTTCAGCATCACATTTTTTGTTTAAGCTCTCAGCTTCCATCCATTCATGACAATAGCAAAACAACCACTGATTTCAGGCACGCAGCTCAAGCACATTGCAAAATAAGCATAAAATTATTTGCAATTGTTAGCAACATTCCACAATACTTAGCGCAGGCAGAGAAATGCTTAAACTCCTCTGTGAGTAGTAAATAAGCCAATATGCTCCTGCCATCTCTCCTCCCACCCCACACCCTTAAGAATGCTAAAAAAAAAGAGAAGAAATATAACAAAAGCAACTCAACAAAGCAGGCAATTCCTTAGGAATTTTCCTGTATTCAAAATCTCTTTGAAATTATCCAGCAACCAAACCACAGGCCCCCTCATCCTTTTGGTCTTACAAAACAACAACACAGATTCTTCTGTGCTTAGATGCGGTAATTACAGGCAACATGCACAAAGAAAAGCAAATAAAACTATTTCAATTGCCAGAGCCAAGCATGCAATTGTGTATCTATAAAGGTAATTAAAAACCAAAAGATCAGTCACGGTTCTTGTTTCTTCAAATTGCCATTTTGCCCTGAAGAAAAACAATTATCCTGTAAGTAATCCTAATAATTTTAACATTTGCTTTGCATATCAGCATCAAATCTGAATGCCCTTCTTTTTTTTTGAGGCATCTGAACTGTGTATTCTGAGCCAAACATTCTATCTCTGACTAATTTCTAATTCAGGAGAGCTTTGGTCCAAAACCCACCGCTGTCAATGGAAAGAACCTACAGAGATTACTCCTGCTAATTCAGGTTAGGTATTTTTTTCTTTTTATCTATTTTTGTATCACCAGGCTTTTTTGCCAACAGGCATTGTAAGCATAGGTAGCAGGAAGCTGAGGAACTCCAGAGGCTGGCAAGTATCAGAAGGTGACATATTTTACTGTTGCTTTTCAGCTTTACTGTTGATATAGATGAAATTGCTTTACTTGTTGGTATTCACAGTAAAGCATCTGGTCAATAGTTTCATCTACAGTAATGAAATATCCTGGGTACCTCCTCAGTGCAGGTTGACCCCGCAGGGGATCCCTTTCCTGTCTTGGAGGGAATCACAAACACATGCCCTAATGCATAAGTATCTCACTGAAAACTAACCTACTGCCATCTACAGAGCTTGATGAAGAATCTCATTAAAGAAATGAAAAGCACTAACAAAAGACTTTTGCCTCAATATGACATTTGGAGTACATTCAGCCTATGGAAACCTTCACTATACATTCAGTACCTCTCAAAACCTAGGACATTTTGTGCAGGGGAGAAAGAACTGAAAAAGCCAGATCTGGCTAGTTTTGGTAGCGGTAGCTCTCAGGAATCAGATCACAGCTGAAAAATCAGATATTACTGTTGTAACATCAGTGGATGTGATCACAATGAACCTTTGGAAGGTGGCCGCATTTCAGGGGCAATGAAGGGAGATCAAATCAGACTTTTCAACTTTTTTCCCTGTGGACAAGAAAATCTCCATAACAAAAACAGCTCAAGCAGCATCTCCAGGATGAGTAGTTGAGCCGATGGAGTAGGCCAGGCTCATGCTTGATGCTTAAATTGGGCTCAACTCAGCAGCCACATGTAGATCTAAGCCAAGAAAAGTCAAGCCAGCAAGGATATTTTGGCACCACTTCCTGGCGGCCACAGTGACCTCTCATATCTATTATGTATTTTCTATTTCATACTCTATGTGTTTAGTCAGCTTTGTTGGCTGATGTCTAACTTTTTGGCTTCTTTCACTATGGCTTGGCTGTACCTTCGATCGCTTGGCCTGCCCAAGTTTAGAATCACTCGATTTGTAAAGCTGCTGCAGTTTCATAATTGGACAGTTTTAGACTGGAATCCATTTCTGAAAGTTTGTTTTTAGCATTTCATGCTGCATATGAACTATTTGTCCATTCACTCATTCAGCTTGCTGAATACAGACCAGGAGCATGCACAGGAATTTCGGGAGAGGCCTGAGGGGAAGACTATGATCAGCAAAGGTCACAAAACCCTCCTCAAAGTAGCAGTCTCATTAGCAGCTCAGCACAGGAACTACAGCACAGTTTATTTAAGGTGTTTTGTGACAGGAATTGTCTCAGTTTATGATGTGCATTCTCCTTTCCTATTTCATTTTTAAGTTCTCTTTCCACAGGACCCACTTGTGGTGTCTTTCCATACCTTAGGTGTAGGCAACGGCTTTTAACTGAAAGGAAGCTTTCAACAGATCAAGCAGTGCAAAGGACTATGTGTAACATCCACATGTCACCCTTACCCTAGCAAAGAGGAGCCACCAGCTACTGCTGCACCCCTCAGCCTCAGCCCCCTGGTTCCCACTGCCTTGTTCTGCATGACACAGTGGTACTCAGTCCCTGAGCAGGACAGCATGCAGTCACAGAGACAGGTAAAGTGCCTGGCCTGGGGAACCTACAGATTTAACAGGATCTTTCCTTATTACTACCTCCTCCCTTCTTTCTTTCTCCGAGCCCTTCTGTTTGCCCCTCATCTTTCTCCCTCCCTATCCCCTTTTCCCAGGCCAGGCTTCCAGCTCTGCTTCCTTCGGCTGTGCTTCTTCTCACCTCCTCAGTCACTTCCACTTCCCTGCCTGCCTGCCTCTGGTCCCCTCAGGCAGGTGGAGAAGAGATGAGGAGGAGGGTGAAGGCACCTATGGTGATTTCAAGCTGCAACATGGCTTGCCAGCTCACAAGAAAAGTTCCTTGTACTCATCAGAAGAGTCAAATGAAATGTGATGGGGTGCGACAGGTCAAGTAAGGAGAAGAGTCCTGTTCTCCCTAAGAATCACATAAACATGTTGTAAAAAAGCTTGGAAGAACCAGTGCTTTCTCCTCCTCTGTGGTGTGCACTGTGGTGAAATCTTTCTTGAGAGAAAAAGTGCAGGAGCTGCAAAAGTATGAATGCCTCCTCCCTAACTGCCCCCAAAGCATGTGTTTCGAAGCCTTGGCAGGGCTGCTGTTGTGCCAGCAAGCATACACCATAGGCCAAAATGCCTCTCACAGTTTCCTCTGTGTGGATTTGGGAACTGATGAGCAGGGACAATTTTAACTTTACATTGTTGTTTGAGCCCCAAGCGAGCTGCTGAAGTAACTGCCGGCAATAGTCAGCGTGCAAGCGGTCACCAGCAAAGCTTTGGCATGACTGCTGCTCAGACACTGAGGCCAGGGAGGCTTTCTGCAGCAGCAGGCGGGCAGTGTTGTGGCAGGCATAGACTTTCCCAGAAGGACTATATGGCTCTGCTTTCAAATGATGATTGAGATACAGTCACAGAATCACAGAGTCACAGAATTGTAGGGGTTGGAAGGGACCTCAAGAGATCACCGAGTCCAACCCCTGTTCTGTCACAGGCAGAATAAAACACCAAGACAAAAAACTTGGCAAATAGCTTGTCTCCTCATGGGAAAGCCTTTCATTTGGGTGATTACACAGAAGCTGCTCTTCTTCCTCACGCAGCTGGGCAAGACCTACCATTAGAGCAGCCCCACTGCTTTTCTTCCACTGGGGCTACAGCTGGATCCTGTCTGCCCTGGAGAAAGAAAGGATAGGCAACTCGTAGCAGAAACTCCTTGGCTCTGCTCCCACAGCAGTATGGCTTTTCTGTATCCTCGATTCAAGCCCTAGCAGGAAAAGCCCACAGTATAGAAGACCATGGGCCACACTGCATTTTCCCACAGACCACACTGACCCAGATCTTCATTTTCTTATAGATACTTCCCACATTCAGTGTATGATTGTAAAGGAGCTTTCCCCACCATTGTTATACAAGTCTTCTTGAAGTGGATTCCAGTAGATCAGTCGCAAAATTAGAAAAGGGCACATTAGTATTTGTGGTGGCCACAGTGGTGATCAGCAGGACAGCCAAGGAACCAGCCCTGTTCTAATAAAGCACACAGGGGGAGGAAGTGTATTGTTGTGCCTTTTCTTCTTTCCAGTCTGCATCTCTGTCAGGATTTGAGGTGGGAATAGGACTGCAAAGTATAGGATGCAGTTTTGGACACCACAGTATAGGAGGGACACAAAACTATTGGAGAATGTCCAGAGGAGGGCAATGAAGATGGTGAAGGGTCTGGAGGGGAAGTCTTATGAGGAGAGGCTGAAGTCCCTTGGTTTGTTCATCTTGGAGAAGAGGAGGCTGAGGGGAGACCTCATCACAGTCTATGGCTTCCTGACGAGGGGGAGTGAAGGGGCAGGTGCCGATCTCCTCTCTTTGGCGACCAGTGAGAGAACCCAGAGGAACGGTATGAAGCTGTGACAGGGGAGGTTTAGGTTGGATATCAGGACGGGGTTCTTTACTGAGAGGGTGGTTGGGCACTGGAACAGGCTCCCAGGGAAGTGGTCACAGCACCGAGCTTGACTGAGTTCAAGAAGCGTCTGGAAAATGCACTCAGTCCCATGCTCTGACTTGGCTGGTCATGTGTGGAGCCAGGAGTTGGACTCAATGATCCTTATGGGTCCCTTCCAACTCAGGATATTCTATGATTCTATGATTCCATGATTTTTGAATGGAATGTGATTTTAATTCTGGTTCCTACATAATATTATTTCTTCAAGACATCTGGCCATATCTGGGAGTTATGGAGGGGAGTGTGGGACTTAGAAGATGAAATTTGGATTTGCAGCATTTTATTCTAGGAACTTTTTTTTTAAAATGTGCTCTTCCATACTGCCAGAAGCCGTTTTGCCTACTGTGCTGATCAAAGCCCTCAGCTGTGCCATAATCAGAATGACAATGCTTGAAACTATCCAAGTGTCATCTTGTACCACACAGCAGTGTTGAAAGGTGATTGAATAATGATGAAATAGCTGACTAAGAATGGTTATATTACTCTTTGACCACAGGTTGCATTTGTTGCTTTGCATGCAAAAATTCTGCCCAGAAAAAGAGTCATTGGGCCAACTGTGTCTCCAGTCAAAAACTGTCAACTGGAAAAACATATCAGTTCATGTTCAAGACCACCAGCATATCTCTGATTGTTGCTGAACTTGGATAAGCAGCGTAATGGAAGGAGGACTATCCAGATTAGTTCCAATTTTCCATAAATTATATAAAGCTTTTGTGTATGACTCTCTAGCACTATAAGCACAAGGAAAGTGGCCTCAGAAAAATCATGATTTTTGGTATGGAACCTTTAAACCACCTTCTTAAGTATATTTGGGGAAGGAAGTCCTATAAAAAAAAAAAGCTGGCAGTATTCTGCATGGAGGCTTGGCAGGAAAAACAGAGCAGCACTGTAATTGAAATTTATTATGATGGATTATTACTGTCATGTGAACAAATCCGGGAAAATTCTGGCTTCAGGAGGGAATAAAGAAAAGTGACGGAAGCCGCCTACCTTATTTTAAGGTCACAAAAGCTATTCAGCTTAAGTAGTACTGATGTCCTTGTCCAGGCTTGAACTTAGCCTTTGTGGGCACAGTGGATGGATGTTCTCTGAGGCTGAACTTGGCCCCAGAACTTCTTATAACAGCTCAAGATACTAAAAAATAAACCCATTTACTGTCTCTCTCAGAATATAAAAGAATTGAGCATTGTTTAATAATATTGAGCAGACCAACAGCAAAGTTTCACAGGATAGAGAACTGACACCATCAGGATAAAATACTGTGACTTCTTTAAACATCAGCATTACATTCCCACAAACTCCACAAGACACTTTCCAGCATGCTGGTCCCTGGCAGAGATATAATGAAAAAGATGAATACAGCCTATAGTTTGTATGTCCTTTGAACTCAAGAATTATATGAAATGGGGTTGGAGAAGGAAACAAATTGACATGGAGCTTCCACAAAACATGAGTTCATTCTAGGGAAGACCATACCCTGCCTGAATGTCTTCTGTAATTGCTCACAGCTACCCAGCCCATTGGCAAAATGGGTTGTGTTGGAAGTGGTGATTAATCAGCTGTTTCATAGACACTGAAGTGATCAAAAATGGGCCTAACTCAGCCAACTGGCTCAACTTCATGGTGGGAATTGCATCAGTGGAAAAATCTGTATTAAGAGTATTAGATGAATTATAAAAAATATGGATTTATTAATTCATTAAAATTATTAAAATATAAAGGCATTTTGACCATATCAGTCTAAGAGAGGTAGATACTGCAGGGTATTAGACATGCCTCTTTACTAACAACCTTCATTTAGGTATATTCTGCATAGCATTCATGTAGTATATGTCATGTAGCCTGCTCACATCAGGCTAACATATACCCAATTATGCCTGGGGGATGTGATCAAAGATCCATGGATTCCATTGGTTCTGAGATCAGGAATTGAGTATTCAGGTTAAAGGAAACCCAAAATTAAACAGTCTCATAAAAAACTCTCCCTAAAGTGCAATATTACCATCATAATGGCATGAATATCACTGAAATGGTAATGCTGGTGTGTTACTGAGTTCCGTTCCTGTAAAGCTACTGGCCTTGAAACCAGAACCCTCCTCTGTAAAGTCTTCATTGTCAAAACAAGGTTAATGCAGCAGATTAGGCAAGGCAAGAGGATATAGCTACTCAGAGCTGCACAGCTTGCCTGTTGGAAAAATTCTTCATTTTCTGTCAAATGACAAGATCAAATGCATATGTTGTTAGCGATGTTGCTGCAAATGTAGTCTTTTAGTTATATCTCTGTCACTGCCAACGTAAGATCTTTCTATATCTATTAATGGCTCAGTTCTCACCTTGCCTAAGAAACTTAAAGGAAGATAAAATGCTAAAGCTTTTGGAAAAAAAAATCGTTATTTTTAAAAAATGCAAAGAAAATGTTCAGTGTTTAGGCACACATGAGGACACAAGTGGTATAAACAGGATTGGAAAACATCTAGGTATTATTTGTAACATATCACATTAAAAATGAGGTGAAGTTACTTGCCTTTGCTTGGAACAAGGAATATTTGTACTGTAAGAATACCCTATAACAAAGACCAACTCTCCTAGTGGGAAATTAGATTGTTGGGAAAACACATCAGCCAGCTTATAACCAGCACTTGATATTCAGTTCAGGCCTTTGTGGATTTGCCATCAGAGGCCTGCCCTGGTTTCGCCATGAGACTGCACTATCTGCTAGCTGTTTCCATGGCTCCCTCCAAGTCACAACTGAGGAACAGAGGTTCATTTAGTCTGGTTAGCTCCAGACCTGCCATTATGTCAATTCCTCCTGTTTTCTGGATCAGTGGCAGCCTCCAGTTATTACCCAGTGGCTTCAGTCCAAGGTTGGACTTTCCAGAGGCTGAAGCATAAAAGAACAGAAGTCTGATGCTGGTGATGAGCCAGGACACTTGGTTTCCAAATCAAGATAAAACTGCAATCATACTTATTTTGGTGGGAAGGATTTCTGGTTTATTTTGATCTGCCCAGTGTAGATCTTGTCAGTACGGACTTTTACACACATGCTTGTGTACATGGCTGCCATTGTCCTTTGTTCCAGGGCTAAGTGTTGTCAGAATAAGCACAGTCATTGGAAAATGTAACAATATGTGCAGACACACCATTGAGTAAAATCAGCCTCCATCAGAACTGACTGTCTGAACACATCTCAGTGCTCTTGCATTCTATGAGTAATTAATATTGAGGCAAACACTGCTGAATCCTCTTCTGAAAGACCAAATCTAAGTACTTCATGAAGGCACATCATGAACATTTGCTTCTACATTTTATTTCTGCATTTCTTAGCAGAAACTCATTAGTAAATTCTGTTTGTGAAGGGAGTACTTGGGGCTGAAAACCAAGCAAGTGTGCCAGAATAAGGTTTTTTTAAACTTTGCACTCCAAATCAAGGACAGAGCTTGTAAATAGCAAATGCTTGAATGTTTTGAGCTAAGTGTTGATCTTTCAATCAAAATAATTTCTGTGAAAAACTTAAAAAAATCTTTGGGGTCAGCTCTTACGGAGAAGTAATGAACACCTAAGCTTTGCATACAGCAAAGGCAGGTCCACAAGTAAGCAGCAGAAAGACTTTCCCAGGCCTGGTATCACAGCAAGAACGCACACAGATCAGATAACTATACTGCCAGAAGTCCTTCATGTGTGCTCCACTGCAATAATTACATGAGATATTGCATGTACATTTGCATCTTTATAAAAAAAATCCAACAAAATACAACCAACAGAGAAACTGATGACAGTTGCACACAGTGGATCCTTCGGCAGTGGAGAAGTTCATGTTCATTCTGTTCTCAGACACTGTTAAAATAACACTTTTCAAAGTGTTTAGTCAGTGTCCTGATACAATTTATTTGCAAAATGTTATTAAACCTCACATGGCTATATTTCACTGAAAAGAGATTAGATACTGTTCACTTGACTTCTTGGTATTCAGCTCTAAAAAGTACTTGACCTACTTAGATAGCCATAAATCTATCTAGCTGCTTAGATGAACCATTTTTGTCAACTTCAAGCCCCTTAACCAAAATGTTATCCTGGACAAAAATAAAAGTTGTTTGAACATATCTACAAAAAATATTGTTTTATTATCAGTGTCTTGAAATCACCTAGTGAGGATTTGTGTGTATCCTTTTAAGAAACCACCCCTGCAAATGCAATATTCTTTCTGAGATCTTGAAATGGGAAAAAGATGAAGAAATGCTGATCTAGCTGTATGCAACTAAATATTTTCCTTCAGTTTTTTGGGCTTGCTTACTTGTGTCATCTTGGAAGTCAGAGTGTACATTAAGGGAGGGGGGAGGGGAGAGGAAGAAAAGTTCTGCAGGGAAGCACAAGGTGAGGAGATTGGGATTCAATTCCTATCTTAAGAAGCAGCACTCTCCTTTTATGTAATCTTAATTGACACAAAGCTGGAGGAGACCTCTTCAGTGTAGACCACAGAATCTACAGTACAAAGCAGGGTATATGCTGTACTTGCCCAGCATAGTTGCTGTTGCACAGTAAAGCTCATATGATGGAAGAACACTTGATTCACTGCATCAAGGAGGATTAGCTGTTGCACATGCACAATCTTTCTGGCTTCAGGAGATGACTTTCAGCAATGGTGTCAATTGTCACTGCTTTAAGTAACTAAGCTGAGCCACAATGCTCTCTGCAGCCCTGAATCAGATTAATTTCCACAGCTGATGGGTAGGTAAATCTTACAGAAGGAAACCCCGAGCAACGGTTTCATTTAAGATAGCAATTGCTTCCCTCTTTTTTTACCTCTGACCTCCACCTGCCCTCAGTGTCATTTCAAGGATTTCTGGGTTAGAAGTTCAGACAGAGATGCTTGCTTTGTAGATGAGCCTTTCCTCATCATCAAAAGGTGAATGTCCAAGAGCTCTTTCTTCAGGAGAACCTCTTCTCCTTTCACAGCGAAGGGGCCGACGTTGATTGATCTTTGCCCTGGCAGCTGGCAGGTGGAGCAGACTCCTCACAGAGGCAGGAGTAGCTGGGGGTAACCAGCCCTCCAGCTGTGTGGTTGGGATAAAGGTTTGTGGTCACCGGACAGACTTTGAGAAAATGCAGTGAAACTTCCTTGGTACAATGAAGTGAAAAAACCGTACATAAACCTGTCTTGCTGCAAGGTATAGCACAGCTGACTTTGCACCGGTCCATGTTCCTTTTAATCTAGATGAGAGTGCTGCCCTAGCATGACCTACAAGATGAAGAATTAGTTAATTTTCTCCTCTGATTAATAGCTCATGTAAAATTAGTAGGAAGGAAAAAAAGATGTGCTAGTTAACCACCACTTCTTTCTTGGCGGGAGGATGTAAACATTGAAGGCAGAGATAGTATTACCTCCCTTGGGCATTTGATGCTTGGTGGTTTGGAGCACATGCCTTTGATAATCAGCATCAGTATCTCTTTCATGTCACTGAACAGAAAATAGGGCCTCTTCAAAGAGACTAACTCAGAAAAGAAATTGTTAAACAGGCCTGACTGGGTTGAGCAATGCTGGAAATTAAGTACCCTGGAGGGGCAGGATTAGAAGTGAGGTCAGCTCTCTCAGACAGGGCAAGGGAGTACGTTAATAGCCCTCTGTACTGCCTCTGAAGCTCGAATGGTTGTCACTGAATATCCATGCAGTCCTCTTGTACTCCCCCTCCATATGCTGCCCTGATGATTAGCATTCTGCCCTCTTGTCATAATATACATGAATTAGCCGGTGGCCAGGAGCTTACTGGCCTAAGCTTCTGAACTGCTATAGAGCTTCAATTACACAGCCTCATGGAGATTTTTTTTTTTTTTTTTAATCCTGACTTTTTCATAATGTTAATCCACTAGTAGATGCTTGTCCTTTATCTAAGACACCAAGGAGTTCAGTTAATGTGCATGAAAGAATGAGGCTTTGTTCCTTTACCATCCCGACTCCTGTTTCATGTGTGCTTCAAATAAGGGAATTGCTTTCGAATGACTCACAGTTTTCTTTGCCTTAACCTTCCTAGAGACAAATGACTTGCTGTGCAGTGATGACATCATCTTTGCCCTGGACAGTAACTAATACAAAATTAACCTTTCAGCAGAAGCACCTTCAGAACATCAAATCTAGTTTTAGCCTGGGAATTTCAAAGGTTCTTAATAAAACTGGGCTCTCAGTAGCAACGTGCTTTGTTATTGAAGGTGCCCTGCAATGTCCTACCCTTCGACTGGCAAAGTGGCTTAAGAAGCGCTGCGGGCTGAGAGTCAGGAGTAGGGGCTGTGCTGCAAGTGTATCTCCACAGGACAACCAAGCATCATGTCCAGGTCCTCAGGTGAGGTTTGCCTGTCCTTCCATCGCTGGGCCTTGTGGAGACACAGAGCCCTTGGAACCCCATGCAGGGGACAGCGCACCCCAACAGCACACACCCCGACAGCACACTCTGCATCAGAGCAGGCTGCCTGACATGGGCAGGGAGTGATGCCAATACATGTATGCTGCCTGCAGATCCAGAGCTCAGACTCACGGGCTGCAGTGGATCTCTGCTACATACTTCACTGTGCAAATTCAAAGATACCTCCAAATGAAAGCAAAAGGAAATGAGGTGTTTTGTTTAGGTGACGAGGTACATACAGTCTCTCAAGCCTGAGTACTTTTAGGCTAGACTCTTTGCCAAAACCATTTTTGTGTATGGATCTTTCTAACAAGGAGTTAGCTTCTGTCCAGTGTAAACATGTATGAGCCAATTAACTACTGCCTATGCTGTTAAGTTTCCCCTGGCCAGGAAACTTTGTCAAGCACTTTGCTAGCAGGCACAGTATTTATCCGAGATGCAGCTGGTAGCATTTGGACTCTGGTGTTGGTAGCATCTGAGAGTTTGCAACTGCCTGCACAGGTCTGGGTACATACTCCTTGAACCAAATAACAGCAATTTGCTCAGTTCTCAAGTTGATAAAGAGAAGTGGAAACACTAGAGAGTGAGTCTTCCACCATCCACTGCTCACTGTTGCTCTGGGTTTCCTTTGCACATTCTGTCCCAGTTCTGCTCAAATAAAGTATTTCTTTCCATTTCCATGTATTTCCAGGAGCAGCTTCCTACATTTTACCACTTAGACCTCACAAAGACTTCAACAGCCAACCCTCGTAGCTTTGCTGCAGAGACCTTAAGACCAGAAGCAGACATTTTTCCAAATGAGAGCGAGATACGCTCCCGAGAGGCTCACAAATTCAGTGCTGCTTTTTGATGAGCAGAGCTTGGTAAGCAGTGTCCTCCCAAGGCCGCACAAAAATGCCACATTTATGACTCGAACACATTTCCTCTGTGCCCAGCCAGCATGAGTGCCAAGGAAAACAGGCGAGATTAAAACTTTTATCTCCAACAGACTGCAGGACGGCCTTCCCACAGCTTCTGCTGCTGCTTTGGGAACTAAGTGGGGTTGGGGACGGGTCTGACTGGTAAGCCAGCTTACCCCAAACACATCCAGACCTGTCCCTAAATCAACTCCTCCCAGGCTGCACAGCGAGCCTTGGGGGCACCCTGGCAGAGCATCCATCTCTTTAGAGGACCCAGTGAGCCAGGGGATAAGAGACAGCATTGGTGGCAAGACTCCTCTTTCCCAGCTCAAAACCCACTGCACGGCCACGTTCAGTGTTTAAACTAATGCCTGTTTCCTTGCACAGATAGGTATCTCTGACAGAGACCTTCTCTCCAAAAGCTCTCCAAGAATTTTACAGGTGATTAAATTTCATGGGATCTTTTTGAGGGAGGCACTGCTGAGCGTGTGTGGGATTTAAAGTAAAAGAAACTGAGGGATGATCAAATAAAGTATCTGTCTCAGAAAGTCAGAGTGGAATCAGAAAGAGACCGATCCCAAATTTCCACCATGTGCCATCATACACATATTTCTCAATGAGGCAACTCAGGAGATCCAATAGCCAAATCTTGAATGCTTCTTTAAATTACCTAATGTGGTTGAAGCTTGTTACCTATATTAATTATCTAGTCCTATTTCAGATTCACTGAGCGCTCAGTCTCAATCGAGTGGTATCCAGTTCACCAGTGTCCATATAGGTCTATGAGATCAGCAGAACTTTACAGCTGTGGAATGTCTTTTATTTTTTAAAAAGGACAAAAAGCTGCTCATTGTAAATTAATTCAAAGATCAACAAAACTCCTTGGGTATTTCTTCCCTACTTCTACAGAAGGGATATGGTGTGTTCCAGTGCAGCCTTGACACAAGATTTTAGCTTTGTTTCTGCTGTGTTTGTATGTATTTTGTCTAGATGGCTGCAAATCAGTGAATTTTATTCAAAATCAACCCTCACTACTGTTTGCTTAGCTGAGAGACATTTTGCTGAAAAGCCAGAAGAGTGAGTCTGCTTAACAAACTTTCTTTTGGTTCTGCAGAGGGAAAACACTGGCACACCACTGTTTGTTTCTTGTTTTGTTTTGATTCTGCTTCAGTCAGTGACATCAAAAGAGACAGCTTCAAGGTGACAAACCGAATACATACACTTGGGACAGTAATGTGAGCTCAACAGTACCAATAAGAATGCAATTAAGAGGCAGCTTGATTTATGAAAAGTAGACTGACTAAATCCGAAATACACAAACATGTAAGCAGGTAATTAGGCACTACTATTATTCCACGTAAGAACAGGCTAAGGTTTTTTCTCTTTTATTATTCTTTATTTTTAAAATTTGTTTTAAAGAGGTGAATTTGTGGAATTCAAAGCTACATTCCCCTTCATGGTGCACTTGCTACTACAAACAATACCTGTCTCGTAAAGGGGTCTCTGTTGACAATGACGGGCCTGAATAAACACTTGGCTGGCACATAGGTTTCCATTAGCTCAAGTTTACATGCCTTGTCATGCTTCTCCAGCTGTCATTTGTCACTGTGCTTTGCACAAGATCAGCAAACACAATTCTCCCACAAACTTTCCCCCATTTCTTTCTTAGGAGGAAAGGAAGGGGGGAAAAAAAAAGAAGAAAAAGGTGGGTGGGGTATACAAGGACAGCATAATCCCTTCTTCTGCCAGGCACTCAAGCTTTCATGGAAGAGTAGCTTTAAGTCTTCTGTCCTCAGACCAAGAGCACAGCCCTGCTGCGCAGAGGTCTCTGAGGCAGCTCTCCCAGCGTAAGACCATGCTCAAAGATGGCATGCTGCAGCCAGAGCCCCAAAGGGAAGCCTGGCCAGGCTTCAATAGTATTTAACTGGCCACAGAGCCTCAGTGCTACTGACAGATCTGCAAGCCAAGGGCTTGTCAGAAATCGTTTTCAGCTTTCGCTGACCTTAAAGATATATAGAAATTTCTTTGCTTACGCTGGGTTGCTGAGTGCTTGTGAATATTCTTCATGGGGCCAGGGTCAACCAAAGGCTGGGCACGTCAGGCAGCTTTAGGTATACACACAGGGCATGTACCTACAACTACACATGGGAAAGCAAAATATTTAAGAGTTTTGGCATAAAACCATGTCTCAAATAAAGCCAGTCCACTCAGTGGCATGTTCACAAATGCACTGCAGAGACTGACCCTCACACAAAGCAAACCTTGAGCTCAGGCTGTGAGCTCGTGATCAACATCTGATGAAGAGCCATAGGACACTTTGTCACTGCTTCCCCCCCTCCCTGCACAGCACAAACGCTGCCCTGAGCTCAGTCTGGTTCCAGTTTAGAAGCGGTGACATTTGGAAGTCAAAGTGACCTCAGCTTCACTGAAACTCCCCGCTTGCTATTAAACAGCCAGCAGGGATTTACACGAATAGCAGGAACCAGATGGGAAAGCACCAGGACTAGGGACAGTGGAGCTACAGATCCAAAGGTCATTACTGCTCTGTAGGGAGCGCCTGAGCCACATGTGAGCTGGTCCAGCCCTCAGGCTGAATAGTGACTGTGGAGCTCAGCGGCCTGGGGAGAAAACCCCCTTTCCTTCCCAGCCTGCAGTCGTCCCCAGCCCTCCCTGGGCCGCATCTGCTGCAATGGGCATTGGACCAGCAAAAGCACCTGGAAGTCAGGCGGCGTGTGTTTGTTTTTATGAGGAGGGGCAAGGGGTTAAGCAGCAAAGCAGGCATGGAAAAGCAGATGACAAGCCAGTTTCGTGACCCTGTTCTGCTCTCCTGGTGGCTCTCTGGCAGGAAGAGCTGCCACCTCCCCGCAAAGCCCAAGCAGCTGCTTACCCCTGAGGTCCAACCCCTCTGAGCTGCCTGCAAGATGTACATACATCAGGGCAAGGGAAGGGACAGGGCAGCAGCGGTCCCCCAGAAGTAGGACTTTCTAGAAAGGAAAATAAGCTGTTCACTCTTATTGCTGCTTTCTTTGCAGAGAGACTAGGGCAGATTCGGGCATTTTCCAAGGAAATGTCGTTCAAGTGAATCACCCAGTTTCCCCCTCTGCTAATCTTCTATTAATCAGGTAAGACCGAATGCCAGGCAGACAGGGCCAGGGTGGGTTTCGAGCCCTTCTGCCCCAGGGGCTGGGGGAGGGCATCACTGCGACCACAGGCCCAGGGCCCCCCACTGCCTACTGTCACCCAGCCACCACATGCTCCTGGCTGCTCCTGGGGCTCCACACAGGCCAGCGTGGGGAGACCCGCAGATGGATTTGTCTGTACCAACAGGTTACACTCTTTCCCCATGATGTCACCTGACTACAACAGTGGTTGTTAAAACAATCCTGAAACCCCCATTTCCATACTTTTCGGGGCAGGCACTTTCCTGCTGCCTTTCCTCCTCTACCACTAATTTATCCTCACTGCCAAATCATACATACGAATGTGTGCAAATGATGAAAGAGCCAGAGGCCAGCAATGAGCTAGAGCCATGCAGCCTGGCCCTTAAGGGCAAACCGACTCTGACAAGGAATGCTAGAAAATCCCAAGATAAATCTGTAAAAGTAGCCTTCAAGCAGGATTTGGTGCCATGGCCTCTGTTCATCCTTAGATGTTATTGCCCCTTTGCACAGGATGAGTATCAACACAGGGGGTGGCAGACCTTTGTCATGCAGCAGGAATGTTAACATCCTCCAGATTTAAATGGCACCATCTGAAGAGCAGTTCGTGTTCTGAAATTAATTTTTCATGTGTACATCATGAGGTCCTAATAAAAACGTTAAAAAACCGCCTTTGTTATCCCCTGATCACAACAGGACTCGCTTCTCCCTTGGCATTTCTCATCATTGTTGTTGTCTGTAGGCAACAAGGTTGTTGTTAAGGTTATGGTACCAGCTTCACAAAATGAAAAGTTTAAAAAAGAAAGAGGGAGAGAAAAACAAAAAAGACAAAACAAAACAAAACCAGAAAGAAGATTTTTGTCGGGGGGAGGGGAGTGACATGGAGAAAGAAGAAACAAATGTGCCAGGAAGCAATATAAAAAGAAGCAGGGACTTTTGATGTTTTCTTTTCCCTCCTCCTTCATTCTTGGCTGAATTATAGGGCGTAGCATAGTATTTTCAAAGCATCTTTTAGAAACTTTATTTAGTTCAGTGATTCACATTTCCTGAGCAAGGTTAACCAAAGGGAGGGATGTTTCTCCCCTTGCCCCCAGCTGTTCCCCAACTTTCAGCTAAATTGTATTGCATTGTTTAAAATAATTGTCAGAAAGGAACCTTCTCTGATCTCCAACGGCATTGTTTTTCCCTACAATGTGCAGGATGGTTCGTTACTTACTCATCTGAGAAAGTGATTTTAAGTACTTTGCACAATCTGAAGCCTCAAACTCAGATAAGACAGATGCACATAGTTAAGACTGAGAACTTCATGGTCATTGCTCAATAGAACTCGTCTTCTTCTTCCAAACACACTCCCTCAGTCTGAGAAAGCAAAAAGTTATGTATATAAGTCAGCTTTCTCTCCTCCAAGAGAAGACATCGGAGCTTCTCTGGGACTTCTAGGCCTACATGGACACCACCTCAACTCTCCGTGCTCTAGTAACCCACCTGAGCAGCCCAGGCTGCAAGTCGATGCTGTGTTTTGGACATGCCTGGGTGTGACCTCCAGGACCATAGAAGTTCCAGAGCGTTGAACCCTCATCAGCTGGCAGGATTTATTTCCGCTATTTCCCGTGCAATACCTACTTTACACCACTCTTTCTGTCCCGTACTCTCTGGTGGACTCCCAGCTCATGACCCCTGCAGCTGAGAGAATATCCCCCAAAATTCAAGGAAGGGCTGTATGAGGGGCTTGCAGTCACTTACTTCATAAATTCAGTCCAATTTCTGGACAACTTTTCCTCCCTTATGGCTACACATTAAAGGGAACAGTAGCAGCCATGTCAGGGCTCCAGGAAAGTGAATATATGTACAGGGAGGTTGGTGAGGGAGAAGCCAAGTACTCAATTAAAGCAGAAAACGTTGAGTGCATAGGGCATGGCAGGAAAAGTAGAGCATTCAATAAGAGAAAAGGTTTGAAAAATCCAGTATCCTTTAAAGAATATCTAATACTTAAAAAAAGTAAGATCAGCATAGGAAAATGTTACCCTTTCCTGCTTCCTTTTCTCTGACTCAAAGAGAAGCTTCTGCTGTCTCCATGAGAAACAACTATAAGGTCAGATATCTTTGAAGGGAACAGAGAGGAGAGCCTCTGGTTTCTTTCCAAAAAGCAGTTTATTTTAGATTCACAAAAGGTCAGGAAGAATAGATTGCAATGGATACTCTTCCTTTGCAGCCAAATGTACTTGCAAGCAGAAATATGACGTTATAAAGAAACAAACAAATAAATAGAGGGAGTCTGAAGAAAACCCCAACCCTCAAACATTTCTGACTGCAGAATGGTATCGCTCTCACATATACGCAAGCGGCAAAATTATTTCTAAATGGGGCTGTGGGAGGAGGGCAGAAGAGGTAGCTGTGACTTAGATAAGCAGAGAGGCTCACTTTTGAGACAAAATATCCCTTATACAACAAAGGACATTGTGTATCAGCCAAAACACCCACAACTCTGCTGGAAAATGCTGAATACACACAGTATTATCCCCAGTCCTCTACACACAGCAAATAAGGTTTGTTTAGGTTCTCCACCCCCTGATCTGCATGCTCTAACAGCAGCGTGGTTAGCTGCTTGGGATGATTTTATTCCCACATGGCTTCCTTTGTAGCTCCATTTCACCAAGTGATGGAGAAAAAAAAGCAAAGGATTACCTGAGGGACACTGCTTAGATTGTAACCCAAGAATATCATACTTACTTTTGTGGGCTTAATCCACTACTAGGTATTTTGAATATTCTGCAGCGAACAAAAATTAATGAGAGAGGCAAATCCTACAAAGGGGAAAAGCTATTGGATAGTTTTATATTATTGCCTACTAGAACTAAAGAAGCCTACCAGGACCTGGAAACAACGTGGCTGTGTCTCTAGAGGACACTGTTTATTTACTTGTGCCTAACACTGAGCTGTATTCTGATTTGGATTAGCACAGTCTCTAAGGAGCCCTGCCCAAACTTTTCTAGAGGATGTCTACTGGCTGCCTAAAAATGGTCTGTAGCCAAGGATGCCAGAGTCCCTCTGCTCCAAGCACTGGGAGATGGAAACAGGCTTTCTGTTCTGTGCTTACACAGCGCCCAACACTGGGTGTCATGGTCCCAGAGCTATTGTTTCTCCATCTTACTGCCATGCCAAAGCAGTAACAACTGTCTTCCTGCATTTCCAGGTAATAAAGCTGCACTTTTCTCTAATTGCCATGATCACTGACAGTTTATGTTAATCGGGTGACACCAACATAAAGTGACAGGCTGCCAGAGGACTCGGAAGCATTTTACCCTCAGCTGTTTCTGACATGTTTGTGTGCACAGTTCAGTTTATCATTAAGAAGAGCAAATAATGACCCATCTCCAGTTTGAGGCTGGGTCCCTTAAGTAATAAATTGAAAGCTAATGTTTAAACAATGAGACGCAACTACAAATTCAGCTTGACGATCTCCAGGAAAAGGGTCATTAGGCAGCAGAGGCCAAATAATCTTCATCTGCCCCCTAGGAGGATTCTGCTGTACTTTAATGACCACCAAAGATTATCATTCATCTTTACTCACCCCAGTTCCTAACAATACAAGTGTCTGAAGAAGTCAAGCCAGTTACTGGTTACACACTGGGTGTGTGATGGTTCTACACATGCCTTTTTTTCCTTGCAAACTGTTACACAGACATGCAGCCTGGGGCACAGCCCACCAAGCAACCTGACATGCATCAAAGGATGCATTTTGCACACTAGGTCCTAGCATAGGGAAAAGGCTGTGGCACTGGGCTCACTTCTGGGTCCAGTTTTGTTCAACAACTTTATCAATGACCTGGATGAAGGGATTGAATCTTCCCTCAGGAGGTTTGCAGATGATACTAAGCTGGGAGAAAGTACTGATCTGTTTGAGGGTAGGAGGGCTCTTCAAAGGCATCTGAACAGACTGGACTGATGGGCTGAGACCAATGGGATGAAGTTTAAAAAGGCCAAGTGTAGAGTGCTACACATGGGACATAACAACCCCATGCAGCGCTACAGGCTTGGGGGGAACTGGCTGGAGAGCTGTCAGGCAGAGAAGGACCTGGGGGTGTTGGTTGACTGCAGGCTGAATATGAGTCAGCAGTGTGCCCAGGCGGCCAAGAAGGCCAATGGCATCTTGGCTTGTATCAAAAACAGTGTGGCCAGTAGGTCTAGGGAGGTGATTGTGCCCCTGTACTCGGCATTGGTGAGGCCACACCTCAAGTACTGTGTCCAGTTCTGGGCTCCTCACCACAAGAGGGACATGGAGGTCCTCAAGTATGTCTAGAGGAGGGCGATGAAGCTGGTGAAGGGGCTGGAGCACAAGTCCTGTGAGGAGCGGCTGAGGGAGCTGGGGCTGTTTAGCTTGGAGAAGAGGAGGCTGAGGGGAGACCTTATCACTGCCCGCAACTACCTGAAGGGAGGTTGTAGAGAGGTGGGTGATGGTCTCTTCAGCCAGGTGACAGGTGATAGGACAAGGGGGAATGGCACAAAGCTGGGCCAGGGCAGGTTTAGATTAGATGTTAGGTGAGGTACTTGGGGATATGGTTTAGCATAGGATGGGAACGGTTGGACTTGATGATCTTAAAGGTCTTTTCCAACCTTGTGATTCTGTGATTCTGATTCTGTGATTGGGCCACAACCTGGGGGATGGGAGGGGATCAGAAGTAGACTGGTCAAGCTGTTCCAGTGATGATTCACAGGAAACAACATCTTCCATAGGCCATGCCATCCCATCCTCCACCATCCTTTGGGAATGATGATGTAAAATACCACTGAAGGATTTAATAAAACCATCTCCCTGCCACTTCTCTCCATAATCCTGGTGCATAAACCTAAAGAATGGAATAGGATTTCAGCAGGTAGTATAGTCATAGAATTGTCTTGGTTGGAAGGGGCCCTTTAGATTGTCAAGTCCAGCCATCACTCTAACCTGCCAACAACCACTAAACTATGTCCTCAGCACCACATCTAGCCATCTTTTAAATATCTCCAGGGATGGAGACTCCACCACTTCCCTGGGCAGTTCCAATGCCTAACCACCTTCTCTGTGAAGCAGTTTTTCCTAATACTCAATCTAAGCCTCCCCTGGCGTAACTTGACGCCATTTCCTCTTGTCCTATCACTTGTTCCTCAGGAGAAAAGGTCAGCCCCCACCTCTCTATAACCTCCTTAATGCTGCGATGTGGCTTTTCCTATTGATATGAAAAAAACCTATTAGTATCTGAGCTGCTAGGCGTGTAGATACATAGACAATCCTTAATTTCAGAATACCACTTACTATTTACTCCACCCCCTGAGGTTTTCTGTCAACACTGATAACTCCCATCTAGGATAGGAAAGCACTGAAAGTGTTTCCACTTAGTGGTAGTCAAATTATTTTTTAAGAACTTGTAAAACCCAAACAAATCATCTTCCATTACACTCTCCCAGCAAAAGCCAGTAATGTTTCCAGATAGGCAAGAAAAAACAGTTATACCCTATGGAAAGATACATGTACTTCCCCTAAAGAGAATTCAAAACCAGGCAATTGCATAAAGAAAACAGGGAAACAACGCTTAAATGAATAATACGTGTTCTCCTACAGTTGTGGTTCTGCTGCAAAGATGCAGAAGGGGATGGGAATTCACTGAGTGTCAACTTAACTGAGCCAAAGTGATGGAATAAGTGCTTGGTACACCACTGAAGGTCTTATTTTAGTATATGTCCAGAAGCCTCTCACTGTCCCGACACGCAGTTCTTATAACTTTCCCTTTTCTCCTCTGAACTTTCAACTAGGAACCTACATGGTCAGCTGCCTGCATGAATGGAAAAAAGGCCTTCATTCCAGAGCACAAAAGCTGTATGCAAATACCCCTGCTACAGTCCCACTCTCAAATTTAACCTCACAGCAGTCCTACAGTCTGATATGTTCAGTCCATTCTAGGCTGTAAAATCTAATGAGAAAACGCTCCCGCAAGCTGTGCCTGACCCTGGAGCAGAAGAGCTCGGTTAACCACGTGAACCTTTAATTTGTCAGCACAGAATCCTCCCTGCCAGATGCTCTTGCTTCTGACAACGCTTGCACTCAGACAGCAGCAAGCACGTGCAGCCTATGCAGTCCTGGTGGGTGTGTGCTGCGGGGACAGGTGGCCAGGTTGGTACTTTACATCTTTTTTATGTTTATTTTTATTTTCTTTAATCTTTAGGCACTTTCAGAGCAATGCATGGTGCAGGCTGACTAATTCCCATTAGGACAATTGCACCTCACACCGTTGGGGTTTTTTTTTCCAGCCTGCTTTACTGCAGTACAACTACGAAGTTCATGCACAGGAAGAGGTCATCAGGGGACAAACTTTGTCACTTGATGTCCTGATTCGGCAAGGAATCGAAGCCCATATTTAATTGCCAGCTTGTTTTGATTGTTCACGTGCAGGAAAAAAAGGCACATGCAGAAGTGCCTTGCATAACTTGGTCACAGAGCAGGATAACATGCTGAAAGATGAAAGTAAAAATTAAGTTTTAATTTTAAAAGCCTATTCAGGGATGGGTTTAATGAGAAAATGAAGGCCGTCATGCCTAAATGAGCACATCTGGTCAACTTTATTTTTAACAGGACAAAGACCCTTTTCTCTGAGGCCAAGATACGAGGTCTTTAATCTTTTTCCATATTTTTCATGCTTATCACATACAGGAATATCGTAAAGATGTCTTTATCATTTCTTCCTTTTGAAGGAAGGCTTTGAGTAATGCTAGCCAATATCAATAATGATGCCCTAAAAATAACATTATCACACCAGAACCTTGCAGGGATCACCACGTTAGTCTCACTAGTCCCTCTCATACGGATCATCCAGCACACTCAGAAAAAAACCAATTAAAAAACCAACCAACACAAAGAGCAAAGCTCTTCAACTACATTGTGTTTGGAGTGTCATTCATCTTAGAGAGTGAGAGCCTGGGTAATCTTTATTTTGCATTAATCACACAGTTAAATTGCTCAGATATGAGGCAGGCAGGTTGGGGGATGAGGGAGGGGAAAGAGAGAGAGAGGGGAAAAAAAAATAGTTGGCTCAGAACTTCATCCCAAACAGAAACCAAATGTTAGCTACTTTTGAAGTACCATAAACTTTTAAAATGTTCAAGTCAAAGGAAACAGTGAAAGTAATTAGTCCTACCACACATTCAGTCATCATCAAACTAAAAATCAGCCCAACAGGTATGCATATATACATAGAAGCAGGTAAAATATATGCTTGAGACATACCATCCATGCGAAAGGTGAGACTGCAGTTAAACAACAAAAAAAATTCCATAAAAGGCATTGATTGCCAACCAGCCAAGTTATTACAGACAATTGGTATGTATATGGGACACAATGATAATCAGGACATTTCATTGTCCTAAAGGAAATAACAATTGTGGGAAATCATTTTAATAGTGCTCAGAAGGATTACAAAATCCCAGTTTCATGTCCTTCAACAACAGACTAATGTTTTCCCATAAATTATAGCAGATTTCAAGGGAAAACAATTAATGGTAACAAAATCAAAGACATATGAAAGCTCTCAGATTTAAAGTGATATTGCTCATTTTAAAATAGCTGTTTTAATGAGCATCTCCCCAAGACCACTGAAGGTACATGTTGAAGGTACATTTCCCTACACCCCACAGAGAACTTCTGAACTCCAGAAGCTTCTAAAACTATGATCAACAACAGCAAAATTATTTGTAAACTCACTGAATGCTCATTGAAAGAACGACATTTAATAAATAGAGTCCAAAGATTATGTATCTGTTCTTCACTGGCATGATCAACTGCTGGAAAAAAGCTGAACTATAATGATACACTCAGCACACAGAAACCATCAGAACAAAACCCTGTCTCAGCTACCGGAAGGCGAGGCTCTGTGTTGTTCATCTTGAGTGAGAATTTTCCCTTTACTAGCCTAACATCTCATTTTCATACCTTATTAATGCTTTTCAGGCAGATAACGGGCAACAAGAGGCTTTTTTCAGTATGTTGGTTTGTCAGTGCTTTATGCAGGGCTGGAAGTAACTAGCGATTAATTTGTGCATGCACATGTCTAGACAGGTGACTAAGGAAAATGTCCTTGAATTCATAAAACGTATCACAGCTTATTATGTTTCTAGAAAGAGACATCAGAAACCAAGACAAAAAGCATTAATAAAGTTGACCAAATGCTAAGAATTATTCTGATTTTGAAAACATTTGAGTAAGACAGAATGAGGCATCTGACCTGCCTTTGATCATTCACTCTTACAAAATATTTCAACCAGACATCCGAGATGCAAGTGCTGGTGGTTTTTTTGAGCAAAACACGTGGGGAGCTGAAGTGCAATCAGTTACATGAAGGTTAATAAAATGTCTTGGACTGGAATGCCTTTGACAGATCTGGTTTAAAGACTTCTGTACATATGTTTGCTTTGGGTATATTTGGAGTTCATTAATGAGTAAAATTGCCAGTAGGTCTGCTTGGCCCCTGCTATTTTAATTTTTTTGGAGCCCATTGATGACATTGGGGTCTACACATCTAGTTATGTTACTAGAACAGAAACACTGTTAAAATAAAGGTAACCATAACAAAATATATAGCCCTGAGTGTGCCTGAGTACAAGCTGTCCAGACAAATGATTTGCCAGTTCTTCGATGGAGTAGTGGGGTTTCAGAATTTTTAATTAGCAGCTTGTTACATTCTAGCTTTTAAAAAAGCTGTTTTTATTTACTGTTTTCATAATTCTCATAACTGGGCTACATAGTCTAAATCAAGATTTTCAGAGGCCAGTGCTTGCTTTCAGTGCCCCCTTACCTGAATGGGCAGCTTGTTGAACTTCCACAGATGCTGGTGCCACAGCACCCTTCCCACACTCAGTCAGGTTTCCAGAGGCTTGCACTTTAAAGCAGTTTCAGTTAAAACTGTAGCAAGAGGCTCCTTGTCATGAGTGGGGAGATAATGAAACAAAAACCCCTCCAATATGCCTACAATTAAAGCCTCATATGCTGCATCCCGGAAAGTAAAAGGGTGCTTTTAAAATTGTCATCACAACCTCTGTCAGAAAAATTAATAACCTGTTTGTGAGACTGACAGAGAGCTACAATGCAGAGTTCTTTTTTTCACCTCTTGATTTGTTCCTTTAAGCCCTTTCTGCCCAACACACTGAAAGCCAAACAAGTAGAGTCCATAATCTATCTAGAATCCAATACCCATAGGACTATGCATTGACACCTGCCTCAAAGTTTATTATAAAATTATAGATTTTGATTTCACAGTTAGATTTCACTTGGGCAGCAGAAATGAGCACAACCAGGAGATTTCTCTCTTCAGAGCACACAATGTTTACTTCTGCCCAGATTGTTCACAGAGACCTGGGCGTAGTGAAAGGAGTACCCTTGGGCTTTTACAACCACTCTGCCATGAAAGATGGGGGATTCCTCCTTTAATGAGTAAGAGTTTGATTTGTAGCTTCTGAAAATATCTTCTTGTTAAAGAAGATGCATCTGCAGCTCCAGACAGGAATGAGATGTTTGAAGCAAGGGGTCAGCTTGTTTCAAGAAAGATCTGAAGATCTCACAGATCAGGGCCAACCCCTGTATCTTTCTTGAAGGCATATGTCTCTTAAATGACTGAAAAAGTCCCTAGGTTTTTGGGTGCTCCTAAACACAGATGTAGAAAAGTGGCTTCATCTTCAACTAACCAGGAGATTACATCCTTTCTTGTCACTTCCAGACCTGGCATCATGAGGTAGACCTTCATCACTTCTGAGTGACTGCTGTGCTCCGGGCACCCTGTGATGATCATTAGGAAAAAGAAGATGCTTCATGGCTTCAGACAAAGTATCTCTGCCTCACAGGTAAACTTACCTGTTTTGGTGTCTGTCACTTGGGTGCTCCATCTCCCAGCCAGGCTCCTTGCTCAGGCTGGGCAGTGCCTACTGCAGAGCCCAGTTCTCCAGTGTGAGGAAGAGTGGCTTGAGCAGCTGAGGTGGTCTTCTTGAGTCACCTCTGGGAATGAACGAAACAGAAATGGAGTCAAGCAGCTAAAAGCATCCTTAGAACCTGGATGCCTGGCACCAAAGGGGGAGAATCCTGGCAATGAGAAACTCCCTACCATCAGAAATCTGAAAATAACACAACCCCATCATGAGTAAGGTGATGCAAAACCACCCCTGTGAGCACAAATCTTGGTGACCCTCCTGTGATCTCCTGCAGTAGCCGTGCATGAGTTGCTTACCCTTTTTGTGCCCCACTTCACCCTTCTGCTAAACCAGGATAAAAACTGCCACAGGAAAGTACTGTCCTAGAAAAAGCTAATAAATTATTTCGATATCCCCAGATGAAAGTTCCCTGTAAGTATAAAGTTCTATTATTATTTCAGCTGCTCCCTTCCATAGCATAATTGCCAAAAAAGGCTTTAGAAAAACCTCAGATTAAGCATAATACTTTTCTTGTTAATGACCAGCAAAACATTCTACTTCTCACATGTGGGACACAAGCATTTGATTTTGGTTTAGCACACCAGCATTTAAGAACCAAAGCAAGCATCGCTCCACATCTTGCTCAAACCTGACATAACTTTCTCTGTTGGAAAATATGTTTTGGGGACAGCATGGCTGTGCTTCTTTGCAGCTTATATGATCTCAAATATAATTTATAGAGAGACTAACCTGAGGTCAATTATTATTACCATCTTGAAGAAGTGACTGTAAACTGGGAATAGCTCCTGCTACAAAGCAGCACAGAAATAGTTTGTAGTGAAAAATGTGTCTTCCACTGTAAACATCCAATGTCAAAAGAAATTTTAAGATTAAAAATGATAGCTTTCATCTGTTTTTCAGTAAGTAGTCAATGTTTCTTCTCTTCTCAAAAGCCAATACTCCCTCTTCAGGGGAATTTAAATGGAAAAAATCGTAATGGGAGAGTACAAGAACCTTAATGAGACTGCAGTCAGTCCTGTGATTCTCTTCATAGATGTTTAACATCTTGTTCACTACCCACAACTGCCACATGTGGGTTGTGCCTGAAGTGGCCATTGTTAATCTATGCTGGAACATGCCCTGCAAATATTGGTGAAAAGATTTGATTATGCCTACACAGAGTGGACTTGTCCTAACACCATAGCTCAAACACAAGGTAAACCAAGAACAGCCCAACTTTAATAGAAAGCAGCAGGAGGAAGTTCAGAGCAACTTTTGCCATTCTGCCTGGAGAATATCCATGAGCTGCGGTTAGAAACAAAAGATCTCTGCAAGGATTTACTAGTATTTTTGAAAACCACATCAGATGGAAAATACAGAACCACAGAAACACAATGGTCAACCCTGAACTTCAATATGCCTATGGCTGCGTGGGTTAATGAAAATAATTCTCTAGGTATTATAGCAAAATTTCCTACATATATTCATAATATGTAATACCTAAGCACCTGAAAAGGATCAAAAAACTGGAGGTTACCATGATGTTTTCTATTTTGGTCAAGAGAATGGGATTTCCAATACAAAGACCTTCCTCTGCTTTGAAATGGAGGAGGTGTTTAGTGTGATGACCTTTCAGAATTTTCTTCTCTTGGCTGGTTGGCAACACTATCACTTTCCCACAGTTTAATAAAGCCATTTAAGGGCCAAATTCTAATCCCAGTTACACTCAGTCCACGTTCTTCCCTCTCCCAGCCCACAGGGCTGGAATCAAGATAGGAGATGTACCCAGCTGGGATGGAGCACAGTCCAGAAATGTATACCAGACCCCACACAGGGTTTAATCAGAGTCTGGACTCAAGACAGAAAAACAAGCAATATCCTGCTACCCCCTCCTGCTGCCACCAGAGCCTGGGTCACGACGACATCTCTCTCCACACACGGATCATTTGAAAGCCTTGCTGCACGGAGTTGCTCCAGTTACCCAGCTATTTTGTAATGCAGAGACTCATCAGCAAGCAGCCTGCTCCAAAACACCCTGTGTATGTGTTGGGTGCTAAAAGCAGCCACTGTCTGAAAATCAAAGGCCTGGAAAATTGCTCCTGAAAACCAGCCATCCTCTACACAGCATACTTTATCTGCAGGGTTGGTAGCTTGGTTCTGTTTTTAAACTGTACGTGATATTGCCTAAGTGCAAGGTACAGACCACAAGTCGCGCTGTACATTTCTGTCTGGTAAGAGCTACCTGCTTATTAAGGACGTTTGCTTCACTGCTGGGAATCTGGGGATGAGATGTGCCAGCTCATCATGTTTTTCTTTTAGTAGTCAGAGCTGGCCTAGCTAAACGTGTTTCTCAGTGTTTGGTGCAGACAGGTAGCAATGTGTTGGGAAGAGCACCCTGTCCCTGCTCTTCACCCCAGTATTTTGCTGCCAGGGAGAGTTGCCATGGCCCCACTAAGCTGCAGGGTCTGTGGGAAGGGATGGAGCTCTCCTCACTCATCTCCTCCAGGGTGGTGAGGGCAAGGGGTGGGCTCACTTCCTTATGCCTACACCTGAGAACCCCCAGAAGACTTAGGGGGGGGCAAATGGGAGTGTTACTGCCTCATGTCTTGGTGTTATTAATAGTTTTAGAGCATGCTGGCCGTGTGATTTAAAACATGAAAAGACCATAACATAAGTACACTGTATGGTTTTGGCTGGGATAGAGTTAATTTTCTTTCTAGCAGCCAGTGTGATGCCATGTTTGGGAGTCAGGATGAGAGCAGTGCTAACACACTGAGGGTTTAGCTGTTGCCAAGCAGTCAGGGACTGCTCAGTTGTTCATAGTTCCCTGCTAATGAGAAGGTGGGGGGTGCCCAGGGACCTGGGAGGAGACACAGCCAGGACAGGTGACCCAAACTGGCCAAAGAGGGTATTCGATGCCAACTACATCATGTAAAGGGGAGGCTGGTAGTGGGAGGAGCACTCAGGTCTAGGACATGTGGTTTTGGGGACCGTCCAGTTTCGGAATGGCTCTGAGCTGTACTGTCTGAGTTATGCAGTTCGGTGAGAAACTGCATCATGTGTCACCAGTTTCATATATTTTGCTATTAAGTTCTATTATTATTATTATTATATCTATCTCTCTGTCATCCCAGTAAACTATCCTTATCGCAACCCATGAGGTTTTGGGGGTTTTGGTTTTCTTTCCCTTCCCCCCCCAATTATCCCCTACACCCTCTTACTGAGAGTGGCTGCTTGGTGCTTGGCTCTTGGCTGGGGCAAACCCACAACATTTAATGTGGCACTTTTGTGAGGTGGTTTTTGTCACCGCACTGCAGAAAGATTGTGGAGATTCTTGGAGGTTCTGCCCACTGGGTCCACACATGATGTGTCCCTAGGGCACTGCCAGGCATGTCAGTGGTGCACTGCCTTGGGCTCTCTGTGGAAAGAAAAACCAGTGCTACCAACACAAGAACCCCTCAAACCAGCTGAGTCAGAGGGAGGAGTGGTGCAAAGATGGGCAGTTCAGGGCTCACGTTCTGATCTCAGTTCTGTTCTGTCAATCTCTAAATCTCTTTCACCAAAATAATCTGGATCATCCCACATGTCCACTCACACACAAAAAAATATATTAACTTAACTGCAACTAAATGCAGCATGTAAGAGTCTTACAGTGTCAGCAGTAAAAACCCTGCTTTGGGAAAAAGTTGAGTGGAAGGAGCAAGGGGAAAAAAATCACAATACAAAACCTAGCACTTATTTTAATTATGATACCACCATAGTGCAATGGTGCACCTCCACCCCTGATAAGCCTGGGCAGGTGATGGAGTAACCCCAAGCAGCCTCTGATGTCATGTCCAACCTGTCTCTGCATTCCCATTAGTAACAGGAGGGGTCAAATTTTCTGCCCTTAGAAGCATGGACACATTTTAAGCGGCAGTCATCTCATTTTATTTCAAATACAAGCAGCCAGGTTAACTGGAGAACAATCCAGACTTGTTTTCACCCTAAATGTGTGTTGTCCCCCCTTTTATTTTTTTTACAGTCTGGATCAACTTGAAGGCAGCATCTGAGCTCCCTGGTTTTGTGTGACATTACTGGGGGCTTTTAAGCAAGTTAATAATTTTACAGTCAAAAAATTAAGATGCATCTCATTAATATCCTAATTTTTACATAAATGTCAGTGTCCTATGTGTCCAGAAAAAAACCCCAATAAAAATCCCAAAAGAAAGGAACTCAGACCCCACTGTTCCAGAGAACTTTGTGCTTACTACAGACAAACACAGCAGGCTGCAGACTTCAATAGGGAAGGTCAGGAAGTATGTTATTTATATAAAAGGCAGTGCTGAAGGAAGGAACAAGCAGCAGGATGAGAGAAATGGATGGTATCCTGTCGCTAATGGCTAAGCTGAACAGACAGACATGTTGGCATGATGACGAGAGCTGATGCATACAGTGTGCCTGCCTAGCAGAGGCCCCAAAATGTAGGGAGTGGATGTTTTAGGTGAAGCAGAGAAAGAGGCAGGATTCAAAGTAAGGTGATGTGAAGATGATTTTGACTGTGCTCCCAGCAGTAATAGGATGTCCCATTAATCTTAGTCATACCTTATCCATAAGAGGAATTAAGAGCTACTTACTCAAGGATAAATAGAGAGTAGTAATCATCCAGAAGGCTGTGATCCTGTTTCCTGAAAGCAGGGGGCTCAGAGCTCAGCAGGTGTATATCTGCAGCCAGTGAGGTTAATTGTTTCAGTGAGCTTCACCATAGCAATACAGAGAAAGGCTGCACACCTCGATGTATTCTGACTGTAGATATTTCATGTGCCTTTCTCAGTAAGGGGCAGGACCGGTCTGCTGCTCGTCTGCAGCACGAACCCTACAGCTGCCTGAAAGACAAACCTGGAATGCAGAAAAATTGGTGCTCGCTCCATCACTAGGCATCAGCACCCCCAGCATCACCAGCACCTTCCTAACCCCAAACCCACTCTTTGTCCCTGTCCCAAGTGCTGAGGTTTTCTAGAGTTGTCTCTGTACTGACCTGTCATCTGCTGAGCACCTACATTGCTGAGGCCAGGTGCTTGGCCAAACTACAGGAAACATGAACAAAATCAACAGCTCCCTGCGGACCTGGGTCAAGTGAGATTTGACTTTTACAGCAGTTACAGCCAGTTTTGCTCTGGATGTAGATCTCTGGCAGCAATATGCCTGGGTCTAGCACACAGGCATACCTCTTGAAAAGTGAAATCAGTGAGTGCTTGTGGTCCTCAGTTTATTAACAGTCTTCTGGGAAAACATTAGTAAGGAAGTCTGAGGATACACTTTTCAAGGACCTACATTATTTTACAACTTCAAATTCTTAAAGTTTCAATCTTCCATCATATTGGCTTTCAGGAAAACAAGGATGTGAATATCTGTATTTCTTTGGAATAGACAATTTTTTTGGTTTTAAAACTGAGATCTGCTGAGGGACATTGAGAACAATCAGAATCCATTCAACAAATTTGACTTTCTTCCAGAACATGATCTGCTTACTGAAGAAAAACAGCACAGAAGAAACAGAAGCAGTATAGAAACAGTTAATCTCATGTAAGTATTTAAATCTTCATTTCTGCAGATGGTGTTTTGGACTGAACTCACTCTCCCAATTTTTCTGGAACCGTATCCTTAAGAGACAAACTGATCTGTTTATACTCATGTGACTCAGCTGGAAGCAGATAAGACAACTCAGCTTAAACTCAAACCAGAAAGGTATGAAATATTGAAACTGTGCTAAGCGTGGCTGTGGCTTGCAGGATTTTAGCATGGCTGTAGCAAATGAGCACTTTGATCCATTCAGTAAAGCTAATTACATACTAGGGTCCTTTAACATGTCCTTGTGCTGGACACGTGGGTTTGCAAATCCTTCACTTAGGTGATACCACAGCAAGGTACTTTATCAGCATCAGCAGCAGCCATCCTCAACTTCCCACACAGCATCCCTCAGCTTCCCAGCACCTTACCTCCATCCTGCTACAGAGCTGCCTCTGACCACCTGCTCCTGGACCAGGAGACCCTGCTCAGCTCTATTTCAGTATCCCAATCAGAAAAGTCATAGGAGAGCAACAGTCACTCGTCTGTGTGTGGGTCAGAGGCAGCTTTTGCACAGGATGAGTCACCTGCAGATCAGCCACAATTCTTATCTCAGGACAGGGAAGCCACTGGGGGCTGCTGCATGACCTCAGCATGAAGTCAATATAGAGTTTTTAAAATAAAATCCAAACTTTATGGCAAAATTAATTTCTGCCATGTGATTCTTAATAACTTTCTAATGAACCCAGTAAAAAGCCAAACCTTCCTGCAGCTAAATCACAAGTACAGGAACTTCTGTACTATTGATAGTTAGCAGTAAGTCACCGTACCTGTGAAAGGCCAAGGCCTGATACAGGCACACATTACAACAAAGTTTATCTAGCAAGTTCCAGGTAAACCCATACTGTACAGAAAAGGCTATCCATGTCCTACCAACAGTATGCTTCTAAGGCACTTCTTCTAAAAAAACAAGAAAAAAAGAACCACAATAAAAAAATCCTTCAGAAGGAAACAAACTGTTTCCATCATTTGAAGATGGGCTATCCCAAAAGTTAACCCCATTGGTGTGAGCCTTTGTAAATGGCTAGATTAAGCAGGATAGCACAAGCAAACTGTGTCTCTCTCCTACAGTTTATACTCATAAATTTGCAGATGAAATAATGGGGAAAGGAAATGAGCTAGAGCTCACTATTTAAACTTGCGATTAGGAGTTTAAACGGTGAAGTTATATGCCTATTAAAATAGAAATCCTATCTTTATATGCATTCACTGTTCTTTCTTCAGATAAGCTTTCCCACATGTGAAGTGTTTTGGGTAAGCAGCTATCGCAATAACTGTGTTGTCTTTGAAATACCTTGAACAAACTTCATATTGTGGTTTTTCTCTACAGATCCTCTATTTTAATGGTGCGAAGTTTTGGTAGACAATTCATCATAAAAAACAGTGTCATCTACTCAAAGTGATGTTATCAACAAAAAATTTTAATTTAAGACAATCGAAATCCATGTAGGTGAGCTGTTGGTGAAAACAACAACACTATTACTATGGATATATATTTTACTTTGAGAAATTTAAGGGGGGAAAGAGGGACTGGAGAGATCCCACCTTGTACAGATTACTTGATCACTCCCTGCTGCTGTGATTCTTTTTATTTTCATGGGCTATTCATAATCCCCAGCAATAGGCTTGTCTTATGTGGTTATGGATCGACAAAGCTGCCAATCCCAGGATTATGTATGTATTTATAGGTAATCTATCCTCGTATGTCCCTAATACTCACCTAAGTTTTAAGGACGTGATGCTCTAAGAAGTCCTGTCAGGAGTACCATTAAGCACAGGAAGACAGGATAATTCAGGGTGTCTTTAATAGCAATGGGCCAGATCTAACAGAGCCAGTCAGGATTCCTGTAGTCAAAGATGTGTCCAGCACATGAGATAATCCGGGCTCATCTACACCATGTGGTGAGACCCCATTCCTGGGTCCCCAGGCTGGATCCAGTCTGGGGAGGTAGATGCAAGCTCCATACATACTTGGAAGAAGTATTGCCTTGCTAATGTAGGTAGTGCCCTCTAGCTCACAGGCAGGTAGGATGCTTTTTAGGTAGGGATATTTAAAGGCCTCTGATGAATTCACAGGTACAGTTTCCCAGTGGTCTCCTAAACAGCTGTGCAACCCAGACACAGCTCTGTGGAGGGGAAGAGAGAAGGAAATTCTCAAAACAGTATTTTCACTAGAAGATAGATACATATATGGAAACATCCTCCAGCATGGGTTTTACACAACCTGGAACAAGACCACACCTCCTCCGCTATTGAGAATTTATTCCTATACCTCCTACATATTGTTATTCCAAACTTTACAGCACAGACGGTATTGCTACAAGTATCTTGGTTTAGAAGGTTAGAAGGTGGCCCCACAATGTAATCCAGATTTTTAAGGAAAGGTCCCCTACTGAGCAAGGGGATTGCAAACTTCAGAATGGGTTGGAAACTGTTTTCTGCCCTTTCATCCTCAAAGCAATTGTTCTCACCCCATTCTTAGCCTGATGTTCCTGCTTCTAATTTTCTGCTGAAGATGATCTTGGATGACCCCAAACTCTTGCCTATTTTATCAGCTTCTCCCCTTCCAGTTCTCTCCATTGTTCTAATTGAAAAAATAAAATTAACAACCTTTCAAACTGCAGCTTACTTGAAGGTCTTTTAAGGGATTTTAATTGGTGGCGTACACCACTGCCAAGTAGTCACTGGTAGTGAAAATTATCAGTAGTGACCCTGTATTACAGTGATCCATTACTGAATCACACAAAAGACGGTCTGGAAGGTTTGCTGCTGCGAGCCTTCAGTTCCACTCTCCCTTCACTCTAAGGAGTTTACTAATTAGTAAACCAGGAGTTTACTAACCACTTGTAAGGCTTTGTCAGGTCCAGAGAACTCTAAATACAGCTGGCTGCAGCACTAAAGTAACTTTGAGCATAAAATTACCAGTCCCACCACATATTCACAGTGTGAACACTGGCAAAATTTCATCGTGATAGGCAGGTCTTATGCCCAAAGCCCTGGCCTTGATTACCTCCAGGGAGGGGGTTTCCACAGCTTCTCTGGGGAACCTCTTTCAGTGTCTCACCACCCTTTTGGTAAAGATCTTTTTCCTTATATCTAATCTAAATCTAGCCGCTTTCAGTTTAAAATCAGTACCCTTCATCCTCTCACTACAAACCCACTTGCTTGTGGTCTTCAAAACCACTTTCTTGGGAGTGAGCATTCCTTCCTCTGGGGAGCAGATGACTCAAACTGCAACAAAAAGTGTTTGCTGTCAAGTAGCAATGCTGCAATAGCTGCATGAATAGTTTCCAGTGTCTTAGAACAAGTTATGATTGTCCGTTGCAAACAGGGCAAACTCCTCTGGGCAGCACTCATTGCAGTGGGGAATGTCTGCAGAAGGCAGCAGTCACACACCTGGTCCCAGCCTTGCTTTGTACACGGAATGTATGAGTCTAATCTCCTACTGCAGAACAAACTGTGAAAGCCCCAACATATCTGGTCTATTCAGTTCTTGGTAGGCTTAATCTGTGCACAGCATCCTTGAAGACTGTGTGTTTGCTTTTCTGTTTCCTGGAGCACATACTTAACTCTTATCTCCCTTGGATGCTCTGAGGATACCTGGAACAGTTCCTAATGTTGGTGCATCATCACTAATATCATTTATTTTCTTTTCATAGGTGTGGAGGCAGCCACAAGGGATCCGTAAGTCCGAATCTGACTCCAGTATTGTCTCCTTTTCACATGTAGCTTGTGTTGCCAAAAACAATGCCAAGAGACCAATCTCACTCCAACACCGGCCAACACATGGATAATTTCATACCAATTGCCAGCCCTGACTGACCAGAAAGATTTTTAAGTCCTCCTCGTTCTGTCAGAAATGGGTCTATTCAAGAGAAAAATCCTGAGCCACTTTTCCCTGGCTACACAGGAAAACTGCTTCTTTAAGATGAAATAATTAAAGCAACTCATTTGCACCAAACTCATTTCAGGAAAGTGCAGCTCATTAAAAGTGTTTCTCACTGGGACCAGTTCTCAAGAACTAAGTTTTAATGGGCGTTAAACATCAACCCTGGCTAACCAAGGGCAGAGGGGTAGCTTCCACCAACTGAGCACTTACTGGAAAGCATTCGCTGTCTTGAGAACTTGCAGAATAAAAGATACTGCCAGAAACTGCGACATTTATCTACAGGGATTTTACTAAAACTGGAAAGTAGCAACAACATGTGATGCCTTGATCTTGGACAAGAAAGTAATATCAATCTCAGCACAATCTGTGGTCTTGCTAAAACTAATAGCTGCTTCAAGAGTGAGAAGAGCCTTACATAGGTGGAAGGTGGCATTGCTGTACAACTGCACGGATGCAGCATTTCAGATTGCATCCCAAGCTACTCTGAAAGGCAATATCAGAGTCATGTCCTGAGAGTCAAAGAGTACCCACCCCTTGCTTTGCCAAGAAAAAGACTTTTATTTCTTCATAGCAAACACTATCACTCTTCATTTTAGTATTGAAGTAGTGCAACCTTACAGGGATACACACAGGCTCAGCAATCTCTTCACTTGCTCTCAACCAGCAAAGTTTACATGTACAAGGAGCTAAAGAAGAAAAGCTAGCCATGGTGGGAATTACCAGCCACCCCTTCCAAATTAAAGCATGAACTATATGCAACATCCATCTAGTCATATCAAGATTAACTCTTTAATTATATTCCACAGAAGCCCTCATGAGCTTGCACTAATGGCACTTTCACACCCAGACCAGTGTCTTCCACAATCCTTTCATCCCTACTTTACTTACCAACCTCTTAAGTAGCGAGCAGGTTATCCAGCAATTTATCACATACAAGCAATTTATCACCTGGCCACCACCCTCACCTCATCAACATATACATAATGAGGAACAAAAATGAGGGAATGGTGATGAATTCCTTTGAAAGGTCAGTCCTGTGGATGAGAGGCTTCCTGAAACAACATTTTGGAAGGACAGCTGGAGTCACAGCTGTAGCTGTTGAATAAAAATCAACTTTCAACTCACAGCACTTTGGAAAAATCACAATCCCAGCAAGTGTTTTATACATGCACAACACTATTTTCTAATAAAGCTTTACGGGGTTGTTTTGGTTGTTTTGGTTTTTCTTTTTTTACTTAAGCTGAGCTCAGTTGTCATTTTTAGAGGGTTGCAAATCCAATAGATATTTGTGATGACATTTCCTTGGGATTTGCAGTCCAGAGTGCCAGCCATATTTGCTTCATGTCTTTGTACACAACCCTTGCAGCACCTTCATTTCTTGTAAGATAAGAAATCTGTAGCTGTCTCCAGTATGGAAAATAGACTTGGAATAGAGCTGAAAGAGGCTTGTAAGGTATCTTTTACCTGTCTGGAAAACATAAAAGACTTTCATCAAGCCTAAAACACATTAGTGCTGATTCATAGGCCACACATCATGTGCATGAGCCTATGTGCACGTCACTGCCACAAAAGGCTCATGTCAAACCCTCAAAAAGTTTGCAAAGTGAGACTGCGGTTTTTGGGCAGGTTGACCAAGGATGTGGCCCACAATGGGCACTCTGCTTGTTCTTGTGTTGTCCAGCTCTGGGCTTTGCAGGTCAACTTTTTTACTGGGCCGTTTGCCTTCTCCTGTCCCTCTGCCTCCAGCACAGATCTTGCATGGTGACTCTGTGAGGGCTGTGAGACAGCCTGCCCCTTATGCAAACTTCCAGCACATTGTCTGAAGCAGCTGCTGAATCTAAGAAGTAGCTTCCCTGTCTTTTCTCTAGATACTTTATGGCCTAGCTAAATTGACCAGCCCCACAGATTATTCCAGCTAAAATCCATGTTCCACCTCCTCCTCTCTGGCTTCTCCCCCCTTCCTTTAGGCTTGAAAAAGAAATGTAACTGTAAAAAATGTGTAACAGCAATGAAACTAGCTAATTATTAGCAGGCCTTATTTTCTGAAAGGAGGTAATCAAGATGCAATGCCAGACTAAAAAATGGTTACACAAAGAAGATTTCTGCGTCTATCTTGGCACCCACAGTGCCTTGCTTGGGTCCAAGTTAAGGAATGGTAAAGATCCTTTGAAGTAGACTCAGCATGTCATCTGCATGTTTGCAGCTGGTTTACTGTTAGAGTGGCCAGACCAGATAAATGATTATGTGCATCTGACCTGCATTTGTTGATACTACCTTTCTTGCTTGCACAATCCCTTTGTACACTGTCCAACCCTTGTCTAGCTGCTCATAGCATCACTTCTTGCATATTCCTCAAAAGCGCCACACCACACACTTGCAGAGGACTTCCAGAAATACCACTAAGAAAACACTTCTTTCAGAGAGCTAATGGGAAAGCTAGCACAAGTTATTCCATCAACTGTAATCCCCATCCCTCCTAGAAAGTCAGCACCAACTTTAGGTGAGCACAGGCTCCTGCCACGGAGAGGAGGACCGCTGTGGTGCAGCCAGAGACAATTCCTTCAGTACGGCTGCCTTCATCATAGCCAAAAAATATTATGCCTGCCTGCTGCAGCCACTCAGCTGCTGCATTGTTCCCACAGGTCACTTTGATTTCCTCCCATATCTCACCACTCACCAGCCCCAAATCCACAAAGGCATTTCTGCGCCTAATTTTAACTGAAGTGAAGGGGTTGTAGGTGTCTAAATATTGCTAACTCTTAGTCATTCGACAAGTCTTGCCTTCTCCAGGGGCAGCCTTGCTCAAGGACAGCACAAAATAGCATTCAGGATAGTAAGCAAGGTAAGATGCTGTCAGCTCATTGTTTTTTAAAAGCTCCATAAGAGTATTCAGATTATTCAACCACCCACACTGGCTCAAATTGTGAGTTTCTCCCACGCTGTGTAGCTTTCAAATGTGCCTAAATAGAGCTCCTTTTATCTGAGGATACTGTTGCTTCTCATTCTCTAGATTAAAAGCACTAAAGCCTGTATTGCACAGCAAAGACCTTGGCAGGTAAAGGTCAGACCATGTTAAAGAGATCGGGTAAAAATGGCCTTAGGTCTGGCTCTACCCTTCCACTAACTCTGTATCAATAGCATTTAGCGATGTTCAGCTGTATTACTCCAGGTTTACAACACCATAAGGCCCAGAAGCATTAGTACCCAGAGGTATTATTATTACTATCTATATCTAATTATAGAATATAATCTGAAATTTCTGAAATTCATAGATAATTAGAGTACAATTTTAATATTTATGCCTTCCTCCCAGGCAAATTGGTGAAAGCAGATTTGTCACTTCTACATTTTGTCATAACGCTTTTCCTGCCAGTTTCATATCTGGGATTGAATATAGCAGCCTTTGTGATACTGGTTATACATTTAAACAATCACATCCAGTCAGATTTAGGAAAAGAAAACAGAATGGGGCTATTTCTCTTGATCTTGGCTTTTACTAAGTCTGTCCCTAGGAAATCTAAATTCTGGACAAATCTGACTTTACCTCTTGAACCAAACCACAGACTTATTAAATAAAACCCAACACACAAGTATTTCACTTTAATGAATATGTACATAGCACTCAGCAATATCTGCTTGTTTTGGAAAGCTGTGCTATAATGATTAACACACTGCAGAAGCACCCACTGAAGCAGGCAGGGTATGCTACTCCTCCAGTGCCAGGGCATGTCACATTGTGTATTAGAAGCCTGGATGAGGGAATTTTCTGAGCAATTCAAGTGCTGTGCAAACAGAGTTAGGAGTTCAGATATGTTTACAAGAACAAAGGCTGGTGACTACAATGCTAGAAAGAACTTGGACTGTGTTTACATGTGCTTCCTGGAAGGTAAAATGTAATCAGAGGAAGACAAAAAGTAGCTTTCAAGATTTTCTTTGTTGTTGCTGGGGTCTTGGTGGTGGTGGCTGTTTTCTTGTGGCAGGATAATATGGAAGATTTTCTTATTCTGCGGTGTGATTTGATGAGACAGCTGGTGGTACCCCATGCTGGAACAACAGCTGGGAATGGTCATGTAATGTTTCTGTAGAGTACAACACAAGCCAGCAATCTGTGTCTATCAGCTATCTGTCACCTGCCTTTTAATTAGGATCAGATGCAGTGTCTAAATACATAGTGAAATGTCAGCAGTCCCATGTTCTGAAATAAAGCTTCCTCGGACCCCAGGTAGAACTCTATTGGTTTTGTTGCTACAGTCCACTGACCTCTGAAGAAAAAGATTTCCAGTCATGCTCAGGGATTATTTTCAGAGCATACATCTAAGAAACGTCAGCCTTAACACAGCATGCATTTAAAACCTTGCAAGTAAAAGGCCTTACATCTGCAGCTAAATCCTGCTTTACTCAGGATCAGTCTCACCAAAGTAAGGCTATCTCAAGTTATAAAGTACTCATCTAAACATCACTGGCTGTCCAGACCTGTGGAAAACCTGAAATAAAAAAAGAAGGCAGAGATGGTGATTCACCCATCCTCTTGGACACCTACCCTAGGGTGGGTGATGTGTAGGCATCTATGGAAAATCTTGTAATAAACTCCCAGTTTCCAGCCATTTTCTGGGTAGGGACTTCCCAAAGAGGCTGTGGTTTCTATGTGTTTAGTACTCTCAGAGGATCACTTTTCCATTAAATTCTCCAGTCTACCATTGAATTCGTATAAAATCTGCAGGTCAGCTGCCTGAGATGTTCTGGTTGGAGTCCTACTGTTTTATTAGCCACAGCAGATGCCTCCCACCTCTTGTACTAGAAAAGAGTACAAAAAAACCCCAAAACCCCAATCTACTTGTTCTCTCCATGCCACTCAAGATTTTTTGTACATCCATCACCACCTCGTCCTCCATTATCTCCTCTCCAGCTTAGTCATCCTTCATACAGAGCAATTCTGTACCTTTGGTCATATTTGTTGTCCATCTCTGAACATTTTCCAGCTGCCCTGTATATTTCTTGCCATAAGGAGATCGGGACCTTCTAAGCTCACTGGAACAAACAAGCTCACACCCAACATCTCAAATTTGTTGACATGCCACCTGCTCAGGCTCAAAACACCTGTCAGTGCAGTGATAAGCAGGCTGCAGGTGAAGAGCCTGAGCAGCATTACAGAGACTGCAGCATTTGAAATTACTGGAGCAAACTGATTTAGGTCTTCCCATCTCATTCTTCTTCTTCCATGGCACATATGAGAGATGACAAGTCAGTGGGGTGGAGTCATCACAGGTCAAGGAACTGCAATGTAGGCACTGGCAAGGAGCAATTGCCACCTTCATCACCTTTTTCCCAGATGGCTTCAGTGCCTTTGTTGTAGCATTAGAAGGCTGGAGAAGGGGCTGAATTTCCCAGTTCTTCTGTCAAAAGGCAACCCTTGCTTGCCAAGGAGAAGAAATGAGAACATGAAGAGCTCTTTCCCTAGGATACCTGCCTATAGATGTTCATGAAGACAGAGCAATTGTACCCAAAAGTTTTCATCACCTAACACTGGAATAAAGCATGTCTTGTAAATAATCAACATGCATAACTTGTGGGGAGGACACTCAGGCAATATTTCCCTTTGATTTAATGGCAAACATGAATATGAGAGGTCTGGTGGACCTGTGCAGGTCCAGGGCCCTCTCAATATGCTGGAGTCCCTGCACGTTTGATACAAGGTCCGTCTGTATCTGCCTGCCTGCAGATCAGTAGCTGAAGAAGCGGGAGAGCAAGCTGTCACTCAAGTGAAACAGTGGGCAGCTTTAACTCAGATGTCCTCAGGAGCTCTGTCCAAAGCCATGTGGGTTGAAGCAACCCAAAAGCTTTAAATAATAGCCTTGGGAGAAGCACTCTGTGAGGCTTTGCTTTGTTCTTTTCGGTGCACTTCACTGATATGCTTACTTTGTGCATATTTTTTTCAGCAGTGAACAGATGGCCCCATGCTGCTCACCACAAGTGTAGTATTATTCCCTCAACTAAAATTTCCTTTGAAAGAAAGCAAGCCAGTGTTTGTTTCACTTCCAGATATATAACCTTGGAAAACACATAACCACAACAATACAGTGGGGGAGAAAAATGAGGAAGAAGGAAGAAAGCAGAAGGAAGAAACAAGAAAAAATAAAGAGGAAAAAAAGATTAAAAACCCAAAAAGAGCAGCTAGAACAGAGAAATAAAGAAGAAAACAACAAAAAGACACTGACCCAACACGTTCAAAGCCACTGAATATGCACCTTCAACTATCTGCTTGAAAAACATACTAGAGTTACAAAGCTATGGTACCTTCATTCACTGCATTGCAAAGTAAAACAGCTCAGCTCGAATCATTTTGACTGTTGGTATACAGGTACACTATTATTTCTTAAAAGGTGCTAACATCCTATCTGCCCATAGTGCAATGGTCAAATAGGTGAGCTAAGGAAAACAAGACTGGTTACCCACCGCAGTAAAGCCAAGGATTTCTCGACTGCATCAGATGGGAATTGATTGTCCCTTGGGTTATGGCTTTTCCTAAGTCCTAATAGTAATGCAAACCTTTTCCAACAATAGCATCTTCAATTAAAAGTGTGTGATATACGGTGTTGGGACTCCATGGTTAGAAACAATGAATTTTGAAAGCACCGCATTACTGTTATTATTTACTATTATAGATTATCAGCCAAGGAAAACATTTTTGTCTTCAGAAAATTCCCAGTAGGGTGGGATGCAGCTGACATTCCTAGTGGTTTGCTGCCTTGTTTGGATCACCATGTGGTTCCCAGATAAAGGGCAGATGCTTGCTACTGAAGAACTGTAGTCACTTTGCCTAGAGCATTTCATAGTTTACCTGGAACAGAAATGCAAAGGCAAACAAAGGAAGGCAGAAGAGGTAGTTTACTTTGGATTCTTGCTGTTGGTGTGATGTCATTGTTAGTTGTTAAGCTCATTTTGTACTGGAGCCTTTGCATGATATTGGTAACAATGCAGTATGAAATATGACAAGGAGGCTGCACCATTCTAATTGTCGCAAAATAACAGGACTTGCACTAACATATATGGTGTCACATTTCTGCAATAAAAGCTACATTTTATGGCTCCAAAGTCAGCAAGACTTTATTTTTGATCTTTCAGGAAAACTGCAGTGATAAGTAAGTGTCTGTACAAGGAAGGGAAAATAGAACTGATTGCATAAAGCTTTCACCCTTTTCATCACACACATATGGTCTTTCTTCTTCCCTCAGTCTGGTGGGCTGCCAGGAAGTGTGAAATCTCTGGGCCTGGGTACAGGAGAATCAATGAATCATGAGGAAACAACTGAGAAAGGAAGCTACAGTGATTATTGCAGGAGTTAAGACAGAGAGAGAATCATGGGTTTTCCAACAGGTCCTTTTCCTCCTGCGTTGCTGGATATGCACTCCACCATGCCAAAGCCTGACCTTCTGAAATTTGGGCCCTATCAGCACTTGAATCTGTTTCCACTTTCACATCTTGGAGGCAACTGCAGAGCAAACACAAGGCCAGAGATTGATTAAGTGCATGAAGCCTAGTAATATGATCCTCCCCAGTAATATGATTTGGCTCTTCTATAATGAGATTTCATACCTTCATGCCATCCTGCAAAAGGTATGAATGACAGTTGTCAAGGTCTTAATTCCTAGCGACCCATATCAAATGCAATGCAGCTATAGACTTGATTCAAAGGTCACACAGTAAGCTGTGCAAAAAATAGGTATCTGACATCTCCAAAATGCTAAACAAAGAAACAATCCCATGCTGCAAATATTTTGGCTATTATTATACTGGTGGAACTAGGATAGTAATAATCAACTGACAAAATAACGATGTATCAACTGACAAAATAACGATGTATCCTTTTCCTCTATTACAGTAATCCATAAACAGTGGTTTAATCAAGATAAATCCCAAACAAATGAGACACTTTTTGCTTGAGTAACACGAAAGAGAGAGTCAGGGCATTTTTTTCCCCTTTCTCATGTGCATGAAGTGAGTATTTAGTGAATGAACTCATAGCCTGAAGAGTCCAAAGCATCTCTGCTAAGGAACTCAGATTCTTCATCTTTGAAAAGCCTTGGTGAGACACTGAGGCATCTCCTGTTTCTCCATGGGAGAATGTCTATGGGAAATTTGCAATTGACTTCAAACTAAAGCAAAAGCTGATCCTTAGTGTATAATTCACAGAAATTTGGAGAAGACTAAGAAGTAACGGGAAAAGTGTGTGAGCACTAAGAAAACAAAGACAATTATTAGTTTATTTTTAGCTTTTTCTTTTTTCCCAAGTCCATTAAACAATAAAAGTAAAATGTCAGAGCCAAAGGAAAGACAAAAAATAAAAGTGCATGACATTTTAATCTTTCAATAGTTCGGATGATAAATGCTGACTATCATCACACTTACAGGTCATTTCTGTATCTGAACACAGAAAGACAATGTGCACAACTGGTTCCCACTGGTTTCCTACAAGGCTAGCCATTCAGGATGGATGGAGACACACAACATTCTCAGTGCCACAATGACAAAACAACTTTTTCCTTTCTCAGTGTTGCGACTGTACAACAGAGTTAATTGATGTCATATGCTGCCTCAATAGAGAGCTTGGCAACTGCACAGCTTCATGCAATTTGTGAAGCAAGCATCACCATCACCATTTCACAGAAAGGGAAATGGAGGCAAAGACAGCAAGTGTCTGATCCTAAATCACTCAATGTGTCAGTGTCAAGTGCATGATGTAGGACATGGTAACGACCCCCCAAGGCCTGCGTCAGCTTCATGCTGCTCTTCCAGGAATCCCCTTTCCACGTAAGCCATCTGGCTGAGAGACAGAGGCAACAGAGCTGCAAATAATAAACCAGGACGGATGGGACCGAGCTTCCAATGGCAAATACCTCAAAGATTTTGGCTCCTGTCAGCAAAGCATATATCCCAACACAGGCGTTGGTGTCAGCAATAATGTAATGTAATTGTCTCTGCCTCCCACTGGAAAGAAACGCATATAGGAGAAATGAGTTAATGTGCAGTGATGGTTTAATTTTTTCATGCCTGATCCCCCTTCTCTGCATGGTCCAGCTCTAAATCTCCATCCTTCTCCTGCCGCTGCCTGGATAGTCACAGCTCACGGAGCAGCAACAGTGGGGGAAAGAGGAAGAGCTCAGACCCTGACATGTTGCTGCCCATCACCTGTGAGCCAGAGGGTTGTTATCACTGTTGCCGACTCTGTGCTACCAAGATATAATTTAAGAGATTATTGTTGGGAGAGATTAAAATAAAAATAGAGGATATTACTAAGCTTTATCTGACTTACCATTGCACTTTTTATGTCCTGAAAATGGACAATAGGAAATTTTAACCCTGAACTAAAAAGTAGTGGCTCAGCCCTGGGGCCACAAATGTCATTCCTTGCTTTGCATGGGATACTTTTTCATTGGTCAGTTGGTTGGTTTTTGTGGTTTGTTTTGGTTTTGGGGTTTTTTCACAATAGTGGTCATGGTGCCTGAGCCCTGCTAGAAAATTTACTCTGATTTCTAACCAGCCAGTGATGCTGTCAGGCTGTACCGTCCTTCTACGAAGTCCATAAATAATGAGCCAAATAGTTGAATTTAAATCCTTTATCATTAAAGTTGTGGGATCACAAAAACAGGAATCAGACCTATTTATTTTTTTACTTATTTTGATGAGCAAGAACCCATACACAGGGCTTGCAGAGATATGAAGTGGATAATAACAATAATTCAATTCTGCCTCCTTCCAAAAGGTATCCTGATTTACCTCTCTTTCCTCCTTTAATGGGAAAACAAACAATCCAAACTGGAAGAGCGGTTCAACAAACACTGACTGCACATGGAAAGACTAACCTGCATTCTCCTACCCAAGGGCCAGGGAAAACTTCATATCCCAGATACTGAGAAACTTCAGACAAAGGGAGAAAGCCAAAGATTTGGCTCTATTCCCATCCAAGCAGAGCCACCTCTACTGAGCCAAGACATCTCTGGTTTGGGATCATTCCTGGCCACACTGGATAAAAGAGAGAGGTCAGGCTCTCAGAAATGTTTTGTAAGCCATGTTCACCTTTGGGGGAAAATCGGTGACTAACATTGTCTTGGGTGGCTTAAGCCAAAGCTTTTTGAAGTCAGTGGAAAGATTCCTGCTGACCTTAGTGCTCTTTGGGCTGCTACTTCATGTAAAGCGTGGAGCAATTTGGCCATGGTTGTTGCTTGGGAAGTGGTATGCCGTGTTTCACATCAGCTTCTGGTTTAGGCTACACCCCACGCAGAACATATTGCAATAGTTAGCTAATATTTACTGGGGGTGGATCACAGCAGCTAGTGTTGCATTAGAAAGAACATGCAAAGATCTAAACCAGTTCTTCTATTACACAAGTGTCCCACAGCACTGAGTCCAGTAAGACATGAAAGACACCGACAGTCATGAAGGGCAGGTGCATCAGTCATCTGTGCCTCCTTCTCTTCTCCTTGCCTGCTGGTGGACTAAAAAAGAAAGCTGGGCTTCCAGCATCCTCCCACACATATTATATCCCAATCACACTCAAAACTCATAGTATCCTGCATCAAAAAAATATGTGACAAGCCACCTGAACAACCAAATGACCTTGCCCCTCCAAATGTCAGACAAACCCAATGGTGTCATTTCCAAGCAAGTGTTATGCAGGCAGCACCATTCTTTTTATGTGCACTGTCCTTATGATTCATTACCTGGTGGTATTTAGGTTTCGTAAAAGCCTGTTTCTACCTCCACCACTACAGACCAATAACTTCCTCAGGCAAACACGTCTGTGGCAACAACGGATTCTGTAGGTCATGATGCCTCAATGAATCAGTCAGCACAAAGAAAACTTGCATGTTCAAACTCATCTGCTATAAAACTCTTGGGGCTAATAAGTTAAGATTTATTTCAACCCCACCGATGTGTTCAGAAATTATCTGAATTAATTCTTTCACATTAAAGCAGTGGTGACATGATAGCAAATTCAGACCTCGGACTCTTTTAAAGTATCTATGATACTTTATGTGCAGTGTAACTAAAACAAAGAGATTAAAAGTCCATAGGAGCAATGAAGTAGGTTTTGCAGAACCACTTCCTCCTTCAGGTCCTTGAAAATCTTTGTGTGTCATTACTGGAATTGTTCAACTAAGGTGAGCATAAAGGCTAGTGGAAAGTATCTTAAGAAACAAGAGATATAATTTTAAATAGCTGTCTGCAAAAGGAGTGAAAAAATTGCAACATAAGCAAAAACGGGGATCAGGTCTGAGGTTTTACAGGAAGAAAAGCAATCTGGAAGAGGAGGAGGGCGGACAAGTCTTGCCTGCTAGGGATAACAGTTTTAAAAGAGGTGCAGCATTAGATTTGGGGAACCTCTTGCCTCCCTTATTTTATTACTAATTGTGTTTTGAAACATCCATTTATAGAAGAGATCCACGTTGCGCTTTGCCAATTGCTAACACATGTCCCACACTTAGCAAACAAGGCAACTAGGGAATGACATTTTGGGAATAATCAACACCATCACCAAAAAGTGCCTGCATCTTTGCTTTGGGCTCAGTAATACATTTTCCCCCAAACAAGATAGCTTTCTCACGACGGTGCCAAATGGAACATATTAAGCTTTAACGATGGCTGAGAACATTGTGCGCCGGAGAGGAAGGGACGGGCATCTCAGACCTTGGGACAAACAGCTGCATGTGTACCAGCCACAGATGCTGCTCCACACAAAGAGGCCTCGGGGCATTGCTACAGTACAAATAATGCACAAAACCAGCAAGCTTCACAAAACCAAGTCTGAGAATTTACAGAGATCTGGGAGTCAATCCCAAAACACTCAGCAAGATGCAGTCTTCAAAGCAAGCAGCAAAAGCTGCAGACAACAAGGATAATGTCAGCTCACTGCAGTAATATGTGTGTTCCATAAAGAAGCCCAGACAGACAGACAGGTGTTGCATACATGCATGGTTTGTGTCTGAGTCAGGAATGAAGAGAGGAAACGCATTTGAGATATCTGCCTAGCTTTTCCCTCAACATATCCATGCCAATACAAATGGGCACCACACTGACTGAGGCAAGATGGGGGCTGTACAGCCCTGTGGCCCCCTTACCTTCTCTAAAGAGCACAGGAGTGCAGCAGGCAGTGCCAATGCTGGGTACAGTCTGGCCCCTGATGGGATATTTCCAGTAGCCAAGGGGTGCAGACAGATAGCTCATCTATGTAACTCTCTCTGGTGCAGAGAACACAGGAATGAGAAATGTTGCCCAGCCATAATGAAACCACTGATTTCAGAGTGAGCTGGTGGGAAGTCTAGGACCGCTGCTCTGGAGATTGAACTACGCTGCTTACTTTATGTGATTCTTGTTTGACCTTATCAAGCCTTTGACTGGTAGTTCAATCACCAAAGAACAACAAGTCAGCCAAATATCTGCCAGACTGTAAAGCTCCTCCATGAAAAGCACGTAGCTTGGAGATGGGGTTAGCACCGTGGGAGCAGGATGCAGGCAGGCTGAATGCTGTCACTCATGGGGAGGGGAAGTACAGATTTCAAGTGTTTGGGAAACAGTGGCTACAGGGTAATGATGAACACTTACCTGAAGTGCCAGTGATTACAGTTGGGCTTTACCTCATTTAACTTTAAGCTTCAAAAAGTTTGGTTTCTAGTCTGCATTTATTGTTCAGGCTCATTCTATAGAAAGTAGTAGAGGGCGGTTCAGCTTTGACAGCTCAGACTGCCCAGCTGTCTCTCAGGATTCTAAGGAAACTCAGACAAATGCCTTTGGGTGTTGTTTCATAGCTCATGTGTGTGGAAGAAGGCAGGTCTCATCTATCTTTCTCTTCATGTTCTTCCATCCTTTCAGGTAACCTCTTAATGCTGCCCCAGCCTCTCTTGGGGCAACTCTGTGATCATTAGACACTTTCTTGAGACAGTTTTAGTCTTCTGATGGGCTAGCTGTATGCTAATTTTTTTAATTAAATCCACGCATGTAGGATTGCATGAACTTGCACAAGGTAAGCAGTGGGAGCTGACAACCAGGACACAGCAAGTTAGATGGGAGATGATGGAGTGGCATGGGGAGAAAGGACTGTTCTCCAGTGGTGATGGGATAATGAACTGACTCATTGCTTCCAATGGGATTGCAGCACTGACAAGGACACCTATCTCCATTTGGTAGGGAAAGATCAATACTCAAACTGAAGTTGGGACACTTGCATCCTCTGTGTCATCCTGTATTTACCATACAATGAACACTGACCTTGAGGATAGAAGCCACTGATGGTATAGATAAGATACAAGGGTATCATCTGTCATATCCACAGAGGGGAGCAGACACTTAACAGCAACCCTATGTATCATGAGAGAAACCTTGCCCCCAGCAAGGGAGTAAAAGTCACATGTACCCCCTCCCTTTTCAGTCTTTTGCAAGCCAACTAATTCTCTCCCTGTTTCTCACATCCTTCTTGCTGCTTCAGAGACACTTGTTTTGGGCTGAGCTTTGGTTTTAGATGCACCTTAGCAATCCTTTCCCTGAGATGACAGCTGACTGATGACTCCTGGCACAGTGAGAGTGATGCCATGAAGAATAGCTGAGGAGATCCCAGTGCTCAAATGGTGGTTTATTCTGATTGGAAAGAAACAGTTTCAGCTCTTTGAAAAGTAATTGATTCCTACAGGATTGCCTCTTGTACTTAAGGGTGAGCTCCCATCATACATCATCTCTCCTGCTGGGCATGGGGATCCTGGGGTGACTTTCCCACACAGACCTTAAGCCCATGGACCTTACCTCCATAAAGCAAGGTGAATGGCACATGTTTTGTCAATGCAGACACTCTTCCTTGAAATACACTGAGGGCAAATTTCTGCTGTCCTTAACTTAAAGCTTATGATACAAACCTGCCACAGACTGGATGGGGTGGCTGCTGAATAGCCAGGGTGGTTTAAGGACTTACTTCAGGAAGGCGCACTTCAAAGTGCACCCCATCCACTACAGAGTACAGAAAGACATGAGATTATCTGAGGTCACTCCTAGAGCATCATTAGCTTTCTCTGGTAGTGGTTTGTTGTATTTTTGGGGGGGTTGTTGTTGTTATTTTGTTCTTGATATATCCCGATTCTTCAGCCTTAAAAAAATTAACCCGTACTGGAAATACCTACTAACTCTTCAGTGCATATGTATCATACACACTTTGCTTTCCCTTATGTTCTGTCAGTTCCTAAACCCTACACATGAAGATCTAGCAGCCTTAAAAGCTTAGACTTAGGAGAAAAGTCATTTAGCACCATGCCATATATATCAGCCTGATGGACTGCAAGCTTGCAGGATTTCATTGTGTTATATTTCTCCCAACATAATTTTCCAAGAGAAAAAGCATATTCCCCCTTAAAAGTTCAGGATTCACAAATTACCTCGATTCCCACACATTTAAATAAAAAAAAATAACACTCCTTCTATTAAAGCTTCTCGGATTAGGGCTTCATTTTATATGAAACAAGGGCCCTGCACCCTTGCTCATGTGAAGGCTGCCAGTGGCTTAAAAGGTGTTGCTCTGGTGCGAAGAAGATGGGCAATTATGAAGGATCACAGATTGAAGCACTGCTGTCATCTACTTAGCAGAAGTATGTGGGGATCATTTTCCCCAACCATCCTTTTAAACCCATTGCTTTTCTATTTTGGCAAGATTTTAATTAGTTCAAAACCAGAAAGATCCCTGTAGCGATTAAATTAATTCTGCACTATTTTCAGCTCTTTCCTCTCCATCTCCTGCATGGTGCCTCCTCCTTTGAGCTTTTATTTTTCCTCCCTGGAAGCACGCTGCTTACACCACTACTGTAGGTACGGCTCTTCACGTCCAATACTATTCTCATTACACCATGTAAAAATTGCAGATAAACTGCAGAAATAAGCAGGGGGATGGAAAACCTGGAACTGTGCATGGCATCAAAGTGCTTTGAGAAGAAAGCTCAAAGGACAATCCCTAATAATTCACCTGTGACCATTTTTCTAAATTCTTATACACTGTAGTGTGAAATGACTGTGTTTTATTGAGTTACACTTAACACTTCAACTCTGCCCTTTGATATTAATGAGAATGTCCTTCAACTATAGCTGCTTTTTGCTTCTTTTCTTTGATTCATTAGTTGTTTACTGCAGGCTATTAACAACCCTAGAACTAGCTTTAATCCACAGCCAGAGTCTTTAAATATAATACATCATCAACAGGTAATTATTCACTTTGAAGTCTTTCCTCCTTTATTCTTGGTCCTGTGAGGTGATATTTGGGCTTTAAAGTATGGTAACAGAGTACTTCCATCAAAGCACCAAAATCAGTGAATGCAAATGTCAAGAATTTGCGTACTTTAAACACAAGCATGGCCAAGCTTCCTTTTCTTTCTTTCTTTCTTTCTTTCTTTCTTTCTTTCTTTCTTTCTTTCTTTCTTTCTTTCTTTCTTTCTTTCTTTCTTTCTTTCTTTCTTTCTTTCTTTCTTTCTTTCTTTCTTTCTTTCTTTCTTTCTTTCTTTCTTTCTTTCTTTCTTTCTTTCTTTCTTTCTATCTTTCTTTCTCTTTCTCTCTCTCTTTCTCTCTCTCTTTCTCTCTCTCTTTCTCTCTCTCTTTCTCTCTTTCTCTCTCTTTATTTCTTCATTTCTTTCTTCTTTCTTTCTCTCGCTCTCCCTCTTTCTCCCTTTCTCTATCTTTCTTTCTCTCCCTTCCTTCTCCTTTTTCTCTCTTTTCCTCCCTTGCTGCCTTCCTTCCCTCCTTTCTCTTTTGACTCCTGCTACAACTTCAAAAAGCCTTTGGTGATTTTGCAATAGTGGTAGTTTGACAATTTAGACTTTAGGATTGTGTGTCTGTACTACACATGCCAAGCATTATATATATTTATTAGGAGCCTTGTCCCTTTTCATTGTGCTCAACAGGATTTTATTTCAGTAGTCCCACTGGAAGCCAGCTCTGCAATCTCAAGCTTTACATTACAATTCTAGGCTAGCATCTCTAAACATAGATTTGTGTAAGAATACGTTTGTGGCACTGCGCTGCTTCCAGAGGTCTTTAAGTCAGGCTCCTGGCTTCATTTCAGCAAAGTCCTTAAGCCCATGATGAAGTGCTTCTGAACTTAAGGCTTTCCTAAGTGCTATCTGATACTGTTATATGTTTCCTGAACTAAGATCTTTGTGTGCACACTAGCTGCAATGCCTGGGCCAATCCCAGATGTACTGAGAAAGGCACGAGCAGTGCACAGATGACAACTCACCTCCACAGACTCACAGAAGACCTGTGTGCTGCCTCTGCAGTATAGCGTGGGTTCACCTGAAGCACTTCTTACTCTTGAAAAGTCAAATACATAGTATCATGGTGATAACCTCAGATGGATTTTCTTTTGGTCACAGTATTCCTTTTTAATCTTTCCTGCAGCATTTTATAACTTTGGTCTGTAAACAGCAGACCCATGGATATAAGACAGTCACATTTACTGAGACATAGAGCACAACCTCCTCTGATTATCCATATGTCTCTCATTATGTGCTTTTGGGGTGCTCTGACATGTGGCTTATAGCAAAAATGGCATGGTTTTTTATTGCACATTTGCATTTCTTTCCATTCACAGATAACAATAATCACACACACAACACATAACAAGTAGACAGCTGCTTTCCCAACTCCTAGTTACCAGCAGAATGAGAGCTGTGACTAAGGCAGTCAGCATGTGGACCTAGCTGCTTTGATCATGCCAGCATTGCTAGAAAGCACTGAAAGCAAAGAGTGTCTTCTCCATTTACAGATGAAGAAGCTATGAGCCAAGTTTCAGCTTCATTCCAATCAGGCTTTCATTGTTAGGATGGTAAGTAATTCAGAAGAAATTTTATGTCCCACAGGTCAGGCCTCTGATGCCACCACTGGCTAGCTCACCACAAGAGGAATAAGCCGGCACATGAATTTGGACTGCTGGAGCACAATATGCAGCCCCAAGAAGGCAAGTATGAGCACATTCCATCTTCCTCTGATAAGTAATCTTCAACATCATGAGAGAAAATGCGTGCACACCGAGGAGTTAAAATGTTGAATATTAAGCATACAAAAAACCAATTCCTTACTTTGAATAAGATCTAAAAGCTTCTCCAAAGGGAAAAGTAGCAGCTAAAAAAGCTGTATCTTTGCAAACATCACAAAAAGGTCGTAAGCTGTACACACTACAAAGGTACTGGCTTCACCCCTCCGTCTCTGTCTGTGATTTCTTTAGATTGAAGAAACCTGTTGGCTTGAGTTCTAAAACCCCAGATAAAAGCTTTGATTTGTTAATTAAATTTTTACTGCTATCTGCATTTGATATCTCGGTCAAATTGTATCCGCTTGCAACAACAGAAAAAAAGTCACATCAAAGGGGAGCTCCACCTCCGTGACCTGTAATTACAGAATTTACTGCTGGGTGACACTGGCTATAAGATGCACCTGCCAGGCAGCCCCGATGTACTATCTACACCTAAAACAAAGCCGTTTCATTTAACCAGGGAGAGCCAGCACATGCCAAACAAAAGGGCTATGTTTTGTCAGGAACCAGCCTAGCATATTGCTTGTCCTGAGACAGACAGGAGCTTCTGAAAACAAGGGTTTCTTTTCTCTGTTATCACACTAAATTGGGGATAAGGGTGAGCTCCCACAGAGAAAGGCAGGACTAGGAGAAAAGGGAAGAGAAATGAGGATAGGGAGATAAAGGGAATTAAAAAGTAAAGGAAGGATAAGGAAAGAAAATTAAAATCCATCTTAGTGATTGAAAGGAAAAAAAAAAAAGAAAAAAGCTATTGTAAGTGAAGCACTTTACAAAAATGCTAGGAAATATAAGGAAGGAAAAAATATGGTGGGAGAGTAAAAATAGAGAGGAAAACAGACTAGAAATCATGCATATATACTAGTATATCTGGTGGAATAAACCTTCAGCAGGCGGAGTGTTCTCACCTTTAAACACCTACACAGGTAATGCAGAAATCCCCAATTGGTGTCAATGCATTCTTTGGCCCTCGCTTGTTTTCCACTATATTTTGAAACAAGCAGAAATGTCTCATGACAAAGACTCACAACATAGTCTTTATTAAACTTGGGAGCCTCCCTGGGAGCCCCAGAAGTCATTATTACTGTTTATGTTTGGGAAATGAAACACAAAGAAAAATAAAGTAGCACATTGAATAGGCTTGCTGGATAGGAATTTTCCCCGGAGTGATTAATGTACGTAAAATATCCATATTGCAGAACAGGCATTTGAAACAAAGAATACTATTTTTTTGGGGAAAAAAATCTATTTTTCTGTTGGAAAAACCAATATAGAAAATTCATGCCTATCCACCCAGAAGGCTTTTGTTAATACTGCTTCAGTGATGCAGGGACTTCCAGGCTGGCAGTCAAAAATATATAGTTTGGTTCTCTCACATGGATTAATGCCCAAGGCCATCCTTCACGGAAAGAAAAAAAAATAATTTAAAAGTTAATTCCTTGCAAATATTCCTCATTTCATCCTGATTTTTGATTTACATATTTCCCAAAGTTTTGAGTTGGCTTTTTTTTTTTTACAGAAGAGGCTCTGATTTTCTGATAAGATCTTTTTTTTTTTAATGAGAGAGAAAATAAAGACACTAGAGTTGGTTTCTTTGGCTTACTGCAGTGTGAACCTGGCCTCACTGTAACCAGGAAAAAATCTCTTGTTGACTTCAGTGGGTCCAAGATTTTGCACCTTGCATCCCCTTGGCCTCAGTGAACACTGACTAAACAACATTGCTGAAAAGCATGGGGTGAGGTGTACAGTGGGATAAAGGGTCTGTAGACATCAAAGGTTTGCTCTGTTTTCATTGGAACTTCAAAACGTTGCTGAAATATTTACAAAACCCAACTGATGTGATGTCTCTCAAAGCTCAGATGAAAAACACCCACTATGACAACCTGGTTTTTCAAACCAAGAATGCTGCCAAGGCTTCAGTTACAACAGCTTTGCCCCAAAATGGGGCATTATCCTTTTTTACAGTACCTTGTCCCTGTATTGGGCTATTGGAGGCCTCTTCAGTGGTGTTTTTAATGACACAGTTGGCTTTCTTCAGTTGGCAATAGCAGGAGCACAGGCCTGGCTGAGGACGGGACCTCCTCAGGTCCCACCATTATCCTTAATCTTTTCAACACTACTTCGGAAATGACAGCTCTGCAACCAGGATCACAGCCCCTCTGGGTTTTGTCACTGAGCCCAGCAAAACAAGGAGTAATCTGGGAAAACTGCCAGGGATAAGAGGGGAAATAGGCACACAGTGAGGAGCTGGGCCTACCAGCATCACAAAACAGGTCAGTTTTAAACTGGGACTAGAAACCCGCATTAATGCTCAGTCTCTGTTCACTGGACAGTGTAGTTTCTGGTGTTGCTCAATACCATGATTTAACCATGGAAAGACAAGTGATAGGCCAGTCTCCCCCAGCCTGACTGCATTTACGTCCTTCCTAACTACATGGCCTCCAGCTCCCCCGCTAGCCTGGAGAAAAGCTGTCCTAAGAGCTATTTCCCCGTCCTGAGAGCAGAGAGTGTTTCTGGAAGGTCAGCAAGAGGCTTTTAGAAGATCTCAGGTCACTTTTGCTCCCTCCAGTCCCTTCTCATAGAAAAGATTAGCCTGGTCCCCCCTGTTCCCCACCCTTCACCCTCCCTCCAGTCCAGTCCTTTAGGACAATGGAGGTTTGGGCTTGGGATGAATGATGGTCAAAACCTGCTCGTTTCAGAGGAGGGTGTGTATGATACTTGAAACAAGCCCCAGAGGTTGCAAGGGCAAAGTTAATGTGAGACCAAAAGCAGTGGAAGACCTCAGATGGTAGAATATGGTTCTTGTGTCCCAAGTTGCTTAGGTCACACCAAATTCTCAGGCAGTAAGTAGCACAATACCATGCTGCTGTGAATTCCTGTGTTCAGCAACCTTCATATCACTAGTGGAGGAGCCTTGAATCCAGGGGGACTGTCACTGCCTGGGTCCTGGGAATTTCCCCAAAGCAAAAGGGTTTGCACATGGGTGAGAATGGAGCTGGTATTCAAGCTGCTGATTTACTGTGACAATGAAGGCTCAGGAGGGGGTGTGAGGGAGAAGCTGCCCTGCTGTAGCAGGGAGCCTAGTTGAGTTTGGGGGAGAAAAAGGCTGGTGGGATGCTCCCCAGAAAGGAAGGTGAATGAGCTGGCACATGGGAACACAGTGGCAATTTTGGGATGGGAATGGGCAGGTGTGAGATTAGGGACATGGTGAAGCTGTCAAAATAGGTTTTTTTTCAGGTGAAGCTGGAAGCATTCATGGAACATTTTGTAGAAATAAGTATGTATTTTCCTTAGTTGGATTCAGCCTGAGGTCTTGAAGTGAAAGCACTATTATCTTGAATGGTAAGCTTAAGGGCCTTGGAAAAAGACAAGACGGCTCACAAAACTAAAACAAAATATTTGCAAAGTACACCTGAAGTGTGTCATTTTGCAAGAGCAGTAAAACAGTTTTCATTTCCACAAAGACCAAAGAAGCAGAAACACAAACTTTGACTTTCTGAATTTCGAGAGTAACATCAAAGGGCAGTCAATAACAGACAGCATGAAAAGGCACTTTACCCAAATTGTGTGGAGAGTCTTAGATCACATTTAACTGGGCGGGTAAGGGCTGGTCTTTCATTCCTAGAAGAGGCCACTGTGTGGCCACCCTCACAGGTGTCTTGGGCCCTTGTGTGGAGGCAAAGCAACAGAGACCATGTCTCCGCTCTCTTCATAAAACAATGCTCAAGTGTAGATGTGCCTTTTCTCTGTGTATTGGTCAAGCTGGTTACACCCAAGTTGCACATAAGGGACAGAACCTGAGTTCATACTGGATTTCTGCCATCCATCTCAGTTCCCTGCCAGGCAAACCAGTCTCCTTGCACCCAGAGCAAGCCAACATGTGGGCAGCATCAATGGCTGAGCACCTCAGAGCGATGCTGAGACCGTATCTAACAGAGCAGAGCCGGGCAGAGAGAAACTCAACAGCTGCTAGCTGGACATGGAAAAGAGCTATATCTCTTTTGACTGCCTGAATCACAGCATGAGAAATGTGACCTGAGACTACCTTCCAGGGCTGTCAATAGTCACACAACTTTTAAAAATCCATGTCTAAAAGAAATTAAAAGCAGTGAGAGCTATTACACGCTTTTAAAGTCATTCCAGTTCAGTTATGAAAACGTATCCACAGTCTATTTGCCTAAAACTGGAGTGCTGTGATCCTTGTTTACCAAGTAAAACAAACACCTCATATGGCAGGGGGAAATGACCCACGAATGCAAGTCTTTACAAGCCTCCTCATTACAGTGAGATCAGTGTGCCATGTGTGCCTATCATTTTCTCAGGCCTTTTTCTTCTCCTCTTCCTGCTTTTTGTCAACACTCCTGACTTCCCGTCTGCTTTCTATTTGCAGTTGTTAAAGGGAGGGACAAAAATCACCCACTATTAGTTTGGAGTGGGACAGAAACAGGGATTAAAATGTAAATAAAAATTAACCTGATGAATAGTTCTTTCCAGTACACCAGATTGCATGAAAAGAGCATAAAGGATATACAATTATGTAGGTACAGCAATTGTATGACATCTGACATAGGCCCTAAGCACTGTAAAATCCCTTGGTTCTCTACAAAGAAGGTAAAACAGTTGATTCAGGGCACAGTTTCAGAATATTTTCCTCTCATCAGAGAGAACATGCTTTTTTTCAGATGTGCCAACTCTGTGTCATTACCTTTAGGACCTTTATGCCAGTCCAAGTGAGGCTCTTGGTTTGGAGTGTTTCTTTCTTAGATGTCTTTAGCAACAACATAGCTCAAAAATTCCCAGCACTGAAAAACTGCAAAAAAGCTTCCACTCTGCACTGATGGTCTGCTAATACATCAGTCACCATGTGGGTACTGCTCAGGTGTTGAATCATCATGAGAGCCTGGACCACTTATTTATCTCTACCAGAGATTCGTGCACTGTTTGGGCTTCCCCAAACGTGGTCATCCTCCATGTGAGGAGCTCCTTACCATTAATTTCTGACACTTACTGAACCTTCCTGAGCCTGTAGGATCTTACCAGCTCCTTTGACTGTATAGACACTTGCTGACCACCACAACACATATCCCTGCAAAGATGCAGCTCCTTTCCACCACCACCCCAATGCCGGCAGAGCTTTAGCCTCATTTCCAGCCTCTCTGCTAAAATTTAGTGCCCTGTCCAGCAGCATTGCACACCCAGTGCCTACCCCTGCTGAAGCAGCCACTATTTTCCAGCAGCTGCATCCTCCATAGGCTCAAAACAGGTTCATTCCCCAACGCCTGCATCAACAGTGCTAATCCTTCTTCAAAAGCCTCTTGCTCCAAGACATCGAATGCCATCTCAGCATCTGGATACACCTTCAATATGGCAGCCAAGAGGCACCTCAGCTCTCCCCACTGCACCTCCTCTCATCCCTCAAATCCTCACCCACCTGCAGCCTCCAAACATCCCTAGGAGCTCCCTCTTATCCATCTCAAATCTCCCATGGTCACAGGAGTGGGCTCCCCATTTCAAGCACTCTGCAGCATACTGTGATGAATAAAGCTCCCCTGAGGGATCTGAGAGAACAGATATGAATAAACATCTGAGATTTTCTGTCCAGTCCCAGTTCTACTGTTTTGGCTTTAGGAGAAAAGCAACAGTTGGTACTAAAATGGTAATTTGGCATATGTGCTTCATTGCTTATCAGCTCGTTTGCTCAACAACAAAGACAGGAAAATGCTGCAGGGGTCATTTCACCAGGAGAAGGTTCAGAAAACCTGGAAGTCTGTGATGAAAATCGTTCAAATGGCATAGTCAGTGGTCAGAACGAGTGTCTGTGGCGGTAAACGGGAACATATTAAACTGGCATGGGAAGTTTAATCTGTGATTGATCTCCCAACAATTACCGTGCATTCTAAATCTCTCCATATCATTTAACGAGGTGATTTCAATGTTCTAATAAAATGTGGCAGGGGAATGTTTCCAGATGTCCAGTGTGTAAGGAAGTAAAAGCTTCTCTGAAACCATAATCTGTGTATTAAACTAACTGACATCATCTTCTGATTGAAAGACTCTTCCGTCTCAATTTCAGAGAAAAGAGTCACCGAAAAGTCATGAGATTTTAAAAAATCCTTTCAAATTGTGGCAGTTTTATACAAAACAGAAATCCTCCCTCTCTCTTGATTTCTTGGCATAAAACACCACCATTTCACAAGTGCTGAAATACTTGCTTTTAAAAGACTTCTCTAAAATGTGTTGCCTGTTCCTTCATTAGAAATGGAAAACATTGCTACTTCTGCCCCATGATTGAGTTCTTTATCTATGATCACTGCAAAAATGAGGCCAAAGGTGTAAGCCCAGCTCTCAAACTACACTTTGAGAATGGCTGAAAAGGTTGCGCCAAAAAGTTCAGGACATGGGAATTGCACCGGATCAGTCCACTTGTCAAACACGCCTTGCAGCCAACACTGAGAGGTCACCAGGGTTCCCAGCCTGCTGTGCAGCACTTGATTATTTTTTTTTAATTATTTTTCATTTACAAGGGTGCTTCCTTCAATCACTGGTCTGATTTCCGTACTTCAAAGAGCTCATATCAAAGTGTGCACATGACACATCACCAGACCCATGCCTGCTGTTGCTCATGTAATAATATATACAGCAACCGTTGCACCACTCTAAAGGATAACCGTGAGCAGCCCTGGCCTCTCCCAGACTCCCCGGGTAACCATGTGGGACAACACACAGCTGCAGCATTTGCCCCAGGTTTGCCAGATCTTCCCCCCAGACCACTCTTCAGCCAAGCACTTTTAAGTCTTTTGATGCCAAATATCTTGGAGGAGTTTTGGTGTGTGTACATAGCTGCCTTGTACAAAGCAACTTGACACCTTAAAAGTCGAGGGCAAAACCACCCCCCTTCATTACTTCTCCTTCACTACCTGTGATTTTGGGCAGTGACATATAACTACTACAGTGCACAGGACCCTTGCGTCTATTTTCCATCCACTTGAGACTAGATGGTTTATCTTTGTCTGTATTCACCCATCAAAAACAAATAAAAACTCGACTAATCCTGACAGCTGAGGTCACACCATGTCTTTATTTCAGCGAGTGCAAACACAGCCTTCTTAGCAGAGAGAAAAGGGGAAAAGAGTGGTATACTTAACCCCCTCCACTCTGTAAATAGTCTTGTTAGCTCTCAGCCATCACAAAAGCATATCCCACATTGCATATGGCAAATATTAACCAGATATCAACTGCAGCTCCATTCACATGACAGCCAGTAATGCATTTGGTCCTCCAGGTTAGTTGTGTTTGGATGTGAAGGTCTATACTGACCTTTGAAAGGTTATGGAGAAGGAAGGGAATACTTTCAATGGTCAATATTTTACAATGTGCCATTAGGTGAGTGCTCCGTGCTGCAGCTCAGAGCAGCAGTTCAAGGGAGGCATTTGGTTCCATGGCTTTGAATGTTATGTCAGCTAAGCAAGCTAAAATGTGCAATTGAGTTTATTTTAGAGATGGTAAAAATAATGCTGGAAGCAAATTTTGTGCATGAAGTGTCTGTCATCCAGCAAGGCTGAAATTATAGGATACACTTACACAGATCATTCACTTTAATATGTTGCCATAGGGTATGGAGGCCAGGCTGTAGATTAAATTTCCCTTTCTCTTCCCTTCATATGATATAGTGATATGACCCAAATGATAATATGCAAAGAAAAATTGCCTGGGTTTGCTTACCCACAGGGTTCATTTTGCTAACTTTCTGATTATTAATTCCAGTAATTAGCGAATGCTTAATAAACAGGGATGTTGTGAAATCTGATCTTCTGAAACTGAGGTCTGCATGTTCTCTTTCAATGGACAGCAGTCCTCTCTGGCCTTCACGATTAGCAACCACTTAGGCTAGGTACAGTCTCTGTGTTTTGCTGCCAGGAAGCACAGAAGGGGATATTCCTTGTCACTGCACATGCTTGATGGGAGCTATGCATTCCCTAAAAAAAATGAGATATGTCATTTCTTCCTAGAGCTTCTGTGGCACATAGCAGTCCTGCTGCCACTAGCAATTGCTGCTGGGCAATACGAGAGCTCTATCTGTTTTCTGTTAATTACATTGGGCTAAGGTATTCATAGTGAGTAATTGTCTCTATCCAGGAGGGAGGGGGAAGGATGATTACAGGCTAAGAAAGGTTATATCAAGGCATTTTGTTTCTCACCCAAGAAAAGTTGGAGAATGACACTCTGCCTACAATGCTACCTTCATTTCTAGAGTCAGCCTTGGTGTCCCTGCATATTTCTCACTCAGACATCCACACTGGCATCCACACCTAACAATGGGGACACTGCCTTATTCCTGTGAGCAGTTAAACCTTCTCTGACCTTCCTCAATAAAATTTAGTGGAAAAAAGAATCTATAAGCACCATATTTTTATAACTCCAAGTTGTATGCAACCCCACTTCTGTCAGTGTACTATATGCCTTCCAACAGCTCTAATTCTTGCTCTCCCTTTTGAATCTATCCTATCAAATCTGTGAGGGCTGTGAGATGCACACCATTTACAGATTTATTCAAAATATCAGGACTTTTAAAGAGGCTGACATTATCTCAGACTGGACCATACCTTTGAAAAAAATGTCAGTCCAGCTTGCTGAAGTATTTACTGTCTTCTTCCAACTGCTGTGCAAAGATCCTGTGGGTAGTACGGTGGGCCCACGTTTCTCCATTCCTAGATAGGATATCTATTCACGAGCTTGTCTAGGCACCAGCTTATTCCATTACTGCTGCCGAGTTTCCCTCTGCTAGAGTTCTCTGCTATAACAACAGGCAAGCAGATAAGTTAGGGCAGCAACATATCTTAGGAAGCCAAAGGAAATTTAAGAGAAAAGAGGACAAAAGTGTATGAATTAAACAGGAATTCAAAATGACTTTGAAAAAATAAATAGTAAAGACAGCTCAGCCTAAAGAAATTGTTTATGTTAATTTGTAGGTAATTCGAAGTGACAATACTGAATCAGTTAACTATAATGTACATGTGGAAGACATTCAGGGACCAAAACAAGAAATACCGCTGTCAGAAGTGAGGCAAAACAAAAGACTGGACTCAATCAATCTGGAATTATTCAGGAGGTTACAGAGCAGTGTATAGCTGATAGGTTGGACAGTTTTCTCAACATTTCAGTCACAAGGGAGTACACATTTCAAGCTGGCCACTTCAGGAGACAATGGCTACATGGAATAGCCTAGCAGAAACCCTGATGTAAGAGGAAAAGTTTTATTAATGTGAAAATGTCCAGTGTCCTCTCCTTATCATAACAAGTACAACTAAAAGTTCTTCCGCTAATGGATAAAATACTTCCTTCATTTACAAAACAACCTACCGTAAGGGAAACTGCACGCTGAATAGACGTCCATCCTCCAACATTTGCTTTATTAAAAGTTCAACATGAAAAGCTCTAAAGAATTTCAACAAAACAGTTTGGAAATCTTTAGGGATATCTTATGCCGTGCCTCAAACAAGACCCCAGGGCAAAAAAATTAGAAAACATTAAGATTGATGAGATAAGAGTGATCCTGCAATTATACAACACCTCAGGAGAGGTGCACCTTTCACGGAGCACAGTTGCAAGATCTATCATCAGCATCAAAGAGAACTGCATATAATAGCAAGCCCAGAGAACTCCAAACAAAGCTGAGAGCTATACAGGAAAGGTGGTAGTGTGATAAAGCAGAGGAAATCCAGCTGTACACTGATAAGCATGAAAGGGTTTTGCGAGTCAACGTGAAGAGGCCCCAGTCTGGTGAGTCTGGTCGAATAGCGAACAGATTGCTTGCACCCTTTAGTCCTGCGTAGGACAGTCTGACAAAAAGGCTGGAAGACTCTTGTTTGCTGCAGCATGTGTTTGCATTATTCACACACAGTCAAGTCACTAAACAGTCACCTCATAGTCTCTAACCTATCACAGAGAGTTGTAAGAGCTTTGATATTTGCTTCAGCAAAATAAAAGTGGTGTCCCGGGCTGCCCCTGCTCAACTGCAAGAGCTTCTAGCATTGCTGTTGGGTAACCACAACACGCAATACAGAAAGCCAAGTAAACCCAATGTTTAGGGGAGCTACCATATTCAGAGAAATGGCATTTCTCTCTTCAGCTACTACAAAGTGTGATGATTTGACAATTTTACTAGTATTAAGAGAGATACATAGATTATTATTCACTCTTTTTCTTTTGAGCTATTTTAACTCTGAAACATGTTCAAATTGTGATGAGTCTTAGGAATTCAAGCTAGAAGCAAAGTACATTAACATTCAATAGCTGGAAGATAAATGTAAAATCTGAAGTGGAAATAAATGGAGGCAATTATGTACTGGAATAAGACGTTAGGGGAAGTGGTAAACTTGTCATACCTTTGAGTCTTTAAATCATTATTTAATATCTTCCTCAGAGAGGTGTTGTAATTTAACAAAAATTTGCTGGATTCAGTAATGGAATTATGTGACAATGTTCCTTGGTCTGTAAAATCTGAAAAGAAAATAATTCATTGGTTAGTGAAATTGTTTCCAAACTGAAATTTAAATGTTTCCAGTGAGTGAAACCTGCTTCCCACCCACCCACATCCTATGGAACTACTTAAAACTGCATTGAAGTAAAGCCTGAATTGCATATAGGCCTTCTGCGGTAGGGAGAAATGCATCCTAGTCAATCAGGGAACTTAGAGGTCAGGACTTCCAGCTACTAATCACAAACATACATGTATCCAGCATATCTTTAATGTGTGCACATGGAAGTCTGGTTTATTCTGTCAGTCACTAGAAGCCCAAAAGGGATATTCCTTTGACTCTGAGTCATCAGAGCAAGCAAACTCTCAACTTTATAAAATGATATCTCTTCAGTACAAGGGAATGCTTTCCATATGCTGCGGGATTAAAAATACAGCATCATGTAACAGGGAGTCATTTGGATAGATGCATTCTGAGGAAAGCCTTCTTTCTATAAAGAGCTATGTAACAAAAGGAAATTAGAGAGTTTTGTATACAGAGTTAACCACTGATATCCTGAAATAAAAGCTTAGCTTCTTTCGGCAACTTCAGATTATTCTGATCAGCAATAGAAAAAAGTGCTGATTTTTTAAGGAATACTCATACTTCTACAACAGGGGCCAGCAAGAATCATCACGATCATTTCAGTTAAACATCTATTCATCAACAAAAAAACCTCACATAGTATCATGGAACAATTCCTTTTCAGGAGCAAAAAAAATTTTGGTTGAATGACAATCCATATCTCTTTTTCTTTGTTTAGAAAGGTAAAGTTGGTAAAACAACTACCTACTATTTACACTTTGGATTCCTCTACACCATCCTTTAGCTCCTGAATTCTGTGCTGTTGTCTCATAAGTTAAAAAGTCTACTGTTACTGAGTGCATTCTCCATATGCAAACACTTACAGACTATAACTACACCATTTCTTAAATTTTCAGCTTCTTATAAATAAACAATAAAATCTGAATTACTTAAATCTTTCATTTTAGAACGTAAATTGAAGGCTCAGAAAAACTGCTCAAAAGATTTGCCAATATGTTTTTTGAAAAAAAGGAAGATGAAGCTGGAAAGTGCTACTTTGGCAGAGGTATTGTGAATACTAGTAACATCCTACCCCAATGGATACCTCAGGATCATAACAGTTCCTCTTAGCTACTACGCCATACCTAGAACTCTTTTCAGAATCAGTCTTCTCTAGTATATATCTTTCATCACATTATTTCTCTACTGGTAGACATAAAACTTTTAACTTTATTACATAAAAGCACTTCCAAGGCATCAGTCTCTGTGATATACCTGATCTGCAGTAAGAATATTAAATAGCATTAGTCAGAATGCAGGTTCCTGCAAGACCTTCTTGATCATTAAAACCTCCTTAGTCATTAAGAATTTCTTATTTTTCATGAACTTATTGTTTAAAATTCAGTGTTTGTCCCGTGTCCTGCTTGCCTTACTTCGTTAGCTTTGCTTTGGAAGAATTCTGCCCTTCCAGACATCTCAGGGCACCAGGAATAGGCAAATATCACCACACATTTTACAGCTCAATAAACCAAGAAACTCAGCTGCTTGCTAGAGGTTTCCCATGTAAGAATATGAAAATGAGAGTTAAGGGTGAAAGAGCTACCACTCATAAGAATGTGAATACAATGAAGAGGAACTAACTCCCTCCTGTTTCCAAATTCCTGTCCTCCAGGTCAGTGAAAAACATACTGAACACAAGAGCTGAGGGTAAACCAAACTCAGTTTGCATTCAGATTCAAATGTCACTCAAAACCAAGGTATTATGTCATGTTAACCTCATAGAAGTGTTAGACTGACATAATTTATCCACATAGACTAAAATGACCCTGTGTTCAAGGAGGACAGGGCTCCTCTGGTCCTGTCTGTTCAATAAGATGTCATGTTTTGAAAAAATATGCCTCTCTAAGTTTTTCTTAAATAAAGAGAAAAATTAAAACTAGTATATTTAAAGTGAAAAACTGACAAGAACTGAGGAGGGAGTACACGTTTGTGTAGAGAGAAGCTCATCTCTCTTGTCTGAGTTTTGTTAACAGCTAGTCATGGTGCTTGCAAATTTGCTAACAGGTTGAAAACCAAATATTCTAAGTCTCTTAAAACTCTTCAAAAGTGTTATAAGATGCAAGGATGCAAGAGGTAAAGAAGTCTTTGGTTAAAAGGTGGGAAGAGCTAGAGGCAGCATCAGTGAGATGTTTATTACCTGCTCAGCCTCTCCCTCGTGGCTGGTGCACCACACGGTGGAGGCTTTGGTTACAAGGTGAAAGGAGTAAATGTCTTATTTAGTTCACCTCCTGTAGGCTTCATAGAAACAGTGGGAAAACCCAACAAGCAGAGCTCCAAGTGAAGCGGGCAGCGTTGCAGCCAGCCCTGAGGTGGCTGCCTTTCTCCAAGTGGCCCATGACATGTGTGATGAATGTAAGTGGAGAAAAGAAAAGCTAAAGCTGTTTATTCAAAAGGACAATGAATTAGAAACTTCCTGACTTCTGAAGAGTTCTAATCCACTCCTGTGTTGTAGGAGCAGTCATTAGGCAGCCCTGGAAAAATGTGTCCTGTCACTCCCACTATCATACGGCACATGGAGGCCCTGCATCTCCCCTGCAAGAGGGAGCATACGCAGCTTGTGAGCGGGACGGGAGGTACAAGTGAAAAGAGGCCATGGCATATGAGGGCAGTTGTTTTCACACTTCATGCATTCTGAGAATACATTTCATAACTTAAAAGCAGTTTGTGCACAAGTTTTCTTCATCAGCACACACTACTAGCATGCCAGTGCATCTAGAAATGTCATCCCGGAGTCAGTGTTTCTATCAGAAGCAGCTGCTCAGTAGCACAGACCTGCTTGTACAGTTATAAACCTCACAGAACTCCAAGACTGGTTTTAGACTGAAGATAATGTCCAACTAATGCACTGGTTCCACACAGCCTTGAACTTTGGCTAAGTTTCACTTCATCTCTGAACACTAGTTTTATAACTGGAACTTTTTACTACTTTGGCTGCTAAATCCATACTCTTGTTGGAAACTCTCAGGACTTTCATAGTTCTTTGGTGGCCCTGTAGCTGGCATCATTATAATGGTTACTGAAAATACAATAAAGGTAAGAAAAAATGCTGCTGACTAAAGACCACACAACTAATATCAGGCCAGACATGCAGGTGGACTGTGCAACAGAAGAGAGCAGAAATGTCATTTTAGTATTTAGGCCTGTGACTTGAGAGGAGCCATGATGACCATGTTACGCACCGGCCTTTGGGCTTCCAGTGCAGAGACCAAAGAGAGGTAAAGTATTGGCAAGCAGCATCGAGCACTTCTGTCTGCAGGTCTCCGAGCTTCCCACCTTGAGTGCGTTGCCAATCCTCTCAATGCAGCTCAAAAAGCAGATGCTGGAGTCCCGCTGTAAAACTAGGGTAATTACATTGTTCTGATTAAAAATGTAAAATAATTCTCCCTCAAAAAAAAAAAAGAAAAAAGAAAAAAGGAAAAAGGAAACAGGCCAATGCTCTAAGTGATCAGGTTGACTAGGCAGCTGCTTACAGAGTTGTAATATTACAACCAAAGGAACAGAAAACTGGTGGAGATGGGAGCAAGTTGCCAAAACTTCATTTACCAGAACTGTCAGCAAAGCAACACAGTCCTAAATTCAAACCCTAAATCTTCTAGAGCATTATCTGACCGACACTTAGGAAAGCTGGTTCATGCTTAAGTGCCTGAATGAAAGGGACCTTAGCCTCTTTCTCTTTTAATTGTGACTTGGAGTAATGAAAACATTTCAGACAGAAGCATGATTGTTATGTTGATGATGTCCCTTCAACTATTTACAGAAGTAGTGCCAAGATACCACAAGAAAGGCTAAGCATAAAGTATTTCCAGCACATCAAAAAGCAGGAAGTATGGGAAATCTTCCCACTAGAAAAGCCTGATCTCATGAGATTTGCAGCTCAGTTGCTTAACTCTTGCTGTCCCAGCAGCTCAGAGACTGAACAACATAAATTTAGCTCAATTCTGTGACCTCAGTGATGAATAGCAAGCTAACAGAGAAGTGATGGAAATCACAGGCATGTTACTGACTGAGAGTTTAAGCCTCTTCACTAATGGAGCTTGAGGAAAGCCAAATGTATAGCTGTTTAACTCAACCCCACAATTGGGGCTTGTGGTAATGAAGCCTTTAGAGCTGAACAACGTGCATTTTGCTGTGCTCTGCTGGACTGTGTGCCCCGGGAAGGGGGCAGTACAGGCCTGGATGACGTGCAAACAAAGTTATATATATACATAAATATATCTCAAGTGCCTGTGTTTCTTCCAGCAAACAGCAGCCTCTAGGAATCACTTTCTCATGTCTGCTCCAGGAGCTTCTGGGAAAACCATCAGTGCTGTAGTGCCAACTGCTCTGGGCAGAGCAGCCAACACAGCTGCCTGGGACAAGCCCTGCAGCAGGGTGCAAGAAAAGAGATGGAGGGCAGCCACTTCCCCTTGTAGGATTTGCATCAAGGAGCCTTAAATCTTCCCTTTAAACAGGATGTAATGATCTATAGTTAGTCTATGGAAACCATAAACTGACTGCTGTGAGGAACGATGCTTCTTAGTAGTTTAGCTGACAGGCTGATATCTCAGCTCCAAGCTGTTGTGGTTTAACCTGGCAGGCAGCTAAACACCACACAAGGTGTTCACTCATCCCTCCCACCAGCGGTGGGACAGGGGAAAGAATTGGGGAAAATAAAGGTAGAACTTGTGGACTGAGATAAAAACAGTTTAATAGGACAGAAAGGGATAATAATAATAATAACAATAGCAATAATACTAATAAGATAATTATAATAATGACAAGAAGAACAATAATAATATACAAATCAAATGATGCACAATGCAATTGCTCACCACCTGCTAAACAATACCCAGCCACTTCCTGTGTAGCACCACTGTTATCTCCCCCTGCCAACCACCTCCAGTTTAGTGGGGGATTTTTCAACATGACATCCATATGGTAGGAAATATCCCTTTGGCCAGTTTGAGTCAGCCGTCCTGGCTGTGTCCCCTCCCAGCTTCTTGTGCACCCCCAGCCTCCCACTAGTAGAGGGCAGTATGAGAAGCTGAAAAGTCATTGATGGTGTTAACACTGCTCCACAACAACTGAAACATCAGTGTGTTATCAACTTTATTCTCAGCCTAAATTAAAAGATGGCACTATATTTGCTACTAGGAAGACAATTAACTCTATTCCAGCCAAAACCAGAACACAAGCTCCCGACAGTTCTGGAGTGTCTGGGTTCCCATAGGATCTTCCCTCAGGTTATTGCTTCAGATGTCAAAATGATCCCTGGATAAGCTAAGTCCTGACACCAAAGTTCTGTCTGCTTGGACACAGTAAGAAAGTAGCCTTATTACCTGTATTTGACAGCTTAATAAAGCTGCATCTATTGAAATTAAGGCCTGAGCTAGATAATCCATGAATGGCTGCATGAAACAGCGAGCAAGATGTTTACAGCAAGGGGCTAGTACAAGGTGCGAGCTTCAGCTGCTGACCATCTGAGGCGGATTAAGAGTGTGTGTTGAGGGGGAAGCCATCTCCAGGTAACATCATTTTACAAGACCCGTTTAAGAGCAATGAGAGCACAAGTGATGCATCCTGCAAGATGAAGGGATGGACAGCAATGGAGCAGGCTATAAGAATGAAGGGAACAGTTATGTCCTATCCTGCACCACAGCAAAGGCATATTGCTATGCCTTTAGACACTCTGTCTCACCCCCCTCTTTCACTTCAAGAGGCAAGCTGGTGCAATGATTGAAATGCATTTGCGCACTCCAGAGCAAAGGCAGGCCTCGTCCTTATTCAGCTTGCCTCAGCCTCGCTGCAGACCCAGCCACTGAAAGACAGCATATTGAATGGCTGTAATGTGACCAAGTCTCTCAGCCCCAAGGCTGGATGGGTTTAAAATAAACTGAAGCAAACTGCTTCTAAATTGAACTAAGTCTCCACGCCACATTAAAACTTCTTTGAAGTTAAATGTGTCAGAAAAGACCCATGTTTTCAGCAAATGAATAAACCTGTAAGAATACTGTAAATTTTTGTCATGTGTTACCCAATATTTTGTTTGGGTTTATTATACTAATATTGATAGGCATTTACAAAGGCTTGGGTACTAATATTTTCATGTATTTGATAATGGATTGGATTTTTGCCTTACTGAGAATTATTTTAATTATTATGGAGACTGGCTTAATTAAAGCACAGGCATGGCAAAGCAGACTACGCCAAGAAAAAGCTCTTTCACTGCCTGGTAGACAATGTCACTTCTACCACAGATGCTCTAGCCAAAGAGGACCCGACTAAACTGTTATCCTGGAGCCAAACCACATGCAGAGAAGTAAGGCCATAGTCATTAGAAAATACCTCTAGAGGAGTACATTGAAAATGACATGATCTTAACTTTCAAAGATATATAGCTGGGCACGACCATCACACTTTCAGCAGAAATTTTCAAGCCATTCAAGAAATGTTTTTGCTGAGATGCTAAGGGCACATCACAAACCATTATTACATCTTGTTGAATACTAATGCATGTTTCCAAGAACAAAAAGTGATTGGAAGTCTGGCAAGAAAGCATTGGTGGTGACACCACACAACACACAGCATAAAAATGCCTTTGAAGTGAGGGACAGAAGGCTAAATCAGTCTTGGAGTAGTCACAGAAGGAATAACAGGTACCAAACCGATGTGGGGAAAGTAGAAATCTTAAGAAATCATCAAATCACAGGAGTGGTAGTTTTTATTTGATTCCTTCAAGAATCGTCAGGGTACTTTGGGGTTTCTGAAGTAGCATAAAGGAAGAGGCAGATCAGAAAGCTTGCTGACATCTGTAACCAAATGAAGACTGTGTCATATTCAGACAAAGGCATTTTTAATCCTTTTAAAGGTGAACTCAGTGGCACCAGAGCCACCTGAGTATCGACAAAACTGTGTGACAACAAATCCCCTAATCTGTACGTGTTTGCATGCGATCTCTGCGTGTGTGTGTGTGCACACATGTGTGTCATGGTGGCAAGGAGCTTTACCAACATTTTCCAGGCATATGCAACAAAAAAAGGAAATGGTGAAACTGTCTCCTGGGAAATAAACCGCTATGCAGACAGTAAGGGTTACCAAACAATTCATTAGTACTTTTGCCCATCCATACCACAAGATTATTTTAATCATAGAGACAATATCTAAAGACAATATTTAAAGTCTGAAGAATCTTTCTTGCTGTTTCATAGAATCACAGAATGTTAGGAGATGGAAGTGATCTCAAAAGATCATCTAGTCCAATCCTCCTGCCAGAGCAGGATCACCTAGATTAGGTCACACAGGACAGCATCTAGGAGGGTTTTGAATGTCTCCAGAGAAGGAGACTCTGCAACCTCTCTGGGCAGCCTGTGCCAGTGCTCTGTCACACTCACAGTGAAAAAGTTTTTCCTTATGTTTACATGGAACCTTCTATGCTCCAGCTTGCACCCATTGTCCCTTCTCCTATCACGGGCCATCACTGAGAAGAGTCTGAATCCATCCTCCTGATGCTCACCCTTTACATATTTATAGACATTGATGAGATCATCCCTCAGCCTCCTCTTCTCCAAGGTACACAAGCCCAGCTACCCCAGCCTTTCCTTATAAGGAAGATGTTCCACTCAACCATCTTAGTGGCCCTGTGCTGGACTCTTTCAAGTAGTTCTGTGTCCTTCTTGAACTGAGTTCTACACAGGGCTTTGCAGTAAAATACTGGTGGATAAAGTCTAAATATAAACAGCAGTTTTCTTCCCTGTATTTATTTTCACCTTATTTTAATTAAAATATTGCTGTCCTATTGTAACTCTTTCCTGCTTAAGCAGCAGTTTTTGTTATTTAAACATTAACTGGATAGAACCTTCTGACACCCAGTTAAGCTGTCAGAATAGTTAAGCTACTTATTTTCTACATCTAGCAATACTATGCAATGCACAGAAATGTTCCCTCTAGTAATTTGTGAGAGGAAAAAGGTGATTCAAAATGTATGGCTGGCATATCAGCAGCTTTTATGAAGGCATCAGAGAGAGCAAAATGCAATTTGCCCTTTGAATATGTCATCTCACAGCCAGAGAAACACAAGGGCAAATTTAGAGCACGCAAAGGGATTTGAAAGACATTCTGGAAGAAATGATACTTCTGGGTACCAGGTTCACAGACCAGATAATGGGGCCAGCTCCTTGTGTACAGGGGCAGACAGCTGCAGAGGAGGGAGCAAAGCAATTGTTCCCTGCTTTTTAAACAGGCCAGGGCTACCCAGACTTGGCCAGCATGTCAGATTCAACTGCTCTTTCCCTTGAGCTCTGAAATAATGATGATCTGTTTTCCCTTTTATTTTTTATGTCCTTTCAACCATACTGCCATTTTTACCCTTCACTTGCTGGCACATGGGTCAATCACTGCAGGACCTGATTTATAACCTTGTATTCCAGACGTTCCTTCTAGCAACGGGGAATGTAGGGACAAGTGTGTTTAAGCACCCATTGTGCCACATTGTGCTTTGGCTCCAGGAGTTGTATGGAAATACAAGGCTGAGGAAAAGGCTGGTGACTATCCTTTATACCAACTCATTTCTGAGCCGAGTATCAGTCTGACTGTTTCCATAGACTGAACCCATGGCTTTCAGCACTTGTCTGTGAATCCCTCTTTAAAAGGGCTGTTTTGTTTTCCCAAGACATATAGCACAATCCTGCAACTCATAATGGGTGTTTTTTCTAGTTTAAAAGCAAAAAGGATTGCTTTATTGGAGAAAACTAAACAAATCTGACATCCCATGCCACATATTGACCCTATCTGAGAATATTTTACTTTAAAGCCAATGCACAAACTTCAACTGCCATAGCACACAGGGCACATGCATAATCTCAGAGCAGACCACAATACTTGTTTTGATTATCAGGAACCAATTTCAGATGTATCCACATAAACCTCGTTGTCCACAGAGTCCATTCAAGATAAGACATGGAAGACAGAGCCCCTTCCATTACTTCCTAAAACTCCTGGATAGGGGAGCCCAGACAGAGGTGGTGTGGCCTGAAGGCTCTTTAGATAGTGGGGACCCCACTGATGGCAGATACACGTCCCTTCCTGGCCATAGGTGGTCGTGCCAGGCTGGGCACCACCATGCCTTGAAGAGGAGGGAAACAAGACTCAAGTATTTTACCAAGGGCTGTAACATCTGAAGGCTGGGGTGGGAATGGAGCCCCTAGTCCCAGAGGTCAGATCCACCTTTGACAATAATATCAACATAAATTCCACTCCCACACAGTCCTCTGAAAGCTACATAGTGAGATGTCCAGAAAAACTGTCATGTGCACACCAACCTAAAGCCCATTTAAATACACTGGAGTTTTTTATGTTCTCTTCAGCACATTTTGGCCTGGACTAATAAAGCAGTCCTGGGCAATAGAACTGACTGACAGATGTTATACAGATACACCAATCCTGGTGTATTTGTACACAGGAGGCACTCTGCTTTACAAGCACCCTTGTTATTGTCAGTAGTATTATCTAAAGAAACGGAGACAGGGCATATAATCCTGAACAACCTTATGCAATCCTAATGAAACCAAACCGACACTTTTTAAGGTCATCCCTTTCCCCATTATTTCTGGTTCATCAGGTTGTACAGCAAAATTCAAAGTTAGACACAAGTCAACAACCATTTCTTTGCACCTCATTACCTTATTCCCTTTATTCCATATGACGGGTTGGTTTTGTTTGGTTTTTTGACCCCTGATTCAGGGCAGTAAATGTCAGATCTGCAAAGGGTTCCTACTCAGTGGGAGTTTTGCAGGGCTTCTGTGGTTGTGATAATTACCATGACAGAGTTAGGAAACTACCTTTTTACTTACTAGCCAAATGGAGATTTGACTGGGTAAATTCTAAACCTGGAGTTACAGTGTTTACAAGAGGGGTTTGGCTCTCTAACATCAGAGCTGCTGATGAGGGCCCACCAGTTCACTGGACATAGGTGTCCTTACTGACTCCCAGAGCTCATGACAAGGTCAGACCCATGTATGCCACCACAGCATGCCAGGAAATTGCTTCAGTGTCCCCTCAGAGAGGAGTTGTGGCTCGCTGCATGCACCAAGGGCTCCTTTCCCAACCCAGGAAGCACAAGGGCCCAACTGACAGAGTCCTGTCATGTATCATATGTCAAAGTATGAGCAAGGCCACCATCCTGCATGGCAGCTAGCAGTGTGATGAAGGAACATCAGTAAGCCATGTTGCATGCATCTGTTCATCAATCCTCCCTCCCCACAAGGACCCCCCTAAGACTCTCTCAGGAGAGGACCAGGAAGGCACTCCACATGCCTGGGCCAGCAACCATTGCACAGGTGAGAAGCCACTCACAACATTTGCTGAGCACTAAAGAAAAATGGAACTACTGCAGTTTGGAAAGTGTCTCACCAACAGTATATCTTCCTTATTTAGCATCAAAACTAAATGTAATAGAAATTATCTTCTGACTGGAATGCAGACAATCTGTAATGCTGTACTTTCACACAGACCAGGCACCAGCTACTCACCCATGGGAACAACTCTGCAAGGGGTCAAGCCACAAATACCTGTCTTCATTCTCTTGTGCCCTCTTTCAGAAACAGTCAGGGGAAAACGGTCTCACAAGGCTTTCTTCCAGCTCTTCTGACGCAGAGGCAGAGAGAACGTGGAAGATAATGCACTAAGAGGTGGATGGTTCAGTCAGTCTCTTGACCTCATTCATACCCAGAGGAGTAACGCTCTGTGCATTTACACCCACAGACTGCTCATGGTCCCATGAGCTGTTCGTACCCATCCCACAATGATGAAATTGCTGCTGGAAACTTTCTTCAAGATAAAAAAACAAAGTTGGCCACCAGCGTGGCTCTGTCACGCCTGCCCACACCAACTGCTGCCAAAAACGGAGCTGAGCTCAGAGCAAGGGAACAGGCTGCCCAGAGAGGTAGTGGATGCCCCATCCCTGGAAGTGTTCAAAGCCAGGTTGGATGGGGCCCTGGGCAACCTAGTGTAGATCCAGGCCTGAGGTTGGTGGCCCTGCCTGTGGCAGGGGGGTTGGAGCTCTATGACCCTTGGGGTCCCTTCCAACTCATACCATTCTATGATTCTATGATTCTATGATTTGTCTCTCAGATGGGAGAATCCACGCAAGAGCTGCCAGCCAACAGCAGTCCCAGAAAGGGCCCAGGCACTCTGAAGCCTAGAAAGAAAAATCCTCTCCCCACCACGGAGACTGTGGCACCACAGTCAGACCACACAAAGTCTCTGGTGACACACTCAGAAAGGAGGAACTATTTTGCAAAGTCTGGCCACAATTATTTCACTCTTGAGCGAGGTTATTATTAATTTATTATTTTTTTTTAGGAGCCTCTGTTTCATTAGTAGCAGCAGGTACTTGTGTATACAAACACTCATATAGTAGAAAAAACAATAAACAGCTTTCCCTACTGTAATAATAAAAACAATGAAAAAGACTATTGAAATCTTTGGCTATAAGAACAAGAATAAATATTTCACTAGTGAGTGAGTTTCTGTTTCTAATTAGACCTGGACAACATGCCTCCATGGGCAATGAAGTGATTGTCTTCTCAGAGGCAGGAATGAGATGCTTCCCAGGCAGTTGTAAGTTAACGCAGCAACGATAAGCTTGAAACAGAGGTGTGTGTGATCCCAGCACTGCTGCCCTGAAGACAGGAACTTTCTTTACTTTCTCTATAACATGCTTTCCCAGGAATGGCCCTGTGAATTTCACAGTTATTGAGTATGAAACGAAATACGCTTTTTTATTTATTTTCCTGCTCATGGATATTTGATGATTGCCAGGAAGTTATGGGACTCTGGTCAATAAAGATTTTGGTCATCAAAGTGGCAATTAGAGCTGGTCATGAGATTTCTGACTACATGTCATTTCACTGGAAAACACTGATTCATCAGAGCCAGAAAGTTTCATGTTAAAACGTATCTGTTTCAACGAACCAGCATCAAACCACAGGTAGTCTTCCACTGGAAAACTGCCTGGCTTTCTACCAGCTAGCCTGGTGGGCTGCTTGGGACACAGGGATTGTAGGCTGGCTGCCACTAAACTGGGAGCCTAGTAGTGCTGGGAGACCTGGCTGAAGTCAGCAGTCTGAAAGTGTAAGCTCCCAGCTCCAGCTTTGGCTCAACGTGCCACTCCATAAGTGGCAGCAGCGAGGCTGGAAAGAAGCACGTCCTGGGGAGCATCTTTTATTTTGGAAATACCATGCGTCATTGTTTCCTAGGACTATTTTTTCCCCATCAACATCTCTTTTGTGGGTAATTTTGAAATAACTGGGCTTGTTCCAAATCAGAACAAAACCAAATGTCAGAATTTCCCACGAACCAGGAATTTGATAATTTGGCCAGTATTTCTGCTGATAACCCAGCCAATTTTCAATTAAATTGGATGTGCTGATTGATGGCAATGAGCAGTTTGATGTTCTATACAACTTCGAGTGCTTCTCAAAGTACTTTCCAAATAGAAATAAGTTGTCCTTTTGCTTTCAGCTGCCAGTAGGTGAAAGCACAAGCAGTACCTGGACCAGAACTCTTCTACTGAGGGGGAGTCTCCACTGCTTGGTATGACTACCTCAGCATGACCTGAGTCCTTAGAGAAGGAGGGCAGCCCTGCTCTTAAAACACTGTGAGGGACTGAAGGAGATGCCACACACCAGACTCCAAAACTATATTTTACTAAACAATATTATAAAATAACAAGCTCTCAGAGTAAGATGGGCCAATACAGATTCATCTGATGAGAACTGTGGTGATTTTCATGAAGTGTCCCTCACTTACCTCTTTATTACTGACCTTATGAAGTGATGGAGGGCTGGCTTGGGAGGGAGAATAGAAATCACCCATAGTTTAACCCATGACCAGGATGGCACGGGCTAGATCCCTATTGACATGTATACCAACAAAACGTTCCAAAACCCATCCTCACCAGGGCTAAAATTTCAAATGCATTGTATATCCACACAGCACAGGGCAAGTGCTACGATGGGGATCTGAGTATAGTCCAAAGCTCCCAGAGGAAGGTCTGAAACCAGTTCTTCAGAGAAGTTGTGATTTCCTAAGCTGCAACCACAACTACCACCACAAAGGACTCTATCCTGCACTGCCCAGCCTGGCCAAGATCCCAGAGACAGAGATGCTACACTGCCAACAGGCACGCAAATACTGCCAAGCCTACTAATGGAGGTTTCTCTGCAAAAGAGAGGCTCAGTTCTGACTGAATTTGATGATTCCCAAAGACCTTTAGGATGGCCAGCAGAGGGAAGGTGTGTAACTGAAGTGAAACAGCTTGGACTTGATGCCTGAAACTGTGAGCCCTGGGCTTTTTTAGATTCCAAACAACTCAACTTAGGTTATTTTTTGGACATGAGAATTGTGTGGTTATTATTTACTAACACATGTATTTCAGTAGGAGTATTCCTGTATTTAAGCACTTCCCAGGACTAGCCACCTAGAAATGACAACTTTTTAAAAGATAGAAAGACAAAAACAAGAGAGATGTACCAAGACAGAGAATACATCAGCATCTTCCCAAAAAGATAAGATGAATGTAAGGCTCAAAGGAAAAGTAGATTTTAAAAATTTTATCCAAATTTTGCTTGCAATCACTTCACTCCAGCAACTAGTGGAGCCTACACAGGATTTCTGCTTCAGAGGCAAATGAATGCAGCTGAGCTGATACGTAAACTTGCTTTGGTAGACAGCCTGTAAGTACAAGAAAGTATTGGTGTATATCCAAAACTAAGTGTCATCAAACTAGAAGCAAGAAGAAAGCATTACAACCTCCATGTGACTGGTTATACTTCTGATCACATGTTCCCTGCTGCCCCCCCGCCAAGGATCAGAAAGGAGAGACTCTGTGCTTCACAGCTCTCAGGAAAGGTCCAAGAAAAAGAAAGGTGCTCAGTTCCTGAGTCAACCTTCTTCAAATTTATCATCTCATGATCTGGAAGACAAAACTGCACCCAGCTTCCTTGCCTCTCAATGGCTAAACTCTGGTTTGAATCCCAGTCCATGGCCAGGATCCTGTAAGGCACAGGCAGACAACATGGAAAGAGATGGGTATTGGTGCATCTCTGTCATTCTTTTGCTCTATTGTCTCACCACGTGAGGACACTGCCATTCAGAGCTCTGGGAGTTTATAACATGTTCTTTGCCACCTCTCAAACAGCAAGCAAGCAGATTTTCTGCCAGCCGATAAACACACTAACAAAAAAAGAAGTCAGAAGAAAGGCAGCTCCCAGATTAATTGTATGTACAGCAAAACCTTAGCTACCAATTCCCAGTTTTGAACCTGAAATTCCCAAAGACATCTTCAAACCACTGCCAGCATGTCCCAGGCACGCAGCGCAAAAGCACACTGTTGTGAGCTACTTGGTAACAGCCCAGCCCTGAATTCATCTGAAGGTGGCCATCTGCACTGGTGTCGTAGGCAAGGCTTGCCTTTCTGCTTTCTTCTAGTAATAAGGGTAATAAGTAGAACCATGTGTTAAGCTCATGTGTGACACTCCAGGCATGTTTAACACCCTGCACAATCTAACAGTCCATACTTTAGAAGAGTTTAACAGAACAAAAGATATTAATGAAGTTAACTTTCCTGAGGCAAAGAGAAAATAAGCTGAGACCAGCAGATCAGCTGAACTTCCTCCATTTTTTTGCTCCTGTCTTCAAGATGCTAACATGAACCTTGAACAAGATGTCAAACATTCACTTGTATCATTGATGTACTGGACCATTGTCAGTGATGATGGCATTGGTTTCATCAAAGGAACAACCATGGAGCCTGTAACATGTTATTGCTGATTAGGAAAGCTGCAAGGAACAGAGATCAAAAAGAGAATGGAAAACCACAGGGAAAGAAAAAGGAGGAAAAAGCATCAAAAATATCAACTCTCCTCTCAAAGGAAAGAATTTCCCACTCATAATTCTGATACACTGAACAAACAAAAAAGAGGTACAATACAGTTTAATAAGTACACAGCCTCCACAATCCAGCCCTACTATTTGTATAAACTTCTCATTCACATCTTGAGCTTCTGTTACAAAACCAGATGTAAATGAGTCCTAAATACACATCAGAATCTACAAAGCCACATTTCGTCCTCTCCACAGAATAAGTTGATTTCTAGTTTCTATACAGAGTTTCTTCCAGCAAGAAAGTTTCTATGTTGTGCATGTGACTTTCTGTTGCTATGCCAGAGTAATCCCCAAAGCAGATCATCTGTAATTTCAGATTCCTTCCGAGAAATCTATTCTATATTCCTTATTTTTAATAGCTGTAGTTGCTGCTGATGATGGCAGGGATCCTTTCTTCCTCAAAAATGTGTGTCATGCTCTTTCATGATGCAGAGCTTCATCTTTTCAAAGGCTTGATGATTTCACATTAAAAAGATTGCATCAGATCAATGTGAGTGCCAGCAGTGGTACGTAATGTTTCTAACAACCACAGCTGTGGATGGTTATTTCACAGGTCATTTGGCAAAAGCCACATCATTTTATGGGCTTTCAAAAACATTTTTCAAGGGAAAGAAAAAACGGAGACCTTTTCTGAAAGTGTCTTTCCAATAATCTTTGACCTCACAGTTTCTACCTTTGAGCTGCCATAGACATAATGACTTTCCATGGGTGAAGTTATTACTTCTAAAAAGGGGCAGCATTCCAGTGCTACCATGTGCAACCAGTCGATTACAACCTATGGGATCCATAAATCAAAATGTCCCAGGTTAGTGTTTGATAAATGGTTGCCCTCATGTCAAGTGCATTTTCTTGGTAGCAAGAAAATAATTCCTTATTAAGGAATTGTGTGATTTTTATATGATGTACCCAAACAGAGAAAGGAAAACCTTTCTTTCCTTAGACAAACCTCCAAGGGAAGGAAGCAACAAGTGGAAAAACAGCCTTCAAAGGAGAAAGTTTAACATCGACTACTAAAACCTAAGTCACTTTTACCCAATTTGCTGTGAGCAGGGAGCATTTCAGGACAGTTTCATTGTGCCTGCGAGAGTATTCAGTTACAGTTTTATCTCTGAGCTGTGATGGTGTTGATTTGGCAAGCAGTGAGGCATCTTTACTCCTGCTGGGTGACTTCTAATGGGAATAGGAATCCACAATATTTGTCAGATATTTTAATTGACTAGTACTTCTTAATTTAAGCTTTTATGTTTAAACCCTTATTATTATAAGGATTTAAACAAATTTCAAAGTAGGATTTTACAGAATCAAGGCATGGGAGACAGAAAACTAACTGCAAGCATTTTGTAAATGTATAGCTGTCAGAGTCTCCCATTATCTTTTAATTTTACTATTTTAATGAAGAATAATAAAACCAGCTAACCTTAATGATTCTCTTCAACCCCTTTAGTGTAGTCCATCCAATTGCACAAATGACCACACTTTACAAATATGACTCTTCTTTATCCTTTTTTACAGTCAGAACTTCCACTGTTGAGATCTCTGCCCCAAACAGTAGCCCTAACCTATATCAAGAAGCTTCTTATAGTTTACAGAGATTGTGTTTTCGTTCTGTTTTTCTTTTTTCCTGTGTAAAGGTTGGGTTTTAATTTCTGATCTCAAAACAGATTATGCCATTTATGTGAATTTCTATCCTGAGATGGTTACAGAGGGCTGATACTTTGGAATTCTTTAGGAGGGGACTTCACAGTCTCAACAATGCTACGTCCAGAGTGGTTCTTAGTTCAGTGTAGTCACACCACGGGGAAAGGTGTTTCTGGGTCATTTAATGTAACTTTTGTCTTAAGCAATCTGAGAAGTACCAGAACTGAAGCCTGTGCCCATGGATAAGAACTAGGTTAATCTACAAGGGAAACCTCCACTTTAAGAAGAGCCTTGGCTTTATTGCCTTCCCAAAAGCAATACCATTAGGTAGGACATTAGACCACCACAAGCAGTGGAGAGCAACTAATATAAATTTTTCTGAAAACAGCCAATCAAACTGTGTTTCATTTATGTTTCTGGACATATATTGCTAACTTTCTGGGAGGTATTCCAAGGGACAGATTTGCAGTGAGCAATACTTGTTTGAAAAAGTATATTTAAGGAGTAACCTCAGTTACTGATGTGAGCATTCCCAATTACAAATGCATTTGAGCAAGATACACCCCTTTGATCAGGAAACACTATGCAACCTGTGAGTTTAAGAAAATCTGCCCATCATAGTTTGAAAGTCAGACACCAAATGAGGAGCTGCTCATGAATAAAACTGCATGGAAGGATCTTATTTTCAGGATCATTTAACCAAAACAACCCTCACCACCCCCCAGAGTAAACCACCCCAAATGTATTTGAGCACATGGATGGATCACATAAAGATGGATGAGACTTTTTATAGGTTCTCATCAGTCCTATCTTTTTAGTCTAGCATGCAAATTTTACCCACATACTTGCATTTGCAGTGATTTAAGTGAAACTTGTTGCTTTATCACTGTATTCATGTGTACACCGGAAAGGAATGGCCCAGTGTTGTTTGACCCTGGCTGTAGGCCAGATGCCCACCAAAGCCGCTCTATCATTCCTCTTTTCAGCTGAACAAGGGAGAAAATATATGTTGAGAGGTTTAGGAGTCGAGATAAGGACAGGGACATTCTGCAATTAGTGTCACAGGCAAAACAGACTCAGCAGAGAGTAAAGGAAAGAAAACTATCCAATTTATTGCACTACACTACAACAGTGACACCAGAGTCAGATAATGAGAAGTGTGACCAGATCTTAAAGCACCTCCCCCCACCCCTTCCTTCTTATCAGGCTTCACTTTAGTCATAATTTCGCTCCCTTCTTCCCCCCCATTGTGGCACAGGGAGGGGCAGGGAGTGGGGGAATGAGGTTTTTGGTCAGTTCTTCACAAGGTGTTTTCCTTCTTAGCTGGGGTAGGCGGGGAGGGGGCATTCCTCACACCCTTCCCCTGTTGCAGCATGGGGTTCCACCCACAGGAGACAGTCCTCCATGAACTTCTGCAATGTGAGTCCTTTCCCACAGGGCTTCAGCTTTTCAACAGGTGCCCCAGCATGGGTCACTGCTGTGGGGTGCAGTCATAAAATCATAGAACTTCTCTCAGTCTCTCAGGCCCAGACTGCTCCAGCCTGGTCCTACACAGAGTCACAAGCCTTCCTCCCCCAGCAAATCTGCTCCAGAGTGGGTCTCTCTCAGTCATCTCTGTGTCTCTGTCTCTCTCTACAGGCTGCAAGTGCTGGCAGTGGCTTGCTCCAATGTGGGTCACAGCATCTCCTGTATGACTCCACCTGCTCCAGAGTGGAGCCTCTCCACGGGCTGCAGGTGGGGTCTCAGCCTTTTCCATGAGCTGCGAGGGGACGCCCACTCCACCATGGGTTTCTCCCCGGGCTACAGGGACATCTTTCTCTCTGACACCTGGGGCGCTTCATCCTCCCCCCTTCATCTGCTTTGGTGCCTGCACAGTTTCTTACATCTTCTCACTCCCTTGTCTGGTGGCAAAAAGCAGCTGGTTGTGGTTTTTTTCCTCCTAAATGTGATTCCCACAGGTGCTGTGACCATCACTGATGGGCTTGGCCTTGGTCAGCAATGACTTCAGCCTTGAATTGGCCAATGTTTACTCTCTGGGGCCTGCAGAGAGCTTCTAGCTGCTTCTTGTCTCCTCCACCAGAACCCAGCCGTCCAAAACTATGACACCCAGCTACTAAAATTTCCTGAATATCAATGAGGAATAAGATAATTTAATTAATGAAAGTTATGCCCAGTCCTTTCATGTTGTCAAAAGCATGCGGTACCAATATTAGCAGGCCCTGGCAACACAAGTTCCTTCTGGTTGTTGTAGCAACAAGTTAGACCTCAATTGAACAACTATATAATTTTGGACACGCTATTTCCCTGGTATTTCAAAACTGATTTCTCTAAATCTGAAAATGATTAATTCAGTCAGATACAGAAAATCCAATGTAATGTTCTCAATAAAAACTGTAGAATAGAAATTCTAGCAGAACTACATGGGCTTAGGCTTAATTCATATGAATGAAGGAAGAAATTCGTAAAGGGAGTTCACAAGCCAGAGCTAGTCCTAAAATGATGGATTCAATATTTCAAGGGCTTTCTCCATAAAGAATAAAACAAAGACATTTTGTCTTCCATCCCCAGAGGGTTCACACGGAAGAGTCCAGAATTTTGTTGACCCAGACATGGGTCTCCAAGGTAGATTTTCTAGCACTGCTCTGATCTGATACTTATTAAAAATTATGCCAATGCCTCATAACCATTAATAGGTGTTAACACTAAAGACACACTCAGAGGGCTAAAGAGGAGAGATAGGCATATACAGTCTAGGGGAAATGGCCAAGAAGCATATTTCCCCCCTTGGTTGTGGTGTCTCAATCACGACAGGGGATATTTGTATCTTTTTATGCTGAGTTCGCTTTGGCTCCTGGTGATGAGAGTTCACAGGAGGTGTTAAGAAGCAGAGTTTTTTTCAGGAAGTTCAGGGTAGGCAGAATTGTTTTTCTTCTGCAGCTGAATGAAAATCTGCCAGAAATGTGCAAGAGCTGGAATACTCTCTTTATTTTCATAGCACAGTCATTATTTTCCTCACAATATGGTTCCAAAAGCCTTTAGGGCTTTTCAGCCCCTCCAGTCACTGGCTGATAGCTGGCACAGTTCAGACTGATATTTGCTTATTCTCCATGTCATGTCTCCAAAAACTTCCTATCCAAGGAGGCTGTTGCTATGACCTCACCTCAACAGGCCTCGGCAGTTGTTCAAATATGACAGTACAAGAACAGTAAAAGCCTGATGTGCTACTTCCCATTAGTCCCTATTACTAAACCAGAGTACTCCTGCAATGATGAACAGAGCTGGAAGCACCTTGAAGGGGTTGGCTGTGGAACATGGCTGTTCTGGGGACCTCATGAAGTGGAAAGGGATTATCTTCTGTAGCCATGGCCACATAGCCACTTCCCATGGGGGACAGAAGTAGTACATGGCCTAGACATAGAGATCATCAGCAATATCCCATGCTAAAAAGCATAAGTTTTGCTGTCCCTGGGGCCTGGACAGCTGTATACACACTATCATTTCAGTGACCCTTACAGGGCCAAGTCTCATACAAAACAGCCTCAGCTGCGTGCAGCACTCCCAAATCACTTGCTGGCACTGCCAATAAACTGAGAGGTTCAGAAGGACAGAGTGAGGAAAACAGATATAGCTGTACAGAGACATGGTAGTGTCCATACCTTAAATCAACCCTGGTCACAGTTCTCTCCAATGATGACTCACAGGTAGCTCTGGGAAAAAAAATATTGAGACATACGTGTTTTAATATTCTCGTGACAAATGAAGGGGTACTTATAGGTGTTCCTAAAAGGAAAAAAAAATATATATACGTACATGGGTGTTGCAGTTCAGGCACCACTGGCAAGTCCAGTTCCCTTGCTTGCGGGCCTGCAACTGGGGACAAGAAAGGTAAAAAGACCTGGGGAACTTAACTGCAAAGAAAAGAATATCCCAGCTGGAGATACAGACCTTAATGTTTTGGGGTTTCAGTTCTGATGAGAAATTCTTACATCAAAAGGACTTTTATTTTTTTTAAAATCAATTATTATATTCTCTTACAGCAAAAATCATGTGGATATTTGGGATAATTCATTTGATACAGAGAGACACGTCTCTCCTTTTATTTGTGTGTGTTGACACCTTAGAGGACTGTGGTCATGGTGGGAAAGAACCATCAGCATCCCTGCTCTTACCAGAGCTGAAGGGTAGCTCCTCCTCTCTACAGCCCATCCTCCCAGGGGTTTTTTATTCCTACTTAGCCCCACAGGCTGAGCAACATGATAACGAGCCATATCATCAATTCCAGAACAAGCAAGCTAGTTTTCCCTCTCATTTGGGATCTCCAAGTGACTTTTCTGACATCTAAAAAGGTGCAAGCAAAGGTCAAAGTTTTCTTTCTGACTGAGCTTTTCTTTCAATCTCTCTTATGAGGAGATGTTCACCTGAACTGATACACACTAAAAGGTTGTACTGGTGCCTCTTTCCTCAGTGGGGATCACAGCAGGATCTCCTTAGTCAGACACACATATGGTATGGAATTGAAAGTAAATCACTTTGACCTGCTTTTTAACTCTTTTGAAGTTGGTCAAAGGACTCAAAATTTGCAGGGAGGCATAGAGGGAGAGAGAAAAGAGTGCCCTACACAGACTGGGATGGACATACACTCAGACAGCCCTCCCCACACACACTCCAAGTATGTCTTATTCCCTTGAAATGTTACCTGTTATTATAGATAAAACCTAATGGTTGATTTTTAAACTCTGGCCTTTTCTCACATACAGTTCTTTCTCTCCGCATACATAGCTGGAACTAACAATTGTGACTGAATTTCCATAAACAAGAAACATTTGTTTGAACAGCATTTTTGTCTGTGAAAGGTTTAGCCCCTACAGGCAGATGCAATAGGACTATTGTCTACAGAAATAGTGCTGGAACTAGGCCTGTCTTACCAGGAGAAGGCATGCAGGAATTAGTTGTCATGGTTTAACCCAAGCCAGTAGCTCAGCCCCATGCAGCTGCTTGCTCAATTCCCCACATCCCATCCCCACCCCCAGTGGGATGGGGAAGAAATTCAGAAGAGTAAAAGTGAGAAAACTCGTGGGTTGTGATACAGACAGTTTAACAGGGAAAGCAAAAGCCGTGCACACAAGCAAAGCAACACCAGGAATTCATTCCCCACTTCCCATGGGCAGGCAGGTGATCAGCCATCCCCAGGAAAGCAGGGATCCATCATGTGTAACCGTTACTTGGGATGACAGACTCCACAACTCCAAACACTCCCCCACCCCGCCTTCATTCTTCTTACCCCAGCTTTATATGCTGAGCTTGACATATTGTATGGGGTATCACTTGGGTCAGTCTGGGTCAGCTGTCCCACCTGTGTCCCCTTCCAATTCCTTGTGCATCCCCAGCCTGCTCACTGGTGGGGTGAGGTGAGAAGCAGCCAAGGCCTTGGCTCTGTGTAAGCCCTGCTCAGCAGTAACAAAAACATCTCAGTGTTACCAACACTGCTTTCAACACAAATCCAAAGCATACTCCTGTACTAGCTATTATGAAGAAAATTAACTCTACCCAGCCAAAATCAGCACGTTAACAAATGTATTCAGTCCCAGCTGGAAAAACACATTTTCTTTCATCAAGAGAAATCTTGCCCTGTTACACATAATAGATTTAAACCCTTGATAAAACAGCAATAATCCCATGCAAATTTTTGGTGATACGTCTAAGCCATAGTTGCAAGTTTCTAAATTCTTCCCATGGAAATACATCTTTGTTATTCATACCAGATCCATTGCTATATAAAGCAAGCCATCTACTAATGAAAATGCCAGTATGCCAAAATTCAAGAAGGCAACCATCAATTTACCACCACCAAGTCACCTCGTTGATTTTACCTGGGCACATTTATCATCAGTGATCAGTTTATACCACATATGCTTGTTGTATTCTCAAGTGATTCAGATTCATATCTTGCATATTTCTTTTAAAAAAAGATCTGCAAATTGCTTCTAAGAAACTATCTGAAAGAGAGAAAGAAGAAAAATTTGTTGGTTTACTCAAAGTGCTTCTAAAGTGTATCACAAGGGCATGAGCAGAAAATAAAGCTTTTAAGGAGGCAGATTTATAGAAATCTGCTGATGAACTTCCCTCTAGAAATGATACATGAGATCAGAAACAATAAAATAAAGAATTTTTTTTCTTGAGGTTTTTTCTCAACTATTTCTTTACTTCATTAAGACTTCTGGCTCAGCCTTCTGGAGAACAAATGCTACATATTCAGAGCACTGGAATAGGCTGCCCAGGGAGGTGGTGGAGTCTCCTTCTCTGGAGATATTCAAGACCCGTCTGGACGCCTATCTGTGCAATACGTGCTAGGGAGCTGCTTTGGCAGGGGGGTTGGACCCGATGATCTCTCGAGGTCCCTTCCAACCCCTACAATTCTGTGATTCTGTGATTCTGTGATAACATGATATAAAATTCTTACATAGGAAATTAAACTGAAATGTATTGATACCAATATTTCACAGGAGAACGCTATTTGCATGTAAAAAGCAATGAAAATGTAGGTTTTGATTTATATTGAGGTAAGTTTGGGCATATGTGTGGACCTCACAATGGGTGTTTGTACTATTCAGAGAGAAAATGGACCAATGGATCTTTCACAAAATGCAGAAATACACAGTGTGGAGAGGTACTTTGCAACTGAGTACACTGAAATAGAACCACTCTTTGTAACTTTATCTCATTTGCAGGTCTGGTGTTTGGACCATGCTTCTGCTAAGCAACCAGTCATCCATACATCATTTATAATGTAGTATTATTAACTCATAAATAACAAACACAGCACTTCTAATGCCCACTCACAAATCCCATCGTTTGCACCTCGTGCTACTCTAGCCCAGATTCTTGTACCAACTGCTGAAGATACGATCAAGGCTGTGGGCACAAGAAGAGAAGGTCTTTCTAGGTCAAAGCATATTTTTTGCACTCAGCAAAAAAGCACATGCAATTCCAAGTGTAGATCTGAAAGCTGAGAAACCAGAGGGATAATTCCCCTCGTACCCTAAAAAACCCAAGTGCCTCTCTCAGTAAAGATACAGACACATTCCCTATGAAGAGGCCTTTCTGAAGGAACCCAAAGAGCAATGGTGTAATCATGAATTTGGAAAGTCAGCAAGGTAACATTAGCATTGAGCCTTCCTCATGATGATCAGGGCACTTCCTCCAGTGTCTACCCCAAGTCCACATTGCTGACTCCTACAAAGCCAGGCTGCAAGTAGCAAGTAGCTTTAGTACTTCTGGGAGGTCTTTTGTCCAAACTAATACTTCTCCTTTAGGATGCATCCTGTGTGATAGCCCCCCAGCATTCCTGACTGGGAATCAGCCAGGACAAAGCAGCTCCAACCCATGCCCAAGTTTCTTGGGAGGGAAACTAGGGCAGAAAACCCTCATGTCCCACAGAGCTGTGTGCTGGTGCAGCACCCCAGACTGCATCTCTGAAGAAACCAACTGCTCCATAGTGGTTACAGTTCTGAAGACCACTCTTTCTTTTACTGTTTTGACTGGGTCTGTGATCCCTTCAACCCTGCAGCCGGGCATGGGTCAAGTGACTGGGAAAGCAGACCCTTGTGCAACACATTCTTTCAGTTGCCTTCCCCTCTTCTGGCCCCTCTCCGCAGTAGCAGACGGGAAACACCTGTTATTCAAGCTCAAAAGTTTGTGATATAACAAGGATTTAATTATTATTTCCCCACTGTTGACTTATGCTTTATGTATTCCAATGAAAGTAGGTCAAACTGATTAATAAGGAGAGAGGGGGTGGTTCAACAAACTAAAAAGTAATTTCTTAGGATATAGAACTGGATTAACTATGGGGGATTTTTTTTTCTAGGAAAAAAATTTGTGAAAAGTTGCTTTGTGTATAGCAAACTCAATTATAAGGGAAGCTTTCTGTTGTCAAAACAGCCTGCAGTTCTGAAAGCTTTTCCTTTTATATAGGTTTTAAGTAAAAATAGTTATGCTCGAGTCATCTTATTTTTTTCCCCTCGAACACAGCATTTATAGCAATTTCAGTTTTCCTGGAATTAGTAAAAATCTGAGTGGTTATTATTGAATCTGACTGTCTTTCTGATAGAACAAACATCCATGGGGATGGTGGCAATATTCCAATGTGCTTTTTTAAAGCATGTGGTTGTTTAGACTGTGAAATATGCTTTGACATAGCTGTGAGATGTTTACGAGAGCATTCTGCAATGACACTGCCTGATTCTCCTCAGCCATTGCACGCATAACAGATAAATTTGCCCTTGCTTACACAGTGTAAACATGTCCCAGTGAAAATATAATGCATAAAAGGTGGAAGATCAGACTTCGAAGAAGCTCTACCCTAGGTCTAGAAGCTCTATCCATGTGCTTGTATCAGCTGGGGGGGGTGTTTGTTTAGTCACACTTTACAACTTTGCTCAAGGTGCTGCTAATCTATTATCAGTAATAGCAGAATAAGCTTTTAACTTGATTTCATCACAAATTTACTTTCAGCTTCCTGAATGTAGTAGAAGATTCTGGCTGTTTACTGTGGTTGGAGAACACGAGAGTCAGTGCTACTTAAACGGGATCACTCTTTTCTCCATCCAAAAGATAGATATTTTAAAGCATTTAAGGACTCTAGTTTTTCTTTAGAACACATGGCTTGATGTTGACACTTCTGGGAGTTATTATTGTATTTAATGGCATACTATTATGCAGTCTCCAGCTGTCTGGTAGCACAGGCGAGGAGAGCACAGCTAGATATTTTTACCATGCGTAGCCCACAACATATAAGGTTGATCGGAGGGCTGTGAATGGTATCCAGCCAAAATTGGGTTGTGGTATTGTCCTTGTTTTGTTTTTAAATAGCTATTTCAAAGGTTCAGCTGCCAGATCCTTGCACTGTTTTCTCTTTATCACAGAAAAGCAGCACAACCTATATAATTCTTCAGATTGTAGTAAGGAACTAAGATGTAAATGAAGAATCCTCCTCATCTTTGGTGCCTGCCCCAGCTTGGCTTTATCTGCCCACACTAGACATGCACTGGGAAAAAAAGCTGTCAGTATTTTAGTAACTTGGGCATTAGAGCTTTCAGTTCAATACTGGTGCAGTAAAATGAGTGAGAAGGTCTTGGTTTCAAAGAGAATGGATTCCTGAACACAAGCTAACCTCTCTTTGACACAGCTACAGAGCTCATGGTTTGATCTGAAACTGAAGAGCTTGCCAGCACCAGCTGTGTTTCCTAGAATATTTTGGCACTTCTCCATCCTGAGTACAATTAACTCTCCTGCAATAAATTCAAAATAACTCTTTTTCTCTAACTTCAGTGCTCCCGCAGAAGCGCAGCAATCTCCTTTGTCAGCTGTTGCCTCCACACCACCCTAGCCAAAAACATCCCAATCAAATGCTGCTTTCTTATAAAGGATTTTCAGTGGCAGGAGGAAGCCTGTTCTTGCAGCTCCACTGGCACTGGCATAATTCACTTGCATATGAGCAATGTGAAATTAGAATGGTTTCCAAGATAAGTGGTTTCTCCTTCAAAGATTGTTGTGAGATCAACACACCACATTTTCCCCACTGGTCACTTCTACCAAGCAGAAATGCTCACATAATTAAGTTTCAGCTATTCATTCAGAGCTCACAAGATGCATGAAGAAAGAAGGGGGGCAACACAAACAAACAAACAAACAAACAAACAAACAAACAAACCCACCGAAGGGGAATGGAAATGTTCCCTGAAGCTACATCTAGACTGTGGCATCCAAAAGTATTTCCCACTCTCAGATCCCAGTGTGCACCCTTACGAAGTCCTGACTCCTTGTCTGGATGAGGTCTGGGCATGCCATCCCAGAAAATCACAGGAGACTGAAAGTCTCCTGGGAAGGTGAAGAAAAAGATAAAACTGAATTTATTGATCTTGAACTTATTAGCTCTTTCGGGGAGAATGCCTTGCTACACAATTAAGTTCCTCCAGCCCTTAAATTTGAGAACTTCTTTATTTGTATCTTTTCAGTCACAGTTCACCAACAGCCTCCCTGATTTTCTCCTCAGCAGCAGGCAATGCTAACTGTTCAGTGCAACCCCTCTTGAAAAGCCAAATCCTACTGAGAGAAAGAGAGCAGAAATCACTAGTTCTGGGTGTTACTCAGAGTCTGGAGTCGTGATTTTTTTTGTTCTTCTGTCTCAGCTTCAGTCAGTTTGCTACAGCAATTACCAACACCAGAGCCTGGTTCTGGTTGTGAAGAGAATAAATCCAGGGGGCTGTCTATGTGTGACTCTCTAGTCAGACTTCTCTTAAATTTTGAACAAGGACAACATCTCTCACATGCAGGCATCTATTCAGACAAAATTTACTGCTTAGTTTGAAAACAAAGGAATGAACCACAGTGTCATTATTTTTAATGAAGAAAAGCATCCAATCTTATCCAAAGAAACTGAACGTATTCCCACTGCATTTACCAGATTCAGGGTTCTACCATCCAGGCCAGCGTGATTCCTTATGATTTTGGGACACACACACCCCCCACAAGCACTGATATCTTCTGCTTACATATTTATGCTTCCCACTGGGGGAGATGAAACCTTCAGGAGGCCTGACTTGGTCTGATTGCAAAGGGGGCAAACAGCCCTGCTGGGCTGCCCCAGAGTTCCACTGGTGTGGGTCAGCTCTGGCCAGCATCAGCCACTGACATCGTTCACTCAGCCTCAGGCAACCTTTCCTTCCACTCACATTAAACTGTCTTCAACTGATACGTTTTCTGTCCATTCTGCCTATTTTCTGGACAGTCTGGAAATCCCTGAGGTACCAGGGTATGGAAGAGTGAGAGGGTCATCCAAAAGGAAATGGCTGGAGAACAAATCAAGAGGACGTGCTGTCCCCGATTCCTCTCTGCAGTCAGCTCTGAATGGGAGATTTTGCATGTTGCCAAGAGGGAGGCAGCACGCATGACTTCTTTCTGTGTGTTTGGGATATGTGTTGGAGACAGCAGTGGAAAGGATGGGATTCGTCAGCCTCTGTGTAGGCAGTTGACTCATGAGTCATGTCACCCTAAGAGGGACATCTAAAAGAACAAAACAAAACAAAACAAAAACCTGTGGGCTGTGCTCTAGAAAGTGCCAATTTCCAGAAGTGACTCTAAAGGAGCATGGATGACTAGTTTCTGCTATAGATGTCCAAAAGGTAAACACCTGCTTTTAGGCAGACCAATCGCATCTTGGTTGTAACCTCTGAAGCTGTGATACCTCTTTATACCCTGCACCAAGACCCCTGTCATTTCTTCCAAGATTCACAGAAGATCTGCTGTCTCTTTTAGGAGAAAACTACTTGTAAAAGGAGATTGCATCTCCAAAGACAGTAGAAAGAAAAATAGGGTATGGGAGATTCACTGCTACTAAGCTTCCTCGTTGCTCAGTTTACCTGTCAACTGAGGGGCTTTTGCTCCTTTGTCAATCTACAATCTGTAAAAACTATCTATGAAATGCACTCTGAGGGCACCTGCATTATCCAATGATCCTTGATCAAGTTCCTTGATTCGGAAGGAATTGTCCCAGCCATGCCCAGTGTAATCATACGCTTTCCTTTCAAATCCATTGCATTATTTGCACATCTCACACGCAGTTTGCTGCTCAGGGCACCAAAGAAAAATTTCCAATTCTTTTTTGTAGAAAGATGCTCTTGGCAGAGCTTGCAGTGCTTTTGCCCTGTATCGTAGGGACAAGCATACACTAAAAAAAACTGACAGTGACATCGTTCCTATCTTCTGTTGTCATCTTCAGTAACCAAAACCACTCTAATTAGTAGATTTTAGGGTGTGAAAGCTGGTTAAGCCTTTCTCCTTGACAAATTCTGTATTTTTTTTTTTCTCCAACACTGCTGTGGTTTGGGGAGTGATGGAACAAGCATTTGGACTGGGGTGTTGAAAGGTCACTCCACATTTGCCTGACAAATGAGAGATTCACCTTTGGCTCAAGCAGCAGGAAAAGTGCTGATCATTTTGGAAAACTCCAGACATAAACCCTTCTTCAGAAATGTTGTTCAAAACGATCCTTTAAACAGAAGCTTATGTTTCACTGCATTTGTTTCACTCTAACGATGAAATAAAGCAAGCTTATGCAATTTTAACGGGTTTGGTTTTCTGTGCAACGACACTTTGCATTTCTAAAAGATCTTTTCATCAAATAATCCTAATAGCACCAGGGTGATGTTGCAAATAGACCAAAAACTGTGAAACGTTATTACATACGTGTTATGACCAGCGATGCAGCAAACCTAAAGGATCCACTCAAGCTGAATGGAAGCTCAATGATAAAACCCAGAGCTATTTGCTCCCTTCCCTCCTCCTTCAATCTGCTACTCTATACCTCTGGAAAGCAATGTCACAAACAAATAAAGAGTCTCAAAAGTGGGTGAAAAAATAAGATATTATTAAAATAAGGGCTGTTTTTTCCTGCATAGTTTCTTCATCAGAGAATAACCAATGTCTATTTTTTATGTGAGAGCACTGCATGTATGTCCCCCCTTAGCAGGATTGAATTTTAATATCATGGGCTGGAAGTGACACATTCAAAGCTTAAAGCTAGATAGCCCCCAGCCCATCTTAAATGGCATTCTGCATCCCTTTTCTCAGTTATATCCCTACTCGTGGATCTACTAGCGAGGCTGAGATTTCTCCCTTAGCACCACCTGGTGGGAAATGCACACTCCAGATAGCGTGATGGAGTTGCAATTCCTTCCACGTGCGTGTGGGTGCACGCACACCCGCACGCGAATGGTGTGAACTACTAGATTTGGGGAACAGAGAGCCCAGGGGGCAAAAAAAGACTGGCAGCCTTCATTATGACGTGCTCAGGTTTTCAGTGCACTAGCCAAGCAAGTTCCTGCCACAACATGTCTTTACCTCTCTGGTGAAAAACAACAAAGATTAAGGAAAGAAACCAAAAACCAAACCCAAACCTTTTTGTTCAATAGTTCTTCAGTAGCAGAGAGCAGTTGATCAACAAGGCTGTGTTTGCCTCTCGTATTTCTCAGCGGTATCTGTCCCAGAAACCAAGCTCTCCCCAACTGCATTCACCCAAATGTTTTCAAAATGTTTGCTTTTGAAGTGAGGCATTTTGAAAAAAGCATCGATTCCAGTGAGAACACTTTAAAAAGAGAAACATCACGACTTTTCTATTTCATAAATTTTTCTGATTTTAAAGGAATTTTGTTTTGGGAGGGTTTTAATATATTTTTCGTACACTGTGTCGTGGCATCTCAGACAAATCTTTCTTTTATTATGGAAAAATATCAAAAGAAGCTCTCAAAACATTCTATGTTTGATCTGTTTTGAAATGCCTGCATTTCAAAACAAACAATCGCTTAGTTATACGTCCTAATTTTCTGAAGCAATTTGTTTTGCATGAAATCTTAAAACAATGTGTTTTCATTTTAAGTCAAACCAAAATGGATTTCCAAATATTGATGTATCTAAGAACATAAAAATGCCTGATTTCAACCAGATCTTGTTACCAACTAGCTCTTCCAGGAAGGATAATTCAGTGAGTCTTTACCCCAACTGGAAAATAAAGGGCAACATCTGATCATACAAGTCCCAGCACAGTGCATATTTAATATTGGCCAAGGAATTCAGACTCTGAAGGAGGGGAAACATTTTAAACTCTTATGTTACAGATGAGAGTCCAACAGAGATAACAGTTATGCTTCCACGTACAGGAAAGAGAAATGCTCAGAAGTTAATTCAGTGTGCACTCCTTACTGCTAGCCACAAACTGTATCCTTCAGAGACTCTGGAAATGGGCACAGCAATAGGACAGCAGAGAACAAAAGTCCCATTTCAGGTAAACAGATTCTCTTAGCTCACAACAGTCTGGGGGAAAAGAAAAAAAAAAGAAAGAAAAGAAGAAGAAAAAAAAGAAACTAAAAGAAAAGGGAAAAAAAAAAAGCCAATTTTTCTATCCATTTCAGCTACTTGTCCACCAAAAGGGGGAAAGTTTTATTCTTTTTGTACAAGACAGTCATATCACTCGTATTGCTCTAGTCACTATGACGTTTTCTGCAAGGGTGTTTTGTGCAATAAATCCTATCCTTTGAGTACAATTAAAAAAAATAATACAGTAAATAGGTAAACCATAAACTAGCTCTCAGTTTCCAAATGACAACAACTTATCATTATCTCATATGTATTTCCACAGCTATTGCCATCATTTGTTTGTTCTATTACTTACAATGGTCTTTATTCTAAGCATGAGAGGGGGGTTTTCTGCTGGGACTTTTTTACTGGTTTAGATGTCACTGGAAAACTGTGAACTCACGTGGTGAAATACACTGGAACTGATTTGCCATTGAGAATGGTTCATTCAAAACCTTAAATATGAGGGATAGTAGGGGGAGAATGTTTCATCACCAGTTCACATGATTGCACTTCTGGTAGGATTAACCTGTGATTTGCAATATTGTTTCCCCAAACACAGAGTGAAATAACAGCCTTACGGTTACCCTTTCAAACCTGTGATATCCTGATGTATGGCACTGGAGGAGAATCTCAGACATACAATGCTGATTTTTGCATTATTTTGATTGATGAGCTGCTATGATTTTCTTAGTGCTGTTAAATTTCCTGGCTACAGGATAGGAAGTAAAACAAGTATACTGTATAATAAAAGAAATGATGGACCATCGTCTGTTTTCTAAGTAAATGGACAATTTACATCATTAGCTATGTACAAACAACTGTGTCAAGCCTGTGCATGGCATGGGCTGCTGAGAAGCCGGGCTCTAAGTGAGCTGCTTTGGTTCCTCCATACAAAGAACTATGGAGAAGGTCTCCCCATTTGGTCTGCCTCCCTTAAATGTGATGAGCTGGCACTTGAAGTTGTCCTTCTCTCTTCCTTTGCAAAAAAGGAACCTTGAGAATCAGCCTTGCCTACATTTGCCCTTTCTAGGTGGCCAGGCTGCAATTAGGCAAGCCATGCAATTCCTGACTCCAAAGGAAGGAAAGCAAAAATCCCAGAGGCAGAAACAAAGCACCCTGTTTCTAACTCTGTTGGTAACCTGCAAGGATCATCTTGTAAAAATAATTTTTACTCATTGGTGCTTTGGGTAACCCACTGCAGATTCAATAAGGAATATGTCACAGGCTTATTATGACACTTCTTTGACAGTTATTTGATCCATGGATGAAAGATGAAGTCTACAAGCAAAGCACCAGTAGCCACATGGAGAAATTCGCTTAGAGAGCTGTATCACATGCTGACTTAAGCCTCTGATATCAGTCTTCAGACACTTAAAATAATCCATTACCTATAGTTTCAGATTAAAAGAAAAAAGGAAAAACAAACCACAACAAACCACCAACAATTTAAAAAAGCCTGAGCTATATTCACTGTGCAGGACAACATTTGAAACAAAGATGCACATTGTGTTTGCTGGATGTGAGTCACCAGGATGCAGACAGATATTTTTATTCTTGTGTGAATCAGCCCAGAGGTAGAGCTAAGTTGGGATTCTGGTGTTCTTAGCTGCCTGTGTAAACGTATACCAAGTACTCCAGACGGCATCATGTGCTGGCGGAAGAGCCACTCTGACCAAGGGGGGAAAAGACTAAGGAAATAAGTATTATCAGGGCTTTTAAAATAAAACTTCTAAAGCACCTTAAAATTGTAACATCTTGAGCAAAGAAAAGCCTGAATTATGTAAAAGTGGGCAGAGCGCCAGCATCTGGCAATAATAAGACTGTTTTGTAAGCAAGCAGTTTTCTACACAGCACGCAGCTCTTGGTCCACATTAGAGCAAATAGCAAATCTGTGAAGATGTGCATGGTCTCTGGCTGCCAGAAGGATACCCTAGGCTTTGAGTGAAAATTTTTGTGTCATTTGATCTCCTAAAACAGCCAGCTGAGATGAGTTATATTCCCCCTGCCAGGAACCTCGAAAGAATTGTTCAAACCATACGCTCATTCCTGCTGAATTGGAAACAAATGCCATAGCTGCATTGTTGGACTTTGAAATCAAACTCTCCCCGACTCTTCCCAGCATTCCTGGGAGGAAACAAAACTCCTTCCTGTGTCTGCTGCTTCTGTCTCTATAGAGAGCCCTCCTTCCCCCCGCTCCCCGTACTCCTTCTCATCCTTTCTGTCCTCCTGCGACTGCAATCTCTCATTCCAGAAAGCCACATCACAGGCCTGCCCCATGTGTTAGCGATCTTCTGTTTGCTGCCATCATGCTTCACCATCGCCTGTAGAAATGGAGTCGCTTAATTAGGTCCAGAGAGCTGGAGAACAACAAGGCCATTCAGGGTGGCTCCCAGCCAGCAGCGTCTTCCCTTCTCTTTTTGTTTTGTTTTTCCTCTTTTCTTAGAAGGGAAAAGCCTCAAGCCCTTCCCTGCTTCTTCCCACCTGTAAAATCCACAGCACAGGCGAGTGGGTTAGGGTCTTCAACCAGACCCTGCACCACAGAGTGACTGTCTGTCAAATCCAGTCCCACCACCACTCAAAAAAAAAAAAAAAAAAAAACAAAACCAACCAACCAAACCCCATGAAAAACAAAGAAAACTCTATATTTTCCAGGATTCAGGACCCTAGGTCTCCAAAAGCATAGAGTGTTCTCCGAAAAGAGCAGGCAGTCTCAGATAGGTGCTCCCCAAGCCATGAAGGGCATTGACAGTCACAGCTGCTCATCAGCATGCTAGGCCTTGGGGGCCATCCCTTCAGTGCTCAGAGCTGCGGCTGGCTATGGTTTAGATTTTATTCCAGCCTTCATAAGAAGCACAGTTGCTTCCTGTAAAGCCCACAACAGTCAAACTCCCTCTTAGATGTTTAACTATCTAAGTATCTTTGCTGACAATGAAGCATCCATGTGTGCTTCCTTTCAAACTGCCTGGCTGCCCTCCTCCTTCTTTCCCAGCTCCCCCAAAGGGCACCAAGGAGCACTCCTAGATTTATCATTTCAAAGATGTTTCACTCCAAATCTAACATTCATAAAACATAAAAGCGGTGCATTTATTCTAGGAAAAAAAATTTTAAAAAGCTTTTCCAGTTACTATTTTAATGACCAATTTGTTCTTCACTACTCTACAAAAACCTATGTAGCTCATCTGAGATTCAACAAAAGGTGTTTGCAAACATGTATTTCAGCCAGCCCCAAGGAAGAAATGCCATGGAAATTTAGTGCAAAAAGGGAAGGAAAGAAAAGATCAAGTTCTTAATTTGCTGAAACTTTTTTGTACCTGGAAGCAAGTAGGTTTCTTCTGAAATGACAAGATACATCACCATCCTTTCTGTTTCGAAGGTCACACACCCTTGGAGTATACAGACTGGAAGTGTTGCTAAGGCTGGGTGAGAATTAGCAGGCTATGGGCACAAATGGAGTACCACGACATTCGAAAGTTTCCTATACAAATACATATCTATAATATATTTCACTAGGCAGTGAAACTGAGTATGTGGAAGCATGAAATAGCAGTCTGGAGAGTAGTTTATCCTTTTATCTTATGGCTTTATGAAAATATTCTACATAGGTCCTTGTCCGTCTCATCAGCGTGTGCCTGCAAAGCAGAGTATCTCAGTCTGCATGCTACTGGCCCCAACAGCAAGAGCCTGATGCGTGCTCTGGAGAAGCACCTGGCACTTGGGAAGGGTCTCCAGAGGAAGCAACAGAAGAGGCCTTCCTCTCCTGCTTCAAAACAAAGCTTCACCATAAAGAAAATTCCTGGAAGCTACATTTTTACATCCAAGGACAGATTTCTTCAAAGGAAGTTAAAGTGAGGGGAAGATCAAAGGCCAGATAGGAAGAAGCAGGTTGTAGCAGTGGAAGATTCAATTATCAGGCAAATAAACAACAGGGCGTGTGACCCTGGAGGGGACCGCAGGGGAGCCTGCCTTACAAGAAGGAAGGCTGTCTGAGGAAGCCTGGAGAAAGAGCGTGTGGTGGTGATCTGCCTGGGCCCCAGCGACACCGGCAACAGATGGACACTCTGGAGTTTACAGAAGGGAAGAGACGACCAAGATTTCTGGGGTCTCTTAGCTAGGCGTGACAGAGGAAGTCGAGTGACTTCTGTATAAGCAGAGTCCTTGCATCAATAAATTAATTAAAAGATAGGAAATGGGATATGAGTAAGTGGTCAGTTCTCACAACAGAGCGAGGTCAACAGTTCAGTTTTACTGGCACTGGTGCTGAGAAATGAGCTATTTAGTATGTGCAGACATTGTTAGAAAAAAGGACAAGGCATGAGGTACAGATTGCTGATGACACCAAGTTATGCAGAATAGGGACGTGAGCAGACTGTGAAGAATTACAGAAGGATCTGACGAGACTGAACGGGTCGGGCAATAAAACAGCAGCTGAAATTCATTCTGTGTAATGGTAAAGTGATGCGTGTGGGGAAAGACAATCCTAGGTCTGCATAGACAGTGGTGGTTTCTGAAATAAAAGCATTCTGGAGCAAGAACCTTGATGTTGTGATAGATGATTCCATAAAAGCAAAGTAAACACATCAGGAATAATCAGAAAAGGGGGAGAGAAAAAAGCAAAATCATTTTGGTGCTGTTGCATCAACTCTTGGTTCATACATAACTTTCAAATTGCATGTGGTCCTTCTGGAGAGGAAAGGGAACAGCTTTTAAATCGCAAAAGTTTCACAGAGGTGCAAGGAGGCTGATGAGCAGTGTGGAAGGGCTTCCGTATAATGAACAAGCAAGGAGTCTTAGCCTCTTTGCTCTGGAAGAGGGAGAACTTAGAGCACCTATACCTAAAGTCTACAAAGTCACAAACAGCATGTAGAGGGTGGAGGGAGATCAACAGTCCACTCTTTCCATAGCCACAAGCAATGCATGCCCTCAGACAGAAGCTAGTAGAAACCAAGTTCAAAATAGACAGGAGATGGCTTTTCATGGTAAGGCTGTCCTTGTCAGAGGATGTTGAAATGCAGGAAGTTGGTACCAGTTGATGAGAAGAAGGTGCCAACAAGATCCATATAGAGCTACTGAACAGACAAGCCGTGACAGGATCAGTAGGTCCCTGAGCTGAAAATAGAGGCTGGGATAGAGTTTTGGAGCAGGGAGATAATATGAAAGATATTTGCCCAGGGCCTACTAATTGTAGTGTGCCTGCTTATCTATCAACACAGATAGAGGCAGCATTGGGCAAGATGGACCTTATGTCCAGTCTGGTACTGTCATTCTTCATAGCATTATGGTAGTTTAGACCCAGGCAGACCAGCTTCCCCTCTGAAATTATTTCTCTTCTCAAAAAGAAAAACAAATCAAGGGGCAGGAAGGGAGTGTGACCAGAGAAAGATGTCAATAGTCATCTTACCCCCCACACCATCACTCACCACTTGAAGTAACCTAACGTTTTCAATTACAGATTCAAATATTAATCCGATTTGTTCCCCTCAGTGGCATTCCTGTACTTCCTGAGCTCATTTTATACACATACTTTGAGTGAAATGGCAGGAAAATGGAGTACACCCAGAAAATTAAACTCAGATTTGTAATAGCTATTGTTCATACCAATAGTTGATTTCATGAGTGAAATGAGGATGATCACAGAAGCAAAGTGTATATTAAATACACAGCTGAATAAAAATGTCTTTGTTTTCATATTTTACATATTCTCCCAAGAATAATTCATATAAATTTTTCCATGGTTTACATATAATAGCAAACACATTTCTAAAGAAAAAGAAGTGTTGACAACATTCAGAAAAAAAAAAGTGGGGAGTGAAAGAGAACTCACTAAAAAAGAATTCTTTCACACTGTACACCCATATCAACACTCATTATATTTAAAAAAAAAAAAGAAGTAAATATTACTGAAGATTGCAAAATCTTCATTCAATTCAGAAAGGTGAATCCTAGAGTTTGCCAGTGCTTGTACTTGTGACTCCAGGGCCCTGGATGTCCCTGAACAGAGTGTCCTACCGAAGAACAGTCACTTCATAATTATGTGAGTTGAGGAGATTGGTTTTAAAAAATTATCACAAAGAGAATTAGAAAGGTAAGAGTATGTTATACCAATGTCTGTACATAGCATATACCATGAAAACATAAACCTTGCTTTTTGCATAGTGCTGAAACAGAAAAAAGTGGTCCTTTATGAAGGGAGAACAGAGGCCTATGCTCACTAAAAAGGTTCCAGTATTCCTTCAAAGTAAATTTTGATAAATGGAAATTTCTTTCATAGAACATCACTAACCTTATGGTTATAATTTTAAAACACCTTTAACACCTACAATTGTTCTTGCCTGACCATAACATCATTTTAATATCTCTGAAATGAACTCTCCACTGGTCAAAACCAATGTGTTTTATTTTAAAAGTATTGAAAGCATCTGACATACACCCAAAAAAAAACCCTGTGAGAACAAAAAGCACCTTTAAAATACGTATTTATTTCAAGTTTCTCTTAACCCTCTCAGATCTCACCTAATATCAAGGGGGAAATAGATCCAAGACACTAAAACCATCACATACACCTTGACTTTAATATGTTAATATTTCTTACAGAAATAGCTCAAATTCCAAAATAGCAGGAAATGTTATTACACCCCCAGTGTGACCCCTTCAGTCATTATCATGGGAAATTACGGACTTGCACAATTAGAGACCAGTAGGAAAGGAAAATGAAGGATGAAAAAAAAAGTGAGCATTAAATATACTTTTTGCAATCAGCAGTTTTTCTCTGTCTGTTCGTGCTTCCAGTCAGAGATGCAGAATTTGGAGATAAGACACAAGATCAAGTCATGTTCAATCAATCCCTGTTACAAGTCACAGCTGAAGCTTGGTCTTAAGAATTCTCTTGGCTCCTAAAACTACAGAAGTTGGCAAGGATGGTTGATTGGTTTTGGGGGGTGAGCAGGGTTTTCACTATAGATATATATACACTCACATGCATGCTTTTCTGTTTCTTTTTTCATGCATGGAAGGCCCACATTCACAACAGATGGAGAAAGCATCTGATTTAACGGAAGAAAGAGCGACTATATAGTGATGTCAAATAAACACAATGTTGTAAACTGCCTAAAAGAGCGAACATCGGATTCTTGCCCAAACTTTTACCATCATAAGAACTTTAGGGTTTATCTCTAAGACAGACAACTTACTGGGCAGTCACTGGCAAGCATTGATTCAAACTGATTGTGCCTCTTCAGTACTGATATGCATATGCATTTCCATGCCACATTTACCTGACTACCAAAGAAAAGGGAAAAAAATATGCACAGAAAATAGAATGAAACTTTCCCTACTCAAGGGAGCTTTTGCTTCTCTGTGTCAATGCTTTTCCTGTATCAGCACGTCTCAGCTAAGCAGTAGCTGAGAGAGGAAAGGTTATTACTGCACCTACTGCGACGAGCAGGTATTAACACTGACTTCTGATGACACAATAAGCTACTCTGGCGACTTCATGAAACCTGTCATGCCTTTAGAAGTCCGATTTATAACAATCTTTCAAATGCAATTAATATGCTTTGTAATCATGGGATATCCTTGTGGGACCATGGAATAAAACATTCTCGTTGTGACTGCTCTGATTCTGCAGCTGGTGTGCACACTGGGGCAGAGGGGAGGCTGCTCGAGGCAGATGACCATACTTTCTCATGCAGATTAAAAGATAATAGAAAAGAAACCTCTCTCTTTTTCTTTTTCTTTTTTTTTTTCTTTTTAATGAGGTATAATGTATTCCCCTGTGATGAGCAGATCTTTATCTCCAGTTTATCAGTGCAGATGAAAAGTGGGAAACAAGCGGTACGAACATAGAGCCCTCGACCTTTCCCAGCCTAGGCTGTGTCAGCAGCCTGTCATAATGATCCAGAGCAACAGCAGTGGCACACGTATGCAGTTGGTAGGCCTACACCATACTGATTTCAGATGCCATGTTTCTTTCTGCACCCTAGAAGCCCTCCAAACCTCAAACGTGCCAGCCAGTATGTTTGTCTCTTGAATTCTCAGTGGAACTGGCTATGAGGGGTGCCGGACCCCAAAATTTCTATCCAATAGAAAATTTTAAAATGTTCTTGGAGTTTTGGCTTGACAAAGGAACTGGAAACTGAGATGCTGAAGCCCCACATCCCCCCCCCCCAGGAAAGCAGAATCCCATGTCAGTTTTCTGAAGCTGTCCAAGTTTTCTTCAACTGCAGGAGGTGGGTTAAGGAGCACTGCACCTTAGGAAACTTAGGATCATCCACAGAAGGCAAGGAAGAAGCAGGTGTATGGGAGCAATTCAATCATTAAGTTGGGAAGTTGTTAATCCCTGGAAATTGAAGCTCTGGCTTTTCTGAATCTCTTTAATGTTCTATCATTAGCCAGGCGACTAGCTAGGAAGCCAGGAGGTCAAGCTGGCAAGAAGCAACCCGGGAGCCCAGCAGAACTTGACATAACTTGGTGGATCATGCTCATTTCAGTGAATAAATAGTCCATAAGAATAAAACGTGCCATCAAAAAAAAAAAAAAATCTGAGTTTGATTTAGTCAGAAACAATTGCCCCTTTTGATCCTAGAAGAAAAAAAAATAAAGAACATGTTTTTAGGAATAGGTTGTTATTAGTGGTTTTCTCGGGCTGCTGTGCCCTCACATATCTGCAGTCCCCCACTGAGGCATTCGGATTTTCTCACTCCCTAAACACGTAGACAAAACAGTCCCTGGACCCCCTAATCCTTTTAGGGCATGGGATTAAAACCACATCAAACCATTAAGTAGGCAATTCTTTTCAAGACAGACCAGTCCCAGTCCCTTCTTCTCTTGTAGTTTTTGCAGACAACTTGTGCTCTCTGAGGCATGGGAATTCATGTCACCCTTGTTGCATGACTGGAGAAGGTGGGAGGGGAGCTTCTCGTTTTCTTCCTTCCAAGCCGTACCTCTCTCCTTCACCACTTGTGCTATCTGCAGATCCTCATCTGGTTAACTAGGTCTCCCCAGGCTATGCAGTTCCCATAATTCAGGAGCTCTCTAATATCTTTCTGCCAAAGCACTTGACAAGAAGGTGTGGGATAAAGGCAATGAAATCCAGGGAGGAAACCATGAGAAACAGTCTAAGTAAATAAAGATTAATTTAAACTTAATGTATGAAATTAGACAACCAGATCTGAATTAAAATCACATCTAAATTTTGACAGAAGGAAGAAAAATCAGTGGGATCAGAATACAAACTACTTAAATGTGACCAATGCAGCCTTACTGATGGGAGAATGAAATACAGTAAATTTGGAATCACCCTATAGGCAAATGAAAAGGCAGATGCCTTCGCCACAGGATCCCCCTGGATTAAAAGGTGACCAGAATATTTTAAATCTGGTTATAAGAGTTGTGAGGGCAAACACATGTCAATAATCTCAGGGGATTACTGTTACTGTCATGCACAAAAGAGAAGTGATACAGTGGGTTGTGATACAAAAGGCTAATTGACTTGTTTCTTTTTTTACATGGTATAAATGACTGCCTCATGGAGCAACCAGTCAGAAACCTGATGGGAAGAGAAGCTTTTCTTGACCTAGTTTCAAGGAATCCACAGAACTCAGTTGAAAATTTATTGCAAAGGGCCTATGAGATTGCTAATGATCACAGAGTCACAGGATGGTTTGGGTTGGAAAGGACCTCAAAGATCACCTAGTTCCAACACCCTGCCATGGGCAAGGTCACCCTCCACTAGATCAGGTCCCCCGAAGCCCCATCCAGCCTGGCCTTGCATGCTGTCAGGGAGGGGCAGCCACAGCTTCTCTGGGAAACCTGTGCCAGGGCCTCACCGCACTCACAGTGAAGAATTTTTTTCCTAATACCTAATCTAAATCTACCTTCTTTCAGTTTAAAGCTATTACCCCTTATTCTGTCACTACATGCCCTTCTAAACAGTCCCTTTCCAGCTTTCAGTCATAACATATTCAAATTTAAGACCCTTGTAGGAATAAAGGGGGGGGGGGGGGGGGGGGAGCACAACGTGCTCCCGTATTACTTAAGAAACTACTTAAAAGTGGGAGAGATTAGTAAAAGGAAAACAAGGTATGCTGTTAAAGGGGTAAAGCACCTGAAGCCAGCTAGGAGACTATCTAAAAATATTTCACTACAGTTTCAGAGTAAATGTCTACTACCTCTTCAAAAATTTCAAACAGAACAAAAAAATAATTAGCATTATTAAATGTCAGACTAAAAGAGTCTCATACAAGTAGAGAGACATTATGCAGAAGTAGAGGTCACTACACCAAGTGAAAAAAATAAAAAGGGTACAAAAGTTTATATGTTAAATGTAAAAACATAATAAATCAGAAAAATTTGGAAAAACTACTTGCTACAGGCATCCAAATTAATCACAAGTCTTGCAAACATAGAAGTATCAAGAGCTTTGTCAGAGTTTGTGTGGCTAATACATGACAGAGGTGTAAAAGGAGAGTTCAAGGCTGTATCAGAAAAGCTAAATTAATTATCTGAGTTGGTGTTTATAAAAGAAAAGCTCAGTGGTTTTACATCTAAAACAAGTTTGAAATCTCCAACTGAAGTGCCAGTGGCAGAGGATTAGAGTAGGTCAATAAAACAGTAGCAGATCTCTAAAAACAGATGCCATTCACCCAGCTGTCCTGAAGGAATTAATATACAAAATCCTAAGTATGTGATTTATCACCTCAATGACTTCGAAGGGCTCCCAGCCCAGAAAAATGGAAGACCACACAGATGACAAAACTTATTAAACAGATCTCAGGAGCAAGGAAATAGGGGATACTATAGACCATTAGTTAGGTTGCTATGTCAGGCAGATTGGTTGGAGCTTTAATTGTAGATATACCCATAAATAACTCATAACAGAGAAGAAACAAGTCGTTTTTATAGAGGGCTGTCATACCACCCCAATGTTTTGCAGTTCTTTGAAGACACCAGTAAAGATGTGAATAGGACGATTCGTTTGATATATTTGGATTCCCAAAAAGCCTTTAACTGGTCCAGAGACACATAAAGAAGCTAAGTTGTCATGGAAAAAGGAGAAAGATTCCCTCAGAAGTTGATATTTAATTAGCATATATGGTCTGGTTGCTCTTTTTGCTTTTAGTGCCTATAATATTACGAGGCCATGCACAGTCCATAAAAGGTGCTTGAACGTAACAACAAAGGATCCTTCAGCTCAAGAAGAACTTCAGCCACAAATTGCCAGAAGTTAAGAAAATAAAACACGGGAAAATGCTGCTGGTGAACTCTCCTATCTATTCCCTGGGCACCTGATACTGACCATCATCAGGAAGAGGACAAAAGTCTCACTAAATCTTTCCACTGACCCAGTGTAACAGTATTTATGCTGAAGAAGTGGTTTTCATTAACATTTGTGTGGCAAGGCTTTTTTTTTCCACTGATGTAGTCCCTTCCTGGGACCCAAACCAGTTGCATAGTTGATCAGTGCAGGGATATGGCACATGTTCTGGTCTCTGCTGTGTGATTCTGATCAAATATAAGTAAAAGTCCTTTTCCAAACAATCACACGGAGTGAACAGGACCACTCAAAGTATCCCTGAAGGAGCTACTGAAACAGGGAGATGAGAAAGGCTGAGAAGAAATTAAAATAGGATATAATCAAACAGCAGCCAAGCCCTTCCAAGTGTATTTTTTCATCTGCTGTCTTTCCAATTCTCACATTTGGCTGGCTGCCCTTCAAATGGCTTGGGCAGTTGATCAGGTACTGGGAAAACACCAAGCCTGACCTAAGCCAAATATGCAGATGAAATTACAGATATTCTTATGAATTGTATGCAGATTCTTAAATATTGCATACTTCCACTTCCAGGTAAGGCAGAAGTATGATTAAAACAGTTTTCTTCAGTGCTTCTATAGATTTTTGCTTTTCTTTTTTTTTTTTTTTTTTTATCTCAGCTTCTCCATTAATTATCAGATAACTGGTTCTGCATCTCCTTTTTCAGCTCAAAAAATGGGGTTTCCCAGAAAAGACCACACTAGTACTGGTCTCTCATGGCAATGTATTACACTGCACACACTATATAAAAAAAATCTACAAAAAATATAGAAGTATTACTACAGGCAGTGCCTTGCCCCTGCTTTAGTGATAAAGTGAATAACAGTATGAAAAATATTAGCCATAAGTTAGCACTTAAACATAGAATCACAGAATGTCTGGGGCTGGAAGGGACTTCAAAAATCATCTAGTTCATACCCCCTGTCATGGGCAGGCACACCCTCCACCAGACAGGTTGCCCAAAGCCCCATCCAACCTGGCCTTGAATGCTGCCAGGGGCCAGACACCCACAGTTTCTCTGGACAGCCTGTGCCAGGGTCTCACCACCCTCACAATGAAGAATTTCTTCCTTATATCTAATCTAAATCTATCCTCTTTGAATTCAAACCCACTACCCCTTGTCTTATCACTACATGCCCGTGTAACAGCCCCTCTCCAGCTTTCCTGTAGGCCCCTTCAGGTGCTGGCAGGCTGCTGTAAGGTCTCCCCCGAGCCTTCTCTTCTCCAGGCTGAACAAGCCCAACTCTCTCAGCCTGTCTTCATAGGAGAGGTGCTCCAACCTTTTGATCATATTCATGGCCCTCCTCTGGACTTGCTCCAACAACTCCATGTCCTTCTTGTACAGGGGATCCCAAAGCCATTCACAGTACTTGTGGCAGGGTCTCATGAGAGCAGAGTAGAGGGGCAGAATCGGTTCCCCCAACTTGCTGGTCACATTTTTTAATACAGCCCAGGATCTGTTGGCTTTCTGTGCTTCAAGTACACATTGCTGGGTCGTCCATCGACACCCCCAATTCCTTCTCCTCAGGGCTGCTCTCACTCCAGCCTTGCGGTTGTTCTTGGGATTGAGCTGACCAATGTGCAGGACCCTGAGCTCGACCTTACTGAACTTCATGGGGTTCACACAGGCTCACCATTGAAGTCTGTGCTGAGAGCATCTCTTTCCTCCAGCATGTTGACTGCACCACACAGCTTGGTGTCAGTAGCAAACTTGTGAGGGTGGACTTGATCACACTGTCCATGTCACCAACAAAGATGCTAAACAGCAACAGTCCTAATACTGACTGACCTCTGAGGAGTGTCACTCATCAATGATCTCTACTTGGACACTGGCTGCAACTCTTTGAGTGTGACCATCCAGAATATCTTCTCTTCAAGTTAAATTATGAACACAGAAAAGGCTCACAGTTGGTTACAGCAGATTTATGTTTGCTTGTACCAGAATTGATGTCAGCTTTTCAATAAAATGTCCACGAGAGCAGCATCCTGAAAACAATTCGTTGTAATCAGCAAGAATTGCTTTCATTTTAGAAGGGGCAGAGTTTTTTTCTGGTTGAGTTGCAGGTCATGTTGGCTTGGAAGACAGGGCTCGCAGGTCCTGGCATCTCTAATTTTGCTAACCCCAAAATGTTGCAACAGAGATTTCTATAATCCCAGTGTGAAACCCGATTTGCATCCATAATGTCTTTCAGAGCCATTGGAAAGGCACAATCTAAATGCAAATTAATCTGATCATACAATTTGGACTGTTCCAGAGTCTTATCTATGTAAACAACTGGATTTTTATAGGGTTTTGAAGTTGCTTGTGAAGATAAAAATCTCTGAAAATGAACAGACCCCACCACAGATAAATTTACTAAGGGAAAATTTGCAGCCCTCTTCTTGGAAACATTCCTAAGGGAGTATGTCATGCACTAGGAAATCCATTCTGGATAATGCTATAAAATTGCTCACCTTAATTCATATGCCAAATTCTTCTCTATTGAATAACAATTTATGGTATAATCCAGTGTCTGCCAGAAACTGCTGAATGAAAGCCACAGCTGCGCCTGTTATTAGGCAGAAACTACAACATTGTCGATACATTTATTTGGTGTATGAATGAATTCCCTGTAAGTTTTTTCAATAACTATCTAGACACTGGGGTGGCTTTTTGAGTTCTCTGCGAGGGCTGCACCTGGAGGCAGACATACTTTCCACCCAGGCAACAAATGTAGGAGGAAAATGAAATGCTTGATCAGAAGGGGGGGTTTTTGTGGAACTATGAAGGGACTGTGTGCTGGAGGACAGCTAAAGAGCCAGTATGTTGCTAATAGGCTCTTTGGCAGCTCAACACATGGCTGAACGCACCAGGTGAGCCCACTTTGGTTTTCCTGTGGAGCATTCGGTGTAAAGCAGCAGCCCGTTCACCTGGAGCTTATTGTGTTCTGGGACATTCTCAAAGCTGTTCTGAGTGGAGCATGTTCACTACAGGTGCCACAGGTAAAACCCAAGAGCAGTATCTCACCACTCTCACTTAAATGAAGAGGTAACCCACCACGTTATGAAGCGAGATTCCTCCTTCACAAAAATCCAATACTGAACTGGTGACAAAATATCAAGAGGAAAAAAATCAAAACAATGAAAAATTTTCAGATGCAGATCTGCCAGGAAAACATCAGGCAAATCACAAATGGTTCAGTGCAGGCTGGCAATAAGAGACCACAAAAATTCCAATTACACCAAAAGCAGGACGTCTGAGACATTTATCTTGCTTTTCAGATTATTCATTGCCCTGTTTAAATATTAGCCTAGAAAGTCAGCTGTCACCTTCACGTTTGCTCAGCTCCATAGATCACATATACCCCAAGCTGCATAAACAGAAGTAGACTAAACAGTTAGAACTTCAGTTAGGCTATTTTAAAGAAAAAAGCGAAAGCAAAATGTGGCTTATTGAAAGAGACAAGGCATTCATGTTGGCATCTGAATCTGAAAGAGTTAAATCTTTAGCCCTGAATAAAGCAGGGATAGATAAATTCACCCTGGCAATATGTTATCATGTTTTTCAAGAAAGACACTTTTCTTTTTAAGCAAAAGCTGGGGCTGATGTAATCATATGATCTGGGCTTCACAGCAACTACCAACATATGAATCCAGCTTTGATTAGAGAAGAAATCAAATGTGTTGCAGAGAAGAGTTCAAACAGCCCATTATATGTCCCTGACTAATCACTGTTAACATTTCTTGTGTCTGGGGAAAACAGTGAGGAGCTCCAAATGCTTATGGGAACAGCACAAAGACATGTTCACTCCCCACTGGAGGGAAGCCACAAGTACCTTGGTGAGATGCTGAAGCCCTTGGGTCCGATCCCTCTCCTCATGTGGTACCCCTGACCCAGAGCATCCCTGCTGGGCAGCAGCAGCAGTGGGAGGCAGACCTGTCTGCACTCATCCACACTCATCCATAGTCTTCTCACCCCAAGCTTATCACAGCATCTGAAGAGGAAATTTCCTGAGCACTTTTCCCTTAAGTGAACTGCACAAAATACAGGCCTGACCGGAGGAAATGTAATAATAACCTAAACCAGCAATGCCACTCTGCCCCGTTCCACTGATTTAAGGGAGCTGAGTCACCTCAAAGGGTGGGGCACAAGCTGCTGAATGTCCCCGAGGCTGCACTTACCAAGCCCTCAAGACCCAAAAGCTACAGTCGGCTCCCTCCCTCTTCCATCCACCTCCGGAGCTGGGAATCTGGACCATTTCCCATTGTTTATGTGTCACACTCAGCAGTTCTCTTAGGTGCACTCGAAGGCAACGTGCCAGCTGAAAAGATAAAAATACTATCATCCCCCGAAAAACCCACTATCACAAACCTCCTCGGAGGTTTGCAAGACCTTATTCCTGAGCAGCCCAGACTGATCTCAAAGCTCACCAGGCTTCAAGCAGCAGGAGAGACCAACCTGAATTATCGTATGACCTTAGGGTTAATTGCAGACAGTTTCTATCATCAGTGTTACTGACTTGTATAAAAAGAAAACTAAGAGGAGCCTTATAATAATTTCCATCAGGCTACCTTCAGGTTTGTTTTCTTAATGAAGGACGTTTTGCAAAGTGAGGCTGGCAATTCAGCTTTGTTCACTTCTTTTTGAAGTTAATTATTGCAACTTAATGCTTGAAATTTTAAGTAACTTTGTAGCATTATCCAGGCTTCAGTTTTGGGGGAATGTTACCAGGATCAATTAAAGGCTACATTATATTTCCAGCTTACTAAATAAATATACAAATTGATTCCCTGAAGCCAGAGTGACTTTTTAAAAAAGGATTTTATTGCATCCAGGATTTCAATTGTCTTCTGAAGTGTTACATGATCATTTTGCAGGCTTTAGTTCCTTCTTCCTCTTCTCCACCCCCTAGAAGAGAAAAATTAGTCAAGAATTTCTGTTTTACATACCAAGCTTTTCATAAGCTTTCCATTATGTTTTCAGCTCAGACCTCAGAATTCAAAACTCATTCTTTGGGCATGAAACTGTACAGATGTGAAGCCCCCGGTCAACTGAAATACTTTCAGCGCAGAGCTGGTGAGAACCCCAGTTATCCCATACACATGTGTACTCTCCCTATCTCAATAATTACAGGTCTCAATCAAAACTCACATCCAGTTTGTCCCAAAACATTAGGAAAGGTTAAAATCCATCTTGTTATTTCTGTGAGCTCTATTAAAGAGCATCCAATTTTGTGATCCTTAAAGATCAGAATGGTCAAGATGACTGGAAATGAAACAAAAGGGATAGAGTCATACAGAAAAGAAAATTGTGTGGTGTAGCTAACAAGCCATTTGCTTATACAGATTCCCATTAAACAAAATTGCAAAGCTTTTCAATACAATTGAGAGAAATATAGTTGTGGCTAGCAAAAGCTAGTAGTTATGCCTATTTTACAGTAGATGCTGCCTGACCTGACAAACTTCGAGAAATTCATTAAAATACATTTTAAAAATATCCACACACAATAAATCCCATTTCTAAACATAAATTAAGTTCAGAATGTATGACAGGAAATATCAGCCAAGCACTTGGCTTTTGGGGTAAAAACCACCACTAGTTCTTACAAACTTGGGAGGTTCTACCTACACGAGAGTGACTGATCATTTGCTGTTGACTACACAGTTGCATGTAACTTTTCTTTCAGGAAAAAAAGATGCATCAGCATCAGTACTCATCCAGAATGCAGGGCTATCAAACCAGGTAGATACAACTGCTGAAGTTTGTCAATCATAATTGAAGAACACACCTAAAAAACAGGGTAAAGCCTCAATATAGAAGGGCCTTGCTGTACACGGAATTGTAGGTTGACCAGAATTGTTTGTGAGAGGTTTTCCAGCTGTTTCAGGCTTCTTAAAATGTTTGGAGCATTTATAATGATTTCTATGCATTCAAAAGAAAACCAAAAAACCCCCACAGAAATCTGTCTTGCTGAGGTGAATCTCAAAGAACACTTCATAAAAGGAAATTAAATCATTTTAGTAGGTTTTGGGTTTGGGTTTCAGTATGTTATTGTATTGCACTTATCTCCTGTACTATTTCTTCTTGTCCACCACAACAGCTGGGATGTTGCAAACTGAAAAAAAAAAAAAGCTAAAAGATCCCAAACCAACAAAGAACAAGACACAAAAAAATATCTCCGGTGACCTAAAATGTCCCCAATATTATTAGGTTTTCAAAACTTGATTCCAAGTTAAAGACTGTTTTCTAAATGCCTCTAAAGCTTGAAACTTTTTGTTCTCCATGGATTCCATCTAAGCTTATTTGGTGACTTTTTACTGCCCTTTCATAAAATCTCTCAGGACCCTGTAAAACACAGAGCACTTCCAAAGCACTTGTATGACACTGGACCAAACCCCAAAGTTCATACTGCTCTTCCTTGTCCTAAACATGCTGTCTTACAAAGGAGCTTTGGTCAAACTGGCACCAAAGAGAGGAACCTGAAAAGTCAGTCCATCGAGCAGCCCCTCTCTTCTGAGCAGATAGACAGCAGAGCTGTCAACTTTTCAAATCTGTGGTCTGAGATATGTAGTTCCCAGGCTACATATCTCAACACTTCAGTCCATTTTCCTTGAAGAGATGAGAGAGCCTGGGAGATAACATCACTTGAAAAATGCCTAAAATTATTCCTCCACCCAGAGGATTTATTTGAACTGATAATGATATGTTTTCTTTCCACGCTGTTGCAGTAATACAGTTCTGCAATGCAGTAATCTCAGCTTCAGAGTGCTCTTGGAGCAACAGCAGCCCAGCTTCAAACCTGTAACTGTTTATCCTTATTGGCATACCATTTCATCAATTCATCTCCATTATCACATGCATCTTGACTTCGGTTTCCCTGACAAATCAAACATGTTTTATTCTCAGGCAGAAGAAGGATTTCTTAATGTTTCTCTTGCTGAGAGCACAGCTTGTAATGTTACCATGTCTCGAGCGTGCCATAAACGTGAAACCTCTCTCAAACTATGGAGCAGAGCCGAGCCAAGATCAGAACTGCAGCAGCAGCCAAGTCCTTATGCTCCAATTGTCAGCTACTCAACATTTTCACTCCGGTAAATCTCTTAACTCAGGCACTTATGAGAAGTTTGTTACAGCACAAACATTAACGAGCTCTCTTTTAAAGAACATATTTGAAGTATCACAATTAACTAACAACATCCTCCTCTAGGCTTTTGGGTTTTTTTCAAATGGTCCCTCTATTTTAAATTTTATGTTAAAGAATATCTTCCTTCTTATGGTTCTTTTAGTGAATTAGGGAAAGATGCCTGATTTCACGGTAATTAGAGAGACAGTGACATTTTAATATACCTTGTAATGTGGTACTGTTGTATATCATTTGTAAAGTTCTGTAAGACTTTCCATGGATAAAATAATCTGTTTAAAAAAAGAATGTAAGCAGAGATTTTAATCAAAGCTGAGTGATACTGCGATTCAGCTGAATGACCCTCTCTGTTTATGCTTTCAGCAGATGAAAACACTCAGAGGAAAAGTGTAAAGTGACATCTGAGCCATATACTTTTTAGGGGGTTTTTTTTGGTCCACATATGACTGGAGCAGATATATAATGTTTCTAACCAATGGTCGTAATAAACTCATTTGTGCCACTACATGAAAATTCATAACTTTCAAAAGCCTATGTATTGGCAGTCATATTTGCCTTTCCCAAGGAATAGCTGCTTTGTTGGTAAACTCCACGTCTAGTCTCTACACTGCTCAAGAACAGAGATCAGGAGCGGGGGCTGAAGTGGGGGAAATGGAAATTAAGCCTGTATGCCGCATAGGGAGATCCTTGATGATACCTCAACAGAGCTGAGCGAGACTAACATTTCTGTTGAACTTGGCACTACAATACCTGTATATTTTCCAACTATGTACAAGAAGATAGTCTGATTTTAATATAAAAATCCAGAGAAATCTCAGCAATGTCTTTAGTGCAAAGGAAAAGGGACTTGTATCAGACAGTGACAATATAACTTAGGTTATTTCCCATATGAGTGTGAAACCTCAAAGTTAACCGTATAGGTTCACAGATACATTTAAGCTACTATACCTGTAAGGCATTATTAACAAAACTTAAAAGAAAATGTATGCAATTTTACTGCAATTTCCTTTTTATCCAACACTCATTTCTAAACCTTTTGAAATATATTCTGTTCAATTAAATTATTTACCAGCGAGCTCCTTAAAATTAACTAGGACTGAATTTTCACTGCATTATGCCTGGGCCTACATTTAATTACCTGCACTTAGAATATTAGACACCATGCTGATTTCTGTCTAGAGGAAATGACCTAGGATCATTGGAAGCATATGAAGTTCATTTTAAGATGAAGCAATAACTTATATTAGAGGATGTAAAAGGTCTTAACCTCCAGTCCCTCAATATACTGCAGCAAAAAGCTCCTCTTTTTTTTAATTAAAACAAACATCTGCAATGCATTTTTCTCCCGAAGTCACTTAATAGTCTCTAAAACAAAAGTTTTCCTGACTAAATGGCTGGGCATAAACAGGGATGTAAGAAGCATCACCCAACTTAGCTGGCTGGTTTTGCTGGTTGTTTGGGGCATTAGGTTTCCCTTGGGTTACAGCCATACAGTGTGATGCACAATCTTTACTTATGTTAATGTTTCATTTAAAAAATATAAAAAGAAGTGATCAGTCTCTCACACACACAAATATCCCCTAGAGTGAAGCCTTTCCAGAGCTTCATCTCACTTGAAATTCACTGCTAAAAATCTCTGACAGTTTACTGAAGATTTGGTTGGCAGCTGCTAGTTCACAGAAATATGGTACTTGCCTCTTAAAAAAGAAAAAAAAAAAAAAGAGAGAAATGTGTGCAACTATCCTAGTAATTATTTAGCACTTGACAGAGACTGTTTTGGTTGATTTCAGTGAAATAACATAAGTTGGTTATTCAGAATAGGAATTTTAGAAGTTCTTCAGGAAATGAATGTCCAACTCATATATCAATCCTGTCTAGCCATTGTCGTCTAACTAAAAGCTGAGTTAACTAAGCTTTCCATTAAGTGCACTCTTTCTGGAATTTATACAACTCTAACTCAGTAAACTTGCAAGGGCCAATCCTGACAGTGCTATAACCTTTCCTAAAATAACAAAATTAACAGCAGAGGCAATTGCATTTTGCCTTTGAATTATCAGCCCAGGATGTTATATCACAGATGATTTTTGTAGGCAGATTAGTCAGCCTGAAGCAGAGGGAGTGAAACTCTACCTTGCAAAAAATGTTGACCTCTACCGAGAATGCCTGCCACCAGCTCTGCAACAAAGAGATCTGAAGCAAGCCAGCAGTGGAAGAGGAACTGTAAAAAGACTCAAACAATATCAGATCTCAAACAACATGAGGCTGCACCTCAAGTACTGTGTCCAGTTCTGGGCTCCTCACCATAAGAAGGACATGGAGGTCCTTGAGCACATCCAGAGAAGGGCAACCAGGCTGGTGAAGGGGCTGGAGGGCAAATCCTATGAGGAGCGGCTGAGGGAGCTGGGGCTGTTTAGCTTAGAGAAGAGGAGGTGGAGGGGAGACCTTATCACCACCTACAACTACCTGAAGGGAGGTTATAGAGAGATAGGTGATGGTCTCTTCAGCCAGGTGACAGGTGATAGGACAAGGGGGAATGGCATGAAGCTGCACCAGGGCAGGTTTAGATTGGACATTAGAAAAATATTTTTTACTGAAAGTGTTGTCAGGGCCTGGAACAGGCTGCCCAGGGAGGGGGTTGAGTCACCTTCCCCGGATGTGTTCAAAAAAAGGGTAGATGGTAGAGGTACTTAGGGATATGGTTTAGTTTAGGATGCGAATGGTTGGACTTGATGATCTTAAAGGTCTTTTCCAACCTTGTGATTCTGTGATTCTGTAACATAAAATTTTAGAGATTAACACTGCACCTTAATTTGTCCTTGCAAACATAGAATCACAGAATGCATTAGGTTGGAAGGCCATATAGTCAAACCCCCCTGCAGTAAGCGGGGACACCTTTAACTGGATCAGGTTGCTCAGAGCTTCATCGAGCCTGAGCTTGAATGTCTCCAGGGATAGGCCTCCACCACCTTCCTGGGCAGCCTGTTCCAGTGTCTCACCGCCCTCATAGCATCTAACTAAACAGCACAGGAACAAGTTATCACAAGGGCTACTGTGCGATAAATCTTATTATCACCCCTCATGTGGAGGATTAAAGACCCCAGACTTCTGTTCCTCCATTGCTCTCATCTTCTTACCACAGTCCCACACTCCCCAAACCAAGGCTTGTGACTGCTAGTTCATATAAACAGGGTACCCGTCTCTTAAAAATAAAATATTAAAATCACCAGCTGATCCCCTCTGCCCACAATATCCCAAACTGGCAGCAATATTCCTATTGCAATATAAATATCCTCCGAACCACAATGACTTTGTCAGGAGCAGCAAAAGGGAGCTATGCTCTTTTGGGTTAGTTTTGATTTTGGTTTTTTTTCTGCTGCTCAGCAAATGGAAGGAGATGGCCAAATGCCTGGTGATACTTCTGCCTCTTGAGAGCTTCACTGGCTTCTGTTGAGCCCCTTTGTACTTTGACCCAGGGACCACAGCTACTCACAGTGGCTTCTTGCTATGCAGGTATGTGACCACATGCCAAGCATGGGCCAACATAAAGTTGAAAGGGCAAAATATGTTACCTTACACATAAAATGTGATGGGCCAAAATAGATAAAAGCAACTTGCAATTCAGTTTTAGGCTAGCCATAAAACAGTATTTCAGGATGGTAATTTCCACCCATGACAGAGGTATGTGAAACACAGTGGTTTAAATCTAAAGGAGTCCATGCTCAGTTTCTATGAATTTGTCCTGCATTCAAAGTTTTGAAGAAGAGACCAGCAGGTTCCACTGATTTCTTGTCATTTCTAAGGAAACTAGTTTGACATAGTTTCTACCAAAATCTACTTGTCATCTCCAAACAGTTTAGGTTATTCTCCAATCTTTTCCAGACTTCCAAATTTCTCTCCAAGTCTGCTGCAAGTGCCAGTCTTTACTAGGTTTCTTGCAGTCTTGGCTGAGAAGGACTATAAAAACAAGCAAAGATTATTTCAAATTTCAAAAGAACAATTTATGTCCAGTCCATGGTTAGGGCAAAGTTTCAGGTCAGCTCTTTATTTTACCTCTGCCGGTTCCCACATTGCAGTTTACGATGGAAACCTGAACCAAGGAATGCTCTCAGAACAGCTACAGCTGGTCTGGACACACAACGCTAAAAAGCAGGCTCAGAGATTTGTTTGTTCAAGAGCACCGACCAAGCACCTTTACCATGTGTTAAATACAGGTTATTTGAAAGGCATTTGAAAGCTAAATTGGGCTCAGTATTACCTTTTATGTTTTATGGGTTGTGGAAATTTTCCCTGCTTAATTATCAAAGCATTTTATGGCCTTCTACAGTCCCCAAGAAAAGGACAGAAGAGAAAGGTGGGGGAGGCAGCCTGATCCATCAAGGCACCTGGATGAAAGCCTGACCTCCAGAGCTCCCAGGAAATGGCAGTTTGTTAGCCTCCCAAAGGAAGAGAGCCACTGCCCTTTCCAGGAGGGCTGGAGGCTTTGAAATTGCAAGCTGAGAGGCAACAGCTGTAGTCATTTGTGAAGCACAGGCATGTCCTGCCTGAGACAAAGCACTAAACATGGCTCCTCATTTCTCAAAGAGGGCACTCGAGGCTTGAGCCCCAGCTATGAGCCCCGGCTCCTACAACTGGGTGACTGTCATGGGGGGCAGGAAAGCAAGCACAGTGGCTGCAGATCAGCATGGTGTCAGTCCTCCTGGAAACAGGACAGGATTCTCTTGTCAGCCCAACTGAACTGCTAAGCACTTAAAAGGAAAAAGCACTTTACAGCCCAAGGTTTTTTCTTAAATAACCACGGCAAACAATTCCAAAAGACAACATTTCTTCACAGCCTCCACGAGCTGGGCTGAGATCACAGAAGGTCTGTAAGCCTGTAAGCCACACACAGGTGGCCAATGTCATGGTGGTAGAGAAGTGAACCAAGACCTACTAGAGCATCAGCCACGACCTAGGCAACATGTTTCCTTTTTTCTTCCTTCCTTCACCTGTTGCCTGCCTCTCCAGGCTACTGCGATGGCAAAGGAAGACCCCTGCCTTGTATTTGCACCAAGTCCAGTGACATAAGGCTACCAAGCTCTCACAGAATCACACAGAATCACAGAATCGTAGGGGTTGGAAGGGACCCCGAGAGATCATCGGGTCCAGCCCCATTGCTAATGCCGCAGAATCAAACGATCAAAGAATAAATTCTTCTAAAACTAGTCCAGATCCCTCCTCCCCCAGTGCACTCCATTGGGAATTTGGTATCTAAGCTTCTTTGAAATCCTGCTAGGAGTTTAACTGGATGTTGTATAATTAAAGCTCCTTAAAAACAATATGGCCTTGCTAGGCTTTCCTTTGAAGATCTTGGCATTCAATAGCGAGGGCTATGAAAGATTTTACAGTGAGCCATAAATTAATTTCCAAGTTACAGTAACAAGGGAGTGTCACATTTATTCAGACTACTTCCTTCCTTTTTCTATCAGACGAAGTTAAAAACTGAGCACCGTAAATAATCTAAGGCACAACTGCCAGCATCGAAGGCTGGCCCGGATTTTCAAGGGCTGTCGCAAGCTATTCAATGAACTTCCTAACGCTGTTAGACAACCGCCAACTCGACAGTTTGAAAAGCACAAGTTTGCCTGAGCACACTTCTTTCTTCCACAACATGTCTGAACAAACAGCGACGCTGACACAGGCACACAGGGCTGGCGTGAGTTCCCTGTACGACAATCACGTGGCGATTGTCTTGCAGCCAGTTCACCTCCCAGTGTGCATAATACAAGAATTTTGCATGCAAGGAGTAGGATTTTACACTTTTTTACAATGAGGACACAGAAAAGTGCAGTTTTACACACTAAGTAGGTACTAGATGGAGTTGCATATCATCAAGATCTTAATTAATACCCTCTGTACTCAGATTTCCTCAAGTATGCCTGGCTTATATCAGTGATCTGTATTTTAAACCATAAAAAATATGTTTCAAAATAAACGTGGTGTCTACGCTGCATCCTCTCCTACCCTGGTCCAGCCCTCCAAGCCAAGAAACCAAAGTGGCAGCAAGACATTTACATTTTGGCATTAGAACAGAGATAGCCCACCCCTCTGTGAGATGCAAATGAAAAAAGGAGGCACTTTCACAGTGTTTACAGTCCCAGAGAAAACAACAGAGAAAGAAAAGCTAGACTGGAAAGCAAATGTAAAGATTAATCTGAAGGCAAGGAAGGGTGCTTCTAATAAATTATGCAGGTGACAACCAGGCAGAATTTTGGGGGGAGAGCTCTTCAAAACACATTCTTAATTTTCACCAGGTATTTGTACTCTCAGAAGATTCCTGAGATGGGATACCTAATTGTTTTACCTCTGCATAGCCATCAGCTTTTCCCGCCACTTTCCTCTCACCTGCCTTCAGCCAGGAATGAGGGACGTTTTCTCACAGGACATGGAAACAAAGGGACAGTGGAAAGGAAAGGGAAGAGCCTAATCCTTCAGGGTCTTTACTCCAGCCACCCAGCACTCTGGTTTGATGCACAGTCCAGCTGAACACAGGGAGACTTTTTGTAAGGCAACGACACAGGATAAAACCCTGCCTCCAGCATTACAGCAGCAGGACAGAAATCCTCCCCTCAAAACTGAGACGTGGCAGCAAAGGACCTTACACTCAAAGTGCCTTGTGAACACCTCACCTAGATGTAGGCAGCTCCAAGTTAGATAGCATTGAAGTTGAAAATACCAATAACAGACTCAGCCCACTGATTGCAGGTGCTTCGCCCAGGCACAGCAGCTCATTCTTCCTACTGACAACCTACAGAGCCAGGGTCTGGCCCAGATGCAAGAAGTCTCCCTGTACTGTATGTCTTGCAGTGATGTACCTTAATAAGTCAGATTTACACCTTTCTTCTATGGAAAAAAAGAATATAGCAGATATATCTTTTCAAAATCAGGCTCAGAAATCTTCCCTCTCCCCTTGAGGGAAAAAAAGCAAAAAATAAAAAAAATCTGGGGAAATGAGAAATGACAATAGAACAGAAAGTTGAGATAAATTTAGGTTTCTGAAGAGCTGTGAAGGAATAGGCATACGAGCTATGGAGGCTACCTCAAAAAGCAGCCCCTGGGAGATGGGGACTATGTGGCTAGACAGAGGAACTCAACCTACAGACCAGGTCTATTTAAGTAGATATTAAAGTGGTGAAGTCCCAAATCAGAATTTCTAGCTAATAAAGCAGAGCCACACACCAGCGTGAAGTCAAACATAAAAAACCCATTTATTTACTAAATTGTAGGGAAAATGTACTGGAATAGATTAAAAGACAAACTACCTCTAAGTTTGGCTACAACTATGTAGGAAAAAATATGGGCAATTTTTCTTCTGCTCTCAAAGGTTTTGCAGTCTTTTGATTTGCCTGCTGTGGAAGGAAAAAAAGTTAGTATAAAAGTTAATAACTTTCTTATATTTAATATGATACAATCTGCTTACACTGAAATTTATGGCTAATCTTATCTTTGCAATCTTGGCAAAAAGTATCATAAGTTTTGGAGATACAGTGCTTCTAATAATTCCTTAATTCCTCATTTTATGAACAATTCAAAGAGCTGAATTATTGGCATCAAGGGCAAACCATTATACTGTCCTTTTGCTTCAGTGTTTGTATTAGTTATCAATAATTTCACATACCATTAACAAATATTTGCTTTTGAATTTTAGATTTATTCTCTTTTTTTAAACAAAGATGCTTTGGGGTTTACATAGCCAATTCCTCTTCTACAAGACATGAAAAGCATCACCTGTTGATACTCCTGTCTTAAAAAACATTACCAGTAAGGTCACTGCCATACAAACCATCTGCAGAGTAGGTGTCTGGGACCAGGGTGCTGCAGTGCAGTTCCACTGCACGCAACTTCCACTGGAGGGCAAAGACAGGTGCCCACTCATCTCCTGGGTGGTGGCTACACACAGCTCATGCTCATTCCCTGCCTCTGAGGCTCAAATATGGAAGTTTTATAGGAAAAGGGAAAGGGAAGAAATAGAAAGAGAGAAGCCAAGTGCTGAAGAAATCACAAAGAGGAGTTAGGAATATCTAGCATGCAGTGCTATGAAGGCTTTTCTGGTTCAGTCCCTGGAAATTGAGAGCAGTCAGTAGTGCTGTCCAGCTAAGGGCAGGATAACTTCCCCATCATCTCCCCTCTGCCCCACACCCACTTTAAAATCTCACTTAGATCTATATTATTATTGTAAAATTTTTTACCCCAGCTGAAACTCCACAGCCAGCTCTGCAGCCAGCCAATGACACACGGTGTGTTTTAATTCATGAGGGATGTTCACAAAGTTGGGTGGGTTTTTTTAAACTTGCCTCCACACTGTTCACACTGGTTTTGGTCAGGGTGCAGCTCCCCACTAACTGGTTAGCAGAAAGAACCGTCTGATGAAACAGTCTGTCATGAAGGCCAGCCAGGCAGGTCACGTAGCAGTAGCAATACACCTTGCACTGCAGGCCACATCAGCAGGGGAAAATTCAGTTTGCTGAGTGCAATCGCGCTGTTTCCTTAGTCCAGCTGAAGACCTGGGTCACCTGCTTCTTCACAAGGGTTCCTGTTTCAAAGTTCCAGTATGGACTACAGCAGATAACAGAGATCCAGACCACAGTGAAAGGACAAAGGAAAGGCCAAGAGCCCCTCTGCAGAGGCTCTACAGTAACAGGTATAGCATCACACGTGCAGCACCCTCCTGCAAGTGCAGAGCCTACGCAGGCACACACATAGCAATGCATGCTTTGAGCCCCTATATAGCTACACAAAATGAACAAACAGCACCAGTGGAAAGCTGTAAGATTGTCACCTAGATAAGTTGCATAAATCAGGTATTTCAGATCTCTGAAAATAGACTTTGACTGTTTGATTCAACCATAAATCAGGATCCCCCTTAATCTGGTTTTAGAGTGGCTTTCCTGTGCAGGGTTGAGAGTCTCAAAGGAATATACTGTTTGTTGATTTATGTACTAGCCTCGCTGAAAAGCTGATTTACCATTACTTTCTGCAAACAGTGAATCGCAGCTAGCAGGTTTCTCTGAATATGCAAAGCCTGTACTGTATTTAGAGGTGGGAGAGTTTGACAGTTTGCAGCTAAGTAAATCATGCTGATCCTGGTGTTTGCCTTGAGCTTTACAGTGTGCATTATAATTTAGGCCCCAGTGCTAACCCACAAAATACAGCCAAATAGGAAAAAGTTTTGTCATCTTGTCATACACTGCAACTTCTTTCATTATCCATTATTTCAAAGTCAATCTACCTAACAAAATCCACTTTGAAAAGCATTACCAATGACATCTAAAATGTTTTCAAACCTGACAACGGTCTCAACCAGCACATTTTAGCTTTTCAAGCAACCCTTGGTCTTTGAGAAGTTTCCTTTAGATTTCCAGCAATGCTTATTTATTTTAATATGAGTCACCACGTACAGCCACAATTTAAAAAAGCCACTGCAGTGTGCTTAAGTTCCAGAGGATTTCTGAAACTCAACAGATGCAGGCTAACCATGGACATTTTTGACTTCAGTAAAAACCAAAGCAAACAAAACAAAACAAAACAAAACCCAGAACAAAACAAGACAGCAAAGAATATCTGAAATCACGTTATGAACTGTTCAGTCAGTGTTCTCCGTGCCCACTGCTCCTGCACATTTGACAAGAATATTGTGATACTTAACTCCATGCATGTGAGAAATCATAAGCCTGCAAACAGCTACAACGTTTTAACATGGGTATTTCAGGGTGATACATCTTCTCAAGGCCAGTTAGCCAACCCATTCACCTCACTGAATATTCATGAATACTGGAGTCACTGCCTGCAGAGGTGACCCAGCTGTCACCATAATGTTTAATTTGGCAAACTATAACTTGACACATTCTTTATAGCGACTTTTCCTGCTTCTGGCAGAAACTGTGCACCTCACTGGCCAGCTGAATAATGAGGAAAGATTATCTCCTTTGTAGAAAATTATGCTGCCTGTGTCACAATACGAACACAGCGTAATTTATAACTACTTCTCTCCCTCCTCCTTTCATTTTGGCCTGGACACTAGGTCTTTTATATCAAATTTCAAGCCATTTTTCATTTTAGGAGCTAATCTGTTTGGTTACTGAAGTGGAATGACAGAACATACCTGTGATCAAAGGGGAAGGTAGATGGAAAAAACATCTCCAGAGTTCATGTACATAATACATCCATTACCCTGACCTTGTAGCACAGGGCTTCATATAGGTTTGGTCAATTATTAGACATTTTACAGTTATTTTCAGAACAAAGAAACTATTGAGCAAGTCTGGCATACACTTTGTTCTTTATTAATTTAAACTGTCCCAAGTAATGACTTGAGAGAGGTCAAATATCCCTTAATAAAAAAAAAAGAGAGAGAAAAAAAAATCCCTCCCATATGAAGGAGTATATTAATGGAGACAAACCCCCAAGCCCCCAAAATTACGGTCCTTCAAGATGGAGCAAGACCACCCCCTGCTACCCAAATCAACTGAGTTATCAGGACCCTCTTTAGAGTGAAGAAATCCCAGATTCCAGACCTGGTTTAAACTCATTGAGGGTTTTCAAGACCCAGATTAGGCTAATTCAGGGATTTCCCCCAGGAGCAGTTTTAAGTGTCTGCTTTGTTCCAGTGGGGAACAAAGAAAAACAAATTTCGAGTGCTGCAGTTTTTCCACAAAGATGGAACTTTTCTCACCCAGTCACTTTTAATTAACTTCACTTGCAGCATGAGAGCACTGACACATGACAGGATTGTAAAGCTTGTGAGACAAAGCTGAGGGCCACATTCGCAGCCCTGTGACTGTCTCAGCACTGCAAGCAGGGACAAGACTGCTGGCATCACGCTTACGTTAATGTTTCCCCTAAGGCTCATGGATTTTCAAACCACATTTAGGATTTCTTTTTCTTTTTTTACCTTTTTTTCTTTTTTTCCTTTTTTCAAAACTTGGTCTTTCCTCTCACCCAGCGAGCACTCAAACTGAGAAAGGGTGGGAGAGGGAAGAAATGGTGTGGAAGAAAGAATCACCTCCTCACAGACTGTGGAGAACCTGGTTATCAGTTCATCTCTGATACATATTGCTGCTTCTGCCACTGTCTAATACCCAGGTCATGTTCCCTTTGACATCTTACTGAATGAGGAGGAAATAATGAGCTCTATCTGCTCATTTACTGCCCTCCTTCTTTTGAAATAACAAATTATTTGTGATATCACCTTCCATTGCTATGGAAGCAACTACAGTGAAGCAGAGGTTTATGTGAATTTAGTGAATGGCAGAAGCTTGGCTAAACTCCTTCAAGGGAGGCGAATGGGTGGCCTGCATATAGAGCCCACTATGACAACAACAAAATCACAGAAAGAAAAATGAGGAAAAGCCTCCTTTTCCCTCCATCCATCCACTCCCATGGAACTATTTCCCATGGCTGAGTAATGTAAAAATCATGTCGAAAACAGAGAATTTAGAAAACTGCCTCTAGATAAAAAAACATTTGAATTTCAACAACACTCTTCCATCAGCTTCAATGAAGCATACTCAGAATACAAGGTATCTGCCCAGAGGAAGCAGCAAAGTGGAAACATTATTTTACAAATGTTGATTTTCCTGGAAGGTATAAATTTGCATTGTTGCAAGACACATTTTCTTTGCTTCATAGATAAAGGAACCATTTTCTCATCTTTTGTGATAAGCTTTTTCCCCACTGGTATGTGGGCCCCCATCTCTCTTCCCCTGAAGGATGAACAATAAAACACATTCATCATTTTCGCCATAGGATTATAAAAAACAGGTGTTAGTAATTCCAGAGATGCTCATTGCAAAATCCTTACACCATCTCTGTGAGCAGAAAACATGATCTTCCAGATGCCGTCCTATTGCAGTGGCACAAAACCCTGACCACCAGCACAAAAATGAACAATATGCAAGCCAAATGAAATGACACTCCCAGTAGTAAACAACATCTGTTTGCTCAAATACAGTCTTGTCTCAGTCAGAAATAGCTACCACTCTACAACTGAGGAGAAGGTAGTCTGGTTTCCCTACCCTCCAGTGTGCCATAGGAATATTTCCTCCATAACAGCATGAAGGGCAACAAAATAGAGGCATCAGGCAGCATCTGAAGTTCTCAGTTCCCCTCTCTCATTCAACTGGTGTGCAGTGATGTCCAACTGCCATACGACTCGTACCATACCTCCAGATTCAGGATTGGATTCTGCCACAAGAAAACCCATGCAATTCCATCAATTTTCAGGGAAGTGTGAAGGCAGAGAACATGAACATTTGTCTATTTTCTTTTGTGGGATGGAAAAAATATCTCTGAGCACCCCCTCAGTGATAAAGTCAAAGCATTTTGGAGACTGTTTTGCAATCACAGAAGTGTCTGTAAACTGAGGGCAGCTTATGTAAAATGACACATTTGCATACCTTGATGACACATTAATCAAATCTCTATCAACAAAACAAAACAAAACCAAAAAAAACCCTAAAAAACCACCAAAAATCCCCCACCAAACAAAAAGAGGGAAATGGATCTTTAAAAACGTTTTTGTTAACTTATTTCAGTTTTCACATGCTCCTCTTCTATGTAGTCTTTCCTAAAGTCTGAAAAAATAGTATACCTGGTTATTCTTTCAATACCTCCACCTCGTTCAAAGTTAGGTAGCTCAGTCAAAATGCTTGAGCAATTCTGAACAATAAGACTCAACCCAAATTTTCCTCTGGGAAAAAAAAAAACCCAAGCAAAACCAAAACTAGTTTATCAAACTCAACATATCAACAGTAGTGGGTGCTCAGGTGTGAAGAGTTGGAAAGTTAAAAAAATGGAGAAAAGAACCCAGTGGAGCTAATATTTCAGCAGGCAGCGTACCCCTTTACTCCTAAGTGCCATGAATCTATGAACTTCAGAGCCTGTAATCACAAAACCAAACAGCAAAAAGATGGTAAAACAAAGAAGTTTTACTCCAGAAGCTGTGGCAGCCTCCTCACAGCAGGCCAGAACTCACCTTTGCTGACATCTTCCACCCAACTCTATTCAGATTGGATTAAACCAAAACCCAGAGGAGAACGATTGTCCCCAAGTCACTTTATCTTTTGCTAAATGCTGGGTTTGATTTTAACAAACGGGCATTTTCCAGCAACACATTTTCACAAGGACAATTCCCAACAAGCTGTTCTTAGAAGCAAGCCAATTTCCAGATCAGAGATCTAGATTAAATAATTTGAAGACATTTCCAAGAAACATCTGTTTCTTCCACACAAATATCCAAGTCTGTCCTCATTATTCTTTGTTAAGCTTCCACAGTTGTCGTGTTTGGTTGCTGGCTTCATTTTTTTAAAAAGGAGCTAGAAAAATCACTGTCTCTTCAACTACAAAAGGAGTGCAAAGGAAAAGACTGCTTAACAGCACCAAGGATAACTTTCTGACAGGAAAGCAAAGATTACAAAGACTAAAAAATACCCTGGGTTTGCTGGTGGAGGAGCTGTACATGGAAGAACATGCAACTCACTTTGTGGCTTGTTTTGAGGACATAAAGAAGCAGCATTCATGTTTCCAATGCTGGCACTATTCATATGCATTAAAACCCTACAGCACTACCTGTAGAGAGACTTGGTTTTGTTCTGCTTCTACTCCCAAGCTGACAAGAAACCCACAGCTGTGGTTAGCAGGGCACCAAGCCCAAGCTCATAAAGTTCGCTGAGAAGCAGGGCATATTAGTTTAGGCCTGATGCCATGCTAGTTTAGTATATGGCTTCCAGTCAGCTCACAGCAAAGACAGAGCAGGCTCACATCTCCTTGTGAAAGATCACGTAGCCATTACTTTAGATAAATACAAAAACATAACATAGGATCTCTATGTTTTCAGATTTGTGGACTTATAGTAGTTAGAAATGCCTTTGCTATGCAGGCAAACATGCTAAACTCTGCCCCAGTGTTGGGTGACACTTGTTCCTGGTTCATCCCCTGGACCCAACAGGTGCTTCACCCCATGGATATACATCCTAGTAGAAAACTACAAATGTTGCAGCCAAATAAAGACGTGGGGTTAAGAAAAATCCAAAAGATTTTGGACATATATTTCACATAAATGATCTACTGCTTCAGGTTGCTGAAAAAGTCCATAAAACCAAAAGAAATTAGCATGGTAAAGCCACTAGTGCTGTCTCCTAACACCTTTCTATGGTACGCTGAGATGCACTCCTGCTCTGAAATATTATATGTAATGTGGTGTTATGATGTGCCTGTGACAAGTTTACAGCTGACACTTCTCTAATACGGTGTTTTAGGGAAGAGTCCGCCACAGTGGAGACAAGGAACAGGAACTGAGAAAATACCTGTCCACGTTCACACTTTGGAGGTTAACACCACTGGTCTGAAGTACTCCACTCTAGCTCAAAAGAATGATTAATATCCTGCCATGTTTTTCATAGGAGTAAGAGCTGTCTCCAGAGCTGTCATGACACTACACCAAAATTTAAATTACTACTGTTCTTCTGAAATATTCAGTTTCAGAAACTTTCTAAGATAGAAGCTTGCAAAGCATAAGGCAGATAAAAGTTGGTATCGATATCTAAATTGTGATTTTTGTCTGCTGTGGATAACTTGGGCAATCTGGCTTGTGGCCTCTAGGAAACATCCTTCTGTTCCAAATCAAAATTAACAGCAATGGATTACAATGTCTGTAAATTGCTGCAACCGCTCATATTTCACTGCTGAGGAAAGAGTAAGCGGGTTCACTGGTCTTTGAATCGATGCACGTCAAGTTGTCTATTGACACCAATACGGCAATCTGAGAGTTGTGAAGCTACCTCCCTGAAACAAGACACAGGCAAAATAATTCTTTCTTAGTGATCTTTACCTTGGATAACTACAACATTGAAATCATCAGACCAATTCCCACTGTGGCCACAGAAGTATCTAGAGAGAAGTGCGCTGGTCATGTCACTACACCACCAAATTGGGCTGCAGGAACCGGCCTCAGCCTCCTGTTCTGCCACAGACTCCTGTGCAAGGGCAAATTCACTGACCTTCTCTTCTCCCCTCAGTAAAGCACGGAGCATAACCACACAGGTGTTCCCCATACCTGGAAGTGTTAGGAGAAAGGAAAAAAATATGTGTACACGCCAGGTGTTAGATATTTATTTCATGATTTATTGTCACAGTGTGTGAATGCAGCACGAGATTTGGAAACAATCTCAGAATGAATTCCTTAGGCCACTAACTGCAAACTCTTCTCACCTGCCAAGTCCAGACCCCAAAACTGATTCATAAGCATCCGGTAACTTCCCTCCTCCCCTGAGGACTTACTGCAATTTTCGCACCAACTTCATTGCCTACACACGTATGATTGAGATCAATCTGCCTGATTCTTACAAAAACCTTGGTAAAGAAAGGGCTCAAATCTTTATCTGGCATCAATCAAATGTCAAGAATGAGATTTCTGTGGCGCTTACATGGTCTCATAGATTGAGAGATATTCATGGGATTTGAAAAGCAGAGGCTTTGTTGATATTTTTCTAAGTTCACTAAGGTAAAAGCGTGTTTGCTCCACCCAAAGCTGGAGTGACAGCAATGTGCTGGACTTTGTTTGCATGCATTCTTCCCATGCCATCTACCCATCCAATAAAAACAGTTAGGCCTTAGCTCCGGTCTCATATAAACTTGTTTTCACCGGGTAGATTCATACAATTCAAGACTTCTGTCACAGTCAAGTGAAATAAGAAATGGATTCCATCTCTATTTTTCATATTCAAAAAAGAAGGGTGGGGAAAAGGGAGACGGTTGAAAAACATCAAAAGCCCCAAACCAGGGTCTAACATGAAAATTAAGGCCAGTTCTAAAAAGGTTTAAAAAAAAAAATACAGCTTTGTACTTCTCTTTAAGGTCTGATTGTACTGGTCTTCCTCATAATGAAATGGGGAAAAAAATCTGTGAAATTTCCAATTTGGAAAATTTGTACCTTCTTTTCCTCCACCTTTCTCCTTTGGAAATTGTGAACTTGAACATTTTAACATAGAAAATGGATAAAATAACACGCTTTGTTTCAAAAGGAGTCACATTTGTCCTGAATTATAGTCTTTTTTATTATAGAGTGGACATCTTTATTGTTTCAAAAGGAGTCACATTTGTCCTGAATTATAGTCTTTTTTATTATAGAGTGGACATCTTTATTAAAACAATAATATCAACAAAAATACAAGTTTGTAGTAAGAGAGACCAGTTTTCAATTTTGTATGCAATTCTGGAAGAAAAGATAAAAGTGTGGAGACCTTTTGCAAACCTGTTCTCTGGCCCTTAATATCCATTTATGTTCTACTAATTATGATGCAGACAATTCAGTTCTCACAGTCCTCTTTCTGTGCTGATATTTACAAGGAGCGAGCGGACTGATTTTATATACTGCCGATCTGAAAATTACTCTTGGACTTAACACAGTCATTCAAATGCCAAGTTTCTGTAAAGGCCTCACAAATGTCTTGGATTTGTAGTTCATGAAAAGTTTCATTCTTTGAAAGACTCTCTGAATAGCCTTGCCAGGGAAGTGGTGGTAAAATGGTTTTAGCACTTCTGTGAAAACTGTAGCACAGATGATTAGAGATTATAATACACAGAACAAGGCCTTGGAGAGTATATTAGATTTTAACAACACTTGAAAGCTTAACTAGAAGCTGGTCAAAGAAAACCAAACACAAACCCCTCTCTCTTTTCCCTTCCCCACTACAGACGGTTTAGTCTTTTCACACGTACAAAAAAATAAACAAAATACTATAAGAATGAAAATACTTAGATCCAGAGTGGTTGTTATGTTGCCTCAAAGAAGATTAAGTCAGCCTGGTTAATGTTACGCATATGGCAGAATGACTCGAGGCTACAGAACTAGAAACCTCATGAGGCTCTGCCATGGCATATCCTGATTTTTTAATCATTAAATGCTTCAGAATTGGGGTTCTGTATTTCCTAGGGAAATGCAATGCTTCCTATGGCATTGTATTTTAACCATGAACTGATTTTTTTTTTATTATTATTTTTTTTAGTAAGCTTGTGAACATGTTTTTCAGCTGGCTGCTGAGCAAGTCAAAAACTATAACTGTTGGATTTCCAGCCTTTTTTTGGAGGCAAAACTTCCATATCAGTGGTCGTGCTGGTGGGCCTAAAAAGCTATCCCCTTGAAGGTGTGCAGTGGACGCACAACCTGAAATGTCTTTTCAAGGAGCCATACAAAAGTTACATACTTACGGGGAAAAAGGCAGAGAATTGCTGCTAGATCAGAAACAGCTTAGAAAACTAAGGATAGGGTCAAGTAATGAATTCTCTATGCAGGAATCATCAACCAGAGCCTTGAAATGGTGCACTGCTTAGTAAATATGCTGTGATATCTGTAAAACGGTGGGGAAGGAACCCGCTGACAAGTAATTTGGTTATTTAGGGCCTGGTGAAGGCCAGAGCAGACTATGAGGACAAGAAAACCAGAAATGCCAGATAAAACCAAATGTAAAACAGAAAAAGGACCCTTTTGGGGGGGGGAAATTTAAAAAAATAAATAAATTAAAAATATATATATACATATATAACACCTCATCTTGCACCTGACAGGGCCCTGACAACCATTTCAGTTCAAGGAGAGACAGTGGCAGGGAGCTTGGAGAAAGCCTCTTTTCAGTGGCAGCCAAGAGCTGAGGAAATGTTGGTCTTCATAAGGAAGGAAGGGCAGGGGGGGCAAATAACCATCTCAGTGAGGCATTGCAGGGTAGAGCTTCTGCTCTCAAGCAAGTGTGTAAAGCTTTCAATAACTAACACTAAAAAGGTGACAGGTAGTGTTGGATTTGATGGAAGTATATGGTGAATTCTGACTGGTTGGGGCCTTTCCTCAGTCTGTCCTGGACTCTGCAGTCAGTGTAAGGAAACACAGCCATATATCCAAAGCAGCTAAAACCAGGGCTTCTTCAATAGGCATGGGATTCAAATGAGGAGCACACCATCCCAAAAGCTGGAGAAGCTGAGGCATAATCAGGATTCAAATACTGGGATATTGACATAGAAAATATACAAAGTTATCATCATTAGCAGCAATGCTTTTGGAAGAGGTGGTATACCCTACACTTTAGAGTACAAACCAATTGTCAGGTACTGGAATCAAAACTATGTGCAGGCAAGATCAGACTAGCTGTTTGCTGAGAAGTTCATGAACCTCCTTCAGGATCCAGCTGGTGAGCTTGCAAATGCAAAGTGTGCTGAAGCTATGTTCTCATTGAGGCAGCAGGTACAGGAAGATCCTGCAAAAGAAAATCAATTTAGAAAATAAAGTAACTCAAACTCCCACAGTCCTGCTTGAACTATGCTTTTCTGATCTTTTAGTCAGCCTCCCTTTTTAATTTTCCCCAGTGCTCTGAAATGCATGATTTAATATTTTAAATTCATTGCCTTTCAGATCTAGATTTACCAAGCACTTTGAAGTCAGACACAGTGACACCTTTTCAAAATTACTTAGACAAAAACAAGCGCCTGCATTTTTTGCTATGCATGTGAAAATTAATAAGAACAAATCATTCCATGTGCTTTAAAAAGTGGCCTAGAAATACATATGGCAAAAAGCATTTTTGTGTGTCTGTGAAACAAACTTAGAGACAAAATCACTTCTTTTACGAAATCATCTTTAGTCAATTTAGCAAAGGCCACTTTGTGTGCCTGGATTCTTTAGAAACCATTTATCCAAGCAATAGTTGAAGATAATTATCCAAACACATGCTTACAAAGGAAGGCAAGATTTGTGAGAGAGATAGTATCTTTCAAGTCCATATAGCTGGAGAAAGCAGAACAAGCTTTCAGGCATACAAGCCTTTCCCCAGCTCAACTTTTTTTTTTCAACTTCATAAACTGGTATAATAAAATAAGCCATTTGCATTCCAAAAGTGTCACAGCCACAACAGTGATACCGATAGTCACAAAGCTGAAGACTGAGAAGGCACACTGCATATAAATGTAAGATGTCAGCTAAAAACTGTTTTAGTGTAGTGGTGAACAAAAAACCCTAAGATTTACCAGCAAATATTTCTACAGAAGTGTGTGTTGAAGCTCTCCCTTAAAGATCTTCATGGTGAGAATGAAAACCTGACAGGGTTTTTTTGTTTTATTTAATTTTTCGACTGTGGAAGTTAATAGGAATGTCCTGTTCAAAGAACTGCAATGCCAGGAAAAAAAAAAGAAAGAAAAGACAGACACAGAGGTGACTGGATGCTGTAGATTCCTCACAGTTATAAACGAAATACCGGACAACACATCTGGGAGCCACATTGCTGCAAGCTGAACAAAACGAACCTAGCAATTTGAGGGCTGAAGCAAGGCTGGGACTGAAGGCCCTGTGTACACAGTAGGCCAGAAATGTGAAGCGTCGTGTCTACCTCCAGCATCTGCAGTTGAGAGATTACAACTTGGCCAAAACTGTTTTCAATATAAATACATCAGATCTTGTTTACTTCTCCCAGACATGGACTGAAGTGAGACAGCAAAGTTCTGAGGAAAATCGCAGCTTTGCTTCTCAATGTTCTCCTGTGCATTTCCCGGCCTGATGCTGAAACCGCAGCGCTACGTGGGTGCGAATGGCCACCTCGCTCTTGCCATCACAGGAAATAATTGCAGGTAACAAGAGCTGCTCAGTAGTAATCATTAAATTCTCAGAAACACAAAGTATGTTATACATGGATACTGCACAATTCCTCAATTTGGGGATCACAGATCCTTCACCTAGGTAAATTTGGAGAACATTGTTGAATGACTGCTTGGAAGTGTCACCCAGAGGCCCAGTGGATTAGAGTTCCTTGCAGAAGCAATAGCTCTGCAAAGCATGGCCTCTTGTTTTCTTATGCAGCCTTCCTGAACAATGAGGCCCCATGATCTACAACTGAAAATAATAAATAGCTTTAATTTAAAAAGAGATTGTGGACTTTATTTATTTGCTTAAGACAAATTGCCACTTCCAGGATACTTCAGTCAGCTCTAAAGAAACAGACATATCAGAAGGTATGACAAACCAAAGAAAATGTTAAGTAGCTGAAGAGGGGGTTCAGCTGGGGAAAAAAAAATTGAAAGAAGTAACTGCTGAGTGTATATCTTAGCTGAGCCACGATGGAGGGGACATATGTTAACTGGCTACAAGCATCTGTTAGAAATAAACAACTAGCAGAAGAATAACAAGTTAGGATAGCAAAACTGCAACTGCTAGAAATAATGTCAACACTAAGGAAGGCAAAACTTAGACTAAACATCAAACATTTTTTTACCATAGCAGGTCCTAGGCAGTGGAATATTCACAGGGACCTGAATAGAAATACTTTTCCTTAGTACATGCAGGTTTATCCCCTTAGTTTAAAGTCAGTCAGTACAGAGGATGCAGTCTTGCACTGTAAATCACAGAAACTAGAGATGGGTTCTCTCCATAAGCATCATCTTCAAGATAAGGGGCCTGCCAGTTGTAAGGAATATCATTCATTCCATAAATCTTTTCTAAAAATTATCTATTTCTTATGTAAGATTAAAAAAAACCCACAATGAAACACCAACCCCTCTCAATAACAACAAAACCAACAAAAGAAGTGGAAAAATCAAAAAATTGGCCTCCTCATTACAATGCTAACATTGAAGTAATTTTGTACATTTTCTGCCCTCTTTCTTAGGGCAGAGCTTTTTTTTACTTTTTTGCTTTTTTTTTAAACAATATTAAAAATACAGCCCAAAGATTTTAGCATTGCCCTGTCTGAAAATTTTCCAGTGTCTTGGGACTCTTGAGCTGGTATCTCTTCTGCAATTGGTTAAGTAAAAACCAGGTGTGTATTCTCTAGGGTCATCTCAGTGGATGTATATTCAGGAATGACAATTTCTGGATGATATTCAAACATTCCTCTGGATCCATGTCATCTTGGCAAACAGTTATAGATGCACATACTGACCTGTATCTCTTCATCTGCTCTGTGTTTTGCTCAGCCCTGTAACCACAGCCAGTATATGGATTTCATCATGCAGAGGTGCCAAGTCTCTGCAGAAGAGAAAGAGGAAAAGAGTGTGACTCATCCTGAAGAAGACCAGATGTAATGTTCCCATTACCTGTTACAGTGAACACATTACCGTTTCAAAACTGTCTTGATTTTCAGGGGTTGAACTGACAGCTTCATAGCTTTTTGTTATTTGGAAGAATTGCTCCCAAGAAAGTGTTATCTCCTATGGTGGATGCACAGGGAAGCAGCTTCAGCAGATTTCAGCTTGAGCACACCTTTTAAGTTTACTCTTCAACAACTGCAGTCTTAAAGGGCATCTTCATGGCTTTGTGAAGCTTAACCAAAACACTAAAAAAAGAAATACACTCAATTGCTCAATTTGCTAAACATCAAAACACTCCTAGAATGTGCTGCTAGCTCCCCACAGCACACAGAGACATGGAGAAGTAAACCAAGCCTCTCTTCAAAAGTTATGGCTTTGTGTTCAGCTTAAACTTAGGCCAAAGAATAGGGTTGACTCTTCAAGTTGACTACTAAGGCAGTTTATATGACTGCCTCTTTACAAAAATCCTTCCTCCTTCCTCTGCATCACCGCAGAAGTTTCCCATACTCCCTCCGATGTGCCCAATTTGGTGTAATTTACTGATGACAGTAGTTAGGAATGTTTAAGCATTCCCTTCCATGCCACCATCTTTCATATAAGCTTACATTTTCCCTTTCCCTTGGCTTGAAAATATAAAACATGGGATACCATCCGCCAGTAGTTGCAGACAAACTGTCTGCTCCTCAAAACGCAGCATTTGAATGCTTCGGTCGTTTAAGAACTGCTGATAGTTTATACTTAACTTGCTTCAAAATAAATACCCACAAGGACAAAGAAAAGGAGAAATATCTATCCAGTTATGTGCACGCATTTGATACATGATCTAGGCTCCCATAAAGTTTACTTCAGTGACTTACTCAAGGAAAAAAAGAAAAAGAAAATGAAAGGCTGACATAGGTAGTGCAGAAACCCTTGAGTCTGTAAGAAATGAAGCTGACAATACTTGCAAAGCCTTCCGCCCATATTTACGGGGTTCTGTCTGATCCGTTCCACAGCCTGAAATCACAGAGTCAAGGTATGTGAGTGAGTAAGCATTAAGTATTATTTTGCCTGGAATACTGTTTCTTTTGGTGCCATTACATATTTGCAATAAACCAAAGATATCAATTTTCTGTGACTTTGTGGGTACACTTGAAAGTGACCTCGTCTGGCACAAAGCAAATCTCCACTTTGTTTATATTCATGTTTAACCACTGCTGAGTCCGGGGCCACCAGTTTATCCCTAGGCTGAGATCATAGAAATATTGCAGCTCACATCAAAGCTGACCAGAGGCTCAAGACAATCAACACAACAACCTCATGTAAGAGAGGGTCTGAGTTCAAAGAGCTGCATCTGATGCCTTTACATGGAGAGCCAGCCCATGTGAGCTGGAATTGCAGCATTCCACCTCACTGCTGCTCACCACAGCAGAACACCAAAAAAAAAAAAATTCACATATAATGTCTACTAACAAAACCAGGCAGGAATAGAAGCATAGAATCCTAGGTTGGAAAAAGACTTTTAAGATCATTGAGTCTGAAGTCATGTAGTTTATGCCTTATAGTTTCCCAAGCTGACATCAAAAGTTTTCTAAGCTTAAACCACATGTATCACCTGGAGAAAAAGTGTGTTTGGAGAATGAGTGAACCAGAGGTAAGAAAAAACACATGTATGTTCCTTACCTGCAGTGTTTTGCAGCTATTTATAGTATGTGATTAGGGTGGAACAGTCATTTGTTTCCTCTGCTAATATCATTTTTGGGGCTGAAAGATAGATATTGGATAGCGTCTTAGAGGGGTGTGAGCACCTTTAAGCTTACATTGAGTCAGGGGAGCTGGTAGGACACAGAGAGCAGGGATTGCCCTGTTGGGAGTGAGCAAAGGTTGTTTACGTGTGAAGGCTGTCCCTAGGGAGACATTTGGGCAGCAGAGAAGTATTCTGTTGTGGCTCAGGATAAAAGGGGTTTCTGTTCTCCTGAAGCCTCTGGTATGTTCTCACTGAGGAATTTTGGGTCTACCACAACAATATTTCAGCATTTCTTCCACTGTAATTCAAAGGGAGGCAAAAATGAGAGAAGGCAGCAATGCAGAAGCACACTTAAATGAAGTGCAATTTTAAAAGAAAATAATGATGGAACATTTTCAAATAGTGGAATAAATTAACATGAACATGCATTTATGCAAAAATTAGTGTTTCAGGATGGTCTTAAATGACAGCTAAAGCAATCATCCATGTACTGCCTATAGGCAGTGTACTGGCAATGTTTAATACGGTGCTCCAAGCTTCCCTTTATTAATATCCTATTTTCTCTTTTTAAAACCTATTTCCCAAATGTTGCTCACCCAAGAAAACATTTCCCATGACAGACAATTTATTTCAGATTCAAAACAAAACAGAAAACCCACATATCCACTGAAAAATTAGCCACTGTGAAGTTCTAGTGATCTCCATTAGAAAGTCTGGATCTCCTAGAAGTTGAGTACCATCTTCATGTCTAGAAGAAGGATGTGAAACCCTCAAAGGGGAAAATATGAAATAACCTTTGCCGGGATTTCCTGATATGTATTTTGCTCAAGAAAATATGCTTAATCTTACCCAAGTTATCACTCTGGGAAAGGAAGGTCTGGAGGCAAAAGGAAGTCTGCAAGTGTCTCCTCAGTGTCACCTGGGTGTCTGGCAAAAGGATTTGGTGAGTATACATCATGATTTTTTAAAAAAGAGGAGGAAAAATAAATCAACTAAACTAGCAAACCCACCCTCTTCCTGAAGTGCCTATCAACAAAGCTTACTCTTATAGGACTGGTGCAGGTTAGGGGCTGACCTGCTGAAAAGCAGCTCAGTGGAAAAAGACCTGGGAGTCCTGGTGGACGACAGGTTAACCATGAGCCAGAAATGTGCACTTGTGGCCAAGAAAGCCAACGGCACCCTGGGGTGTATCAAGAAAAGAGTGGCCAGCAGGTTGATGGAGGTTATCCTCCCTGTCTACTCTGCATGGGTGAGGCCTCATCTGATATACTTTGTGCAGTTATGGGCTTCCTGTTTCATGAAGGACAAGGAGCTACTGGAGAGGATACAAAAAAGCGGTGTGAAGATGATTAAGGGACTAGAACATCTCTCTTACAAAGAGAGGTTGAGAGGTTGAAGGACTTGGGACTTTTTAGCCTAGAGAAGAGAAGACTGGGGGGGAGGGGGGGTCGTCTTATCAATGCTTATATATACTAGAGGGGTGGGTGTCAGGATGAGGGGGTCAGTCTCTTTTCAGTGGTGTCCAGTGACAGGACAAGAGGAAATGGGTATAAACGTGAATATAGGAAGTTCCACCTAAACATGAGGGTGAGAGTGGCAGAACACTGGAACAGCGTGCCCAGAGAGGTTGTGGAGTCTCCATCTCTGGGGATATTTAAAACCTGCCTGGACACAATCCTGTGCAGCCTGCTCTAGGTTATCCTGCTTTGGCAAGGGAGTTGGACAAGATGATCTCCGGAGGCCCCATCCAACCCCTATCATTCTGTGATTCTGTGACATTTGTGTTGACATCTGTGACATTTTCAGGCTGTAAATTCAAGCAAGAACGTGGCACGATCAAGGCTGCAGAGCTTGGAGGCCAGGAAGGACTTATGTTGCAGGGTGGTCTGAAGAGTGACACTTCTGCCCTTTGGACTTGACTGCATCTTCTTGGAAGTGGGAAGACACAGTCAAGGAGTCCAGGGCTGCAGGCAAGTTATTTAAAGCAAACTTGTAAAAACCCAGTTTCAAGGGTACCTAAGCAGTTACAGATGCTGACTTAGGCTCCCTGACACCATGAGTTATTAGATACTTCACCCAGCTAGCTGTATTGGAAAATTCAAGCAGACATCTAAATACCTTTGAAAATCATGTCTGCATGGGGACCATATTACCTTTGTATTAATAATGTGGTGAAGAGCTTATTAAGAAAAACAAATTTTAACTGCTTTCATTTGATTGGTCAAAGCCAATAATAAAAGAAATGAAAGAAGTAATTTAGATTTTAAAAATATTAAGATTTTCTTATTTAGTCAGTGCACTAAGGGTCATTTTACTGAAACAAATAGGCATCTCTTAGGCATTCTCTGTAAATTTTCGGTCAGGCTTCCATTTCCACCCAAAGCCAACCAACTGGAATACACATCTCTTTACAGAGAGCAGTATGAAAGATACAAAGCCATTAAAAATAAAATGTAAACCTATTTTTTATAGAGAGATTTTTTTACTCAGGTCATTCAGTGAAAAAACTACTCCGAGCCATCCTAGGGACCAAACCATGAAATGCCATGCAAAAGGTTCCAAGAAAGTTAAATAATTTTCTAACTTTTAAAATTTTTGTTAACCCTACTAGCTATTTGCTAACACTGTTAGCCTCCCTCTGAGATAACAAAATCAGAGAAAAGAAAACACTGAAGAAGCATTTCTATGCTAACATCTTTCCAGGAACCTTGGCAGAATAAACCTGCATTACTTTAATTTGAACATCCATCAACCATTATAAACTTTCCAACTCCAGTCCTAGCTATCTGTGACTGAAAAAAAATCTTCCTATTGGTAAAAAACAAAATACATTCTATTTTGCTCCTAGACAGGAAAAGAATACAATCTCACTTTGGAGACTTGATGGGAGGAAAAAAGGAGACTTTGTTCTTCTGATAGCCTTTATCACACTAGAAAGGTCCATAACTATCCTGAAGATTTGGAGTAAGAGCATCTTTGGAGCAGAGGAGGTGGTGTTTTCTCCACACCACACTTCCTAGAAACAAAAAGCGTCCACAATTACCTGACTACGCTGTCTTAAGGTCCGAGCCAAACCCACTAATAGCCACTCTACTATCTTCAGTGGACTTTGGACGAGTCACTAAGTGAACAACTGATGCAGTCAAGTTGAATTCTTTACTCTGTCCTTTTTTTTCTGTACCTCCTTAATAGTACAAATGGTGACTTACAGAAGCTGAGAAGTTGAGGTCTGGAAACCTATTGGTCCTCGTTTTTTCAGCTACAAGATGAAATGTTCCTGTGAGAGAAAAAACCTAGATGACTGCTATGATCATGACTTCACCAACATGTGCATACCCCTAATTGCTGACTACCATCAACCTCACTAGTGACCTCCAAATGGAGATCTCTTAAACAAGAATTGTCCTTCAGCTGTCCCTACTTGAAAGCACGGTGAATTATGAATCTAATAGAGTGATAGTTTTACATAAATCTGATTTTACCTCGTCAGACATCTAATCTATACGTGCAAGTAGGCTGACAACATTGGTTCTTCTCTACTGTGGCAGGGATTTGAGCTGACAGCCCCATCACACAAGATTTCTTGTCATTGTAACACTTCTTGTTACTATGTAAAGAAGCCAAGCTTGCTAATGAAAACTACTTTTTTGGTGCCATTTTCAATTATAAGAAGATTTGTGAAGGGGTTTTGGAGATGTTGTGCTGATTCCTCGCCTCCCCACTAGCTCCTGCATTCATCTTTCTATTTTGTCTTTCATCTCCTTTCTGATGCCCCACATCCCATCATGCCACACTACACTGGTTAAATAAACCCCTAAATCTAGCTTTTGTCTAGCACTAATCCTTTTATTTCCTAAATCTTATTTAATCCGAAGGGCTTCCTTTCATCTCTTTAACTGTCAGTTGGGTCACTACTGTTCCCTATCAACAGGTCCTGCAAATCCTGTATGGAGTTAAAAAGCTTTCGAGTGTTTCTACGATTCTCATTAGATTCTGCTGTCCCCAACACCTGCTAAAGACCATATTGCTGATGTTTATGCCTTCCTGCCTCCCCAAGATGGCTCACACTTCATACAAGCAATAATCAGTCAGAAGGTGTTTCCCTTTTAAAAAACAAAACCAAAAAGAAAAAACCCAGAACCAAAACTCCCTGCCCTAGTTCCTGCTCAGACATCATCAAGGCTTGGTTAAATACACATTGTTTAATAAAGCACAGGGAAAAAAAGAGAAAGTTTTTACATAGAAGGGGTCAGTGAGCGGGTCACAGGAGATGCTTTCCCCAGTGCTACAATAAAGGGGTCATCAGCCACTTTTTCATGCATTAAATCTCTGCTCAGAGGAAAACGTAACTGCATTTCCCCCTCTTGTTCCTGCTTCACTCAATACCCCTCCCAAGGCAGTGGAGCAAACATGGATCAAGGGGTGGGGGGAGAAGCAGCTTTGAAGAGTCACTCCCAGTGAGGAGCACCCATCTGCCTAAGCCCAGCAGGCGTGTGCAGCAAGGCCCTGCCTTCCCACAGCAAGGTACTTCAGCGAGTCCTTCCACCAGGCAGGAGGCTGAGAAGTTGCAATGAGAGGACACCCCAGCACTCACACTGCTGACTTGCAGACCAGGTGTGCCAGCTCTCTGCTCCCTGCCCTTGGTGGGCAAGAGCTCTGCCCTGTTCTGCCGCTCTCAGAGAGACGGTACAAACCCCTTATGTGTCTCCTGCTCCTTATGTCTTCCCAGGTGGGAGGTGGCAGCAGTAAAAGCCAAAGCCCAGAGCTGGCAAGCGTAGAAATTCCATCCCCTCCAAAGGGAGTCAGAACTACCGTTGCTACGCTGAGATGGGAGAGGAGTGCTTATCAAGCCACCCAATCTAAACCTGCCCTGGCACAGCTTCATGCCATTCCCCCTTGTCCTATCTCCTGTCACCTGGCTGAAGAGACCATCACCCACCTCTCTACAACCTCCTTTCAGGTAGTTGTAGGTGGTGATAAGGTCTCCCCTCAGCCTCCTCTTCTCTAAGCTAAACAGCCCCAGCTCCCTCAGCCACTCCTCACAGGATTTGCCCTCCAGCCCCTTCACCAGCCTGGTTGCCCTTCTCTGGACTCGCTCCAGGACCTCCATGTCCTTCTTGTGGTGAGGAGCCCAGAACTGGACACAGTACTCGAGGTGCAGCCTCACCAATGCCGAGTACAGGGGCACAATCACCTCCCTAGACCTACTGGCCACACTGTTTTTGATACAAGCCAAGATGCCATTGGCCTTCTTGGCTGCCTTGCTCCTGCAAAGCCTCTGTGTACAGGATGGCACCCACAGCTGGGGTGAAGCACCTAGGTCAGTCACTCCAAACACGGCACACAGTTTTCTTGAGCACTAATGTTAAATCATGCTGAAAGGGTGAAAGCAAATCTCCATCTCACTTCTGTTTTACCTGGTGTACTTCCAGCTTTGCCCCTGGATCCTACCTCATCTCCCCCCAGCCCCAGCTACCAAAAACAAGCTCCTAAAGCCTAAAACAAAAGTCAGGCATGGGATCTCATGCTGAATGCTGCCACATGGACCCACTACATGGAACCAGTAAAACTGGCTAGGTGGCTGCTGCAGTCCACAGCTGCTCCAGTTTATACTCAGAAACAAGTTGTTATTTGCTTCCTTTGCACAACACAAGCCTTATCTCTCTGCAGGCGTGCAGTAGCACGTCAGCATCCTTTGCACTGCCATACTCATGCCTTAGACAGGGTGGGCCAAATAAGTTTATTCAAGCTGCAGAGGCTTTCAGCTATGCTGAAATATTATCTACGGCAGCAAGAGCAGGATGAATGGGACTGTGAAACTAGCATGAGAACACAGTAATTGTAAATTTATCCTCCCTGATATCTTTCTTATAATGCTTACACAAAATCTTCTAATGCTTCTAATTAGATTTTGCTCAGCATGGGTTCAGTATTTTACTCATGGAATAATGCTCTAACAAAGTTACCTAAGAGCTACAAAACTCAGAGCTGGATTTTTTAAATTATCTTTTAAAGCCACAGATGTCTTGCACTGAACGTTGAACAACCTGCCTCAGGAGCCAGAACTCATCCTTTCCTCCAGCCCAGGTACCACACATTATTAACCGTACAGCAGGCTATCCACCACCCTTGCAATCCCTTGCCCCAATGTGGATGTAATAACAGGGGCCAAACCAGCCAACCCTCCCAGAGGCAATTTTCCAGCATAATTCTGGAAAACTGCAGTGAGCCAGGGATGACCACAATAAGAAGTAGGGACAGGACTGTGCTGCTTTGGTGTGAGAAGAGATGATCTACACAGATAGGAACTATATATGAGCTACACTATATGAACTATATGAACTATGCCATGAACTATGCTTGTTCCCCTCCATACCAGGCACCTGGCTAGGTCCCCAAACCTGGCTATTGCTTTTGCATTCACCTAGTACCGACTGAAGAAGAGCAAACTGATCTCAATAGTCGTCTGTAATGCCTCTTCATTATCCACCAAAAGGTAGGTGGTTTCATCTACCAAATAAAATAATTTATTAATGAAAGGTGAGTTCCCTAAGAGAAGCTGAACAGAAGCTGCTGTTTAAGAATGCACACAAACAAAAATCTCAGCAGGAACTAGGCACCTACCTGCTCTATTTAAGAACCTTCCTGACCAGAAAGGAATGTGCACGTGGACTTTGATGCTTTCTTGGATGGGGATGTAAATACCTGAAAGGGAAAGAACCACAAAAAAATAAAAGGTGAGGGAAAAAAGGTAAGAAAAATAAAAAGTCCAGCACCTGTCAAACTAAACAAGTCCGGAATGTTAGATCCCCTGAAAACCCCCAAAATCCACAACCCAAAGCATTCATACATATAAAGGAGAATGGCACATATTTCAAGACAGAGCACGTTTTACCTGGCAGCAAAGGTCCTGTCACCCCTTGAGTCAATAAAAGATAATGAAAACTCTGTTTTCCCGTGATATCTGTGAAGGGAACAGCCAAAGGGAAGCATCCAATTCAGTCAAAATCTAAAATTAACACCACTATTTTGAAATCAAGCCACCACCTTATAGAGATAAAATGTAAAGAATGTAAGGCAACTGTAATTGAAATTAAGCGTGGCAGCTTAATGCTGGAGAGCAAACAGTCCTGCTGCCCTCTGAGTCTGACAGAGGAGATCTGAGGAAATACCACTACAAAAGAAATACCATAACTGGTCTATGGGATTACAGAGGTGTGTGATGCTCTGAGATGGTCTTGGGCTAAAAAGCACCCAAACATACTTTGCAGCAGACAGAATGTTGGAGAGCCATAGATAGTGTAAAGTAAATGATATAAATTGATAACTACTTTATCATATCCAAGCTTGTCACTTCAAGATGAAGTTACATGAAAGAATAGAACTGTATTAATATTGGGAATATAGGAATGTTCCAACTTTCCAAAGACCCAGAACTTCCAGTAAATAGAGGGACAGCGGTGTAGCCCATCAGTTCTTCAAAGTTACCTGGAGACCAGTTTTAAGCCAAGAGATCTGCTACGGTATATACCTCATAGGCTGCACACAAAGTGTTCCAGTATGTCAGCAAAGTGCCTCACTGAGAGAAACAGAGGTGATTTTCCCAACACTTAACAAAATGCAGAGTGAGAAGTGCTAGCAGTAGGAGGCATAACTGGCAGACTATCATTCATGACCATCATTTGTATTTTTAATCAGGGGTTTGATTATATTTTAAATTTAATTAAAAAACCAAAAACCACAGAGGAAGAAAACATTGGACATAAGACTCAAAATCTGCCTAAAAATTTCTAATATGTCATGTAATTGCCTGTATGCTTAGGCAATGTTTCTGCTGCACATTTTCTACTTCAGCCATGGTGCTACAGGCACAAGCAGCACCTAGGCATATTCCACAAGCACTGGCAAGTTGGAGAGAAATATAAAAGCAAATCCCCCAAATCCTCATTTTTCATCTGGATTCACTTTAGAGTCTTTCATATCCTGAGATCATCCTTCTCTGAGAATTACATGACTTGCCCTTTACCAGAGCAGTTCACAAATAGTAAATGTGTTTCATAAATGAAATCTGGGAGGGAAGGGAGGGGAAATAATTGCAGTTGGGTTTTGAAGTTCTTTTTCATTTTTGACGAAAAATTCTAAATTATTTTTCTAACTTTTTTTTTAATTATATGGAAAAACAGTTCATATTTACGATAACTTCACCTTTGGGTCATCAATGTGACATGAATATAAATCACAACCAAGTAAGTAGGACACACAGGCACCTTCTCTGGAACATTCCCAGTCCAGATTAGGGGGAATTGTAGAATGGGCTGGGCTGGAAGACACCCCAAGGATCATAGATTTCCAAACCCCCTGCCACAGGCAGGACCACCAACCTCCAGGCCTGGATATAGATAAGGTTGCTCAGGGCCCCATCTAACCTGGCCTTGAACACCTTCAGGGACAGGGCATCCACACCTCTCTGGGCAGCCTGTTCCAGCCCCTCACCACTCTTTCTGTAAAGAACTTCCCCCTAATATCTAATCTAAACCTTCCTTCCTTTAGTTTTAATCCATTCCCCCTTGTCCTGCCATCATCTACCCTTTTAAAAAGCTGATTCCCCTCCTGTTTATAAGCTCCCTTCATGTACTGGAAGGCTGCAATGAGGTCCCCCCACAGCCTTCTTTTCTCCAGACTGAACAAGCCCAGCTCCCTCAGCCTCTCTTCGTAGGGCAGGTGCTCCAGCCCTCTAATCATCTTCGTGGCCCTCCTCTGAACCCTCTCCAACAGTTCCACATCCTTCTTGTATTGTGGGCCCCAGATCTGGACACAGTACTCCAGATGGGGCCCCACGAGGGCAGAGTAGAGAGGGACAATCACTTCCCTGTCCCTGCTGGCCACCCCTCTTCTGATGGAGCCCAGGATACCATTAGCCTTGCGAGCTGCAAGAGCACACTGCTGGCTCATGTTAAGTTTCTCATCCACCATGACACCCAGGTCCTTCTCAGCAGGGCTACTCTCCAGGAGCTCTTCTCCCAGTCTGTATCTGTGTCTGGGATTCCTCCAGCCCAAGTGCAACACCTGACACTTTGTAGTGTTGAACCTCATTAGGTTCACCTGGGCCCACCTTTCCAGCCTGTCAAGATGAGTAAGTTTGTTGAGACAAAAGAGAAATTAATGTAAATTTTTACCAAACTAATGTAAATTTTTACCAAGTCACTCGGAAAAATGAAGATTCCCACATTTGTGATGACTTTGCCACTCTCTTCGTCTGTGTTGAGCTCTCTCAATGAAGCACAGTCACCCAATTTCCCATCACACCTGGTAGGCCCAGGACAGTCATGTAGCCCACATGAGGTTGCAGTAAGAACCTGGGGTTTTAGCTGCTTGCCCACTGCACTGTCACACATCAGACACACTGCAATGGGACCATCAGTATTTGTTTGTTAGGTGGAGAAATGTCTTACATGATCTGTAAAATCTGGAACTTTGGATTCTCACCCAAAAAAAACCTATCACTGTCAATGACTTGGGCACTTGTGCATTAATCTGGTATTTATGCAGGTAACCAGGTTTGCAATCCTGGAGCATGAAGCCTTCTCTCTATCCAAAACAGTATGAGGAGCAGCAGAGATGCCTAACCACAACCTCCTAGTGATGCAAGGACTATCCAAACAGCAAAATGCCCATACCCATCCTAAACAACACCAGCCATCAGGTCTGTCTCCAGCAGCTTGAACAGTCCTACAAGCAGGCTTCAAGCTGTTTGGGGTTTCTCTGCTCATCCTGCTGAGGATGTGAGCATTTTAAGCTACCTGGATAAGGCAGGTTTGGGGATGGGAAGCTTCTTGTAAGCCTACTTTCAGACTCACTCCACATGCACTGTTAAAGCTGTCAAATAAAATTGAGACTATGAGATATATAGTTGAAAGAAAAGTGTGGCTCTAAATGCCATAAGTATGGGTTACAGCATGGACAAGTGCATCTTACTTCAGCTGGCTGAACAGTTTCATATGAAGACTTTCAGAAAACTGTCAGCACTGTATGTGGGTAACAGTTCAAAATGCTAAAGAGTTTATAGGCTGCGAGATACACTGTGGCGCTGTGTGGTAAATATAACCTTTACTAAAAACAAGCTGGGGAAACTTTCCACTATAAACACAACTTCTTTTGTAGAGTTCACAGTTACTCTTGCTTCCATATTCATCATCAAATTATATCTATCGTTCAGCCATGGAAATGCCAAGTAAAGTCATTAACTTGCTGTAGTTTTTAAAAAAAAAAGAGGGAAGGGTAACTAATATCACAGAAAGGATACAGAAATCAGCTTTGCCAGAGAGAAATTAAATCCTTTCCACTGTTCATACTGCCAACTAAATGTTTGTGTTTATCTCTTTCTGTCCTTTGCGCCGTCCTGGATGTGGGGGACGATCACATCATTGCTGAGGTTGTCCAGGCAGCTCAGCCCGGCCTCATCAAAGCGTCCTGACAGAGATCTGTAGCATTTTCTGGGGAGTACAGGACCATTTCACATTTCCCTGCAAACAGGCTCAATCACAGCACTGTCTGCTTTGATCAGACCTCTCTCCTGAAGCATCTGGATGGAGCCTCAGACAAGAGATGCTCAGAAAAGGAGTTGGCTGCTTGCCCTGCTGCAGCTGAAAGAATTTGAGCAGGGCGGAGGCAAGAGGGAGGATGGGGGATGCGTTATTTCCAGTGGAGAGGGAGATGCAGCCAAAAGATATCCCAGATTAGCAAAAGCTTTATCTGAGTACAGAATCAACACATTTACTTACAACAGGAGGTAGGAGGGGCTGGGACAGATTGCCTGTGTTTTGAAAGGTCTTATTCCATCTCCCAATCTAGTGGTTAAATATAGCCAAATCCAGGTGTAATTTATTCTCTTGGGCTGTGATAATTCATGGAATTTATGGTAACAGCATCAAACCCAAATCAGCCCCAATTCTCTATCAGGGATGTTGACACTGTGCAGTCATTCACAGGGACAGAGGGTGCATAGAGGGCATGCACAGGGTCCCTGTCAGCTTCTTAAATCCAGTTTGTACTGGTGCAAGCAACACAAGATACGGAACAGTTGTGAACATTTTGTAGTATCCCAGGCTGTTGGCTTATAATGCTATAATAAAACCTGGGGACACAGCAAGCAGACGTCAGGCTCACCACAGTGTTCCTACATGAGGGATCAAGCACCAGTCTCCAGGAGAGAGAGGCAGGGGTCAGTGTTGTAAGGAGCCTGTAACCCACGTATTAGCACTCCCTGGAGTTTCCTGTTCACCCCCACATCGCATGACCAAGTTGCAACACAACTGCGATGGCATTTAGGTGTTGCCCTGACTGGTGTACACCAGGACCCCTGCGCTGCCCTTGGTCAGACTCCACAGTCACAAAAGGCATCTGCACTGGGCCACACATACAGGAACAGAAAGGTCTCCGGTCAGATGTTTACCTCCCTTGCAGAAGCAGTGAGTTGTAGCAACACATCTCAACTCCGAGCTAGATCACATGAAGAAGCAGGATAACAAATTCAGCTGCTCTCCCACCTCCTCTGCACAAAAGACAGAAAATTGCCTATTGTTCTTAATTTTTGTGCACATCATTTTGAAGGAGACATACAATCACTAAGTTGCATGTTTGCCAGAATTTAAGCATCCTTAACATTCAGAAATGGCTTTGCAATAATTAGGCACGAGCGCATCTTTTTGCACAGAAGGTGCAACAAGCTGCAAAACTTGCAGAAACACGGCCATTACACCAAAGGGTCTTCTGAGCTTTAAGAAACCCTGAAACTTGCTGTTGCCCAGATCTGTCATAGCCAAAAGAGATCATTCCCTTGCTCTCCTTCATTTGTATCTTCTGTGATTGCTGCCAAACACTGAATCACCCTCCTGCAGACTGCTAAGCCTGTGAGACATGGGAGTAGAGCAGTCAAAGCACAAGCTCTTAAGAACTACTCCAGCACTGTGGGAGACAAGCAGAAACTCCTTCTGGAAAATGAACTACATGTAGGTAGAGAGAAAAAATAAACTGTCCCTTTGAGCTTTACAAAGCCTGGGATGTTACCTGTGCCGCCATCCTCACCAAAGAGCAAAATCACAGATTCACAGAATCGTAGGGGTTGGAAGGGACCTCCAGAGATCATCAGGTCCAACCTACCTGTGACATATGTGGAGTCTCCCTGTGCCACAGCCTCAGCATTAACCAGATACTTCAACATGTTCAGCAGCACAAGCTGCCAAGCCTTGCCTGACCCACCGTGAGGAGCCGGCTGCTGCAGCAGTACTGGCTCTGAGCACCGTTGAGTGACTAGACATATGCTGCTTTCTCCTGCTGAGCAAAGCCTGGAAGGGTGAGCCACAACAGGGGACGTGTAGGAAGTGGGTTCTGCGGGAAATGGGGTACTGCCTATGACAAAAGGAGGAGTTAGCCTGCTTTGAACCTGGTATTTGCCTGGAGGGCAAACGGAGGCCAGACAGAAGACCCTCAAATCTTCCCCCTCATTGCCCTCACAAGCACTAAGTCAGATACAAATGGGCACAACCCCGCTGGTACCTCAGCACCAGAGCTCCTGGTACCCTTGCCTCCCTGCTGCACACTAACCTGAGGTAGGAAAGTTGTTCTTGGCAGAAATTCAGCGGGCATCTTTGCCTGCAAATGTCTTCATTGCAGAAGAGGCGAGAGAGCTCCTGGGAGCCCTAAAGTCATTCAAGATTCCGGTAAACAGCAAATTTTTGCAACAGGAGATTTAGCAGCACCTCAGAGAACTTAAAGCAACTCTATTTCTAAATATTTGCTCCACCAAACTCAGCGAAGCTGCTACAGTATTTGCATCCACAGAGAGCTGGGCCGAGGTGGATCCAACCCAGGCTGACACAGTCCCACACATGGATGCTGTGATTTTTGCCAGTGCCACTTGAGTTGCAGGCAGCAACAGAAGAATTACTGTCAGGGCATTTTTATTGACACAGATGTCCTACATATTTTTATCTCCACTGCAGGAGGGAGCACTGGGCTATGCTCTTCAGCGGCACACTGAGCGCAGCTGGTCAGCAGAGCAGAGCAAACCCTACCTATTAGAAAAAGCCAACCTTGCGAGTCCAGCACACAGTGCTAGGGGTTCTGTGTGAACCTCCAAAAGTGAGTCCTTTTTTCATGAAGTCTTTGCCTGAGGATCTTAGAGAGGCAGCCCAGAAGAGAGAGGTAGTCTGGTACTGTTAAAGAAAAGAAACAATGAGACCAAACAATTTCCAAAACAGCAAAATCTAGATGGCAATCTTGGGTAGATTAATAGATTAATAAAATGGTGACTCCTTGGCTGAGCTTGAGACTCAGAAAACCACCATTTTCCTAGTCTCATTGTGCTCCCTCTTCCTCTTGCACTGGCATTTGGCCCCTCAGCAGGGGAGCAGTACTGGCACTTGGGGAGAGGGGGGGCACACAGCAAAGGGAGACAGCAGAGCAGCACCAGTACTTTGGGGGGCAGCAGGAGGGAGGGTTAGTTTTGTACCAGTTTCCCTCCCTCATCTTCTCCCTGGGAGAAGAAATGTGGTTATCTATGAGGGCCAGAGCCATGGCAGCAAGCCTCACCTTTAGGAACCAGAGAGAAAATGCACTTTAACCAGTTCCTGGGTTTTACTTCTCAGTACTGCTCCTTATTCTCCTTAGCAGCCGTGTTAGAAACTCTGATGGGCTTTTAATATGGCTTGGCTGCACAGGATGCTCTTCAGACCCGCAGTCCACACTGTCCCCTGGCCTTCTGATACGCAGGATAGGCAGCTTTGGCAGGATGCTGTCCTATCCCGTCACCTTTTCCTCTAACATCACTTTTTTCTTCTCAGGAGCAGAAGCAGATAAGGGTTTAGCTATGCAAAGCATGGTAAATTGTATGAGGATCCCAATGTTTTTGAACCTACACACCAGATAGCGAGGGGACTGTTTGTGTGTTCAGTAGCTAACAGTGGATGGACATACCCCTCTGTCCCTTCTCAGGGCTCCTAAGTTCTGTGAATGAGACATGCAAGTGCAGAGTTCATGTAAAAGCTATAAAAAAATGAAAAGCTGAGCTGAATCCTAGCCAAGCAAACCAAGTCTGTGCAGCTTCGTTTTGGGGAGGGCACAGGAAAGAAAATATGAAAGGGAGGCTTTTCGGAAAAGATTCAGTTCTTAGTGGGGACGTCACAGGTACAGAAAGGACCTCTATCACACAGTCTCATCATTTGTTTCCAAAGCAAAACACACAAACATTTTTACCCCATCAGAAATATATAGCATATATGTCTTGTAAGAAGAGGGTGTGTTTGAGCAGAACAGCACTTTTTTCTTTCATAATAAAGCAGAGGATCATTTTCAAACCTCATGAAAGAGTCTTTTCTGGGTGGGCTCTGAGTATTGGACAAAGATTAAGATACATGTTTGCTGCAGCCAAGCCTGTACTTGACGGATTTGAGTTCTGTGTGGTTTAGTGCCTTAATCCACCTCCATCCCTTTCCTCTGCATTGTGATTTCCTCCCTTCCAGCCTTCACACGGCAGCCGGCAGTCGCTTAGTGCCTTCCAGCTCACTGGGCTTTTACCCCTGTGCCTGTACCCAAAGAGGGACAGCTGCTGGCACTGCTGCAAAGTTGGGGTTCGGGGACACTTTTTCTGCCCCAAGCCTCTTTCCCAAGAGAGCACTGATGCCAGCACATTCATGGGGTGCTCCCTGTTCAGTATCCTAAAGGGACAACTTCCAAGCCTCACATGAGAACCCCACCACTGCCAGCAGAGGCAGGGGATCAGAGCTTGAGCTGCTAGAGTGCACAAGCTGCTAGCTGCAATGTTTCTGCAGATGAGCATGCATCCTGCACCCACAAGTGTGCTGGGATTTACTTTTCAGAGAACAGGCCAGCCCCCTGTGAGAATTGCACAGGAGAGGTTAAAAACACTGGTCTCTGCTTATCTTTTGTGCAAACACTGGATGGAGAGCCGCAAGGTGGGCACGAGAACCAGCCAAAGGAGGGAGTCTTACGGCAGCAGGACAGTCCTGTTTTGGCTGAAGAGTGCAGAATAAGCAGACAGGCAGTTTCTACACATCATCTTGAAGGCCATGGTGCCAGGAGTGAGAGAGTGAGACCTCCTGTTTCATTATCCATGAAATGAATATTAAGGTTGACACCCCGGAATATGATAATGAGCTTAAAGAAGTACATACTAAACATATATGACTGTAGTACTCAACTCTCCACCCAAATCATGTTAAACGTCACCCCGGGGAGGGGAACTGCTAAGGGCAGGCTATAAAGGGTGTGGAGGAAAATAGCTCCAGGGGCAGAGAAGAGACTGAAGACCCCGAAGAGGCAGTCAATTGGCTGTGCTCCTTCTCCTCCACCCAAGACAGGGACCCCGCCTTGGTAAGCATTGCGCCTTCACCTTTTGGTGAAGAACACCCGGGATAGCACTCTGCTGGCACTGTCGTCATATATTAGCGCTGCTGCAGCAAGCCCATTTATCCATGGCAATTCCAACCTTTTTGTATCTGTTGCCTTAATAAATTACCTATCTTATTGAACTTTGCCTCAGTGAAAGTCCTTGAGGGGGCTCTGGCAGGCAAAAGCTGACTCTGATAAGTGGCTCCCCACATAACCTCTTAGACATAAACCGTTGACCAAGTCTGGGACTAAGACTGGACCTAGCCGCACCTAGGCTCCTCTCTGAGAAGGAGTTTAGAAAGCAAGGGGGTCCTTTCTGAACCTCGTGACTCAACGGGAGGGCTTCCCTCAGCCACATATCAGACACATACTCTTTTTACTCAACAGTAAACTTGGCGTGGTCAGCAGAATTGCCATGGATAAACTGCTGCAGAAATATAAGTGTGTGCCACCCCAAGCGGGAATAGAATGGGCCCAAAAATTTTGGGAACAAAAGATTAAAAAAAGTAAAGGCACCGGAATTGTTTGTGCAGTACTGGGGGCTTGCTTATCTTGCGTACAAAAGGAAATTAAAAAGTCCCCTCCCCCTGAACAAATTGCAGATGTACAATATGCCTCTTTGAAGTCAGAAAATGAAGTATTGAAAGCATCATTGACCTCTGAAAAAGAGAACAGTGAGAAACTGGGGACACGAGCAGATGCCCTCATGATTGAAAACCAAAACTTAAAAACAGAAAATAGGGAACTTAAAATGCTATTAGCCTCAGCTGAAAGGCGAGAAAAACAACTGCAGGAAAAGTTAAATCTCTTACTAAATCAAATACCGTCCTCAGTCTCAGCTAAACAAATCCGCAAATTAATACACTGTGCAGATCCCAAGACGTGGGATGGCGACATCTGGTACAATAATGACAATGACGAACTGGTGGAAGATTCTGATCTTACCCCAGGGTCCGTGCCTATATGGTCGTTGATCAAAACCGAAAACACGGGCGAGGGAGATGATGATGCTCGTACTACTGTACGCACCGTCCCCTGGTCTCCCGCTGAATTAGCAAAGCTACAGGAAAAGTATTCCAGGAATCCGGAGGAGTCTGAGACAGAATATGTGTGGCGAGTCTCCCTTACAGGGGGAGACCAAATCTTGCTGAGCGAGGAAGAGGCAGAAGGCTACTGGGGCCCTGGAGTGTTTTTAACCACTACACCGGGCAATCATAATTACTCATTAACAACGCGGGCTGCCTATTGGGCTGGCAGCATAGACCCGCAAGAAAGAGGAGATCCCCTTGTTATCAAAACCTCAGGATTCTCCGATTTGGCTGTGTCTGTACAAAAGGCAGCCTGCATACAAGCAATGTTTGAGAGGGATGTGTTAAGGAGGTCCCCAATGCTAGCCCCCGTTGATCCGGCACGGTTAACTCCCCTCATCCGTGGCCTCCCAGACAGCCTAAAGACATACGTAGCTAATGCCCAGGACCGTATACAAACTACCCGTGATATGAATGCTGCTGCGGCTGCCGCACAGCCCCCCCAGGAGCAGATCCACGTACCCACTTGGAGCGAGTTTGTACAAGAGATAGTGAATTACGGGCGTCGCATGGGTTGGATTGGGTTAACCACCAGGAAACCACCAGAACCACCCCCCCAGCGAGTTCGTCAGGTCCATACCACTAAGCCTAAACCAGAGTTCAGGCTGAAGTTTGATAAGGAACGTAGCGATCTGTGGCGTAGAGCCTTGGTGATGGGAGTATCACGACAGTTGCTATATGGTACATCCACCACCAACCTCCGAGCTCTGGTACAATCACTAAGCCAAAGAATTGATTCAGTAGAGAGAAGTCAGATGGCAGGAAATAAACTGATTCCTGTTAGATCTGTGCCCTCAGGCTCACAGCGGGACCTAATTGATTTAGCAGACACCCTGAGAAAAAACGCGCATCCTCGGGGAGGGCACTGAGCCACCTCTGCCCAAAGAGTGCCAGCTATACAATGGCTCTTTGATAAACATCAGTAACCTGTCATTGCTATTCCAGCAGGACCAAGGAGAATTTTTACATATTTTCTCATTTATATGAGTTCTCATATATTGATAATCATAGAATCATAGAATACATTAGGTTGGAAGGGACCTTTAAAGGTCACCTAGTCCAACCTCTCTGCAGTATGCAGGACATCTTCACTAGATCAGATTGCTTAGAGCTTCATCAAGCCTGACCTTGAATGTCTCCAGGGATGGGACCTCCACCACCTCTGTGGGCAACCTGTTCCAGGGTCTTACAATAATCATAGCGAAAAACTTCTTCCTAATGTCTAATCTAAACCTACCCTGCTCTACTTTAAAAACATTGCACTTCATCCTACTGCTAAATGTTTTTATGAACAGTGCCTTCCTAGCTTCCCTGTAGGCTACTTCAGCTACTGGAAGGATGATATAAGGTCTCTCCTGAGTCTTCTTTTCTCCAGGCTGAACTACCTTAACTCTCTCAGTTTGTCTTTGTAGGAGAGGTGTTCCAGCCCTCTGATCATCCTCATGGCCCTCCTCTGGACCTGCTCCAACAGCTCCATGTCCTTCTTGTGCTGAGGGCTCCAGAGCTGTACATAGTACTCCAGGTGGGGTCTCACCAGAGCAGAGTAGAGAATGTCTAAATAACAGAATGTCTAAATATAAAACCCAGTCACTGTAAGGTAAAATTCACAGGGATTGATGGAATCATAAGGGAATGCCCTACAGTGAAAATTGCCCCTCTGGCTCCCAGATGAGAAGAAATTGACTCACACTGAAATGTTGGTCAGAGCTGCCAACACTAACATACTGGGACTCAACATGTTGTGTGGCAGAGTGTGGAAGCTCCACGACAGGTCAGTCTGGAGTTTCCCTGGATGAGGTGATGGAGAAACAGCATGGCCTGATGAGAATGAGCCTAAATCTATAAACTTATTAGAGATGTCTATGCCTTTACTCTTGCTGGAAATTACTAATGTAAGGCAGTATCTCCTGCCAGCAGCCACACATTTGGGCATTGCTGGGATGGTAACAGACTTGGAAAATAGAAGTGTTAGCATTTGTGCACACTCCCCCTATAATTCTCCTGTCTGGACAGTATAAAAGCTGAGTGGACACTGGCAGTTTGCAATTGGTTGTAAGAAATTGAATGCCAATACCGTGCCTTTAATGGCAGCCGTACCAAACGTTGCAGAATTAGGAACCCAAACTTGGGAAGCAAAAGACAGCTCTGGAAAAGGCTATCAAATCAGTACTAAGTGGACAGTACCCACCTTCTAACCTAATATCTGCCGGTCAAACCAAGACCGAGCATTTCTTCTTCTGTGTTCACAGGTACTCCGAATGCCAGGAATGTGCACCTGGGATCACAGACTCCCCCGTACTAATCTAGGGTGCCCCTAAGGGCTGTTGATTTTTATTTGTTGGGTATTTGTATTTATATTTCTGATCCTCATACTTGTCTGAAAAGTGAAGTTTTAATATGTCCACAACTAACAAAACTGTGACATTGTTCGGGGCCAGCGATGCCAACACACGTTGGGACTGTTAACAAATTGTCCCCTCTGGAGGAAGCAACCTCTTGCACTGACTCTGAGAAGAGGAATCAAAAGAGAATCGGACAACCCGTGGCAGTTCCCCATAACAGGAACTGTTGTCGGGTGGGTTCTGGAATCAATCACCTTGAGTAACAGTGTTGCAGAATCAAGTGATGTCATATAACCTCGATGGATAGATTGAAGCATTGGTTCATGCAACTTGGGTCAAGTTGGAAGAATTGAACATACAACTACAGACTACATCAAAAGTGGCTTTGTAGAACAGACTGACATTAGGTTTGTTGTTGTTGCATGAAAATGGACTGTGTGGATACTGCCAATGACACTTTCTCTATCCACATAGTAAATGTCACACAAAACCTTAATGAACAATTAGACCACATGAAGGATGTGGCAAAAGTGAGTAGGGACCTTAGGAGAAGCAAAAAAGTGGGGTGGTTAAATAAACTTTCGCATGGATGATTCTCACTATCAAGATGTCTTCCTGCTTTGCTTTCTTGCAATTTACATTGATAGTAATCATTGTGATTATTCTGCTTTGTATATTATTAACTTGTGTCAAACCCATGCTAATCCGGGTGTTAATTTGTCAAGTATGCAGGGTGTCTGGGTGGACCAAGTTGGAGCTGTGCCCAGGAGAAGAGGAAGATTGTTCAGAGATAAGGGATATACCCAATATTAACTATATATAAACATGATTTGGATCTCGAATCGAGTTACTACAGTCATGGGGTGGATAATGTGAGAACTGAGCAGGAGAGGTTAAAAACACTGGTCTCTGCTTATCTTTTGTGCAAAAACTGTGGATGGAGAGCAGCAAGGTGGGCACGAGAACCAGCCAAAGGAGGGAGTCTTATGGCAGCAGGACGGTCCTGTTTTGGCTGAAGAGTGCAGAATAAGCAGACAGGCGGTTTCTACACAGCATCTTGAAGGCCACGGTGCCAGGAGTGAGACTTCCTGTGTCATTATCCTTAAAATGAATACTAAGGTAGCCCTTGATGAATATTAAGCCAGCCCCCTGTTCTCTAACAGCACCCAAGTATGCAAAACTGCGACAACACCCCAGAATATGATAATGAACTTAAAGAAGTACATACTAAACATATATGACTGTAGTACTCGACTCTCCACCCAAATCATGTTAAACGTCACCCCGGGGAGGGGAACTGCTAAGGGCAGGCTATAAAGGGTGTGGAGGAAAATAGCTCCAGGGGCAGAGAAGAGACTGAAGACCCCGAAGAGGCAGTCAATGGGCTATGCTCCTTCTCCTCCACCCAAGACAAGGACCCCACCTTGGTAAGCATTGCGCCTTCACCTTTTGGTGAAGAACACCCGGGATAGCACTCTGCTGGCACTGTTGTCATATATTAGCGCTGTTGCAGCAAGCCCATTTATCCACGGCAATTCCAACCTTTTTGTATCTGTTGCCTTAATAAATTACCTATCTTATTGAACTTTGCCTCAGTGAAAGTCCTTGAGGGGGCTCTGGCAGGCAAAAGCTGACTCTGATAAGTGGCTCCCCACATAACCTCTTAGACATAAACCGTTGACCAAGTCTGGGACTAAGACTGGACCTAGCCGCACCTAGGCTCCTCTCTGAGAAGGAGTTTAGAAAGCAAGGGGGTCCTTTCTGAACCTCGTGACTCAACGGGAGGGCTTCCCTCAGCCACATATCAGACACATACCATTTTGCGTTAGCCCCACATCCCACCAAAGTTCTGCCATCTGGAAGAGCTAGCAGAGCTGGGTTAACTCTGCCATCTTTTCTCATTCCCCTTAGTAGAGGAACTTTATTGACCAAGATCCTTCCTAAACTTGTATATTTCTACAACTCTGGTGCATCCCCTCCCTTATAGGAAGTCCTGAGAAAGGCATCGGCACATACACACAGGTACATCTTCTACAATCAGGCACACACACTAACCACCTCTACCTCTTCACTGCTTTAGACACCGAACATAAGACTCTCAGGCTTTAGACACTGTACAGGAGACACTTTATGCAGGCTCCATCAATACACTTTTTGTATTACAAGAAAACATTTGGGCTTCCACCACCATGGAAGACTAGGATGTTCAATTTGAAGACTCCGCATACCATTCCTGATCTGAAGCCCAGTGAGGCCAACAGCCAGCCAACCCCCTCTGCAAGGCCCTGAGAAAGGATAAGACTTTAAAGTTCACTGGGAAGGTTATAAAACTTGGTGGGGAAGATGAAAAACAGCCAGAAGTCTTTCCATCTGTGGAAAGGGTACTAAATTGGTCATCTCAGCTAGTTCCCACAGCAGCAGCCTCACAGAGGGGAAAAGAGCAGTGGTCTCCAGTAGTCAGATCTCAGGCCAATTACAAGTCCAAGCCAAAGCCTTGAATTTAGTTTCTCACACTGATAAGGCACACCAAAACCTCAGCCATTGCCATCATGTAAAAATCAAAATAAGCAGACTGAAGCCACAGGTGTTGCTGAAAATAAACAGTGCTCATTTTCAAAATTGAATTCACTTTTGAGGCTTAGGGCAGGCAGAAAAGGAAACTGAGAAACAATGAAAGTGGCTGATACTTTAAAATAATATTATTTTTAACAATATATCAGATTTTTCAGAGAAACAATGCTTCTCTTAGCGAACTGCTTCGTGGTGAACTTTTACAACAGAAGCGGAAGGAGAGCCACTGGACCACATCCCACCACCCTCTGGGATGGTGCAGAATGAGAAGTATTGTTGCTCAAACCCAGGCTACAGGAAGGCTTCATAATCTTTTCCTCTCATCTTTACTCACAGCATCAGGGAGCTCCTCACCCACTGCAGCTGATCTTGAACACTGCAAGAGCTCAGAGTCCAGTTAAGCACCGGTAACTCCTGGATCCTTCCCCAGAAATCTCTTCCTCTAGAAAAAGTTCTTCAGATTAAAGAGAAATATTTAGAGAAGCAGCAGGACCCAAGAGATAAAGAGCTGGTGTGGCTAACAGGAGCCTGGGGGTCCTATTCAGAGAGGTATTTCAGGTACCAGTGCAAAATAATTAGTTTTTCTAAGCAGTCAGTCACATTGACAAGAACAAAGGCTATCATAGAAAGCCAGAAACTTCCTTGCTGAGCTTGGCAACTTCAGTTTACATGAATTTATAATTTTTATTTAATTTATGTATGGGCATATAAGTTTTAAAAGTAGATAGAGGGCATTCAAGGGGCTAAAGTACTCTGTTTAAGATAGTATTGCTTTCTTTTTGCACATCACAGTTACTGAAATTATAAAGAAAAAGAAACAACCAAGAGCCAGTATATGAGCTTTTTTAAGATAATATAAAAATATCGAAGCAGCAGTATAAAAGCACTTCTAAGGTTTTGTTGAATGCAAATCAAATCAACTTCAGCAGCTGACAGTGGGATGACATCCTACTGCCATGTTAGGATGTAAAGTGAATGTCATTCTCTGTACACATTCCCCTTACAGGGCTGGAACTCCAACATCAAGATTGACATATATGTATCTCCGGCCTCCACCAGTCCTTACTTTCAGGATTAGTTCCTGCCATGCTTCAAGCAACTGCAGATACTGAACAGGCATGTTCGTTCAGGCTGCGTTCGGTGCATCAGAGCTCACACTTGGGAGAAAATTGGCATTGATGGAAGTAAGTTGGAGGATCAGTACTGTGGCCTCAAAAAGACCCACCAGAGCTGTCAGCAGGTGAGGGATCTGCTAAAGAGTCAAGGAGTAATATTGAGGCTAATAATGAAATTAATTTTTGTGAGATTTTCAAAGCATAGAAAAGGTGCCTGGACCAATCACCTGTGACAGAATGGAAGAGGAATAATCATAGGACAAGGTCAATACAAGGACAAATGAGCTTAATTGTAAAATGGTACCTTAGCCCAGATAAATTGATTCTCTTGTATAGGTATAAGATATCTTAAATAGCCATCCCAAGACCCTAGTGGAAAAAGTGGTGTTTTTGTTTACTGAATCACTGAAGAAATTTAAGCACCTGGATATTTTGCAATTAAAAAATAATAACTGGGGGGGTGGGGGAAAGGGAAATTAAACTAGCTGAAGGCATGGTTTAATTTGTCAGCAACTTTAGCCCAGAACCAAAACCAAAATGCATCCTAGCAATGGGAACAAACAAACTTCTTAAAGGAAGTTGATTTTCATGTTATGTTAAGAATACAGTATCATTACAGCAGGGAGAAAAAAGCATTTATTTAATTTCATGAGTTTGTGAAGTAGTTGGTGCCTCTAGAACTGCTTATTACTCTTTGTGCCATTATTCATTGTGGCTCAGTTACCACACTTTTTAATTACCTGCTAATAGAGTGATTAAAAAAATAAACCCCAACTAAAAAAAATAACACCTCCTAGTGTATGAATAAAGGAAAAAATTCCCAGATGTTACCTATCTCTCTGCTTCCTCCTGTAGAGATACTATGTTAAAGAAGAGCCAGGACTGGTGGGAAGTCTCCGATCCCAAGTAGATTTGTGATGGACTGCCCCCTCCCACCCCTACCCCACCTCACCTCAGAGAAGTCAGTCCTATATCTCAGGTCACAGGACAGTGGCATACCACCATCCCCATCCTCATCCCAACATTACCCTGTCCAACCCATGGCAAACACAGGCAGGATCACCAGTCCACATGGCAGGCTTGTTGCTCAAAACAACAGCTCCAAAAAATCTACTCTGGTGGAGGTCTTCCACAGATCCAAAGAGTTTTACCACTCCATGGGAGCCCAGCAGCCACATCTGCCCTGCCCTACCTCTGTCCCAACACGGGCCCCATTGCACACACCCCCAGCCGGTGCCTCCTCTCCCACTCTCCTCATACAGGGAGGCAGTGAAATGGTGGGAGGCTTGAGAGTGGAACAATTGTTAATATATTTGTGCAGGAGAAATCTGGGATTATTTATGGAAATTCAGATGTTGCTAAATAACAGATGCTGTTCTGAGAAGGAAGATTTCTTTGTTTTGAGGGTGGTTGAGGAGACCTTTTCTTTTTAATGCAGTTTAGAAAACATGGCTGAATGTTTGTTCCAGAATATGGAGGAATTATACTGAAATAAAACAAATGTTTTGTGGTGCATACATTTCATGTAGTACCTACGATTGCTGGACTTTGCAGGCACTCCAGCAAAACATGACAAAAACCATGATCTCCCTCTTAATTGCCAAAACATAAACAAAAATTAACTAAGATTTTATTATCAGTTTGGTCTGTGCCCTGTGGAGAAAATTTGTTCTCTTTCATGGTATTGCTCTGCTAAACGTGGCAGAAGAAAGGGCCATGCATATAATAAGCAAAGAATTACAACTAAACTGAAATCAAAAGCTTCACATTTAAAACTTAAACAATAAAAATGCAGAGTTCAGCAGAAGATGGAAAACCCAGCTAATTCTTCCAGCTGAGCCATACCAACTCATCCTTTGCAGGATCAGCACAGCCCTTCTCCAAGTCTGCTGTATAAACACATATATCACAGCTCTTACTCTGTCTTCTTGTTCATACTGATGGTTTCAGAAAAATGCTTTCCTGTCAGATGCCATATTCCACCCTGGTACAGTTAAAAAGACTTCTTATTTTACTGATTTTAGAGTTAACGTCATGGATATTTTTTTATTATATCCCTAAAATCTGGCCCCCATGAAAATGGTTCCTTGAAACGTGTGTAATTTTCTCACCCTTAACTTAGCTTTTAACTTCAAATGCTATTGAATCACAGAATCTCAGTACAGTTTGGGCTGGAAGGCACCTCAGAGATCATCTGGTTCCAACCCACTTGCCATGGGCAGGCACACCATCCACTAGACCATGTTGCACAAAGACCCATTGAACCTGGCCTTGAATGCTTTCTAGGAAGGGGGCAGCCACAACACTTCCTGGCAACCTCTTCCAGTGCCTTCAACCTTACTGTGAAGAATTTCTTCCTTATATCTAATCTAAATCGAGCTTCCCTCAGCTTAATGCAATTACCCTTTGTCCTACCACTACATGCCCTTGTAAACAGCCCCTCTCCAGCTTTCTTGTAAGCCTGCTTCAGGTACTGGAAGGCTGCTGTAAAGTCTCCCCACAGCCTTCTCTTGGCTGAACTTGCCCAACTCTCTCAGTCTGTCTTCACAGGAGAGATGCTCCAGCCCCCTGATCACCTTGTGGCCCTCCTCTGGACTTGATCCAACAGCTCCATGCCTTTCTTGTACAGGGGACCCCAGATCTGGACACAGTACTCAAGGTGGGGTCACACAAAAGCACAGTAGAGGGTCAGAATCACCTCCCTCCACTGGCTGGTCACATTTCCTTTGGTGCAATCAAAGTTGGCTTTCTGGGCTGCAAGCAGACATTGCCGATCATGTTGAGCATGTTGTTCACCAACATTCCCAAGTCCTTCTCCTCAGGGCTCCTCCCAGTCCATTCTCTGCTCAGCCTGTAGTTGTGCTTGGGATTGCAGCAACCCATGTGCAGGACCTTGCACTTGGCCTTGTTGGACTTCATGCAGTTCACATGGGCCTGCCTCTCAAGCCTGTCAAGGTCCCCTCGGATGCTATCCCTTCCTTCCAGTGTGTTGACTGTACCACACAGCTTGGTGTTGTCAGCAAACTTGCTGAGGGTGCACTCAATCCACTCTTCATGTCACTAACCAATATGATAAACAGTTGTTTTTTTCTTTATAAATACAACATATTTCACCAAGTCATCTCATGTGAGAAAGAGTTCACTCAGTTTTTTTCCAGGATTTTACAGTGCAGTGTCATGAATTACCACTGGAACAAACAATGTCCCTGAAGTAATCACTGTAAGGCAATGAAGCTGACCTGGGACAAGTTATAAGGAACATTTTAGATGCTCAAATCACAAGCCTAACTTTCTTCAAAAGAGTTTCTTTCCTGTATTATTTTAAAAATTACTTTCACAACATGGCTACATAAATAGACCTATATATCAGTAAGAACTCACTGAAAATAAACTCACTGAGGATAAAGAACTGCCTTCATTGCTGTAGAATTTGTCTGTCTGCTAGTAACAAAGTGAAAAGATGTGCCCCTCACTTTGGATACATCATGTTTACCAGAGATTATTACATCTGACAGAAGGGGGATGGAGAGGGACAGAACACACATAGCCATGGCTTATGCACTGAGCACTGTGGTAAATATTTAATTCCGTATATTTACAAAACAAAGAAAGTACATACACTGTGGTGCACAGGCCACCATGAGCACTTCTGGGTCAGCAGACAGCACCAGAAGGCTGGACAGGGAGGCTGTGGTGGAGGCCTTCTCCCCATCTCCTCCCTACTACTGCAGAAGAACTTCATGGCAGCACCACACCATCCTCTGGCTGAATTTGCAGATGGCAACACTGGTTTAAGGAACTTGGGTAAATGCAGATAAGGCGTGTTAAGTGTCCCATAGTCTATGGTAAATGTGATGGCCACATAGGTCTATTGTAGAGGCTGAAGTTTCAGTCTGGAAAAGCTAGATCACAGATTGTCACAGAGCCGTTATTTCAGGGTCATCTCTACTCATTTGAAAAAAAAAAAAAACCAACAAAAAACCCACCAACAAAACCAAACAAAAAGGTAATGTGATTTCATTAAATGGCTCTGCTGGTTTTGCTTGGGGTAGAGTTAATTTTATTCATAGTAGCTAGTGCTTTGGATCTGTGCTGAAAACAGTGTTGATAATACAGGGATATTTTAGTTACTGCTGAGCAGGGCTTACACAGAGCCAAGGCATTTGCTGCTTCCCACCCCACCCCACCAGCAAGCAGGCTGGGAGTGCACAAGGAGTTGTGAGGGGACACAGCCGGGACAGCTGAGCCAGGCTGACCCAAGGGATGTGCCATGCCATATGACATCATGCCCAGCATATAAAGCTGGAGGAAGAAGAAGGGAGGGAGGGGTCTTTGGAGTGAAGGCTTTTGTCTTCCCAAGTCACCTTAAAGTGTGATGGATCCCTCCTTTCCTGGGGATGGCTGAACTCCTGCCTGCCCATGGGACACGGGGAACGAATTCCTTGGTTTGCTTTTCTTATGTGTGCAGCTTTTGCTTTACCTATTCAACTGTCTGTATCTCAACCCAAGAGTTTGCTCACTTTTACTCTTCCAATTCTCTCCCCCATCCTGCAAGGGGAAAATGAGTGAGCAGCTGCATGGTGCTTAGTTGTTGGCTGGGGTTAAGCCATGACAATAGTTAAGATATTTCGAAGTCATATATACAAGACTTTTAAAATCTTTAATTTGTAGGCAAGCAATAAAACATTAGCATCCTACATCTAAGCCAGTTGTGATTTTTCTCTCCCTTTTTTTTTTTTTATAAATCATGACAATCATCACACAGCCCATTTAATGATGTACCACAATCATTGTGTCAGGTCATCGCCACTCATTCTGGCAGTGCAGGACGTAACCCATGACAAGAGGTTGAATTACTCAGAATTCGTTGCAACAACTACAGGAGAAACACAATAGGGGAGAATTCTGCCCAACGTCCACCATCTGTAAAAGTTACAATGTTGTTTTTAAAACAAAATACGAATTCAAGAGATTTCTCAGCTATGTGTTGGCTGCAAATTGGAGCACAGGAAGTTCCGCACCAACATGTGGAAGAACTTTTACACAGTGAGGGTGACAGAGCACTGGGACAGGCTGCCCAGGGAGGTGGTGGAGTCTCTGGAGATAATCAAGACTCATCTGGACGCCTATCTGTGCAATATGAGCTAGGGAGCTGCTTTGGTAGGGGGGTTGGACCCGATGATCTCTCGAGGTCCATTCCAACCCCTATGATTCTGTGATTCTGTGACTCTGTTTCTCAATGTTTCTGCAGACTGGGTGCCATGTTAAGGGTACAGGCCTTCATCTGGTAAAGGTGATGACTTTATAAGGTAGACAATTGGGGAAATAGTATGTGGTTACATCTGTCAAAACTAAAAGCAACACTCAAAACCAATAGCACTCTCCCTTCATCCTAAAAAGACTGAAGCATCAATGCTTCCAAATTTAAACACCAGGTTGCTTCTCTATTTAAGCCAGCAGTTAGCCAGTGTTGGGTAAATAAGGACACATATTAGTTGCTGGCTAATCAAACTTCATGGAGATGGCCAAAGAGCTGCTTTTTAAGAAAAAATCATGTTAAAGGGAGATTTTTATTATCATGGGATATACACTTGCTCTGAAATTATGCATCTGAGATTCATCCTGGTGCACTAGCTTGAGTTGAAACCTTCAGAATGGTGGGGGTTTTTGAAATATACGTCGGTAGTAGAAAAATAAAGAGTACCAGCTCTTGCAGGCATATTGGTTTCTGCCAATATGGAGTGTCCTGGTCCCAGCAAATATTTGCTGATTGTAGTAAACACATCTTGATTACTAAAAAAAAAAAATCTTAAATTAAAATACAATAGGTATATTAAGAAATCTCTTTTAGTAGCAACAAATTAGGAACATCAAATCCTGCCAGCTCTTACATATGCACTTCATTGTAAACTCATCAGTAATCCTGAATTAAGCACATGCAGAAGTGCTGAAAGTATTGGGGCCATCAGAGAGTCATCCTCCAAGTACTGACAACCTAAGTAATGTGCTAGCTTCAGCTAGACTATTCAGAGTTGTAAGATGGACCACAGGCACGAGGCAAATGCAGCATCAGACCCTAGTTTAAAATGGGATACTGACACCCTTACAACTAAGATGTTCTAAGATTGCCAAGTAATGTCCTTGGTACTTACTCAGCAAGCATATAAGTGCATGCATAACTTCAAGACTTCAAATAGTCTTGATTGCATTAAAACAAACCATAGACTTAATTTTTACACCAGACAAGGTTTTTAGTGAGCAAGTATCACATATAGATTATACACAAAGTACTTGTCAACTTGCAAATGGTAGGACCTAGCTTCAAATAGTTCTCCATGTAAACACAAAGCATTACTACAAATAACCATTTTTAATGCAGGTCATTTTAATAAGCAACAAGCAAAAAGGTTTAGAGTTTAATAGCATAGCGGTACCTTAAACACAGAACAATTAACAGTTTCCATCTCTGCAAACTTGTGGTCTAGACAAGAGCAGAAGCAAGTAAAACCCAAGAATGTCTTACAGTGGCAGGAGGAAACAGTTACAGTCATTTAATTCAGAATAAGATATTATATTTCGATTAAGACATCTAATGAAAAACTAATTGGATTAGCAGGAAAAATACTTGTCTTTAAGATGACATATAATGGCCTCTAAACATGTCAAAGATACCTGGCTGGAAATGGGAATCTTTTAATTACTCTGAGCTCAAAAACAAGCATTAAAAAGTTAAAAAGAGACATTTTAATGGGTTTTTACTTTTAAACGCAGCACGAGGCAACAGCAGCAGACTACTTTTGAATTCTAGAAGGATTTCATTTATTGGTTCCATTCCTTAATGTCCACTTAAATATTCGAGTATTTGTATGAAGGGTAATGTTTTTATTCAGTACACTGCCATGGGGCTGGTGACATGTGTATCTACTTAGGCCAAGACGACATTTTGTATTGTTACAGGATGAGAAAAACTAAACAGGCACCCCTTAGATCTTTGTCCCTTGCTGTGAGAGAAAAATCCCATAAGAGCCATCAAAGCACAATGCAGACTTAAAATAGCAAATTAGTAATCAAAACTATCCAACACATTCATCTTCAAAATGATCGCTGCATGCACGCACTGCCTCTCCCCACAGAGGCAGAGGATCAGGGGGACTGATGATGGTGGAGGGCTTAAGCACATGAATCGGGTGCAAACTTGTTAAGGAAGTGAGCAAGGTCAGATTACTCCATCCCAGAGACAGGATTGTCTCTCTCTGCTTAAAGCTCTTGTATGAGACCATTTCTGAGGAAACCCTACCTATAGAATGCGGGTCACATATGGCACTGCACAAAAAAAGGTGGGTTTGGAAGCTGATAAGAACAAGAGCATTGCTCTTCCATATGGAAGCATCTTCGTCCATAAAAGGTTGATCACGCAGTAAACACCGTTTCACTTCTCTGCCACGTTTTGCAAGGCAGTCTCCAAACAGGATGAGACTTTCAAGAAGGTTTATGACTCAGCTGCTCCCACTGTGACACTGGGAATCATATGAAAGTCTTGGTTTCTCACATATTGACAGTCTAGTTCCCATCAGGGAGAGGGGAATTTCAAACATCTTCACAACTCTGTCAGGAAATAAGAACAGGCAGGTATCCAAGGATCACAACAACAGATTTTAATTCAACAATCATGGTCCACCTACTCAATGGATATCAAATTTTCCTCTTTTTTTAACCAGGGCTGCCTCAGTATCATTTTGGTACAAAAAATGACAACATGAACATCCCACTGAAGAATAAAATGAGCAGGGAAATTCATCTCCAACCACAGGATAAGAGTGTAATTCCTAGACTAAAGAGCTGTTGATCCAGGTTTATAACAAGACAGCAAAACACGAAATAAATGGAGTAGGAGGGCAGAAGAATTCTTAAAGCACAGTGAGACAGATTTTCACTTTTCAATTGCCTAGACCCTTCTAGACAATGCCTGGTTGTGTAACAGCTGGGCACAACCTGCTGAGAAGGTGTGCTCCCTCAACCCTACTGCCTGACACATTAGACCAAGGCAGACCAGAAGAAAACATCTCAGGTCCCATAGTACCCTGATGAGGACCAGCTGCTGGTGGAAAGCAGGCCTCACAGGGAAGAGAGGCAGCATACAAGTCAACAGTGAAATGTCCCCAGAGCAAATGAGTCTGTGAAAGAGGTCTGCTTCAAGCACCATTCAGCCTTGCTCAGGATTACACATTCTTCTTAAAAGGCATAATGGGCCAAGTATGTTTGAAGTGTAAGGAAATGCAGAAAAATGGAGGCAGAACTTTTGGGGGTCACTGTGGGAGAGCTAAACACATGGCAGTGGCAGACAGAGCACTGTGAAGTCACAGGGAGTCTTGAGCTAATGGCCAGGACCACGTGTTTATTGTGGAGAAGGTCATCCAGTGATTCTCACGGGCAAGAAGGTCAGCATGAGAGGCAGGGGTGCAGTAGTAGATTTCAAAAGAATAAGGTGAAAACATCTTTTTTTTTCTTTTCCTAAAAACTATGCCGCAGTAACAAGCAAATGACCCATTTTATAGACAGATAAACACCCTTCACACGGATCTGTCAGACTCTGCCTTCTCTACTCACCCAGTCCATTGTATGTCTAAAACCTAAGCCAGCTCTAGGCTTCTGTTCACATCACATCTCAAAACTGAGATGTGCATTCTCTGAAAAAACAATAATGCCCACAGCAGGGAGCCACCCACCCCATGACCCATCATGGTTTCCCAGAGGCTCCAAAGCTAGGTTCCATCTCACTAAAACCTAGTAGTGTGCACAATCTCACCCCACCCTTTAGCCTAAGGACTTCCTCTCTAATCGCAAACATCTGGTCACAAAACATTTCGGCTGCCACTTTGTACTGAAGTTAACAGGTTTGGTAAAGTGCTATTAAAAACACACGTACAGGGTTGCATGCATTTCTCTCTAAAGCCTTTAACTTGGGCCTTTGGTTTTGCTCCTAACTTTGCTGTTTGCTTTATGCACTTTCATCTAGAAGCTGCCCTCAACCCTAAATCTCCACTGTGCTCCTGCCTGCTTCCCTAAACCCCAGCTCAGAACATCACTAATCCTTTCCCACTAGTACCCACTCTTTAGGACCTTGAGAGGAAACTAGCCCACCCCACAATGAAATGTACATAAAGCCATGAAGCAGTGAGTTTAAGACCTCTAAAGTCCATGAAGACAGAGAATAGAGAGCACCCCCACCCAAGCCTTGTAAGTCCTTGGGTAAGTCCTTGCCAAACATACCATAAGGTGATGTGTTATGCTAAATGCATGCCAGACTTCTCTCCCACGGTGGACCCCACCAGCCCAAGTCTCCAGTGTTACTTTGGAGTCCCACCTGACAGCTTTAGATACTTCATGGTATATCCCTCCAGATGCACCTGCACCATGTGCAGACTGTTTCAGCCCTATGGAAATGAACTGCTGACTCCATTAGAAAAGGAGTTAGGGTCCTTTTTACTGGGGATAAAAGAGCCTTACCAAGTCTTAATAGATACATCCCTATAAAGGGAGGGTGAAAGAGGATCAAAGGATTTACTGAATGAATGTGTGGTGAGATGTTAAGAAGAGAGCACAACAGGAAGCAAATAACTCACAGAGGTGCTGGCAGTGCCTGCAATGCGCCTTGGTACAAAAACAACCCAGAAAATGTGAAACAAGTCTGTAAGGGGCTGGAGGAGACATGCCATAGGCTTATCAGTGCGTAGGTGGGGAACGGGAAGATGGAAAGGATGGTTCTACTAGTCAGCTTTGTGAAATTGTCCTACCACAACCTGGCAACCCGCTGTTGGGTCTGGCTGATTGCTGCAGCCAAAGCTCCTCCCGAGTTAAGAATGAGGCTGCTGTAAACAAATCCTTTCCACTAAAACCCATGTAAACAGGCCATCTGTTAACACACTCTCCCTTCCAACAATTGTACACTGTCAAAAGGCATGCAAGCTCCAAAACTTTACTCCTAGTCAGAAGGGAGCAATGCTGCTGTGCCTATCCCCTTTCAACTTCATTTTCTGAACTGGAACCAGTTTTGCCTACCCCAGGGCAAGTCAGAGCTGAACTGAGCCCAGAGACTTTTGTCCACACACAGGACTCTCACGACAGGGGGGATGATATCTACAGACATTGGAAACCCAACACACCAAGGGCAGCAGTTTTTAAGCTACTAAAATCTGATCTTTCTCCCATGTAGCTACATTCATGTAACAGTTCCACAGTGTTTACTGATTCTGTTAATAAATGTAGACCTGGAGCCACATCCTTATCAGACAGAAGCAATATAAGCCATTATGCCTGATAACTCTTAAAATAAAGGAGATGAATATAGCAGTGTTTCTCTAAACACAAATCTAATTATGACCGAACAAAAATATATTGGAGAGAGAAGCTTCATCTGGATCTCCAGGTCAAAGCTAGAGCCTGCTGGCTTTTTCTTCTGCAGTATCCCCATATCTGGAGAAGGAATAAAATAATTTCCTGAGTGTTGATATTAAATCTTGAGCTACTCGGAAGTCCCTTTCATTAAAGGCAAATATTAGAGGATTCTTCTGTCAACTCTATTGTTTAACACATTGGTCAGCAAACAAAGTATAGCTAGTCCCCAAGCCCTGCTTGTGGTCTCAGGGGAACCACGAGTGGTATTCATCAGGGCTTTCTTCTGCTGCTCAAAAAGCCAAAAACAATGCCTTCATCTGTAACCAAATCACAAATACTCTATGTCATGTGCAGATCAGTTAGAAGATGCCACACAGATCTTGTGTGCTTCAATACTGAAATGCATTTCGTAATTGGCACATACCCTGCTTTTCAAGATTATGCTTTCTCTGAATTCCAACAATCTTTAACCTAGAATTAATGCATATTTAACTAAACCAGCTGTGTTCCTAAAATGCCTATTTAACTCCAGCAATAGGTAGTGCAGTCATGGAGGTCCATGTTAAAAGCTATTAATGATTTATAAGACAGCAGAACCACAGTGACTTAGAAAACAGTCCCAAAAGGGACCATGGGAGATCATCAGGTTTACTTACTGTCCCTGAGACCCTCTCTCAGTATCATTCCTGACTGACATTTGTTTGAGCTGGTCTTGCTCCAGACTTTATTCTAGTGCTCCCTGGAAATTAATTCTAGTACTTCACTGTCCTTTCTGTTAGAAAGTTTTTCTAATATCTAGCCTGCACCTTTGTTGCTCTAATTTTAAGCCCTTTGTAACTCGCCCCTATTCATGAGAGACCTGGAGAAAAGGTTATTCCTTTCTCTTTTGCACAAGTCACTAAACACTTCAAATCCATAATCCTATCTTCTCTCAGCCTCCATTTCTTTAAGCTAACGCCAGTGTTTGAACATTTTTTTGTAGTTCCTATATATATAGCGCTTTTTTTTAATTCAATAATTTTAATTTATTTTTTATGAACCTCTGTCATTTTTCATTAGGTGCAATGCCCAAAACCAGACACAGCACTCCAGCTGAATCCTAACTATTCTGGAACAAAGCAGGAACTTTCTCACACATCTTGCAGGAAAAAACTAGTTCACAAATCAAAGTACAAAGCCTGTCCTTTTTGAAAAAGCACAGCAATCATGACTTTCTATTCAATTTGTGACACCAAACAACCCTTAGATATTTTTCTGCAGTAACTGCTATCTAACCAGTTGTACTTATCCTGTTTGTGTGGCTCTTGCTTAACTATACTACACCAGATTTATAATAGCAACTACCACTACACTACTGAATTTGAAGTTAATTAATTCAATCCTGCTCCCTCAGGCCATTTCTCTAAGCCCATTCTCCAAGCATCCTCTTGGTTAACCAGACACTCCTTCACGTTCCTACTTCCAATCGGAAAAGCAGCTCTATGGGCTTCCTCATTCAGAAGTAATGGCAGGGATCTCCTAGCCACAAATCGCAGTTCTTATGGAGTTTTTTACTACAATTGAGAAAAATTGGGGCCAAACACAAGTGAAAAAAAAAAAAAAGAATGAGAAAGAAGATAAGAAACTTATGGGTAGCTGGGCTTTCTCCCAGACCCACACTCCTGCCAAATGCCTGATAACATGGAACATGGCATGCTAGGTGAGGAAACGAGATACTAAACGCTCAAGAGTAAGTGCCATATGCACAGACAACAGGACTGAAAAATCTATCCCACCCCAGGAAGAGTAAGAAAAGAAAAATCCCATCTCCAGATTACAACAGAGAAAAAGTTAGGGGTTTTTTTCTAAAAGTCTTGCATATTCTAACCATGAAGCAATAAAAATCAGATCATTTAACCTCATAACCTGTTGTCAATATGACCACTTAAGCATGGAGGAATAACCTGGCAGCTGATAAAGACAAAGACATGTGTGATTTTATTTATTTCTGAGAGAACTGTTCTATCATATAGTTGCGCACAGAGGAACAACAGAATTTAATTATCTAGATGAATATTCTGGACAATGTCAAACAAAGACAGAGGAGCATAAGACCTGAAAGCCATAAGAAGATTTTTTTTATTATATATATTTTTTTTATCATAACTCAGCTACCATCTGAAAAACCTTGTGGTACTATCAGCCATGTCAGAAAACTTACTGGGCAAAAGCCTGTGATCCCATGACTCTGAATAGGGTCTTTCTCAAACACAGTCACCTGACAGGAGGTAACTGTGCAGTATAGGGAATGCCTGAAGCTAAAAGCAGAAGTCAGGCCCCTTCAGCTGTATTAAGATAGTTGTTTCATGGGCAGAGAGACCAGTGATACATGGTCTCATCTTTTGAGTCCTCATAGTCCAATAAAGATACAAGGTTCACTTGAAACTCTTCTCATCATTGTGGATTTCAAGACATCATTACCTATGGTACCAGTGCTTACACTCTGGCCTCTCCATGAGTGTCAATGCTAACATTTGTCTCTTCTCCATCTGTCCAAACTTCCAGAGATGAAGAAGATTTCCAATTATTACTGACTTGTCAAGTTTGGTTGAAACTGGCCAGTGGGTTCAAAACAGAGTGGGAATATTAAGGGAACACAAAAGAGGAAATATACATCTCCAGACTATGCAGATAAAAATTACTCAGGTTTGACGGGTGTTTTCTGAGCTGCGTCAACCTCACATGCACTGATATCAGCAAGAAGTTTGCTGAAGGATGTCATCTGCCAGGCTTCACAACCAAAGTCTTCCCACTTGGTCTTTATCATATGACATTTGCACTGATTTATATAGTTGTTAGACATTAACTTAATAAATATATGTTTACATATTGATTACTATAGGAATATTTGATTATGTGAGCCTCTCTATGTCCCCTCCTAGGACCAGAATGAGCTTGTCTATTCCTGATCTGGGGCATTATTCTGCTTTGTGCTTCCATGATTATTTTGCTCCTTTATTCTATTTGCCATCAGGACCATGACTGTGGTAATGATAAACTCCTCGTGAACCCCGAACTTGTGAGAGATTTGCTGCTGGAGCCCGATGGGATTCATCCCAGGGTACTCAGGGATCTGGCTGATGTCACTGAGAGACCTCTCAATTATTTTTCAGTGGTCTTGGAAATCTGGATAGGTCCCAGTTGACTGGAAGCTGGCAAATGTCCCAATTTTCAAGAAGGGTAAGAAAGAAGACCCTGACAATTACAGGCCTGACAGTCTTACCTCAGTGCCTGGTAAAATTACAGTGAAAATCATACTGGGAGTTATTGAAAAACACCTAAAGGACAATGCAGCCATCAGTGACAGCCAATATGGGTTCAGAAGAGGAAGGTCCTGTTTATCCAATCTGATTTCCTTTTACAACCAGGTCACCCAGCTGTTTTTATTTTTTTGGATTTCAGTAAGGCTTTCAATACTGTGCCTCACAGTATCTTGCTGGTCAAAATGTCCAGCATACAACTAGACAAAGCCATAATGCATTGGGTGGGCAATTGGCTGAAGGGTTGGGCCCAGGGGGTGATAGTAAGTGAGGGTACTCTGGCTGGTGGCCAGTCACTAGTGGTGTTCCCCAGGGTTCCATTTTAGGTCCAATCATAAATGACCTGGACACAGGACTAGTAGGTGTCTTCAGTAAATTTCCAGGTGACACCAAATTGGGAGGAGCTGTTGACTCTGTTAAGGGTGAAAAAGCCTTGCAGAGAGACCTGGACAGATCAGAGAGCTGGACAATTGCCAACAGCATGAAGTTTAAATAGGGCAAGTGCCAGATTCTGCACCTGGGAAGGGGCAATTCTGGTGGCACACACAGACTGGGAGATCAGACGCTGGAGGCCAGCCGTGCTGAGAGAGATCTGGGGGTCTTGGTCAACAGCAAGTCAAACCTGAGCCAGCAGCAGGCCCAGGCAGCCAGCAGGGGCAACCATATCCTGAGGTGCATCACCCATGGCATTGCCAGCCAGTCCATGGAGATGATCATCCCGCTCTACACTGCGCTGGTGCGGCCTCACCTTGAGTACTGTGTGCAGGTTTGGGTGCCACAGTACAAGAGGGACACAAATATATTGGAGAGTTTCCAGAGAAGGACAACAAGGATGATGAAGGGTCTGGAGGGGAAGTCTTATGAGGCGAGGCTGAAGTCCCTTGGTTTGTTCAGCCTGGAGAAGAGGAGACTGAGGGGAGACCTCATTGCAGTCTGTGGCTTCCTGATGAGGGGAGTGAAGGGGCAGGTGCCAATCTCTCTTTGGCGACCAGCAATAGAACGTGAGGGAACGGCATGCAGCTGTGACAGGGGAGGTTTAGGTTGGATGTTAGGAAGGGGTTCTTTACTGAGAGAGTGGTTGGGCACTGGATCAGGCTCCCCAAGGGAGTTGTCACAGCACTGAGTTTGACTGAGTTCAAGAAGCGTCTGGACATTGCACTCAGTCACAAGCTCTGACTTGGCTGGCCCTGTGTGGAGCCAGGAGTTGGACTCAATGATCCTTATGAGTCCTCCAGGTCAGGATATTATATGATTCTATAATTTAAAATAGGACACACTAAATCAACTTCTTTTATCTCTCTTTTTTGTTTTGTTTTGTTTTTTTAAATACCAGCCAGAAAACATCTTATATAAGAAAAGAAAGAAAATTATTTTGACAATGAAAAGCCTTTGAACTCCAAAACCTCATCCACAGTTTTAGTGCACTCTCTGAAGGAAAGAAAGACATTAAAGACATGTAAGAAAGTGGAAAATTCGGGGTATAATGTAAGATGAGTTAACCAAAGGTTGAACGTTTTAGAATAATAGATTGTCAAATGAGAGAAATAAACCACTTTTCGTATATCTGGACTTCATTAGAAGTTCTTTCTACAGTGTCATATGGGAAAAGACTATGCTGTAGAAAATGGGAATTGAATTCAACAATTGTAATATGGTAAGAAACGAACTACAGGGAAGGATGTGCTGACAGCAAAACAATTGGTCTGGGGTGGGAGGTTGTCTTGGAGTTCTTCGAGAAACTATATATTTTCGTTCATGCCTCTGGCTTAAAAAGCAGTGTCAGAAGGATGGGCCTATTAATCAAGAGGACAGCCAGAGTGTGAAAGAATGGAGTACCTAAAAAGTTCGTGTTGCGTGCCATCTGAGATACACATACTCCAGTAGATAATGTGCAGGTTGGCATGCCACTGGAAACTGCCAATGGCTGTAATGATACTGAACAACTACTGAAGCTGCTTGAGCTTTTTGGTGGCAAGGGACAGGAGGATGGCAAATATTAGTTCCTCTGTCTGGACATTGAGAAGAACCAGATGACCTTGAGGCATGGAGCTCTGGAAATCACTTAGCATTCAGCAGTGCCAAGCATAAGACCAGGCAGTTAGAAATCCCTGAAACTGTTTGTCATGGTTAGGGTTTCATTAGTTCGACAAGAAACAGAAAAAAAGTGTGAGTCAATCAGTAACAGGAGGAGCAAGAACCACATCTATGATGTCACTATGAAGGAAAAATGTGGTCCTGATATATATGGAGGCAAATTTTTCCCTATCCAGCAGGAATATCAATTTCGTTACGCAACACTTCTATAAAATCATCTCTGTAATATTATAGCACCCCAGCCAAGCATGAAAATGCATCCTGGAACAGGGATGGATTGCTAGGCTGGATGAGGCTAAGACAATTTGACTCATACACCCTACAATAAGGAGGTTGAAAGCAGATGTAAATGCTATCAGCAATGAACAGCAGGGAACATCAAATACAGATACTGATAAAAGTTACTTAGGCTGTAAGATCAGATCAGTATAAGAGCAAATGGTATACAATGCATCTAAACTGTAGATTAAAAGTATTTTTCTTCAAAAATACTTTACTTTTTGGGGGGAGGGTGGGTTCTGACCCTAACCACAATAATTGATCGCAAGATGCATTCAGTGATGCAGAAAGTATATTCAAGTCCAGTACTTTTGTATTCTTCCTAATAAATAGGCATCCAAGCCTCCTGTGTGCTGAGAAAAAGATAAGTGAAGTCAGTATGTTATAAAGTTGGCAAATTAGATCAAGTGAGCTGCCAAAATGAGGCCTACCTCAGGCCAAATTAATATGGATAGAATTGATTTTTTCTTATGTGGTACAGAACATGTAAGGCAGACATGTAATCTATAAAGCTGGTTTATTGTATTTCTTGACTTAAGACTTTCAGGCTTGACTGTATAATCACTAATCTTTCAAAGTGACTAGCTTCAGTCAGAATTACAGAATCACTAGGTTGGAAAAGACCTTTGAGATCATCGAGTCCAATTAGATGCATACTAGGGCAGGCACCTGAATTCATTTTAAAAGAAATCCACAAGGCATTGATTCAGCATGATCAAGACTCTCTCTGTGAAGCCCCAGTGCTAGTCTGTACCAGGGGGAATTTTCCACTTTTTAATTTCAGTTTGCAGAAATAAATTTAAAATGCATTTCTATAGTGTCCACATGGTAATAAATAACAATTTGCAAAAAAAAATAAAAAATCATGAAGCAATTGAATTCCACAGCACTTTAGATGAAGCCACATGATTTCACGCTGTATTCTGAACTGAAATTTGTGTTAAAGCACAATTGTATCCAGAAGTTGAAATGTGGAAAAAGTTAAGCGTTTTGTAATAGGGGATTATTCCCGGAAACAATTATCCTACTTTGGTGTCCTATTCATTTAAACAACTTCACTCCTCTTTCAGCGGTCTCTATTTGTTTATTTATAGATCATTCATTTATTAATATTCTTTTCCACCAACCCAAAAGGCATCTTCCCTATAGAGTCAGAGGGTTGTCCAATGCAAGAATAGGACAGACTGAAGATGGCAAAGTATATGTTTTCCAAGAATAAAAGTTCGTTTGTTGCAAATGTTTTCCTATCCAACAAAGGCCAAAAGGAATTACTAGCAAGTTCCTTAGGAGGCCCCACTCCTACAAATAAACACATGAGCTGAAAATGAACCCATATACCAGAGTTCATTTGAGAACTTGAAAAGTGCCGTCATGTTATGTTCATGCACTGGCATCCAACAAGAGATGACAGCCAGTGGAGGTCAGCATACCTTATTGCTTTTGTAGTGTTTATGGACCACATGACACCATACCTCACTGCTTATACAGAATTTGTGACAGCAAGGTCTGCAGCAGAGAGAACACCACAGAGGCAAAGACTGTAAACACCTTTGGGAAGTATGGATAGAACTACAGAGGAACCAACTATTGCAGCCTTAAAGGGGTTGCTAAGAAAGATGGAGAGGGACTCTTTACCAGGTCCTGTAATGACAGGACAAGAGATAATGTTTTTAAAACAAAGGAGGGTAGATTTACATTAGACATTAGGAAGAAAATTCTTCACTGTGAGGGTGGTGAGCCACTGGCAGAGGCTGCCCAGAGGAGCTGTGGCTGCCACCACCCTGTCAGTGTTCAAGGCCAGGTCGGGTGTTGTGGAAGTTGTCCCTGCCTATGGCCAGGGGACTGGACTAGGTGGTCTTTAAAGGTCCCTTCTGACCCAAACTGTTCTGTGATTTCATGATTCTGTAAGTGTTCAATGGAAACATTCAGGTTTCAAAACTAAGTTGTATACACTTCCCCAGATTATATGAGGAAGTTGAATTTCTACTACTAAAAAGCAAAGGATGTTTAGAGACTCTAAAAGCATATGAAGATTAATCCAAAAAATTAAATCTTACTGCAAGTTTTCATGTGTGTTTTTTCACACTTAGAGGAATTTATTGAACTTTTTTCTAAACTTAAATGGAAAAAACCATCCAGAAAAATCCTACTAGTTTAACTGCTACTTAATTCTCTAGATCTTTTCTATTGAATAAACAGTTCTAGTTTTGCCACGTAAAAGATACCAACATTTTCCTAGTGAAACACCACAGCAGCAAATATGAAGATCTTGTATTCTCCACGAAGAGTTAATACAACCTATTAACCCTATAAATTAGGGAAACAGGTGAGAATAGTTCACTAGAAAGAATAGCTTTCTGAGGTCTCTGCCAAGAAGCCCTGGGAAAAGGTAAACTAAAGATTATCTTTGCTTTTTCCTATGGGTGTTTTGGTTGTAAAGTAAAACTCAGTGCTTACAAAAGTAGAGTGAACTAAATACATATAAGTCACCCACATTCACAGCAGGGAGGAAAAGCTACTGGCTAAGAGAGTGTTACAGAGAGCTAATCAAAGTCACCCAAACCTATGATCAAATCCGAATTTCAGATTCCCTCAGTTTGAAGGGTTTCAGATACATTTTGCCAACTAAGGCTTAAACAAAGGACTCCAGGGTCAGAAAGCCCACAGCTTTAATTCTTTTTGACCATGATTTTGGGGCCACCTTTTAACTTTGTTACACCTCAATCAGCAAAGCTGGAAAACTAGGTAGGAAAAAGGCTTCACTGAAAACCAGATGCTCCATCCAAGCCAAATTCAGTTGAAAAATAAGGGAACATACACTTTCCTTGAAGCAATCACTGCGGTCAATAAAATGTTCGGGGGGGGGGGGAATGCTAATATAGTCTCTCACGGAATATAAATCATAGATTAGAAATGTTAAAACAAAAAAACCCCACAAACAGGACACATACAAATGTATTAAGTTCCATAGAGCAAAATCAGCACTGGATTTTGCAAATGTGTGTACCATTCTGTCATTCAGAAGCTTTAATCACATGAGATATTTTGAATTCAGTGGGATTCGTTGCATGCTGGACACATATATTTCCATAAAGTGTGAAAGTGTTTGGTTTTGTGCACTGTAAGCTATCAGGTTTATCCTATCCTTCCTAGCTGACAGGTTCACCAAGCAATGAAGGACCAACAGCAGGAAAATAAATTGTATCATCCCTATCTGCAATGCTCAGAGCAGAAGTTGATATGTCAAACACAGCCTAGTATTCCTGTGCACATCATTCTTTCTCACTAGTTTAAAGCACTCAGCTTACTTTTTTTCCCCCTGCTTATTTCATCTCCACGTAGTCCTGTGCATCCTTGGCACAGAGACCATTTTAACACACGTCAAGGAAGTCTCTGAGGTATCAAATAAACAGACTCTTCTTAGTGTAGTCTAGATTTTACCCTAGTCCATGGGAAAAGCAAAGCCAAATAAAGTTTATGTTTTAAGGGAGTCTATAAGTCTGAGGAAATTCTATTTACTTTGGTTAAACTTTTTCTTTTCTTTTCCAAAAAGATGGCAAATCAAGCCAAGCTGGTGCTCTCTAATCATCTCAGTGCATGGAAATCTTGAAACAAAAAAGACTAGAAACAGTAACCATTCTTAACTTTGTAGTGTTTCTATTTCTTCAGGAAGTCTCTGCAGGCAACAACGCAGCAGCACGAGTAAGCTGGTTAATATTCAAGGATCACCTCCAAGCTCAGAAGTGATGCAATAGAGATGAAGTCTGGAAAAAAAACACCTAGAATCCTGCATGGCTGAACAGAAGAGGCAAAAGGAAACCTTGTGGGTTGGGATGACAGTTTACTGGGAAAGCAAAGAGAGGGAGAAATAACAGTAACAGGACTTTATAGCAAAATATACAAATAGGTGATACACAATGCAGTTTCTCACTGAACTACACAACTCAGACTGTACAGCTCAGAGCCATCCCAAAGCTGGACCATTCCAGAATCACATGTCCTGGAGCTGTGCTATCGTGTCTATGGTTCTCTGATTGTATGACAGCTTGGCAACAACTAAAAAAATCAGTGTGTTATCAACATTGCTCTCATCCTAAATCCCAAACTCAGCACTACACCAGCTACTAGACGGAAAATTAACTATCCTAGCAGAACCCAGGGCAAAGACACAATTTGACAAATGCACAGAAGAAACAGCTCTTTCATGAGCTGTCAGGTGTTGAGACATCCATTGCACCCATTGCTAGCCCAGGAAACCCCTGAACTACATCTCACTGAAGCTTGAGCAGTGCACCAGGGAAGTATCTTTCCAAGCTGTCAGGTGGGTAGCAGCTAGCATTGAAGTCAGACCACTGAGCTATGTGTACATGAGGAGCAGTTGTATGGCTCCTGCTCATGGTCTGCCATGGGTCTGCTTCAACAGTCAATCCATAAACATCGGATTGCAACATTCCCCAATACAGGCAAATATGATGTCAGAGCATAGGGAGATTTAGGACACTGTTCTGTCTCCAGCCATGCTGGAATTTGTAATGCCAACATGTTATTCAGTGGGAACAGCAAGAGGTTTTTGCTGCCTTGGGTAGGGCACAGCTCTGCTACCTTTGACTATTTGTTTTATTGTTCTGTGCATCTCTCCGCAGACTTTTTTCCACAGGACCATGCTGACAGAAACAAAAATGCATTTATTTTGCTGACATTTCCCGAGGGAAAGCATGTCCTAAATAAAATCATTTTCAGCAGCTTTCTGTGTGCAGGGACGATAAGATGGTTCCCCAGAGAACGTGTGCGTGTGTCCCCCTCAGTAGCCGTCTTACCTCCCGCTGAGCACAACTTGTTGGAATTGCACACACAACCCCAAGGATTGTTTTTACTCCACCCACGTGCTGCCAGGAGGGTTTTCAGACTTCCAACATGCTGTTTCCAGGGCGACCATTGATCTCAGATTTCAAACATTGCCAGAGCTGCATATCCTCTTGCTATTCTCTCCTCCTTTCGGAAAAAGAAAGGCATCTGCAAGCCAAATTTTGCCATAGGGAGACTCCACACTGCACACATCAGTGGGGCTCTGACCAAGCTGTTACCTAATGCCTGGGTGTACCTCTTGGTCTTGTGTCTTGTAGAGTACGTACACACCAGGGAGCTATAGAACACTACCAATTCGATGTGCCCAGAGGTAACTGAGTCCTTAGTGTTTAATTTCTTCTTGTCCCCAAAAAACCTTACAAACGAGGAGTTAGGTTTTGTGGGGATGGTCAGCATAAGGAGATGTATACTCTTACTAAACCTCTTTCCGTTGCTTCCCACACCATTACCATTCAGGAAGTCTAAAGAGAGACTGCAAGGAAGAGCCTGCAAGGGCAAACATAAATTCACTGTGTATGCATTGAAAGGCGAGAGAGAGACCCAGCAAAGTTTCCAGAGGAGAAAAAGAAAGTGAGTAGGACAAGCAGACGCTATCACACCATGTGCAGTGCTGTCCACACATGCTCTCTCCACATAGAAAGCCTACGTCCCAGGGACAGTATTTCCAGGAACAGCAAGCTCAGGGTGAACCAGCACTTCAAGCTCCAGCCAGAGACATGCCAGCAGCTGCACAACCTCCAGTTCCTGCTCCCCGCCAAGAAAGGTGCAGGATCAAGTTTGAACAAGCTGTGCTGGAAAACAGGGGCAAATCCAGCCTCAAATGGGATTCTTTTATGAGGCCAGTATACTCAAATCCTTATAACACATCTAGCCCCAAAACTCAGCATCCTCAAAAGATCCACCTCAACCATATAGCCAAGGACACAAACTCAAGAAGTCCAGCTCACGCAAAATACTTGGTGGATCCCATCCTAAACACTCTGGAGAGAAGAGACAAAAAGCAGCCTTCTTTATGATTCCCTTTTGAACTAGCTGCATTATTTCTGGGCTGTACATTAAAACAGATGTCTCATTGATTTCCCAGTCACAAAGAAATCATTCTTTTCATGTCTTGTGACAGATGTTTCTTCAGATGAACAGCTTTGACTTCAAACAGGATCTTTACCTCATGGAATAACTTTTCCCAAAATGATTTTAAAAATATCTATTTGCAAACCAAAGCCAACTTCATTGTTTTTCTTAAGCAAAGGGTGAGGAGAAATGGTGTCTTTTCAAAACTATGCAAAATGTCACTGTCATTTGGCATTCTTGTCCCCCACTTCCCTGATCACGATAGAACAGAACAGGTGCCTAATTAAGGAGTGTTTACTTTTTTTTTAAATCTCATTATCAGCACTGAAAGAGTAAGCCCTAGACACATCTATGTTTCATTTCAATCACCTCTCCTTCATTAACAAGGGGATGTTTAGTGCACTTTCTCAAACTGCTTTTTGTAGGCTTTGCTTATTTTGTAACCCTTGGAAAACTTTAGAAGAAAAGGGGGTAGGGGGGTGGGGAATAAAGACTATATAAATAACATTTTCTACTTGGAAAATAAAATGCCCTCTTCTGAGCTAGAGGAAAACTGGGGAAAGAATTTCAGGGTTTACAGAAGCACAAGAAGGGAAGTATTTTATGTACCGTTTTGGTTTAGAGAGGGACACAATGCTATAAAAACTACCTTCGTCTTTTCCTCTTAATCCTTTGCCAAAAGAATCCTTTGTCACACTTGAACTCACTACAAAAGGGAAATAAACTTCTCCCATGTTAGTTAAATGGAGACTGGGGTGGGGGGGGAAATGTGATTACAACATGGCTCTTGAATTAGCAATGAGAATTTGTAGTGCCATTCTCTCCAGCAGATATTTTTTCTCAAGAGGTTACATCAAAGGTAAAGAAAAGAGCATCTAATACATCTTACAATGAATAGCTACATGCACCAATTAACATCACAGGCTGCTTCTATCTGACCAGAGCACACCTGAGCATCTGCTTCTTCAGAATCCAGTTGCAGTAGGTGTTGTTTGCCTTTCAAAAAGTACTTTAAAAGGTCTCAGAATGAGACCAAAAATACACTCACAAAATCACTTTGTTAAGTAAACACCTTTCTCATTAGAAATTTAATTTAGGACCAGATCCAGTTTTATGATTTAAGTGTAACAGCAAATATGAGAATTTGAAATGGCAAAGCTTAGTCTCCACGAGGCTCTCTTGCACTGATTGTTCGTCTTTGTCACAGCCACATCCCCAAGCTGTGTGGTGCAGTTGACATGCTGGAGGGAAGAGATGCCATATTTAGGGACCTTGACAGGCTTGAGAGGTGGGCCCATGCAAACCTCATGAAGTCCAACAAGGCCAAGTGCAAGGTCCCACGCATGGGTTGCTGCAGTCCCAAGCACAACTACAGGCTGGGCAGAGAATGGACTGGGAGGAGCCCTGAGGAGAAGGACTTGGGGGTGTTGGTGGACAACATGCTCAACATGATCGGCAATGTCTGCTTGCAGCCCAAAAAGCCAACCGTATCCTTGGCCACATGAAAAGAAGTGTGACCAACAGATCAAGCGAGGTGATTCTACCACTCTGCTCTGCTCTCATGAGACCCCACCTTGAGTACTGTGTCCAGATCTGGGGTTTCAAGTACAAGAAGGACATGGAGCTGTTGGAGCGAGACCAGAGGAGGGCCACAAGGTGAAAACAGAGGGCTGGAGCACCTCTCTTATGAAGACATGCTGAGAGAGTTGGGTTTGTTCAGCCTGGAGAAGAGAAGGCTCTGGGAAGACCTTAAAGCAGCCTGCTGATACTTGAAGGGGCCTACAGGAAATCTGGAGAGGGGCTGTTTACAAGGGCATGTAGTGATAGGAGAAGGAGTGATGGCCTTAAGCTGAAGTGGGCTAGGTTTATATTAGATAAAAGGAAGAAATTCTTTACTGTGAGGGTAGTGAGACACCAGAACAGATTGCTAAGAGAGGCTGTGGCTGCCCACTCCCTGGGAGTCTTCAAGGCCAGGTTGGATGGTGTTTGTGCAACATGGTCTAGTGAATGGTGTCCCTGCCCATGGCAGGGGGTCGGACCTAGATCACTAGGTCACTTCCAACCCAGGCCATTCTATGTTTCAATGTTTCTGTGCTTCTGTGATTCTTTATCTAATGGCATGCTTGCTTCTGTTTCTCAGATAATATAGTATAATATAAAATGAAGAGCAGTCTTGGGGACTGGAATTTCACATCACAAACTCTGGAGTGTTTGCTCATTTGTGTTGTTATGCATACATGCTGGTGATCACTCTATATATCTGTAAAATAATGACTTTACCAAACAAATTCTAATTAGAGTGTAATTGAAAGGTCAGAACCACAAATTTCTCTGCCCTGAAAATTTGGAACACCACAACATATCCAAGAATTTATCTTGTGATAAAAAAAAATCATAATCTCAAGCACTTTTAAAAACTTATTCTCAGTTGCAAAAGTTCTGTCCAAGCAGACTTTAAAAGAAAATGCCAGTCACATAGAAAAAGAGACATTTTATTCTGTGACCAATTTCTTTCACTGCATGGGCAGTACACACCTCCTTCTGTTTTACTCTGTCTTATCAAAAAGCCTCACAGCTTCTAGCAAAGTAACACAGCCCTGTGCTTGCTTTTTCTACACAATAAGTATGGCATTCCAGTGCACTTGGATACTTGCAGCAATACGTCATGACCATGGGGCCCATGTGCATATCATAGAATCATAGAATCATAGGGGGTTGGAAGAGATCATCGGGTCCAACCCCCCTGCCAAAGCAGCTCCCTAGCTCATATTGCACAGATAGGCGTCCAGACGAGTCTTGAATATCTCCAGAGATGGAGACCATGACTGCTTATGTGCAGACACATTCATCTGTGCAAATACCAGCAGACTTGGAGCTCCAGCAACACGGGCCGTGTTGTCCCTCAATCCACCCAGAAAAAACAGCAATTTTAGGCACTGCAGGAGCACAGGTTACACACACATACAAAAACAAATATGTGGGGTGACATCCTCCCCACATGAAAAGACGAGTCTGTAATCTCCGTGGGTGTCAATTTAGCATAATCCCCACAGAAAAGTTTAGCTTGCTCTATAATACACAGATGTCCTCTTTAAGAAGGGCCCGTTCATTTCAGGCCCAAAATACATAAACATGCCTTGAGTAATAAAGCAAAAAAGGTACTTTTTGCTGATGTGTTGCGGTTTAGGATTTCTGAGGAGGTGAAGTATGGAGCTCAGTTGTTGTTTTCATTTTCTGAAGGGTTTTTATTATTATTAAGTTTTAATTTAGTTTGGCTCAATCTTTATTTTGTAGGTATGTAAATACAGGCAATCCAGTGCCAATAGCTAGAGCAATAATTCTGGTCAAAATGAAACACAGAGCTTTAGGCTATAAACTTAAGACAAAAATCAAATGAAATCTGACATGGCAACTCATTAAATTCAAGACTATCCATGATATTTTATTAAATATCAGTTAAGTGCATCTTTAACCAAGATGAATGCTAGTTCAGGAAATGAAACAGTCATTGCCTAAATGTTTAACATGCTAAAGACAAAGGAAAGACACCTCTGTTGAACCAAATCAGAGGAATTGCCCCATCTAGTCTACAGCCTAATCTTTAAGACCTGTCCCTAGCAGCATCCTCAAAGATATTTATCTCCTTGTCAGAATAACCTCTAAAATTGGTCTTAAGGTCAGAAGACAGGAAGAGGAGGCTGAGAGGAGACCTTAGCACTCTTTACAACTGTCTCAATATAGGGAGTAGTGAGGTGGGTGCTGGTCTCTTCTCCCAAGTAGCAAGCAATAGGACAAGAGGAAATGGTGTCAGGTTGAATCAGGGGAGGTTTAGGCTGGATATTAGGAGAAATTTCTTCGCCGAAAGGGTTGTCAAGCATTGGAACAGGCTGCCCAGTAAGGCTGTAGAGTCAACATCCCTGGATGTGTTAAAAAATGTGTAGACATAGCACTTTGGGACACGTTATAGTAGATATGTTGGACTTGATGATCTTAGAGGTGTTTTCCAACCATAAAGATTCTATCATTCTACGATTCTGTGATCGGATGATTGAACTGAACACAGAATTTCCCGTGAGGTCACATCACTGTGAAGACATTGGAGCGTTTAACTGTGTCCTATCCTATCTCTTAGGCACTTGAACAATAGGTTTGATTTTGAGTTCTTTTTTTTATATGCCAAATGCAAAGTTTTCAAAATGGCACCCAAATACCAGTTTTCAGGATATAAAAAACTACCATACTGTGTAAGAATCAAAGTCTCAGTTCACAGTCCTGTTTCCAAGAATATCTAGGTGATTCAGTTGAAGATACAGAAGACCTACAACAAATAACTGAGACAATCTTCCCTCTTTTCATGCTGGAGATCTTCTCTATCACTGCTGCTTGGATTTAGTTTAAGATCTTTTTCTGTGGTGACTGTGTTAATTCAAAGTTCTACATGTTTCTTTCAAAAGCACATTAGTGTACACCTTTTCCTTATCCATCATTCACTGGAGTCAGTTAAGTCCATCCCACATTCTCCCCAGTCACATTTGTTGAAGTAATTTTGTGCTATTACATAGTTGGGTTTTTTTAATCTCTTTTTTGCATATCATTAGCAAATACAGTAACATCTATCCCAGGATAAGAATTCAGATCCCTTTTTGTAAATATTTTGTTATAATATTCTTAGGGTTTGGCAGGGTGGGTAGGAGGTGTTGACATTCCTGGTTTCTCAAAGCACTTTGTTTCTCACACCATGGCTGCCTAAACCTTTTGTGGAGGCTTATTACCAAGATGAACAATTAAATCAAAGGTGTCAACTGACTTTCCTTTATCTGTTATTTTATTATGACCCAATTTAAGTTTATTAATAGACTGCAAAAGCTGTGCCAGTTACATTCAAGTATATCATGACAGTCCAAATCTTTTATTTCACTCTCAAGGTACTTTTAAAGAAAGAAAAATTACTTGATGCAGATGTTGCTGCTCTATAATTACTCAGATCACCTTTTGCCCTTTTAAAACACAAGTTAAGAAACTAAAGCAAGTAAATTAAAGTAATAAGTATTTTAATGTAACAAGATCTTTAGATACTTAGCTACTGCCTTGAGCATCTAGTACTAAGATACCACTCTGTTCCTATATATGTGTAAATAATTAGGATGTAGATGAGGGTATAGCAGAGCTTTTTCAAAAAATAAGTAGTCCCATTCCTGGCTTTTTGAGAGCAAACATAATGTATGCTGATCTGCACTACAAACAGCCCTACTGTTCTTCTCCCTGCTTAGACATACATACATTGTGTGGCAATTCAAAACAGATTTACCCAGTCCACCAAATCAAGCCTCAATCCCCAGAGGATTAAAGGTAGCTAAGAATAGGGAAACTTAAGTAGCTGTCAAAATACATCTGAGTGTGGCCATTCTCCTCAACCTCTTCCTCTTTAACAGGCCACACAAAACATGGCTTTTTTACCATAAATCTCGGGTCATGGCCACACTTTCCTATTGTCAGAACTCTTCAAGCTGTCTGTGATGGACATGCAGCCTGCTTCTCAGAGGACTCAAGACTCTACAGAGATTATTTTAGCAAAGTTATCATATGAAGTGTATTAAAATTATAAAGTTTTCTCAGCAATGCTTCAAAGAAAAAAAAAGGGGTGGATAAAAGATTTAAGAAAGCTCACTAGTTGAGAAGATCAAGTCAGAAAATGCCTGTGTTTGTTAGAACCACAGATGTTTTCCTCTGCCAAATTTAAAGGACCATTTTCCAGAAAGTATTCCTTGGAGCAGTATGACAGCCATTATACATGATTGCCATATAGATAAAGCAACATCCCTCATTTCATCAGGAAAATCAGCAGTGACCATTTAACTAGAGTGGAAAAGAATGTTCCTGTGTGTCTCCTCTGCGTTAATCTGCATCTGGTTTGGAACCCAAGTCATCCACCAATACAGACCAGCCACAGAGCTCGCAGTTTCCACTGAAAAGCCAGTTTCTCCGTTGCTTATACTGCACTGACCTTGGACCATCATGACTGTGTCTGAGCTAACACTTGTCTGCCCTTCCATGCAGCCTGTTTTCCACGTTTTTGTGGCTTGACACGCTGTCCTAGTTTCAGCTAGAATAGAGTTAATTTTCAAGAGGGGCCTGGACAGGTGAGCAAACATAAGACACAACCCTTTGTGCTCTGGCCAGCTTTAAAAACATTGCAACAGCTTAAGTCTCCCATGTGGGATAACATCATGCCATCACACTTAATCCACTACCCAGGAGCTGATCACCTGGACCATGGCATGCTCCAAAGAGAAAGTCTAAGCCCTCCCCACCTTATCTAGAAGTATGAATAGGACCAACATTTTAAAGCCTTCCAAAGCTGGTAGACCTAAGACAAGGTTACAGGTGAGCCAGCTCAGCAACATTACACACAGATCAGCAGCTAGCTCTGTAAGACTAAAGGCAAGAAACACAGCCCCACCTTGGGGTGAAAATTCCCTTTTTCAAATTCCACTCACACTGTGACTCAACACCCTCCTTGGGGCAACTGGGAATCTCATCACCATACAAGAAAAGCAAAGCCCCTGTTCATCTAGAGAGGATGGTGTGGACAGCTGTAGCACAAGTGACGTGAAATGTAACCCAGGAGGCAGGAGAGGCAAATGGAGCAAAGGGAACATCTGAATTTGATGACTGTTTCACAGGAGCCATAGCAAAACATCCACATGCTGTGGGAGTTTCACCCAGAGGACATGCCACTGACAGACTGAGTCCAATAACTGTTTACAGGATTAGGTGGTATCTCTGGAAGTCCTGGCAGCATTGTCTTTAAATGTCCTTTAGCTGTGCATAACAGATGAACATGTTAGTTTTATTTCCAGGCAGTCCTTACTCACAGAACAACAGAGGTGGAGGGGGAACAGACTGTTTAGTTTTGGCATAAAGGACTTCTCTTAGAAAAAGTTCTACTGAGATGTTTATGGGGACTTTTTTTTTTAATTGTTTTGCATTATCAGTTTGGATTTAAACATCTATTTCACAGCTCTATTGTTCTCCCATGGAAACTCATAATCAAAGTTTAAACATTAATCAAAAAGAAAATGAAACTAAGATTACCTCTAAACTACTTTATGTCTTGGCAACTCTACCTTTTGACCCTGCTACCACTTTGATGAATCCAGCCTATTGTGTCGTGTTGTAAAGTGCTGGCTTGCACCAGCCCTAGCACAGGCTGCCAAGTAGTATACTGGTAGTTTTACAGATGCCTCTACTACCAAAGCCTCTGAGTGAGTGTACAGACAATGACATAGGTTGGTTTAAACCAAACTACTGAATAAAACCAACATTGAGGCACCAACTCCCATTCCTCAGACAGAAGACTTGAGTCTTGTACTTTCTCATGAAGATCAGTAGCCTCAAATTCTCCTAGATCAATAGGGACAAAAAGTTACATAGATAGTAGTTTTCCTTAAGAATGATTGATTGGGATTTAAAATTAGTAGACCTACCATTAGTTGATCACAATCAATTAATACTAATAAACCACTGTTTATACTAACAATCTACTCATTTTTTCACTTGTCTTGGCAAGACAAGCAGTACTTCAAAAGGTCTCCTTCCAACCTGTGTAAGTAAGGAGCCAAAAATCAAGTCCAATAGCCTTTGTGTCAGGTTGTTGCATGGAAATCTGTATCAAAATCTTCAGCTGCACCCACAAGCCAAAAGTTCACACTGGAGAAGAACTGATCTATTCTGTCGTTGTCTGGCAAACCACCAGACCTGTATGCTATAATCACAGTGTCATGTGAAAAGGACACCTCGGGTGCTGTGACTTAGGAAACCCAGAACAGAAATGCAGTTCTGCCATTGCTCTGTGATGGGACCTTACCCATGACATGTTGGTGCTCTGCCTTTCTTAAGGTCTCTGCTTAACTTGATCTTTTGCAGTACACCCGCGTTGGGTCATGTAGGCAGTTAAGTTGAATAAAATTCTGTCAAGGTCTAAATCTATCATTAGGCTGCAATTACCACTGGAAAATTTGCTTTTCTAGTGATTTGATTCCGGTGTCATCAGAGCTGCCTATAACAAATACTTCATTGTTTTATTGTGTAAACGTCCTTCTAGGCCATGCCCGCCTTGATGAGCTTTGTCTATGCCATCAGAGGATGGAAGATGGCAGAAGGAGCCAAAGTGCGTCAGCTCTGCACACCCACTGTTCCCTGGCTCAGCAGCTGACCCAACTGTGTCCACACATCCTTGTTGGGGAGCCGACTCTTTCCCAGAAGGGAAGTAGAAAACGCACTGTATCATTGTGAGGCAGCTCCAACACACTGAATAAAATCATATACTATCACTTCATAAGCAAAACCTGCTGCTGAGGGGAAAGAAAGGTTATGTTTGTTTTTTGAGGTTTTAAAAGCATTTTTTCTTTTTCTTTTTTTTTATTTTCCTCTCTTAACCCAAAGAGATCCAAACCAGAAGTTCCTTCCTGTCTGAAAGTCTTAGGTCTAGGACGTTTGTGGCCTTATTCTCCTCTCAGCTATATTAAGTCAGACATAGCTCCAGTGAGCTGACAGAGATACTTCAGCGTAAACCCAGGACAAGGGAGACAAGGATCTGTGCCACACTAATGCAGTCGTAACAGCAACAGCCCTCCAGAGCAGTGTCAGCATTTTCAAACCAAAATGATGGTGATTTTTCAGCTGGCACAGAGAAGATTTTGAAGCTCATTCAAATACTCTACACCAAACTATTCAATTCCTTTCCAGCATCTTTTTACTGCTTGCCATTATATGGGTCTGTTGCCTGTTGAGGCCAAGAAACATGGCAATGATTTTACCCTCTTTCCTCTGCCTGCCAGTTTTTAACACAGATGAAATAGCAGACTAACTAGAATAAGCAACAGCTATGTGTAAGGGGTCTTTGCAGGTGCCACAAGGTGTGACATTCTCCACAGCATGCTGATACTTGGTGACAAGAGGGACTGTTATGATTACGACCTGTGGCATCCAGACCATAGAAGTCATTCAACAAATCCTGCAGTCAGACAACAACACTTGGGTGACTTGAAAAGTCCAGATTAGACGGGTTTGGACACTGGAAATTATTTTGAATATTTGCCTCAAGCAAGGAGAAAGAACTACCATCATGTGCCTCACATCTTTTTCTTTTTAAGTTATCTTTGTTGAGTCTACAAAAAGAAGAATTGCAGAGGATTCTGTTTGTGATTAATTAATCTCCTTTCTCTGAAGAAAGACAAGTGCAGCCTCCAAATTTGGTCCCCATAAGAAATTGAGACCCAGCACAAAATCAGAGTTTCTGACCCTAATTAATCCAGTAGAGGTAGACTCTGCCATGAAGGATATGTATGTTTTCAGCATACAGTGCTAACTGTCTGCTCAGTCTTTGCTTTGGCCTTTGAACTTCACTTGTAATTCCCGACTTACCTCTTGACCCTTCTTCACAGACTTCTGATTTGACCTTTGCTAATTTTCTTTCTCCTAATCCTGACCTGCTTGTCTTATATTGCTTAAACCTTATCTCATCTGCTATCCACTCTGCCGTTTATACTCCCTAATCATGTGATTAAGCCTCTGAGGACCTTCTTGACCAGACCTTCTGGCTAAATGCAACCTATTTCTCAGATTCTAATTGATTGCCGTACCTTCATCCCATCTCCAAACCCGATTCCAGTTTGGCTCAGGTCAGGGGGCCTGATCACCCATATCCTACTGTGTACATTTTACCTCCCAGGGAAGAGCAACACGGCAGAGTAAATCCTGAGTCATCTGTGATGACTACCAATGTCCAGCCTATATTAATTGCTAAGCCATCCCATCTCATCCACATCATAAATCCTCCCTCTTTGTTGGAGATTTTTTGGGCTGAAATTGTTTGCATTTCTTTTTACATTCCTGCACTTAAGCATTTTAATCCAGGGGAGGCCCTGAATCCAGTAGATATCCTGGAGCCACCATGCACACTCCAAGTAAAAGATGTTTTTTTCTCTGTTTTGTTAAAAAAACAATTCCCACGTTGGCAATGGACAACATCAACCCAAGGCAGTGCTAACCATTCAAATATCCAAGTCTCATGTTACCCTTCTAGTTTCATTGTATCTTTTGTGGTACTCTCCTGTGTTACCTCTTTTTCTCACTTCCATCCTGATATCCATAGTCCAATAGATGCATTGACCATGACAGGATTCTTATGAGGTTATTGGTCGTGTCTTTCGTAACTTACAGTCCCTGTCACACAACTGAATATTTGGCAATATCACAGAGGGGCTGGACACCAAGCAGCCATGAGGGCATTGCCTTTCTTTTTTTTGCCTCTCCTGATCTGAAGGTGCCTGTTCTCCACCTGAATTACTCCTTCTTGAGCAAGAGAAGCCCAACCCCACTGACGAATGCAACTCCCCTGTCCACACCCTGGCTGGATCTGCTGGCTTCTTCCAATGGCATTGGGTGGAGAAGGTGGGATGTTTTTCGTCTGCATGCCCAAGTTCTTTGGAAGTCTGGGTGCTACAACACACCCAAACTGTTTAAATTAGACAACACTGTGTACTGGGGATGGGACTGGTGGAAAAGCATTGCCCTCTTCCATATCACCAAAGCTCAAATCTACTCAGATGAAAGGAGCTTTAGCTGCTGCCCTGAATATTTACAATGTTTCCCTTACACAGGATATTAAAAAATAAGTTTAAAATTATTCTGACTAATATTAGGAAACTCAGTAAGAACAAGGCAGATGATACGCACAGATTCTTCACCAGGCAGCACAAAAATATACCATTTTGAAGTCTTGGGAAACATTAATAAGTTCTAGAACTTGTACTAGATCCTTCCTTTAATCATCTCCTAATATATGTGAAGCAGTGTGACCCAGAAAGTTGCTGGTCTCCAGTAAAGGAAGAAGGGCTTGGTGGATGTTCATGAATCGAACAGCAAGAAGATTGTGGTTCCTCCTTACCCATAAAACATAGTAACAGACTGACCTTTTTCTCTCCTTTCTGGGAAAATAATCCAATCTGTGTGCACTGGCACACTGATGATTCTTTGACTTTCTCCCTCACTTCTCTCCTGATAGACTGCACAAGAAAGTAAATAGGTAGAGGTTTAATATTTTATTACTTCTGTAGCCTTAGTCCGAGATGTTTATAAAGAAGGAAATCTACCTCTTCCTGGATACTGATGAACTGTCAACTTCCTCCACCCAGCTTCTTTCTAACACATGAAAAGCCTTCTCATAGGCAGGTTTATTAGCTTTGCTCCAGCTATAAAAGGGGAGAAAAAAGAAAGCAAAGGGGTTGGGTGAGGACTGTGCCTCAAATCCTTCCCTTGAACTCCTCATATTCAGCAGAAACAGGCAGGAGCTCAGTATGGGGCACGCATCTCAGGTTGTCTTCATACTTCTTGGACCTGGGAAGGATTTGAGTAAGGAGAAGGCAAGAAGTGAGTCAGAACTTCCACCAAAGCAAGGGGGCTTAGACAAGACCCTGCCTGCACATCAAAGTACCCAGAATAAATTGTGCATTGTTCCCAAAGATATAAACAAGAGATTCTTTAATTTTCATGCAGGCCCTTGAAATTTCAATTCAATTCACACATGTATCTGGAAATACTCTTTGCTAAAATATAAATGCCCCAATTCACTGTGTCCGGGCAGGAAACCTGGGATGTCCATTAACAACATTGGAGCTTGCCAATACTCTGAAACCCCTAACACTGGGTAAAGCACCTGGCCTGACAGCTCCTAGGTTAATTTTAAAGCTTTTTTTTTTTTTCCACCCTCCCTCCAATAAACATGCAGGCAACTACATACTTTTCTCAACAAGTCTCTGGAGGAGAGCTCTGTCTTCTCTACCTTAAGGAAGGGTTTGATTTCAATGGTTTTCCAAGCTGGGCTGGAATCACAAATCAGGTTTGAACTATTGACCTACCTCTCTCAAATTCTGGGAGGTATGTTAGAGAAATTCATGCCCAATATCAGGTGTCTGAGCTAGGTGGGAATTTGTAATGGCTGGGCCAGCTCAGATGGATTAGGACACCATGCCGCTCATGGCTTGGACAAAGGAAAAGCTGTTGACCAAGAATAGTAAATACATGGCTCCTATGATGCAATTTTGAGTCCTCATATACGAGAAAAGGACTGGGAAAAGACCCTCCTGTACAGTCAGTTGGCTCAGTGGCCAAAATAGTGTGTAACAGTGGGGGTAGATAAAAGCCAGGTTTAGTGAAGAAGGTAGGAGGTTAAAATGGATCACATCCCTGGGGTAAGAGAGATGCCTGAACTCTTTCAGGACAAAAGTGTCTGAAGCTTCAGAAGAAAGAAGATAAAAATACCCATGGAGACAGTCTGGAGTCACTGTGCCAGGACCCAGGGAAGGATCCCTTTGTGGCATTTATCCCAGTGGGTGGTGGAGCTCAAGACACCTGCCATGCTGCAAGGGTGGCAGCGCCAAAGGACTGAGAAGACAAATGACAGGGCTGTGGGCTGAGATGAATTTGGCAGCAGGATCCCATGTTAAGGAGCAGGAGAATTTCCGAGTCACGTAACTCTCTCCCAGGTACAAGACTGTTTCCTGCAGTCTATCAGGAAAGACCATGGCTTACAACATGCTCTCCACTGGCATGAACGGCCCAATGGCTTTTCAGTTCATGCTCTCAGCCAAGGTAATGATTTGTCTGGAGTGCACCCTGGCCCCCCTGTATCAATACATGATTTTTCTTCCTGGCAAGGAGAAGAGAGAAGGAAAGATAAAAATTCTAAGGAATCATACAACTGTCAGAAACAGCTTTTCCCTAGCCAGCAAGAGACAGCAACCAGCAAGAGGCATTTTGCCTCCCCCACTGGGGAAAGAGAACACATTAAAACCAGACATTTTTCCCTGGATTTTTCATGCATTTTGAGTAGTCCTTCTCTCATCACCTCAGTGTCCTGCTCCAAAGATTTAAGATCACTGAGCACTTTATGCCAGGTTTGGAATAATGCCAGGAAGGCTGAAGGAAGCTGAGAATGGCTGTGTGCGTTACCCAAATTTCAGGGCAGTGCTTTTCCATCTTTGCGTCCTCAGAACTGGTTTCCAGTCCTAAAAGAGCAGGGACAGAAAAAGGTGGACAAGTCTGAACACATCAATATAACCTCCCTGGCACATCAACACAGCAATGGGTCGCCACTTATATTCTTTTAGTGCAAAGCTGTTTATACAGAAAAAATAAAATCAATACAAAAGGTAGAATAAATCACCTCATTGGGGTTTTTTCCCCAACTGTGATGCTTTGATGTGGTCCTGCAGCCTGTGGTTTTCCTTTGAACCACACCATTCAGAAAGGCTTCTGCACACTCCCTTTCCAAGCATCTCATCACAGACTTCCTTCAAATATGCAAGCAAACATACTAGTCCCAATGTTGCTTATGAAATTGGAGTTAAAAACTGTCCTGCCAATCCACTGCCAAACAGTTTTACTAATTTTTTTTATTATTATTAAAGAAGAAAAAAACAAAACCAGAGTACCAGTGCCAGGTATGTCAGTTGAAAAAAGCTACTCCTCCAAAGCACAAGTCAGGCTCAAAGCAACTTCAGTGCCTGACCTGTTCTGAGGGACTTCCTTGGTGCAGCCGGTTCCAGCACCTGCTCTGAATGTGGGGCCTGATGGAGCCGTGTGCTGAGCTCATGCTCAAGGACAAGCGTGGTTACTGCCCACTGGCACCAGCACACATGTTCCTTGTCACGGGTAGTTGCTGAGGACACAGTAGCTCTTCCCTGGTGGGCACACTAACCTCACTAGAGGCCTGGCTGGGCTCTCCAGTGTGAAGAGATCCCTGGGGGAAGGGCTCATTTCTGCCCTTGCCCTTGCTCTCCTGCTGCCGATGTTGTTTCAGTCTCACACTTGCATTTCCTGCCAGTGATCTTGCCCTGACCTTTGACAGGCTCCACAGAGTTAATTAAGTTTGGCTGCAAGTTGCCTCATTTCTAGCGGGGGTTTTATTTTGACAATTCCTCCACAGCAGGATACAGGTCTTCAAGGGAGATGGAATTCTGTCTTCAGGTGAAAGACCAGAGGTGTTTTTTTTTTTCCATTGACCTAAATTAAACTCCAGATTTCCAATCAGAGTTTGGTCTTAGGACTTTCAAGTCCTGCCAAATTCATAGAAATGGAGAGCAGCCTGCTTAGAAACCTACCTCTGCTCGTTAACCTTTTTTAATTAAACAATATTTATAGTACAATTGGACATACATGTGTGTATTTTAAGCCAGTATTAATATTTAAATTATGCAATTAAATGAATTGCAAAAATAAATTAGATGCCTGTGCCTAGGGAGTCAGCAAAAGCAGGGACAGAAGGGATTTCTCCTCCTTTACCTGCTTAAGAAAAGAGTTGAAATTATATATGTTAATGCTGGAAGGTGGTTCGTGAATTAAAATATCACAGGGCCCTCAAAAGAGAATAAAGGGCTAGGTAGGAATGATTAATGTGCTTTTACACAAAGAATGATACTTTTTATATATCTTCGACCTTCTAAGGTCAAAGGGATTATAGGACTGTTTGAAGTTCAGGAGGAGCTGAGCAAGGAAACAAGAGGGCTTTTCATGGGGTGATGAGAAGCTGTGGCTGACATTTCAAGAGCAGAAAGCCTATTTTTATTAACTCCTTCTTTCTCAGGTTAAAAAAAAAAAGGGTTTTTGACAGAAGCAAACAAAACAAGCACACATACGTGCAGGAAAGAATCCGACTTCCTCTGCAAGCACACGGGCCTAAACTTGGAGCTCAGCAGAACCAGCGTGGTCACCCCTGAAGCGGCAGTGTCAGCCGCTCAATTACTTTGCTCCCTGGGCTTTTGGAAGTTTATTAGGACAGCTGTTTAGATTCTGCAGCAGTCCCAGTATATTTTCATCTCAGATTTTTCTGTTTCAAATTTTGAAGAACGCACCTCATACGTTTCTGCACGCAACCGAATGGGGAAGTGGGTACCAGGGCACGCACTTGAGCGTGCAAATAATAGCAAATGCAGCATGTGTGGGGTAGAGAAAGGAGGGCAGCACAAGGGCACTAGGGTAGATTAGGCAATTTATTCTCAGTGAGTTTTTTACTTGCTGAAAAACACTTTCTGTGAGGTGGCAGGGGAAGGATAGGTTAAATTTAACAGTGCTCGGAAAGGTAGAGGACAGGGCAAAGTGTTTCATCTGATATTTTCAGTATTCTTTCCCTTTCTTGTTTCAAAATGGTTTGTTGGGTTTTTTTTACTTTAGAATTGCTCAATTACTTTAAAGAGTTTTTAAGAGTTTAAAATCACACAAAGGAAATTGAATATTTGGCTTCAAGTCAAATTAAAGGTTCTGATCAACCTTACATTATTTTTGTTTATATAGTATACTTACATACAGGTACATGGCTTTTAGCATGGATATTATTTTTTGTATATATATGCATTTGTAGCAAACATAAAGTAAATTATGTGGATCTACTTGGCCACAGTGGTGAAGTTTGGTGGAGACCATTTTCTTCTTTACCTGTTTCTGAAATGTACTGAAATTTTGTACTTTAGTGCCACAAGTCCTGATGCTGAGTCCTTGCAAAACAGGAAAAAATTTTCACTTATGGTCACCACTATAGCAACAATGTAATCCAGTGCCCTCAATTCAGCTACCGAACTAAAAATTCAGTGGAGATCTTGTACAGAACGCTTGGGTCAGGGCTTGCTTCTCCCTTTTTACTTTTGTCTAATTTTTTTTTAATTTTTATGAACAAAATGAAACTTACTCACTTTCCAAAACTGGATTTAATCTTCTAGCTCTATCTAAAAACTGGAATGAATAAAAATAACCCCTCATTTCTTGCGCTCTCCCTTTGATTACCCTCAAGTTATGAATGTTAATTAACTTGACTGTTAATAATGCAGCTTGGTCAACCGACATTAGACTTTTGGAGCATAAACTGAGGTTGCCAACAGAAGTTCTCCATCTGCATATACAAAAACACACATATATAAATATAACTTTGTACAAAAACCCAATTCAGTTTTAAGAGTTCTTCTCAGGAATGAACTGAGTTGGAAATAGCTTTCAAGTGTCCGCAGTTTAAAGGATGAGTAACTTACTTCCAGGCAGAGCAATTGGCCTGCTCTCAGCCATTTTCCTTGTCTGCATCCAGAAAACATGGGAATTCTCCTGTGTTCATGAAGATACCACCACAGAGAGGTACAACTCTGGAAAATCAATTCAATCCCAAACCAGGGCGCTCTCAGCTTCTCCTCATCAGTAGGCAGTTTGAAATGGCTGTTTGCTCTTGTTCTTGTTTAATACTCTCTCCACAGACACACAGATGCCAAAAGCAACCTCAGCAGAGCTTATTCAGTCAAGGTCTCAAAGTACAAAACAGCACCAAGAGGATACAGTATCTATCCAATAAAATCTACAATTCAAAGTCCTTCACTGCCTGGAGACCCCTCGTCTATAGCTCTCTCTGCGTGAAGAAAAATGTCATGTATATTCTTGATTTCTAGAGCTTTCTGAAAGAAAAGTTGAGCTTCAGCTTAAGGGCTTTATTCAGCCTACTATTTGCTCTGGATTTACACTGTAAATTCGCACATGTTCAAGGACATTTTTTTATTTGGTGTAATTACATGTAGCAGAGGGCAGACTGGTCAAACTCACCGAACCAATTTGGCTTGAAGAAAAGTTTAAAAAGCCAGATCCGGGAAAGCATTAGGTATCATGTTCTTATAACTAGTATTGTAGTAGCCTGAGAACTCAGGCAGATGTAAGAAAGCACCAGTTACCTGCTTCTGCCAGAGGAGATGTAACCAATAGCCCTCACAGCCCAGAAGTTCACCCATAATAACAAACCTTTTCATATTCAGGGCAGGGTATCTGTCTCAATCTGCCCTGTTAACCAATTTCATTAATTACTAAAGAATTTAAGACTGCAGGTTTCCCACCTTTCAGCTGAGCATCCTAACCCCCTGGGGTAGAGAGTACCTGTTCATTCACTCTAGTTACCTCATCTTCTAAAAATCCTGTACAGGGTAGAAGATCTTCAACAGAAGTGACAAGGACCCCCACTAAAACCTCATGTTTGGAATGTTTGCTACAGAGATCTGACTTTAAATTCACTGCTTTCTGATCCAGGGGCTCGGTAGCATGGGAAAATTGAGTTGTACCTGTCAGAAGTGGTTAAAGGCTGTACTGTACACAGAAGGCGGGTGTAAACTCACCCTTTGTCTTTACCAGAACAGGTACTGGAGTGAAGGTGCTGCCTTCTGGTCTACATTTTGTTAAATAGTTTTCTTAAATCTTCAAGGGAAATAGATACAGGAGAAGGCGTAGGTAGCCTGCAAGTTGGAACACTCCTCTGGGGTGGTTTCTGTGTTCCAATAAATATTTATACAAAGTTGGAAAGTGACAAAACAGAAGAATTCTCTGGCAATAGGTTAAAAGTGTCCAACTCCTCCTTTTCACTTTCCAGTTTGGTGAATCTATCCCTTCATTTCCTTTGCTTTTCTTGCAAACACTTGGAAAAGGAAATGTTTCATCTTGGGTTGAACAGAATGTTTCATTCAACATGAAATGCAATTTTGGTAGTTTTCATTCTTCTTGGTGGACAAAAAAAAAGTTTTTGTTTTTTTTTTAAATTCTAGATTCATTTAAATCCAAACAAAAAAAAAACCAAACTCAAAAAATTAACCCAGTCACCAGAGACAGAAAATAAATTCTCCACATAGCCCTAATGATACAATCAACTGCATTTGCTCAATCTCACTTGCTCAGCTGCTATAAAAACTCCAGTCTACAAAAACAAATTGCTGCAACAGGAAAAGGTGTGCCAAGCGTGTCTGAGGAGAAGACAATATGATTATTGTAAGACAGGTGAAAAGAGGAAAGGAGGAGAGGAGAGGAGAGGAGAGGAGAGGAGAGGAGAGGAGAGGAGAGGAGAGGAGAGGAGAGGAGAGGAGAGGAGAGGAGAGGAGAGGAGAGGAGAGGAGAGGAGAGGAGAGGAGAGGAGAGGAGAGGAGAGGAGAGGAGAGGAGAGGAGAGGAGAGGAGAGGAGAGGAGAGGAGAGGAGAGGAGAGGAGAGGAGAGGAGAGGAGAGGAGAGGAGAGGAGAGAGATTGTCTGATGCTGTCTGCAACAAGGTAAGTCCCACTGACAGCTACGGTTATGCTGACTTTGAGAAATGGGAAAAACAAGCAAATCATGATCAATTTCGATCTGCTGTTCTTAAGCATTAATTAAATGAATTAAATAGAAAAACCAGTCCAAACTCCTACCCTTCAACACTCCCCTGCACGCAAAACCAAGTGAGCCTATGCCAATTCCTCCCAGAGTGTGTGTTGAGACTTGGCTGATGCTGCATTCCACAAATAATTCCTCTTCTCTGTGCCTGCAAGATATTTCAGTGTAGGAATGGGAACACAACCCAACATTTTCAATTAAAATAATTATTCAAAACTGGCAAACTGTGAGATACTCCTATTATTCTTGTTTAAGAGGTGGCATGTAAACTTTCAGATACAGAGAGGAACTTTGTTCATAGATCAAATGCAGCTCTAAGGAAATCCTGCATCTCGCTTGCCTCTCCTGAAGATTGCAAAACTTTCTTTAAGGCCTCCTTATAAAGGGACATTGTTAATGGGTACAGATAAGGATCTCATTGCACATTCAGGAAAATGGTCCTAATAAGCCACAAACTATATGGCCTTAAATATTGTGCAGTAAAAGGACTATCACATAAAATTACTGTATTGCTTGCATAGAACAACGAACCGTCTTCCTTTCTAATGCTTTGATATTAATTAAACATCTCACCACCTTATTACATGCCTTGTGTTAGTTTCTCTATTAACACAGTTCCAAAGGAAAATATGAGAGATTATTTGACTTTCTCGGCATTTAGGCTGAGAAAACTTCTGGATTCATGAGAATGGCACATATAAACAAATAGCCCTTTTTAATTACAAATAGCTATTAAGTCTCATTTCTTATGCATGATTATTCTCACAGAGAAGCTCCTCTGATGCTGCGGGACTTTGTGATTCCTAAGCTCCGCCGGTCGGTGTGTGTATATGCATTACAGCTCTGCTGAGGCAAGTTCTATTCTTTGATTCCAAACGTCTCCCCTGTGGCTCAACCCTTTCCTGTTGCTTTCATGAAAATGAGGAATAGTCCTTGATCACAAAGTTCCCAGGTTTTTCCTCGCATTGACAAAGGAGATTGTTGTTAGCCTGTTGGCAAGTGTTTTGAACTGTACCAAAGCAATGGGATTCAAGTGAATATTCTCATGGATCAGGAAGGGTTTTTTAATCCTCTGTAGGAGCATTAAGGACATAGCGATGGGAGCGTGTAAGAGAGGCCAAGGGCAACTGTGCACAAAACACAGCTCTTAGAGCATTTTCTCACATTTTTCCACTCATGACCTCACCTCCCAGTGCACTTCCAGGCTCCTGACCCCACTTCTGATTGCAAGCCCAACTCCTTCAGTCAAGTTTCCATCAAGCCACCTCTTAAGTATCATGACCTCTTGTTTGTAAACTGGTATCCTAAGGGTCTGGTAAGGAGGTAAGTCCCTTGCGATTCTCCCAGCACAGCTGCTGCCAGCAAAGCACAGAGATCTCAGTCTGCTTGCCCATATACCGTGTGTGCTCACACCAGAGATGAAGGTATTTCCACCCAAGGATTTTGTCTTGGAGAATAGTGGTCCTGGCGTTATGCACCCCTGTATTAAAGCTATAGAAATAAGATGTTTAAACTGTCAGAGCACATGTGGGCTGAGATGGTCGCACAGTCTGGCCCCGTGACAAACCTGCATCCCTGACCCATGATTGCTCAGACTCAAGAGGACATTTCTGCTGATCATCCAGACTTCCACATAGGATGCTGTAGGGCTGACTGCGGCCACAAAGAAGGCATGAAAACATACCTTGTCACAATTCTTTTATGATCACCCACAATCGGCAATGCTCCTTGTGTCACTAATAGTGGGTAGGGGGAACTAAGCCACCCTGGTAAACCTCCCTTCATTTTTAATATACCTTCATAAATCAGTTCCTCTCTCTTTAACCCTGTGGCTGTTCATCTCTGGCTTCCTTCCATTTTACCACTGAAGTTGAAGATTTTTCAACAGCATGATCCTTTTCAGAGACAGTCTTTAAAGGGGAATGCACAGCTAATTGCAGAAGAACTATAGACTTGGGTCACGATTTAGGACTGAAACCGACGCCTAAGCAGCCTCATACATACTCTACTCTTCTTAGTATCTCTTCTGCTGAACTGCCCAAAATTCCACTATGATGCCACTGCAGATTGGCAGGACTGCACAAGGACCCACACTCAGTTCTGCACAGAACATCTGTATAGGTCAGCCTTGGGTATGTGCATGCACGTCCACTGAAATTGTATCCTTCCCTTTTGTTTGCTTTAAGAATAAATAATTCCTCGTTGGGTGTTGGACCATCTACCACACATGAAAATAAAGCCATCTCTGACCGTGACAACCATCTAAGGAACCATGATGGAACCGAAACATTCAGACGCACGCTAGTAGTGATGCCACACAATTCCCTCTCTCCAAGCCTGTCTTTTTGAATACAGGAGATATCTTCACACCTGTGCACAAAAGCACAGAAGCATGAGCTGGTTTTTTAATTTTTTTTTCCCCTGCTAATGAACATGCTTGCCAGAATGCAAGCCAGGAAATACCAGCTTCCATAGGCACTGCCGCTGTGGGTGGTTTGAGGCTGGTGCACCCATCCCTCTGGGGGAACAGATGTTGCCACTGATTCACTTTGCAAGCATGTGAGTCAAAGTCTACATCTGTGACAACTTACAGTAAAGAATTGTGAGCAGCTGCAGAGCAAAAAGCCCAGAGTGAAAAGTCAATCAAGACGTAAGGCAAGATACTGCATCAACCCTGAAAACTGACAAATGGAATCTATTCAATTCAAGCTGTGGCAAATCTACCTAAGCAGAAGAAAGAAAAAGAGAAGAGAGACAGACAACAGTTCACTGAGTGCCCCATGCACGATCCACAGGGTCTGCTCTCTGATGCCTTACATGCCTCCTCCTGCATTAAAAGCAGCTGGAAGGGGGTCTATACAATACTGCAGGACTTCTGAGCAACTTCTGATCCAAATGCTGCAGCCTTCTGCACCTTCTCCCCATCCTCTCCATGACCCAGTGAGTCACTCAGAGGGTCTCGATGAAATGCTGCCCCTTGCCATTTGCAGTCACAAAAAGACACAGGACATTCTTCCTTGCAATGGAAGCGTCAATTCACGTCTGCTGCTGGTCAAATTCCATCCCTACCATTCATTTTGCCCCTTTGATAGAATACCAGCACCCCATCAAAACTAAGGGAGGTCGCTTCAGATTGGTGTGCCCTGCCTCCTTCACAACATGGGTGAGTGCAGTTCAGATGACAGCGACGTAATACCGAATCGAAGTTGGTATTTATCACTTGACGCAGGGAGTTGGAATTCTCCAGGTGAAAATTATTGCCTACACACAGGAGAAAACCCACCCCTTTGCCTAACGTGGGACAGTGAATATTTGGGGGGGGAAAAAGAAGTTTCAAGTAGTCAATCAACTTTCTAAACAAATGTTTCCTAGGTTTTTTTCTTTTTTCTTTCTCTTTTACAGTTGTTTTTTTCTGGATATTTATGATATCAGGTTTTACTAGCTCAAATGTTTGTAGAAGGAAGAAATACACAATGTTGCATAGTGAGGGAAAAAAACCCTAAATGCACTTTATCTCCTAACTCTGCAAGAAGAAGGATTATGTTACTACTCTGGTCAGTCACAAAATAGAAATTATTCCATGAGCCTTAAGTAAACTAAGCCTGTGATTTGAGAATTTTTTCAAACTTACTGGTAGTATCAGTACACCAAAAGATAGTTATCTTTATAATCTTCAAACAACTTATGATGGTAATTAAACTAATTTAGTCAAAGTGGGGGTTTTGGCCAGTCAGAACATTTTTTTACCAGTTACCAAGACTATAATTTCGCAAAGGGAAGCGGCATCTTCAAAATTATGTGCTTTATGAATGTTTTGTCTTTCAAACCTGTGTGGTTCAGGAACTTCTTAAATTCAAAAGGAGTGATTTGACTACTTTAATAGTTTCTATTTCTTGTGTGGGTAGGACTTTCCCTACTGCATTTGCTGCTTGTAGCAGCTTAGTAGTTGCATGCTGAGTAGGGGGTTTTGACCTTTTTTTTTTTAATTCCTGTAAGATACCACTGCCTACAGTGTACAGAGTGCTTCTGTACATTTGCTCTGCATTTAAGCCATTGTTTTTATAACTATTGCTGCATTTTTAAATTGCGTTTAGCAATATTGCTCTTTGTTTAGCTACAAGTAGTTCATTTACCCGGATTTCTTAAGGTTCACCAAATTTTTCCCTGTCTTTGTCTTCCTACCTACTTCTTTCACCTTGACTAACCCAAATCATTTGGGGGCCACCTGATGGCTTACTGCCTCTGGGCTCACTGGCATTTCCAGGTTACTGCTGTATACACTAAACATTGGCCCTAGCTGGGAAACTTGTCAGGCCCTGCCTGCTCTTAGGATTTTGCAAGAATAGAAACCTATCACTGCTGGCAATTGATTTCTTGTCCCATTTTCAGTAATAATGACACTATGACATTTACAAGTGACTACTCAGGTTTTTTAATAGTTGCCATCAAAGGTCTTTCAAAGTCTAAATAAACTGGGTGAACTCAGCTTTCCTGATCCACTGACCACTACTTTGGCGTACTCGAAGAAGTCCAAGAATTCACCCAACATATCTCCCACTGCAAACACCTGCTATGATCTTCCAGCTTCATTTTATTTCATTAGTTCAAAGTCTTTTGCAAGGTCTGAATGTAAGGTCTGAAGGCCTGGAACTTCTTGAATCATCTCTTCTAATGTCTCTCTCCAGAAAGTTTCTTTAAAAAATAAATACAAAGAAAATTTTCACACAAAAGTTTTTCAAACAAAAGCATGAAATGAAAATTTGGGTGAATTGCCCTAAAAATGTTTATTTTCATTCTGGATATTTTAAAAAAAATTATCCTATTCTGCTTTTCTTAAAACAAACAACTTTTTTTTCTGTTTGCTGGGGTATTTTTAGATTGGTACTGTTCACCTAGGCCAGCCTAGCCTAAAATGATGGCCTCTAAGTCAATTGCCCCTCTAGAATACAAACTTTTAGTTAGATTTTTTTTCACATAAATACAGGTTTGGTATCAAGAAACCATCAGTAAGGGAAAAAAAAATCAAAGAAGAGCTTTTAAAGAAAAAGCTGAAACAAGCTGTTATTATTACTACACCACTGCACGTATTTCTCATGTGCCTGCACCTTGAATGCCCCATGCAGCTCCTCTGTCCTCAGAATGGATATATCTGAACTGGGGAAGGTTCAGAGAAAGGTCACAGGATGATCAAAGGTGGGGAACGGCTTCCCAACCTGGAATGGCTAAACAGAATAGGCTGGAAATGAAACGACCGAGCGGGAAAATGACAGAGGTCCATAAATCACACCCCTGTGTCACGGGGAGCCGGGGGTGGGAGCAGGCTGGGCACAATGGGAGCACTGTCCCCTCCAGGCAGGAACCGTGGGCATAGCACCAAGCAAGAAGGTGGCAGGTTGAAAACAAGGGAAAGGCAGCAGCTCTCCACACAAAGTGTTATTAAGCTCCGGAGTACTTTGCCTTGGGATGGTGTGGGGACCAGCAGCTTTAAAAAGCAACCAGGCAAATCCACAAAACAAAGGTGCACAGAGGGCTGCAGCATTTTACAGACACAACTTCTGGCTCAGGGATGGTTTGAGCCCCAAAACACTGGCTGGCAGGAGAAGACACCAGGCAAGTATCACTCAGTAAGCGCTAAACTGTTCTTTTATCTAGACATCCATCTCTTGCCAAAATCAGAGAGCTAGGCTAGGTGGGTGCCTAGGCTAACCAGCACTGCCATTCCTACATTCCTGTTCTCTATCTCTGATGCTGAAAACCAGTTTTAGTGGCAGATTTTTGTTAGCATCCCAACCATCTTGTATCCAAGTTGGCTGCCAGATGCTGAAAACTACTTTCAGCAACATGTTTGCTAGCATCTCAGCTGTTTCATGTCCAAGTTACCTGCCACCACTCTTCCTGTGAGAACAAGTAGTTTTAGACGCTCTCCTTCCAACATTTCTGTCCTTCATCTTTACCACAGAATATGACCTTTCTGGAGAAAAATCTTCCATGGAGTTATCTAAGGAACTTCCCAGCCATTGATAAGGAACTGCATCCATACTGAAGTCAAGGGGAGCTGCACATGCAGGATGACATTTTGGTACTTACACTGTGATTTACAGAAGATGTGTAAAAAACTGATAAATTAATCCACAGAATACCCAATTCCCCATGTTTTGGGCTCTTAATTGACATGACATAAGGCTAAAAAGAGATACTTCAATTTTTATAAAAAACAAAACCCATAAAATAATCCGGCTTTAGTGATGTCCTGTACAAATGCCTGTATGATATTTCAAGAGCTATATCAGATTATCTTGCCCTCCAGTGTAAAGAAAAGTAATTTTTAAAAAAACCAAAATAGACAAAACAAAAACTTCTTGCAGAGAAAACTTCAAGTGTTATGGAGGAAATGGGTAACTACATTTGATTGTCAGGATGAATGAAGATATTTTCAAGCTTGTCTAACTGTAATTAAAAATTCAGAGCCTGTGAACTTTCTGTCTTGTTTACTTGCATGCAAAAATTCCCCCATTTGTTCAAAATAGATAGTTTTAAATTCATTTATACACACTGAAAGCAGTAACAGAACTTCCAACAAAAGCCCATGTTACTAAATTTGCCATAGTCAAGCTAAAAATCCTCTGGACTTGCTTAATAAATAGTCAGTCAAAAAGGGCCAGTAACATCCCAGACTCATCCCAATTTCATCTTGTCTGAGGACTCCCAAAATATCCTTCTTAGGCATCCTGCACTAAGAATTGGCTACACTTGGAAAAAGAATGGGGCAATGTGACCTGCTTGACATGAAGACCTCTGGGTTTAATTTCTGGAACTGTCACCAAACCATTGTATAATTCAGTCGGTGGGATGGCAGGCATTTTTTCAATTAAAGAGTCTTTTCTTCTATCAAAAATGTGATTTTTATAAACATAGAGTTTTGATAATTTTGGGTTTAAAACAATCCAAACTGATTTCTTTTTTTACTATTTTTTTAAACCTTTGACATGTGCTGCTTTAAAAACACCTGAAAACTCTTGATCCCCTCTCTGTTACCTTTGTTTCAGTTTTGCACTGGAAAGAAAGAAGTCATTAAAATAACTAAAAATTGCAATCAATATTTTTACCTTTCTATACTCAACTCTGGAAAACTGAGGAGAGAACAAAGATGGCAACCAAATATTGTTTAAAATGCAACTGAAATTATGCCTTTTTTTCCCATTTGAATAGGCAAAGTACTGTAAGTAAATTTGTTTCACTTCACCCATCATACATACAATATCCTAGAGCAGAAACAGTCAAACAACAGCCCTAGATTTGGATATAAGTCTGTCCCACCTGGGCACCCCTGCAGTCCCAGACTCGTGGTGCTCTGTATCCCTCATGCCCGTTTCCAAGGGGTGTGCTCCTTGGGGTACCACCTAATCCTTGGCCAGTCATTCCTAATTCTCCTGGAGCTGGCATAAACACAATGTCTTCATCCTAAAAAGTGCCTGAGCTGAGCAGTGGTTATTTTTGAGGTAGATCAGTTCCCTGCTCAGGATCACTGGGTGAGCAGAGCTCATGGTGACCAGAAGAAGCAGCTGCTCTCCCAGATAGGAGAAACCCAAAAGCAGAAAATCCAGCTCAGTTGTTTCAGCATGTTAAATTACAAACTCAATCTCTAGGAAGGCTGGACTGAACATCCCAGCTCCTATCACAAGGGAGAGTTTGTCTTGGCCCTGGGCAATGCCAACAGCCACCCATGAGGGGACAGCACAGCCCCTTCTACCACAGCAGAGCGTGCTGCCCTCCCCATAGCCCAAAAACCCTGTACATAAAGGTAAACCCATCCTGCTGATGCTGGCCTCTGTGAACACTCCGTGTGCACCTGCTGCATGCCCAGGTATGTGCCATGCCAGAAATGGTTATGCTAGAAATTGATGAAATTATGCACAGTGTTAGGAGCTTCCAGGAAGGAAACCATGATGTTTACAAATAGGTGTAAGATGAGATTTCATCACAAATAGGCCATGTGGATATGGAATCTTGCTTCATTTCACATAAGAAGCACACATATTGCAGTTGGATCTAATACACTTTACAAAGAACAAAAAAATAGACTTCAGACAAAATTAATTTAGCTGCCTGACCTACAGACCACACATGAAAATGCCTCACCTTTTCCTGTATGTATGTGGCAACGCTCACCTACTCCTTGAGGTTATTACGACAACATTTTAATCTGATTTAATTTAATACAACGCTTTAGTGCCACTTATCTACAGCTCTAACAGTGAAATGGATGTATTAGTTCCTTCCACATAGCAGCATTGTTCACAGGGAGCCACGTCCTCCAGACATGGGTATGGATGCCCCCCCATACCGATACGACCATTCGAGAACATGAGCACTTGCAAGAACAGAGCCTAAACTTGTGCATGGCACCTAGCCAGTGCATTAGTATCTGCTGGACACTGATACTTGCTATTATTTATTGGTTTTCCTTTTCAATTCTTATTCTTTCATAGCCTGATTTATTCTGCACAGTGGTCCACCATCTCATAGAATAAGCCTTCTCTGAAAGGAATCACGCGTTAACATTTTTTTCTTTGTTTCCTTTTAGCATTGTAGTTGTATCTTTCAAAATTTCAAATAAAAGCATGACTGGAATAAAAGACAGTTAAATTACATCCACATGGATACTAATAAGCAGTCTCTAAAGTCTTAGCCAGTGGCCTAACCAAAACACAAAGCATATGGGAAAGAAGGGGGCCTAAAATTAAAAATCAGCAATTCTGTACTTTGAATGTTTAGTCTGCATGGTTGAGGGGACATGAGCATGGGGATAAGAGGGCAAGAATTGGAAGCCTAGTGCAATTGTTCAGACGTTCAATGACATTAAAGGACTCCCACCTGTACAAGTAGACGAATACGGTAGACTTTTAGGTCTCTGCTCTTGTAAAAGCATCTCTCTCAGAATTTGATCCATCCTGCTTCCCAGTTTGTGTCTTTTACTGAAGGACAATCATCACTATAAAATGTGACATTCTTCCACAACGGCAGTTTCCTATTTTCCTGCTTTGGCTTCTTCTCAGGCAAAAAGAGTGAAAGAACTTTCTTTTTCTTTGCTCTGACAGATTTTGGTATGTTGATGAAAAGAGAACAGTTTTCTCTGTCCTTGTCCTGCTCTCAGAACAAACGTTCAAATCTGAGCTGTCTTATCTGAGGGGAATCCAGAAAGGACTGGGAAATTATGGTGTATAACATGAAGTGATTTGATTTCCAGAGAGGCAGGCCTCCACCCGCTGTGCTATTCAATTAGTGCTGATCAGTGCATCAGGCAGCCAATCTGTATCAACAGCAGGGAGAAAGTATGGCAGTCACAAAGTGGTTTTCCCTGGTAGATCATAAAGTGATTGTCCCAGATGGGTAAATATATCTTCTGCTCATCAGGAAACAGAACTGAACGGAATCTGGATTCGTTGCCATCTGAGAAGCAACCATGTCTCGTAGACAAAACAGTGCAGTGTATCTCAGAAAGCTGGGTACCAAGACTGGGATAAAGCATGTAGATTCATTTGCAAACGACCACTAATTTTGGACAGAGATGGGGACATTTTTTTCCGTATATTTCATCTATTGTTTTTTAAAGATGCACAGTTGCCTTGCACAAGAAGGACTCTGATCCCCAGATCCCTCATTTTAGTCCCAGGCCTCCTCACTGGATTCACAAAGGGCAGTTTCTGACAAGTAAGGTGAACTTCTTCTCCTGCCTTTCACAGAAACGGTGAAAAATTAATAATTTCTTGCTGAAGTCTTTGAAAAAACATATTTCATCCTAAAGTAGGGACCCAGCTAAGACAGCTCAGAAAACTTACCAGCCAGCAAAAAGAGCAGATTGCCATAGAGAATGTTAGGCAAACGTTAATGACTGCTGCTTGGGAGGAGCATTTGCTGAAGTTCAGCAGATCCTTTAGCTTCAGTTTCTGAATGTCTGTGATGCGAATTGAGTTGAAACAATTATAAAAACTTCTGTGGGCTAATGTTCATCGAATGCAGATACAGCCTGCAAAAATTTCCTACAATGCCAGGGTCTTTCCAAACAGATGTTTTATTTTAGTTTTACAAAACCATGCCATTTAATCTTTTGACACAATCTGCAGTTTAGACATAAAAGGATTTGGCACAGAGAAATATATATATATATATACGTGAATGCGTGTGTGTGTGTGTATATATATACACACACAAACACATATATGAACAGACACATACTTAATATATAGATTAAGTATTTTAACACTAATATATGCACAAGATAAATAGTAACAGGAGAATGTAATGTAGTTGCTGTGATAAACTGCACCCCATTCTGCTTAGTGTTTCCACAGCTGCATCTATTTACCAAGTGTCCTTCATCAGCAGATAAATATTTCTTTACAAAAAGCTAAGAAAACTTCTCTTGTTAGCACACCTCTGTAACTGTGTTAACTGTCACCATGGCTCTGAGGGTGTTACATCCTTAGATCTTCATAATAAAACATTTTTTTCCTATGAGTGTTTTGAATCGTCTCTGCTCCGACCTTCTGGCTGCTCTTAGTTTCTTTGACTCCAACAAGTGGCTGCAGTATTAATTGAAAACCTTCTGTTAAGCCAGAGGTCAGACTAGACCGGGGGTACCTCAGTGTTATCATCACAGAGAGAAAAAGACCCTGAGCTCCCAAAAAGTCAAGGTATGAAAAAAGAGTGGAGGTATGAAAGCAGAGGGCCAATACGGGCTCCATCCACCCTTAAAAGCCTGTGCTGCACCGCTGCAATACAGGCACGCTTCCTTGAAATGTAGGCTGTGGAAATGTGCCTCCATTCCCACTCTTATTATTCATAGCTTCTTGGAGGCAAGATGCAAAGCATGCAGGACTTTGAAAATGAACAATTAAAGTCATTTCAGACACAAACCAGCTTCTAGCCAACATCAAGGAGGCAAGACAGTGAACCCAATTGTTCACTTAAGGAAAAGGGTTAAAGTGTCATAATTTTTCCTTAAACTGGCATTTGTACAGGCACTTTTTTTATTCCACGTCAAATGCAACAAATTTTAAACGCAGCCCATCGCTACTCATGCTCAAGCCTGAACCAATGCCACCTCTCCTACAACAAAGGTGAACACTTTTAAGTTTTGAATACACAAACAAACACCAACAACTGCCAGAGAAGGTTGAGGATGGGGCCTCTCTCTGTTGCAAACAAACACCCCAAGAATATTTCTTTACTAGTCCATCATATTAGACATGACCAAATACTTCTACAGCAGCCTCAGGGAACATCTCCTCCATTCCTTTTAGTGGGAATGAATATCTTTCTCTACTTGCAAAGTATTTGAGAAGCATTTCATTTGTGGTAATTTAAATTTTTCATGAGTACACCTTTCAAAGTGAGATTCTGAAAAGTTTTGCAAGAAATAAGTATGCCTGTGAGATTTACGATTAAGCCAAGGCCCACAGAAATGAAATGAGATAACCAGCATAATGCTAGTTCATGGCTGAGCTCGTACTGGAACTTGAGAGTCCTGCTTCTGAGTCCTCTGATGTTAGATTGCGTGGATTTGAAAAGATAGACATCTTGGACTCCCAGAGGAAAGTGCTCCAGACGAAATAAATCACTGTCAGAGATGGGTGAGATTCCACTGAAGTCATGCCAGGGGTGAGTTGAGCAATTCATCTTCAAAGAAGTTCATTGCATCTTATCTCCAGGAAGATATTAATGATATTAATGGCACATTTACGCAATGGAAGTTTCAACATGCAAATTATCTTTATTAAGACATTTCTTTTGGTTGTATGCACTTGCTTTCACGCTGAACTATAAAGGATTTGTCACTGGCCCTACCAACTATCCCACTTCTGTTGAAATCAAGAGCGAAATTCCCACTGACTGCAATAGGAAAATATTGAACTGTATAAACTTGGATAAAACCTGGAACGACCTACTTGGTGGTAGAGGTGTGCTTGAAAATTGAAAAAGCAACTAAAGAAATATGTATTTTCATCATCATCATTGTTGGGGTTAGCAAAAAAGTAGGCCAATTACCATGCTTTATTTAAGGACCACTGTGAGTATCTCTGTTCCTGGGATACAAGTTATCCTGCCCAACATGCCATAAAGCATTCCCAGTGCTTACATCTAGGATGTTTCACCAGCAAGTAAGGAATACGTAGCTCTTCAGAACAAACTTCTGTGCTGTCAAGATGCCCAAAACCAAGTATAAGCAAGTAAAAGAAAGTTTGGGAAGCTCATAAATAGCTACAGACTCAAGTCAGGCAGGAACGAGATGAATAATAAGAGTTTTGTAATGGCTAACCATGAAAGCAGGTGAGCAATTAAATCACACTTCTCTTGAGCTCTTGATTTCCCAATCCTGACACGCAAGGACGCTGGAGCATGTTGCAGAGAGCCCTTTACACCCAGACATCCCTACTCCTCCTCTTCCCTGGTATTCCTTGGAGGTGTTAGCCCACAGGAATGTGAAACCTATGGTCGTGGCACTGTCTGAAAACAGTAGCCAAGCTGCCACCGATATTCATTATATGCAATGATAAAAGAAGTACGTGGAAAGGCAATCTGTTTCACACTCTGTGCATGAAATATTAGCTCCTCTCCACTGCTTGGGTCTCTCTGTGACCCCCATGGAAAACTTGAAATCCATGGGGCATATCTGGTATGACCTGAGGAATTTGTATGAACTTCACCCCTTCCTCTTCCTTCCAGGCAGCTCCATGCATCCCAGCTTGCTGCTACTTCACACACAGTGATGCTCAGACAAAAATTCCACTCCCCACATACACATTAAAGCAGAGTCACTAACCAGCCACTCTCTCTGACCACATTAGCTTCCTCCCTTAGATCTGGGAAAGTAGAGACCAAAGGGAGAGCAGCAACATCTGCCTACCCCTTGGTTCTTAATGGAGGCAACGTCTGCAAAATGCTCCTTTAAAGATATCTTGGGGAGTTCACCACACTTGCATGATGAAGAGAGAGCTCTGTGTGTAGACTCCTTCCCATCAGACAATTACTACCAAATGCACTTTTTCTTTCTGTAATGTGATGGGGAACAGCTCAATAATTAAAGAGCGGGCTGAAGGGGATATTTTTAGTAACTTGATAGCTTTGGGATCACCAAACGATCTGCCAGGAACAAGCCACTCACACATGTGGTTATAAATGGCACAGCCACGATTATTCCAATAGGAAGAACAGTTCCACGGGTCGCCCGTGCGTGGGGTGTGTATTTGTATTCGTGTCTCTGACCAAAAGAGCAGCACGAGGGTCAGCGTGCCTTGGCTGCCTTCTCTGTGGTCCACAACTCTGCTCTCTGTTCTCCTCCTCGAGCATCCCACATGGGCAGCCCCATACCACACAAGGCAACACAGATGCAGGTGTGTCTCTTTGGTTCCTCCACAGGGACTTGTTCCTTGCTGGTGTAAGGCTAAGCAGGGGTGAAAGGAGGGATGGGGAAGGGGCTGCTGGAGCTCCTGGGGCTGAGAGCCGGTGGATGGGATAGGGATAACAGGCTTCTGTGCTGCTGTTAATTCCTCCTAGAGCAGGAAGAGAAGGTACCTCCATGTTCTGTTTGACCCAAGTTACTTGTAACTTTGTCCAGACCAAAAAAAGAGAAGGCGGAAGTGGAGGTACAAGGTGACCTCTGGACACAGAGACCATGCCACCGCTTGGAGTGGTTGTCTATAATAGGCAAAGATGCAAAAGGAGACAGAGCAGCTCTCAGTTACTCTGAGCAGTTACTCATTAGCTACTTTCTAGAGCCTAAATAGCATCAGCCCCAGAAAACTCAAAAGATGTCTTACCCCACCACGGCTGTTATACTCCTCCTTCTTTTACTGAGCACAGAAACAAGAGAGGAAAGAAATGAGCCAGAATTCAGCTGGTTGGTGTCTTTCCTTTCCTCCTTCTCTTCTCTTTTTATTACCCACAACTGTAATTTAGCTACTTCTCCAAGAAGCCTGGAGCCTCTCTCCAAGAAGCCGCTGGTAATATTTTCTCAGCAGATAAGCAGTTTTCCTACAGAACCTGGCAGCTTTTAAGTAGCCCGGAGAACACCTTGCAGCTGCAGACAGAATTGTCTGGGAAGATTGCAGTTCAATCCAGGCAGTCAGCAAGCTGCCTGGCTGGCTGCGTATGGACTTGAAAAGCATGTGCTTGGATAACGCACTATCCAGATGTTTCAGAGGTTTTATGCGTACATAAAATAGACATTTTATGCATATATATGTACTGTATGTGTACATACACCACCTATACAAATATATGTATATAACAGATGGTTTGCATTGGTAAATAGGTGGAAACGATGGAAGGAATTCAAAACTTACTGCGGTTGATTGGGAATATCCTGAGATGATGTATATACAGGTTGGTCTCTATGGTTTTGGAGTCTCCCACCCTGGAGGTATTCAAAAGCCATCTGGGTACTATGGCTTTAGGTGGCCCTCCTTGAGCCGGAGGACTGGACTAGATGACCTCCAGAGGTCTCTTTCAACCTCAATAATTCAATGATTCTGTGATATATCTTATTTAAAGCCATATTAACGCTATTCTATCCTGGGGTGAGCTCCTGTTCTAAGTTACAGTTCATACTGTACAGGCACCACTTTTAGTCCATGAAGTTATCCACAGATTTGTACTCTTTTCTGCAGCTGGGGAAACTGAGGCCCTGAGACACTAAATGACTTGCACTAGCCTTGAAAAACAGACCAGAGCAGAGGCTTGCCCCTGGACTCCATGCCACCTTGGCTGCCAAGGTTAGAAGTGGTAATTCTCCAAGACTTCTTATTGCCTACTTTTTTTCCTCCCTCTTATATTCAAACTACTTGGAAAGCCTATGCTTCTATGGATTTAGGTTTTGGGGTTTTTTTGTAGCCGACTGTGCCCACAGTAGTGTCCTGGTTTCATCTGGGATAGAGCTAACTTTCATCCTAGTAGTGACTACACTCCTGTGTTTTTGAATTTAGGATGAGAATAATGTTAATAGCACACTGATATTTTGGTTGTTGCTAGCCAATGTTTACATCAAGCCAAGGACTGGGGGCTGGGGGTGCACAAGAAACTGGGAGGGGACACAGCCAGGACATCTAACCCAGACTGGCCAAAGTCTGTGACTTTGTATGACATTATGTCGTACAGCATATAACATAATGCTCAGTATATGACTTGGGCAAGCTGTCCCGGGCAGCGACCACAGCTTGTGATCTAGCTGGGCACTAGTCAGCAGGCAGTGAACAACTGTGCATCACTTGTTTTCTATATTCTTTTATCATTATCATTATTATTATTATTATTATCTTCCTTTTCTGTCCTATTAAACAGTCTTTATCTCAACCCATGGCTTCTAACTTTTTTTTCCCCACTCTCTTCCCCATCCCTCTCCGGACAGGGGCAGCGAGAGAACAGCTGCATGGTTGTTTTAGCTGCCTGCTGGGTTAAACCACAACAGTGGCCATGATGACACCTGGATTATGTCATTGTTGGAAAGTGCACAGAAGTGGTAGCTTTTTGCTGAAAGATATTGCTTAGCCCACTTTGGGGAGGAGACAAAGTGTGCTTGTGCTTGAACATGCAAGAGGTTTTGAGAGCCAGGACCCTGAGTTTAAAATTCAGTGAATGTTTTGAACAACGGTCAGATTTGCAATGAATAAAGAAAAAACACCTACACCTGGGCATGTTTGGGGTATCCACAGACCTCCAAGAAGACTGGGACACCTGCAATTCAAGGTCAAGATTGAAAGTGGCTGCTGTAATATCACACCAAGAAGTAAACCACTTTAGTACAAGAATGAGACTGGATACCACTACAAAAAGCCAGAGGCACCATGAGACAGGGTCACACTTTCAACTTTGGTTTGGCCGTTCGTGTATCTAAGGCTCATTACAAGACACCCATCACCAAATACAAGCACTGAACAAAACAGCTTAAGACAATTTCCCACCTGCTCCCTCAAGGCAATACTCAGGGACCAGCCAGTCCAGCTAACCACTCAGGTGAGCTATGAGCAGAAGAGCAGGAGAGCTTCCTCCTCTCCTTGCTGAGAACCAGCTCTCTTTTTAATGGGGCTGACTGGAATACATTCAATTTCCCACTCTTTGTCTCTCTCTTGTATGTTTCCCATGCTGCAGAAGTTTGCCAGGTGGAAGGAAGACCACGGGCAATGCTCTGCAAGGGATAACAATCTCATTTCCCCAGGGATGTTATTAACCTGGAGAAACATTGGCCCTGAAGGGACTACACGAAGAATATAAACTAAGAAAGTAGCTCCCAGGCGCATTAGCTGCTACTTGAGACTCTCACACAAGCTTGGCAGGTCACATTCATCCATTTTTCAGTTTGGAAATTAAATCTGCTTCTTTGGATAGTTTATAAAAAATTGCCAGAACTTCCATTTTCTCTAAGAAATTAATCAAAATCAAAGTTTAATTTCACTCTGAAAATATAAGCAGCAATGCACAACACCATGTTTACATTTTTCCAGAAGCTTCATTTTTTCTTCAGCAATGGAAACAGTCATTACTCCAACCTCGCTGCAGAGCCAGAAGATATGTAGAATCATAGAATCACAAACTCATAGATTGGTCTGGGTTGGAAGGGACCCCAAGGATCAGAGAGTTCCAACCCCCTTGCCACAGGCAGTGCCACCAGCCTCCAGGCCTGGATCTACACTAGGTTGCCCCGGGCCCCATCCAACCTGGCCTTGAATACCTCCAGGGATGGGGCATCCACCACCTCTCTAGGCAGCCTGTTCCAGCACCTCACCACTCTCTCTGTAAAGAACTTCCCCCTAATATCTAATCTAAACCTTCCCTCCTTTAGCTTTAGTCCGTTTCCCCTCATCCTGGGCATATGGAGAGCACTTTTGCCCAAACTGCAGCAGATTTTCAATCTGCTGGTTGTGGCTGTGTGGAGTGATTTGGATTGTTTGTTTTTTTAAGTCATAACAATCAGAAAGCCGCTGTGCAAACAACAGAAGGCATAAACAACATCTCTGAAGGCGTTCTTACCACACTCGTTATCATGGTATGAGTGCCACGAATGAACGAAAACGTCAGCGCTGCAGAGCGTTTCGATGGCGGCTTGTAGACACACTGGATGAAGAAAGACCTTTGGCCCCCGCTGGCCATGTTTCCAGACAAATGCCATCAACGTACAACAAGCACTCTGCTCCAGCTGCCCTTCCAGCAGGCTCATCCGGGGCCGGATCCTGCCACAGTCAACGGCGAGACCCCCGCCAAGTTCACGGGGAGCTGGAGCAGGTCCTACAGCTCTGGTTGCAGCAGCAGCACCATGAAATTGTCCGTGCTCCCAGTAAAGTAATTCTACACAGAGAAGTTTCTCTCTGGCTCCGAAGGATCCGATCACAAGCACATTTTAAATGCCAGAAACAAGTGGAGAAACAAGGAGAGAGGTTATTTTATAGCAAGCCATTTGATTTGAGTTCTTTACCTCTGCCTTGTGATTGCTTTGTTTGGGGTGTCCTGAGTTCTGCCAGGCCTGCTCTTCACATTGCTTTATGCTTTTATTCCCACTTACTTTTCAGACTGTTCTATGAGAAGTAAAAAACCTGTTTCAGGTAACTATATTTTCATGAAACCAGCAAGTCTATTGAGCAGACAGGCAGTGTGTGTGTGTGTGTGTGTGTGTGTGTGTGTGCGCATGTCTCTGCCTGTACCCAAAAAAAACAGAGGAAAAAGAGCCTACCTTGACAACAGCTGTGAGACCTTCATTTTCACTGTTTGGTCTGTATTTTCTATGCTGCTACCAGGTAGCAAGTTTCAACACGTGTATCATGTCTTACTTGGCTAACATAACATAAATTCATTTCCAAAATACACTTCTCGGGCTAGTTATGTAGCTAAACAAAGACCAACAACTGACAGACCTCTGCGGTAACCTGTACCATCCCAAGAACCACAGTTTGCAGGTGAGCATCACCACAGGTACATGCTTGAGAAAATTAAGCCCAGATTCATCATCCCTTAAAATAGTAATATAATTCCACTGCCTTCAGTGGCTGCATTGAAGATTGAGTCTCCGGTGTGGGAAGGTGAAGTATTTTGCACAGCTTTGTAAGCTGAACATCTAGAAAATGCTGCTAAAGGCTCTCTCTGTTACTTTTGTTAACAAAGAATCAGAAAAAAACCCAGCAGCTTAAACAGCCTATTCTAAAAATACAAAAATTATAAATGCAGTATCTGATAAACCCTGCTATGCTCCATAAACTACAGCGTTTTCAGTTCAAATTGAAAGGAGAAACAAACTGCCATTTGTTTTACATTGCAAGATGTCTTAATTTCTCCTGCAAACACCTGAAGCCAAATTTAGGCATCACATAATGCACTTTTCTGGGTATCAGACAGGCTCTAGGCTGGTCTAGCAGATTCTAACTCAAACTGGATATATAGGAAAACCTCCTCTCCAAATCCTCACTTATTTTGATTAATTTCTCACAGGCAATTCACAAACAGAAATCTGACAGACGCTTGATTCTTTGCAAATTAGTCACTCCACTCATCTAAATCAGTAAGTCAGGTCCTGCTCATCTGACTTATTCAAGAGAATCACCGAATCATAGGGGTTGGAAGGGACCTCAAGAGATCATCAGGTCCAATCCCCCTGCCAAAGCAGGTTCTCTAGGACAGGTCACACAGGGAGGCGTCCAGACGGGGCTTGAATATCTCCAGAGAAGGAGACTCCACAACCCCCCTGGGCAGCCTGTCCCAGGGCTCTGTCACCCTCACTGGGAAAAAGTTCTTCTGCATCTTGGTGCGGAACTTCCTGTGCTCCAACTTGCAGCCATTGCCCCTTGTCCTGTCCCCACAGACCACTGAAAAGGGGCTGGCCATTTCCCCCTGCATCCCATACTTAAAATATTTATAAACATTAATAAGATCCCCTCTCAGTCTTCTTTTCTCAAGGCTGAACAGTCCCAGCTCACTCAGCCTTTCCTTGTAGGGCAGATGCTCCAGGCCCTTAATCATCTTTGTGTCCCTCTGCTGGACTCTCTCCAGGAGATCCCTGTCTTTTTTATACCAGAGAGCTCAGAACTGGAACCTCATGTCTTCTTAAAAACATACTATAGCCATTAGCAAATGATAGTTGTGGCACTGCCAAAGCATCACTGAGCCTCAGAGTGCTGCTCCATCCCATTCTTCTCCCTAGCATGAAGTGTCTCCCATGCTGCTGTTTCCATTCTTTCCCATCCTCTCCCTAAGTAACTTTCACCACCAGACTGGCATTGGCAGCTGGCCAACCAGCCAGGGCTTTAGCTAGACAAGCGCTGTGCTGATATGCCTGGATCTTTGAAGTGTCACACAACAAGTCCAACAAGTTAGTTTTCTTCCTATTTTCATACTTTTTGCAGAGGCCTCCAGACACAAAGTAAATTTCCCATGGGCTTGATGGTGGTTTTGGGTTTGGGGTTTTTTCCCCAAAAGGCTCCTTTCTGTGCAAAGTTACGCTGATTACTTCCTTTTGGAAACACATTGACCCCTGTGATATTTTAGAGAATATGGCCAAGAGGTGACGTTGTAAATTATTTTACCTACATTGGGTATATACCTTGCTCCAGAACCCCAAGTTCAGAAAGTCACGGTTGGGTTGGATAATACAGTTTTTAATGAGTACTGATGTGACACCCTGTTTAGATCAAAGAGCCGCCGTTTGTCACTGCTACCCATTACAGCACATTCTGAACAGGGGCCCAGTAATGATACAAGTAGGACTGAATATATTTTAAAAAAAAATAATGCTGTGCATCAGGCTAAAAAAAGGAAAAACCCTATCCTTAAAATAACAAAAAATAAAAAAGACCAAAAGACAAAGTGCAGTATGAGTTGTATTTTGAAAGTTCTCCCATGTCTGAACCCACTGGGTATTGATTTAATTTTATTTCATTACCACATCTGAAGCTGCACTGATAGCAAATCACAAGTGGAGCTTCATTTACAGAGCTGGCCCACAGAACAGTGAAATCATTCCCCTTTCCTCTCATGAAAAGCTCCTGGTGATGGTGCTGTGGAGGGCCATCACTTCAAGGAGGAGGGGAGGAACTGTGACCTTCTGGGATAATTGACTTTGGGGTAAATTACTTTTTGCTGATGATCCTTGGTCTCATCTTTTCACAGACTGTTTCGTTGCTCAATCTGGGTAGGGTAAAGCAGGTTGTGCCTATAGGAAGAGCCTTTCCTTATTGATGCTGCTGCTTTTACACAATTATACATCAAGGCTGCAAGTCCTTCAGTACTGCTTATGGTGATGCTGGCTTACCTTTCACATTCAGGTAAATAGGAGGTGACTTACATCCAGTCCTACACGCTGTATTATCTATACTCGCACCAAACACATGAGACTTTTCAAACTGGCTTCTCCCACCAGCCAGGACCTCTTTGTAATTATCAGGTGCTCATGGCCAACAACAGGGCAATTTGCTTTTCCACATACCCTGACTTTCTTTTCTCCTTCTCCTGTTTGCACACCTGGCACCATGTCACTGATCACTGTGGCAGGAACGTCTCTTAGGAGACACAACCATCACACACAGATGTGAAGTACATCATGGGTCCTCAAAACTCAGGCATACAGATGCTTGTGCTGTACTTGAGCAGACGTTGCCTTCCTTGCTCACTGGATCTCCGCTTCATTTACAGAACCCACGAGTAAATCAAAACCACTTGGGTGGCTTTGCTGCTGCAGGATTGTTAAAAGTGGCAAAAGCAAAATTTTGCCCTGGATTAGTCCTGAAAACAGCCAAGTGCAAGGCTTCCCAAACAATTTTTCCAAAGGCCCTGTGTCTACAAGATGAATCACCTCCCTCCACAAGCACCTCTATGGCAACTCTGTGGAATGGGTTGAAGATGAGCGAGCAACATTGGCTGAGGATATTTTTACAGACTTACCCAGTGTTTCTTGCTCATGTTCATAAACACCTGCCTCTCCAAGGATGCTGCTTTTCTCTGTGCATCTCTCTACAGGTCACCGAGAGGAGATCTGACCACTACAGGCTTGTACAGACCGCCACCAAGTGCTCTGGAAACCAGCCTTTCTGGCTTGAGAGACACATGCGTGAAGGCTCAAATATAACCCTGAGGATCCAAGGCACCAGAGCTCCAATTCTGACTCACCGCTTACTTGTTTCTCTCAGCTTCCTCCCTATATAAGTGAGGAAGATTAAATTTATTCTTCCCTCTCAAGGGAGCTGGAAGGAGTCATCGTTGTTTGCATTTCTTTTTAAGCATGTAGCGTGTAAACACTTTGGCTGGGTTAAGCTGTTCTAAACTCTGCTGTGTTGATTTTCTCCAAATTTCCTCCAATTTGTTACACATTCTTTGCCGTGAGGCCCTACAGCTGAGCCTATGAGTCCAAACACAAACTAGAAAACACGATGTCCCTGTCCAGAGGACTTTACAGGCGAAAGCCTCATGCTTTAAACTCGGGCACATGAGTCACACTGTACATGAAGCACAGGCATAAAGCCTTTGCATGACCAGGGCCTAAGGCTAGACTAAAATGCAAAACTAATCAACAAGAGACCATGGGAGAAAGCGTGCAGGAGAAAGCAGCACCAAAGGCGGCAACCCTGTAATCTATTTTTAGCTTTTTAAATGCCCAATTTACATGGAAAGCTGCAGCCACACCAAGGTTTCTTTCCGAAGCGACGACGCATGCCGACCTTCTTTCTCTCCGGCTTACGGGCGCAACGGCAAACATCCCCCCCCCGGCGCCCCTCGGAGAGCGGGATTCGGGCACCAGGACCCTCAGCCCTGCCCGCACCTCCCGTCCCCGCTCGGGCCGCTTCCCCGCGGCTGAGGAAGGACCAACCACCCCCGCATGCTCTCCCACGCGTCCTCCAGCTCCACCCTCCCTTCCCCCTCCGGGGGCACATCCCACCCGCCGTCCGATCCCACAACCCCCGGGATGCCCACTTCGCCTCCCACAGCCCCGGTGCTCGCTGTCTCCCGTTCCCCCCACCCACGCCTTGCAGAGACGCCCGCCGGGCACCAGACGCCCCTTCTCCCGCCGTGGGACCCGTGTCCGGCACGGCAGCTAGCCCGCCGGCGGGGCCGCCCCCCTCTCCCCGCCCTAGGAGGAGTCCCCACCTCCCGTCCCCTCCTCCTTCTCCTGGAAGGGGAAATATGAAGCGGTGCCGCCGCCGTGCTCCGCGGAGTCGGTGGGGGAGGCAGCAGCGGTGGCGGCGCTGGAGTGGGCATCTTCGGGCACCGAGCGGCAGCGGCTGAGTCGGAGCCCTGCCAGGGCGGTGGCGTGCGGGGCGGGAGCCCTGAGGAGCGGGAGCGGCGGTCCCCGGCCCCTGAGGGTGCTCGGCGGTCCCCGGCCCCGCCAGCCGCCTGCCCCCCAGCGCCGGGCCGTGGGCTGTCCGCGGCGGCGCTGAGGCGCGGGCGGCGCGGCGGAAGGTGGCGGCCGGAGTGAAGGAGCGAGGAAAGGGCTCTCCGAGGAAGGGAGATGTCCGTCCCGTACGGCAGCCTGATGAAATACCTGTTCCCAGCCCTGCTGCTGCACGGTGAGTGCGGGGCCGGGGAGGACTGGGGCGAAGGTGGGGGAGGGGGGTGGGGGGAGAGTCGGGTCGGCTGCCTGGGGGATCCCACCCGATGGGTGCACCCGAAAAACCGGTTGGGTTGCGAGGGGACCGCATAACTTCGCTGGTGGTGCGGGGGGAGCGGGATGCGGTCGTCCGTCCTGTGGTGCGAGTGTGGGGTCCCGGCTGGTCGGGCCGGGGAGTGTAGGCAGAGGAAAGGTTCGGAAAGGTTCGCATGGATGCCGAAGCGGGCAGAACCCTTGTTTGCTCTGCCTGAACCCCCTTCTTAGCGGCACCCCTTTTGCAAAACGCGTGGGTGCGGCGCCCAGCCGGCGTAGATAAAATCACGCAGAAAGCGCCCCGCTCCCAAGTTCGTGTCGGCGGTGTTGTACTTCGCATGCCTGCGACTGCTTGGATGTAGCCCCTGGTCCAGGCACCTCACACAGCGATGCTTTAGGCACCTCTGGGCTCTACCAAACTCCGGGGTGCTTTGGCCCGAAATGTCCCATGGCGCCCACGTAGCACCAGCAGGCACAGAAGGGGTTTGCGATGCGGAGCTGTTCCCTGGGAAAGCAGAGTTTGCCAGCACCGGGTCGGGCACCCCATGAAAGATGTTTTACCGCGGAGCACAGAGATTCTGGGAGTCATTAGGGGCGGTCCTGCCTGGGCACCCTCTCAGCCCAGCCGTGCACCAGCGTTTCTCTGAAACTGCACAATAGACAAAACGTGAGCGTGAAAAGCCAGCACGCTTAAACTTAAACTCACAAGTTCAGCTTGTACATCCATACTTAGGCACTTCACTGAGTTTCTGGAAAGATGAGTTTTCCTTCAAGCACGGCTTCTCTAAAGGCGGCTGTTTAATGAGCTGCTTAGGTATGTCTCACATTTGGCAGCCAGATTTGAGAAATCCAGGCGCGGGACTGTTCAGAAAGAGTGACTCGACCTACTCGGTTGCAGCATCGTTTTGAGGGCTGTTCCTAATTCCAAAGTTGGGGGTTTTTTTGTAGCATCCAGCCTTCTTCAGTTAAATTCCTTAGGACCCCAAGCTTACTCATAAAAAGAGGAATTTATTTAAACGGTTACATTGCAAATTACCTGCACGGATTCGGTGTGAGGTCTGTGAGCTGGGGAAAGGATTTCAAGGCTGTTCCTGGGGTTGATTTTTTTTGTGTGTGGAGCAGGGATTGTCTCTCTCCATGTTTGTACAAGTGCTAAGCACACAGATGGTATTCAATAAATAATAAAGAGCATGGGCTTCTGAGCGTGTATTTTGTTTTGAGAAAGAAAGAGCAGGAGCCCTTGTTCCCCAGGAGGGGGTTTTATACCCTCCTTGCAGCTCAGCTCTGAAACCTGGAGAGCGCAATAATGTCTTTAGTTGAGCCAGACCTGCTGAAACGCCAGAGGTGTTCTTTAAAACTCTGTGATCTGAGATGTAAAAGTCAAAATGGGAGGTTTGAAGTTGGAGGGTAAAGAGAGGAGGTGTAATTACAGGGTTGGACTCCCCGGCTCATCTGCTTGGAATTACAGAGCAGAGTTGAACCCTGGCTGGAGCAGGAAACAAATCAGGGCCAGTGATCAGATCAAAACACCAGCTGCCAAAAGAGGATGAAGGAGGAAAATTGTCTATTTCTTCCATCTGCAGTTATATTTCCCCAAATAGCATAAACCTAAGTTCTTGGAGGAAGATGTAACTTGGTACTCTGTATATAAAGACCTCAACAATGCGGCAGTTCATGGTTTGAGTCTGAGCTTCAAGTGCTGGGAAACTACTGCCCTCTTACAAACTTGAAAATGACATTGAGTGGTATATAACGCCCTGAAATGAAGCCCATCTAAATGTCTTTACCCCATTAGCTTTAACTTGGCCTAGAGCTTTTCCTGATATGCCATAGAGTCAATAGGATCATCTCTGGTCAGCGGCTAGCCCAAATCAGAAACACAGAAGAAGAACCAGTGATCCTGGGGGACTGCAGTGTTAAGCCTCTTTGCAGCATGTGGTGTTTCCTCTTGCGCTTCTCTTGCACGTGGCAATTTAAGGGTTAAAAGTGAGTGAGGGTGGGTGGGTGGTTGAGGATTTTTAGGGCTTAAAGCTTTATAACTCAAGGTAAAATGTCCTGTAAGGCTAAAGCTTCTGCCTTCATTATATTAAGAAATGCCTACTTTAACATCACTGAATTGAAATTTGGGGAAGCTTGTCTTCATTAATCAAAAGAAAACCTGTACAATGTCCAAAAAAAAAAAAGTTTGCAGCTGGAAGTTGTCCATTGTCACTGTTTTCATTGCTTAGACAAAAAGCCACAGAAGTTTCAAGTGTCAAATGCTAAGATCATTCAGCTCCAGAAAAGCTGATTAATAAGAGTTACATTCAAGTGGATTAAACCAAATTTGGCTAATTTCTTTTGTAATGTAAACTTTTTTTTACATAGATACAGATGCTAAGAAGAAAGTTTAGCATATATCTGATTATGTTACTGTTAGAGTAATGAATTAGAAACCTTAAGTAAAATGATTTGTTGATAACATCATGGAAACAGTACTAATAGAGATGATGAAGACAGTACCGCTAGGCTTTTCAGAGCAAAACTGTTTATGCTTTTAAAAGTTCCCTGGCAATATTGCTTAAATTAGTTCCATAGAAGTGTTTTATTTCAAAACCTGTTCAGGAAAATAAGTAACTGTGTATCAGGTGACATAAATACCCACATCCATAAGATGGAGCAATATTGCGCTCCATGCTGGAGGCGTGTGTGAGCTGCCCCGTCAGTAAAACCTGCCTCTGGAAACCTGGAAGACAACAAAGAGAGGAAGGCACGCTGCTTAACACAAGGCTCCTGGAGTTTGCAGGGAGAATCAGAAGATTAACTCCATCTTATGCATAATTGCCTGGGTCAAAACTTGATTTCACTCATCTCCACAGCATGACTGCAGGCTAACAGTGGTACAAGGTAGCTGTCCTGCATGGAAAGGGGCTTTTTTGTCCACAGGAGATGGGCTGCCAGGCGATGAAGCCCATAACAAGCCTCAACCACGCTGAAGGCAAACACCTTCAGCTATTTGAGACAAGGCTAGTATCTTAATATTGATGTGATGCTTTTAAGCAGGGCTAGTAGAGGGTAGGGTTATATGTAGGGAGCTTGTTTTGCCTTGCCATTACTCAGACACAAGTCCCATCCGCACTGGGGGCAGTTCCACCTGAATAAATCCTGGCGCCAAGGTGTGGGTGGAGGACAGGGCAGAGGTCTGGGGCTGCCCAGCAGACATCTCTGACAGAGAGCAGATGTTGCCTTCAAAGAGGGCGAGACTGAACTACCGTCAATATTGAATTACACTTATGTCCCAGTGCTACACCCACTCATGCCAGTGGCAGAGTTCCTCCTGCCTTGGAGGGATGTGGGCTTTAATCTTTGGGGGCTTCATAAAGAAGCCCATGCTCTGGGCAGTGGTGTTTCACCTTGCATGGGTATCAGCAGTCATCCCAATTAAAAAGATGAACTTCAACTTAGTAGAGGTTATGGGCTGTGCATCTGCTTGGTGCTTGGTTCTCTGATCTCTTCCAAAGTGGGGCACTGAGTAGGGGCCAAGTTGTAGGATAGCAGTGGACCTCAATGCTGGGCCAGTCAGTCTTGGAGAGCTTCTCTTTAGCTGTCCCATCTAAACATACTTTAGATGTCTCTTCAAGGTCTTCCACAGTCCAAAACATTAATTTCAGGTCTCTTTGAAAGCTGTACCTGGAAACTCTGTATGCACAAGAAAGGCAACAGATAGATGTGAAAGCAAATCATTGTCCTGTCTGCTTCTGTGACTATAAAACCCAGCTTTTCTTTCCCAACCCTTTTGTTTGTAGTAGCTAATTTAAGTCCCAATCCTTTGAAGTTTCAAGTGCAGGGAAAACACTGGTAAACACAGACCTCGGCTTGGTAACAGGACATTATATTCCCCATTGCAATTATGTAAGTTTGCACTGTAGCTAAAAGCCTGTCATGGTCGTTATCTAACACTATCCCACATCAAGCAGGAGTGCAAGCCAAATTTCTATTTATTTAATTGTGCGGGGCAACTGCCCAGATAAGGAGGGCTATAAACCTAATCCAGCCAATTACTCTTTATCTGCTTGTAAAGGTTTTTCAAGTTTCAAACGAGTTCTAACTTGAAAAGAGTTTGGTGCAGAAATGCAGCACGAGCCTTAGGATGTTTCTATCGGAGATGAAGGTGTCGCGTATTTTGATCTCGCACTATCACTGGGGGTTGTTTTAGCCTGCAATAAAACCGTGCTCTTCTGGGTTTACCTTGCTGTAAATGAAAGAAAAAGCAAAGTGGTTCCTGTTGAGCAATCCCAATCCAAATCCAAATCCAGTTTCGAAGGCTGCTTTCAGGTAACGTTTATTCTCCCGTTTAGCTTTCAGCCTGGTTTGAAGCGCTACCCTTGGACACGCTTGGAGCGATGGTTTAGCTTCTGGTAGAAGTGTTCATTAAGCTGATTAAATCTAAACAGTTTAAGATTTAAGATTATTTGCCTTATACTTTTGCGATCTGGCATAGCTGAGAACAGAATTTGGCTGGGGTGTTTAAGCACAAATTAAATTACAAGGATTTGTGTTCAAGCACAACTCTGCTTATTATCTGATCTGCAATTGCACATCATTTGCATTTTTTTTTTTTCAGAAAATCAAAACATTTATTCCATCAGTTTGCAGGTTTTTCTTTTTGGAAACATCAGTGGAGAGCTTTGCCATCACCATTTTTGAGACATGTTTGGGTCTTTTTGTTCTCCCTCTCTGGAGATATTCAAGACCTGTCTGGACGCTGACCTGTGCGACCTGTCCTAGGGAACCTGCTTTGGCAGGGGGGTTGGACCCGATGATCTCTGGAGGTCCCTTCCAACCCCTATGATTCTGTGATTCTGTGAACAGGCTGCCAAGAGATGGCCCTTCTAGGATTTGTATTTTACTCGCAGCGATGTGCAGGAATCTTTGAAGAACTTGAAAGTAACCTATCTTCCCTTAACAACCATTGTTATCTTGAACGGTTGTTCCCCCATCAGATAGAGGTTTGTAGGTGAACCTGAGAGCCCTGAAGTCCTCCGGCTGCTGCAGCGCGTGCTCCTACCCGCACCTTGCTGGGGTGGCAGCCGTGCAGAACTCCATGTTCCTGTTCAGATGGATGTTGCATCTGCCCCTGGCAAAGTGTAATCTGTGAGGGCCTGGGCAGGGATCCCCAGCTAGCTGTAGCACCTCTTATGCCATTTTTAATTAGTTTGGTGCTAAAGCTGTGATCTACACTGCTAGGGCTTGGTTATGAAAGAGAAGTTGGATATCAACTCATCAGAAAATGCGTTCATTTGGCTTTTTCTAGCTGGTGTTTCAGATGGGTGCTGGGATTTCACTTTTCCATTTGGACTTGCCCCTTTTGCATAAAGAGCCACCGTGGGGTGGGTGATGATACAGTCTTATGGCCTCTGGTTGCAGTGTAGCTAAAGTGGAAGCCAACGAGAGGCTTCACAGAGTTATTGCTATTAGTCTCATGCAAAGATTGTTTTTTGTTTGAAGTCTGTCACGCTTTTGAGTAATAAAAGGATGGGATTATTTATTTATTTGTTTTTAACAAGCAGGTAAGATTTCTTCATAACACACCAAAAAAAACCTCAGTCAGAGAGAGTATGAGACAGTCTTGGTTGGGACTCAGGTACTTACATGGTTTGTCATGGAGGTACTGAAACCTACCACCTGCCTGTGCTGTAGAGAACAGCAGACTTTGATTTCTTTGAATGAAAGCGGTGGCTCCAACTGTGTTGCAACTGTGTCTAGGCTCCAAAGTGGGCTTTTAAAGAGCCATGAAGCTCTTTTCCAGTGATGTCCCATTTAACGGGGCCGAACAGATCTTTTAAAGGTAGCGATGTCACCCTTGCAGGAGCTTGGTTTTGCAGAACCCCTCATTGTGTGTTGCCAAGGGTGGAGCTGGGGAGGGGAGGGGAGGACACTGAGCTGTCTCGGAGCACCTGCTGCAAGGAAAAGCACAGGAAGACGATGCTTGGTTTAATGTCCTGTGTGGGAAGCCTATCACCGGTCTCTGTGTTTGATCTTCAGGCGGCACAGGGGGAAGTGATGGCTCCTTTGTATGGTAGTCGTATGTACAGGCATATGTCAGTAAACATAAAAGCATTGAAATGGTTACTTGGTAATGAAGGGGCTCATGCTAAATTAAGTATTTCCTTCCCCCAGCAGCACAAACACAGGTAAAGGTCCCATTGCTGCCTTCTAATTTTATACCGCAACTCATGATATTCACATCCTAATGAGGTGATGTTGCCTGGCACATCTGTGTCTTCTACATCCCTTCCTCTGTCTCCATGGCCTTTGTTATGCTCTCATGCCCATCTTGATTACCCAAACTTGGTCCTGCCCTCATTTGTCATGGTTTGATGGGTAAGAGTCCCAAACCAATGACCTCTTTGCAGGTACAGCTCTCTGGGGGGCTATCAGCAGCAATCTCCCGTCCGCTCGCTAGAGCTTACTGTTCTCAAGTTGCAGACAGAACTACGTACACCTGACAGGGAGAGCTGGGACCCACTTTGCTTGTGAGCCAAAGAGATGAGACGGTACAATACCACATGAAGCTTGACTCCTTTTCAACACATTATTTCCTCCGGGGAGTAATTGGAAATGTGTAATGTGGTTACTGCAGCTTCTCCTTTGATATGTGTGCATACGGGATGGTATCCTCCCACAGAAGGATTTTTGCTTGGAGAAGTTAAATGCCCAAGTATGTTTAAATGAATAAATCATTCTTTTTTAAGTGCATCTGTATTCATGAATCATATGACATGAGCTAGGAGAACTGCTTAAAAGCAAGAGGCATAATAAATATGCCTTGGAAATAGTCACTTGAGCCATTTCAAAACCTCTTCTTGATGGCAGACTTCAAACACTTCACAACTTCAAATGGAAATGTACACATTCAAAGACTTTTTTCAGCGAGACAATTTGTCTGCAGGCGATATCCTGGCAGCCGTGCTTCTGTTGTTGAAAGCTAGTACTGGTGGCTACAGCATCTACTGGGTACCTTGCCAGAGGTGTCACTTCTGACCCAAAAGATGTTCTGAGCCCATGGGCAGGAGCACTCACTCCATTTCAGAATGAGATGCTGAAGTAATGTGGGCTCTTCTGAGTGCGTGGAGACTTAGATATGGAGAGGGTGTTAGAAGGCAACGTCTCAGTCACTGGCTGTGATTTGTAATGACAAAAATAAATATACTGGTAAGCTCACCTGTACCTGGCTGAACTCCTGGTAGCATGAAGGCCTGTGATATCCACCCCATAACCACAAGGTTTCAGATAAACCAAATAAGCCCAAGTTTTCAAGAGTGTCGAGTGCTGCTCCAGGCAAGGCGGGCTGCAGACACTGCACAGCACAGAGGTGGCTTCAGCCCAGGAGGCTGTACCACCATGTATGTGGAGACCTGACTCTATGTAGTAAATCCCACCTCTCCAAAGATGTAGTCAGCTCAAGCAGAGCGGCCATACCATGAGCTGTACCATTTCTAAAGCTGCCATGCCATTTCTGGCTGCAGAATGGGAGATGTTTGACACTAACATGAGTGACTCTGCTTAGCAATGTAGAAATACTTGAGAGGCTTTGACTTCCTGAAAGGGAGAAGTATTGACCCTCTGAAAATCAGGCTCCTTTAAGGGCATCTCAGATGGCATGCTCAAATATCAAAGCATCCCTAGCATTTATTACCCTTTAGAAAGTAAGGCCATAAATTCTCATTCAGGTGGAAGAATTACTTGTAACCTGCAACAAAGCTACCAGGTTTTCCAGTAGGGATTTTATGAGGTTGTATTCATTAATCTCGCCAAACTGTGAGGTCATCCAGTGGTAAACACTGTTTACATGCAGGTATTTATTGTATTCTTTCTGATCATTCTTTACCCTGCCTACTGGATAAGTCTTTGCCTCTGTTTAGCTTAGGAATTGCTATTTGTAAATGGTTGGCATGTACTTATGTTTTTAGCAATACCATTTTCCCAGATGTTAGCCAAGTTTCATCCAGAAGATCCAAGACCTAGCCAACCTAATGAATCACTGAAACCGTTTTCATTTTTGCAATAGGGAAGGGCAAAGGTTAGCAACAGTGTCTACCTAAAAATGAATGAGGCTGATTTTTCTAGTAATTTCTGTAGCAGTGCTGTGTGCCACCCAAGCACGTGCCAAATCATTAGATGGGGCCTGAGAAAGAAAGCATAGGATCCTGCATTAGGTGGCTGGGAGCGATGTAAAATTGATCCCAAACATCCCAGTTCCTGAGCTTGGTCAGCCAAGAAGGCACCAGAAAACATTGAGGTGAATCCTAGACCTTGCCCCTGGGAGCATGTGTTACAGAGACATCCCTCTCCTGAGACAGCTGCCCCAGCTTCTCCTGAGACAGCCAACCCCTCCACCCACCCCATATTTGTTTTCTAGCCCGCTGGCTCTTAAATTCCTTCTGGCAAAGTAATACAGTTTCCAACCCATTATGTAAGGTTCATGTTTGTCACCTCTTAACCTCTAGATGTGTGTTTTTCTTTTGATCCGTGTTTTCCAACATATCCAAGAGCAGGCTGTGCCTAAGAGAGTAAAAACGCATTCCTTCTGAAGCTACGTATTCATTTTGTTCAATTAATATTGCGTGGAGAAAGGGCTGGTGGGTTTTGTATGTATACATTACTAGAAACCAAAATTACTGTGTGCTGGAGATAAAATTAGCTTTTGAAATTCCTTTTCTCCTTTAAAATAAAAATAGCAGAATCTGCCTTTAATTGACCACCTCAGTCATCACAGAGGCTTCCTGTGTGCCGAGGCTTTGCTTTTAATATCTGTTTTCCCTTGGCTTTAAAGAGCAGTCTTTATTTACAAGTTTATTATAGAAGCGTTCAAATTAGAGGTGGGCTGAAACCACAAAGTTTATGTCTCGATCTGGATGCAACTTTCTGGAAGTTTCAAGGCGCAGGTTTTTGATCGTCCTGACCAGAGATTAAAGAGGTGTCTATAAAATTCAGGTTCAAAGGCACATCTCCTGGGTGTGGAAATGCAACATTTTGGTTCAAGCCCATTTTCCCCTTCTATTTCATCAAGCATACCTATTTAGTTGGTTCTTAGTAGGCTGACAGAGAGGAAGGGCTTCCCATACTTATTTATTTTTTCAGCTGAGACAAGAAATGTAAACAGTTCTTTCCCAGACACGTAATGTTGCAAGCATTGTTCCACACAAGATGGTCACAACCTCCTTAATCACGTTGAAGTCTTCCTCATCAGGATCTAATGATCGTTTTCTCTTTGCTATTGCAGGGCTGGGAGACGGTTCTGCTCTTCTTCACCCAGACAGCAGGTCCCACCCTCGGTCCTTGGAGAAGAGTGCGTGGAGGGCCTTCAAGGAGTCACAGTGTCATCATATGCTGAAACACCTCCACAATGGAGCCCGAATCACTGTGCAGATGCCTCCCAATATTGAGGGTCACTGGGTGTCTACTGGGTAAGGAAAGATAAAGCAAGACGCTTGAGTGATATATGTGGAAGAGAAGAGGGGAAGGAAATGGAGAAGAAAGGTTTAATATTCCCACTTTAAGCAGCAGAGGAAATATTTTCTTTAATATGGTGATGGTCTCAATTCCAGATGCTTTCTATATGTTTATGCATAAAAGGAGCAGCGTTACGTACACTAGAATAGCATGCTATGAAGCTGTCTTGATTTATAGCCTGGATTTTAAACAGCATGCCATGAAATATCTGTAAATCTCTCTTTGAAGAAGGAGCCCAACAAGTTGTCAGAATAGATGCTTATTCAAACAAAACATTGTGCTGTCCTTGACTGAGTGCATTAGATCTGCTGAGTGGGTCCTTGTTTTCAGAGCACGCACCTACCACAGGTTTTATTAGCAAAAAAGAAAATAAGAAGCTGTATCTCACCAGTTCTGTTACTAGACATGATGACTTTTAATTCAGAGAGCTATTTTGCTCTCTGTGTCTCAGCAGGCAATATTCACCCACATATTTGAAGTGACTTGTAGTAGGGTTTTTAATAGAAAGGAGAGCATTTATGTTAAGCAGTGTGGATGTGAGAAGAGGGACAAGTTTGAAGGCACAAAAGGAAGCAGAATTTAACTGCCATTTACACCTTCAGAAAAGAAAAAAACCCCAAACCAAACAAACAAAACCCCCAAAAAACGAACCAAACAACAACGGAGCAAAACCACAAAACCTGAGTATTGCATGGTCCAAATTCAAGCCAGAGAGAAGTTTTGCCTTAACAGTCAGAGGTTTGCATTCACCCCACCCCTATTGAGAGTCTCAGGGGAAAAGTTGAGGACACAATCCTGCACATCCTCTGCAGATGAGAGCCAGTGGAGCTCCACTGAGGAGCTTCTACGGCAGCTGCAGGAGCCAGTTCTTTGTACTGCTCTGTGGGCATTTGGCATTTCACTTTCTGATGTTATTTCAGTCCTTTTGCTGTGTCTACAATGCAGAAGAGAAGCACAGATGTTTAATAAGCTGCTACCTTTTTTTACAGAACAGAATTGAGTCATATGGTGGTCCCCAGACGAAAAGGAAAAGCAAAACATGACTCCAAGCATTTACACCTACAAAGACAAAGCCCTTAGTTAGATATGATCACCACGGTGTATTAATAACAACTCAACAGCTGAGGAAGTTGTTGGTCAGTTGGCAGGCCACAGATGCCTAGTTCCTATTTACTCCTATTCGTGCCACAGGGACATTAGCAACCCAGTGTCTCTGTGGACCCATGCAGCGTTGCTCAGCCTTGTTTCCTGTTGTGTATACGGTGCGCCACCTTGCTAAAATTTTGTTTCCATCACTTTTTCTCTTCCCCAACAGCTGCGAAGTTAGAGCAGGCCCAGAGTTCATCACAAGATCTTACAGGTTCTACCACAATAACACATTTAAGGCCTATCAGTTTTACTACGGCGGCAATCGCTGCACAAACCCCATCTACACCTTAGTTATACGTGGCAAAATACGTCTCCGACAAGCATCCTGGATCATCCGAGGGGGCACTGAGGCTGATTATCAGCTGCGCAACATACAAATCATATGCCACAATGAAGCAGTAGCCAAAAAGTTGAGTGAGTTGGTGAACCATACGTGTCCTGGATTTATACCAGAAGACAGTCCCTGGGAGCAGGATGTGAGCTACGATTTGCTGAGAGAGGAGAACGGCTGCGAATGCACCAAAGCTCTGAATTTTGCTATGCATGAACTCCAGCTGATCCGCATGGAGAAGCAGTACCTGCACCACAATTTAGACCACCTTGTAGAGGAGCTGTTTCTCGGAGACATCCACACCGATGCTACGCAGAGGAGGTACTATCGGCCCTCTAGCTATCAGCCTCCTCTCCAGAATGCCAAGGTACGTGTATATATGCCTTCCCTTTAAGATAATAGTGGTAAAGCCCACGTTACTCAGCTCTTCTGAGTCAGTGCACTAGTGTAACCTAAAATGTAGATGTGGCTCTAAAATAAGAGGTGGATTTGCACTCCTATAGATGAAGTAGCCAATTTAAAAAAAAGTTAAGAACCTATTTTGTGAGAATAGTAATTCTTCTGTGATTTATGTGACTGCATCAAATGTGCAAGAAGCAGTCTGGTGAACTAAGGTAAATATGACCACTCTGAAGCTGGAATCAAAGACTTGTATGCACAGGTTGGCTGGGACCACAGCTGTAAGCCAGCAGCTAAGAAGTGAGAAGGTTTGATACAGGACTGGGGAAGGGCAAGAGAAGTGAGCATCAGTGGATGTTTGTGTAGCTGCAGGAGTGCCAGGGAGAGAGGAAATCCAGTTGTGTCAGTATGTGGAAGTTGGGTTTCCTTTCCATAACCTGAAAAGCAAAAGAGGAAATTGGAAGGTAGACACATGAAAGGGGCAGCATGAAGGGGGGAAAAAAACCCAAACCTGATGGGCTGCGCAAGTCATGGATCCAGATGGAGGCACACAATGAAATGAAAAACAGGTGAATTTTGAATGGGGCTCTAATTCTATTTGATAATTCCATTTTCAAAGAGGCTTCAAAGAGCCCTCAGCTGCATTGGGAACTGATCAACCCATAGTAAGTTAAATAGAAATCAAACAGGAAGAGCAGACAGCGATGGCCTGTGGCGGAAGGGCTGTCTGTAGGTCCTTCCTGGTGACATTTCAAAGGCAGGCGGCGATTGGAACCACATTGCCAGCTGCCATGGCTGCTGGTGTTGCTCCAGCTGGGCGCTGCCACAGCATCACTTCCAGCCAATGGGTTATCACTGGTTTTAATCATCATTTTAAATAATCATTTTAAACATTTTTAATGCAAATGATTCAGAAAACCAGCTACAGGTTATCAGTAATAGCAGGAAACACAACAGGGGAAGAGGGAGTTTCGACGAGCGAAGCCTTGGCTTTTTCCCTTCCATCCAAAAACATCCACCCTGGGTTCTGTCTTCTTTCTATGAATATCAGATTTCGGTAGTTCAGGGCCTCACCTGATTTGCCTTTAATTGTTTTAATAGCCTGGCCTGGTGATAATTTTAATCCACAGTCAACTATGTCTCTGTCTGAAAGCTGCTCTCATTTCTGTCTGTCATTCTTATGCTCTCTTCAAGTGACCAGGGACAAATTTCCTTTTTCTTTTTGAACATATGTCTTCCCAAAGCAGAGAGTTTCAACAGCAGCAGATGACCCACAGCATGTTCCTCATCAAAATGTTGGATGCAGCAATTTTACTTTTCTTAATTAATTAAAACAAGCACATCAACTTTCTCTCTGCTTGTTTGGGAGTGACAGTTCTTTCCTAAATCTCTTCCTCGCAGGTATCTGTAGGTACAAGTTATCTGAAACCAGTTATATCTTGTATCTGTTCTGGAAAATGCGGTACATCTTTTTCTGACCACATGACACAGAGACAAAATCTTGATTTAATTCACCCTACCCGATTATTTTTTTCAGGTCTATCTGGTCAAATCTAGTTGTTGTCTTATAAACTGAGAAATAATAGAGTAAATGCTCACACTTCCACCTTGTAGAAATGTCATTCCTGTCAGAATGATCAGGTGTACTGACAACCGGCCCTATAAAAATAAGATTTTTGCTCAGGTGTCCTGAAATTTTAGGACACACTGGTAACGACTTTCACAGAATCACAGAATTATCAAGGTTGGAAAAGACCTAGAAGATCATCCAGTCCAACCATTCACCTATTACTACTAGCTCCCACTAAACCATATCCCTCAATACAACATCCAGTCTTTCCTTGAACACCCCCAGGGTTGGTGACTCCACCACCTCCCTGGGCAGTGCATTCCAGTGCCTGACTACCCTTTCTGAGAAGTAGTGCTTCCTAATGTCGAGCCTGAATCTCCCCTGGCGCAGCTTGCTACCATTCCCTCTAGTTCTGTCACTGCCTACACGGGAGAAGAGGCCGACCCCCAGCTCACTACAACCTCCCTTCAGGAAGTTATAGAGAGCTATAAGGTCTCCCCTAAGCCTCCTCTTCTCCAGGCTGAACAATCCCAGCTTCCTCAGACGCTCCTCGTAAGGCCTGTGTTCCAGACCCCTCACCAGCTTAGTAGCCCTCCTCTGAACGCGTTCCAGAGCCTCAATGTCTTTCCTGTAGTGAGGGGCCCAAAACTGAACACAGTACTCGAGATGCGGCCTCACAAGTGCTGAGTACAGGGGGACAATTACCTCCCTGCTCCTACTAGTAACACTATTTTTGATGCAAGCCAGGATGCCGTTGGCCTTCTTGGCCACCCGCGCACACTGTCAGCTCATGTTCAGCCGTGCATCAATCAGTACCCCCAGGTCCATTTCCTCCACACAGTCCTCCAGCCACTCCGCCCCAAGCCTATAGCGCTGCCTGGGGTTGTTGTGGCCAAAGTGCAGGACTCGGCATTTGCTCTTGTTGAACCTCATGCCATTGGCTTCAGCCCAGCTCTCCAGCCTGTCCAGATCCCTCTGTAGGGCCTCGCTACCCCCAGGCAGATCCACACTCCCAGCCAATTTAGTGTCATCTGCAAACTTACTGAGGGTGCACTCAATGCCCTCATCTAGGTCATCAATAAAGATATTGAAGAGGACAGGCCCCAGCACCGACCCCTGGGGAACACCACTCGTGACCGGTCGCCAGCTGGATTTAACTCCATTTACTACCACTCTCTGAGCCCGGCCCTCCAGCCAGCTCCTTACCCAGCCGAGGGTGTACCCATCCAAGCCACGGGCTGCCAGCTTCTGCAGGAGAATACTGTGGGAGACAGTGTCAAAGGCTTTGCTGAAGTCTAGGTAGACCACATCAACAGCCTTTCCCTCATCCAGCAGATGGGTCACTAGATCATAGAAGGAGATCAGGTTGGTCAAACAGGACCTGCCCTTCATGAACCCATGCTGGCTAGGCCTGATCCCCCGGCCTCCCGCACATACCGCATGATCCTCCCTCAAGACTATCTGTTCCATAACCTTCCCTGGAACCGAGGTCAGGCTAACAGGCCTGTAGTTCCCCGGATCCTCCTTACAACCTTTCTTGTAAATGGGAGTCACATTGGCAAGCCTCCAGTCTTCTGGGACCTCACCAGTCAGCAAGGAGGACTGATAGATAATGGAAAGCGGCTCGGCTACCACCTCTGCCAGTTCCCTCAGCACTCTCAGGTGGATCTCATCCGGCCCCATGGACTTGTGGCAGTCCAGTTGGAGTAGGAAGTCTCTGACTGTTTCTTCCAGAATCACAGGGGAGTTAGCATGCTCCCCAGCTGAGACTACCAGGTCAGAGAGAGGGGTACCCTGAGGATCTGTTTGACCTTTAAAGACAGACGTAAAGAAGGCATTCAGAACCTCCGCCTTTTCCTTATCCTCAGTGATCACATTCCCAGCCTCATCCAGTAAAGAGTGGATATTCTCCTTTGTCCTCCTCTTACTGTTAATGTACTTATAAAAGAGTTTATTATTCTTTTTCACCCCAGCGGCCAGGTTAAATTCAAGCTGGGCTTTTGCCTTTCTGATTTCACCTCTACACATCCTGACAACTTCCTTGAATTCATTCTCAGTTACCCGTCCCTCCTTCCACAGGCGGTAGATTCTCTTTTTCTCACGGAGCCTCAAGAGTAACTCCCTATTCATCCACGCTGGTCTTCTTCCCCGCCGGCTCATTTTGCGGCTCAGGGGGACCGCCTGCTCCTGCGCCCTTAAGACTTCCTTCTTGAAGAGCAACCAGCTCTCTTGTACCCCTTTGTTCGCTAAGACTGAATGCCAAGGGACTCCCCCTACCAGTCTCTTGAACAAATCAAAGTCTGCCCTCTGAAAGTCCAAGGTAGCAGTTTTACTATTCCCCCTCCAAGCTCCAAGCTCTTTCTCGAGCCCGGATAACTAAGTAAACTGTAAGAGCACTGAAACTCTCGTTCACATTCACAAAGCCCATTATTTCAGGGATGATCTGATCCATCCTGGCCTGAGCGGGTGACATCTCTATGTGGAAGATAAGAGCATCCTCAGCCTGCCTGCCTGAGTTGCCTTGCATGCTGTTATCCTGCAGTCCCACATGCCCAGCAGGGCAGGTCCTGCCCAGGGGTACTCATGTGCTCTGATCAGAGAGAGCCTGTGGTGTGGCTCCTGGGGGAGGTTTCCATATCATATATTTACAAGAACTGGGGGAGGGGAAAAACAAACAGACTTGTTATCCATTGGTGTCCATCCTGACCTTCCAAATAAGATTTTTGGTAGCCAGGTTTTAGCAGAGGCTGAATCTTGAAGCTGAATTTGTGACACTGGAAGTCCATCTGTAAGAGTACTTTTTGGCTACAGAAAGTGCTGTTACTATTGAAAGCACCAGGTAACTTGGAGTACACCAAAATACGTAGGATTCCAGCTCTCTGTGATGAAACAGCTGTAGTTTAATAAAAGGGAGCCCCAGGTCCTGACTTACAGGCCACTGCTCGACTCCCAGTTTGGCCAGGTATGACTTCTGGAGATCTATGGTACCTCTGTTTCTCCTCCAACCGTTGCCTGCAAGGCCTGCTTGGCTCCCATAATGTATATATACAGCATGTGGATTGCTGGGACACCAGTCTCAGCTGGAGCCTTCAACAGCACAAGATGTGTAGGCCTAGCACACGTTTAAAGTGTGCAGCAGTGCGGCTTCTCTTTATGTTTTTTTTGGTTGCTTCCTCTTGCTCAGATTTGATGTGAGATTTCTTTCTTCTCAAGAGAAGTTGGAGCTGATGATACGAGGCTTTCAGCAAGATCTAACTATCGATGCCCCTGAAAAATGAACGTTTGCCTCAGTTGCCATGAAAGACTCCTGGGTGTTGGTTTGTACCGAACCGTGAAATTCTCTATACCAACAGGATTGCAACCCGGCTGTCTGACCTGGTGTTTGCCAAATGCAAGAAGAATAGTTACAGAGATGCTTTTTTTTTTTTTCCCCCTCTTAAAGTCCAGGCAAACATACTGCTGAAAGGTTATAACCCTTCCTCTTTGAACTCTTTTCCTTTCCTAATTGTTGCTCCACTGGGACCCAGCTGAAAATGAGTTTAAATGCTAAATTGAGTTTAAAACTACAAGTCACAGACTCCTCTGGAAACTGGACACCATGAATAAATAGAAACGTTAAATCAACTTGGTTTTTTTAAGGTTTCTGCAGTCATACCAAGAGGTTGTGGAGGCCAGGAAATTGCTTCTGAAGTGAATCAGGTGTATTGTGTAGAATCTTTCATTTAAGGCTTTTTTCATTTCCTTTTTATTTATTTTTATTTTAAACTTATAAAAGCCTGCCTAAAATAGGTTAAGAGCATTCACATTTTGAGTTAAATTTATAGTTAAGCCTCTTTATAGAAGAAAGTTCCACCCAGCTCAAGAGTTTACCCAGCCTGTAAGTTGGATGTGGTAGCTGCATTCATTACTTATGTGGTTGAAATGAATGGTAATTAAAAGCAAATGATTGCTGGATATGTTAGGAATGCCAAAGCCACATGATCAAGACTTTAAACAAATAGAATTGGACTTTCTCCAGATTCCTGCAGCAATTTCACCACAGGATGGTAAATCAAAAGGGCTGTCCAAAAACTAGACAGCTTTATACTGAGCTACAAATCTGAATAAATTCAGAGATTACCGTATCTCAAGTGTTCATATAAAATCAGGGAACTTTTGAAAATATATAATGTGTCATCTCCTCTGGCTTTACAAATTCTCTTAGATAAGAGCCTACCTTAAAAAAATTCCTCCTGTAAAATACAGGGAAGCTCCTGACTGCAGCTGATGAATAGGTCAGCCTATAGATTTATCTTAGCAGTCCTCTAGCCTGGCTCAAGATATCAAGTAGGACCTGCTGATGAACAGGGCTGAACATCATTGATGTCTCTCGACACCGTGAGTTTATCAAGGGAGTCAAGCTGTTGCATGTGCAGCTGCTTTATCCAGCGTGAGGGAGCACTGGGGTGGAAAGGGCAGGTGAAAAGAACCGCTTGGCCATCATCACATGCATTACATGAAATATTCCCAATTAGGACAGCACCAAGGAGGCTGGTCAGAAAATCCTACCTTTTTTTACAAATGCAGAGAGGGGCTTGTAGCATGAAGGAAGGTGTGAATGCAGTATTCATTGCTGTGCAGAAGGACAGAAGACACTTTCAGGAGTATCTGCTGTAAAACTACAGGGAATATGTACAACAGCAATACTGGGATGCTTACTTTGCATTTAATTGCCTCAGCAATAGCGCTCTGTAAACAAAGAACTCCTTGTGCTATTTTATCGCCTGACCGTAATGGGAAGGGCTGTGATGACCAGTCATTCTAGTTAGATCATTATTTAGGAATAAGGCTGGAACGGTCTGGAACATTGCAAGAAGCCTGAAACATGCTAGGACAACCTTCCTCCTGCCTTTGCCATGCTCAAGCATTCGCTGGCCACACAACTTCAGCTGAGACATTTTCCTTGAAAATGCGATTCTAATGGATTGATTCTCTATTGCAAGTTTATTCCCTGACTTTCAGCAGCAGCTGGCATTTGCAGCTAACACCGACTCAAGGTATGGAGGGGCTGGTCCTTGGGCTTCCCTTTAGCCAGCTGGTGAAAGGGCAAAGTCCACAAAGGTTTTTGTGCTTTTCAAAATTTGAGTCTTTTTCTCTTTGAAACTCAGTGACTTCATCTATAGGGAAATGCTACATACACGAGTTGCTCCCAGGGAAAAGCAAAAGCAAGTTAATAAAGAGATGTTAAACATGTGAAGAGCCTCAGAGAAATATGCAAAACATTATCTCAACAAAAACGTGCAGTTTTGGAGAACAAAACTCCTTTGTTTGCCAGAGCAGCACCACTAGACTCCCAGATGAGGCCAACACTTCAAGGGTTTCTTTTGTTCATTATTAGTTGCAAAAGACTCTTGGTTAGGGAAATGATGAGGGGAGTGAAGGAAGGACAGACAGAAGAATGCTCAACTCGGTTCATTCCAGGTTTATGAACAGTAACAGTGTGTGTGATGCCCTGCAGAGATAAGAGAGGCAGGCGGCTTCTAGCAGAGGCTGGTTCTTGCCATGCTCAGGCAGCAGTGTTGGCCATGGGCTTGCAGAAGGCTCCTCCTTTGAAGGTGCCACCCTGCAACTACTGCCTACACCAGTGCAAGGCAAGGACTAAAGCAGATGGTCACTTTCCACTCTCTGTGTGAACTTTTGAAAGCTAAGCATCACTTTTAAATCACTGTTCGTCTTTGTTGATGCAGCAAAAGCCTGCCCCAACACAAATACAGTACCACAGATCAAAACAGACTATTTAGCCCAGCAAAACAAAACGGGGCCTTCAAATTAACTCAACATACGTGTCTAAACTACAACGCCTTCCTTCTTGTTAGCATCGAACCATAATTGCTTCATCTTCTGTAAGAGGGAAGGGAGGACTCACTGCTAACGTTGCTACATGGTTGAGAGGCCTGTATAGGTTGCTTTTAAAAGGCTTTAAAAACATACAAGGCAGCTTTATTTGGGGTTACTCCTTTCCTCAAGATGGATGTTCAAGCTGTCTCTTTGGGTTTTCGACGAATTCTTTTGTTGATACTTCCCAAAATCTTCATGTAACCATAAATTAGTATCATTTTAATTGTATCCAGTTCTGAGCTCCCTGGTATAAAAAAGACAGGGATCTCCTGGAGAGAGTCCAGAGGAGGGACACAAAGATGATTAAAGGACTGGAGGATCTCACCTATGGGGAAAGGCTGAAAGAACTGGGGCTGATTAATGTTTATAAATATCTTAAGTATGGGATGCAGGGGGAATTGGCCAGCCCCTTTTCCGTGGTCTGTGGGGACAGGACAAGGGGCAATGGCTGCAAATTGGAGCACAGGAAGTTCCGCACCAACATGCGGAAGAACTTTTACACAGTGAGGGTGACAGAGCCCTGGGACAGGCTGCCCAGGGGGGTTGTGGAGTCTCCTCTGGAGATATTCAAGACGCGTCTGGATGCCTACCTGTGCGACCTGTCCTAGGGAACCTGCTTTGGCAGGGGGTTGGACCCGATGATTTCTTGAGGTCCCTTCCAACCCCTACAATTCTGTGATACTGTGACACGCAAGCAGATTCATCTGAGAAAATGCCAATTTTCTCTCTGTTCTTGTTTTTTGTCCAGGCTAAAATAGTTTATATCGGAAAAGAACAACCAGAAGACTTTTGCATTTCAAGTCAGTTGTGTTTATTTCAGTTTTATGTAGGGTTGTGCAACAGAATCAACATCGTAGATCAGCCAGTTGTGTAATGGTAGTGCCTTTGGATTCCTTCACTATCTTTCCCTTCATGGGAGCAGTTAATAAAAAAAAACGTTCCTCAATATCTTAAAATATATGGTACCCATTTGTAGATAAATCTGAACCTATCTCCACCCTCCTTCCTGCTTGCACCTTCTCTCTTCCCCACCAAAAGGAATCCCAAACTGACAGCCCTGCAAAGGAGTTACCACTCTGCAGCATTTCACTTGATTCAAGATTTTTAATTAAAGTTTTAAATCTTTGTTATTCTTCATTCCCTCTGGCAGGCTGAATTATAACTGTGTCAACCCAGCTTGTCAGCTCCCCAGAGCCAGCCTAATGCACATTAGCCAACTCAGTTTCACATGAGGTCATGGAAAGCCTGCAAATTATCACTTCTGCGGTGGAGAGAGATTGTAGCCATTTGTTACAGCGTTGTCTTGGTCTGCAGTTATCTAGAGCCGTGGAGGAGCAGAGCTTGATACTGCACTGAGCAATTCATAGAAGCGTCCTTTCTTTGGACTCAGCTCCTGGGGCAGTGTGAGGCAAAGCCATCCGACTATTTTGTTGAGTCGGAAGCATTTCCTTGAGTTGACTTCTCCCAAGGGTTGCCATTTGTACTTGTCCTGGGAGCACTCAGTTGCTAACACTAAAATCTGGCACCTGGTTTTCTTGGGTGGTGAGGTCTAAAGTATCCTGACCAGGCAACCCTTGTTCCAGTCCCATCTAGCCCTGCCCATGACACACAGTGTTCAGGTGGGTGTGAGAAAACTTTGCTAAACACATCTTTTCCTTCCCCTCTTTTTCAATACTTTCCCTCAGGGTAATACCTGCACTCAGAGGGCATGGTTTTCCTACACCAACATTTGTGGCTGTCCAACCCTGCAACATCCCAGGCCACCAGGAAGGTCTGTGCTGCATGTATAGTTCTGTTCAAGCCTGCGCTTGAGGAAGCCTGGCACCTGGTCCCTCACCACACACCTCCCTGCAACAAGACTATGCTGGGTGCTAGCCCTTGCTAGTGCAATAACATATAGATGCCACCTGTCCTCCTTTTCCAACCATGAACAAGACCTGCTCCTCACCACATGCCAGTAACCAGTGCAAATCAGGGCTGGTCAATGGTGGATTTATATCAGCTGAGATTCTGTCTCTTCCAAACAAGCTCCCCATGCTACAGCCACCAGCACAGACCTAGGGGCTCAGACAGAAGGAGGAGAGCAATGTAAAAATATTATTACTGTCAGTGCTTGTCTTGATAAGGCAGGGTATTGCTACAGGAATTTGAAATTTGGCTTCGCTGGCATGGGGTTACTGTAATCACAGAATCACAGAATCACAGAATAATAAGGTTGGAAAAGACCTTTAAGATCATCGAGCAGGGTGGTGGTGGCAGCAGCCCTTGAAGAGACATCAGGCCTCAGATGGGTTGGTGTGGGGGACAGGGAGAGAATACCCAAAAAAATCCCTGAAAATGTTTTTTTAGATTTTTTTTAAAAGAAACATTTGCTTTTCAGAGAAAAAAATGAATACCAGCAAACAGAATTTTGCTTTGTATCTCTCTTCCTCTAGACTGTTTACTCAATGGAGTATTTTCCCACATCCCAGTAAGAATCTAATGAAAAATACCCCATTAATTTTTCAGCCTGTTCTGCTAAGAACATATCACATCTCTAAGACTCTAAGCAGTCTAAGCAACTGATCCTCCCCTAAAAACCCCTGAGTTATAGCTGAGATAATGTTACTTTTCCATTATGTAAATAGTCAAATATCAGAATAGTCATCTATTGTAACTCTGAAAGAGAAGGGTTGAGTTACAATTTGAGCTGTTTCAGACAAATAGTGGTTTGAAATTTTTGGATTGAGATACAGGGACATTTTCAGGATATAAAGAATAAATAGATAGGGGAGAGAGCAAATACTTTTGAACAAGGTGTTTAGCTGAAAATAACCATGTTTTCAGCCTCCTCTTTACCATTAGTGCTTGTTTGCTTTGTCCTTAAATACAACTTGCATTATATCCTGCAGGACCTCTTCTTGATATTGACCGTTGATTTCAGCTTCTGCTTCACTCATAAGGAAAGGGTAGATTTTCTGTACATTTTGAAAAGGGTTTGTTCCATAGATGTCTTACCCTGTAACAGCAGCACTGAAATCTTCAAAGAAACCTATAACACATTCCCAAAAGATCTCTCTACTTTTTATTCAAAGCTCATTTCACCATAGATCGGAGAGCATCCCAGTTGCGTGTTTCATTTTGGCCCGGGACATAAAAAGCACTATGGAATGATTAGAGGCAAATTAGTCCTAGGCAGCCATAGAATCCCATAGAACTTAAGAGAAAATTAAACTGTGCTGAGAGGGTTTATGTTTCTGACTATCCACAGCAATTGGGAAAAAGATCAAGGAACCTCATCCTAGTTTGGTTTTTTTATTAGACACCTCCCCACTTGGCTTCCAGAGCTTGCTGGCTCTGTTACCACTTCAGCTGAGTGAGGCAGCAGGATGGGTGGGTGGAGGAGGGAGGGAGGAATAAGGAAAAATGTTGGTGGAAATTTTCAGATCACAAACTTTTTTCTCCTCAACTATAAGAACTAAGTTTCCAGACAGAGATTCAGGCTTATTTTAGCCCACGTGGCCTCATGGATTAGTTCAGTAATTGGCTTTAAAGGAACTCAAGAGGATGAGGAGCTGAGGTACCATCGATTTGGCGTGAAGCTGCAAGGAGGCATCATTCATGGGATGGTTCTTCTAGCACGACCTATTACGTAGACTGTACACCTAAGATAATCAAAACACAGAACAGATGTTCATCCTGTCCACTGCTCATTTTATTGCTTTTTTTATTTATAGTTTATGTCATGCCCAGATGAGCTTTTTATTAGAGAGTACTTAATCGTGCTTGTATCTGAATGTCCTCTGCCTCTGTTCCCTATTTTGTTCGAACGTGGTTTTAGAAAATAATCTTTCCCTGAGACACATGGAAAGGGAGTGATTCACAAGGCCTTAGCTAGTGTAATTAAGAGCCAAGAGCAGGCGACCTGAAAAAAGCAGCAGTGAAAAATACGGTCAATTGTTAAACACAAATTACTCCGTAATTAAGTCCAATTGCCTCATAACAAAACTAGGTCTTTCTCTTGTTCATTACTTGGACAAAAATCATACTGAGGGAGAATACATGTGGCATATTCTTCCACTAAGAAGTTCCTAACTGTGAAAGACAGCATCACAGGAAAAAATAAGGTTTAAGTAGGCTTAAATTCAAGTGCTGGTCTCAGGGAAATGATGCATCCAGGGTACATCCATCCACATGAGGTTCCTGACCGAGCCAGCCTGTGACAGCGATACTTCTGCTTCCCTCCTCACTGCTCCAACCTCTCCCTGCACCACTGCCCGTCTGTTGCAAAAGGTGCCTGTTCACCTCAGCCCCTTCATCTGGGCACGTTGTCAGTAATCAAGTGGCTTCTGAGCTGGACATTTCTTAGGAGGGCAACTGGCCAGACTTTCAGAGCTGGTGCAGAGAAGAAACCTAAAACCACTGCTAGAAAAACAGTAAAAAGAGTATTTATGCTTGATAGTCCTTCCTGGACAAAAAAAAAAAAGAAGAAAAAAATGTTGCTGCAAATAGGACTGATGCCAGATCTCCTTCTTGACCATTCACTAGACCTGAGAAACAACAGAGGAATCCCACAGACAGTCAAGGGTGACCAAGAAGAAAACAGTCTGGGTTTCTGTTTGGTTTTCTTCAGATTTTGAACAAGGGCAACAAAAACCACTGTTTTCCCAGGTTAAGTTGTCTTGGCTCACAAACCTATTGTGGTGGATGTGCTCCTGAGAGGGAAATGTGAATATAAACCAAACCACCCTGGCTGGACCATGCTGCTCTCCAAGGGTCTCCTCTGGGAGATCATGTAGAGCTTTCAACTTCAGTAGAAAAGGGACTGTAACAGAAATTGTCTTCTACTATTGACCTTCAGCTTATATAAGCTATGTTTAGTTTTATAAGACTGTCTTTTCCTCACTTTCTTGCTTCACTTCATACGAGTGGGGCAGTTGTCACCAGTGTGGTTTATTAGCCCTTAAAGTGTTAGTGACAACAGTCTGCCCCACAGCAGGACAGCCACACTGTGAGAGCTTGATAGCTCTTCCACAGAGCAACCCCTCAGCCTGGATTGCTGCAGGTGTCTGTGCAAGGCAGAAGCAGCATCTGCTAGATACTGACCTCCAAGAAGACAAAGTGTTATTTCTCTGGCACTTCAGAAATGTGTGTTTCTCAGTGCTTTGGCTGGCAGCAAATGGAACCACACACCTCATCCAACAGTTTTCTTGCAGCACTGGACACCCTATGAGGGTGGTGAGACACTGGAATAGGTTGCCCAGAGCGGTGGTGGAGACCACATCCCTGGAGACATTCAAGCTCAGGCTTGATGAAGCTCTGAGCAACCTGATCTAGTTAAAGGTGTCCCTGCTTACTGCAGGGGGGTTGGACTAGATGGCCTTTAAAGGTCCCTTCCAACCTAACACATTCTATGATTCTATGCCAGTGTGGATGTTCAGCTTCTGGCTCCCCATTCACAGCTGGAGCTCAAGGGAAATGGGGTAGTTCTGCCACTGCCTGAGACATGCCAAGGCAGTTTCCACCTTTCCGCAGCACCAGCTCATTTCCTGTAAGTCATCTGCCCCCCAGCAGTCCTGTGCCACAAACCACCCAGTGAACCAGACCACTTTCTGGAGAAAATGACTGGCATCCTCTGAAGAGAGCTAGGGGTTCAACAGACTGGTTTTGTAAGTCCCAAGCAAGCTTGCAGATGAAACCTGGTGAGATTTTATTGCAAGCAAGAGGAAGGTGGACACTGGACTTCTGTCAGATTGTATCTGAAGATTTGTTCCAGGAATAGAGCTACAGGCATTAATTATTATTTATTTTTAATCATACCCACTTCCCTGAAATTTCTGCCTGCTTTCTGACAGCTCGGTGTCTTTAGCCTCCTACCTGTCCTGTCCCAAACAGAAAAGCTGTAATTGTCTGGATTTCTATGAACTAAGGTTAAGTCACACAGGAAAACCACACAGGAAATCTAGAGCAAAACACGAAACACAACTGGATCTTAATTCCTCTCCTGACCATCAGACAACCCAAAACAAAAGCTGCAATTTCAGAAGACACTCAGTCACAGAATCACAGAATGACTAGGTTGGAAAAGACCTTTAAGATCATCGAGTCCTTACGTGTTGTCTGTGCTTTAGGTGTTCAGGAGAACCAGATGTTTTGCAGCAGCTTCTGCTGTCAGTTACGATGGCACAAACCTGTGTTAACTTCACTGATTGCAGTTTAATTACTCAACTAAATGTTATTTGTATTTTCACTAAGATACTATTGGCCCTTGCACCTGCTTGCAGAGTTTAGCTGAAAAATGTATCTTGAAATTAGTTAACAAGCTCCACAGTGGGAAAGAACTGCATCCACTACATTACCGTGTTGACACTTAGTTCCCAGGAAAACATGCGTTTTGGGGTGGAGAGACCCTCTGGAGGTCACCAAGTCCAACCTCCCTTCTCAACCTTGTGAGACACTGGAACAGGTTGCCCAGAGAGGTGGTAGAGGCCCCATCCCTGGAGATATTCAAGGTCAGGCTTGATGAAGCTCTGAGCAACATAACTAGAGTTAAAGGTGCCCATGCTTACTGCAGGGGGATTGAACTAGATAGCCTTTAAAGGTCCCTTCCAGCCTAATGCATTCTGTAATTGTATGATTCTCAAAGCGGGGCCATTGGCCAGCACCAGTTCTGAGCAACCTGATCTACATAATTTATAGTCTACACACAGACTGTTATTCTACTTCCCAGGGATGTAGAACAGGAGACCTTCCATTGACTTCACTGACTTGTGGTGTCTTATCTGGTCTAGGCTAGTGGCAAATACAAACCCTATTTAATAAGCGTAAGAGGGATATATTGTGGGAGTTGTGTGTTGATTCTCTGGAGCTACCTACAGTTATATGATTGGAGAATCTTGAGGTGCTGATGAAGGTTGTGTGCCGTGAGCTGAAGGCAGTGAGTGGGGAAATGCCAACTCCATAGCAGCTCACGTGAGCTTAGTGCGAGCGATGACTGTGAGTGTTCATGCTGTGGAGGGAGCTCAGAGAGACCTCAGAAAAGGGGGCTGGAAAGGGGCACAAAGAAAAAGCATTTCTATAAACCTCCCTCCATGGTGGCTGCGTGGGGAGCTTCAGCTCTTGACTCGGTGCACTCTGAATTGCACCTCCGGAAAACAACCCTTTGAGCAGGAACAAGGTGGATGTGAGTAACCTGCCCAGTGAATCCCCCTCTCTCCAGGGAGGATCGAGTGTCCATGAAAGATGAAGGCACAAACTGTCTGCGTGTCCTCTGCCTTTCACTCCCAGTAAAAGCCTGCTTACAGCTCAAAGCACTGTCCCTCCACATGTCACCAGCCAACTAGAAAGCTGCTACCATCAGGTCCTAAGATGTAAACAAACAGCACAACCCAAAACAGGCACCAGGAAAACAGAAAACACTGCTTTTATCTCATGGGGTGGCATTTATTCTTCTTGAACTAATTATCTGACATCAATTAAGTGAGATAAAAAATTAGTTTCATAATCCTTTATCAGCCCTTATTCTTAGGTTAGCTCAGTAGAGACAAACACTAATGCTGCCATCTCACTTGCCATTGACAAAAAAGCACAATGCTGTTCGAAAAGAGGAGAGCTGGGCCAAGCTCTTTTGCCAACAAGAGGAAGCCCTGCAGAGGCAGAAAGACTCAGCCTTAGGAACAACCTACAGGTCTCTGTAGCTCCGGTTTCTGGTGTCAGGAGGTGGAAGCCTCAGTGTGAGTGACGAGCTGTGGTGAGCTGCCACGGACCCTGTTCCCACTGGAGAGGGCATAAAGCTTTTGCCATGTCTGGCGGCAGCTGGACACTTCACAAGCCTGTGCTAGGGCTCAGAAAAGCTGAAAAAGCTAAAAACTGCTGATTGCTGTTCTCCCAGGCTCCTACCCAACTGAAAAATGTACTTAGGACATTTGTGCCCATCTATGGTACCCAAAGCTAACAACTAAAAGGGAGACAGATGCAAAATAAGAGCTTAGCAGATGTACTCATTTCTAACACAGGAGTTGCCAAGGCTCCGCTGTAGTAAATTGCCATCTGCCAGCTTCTTGTATGACTTGAAGGATAAAGTCAGCCTCTTCTAAATCAAATAAAAAGCTGAACTAAAATGCTCATTTTAAAGAAATGCAGATGAGGGTGTTAATCTCCTAACTCTGCTCCTGCTGTGCAGTCCTAGATATATAAAACTACATGGTGCCACATTTCAGGTGCTTTGAAGGATGAGAACCTGCATGGTAAGAGATGGCCACATACTCCTTGAAGCACGAAGCTGGAGTCACTTTGGCATGAAACGGGTGGCCTGATTCCCTGCCATCTATCACAGATAATGCCTAAGGAGGGTTTCTCTCTGCTTCATTTCAGAACCATGACCGCACGTGCATCACATGCAGAATCATCTACCGGTCAGACGAGCACCATCCTCCCATCTTACCCCCCAAGGCGGATCTGACCATAGGCCTACACGGAGAGTGGGTGAGCCAGCGCTGCGAGGTGCGCCCCGAGGTCCTGTTCCTCACTCGGCACTTCATCTTCCATGACAACAACAACACCTGGGAAGGTCACTACTATCACTACTCTGACCCCATCTGCAAGCATCCCACCTTTACCATCTACGCCAAGGGACGCTACAGTCGGGGAGTGCACTCGTCCAAAGTGATGGGCGGCACAGAGTTTGTGTTCAAAGGTAGGGTGGCTCGCTACACTGAGGGTGGAGGTGGCCACATCGTTACGGTCCAGAGCAAAGTTCGCTTATAATGATTTGGTTGCTGATGATTTCATTCTGTCCTTTGCAGGAGTGAGCTAAATCTTTTTGTTGTGTGAGTGCCCAGCCAAACTATACAGCTGCACAGCGTTTCACACTGCTGGAGCAATACTCATTTGAGGCAGAGATCTTATAGTACAGCACGAGAAAATAAGATTTTGCATCACTAAGTCTTGGAGTCCAGTGGCCAGACTTCAGGCATCTAAGCAGAGTGTCTGAGATTAGAGCTGTGTCCTAGGGCTCCTTCAGTAGAGAGAATGCACCTTCACAAAGCCTTTCAGGTCAGGAGTGGTATAACTCCTTTTCTGTTGAAGGCAGACATAGCATGTATCTTTTCATCCATTTCCAATGGCCCATAAAGATGTCCCTAAAGACAGCTCTGGTTAATCTCACCACAGCAAAGACTGGATGTATCTAACCCAAACCCCTCCAGTAGTCTAGGAAGCAGCACTTGATGGTGACAACACCCAGGTCCCTGCAGCCCAAAAGCCTTCCTGAGCAAACAGGAAGTGAGATACATATAGCTTCATAAATGGCTCTAATTTAGGAAAGCATCTAACTGTAAGAAATTATTTCCTAATCTGGGATTTTCATAGGAGGCAGGAGATACCTACCCTTTCCTGTCAGAGCTTTTGCTCTTTACAGCTGCATGCAGCATGTCCCAGCTTAGCTCCTGGGGGTAAATCCAGTTTTTGATTGAATTTCTAGTTTATGGTATGCCAATTAACCTCACAGATCAAGCCCACTTACTTGGTTTTTTTTTACATGTTCACTTCCTACAGATTACCTTTTATACCAGCTAGGGCAAATAACATGAACTCTATAGCTACTGAGTTGAGTATCTGTTTATAAAACCTCAGAATAAAATTCCCAACACATCTTACTATAGAAGGACATATATGCTGTTAATGATCTGCCAGAGAATTTGGGATTCTGGTATATTGGGAGGCGCAAGGTCTGGTTATTTCCTTCTGTTTTGGTCAGCATTTGATCCTTTCAGCCCTCCCCCCCCGCCACCCCGGCCTTTTCTTGACACACAGTGAAACACACACCAGGGAAAATCTCTGTTCAGCTTCCATAGCTGGCTCAAGCTGGCTTTTCCCAATTTTTTTTAAACTTGGCTGCAAAATAAAACTTTACATGCCTTAAACTCTTTTGAAATACAGGCGACTTGGAACCAAAGAGGTACTGCAAGCTGCAGCCGCTGTGTAGGTTTGAGAGGAAGCATCTCCCTGTAGTTCAGCAATACTTTGTAATTCATGCAGAAAAAGGACAGGTAATATAGGAAGATTGCATATCTGTGGCACTTTCCAATTGGAACTAGCTATTTCATTAGCTTTACAGGCTAATGTGTTTTAAGAAAAAAAAAGATAAAAAAATACATTATAAACAGCCCAACTTACAGATTAATATGGATGGTAATAAAATATGAGTAAAGTTTTATTGCTTCCTCTTTTAGCTATCTCCTAATAACACCAGCTAGGCTTTATCTGTAAAGGACTGTCTAGAATTTCTGAAAAGCTCTGCTTAATCTCTGGCTGAGATATGTGGTCATCAGGTTTTCTTCAACTGAGTTTGTGTGTGTGTGTGGCCTGTATGACAAGCAATTCCATCAGACATGTAAAATGATGCAAATAGATTTGCTGGCCCCAGAATATTAAAAAAAATTGGCTAAAGAATGAACAAGCAGAGACAATTCTGATTTGACAGGTACCCCCCAATCTGCATGCTGTCTTTGCTCATGGCTCTTCCCTTCCTCTCACGCAGTGAATCACATGAAGGTCACCCCCATGGATATATCCACAGCCTCTCTGCTCAACGTCTTCAACGGGAACGAGTGCGGAGCACAGGGATCCTGGCAGGTTGGGGTACAACAAGATGTCACCCACACCAACGGCTGCATCGCGCTCGGCATCCGCCTACCTCACACTGAGTATGAAATCTTCAAAATGGAGCAGGACGCCCGGGGCAGGTACCTGCTGTACAACGGCCAGAGACCGAGCGACGGGTCCAGCCCTGACCGCCCGGAGAAGAGAGCCACTTCCTACCAGATGCCTTTAATTCAGTGTGCTTCGTCAGTACCCAGAGCTGAGGAGTCACCAGAGGAGAATAAAATAAGGCTGTATAACAGCAGGGCACCAGAAAAATATCCCAGCTCCCCAGCTCTTGCTTTGGCCTTGTTTATTTGTACTGTGTCATATTGGGACAGTCTCAGCTAGAAGTGAAAAAAACCCTTTATTTTTCATGACTACAAAGCCAGGATTCCACCAGACTGGGGGTTGTTTTTCTTCCAAAAGAAAGGGACATTTATTTTCTTGATGCACTTGAATGCCTGAGAACTGTTGTTCTTTTCCTTACTTCCCCCCTCCTCCTCGAATCCCGAACGGCACTCTTTTGATGTTTGTGCTTTGAACTTCATCCAGTCTGATCCCTGGCCTGACATGACTGCACAAAAGTAATTGCACTTTAGGACTGCAAGACTTTTGGGGGGAGGGAGGGGGGGTCTCCTTTTATTTTTCTTTTTTTTTTTTCTTAAACTGCTGGGGTGAACATTATGATCCTGCTTCAATCGTCTCTGCCATCTTACCAGTGTGGTACTCTTCTCCCAACGCTGGGTTTCTCATCAAAATTTTATCTCTGGGGAAGGGCTGGGTGTCGTGCCAGTACTGTGATAACGACTTCCCCCTCTGATGTCACAGCTCCAATGTAGATATGTATATACGGGAGAAATCCACGAAGATTTATCTTGTCCTTATCTCACATCTCCTGGCACAAAGAGGAACAGCAAATGAACAGCCCTGTGTCTGGATAGTGCTAAACAGTTGATACCTCTAACTAAAAAATATTCCAAGTAATGACTGTAAAAATAGCTTAAATTAAGTCATAAACATAACTAGTGGTTTAGCATTTTCTCAATTCAATTTCCTTAGTTATGTAATTGCTTCAAGGCCTCCCTTTGTATCTAGCGAATAGTTACAAGCCAGCCCCCCTAAAGCCAGAGAGGAGGAGCGTTTTCCTGCTGGGTGCACACAGCACACCTCAGTTGCTGGTAAAAGGCTGCAGGGACAACTTCTGCTTTCATATTCCCGAGGCCTTATGTACCCCACGTGCAGTTTTTGTGCCTTGGATTTTGTGCCAAACAGGTGGACGAGGTAAAAAAGCAAGTGGGGTCTAATATGCTCTGTAACCCCATTTAGCAGCGCATTTTTAGCGATGCAGTCTCACACAGGGACAAGTAAAGGGTTTTGGCAACACCACAGCCCCATGGCAGAGCAAAACAGCAGGCAGAAACAGACCAGCATCCGTCCCAGAGAGACTGGACCAGTTGTACCAGAGGGAGGAGCACAAATGCAGCTACCCCCTCCTTTTCTCCTTGCTGGACTGTCCCAACGCATACCATGGTTTCAGGGAGCTTAAATCGGCATTGGTTTGGGGAGACACTGCTGGGAAGGTGGAGAGGCATGGCCCCTCAGAGCATTCTTCCACAAGAGCTGGTCCTGGGAACCCTCAGGTTTCCCCCAGTGACAAATACATCCTTGGGTGCAGTGACACAAATCTGAGCCGAAGCCAGAGACAGCAGGGGAGATATTTAAGGCCAGCAAGGAGGTGCAAGTTCATAGATGAACCCTGCTCCCCTGCTTTAAGGCGCTGTGGCTCTTACCAATATACACATGCATTTTGGCTTGCAGGAGGAGAAGGAAGCTGTGTAAGAAACAGCAGGAGTGAGATTATAGTGTTTCTCCATCAGCATCAGCAGCCGCCCAGTTTGGCAGAGAAAAATGTGTTATTTTCAGTACATCTTGAGTGAGGAGCTTTCAGCTTTACATACACGGGTCTCCAAACTGTCTGCAAAAGCATTCCTTGAAAACACAGTGACATGGACCTTGCTAGCAAAAACAGCAGGGAAAGGCCATTTGAGCAGTAAATGGCCACACTCACGCCTCCTACCTCCTCAGAGTCTGCACCCTCTAGACAGTTTTTCCAAGCTGGTATCAGCCTTGGATGTGATTTCCTCAGATTCACCTGGCTTTGAGACAGCAGGAGGAAGGGCAGAATGAATGGTATCATAGACTCACTGCAGGTCAGATCACATCTTTCACATTTTCTCCTCAGACAGATGAAAAATCACAAAAAGCAATCTCATTACAAGTCAGGAATGGAGCTCAGATGGCTCAGTACTCACCAGAGAAGCTAGGAACCAGGAAGGAGTTTTGATTTTCTCTAGCTAGACTTGAGGGGTTTTATTCAGCAGATTTATACCAGCATATCTCCAACCAAGTTACATTACAATATAGTTATACATTACAATATAGTTAAACTTGTCCTCTCAAATACTAGCTTTGCTTCTGAGTTCTGGTTGAGACACAGTGGCATGAGTGAACTCAAGTCTTTATTTATGAGGATGGGTATGGTGTGATGTTCCTCAGATCACAAGACAAGCGTGTTCCACCACCATCAACCATTTCCATGTTAGGTGGTCTCACCTCTGGCAAAAACACCAATGTCTAGGAGTTGTCAGACCCTGTTCCTTCCCTGCTGCACACAACTTGGCCCCAGCTGAAATCCTCACATGCTCCCGATGCAAGGCTGAGAGCAAAGGAACCCCTCCACAGCACATTGTGCTGCTACACACTCATCGCAGCAGTGATCCACAGACCACTAAGTGCTTCCTGGCTCCTCTCAGAAATACGACAATGGTTTCAAGAGAGAGCCCTGTCTACTTCTTACCTCTAAAAAGCACATTCATGTCTCAACTGTGTTTGGAATCACAGACTTGCAGAGATCCAGGTTTTCCAGGGCTGACCTTTACACTAAATGCAAACGTGTCCTGATGTACAGATTGCACAGGAACTGCTTTTTTTCCCCCCTGTCACCTGGAGATGGTTAAAAAGGAAGCACTTGAAAATGGCCTTCGTAATGCACTGCCAGAAATCTGTTTTGGGGCTGATTTAGTTTATTTGTAGTGTTGACCACAAACATAATTTTACGATCTGGGTTCTGAGCATACGCTGCACCAGCTTCCCTCCTTGTGCCTATATATTTTTCCTCTAGTTTTCTATTAGCCAATAGAACCCGAGTTGGACAAAGACATAAGTAAGTCTTCAGAGGTTTATTTGCCAATGTTCTCAGCAAGGCTTCTCCTAGGCTACTGGCACAGAACTAGGAGCTAAGCTCCCTTGATCTTTTGGTTTCACCACGCACCAAGTTAATTGCTGCACAGCACCATACACATTTGTGACACAATATATTCCACTCATTTTATTGCTCCAACCTGACCTCGTGTGCTGGCAGCCCTGGCTGCTAAAGAAGTTAAGCCACAAGTGGTTTAGCAGTGGAAGACCTAGAAACTTGAGTGATTTGACCCACAGAGAAATGCAGAAGCCTTTAAAAAATAATTAAAAAAGAAAGAAACAATTAATGTTGGCATCTTCAATAACTGCTGACGTTGCCAGGACAGGTGAAAGTTTTTCCTATGGTAATATCCTACTCAAGGAAACATCTGACACAAGAAATGGAAACCTGAAGTTCCTGTCCAAATTGTTTTAATGGATTCTATTGAAGAAAAAGGATGAAAAGGATCAGAAAAATCAAAAACAAGTGTTCTTACTCTTTTCCTATACTGTTTACATATTATGCCTGCTGTCCTGGGGTAGAATTTAATTTTTATGACCAGAAGTCCGTATTTTAAGATACAATGTCTGCCTTGCTTGAGTTGGAGTGTGCTTGCTCAAAGTGCAGGATTAAAAAAAAAAAATCTTTTTATTTTTGTAAAGTTATAGGAGATATTTTTCTTCTCAACCATGTGCCAGATTAAACTGCCGGGGAAGTTTAAGCACTTGTTAAACTATCGATTGAAATAAAAAAGCCTAACTGAAAAATTAAGGGTTTCTTTGCCTCCTATACATGTTAGTTTTCTGCTCTGTTGACTTTCTGCCTGCAAAAAACACCTTGGAAAGTGGTAACCAAAAATCCCTCTGTTGCAAAACTTGTGTACAGAAAAGCTAACTTCTTACTACAAACACAAGAGAACATTTTTGCTTGAGAACACATAGCTAAAACAGCTCTGATGGATACAGCTGGGATGACTTGGGTTTCACAGCAGATCTTCAGGTTCTCTAAATAAACTGGGTGCTGGAAGTGCCCAGCAAGTAACAACAGCATTGGCTTGCAAGGAGAGTAGGGCCAGAGCAGCTGTGTCGATACAAAGGGTGCAGTTCAACAGAATCAGAATACTTTTCATAAAGGAGATGTAAGCAAACAAAACAGCATTACTGCTCTGCTATTCCATCTCACTTGCTCTATGGGGTACAACCTGAGGGAGGGGGCCAGGACAGGACACTGGGATCAGAGAGAGATTAGAATAGACACTTGAAAAGGAAGGAAAAGCTCATATTAACTGAACATGGAAAGAAAAGTACAGGACAATAAAGGTATCTCATCTTTCTTCAGTGCTGTGCAGTTTGATTCCTGCCTCATTTGCACAAAGAAAGAAGAGGTGAGGGAGCCAACGAGATTTCTACCACCACCACCACAAGCTATGGAGTCGACCAATTTCTGAATTTTCAGAAGTGACTCAGGAGATCTCTGAAAGATGAGCTCGATTTTCAGGAAGCATGCTCTAAATTACAAGACACTCCAAATGTACTAGTTGCAGCATGCATAAAGCAGTGAATTCAAGCATAAATAGATTCTATGTGGCATAATTTACTCACTCCTGACACAACAGAGAGGGTTAGGTAATAAAAACGAGCACCACTTATTCTCTTTTTTTTTCAATAATTTTCTAAGTATTTGCCAAGATTTTTTCCTTCTAGCCTTATCCTCTTTCGTGCAATCACCGTTGATTTGAGCTACTATTTGCTACCATCGATAAGAGAATAATGAAATGAAGAAATAAAATTCCCACTCCACTGTTGCATCAGGCAGAAACAAACGTGGCTGTGAGGACTCAAACTACAAGTACCCTCAACTGCTAAGGAAATGGCACTGTTGGCCTGAGCAATTATCAAGCACCTTATCCCCACCCTTTCTTCACAGGTCTGCTCCAGGGTATAAGACCGGTCTAGTTATGGCATTATCAAGCTCTAACGACTTAATTAATTCCTATGTGTCTTTCAGTACGGGGAATTGCCTGTAACTGATGCCTCAGAGCGCGCAGATATGATTCCCAGCATCCCTCTCCCATGGGAACCACACTGGTCCTCATCTGCTCCCAACTCCAAGAGTCTATCAGAAAGGGAAACAGCAAGCTGCACAGGATAGTGCTGTCCTCAAATTAAAAGAAAGACCAAAACAAAATATAAAAAAACCAAAGTTTGGGGAAAAACAAGTTTACGCTTGGCATTGTTAGGGATTAGATCTAGATTAACTCTGCTGGATTCTGCAACTCCACCCACAGAAAAAGCCCAGGGTCAGACCTACGCACCTTCACCCAGAGGGCAGGCAGACACGTGCATTATAGATTTCTGTAAATAAAAGCCCAGCTGCGGATCACTACTCCAGGCTGTTGTGTAGTGCCAACCCCCAAAAGATGATTAGCACAGTATGTAGACGCCAGCTTTACTCACTGTCCTGTGAGGCACCGCTGGAACCAACCACCTCTTCCTGCAAACTTAATGCTTTCATGGCTATAAACAAGAGACGCACAACCCCTAAATATTCTGCTACCAATAAAGAAACAAACCAACCAGTTACACGTCTCAACACCTGAACTCCTCAACAGGTTGGTGTGACTGCGAGCCCGGGTTCCGAGCGGGAGCCTGGACCTGGGCCTGGGCCTGGGCGCTCGGGCCGGGAGCGCTTCGGGCCGTGGAGACATTGCCACCTGGCGGCTAAAGCCTGCGGAACGTTAATGCTCCTGCCGGCCTTCACATCACCACCCCCCCCCCACCCCGAAAAAATACCCCAAGGGTAAGGCAGTTAGGGGAGCGGAGAGACCCAAACCGGGCGAGCTTTGAAGGTTCGCGGTGCCCTTTACCGCCAATAACGAGCGAGGGAGCAGAGCTCAAGCCAAACAGGCTTAGGGAAGCTCTCCCTTGGTCTGATTATTGCAATTAACTTAAGAGTATTTGAGAGAGCAAGGGAGTGGCTATGGAGCAGAGGAGCATCAGCAAGTGAAGAGGGCGACACCACCATCTCTCATGAGAGAAAGGGTCATCAGAGCCTGCGTAACCTGGCAGGCAAGCAGAAAACACATACTGGCTCTTAAAACAGTTTCTCTATTGAGCCCATGGTTTTATCATACAGAAAACAAAACATCTTAAAGGGTACAAGTCTTCCCTGAGGATCAGGATAACGCTACAAATTAATTCCACGAGATGCTCCCTCCTTACCAGAGGGACACACCAGCCATGGGAGCAGTAGCTACAAAGGGACCTGGAGGAACTACGCTCAGAAGAAATCGGAGGTTACACTTTCAAGTTTTAAGAAAGCCCAAAATGAAGCTTTGACCCTACAGCTGGTTCTGCATGCCCGGTGCCATACAGTCAGAGCAAAACATCTTGAACCTGTACAATATACACTAGAGAAATCTCCACACTCTGTAAGGGGTATTAGGGAGATGACTGCATGCTCTAAGCTGTACCAACCATTCCTGCAAGTTTTGTTTTAAATTAATATTAGAAGGAAAATATTATTACTAAATTGTAAAATCTGTACTGCCTTCAACATATTCCCATCTGTCAAAAATGTATATGTAAGTAGCAACTGGAAGACATAATTATATACACACATAGCTCATATAAGTGCTTTATTCATGGAATTACCAACATTTTTAATGAGCAGAATCACGCATTCACTAAACCTATGTACACTCTCGAATACACTACATATGCTTAAAAAAAAAGGGCTACATTTTGACAGACAGTCTAATTTTACATCTCAGACTATTATTGGCTCACCCCATTACAAGACCAAATGTTTTAGCTTCCATGATTCCAACCAGCACTAGGAGATAACAATCAACGTACAGCAATGTGAATGGCAGTAGTTGGCATCTGTGAAACATCAACTTCTCTATCAAATGTGGCTTGAATTAGATTTCAAATTCACACAAGGAGAAGCAGCACAAAGACGCTGCAATCATATAAACCTTGTCTCTTTAAGTTAACTTTTTCCACAAACACGCTGACCTTCCTTTGCCATTGTAATCTAGTTCCTGTGGAGGCAGGATGAAGAGATAATTTCACCTAATCAGGAAAGCAATCTGTTCTGATTTTCTTGAAGCTGGGACATGAAATGGAAGGCCCAAGGGCTAAAGCATCTCAAGGTACTATGCAAGAAAACATAGTCTGAAAGCAGTGCCATGAAGTTGCAGGCTGCATTGGAAATCCGAGGTTAGACAATCCTGGGCATGAATACAATGAAAATCCTTCTGGCATTCTCCTGTTTACAAGACTGGTCACCACGTTTGAGGCTTTACACCCTGAGGTTGGAAAGGAAGCCCCTCTCCTGCAGAAGGCTGCAGCAGTCTCCAGTGTATGTCTAAGGAGAAGGCAGCACATACAGGCCCCTTCTAACAGCCCAGTCGTCCCGGGGAGACACAGCCCTATCAACAAAGCCACTTCTGAAGCAGGCTGCCTCACTTTTCTCATGACCATCTCTTCCTACCACCCTTCCTTTTTCTTTATCTGACACCAGCCACTCCTGAGATGTGGGACAGGTACTCATTTATCTTCTAAAAACTTTAAACTGACCTGAGATGACTCCGGCAACCAGGAAAATTAGCCACCACGTGAGCTCCCACCATCTAAGAACTACTCGATTATAAAAGCTGCGCTCTAGTACCTCCGATTACACCTTGGAGAGCTGGCTCTCTATTTGACCCAAGGGTCAAGGTTTGTTTTCTGTACTTTCCCCCTAAGCCCTTCCAAAACAGCTCCGTGAACTAGACTGTCCTGCATAATGATATGAAGCAATGCTTCTCAATTGTTAAGAAACAGAGCACTATCTTTATAGCTAATTAGAAGATTCTCATCAATACTCCTCAAATCAGCCCTCTCACCAATGCTGAAGTGTATGCACTGTAGTCTGAAAAGCAGTAATAACAGCAAAGCGTTTACTGAGTGAAAACACAGCAGTGCATTTAACCTCTGGAAGAGTCTGCTATTGCTGCAGCACCTTTGCTTGCAGGAGTCAAACACGTTTAGGTTTTAAAAAGAAGTGCTTGTCTCTTCAAAGAAGTGTCTCTGAAAACCTGAGTGTAGCTGTCTGTATCGTCTGTATTTGGGCTAGTCAAAGCAACAATGAAAAAATACTTTGCCACTCCCATGGGCAGAACAATCTATTCCACCATTAACACAGCAGTTGTACAGATTTAGGACTGTTTTCTTTTACTTGAAAAGCACAAATACCACTGGCTCCACACAAGGTTTTTGCTTTTATATTCTAAGACTATGAACACAACATGTCCAAATGTTTAGACTGTGGCTTGGGTTTTTTTCCCCTTTTCCCTCGTGATTAGCAAAGATCAGACATCATCATCCCAGCAACCACAATCCAAGGTCAAACATGTCTCCAACAGCCATGTTTTCTGCCTGCTTAACACTAGTCTTCAGAACAGACAAAGCAACAGTTGTCTCTAGGAAGGTGCTTTAAAGCCTATGAAAGATAACCAAGCAACATGAGTCAGCATTTTGGAAATCCAACAACAAAAAACAAAGATTTAGGTGAGGCTCAGAGCTTGATGAGAAACAGGATGGGAGTGTGTGCTAGAGAACAGGGGCTGTGCCTAAGGTGCCTAAGCCATCTCTTCCCAATCATTTGTCCCAGCAGTTGTGCCTGTTTCCCCATCTCCAAGGCCAGGTTACAGCACCCTTGCAAGGCAGACCAAGACACTCACCAAGATTGCTCTGTAAGTGCTACCCACCCCGAGAACAGCCCAGGCATTGATCACCAGTGACAACCTCTCTGAACTCACCTGCACACGTGAACCTGCACCAGCATTAGTGAAAGACAAACTTTCAACAACATCAGAAATAATTATTCCCAAACTACAGCCTTTATTTTTTTGCCAGAATTTGAATGATATGCAGGGTAATAAAAAAAAATAATCTCAAGTTTAAAAGGCAGGAATAACTATTCAGTCACCTTTGAATTAATTTTTCATGTACTTCAAGTGTCTGAGCTGAGACTGCTAAGCTATAATAATAGCTGTCTCATGCCTCTCTGCCTGGATACCGTAACACCCTTTAAATCTTTTCTAAAGGAGAGGGAGGAGAAGAGCAGCGTTCCACCACTGCCAGCAACAGAAGCAGCTACTGTATAAACAGAGATTCAATACCCTGCTGGCAATGTTATCAAGATTACATAAACTGGTACCAAGCTTTAAATAAAATGGCACTGTGACACGGTGGGAGATTCTTATACCCCAGTCTAGTTAAAACCACATTTTTCATCCCCCTACAATTTATATTTCACTGAAATCAGTTCCTATATCCAGTTCACCATGCAAACACACACACCCTTGTCCCAGCAGAAGAGGAACTGCCATCCAGTAGTAATGAGAGTGACAGATAAAAATACCAGACTTAACTGTGCTGCTTTTGCACAAGACTTCATTTCGACACAGCTATTTTTCACCTAGAGGGTAAGTAAATAGAGGTGACACCACCACCACTGCCCTTTGCTTACGCAGCCCTGTCAGAATCAGGGATGTTTCTTAAGCCTACACAACCCACATTCAAAAAGAAAACAACAGACCACATGCGATATACTTGGCTACTGTATCTGAGTGCCCCTGAAATAGAAGTTCAGATGGAAAATAAAGAAATCAGTCTCATTTAATCATCTTTAGCTGCAAATTTTCCTCCAGGAACTCAAACCCTTGGTGAAAACTGACTCCTGTATTTATTTCTGTTTCTATGATTTAGCCTCCCCTCTTGTCCAACATTAAAGCTGCGACAGAAGCTCAAGATGGGGAGGAGACAGAGCCTGCTTGGCAGCAGCAGTCAATGCTACAGATGGATGTGCCTTCCAGGACACACCTGGCAAAGCCATTCAGCAGGAGCCAGCATAGAAACCAAAGCGGTGAACTGTTCCGGTCACAGCAACTCGACTACAAAGATAAGCTACATAATTTCAATCCCACCAACAAACAGGAAGGACCAGGGCATTTCACTGTTACAGTAAAAGTTTATCAGGGTTGCTCTGTACCCATAGCAGCTCTCACTCCATCTTCTGCCAGACCGAAGCAAGCGTTTGCGCTGGCAAGTCAGTTCCAGGAAAAATACCTGGGGACTCCAAAAAGGAAAAAGTTTTTGTCATGACAACTACTATAAATCTGACAAGAGATCAGCATCCTGGACTCAGGCACCTGCTCTTCACTCCAACACCAAATCTTCATCCAAGGCAGCTTCACGCTATTTACCAGCAGTACCTAGAAGCAGGGCAGCCACACGGCTGCAAGGCAGACCAGATACACCTATTCAGTACCAGCAGTCTGCAGAAAGTCAGGGGAGAAGTTCCACAACAAAAAGGACACTACTACATTTTGAATGGTTTATTAACACTTTAACATTTAATATCTTTGAAGAAGGCCTGAAAGGTAAGTTTTGCTTACTGACTTTGTCTTTTCCCCTTTGGCAAAATGTCACCTTCAGCTCCTCCCTCCACATTCCCTCCTCCCAAGAGCACAATGAAGTTTCAGGCTAGTGTTTGGTTGCTTCTTTGAAGTAAGTTGGCTTCAATCCTAGCAGCAGAAGCATGCAAGCTGGGCCAAATCGTGTTTGTCAACAGCTTTTAAAGAATATATAGAAATGCACAAACCAATTTGTGTTTTTGAGTATCTGCTGAAACAGAACTGCAAACCGAGCAGGTTAGTGTATGTGAATTAAGTACCTTTATGAAATCAAAAGAATAAGGTTGACTCCTGGAAGACACCCAGAAGATCCAAAAATGTAACAGAAGGTTGATTATTACACTCCCACACAGTCCAAGCAAATTGCCAATATATTGGAAACATTCATGTCTGGTATTTGTACCTGCTGGAAATCCAAATTATTCTGTCCCAAAACAAGTTTGATAACCATCCTCTCTGTAGCTGAACACAGCCAGAAAACAGTTTTGTTTTGGTTTGATTTTTTTTTTAAACAAATTGAAACCTCATCCTCCCTCCCATCCCCAAGTTTCAATTACAACAGTCTAAGCCAGAGACTTAAGCAAATAAACTTCAAAATTTGTTACAAGTAGCAAAGTACCATGAGCAGTGAACTTGTTAGGAATCCCTTCTAAAAGTATGACACATACAAACAGGCTACCCAGCAGAAAAATCTGTTAAGAATTTTATTTCTTTTGCAACGTTAAATATTATGGAACAGGACTGTAAGGATGAAGAACTCTCAACAATGCCTCACAAGGGATAAGAAAGAAATTCTGCCATGGTATTAGCAAAGTAAGGTAAGGAGAAAATTTACACAGTAAGAGGCACCATTTCCCCCAGAATACCTCTTGTCATATTCCTGGATGAGTGGGATTAACGATCTAATAAATCATTTTTCAAGAGGTAACAGCAACAGATAAAATTTTAAAGGATTATTAAAATAACATTTACAAGACTCTGAACAATTTTTTGAATTCTTATTAAAACCACAGAAAGAAAGAACAATTCTTTATTTATGAATTCTCATAAAGGACTGACTGTGCAACTGACACCTGGTATTGATGACTTAATGTACAATTTTGTCCCGTAGCCGAACAGTTTGTCTTTTCTCAGATGGTGTTTTCTAACCGTGCGAGATCATTGAAGGCAAAGCCTGTTACGATGCTGTACACAAAGGCGGCCGCTCGGGCCGTGCTACCAATGAAGTGGTAGGTAGACAAATCTTTTTTTTCTGGCCAAGAGAAAAAAAAAAAAAAAAAAAAAAAAAAAAGAAGCTGCATTTTTTGCATGCTTCTCTCTCATCCTTTCTACAAGATGAACTTCCCTAGAAAGAATCCAATGAAAATGGCTGCAATTACAACAAGAAGTGAAGGAAGAGAATTAGAGCCATTATTATCTCTGAGGGCCAAAGCTGTGGGTGATCCAGATTTATCCGAGTGCGCTACTTTTCTCAGCCTCAAACCTTCATCCTGAGAGGGGAAAAAGAAAAACATACAGATGGGAAAAAAAAAAAAAAAGTATTAACACATCTTCTTTACAATTGCAAAATATGAACTCAAAGATCAATTTACCAGTGAACATTTAAATAAAATTTTTAAAAAAGATTTCAAATAGAGACAAGTAATCCACTAGCGTGTCTCCATGCTCCAGTTAAGAAAGATTCTGAAATTCTTACTAGGTGCAACGAAGAATCCTGCTTTTACTTACTATGTGTCAGAATTAAACAACAGTAATTCCTTATTGTTAAGGAGAAACAGCTGCTTTTTGTAGCACTTCTCCCAGTGTTCCAGCATCATCAGAATTACAGGTGTGGAGACATCGTTATTTCTTTAAAAGGCTACCATGGCCAATGAAACTGTCAGATACTCAAAAGCAAATACATAGAAAAGTCACAAAGCCATGTATTGACTAATGACAGGTTACTGAAATCACACCTTCACATAAAGGTACTGGAAAGTAGTGTTTGCTTACCTTCTCTGGCCAAACAATTGTTCTTGTTCACTAACCATTTGCGATACAGAATGTTACCGCTTTGGATCTTGTTTACTCATTTGCAAGGAATAATAATGCACTTTTAATAAAAGCTATAAATTCAGTATTTCTGACTTTAAGACTACCTTAAACAGGACCACTGTAATTAAGAGGAAAATTACATAGCTTCAGTATCTCATCCACAGCAATCATAAAGCCTCAATCACTGAGAAGTTCAAAATATACAGCATAAACAGGACAGTAAATTCATATTACAATCAATCTTGACATTCTAACAACTCTATCTACTTTCTGGAATACGCATCTTTCGGCCTAATTACAGACCAGACCTTTCAATCAAGAAGAGTAAAGCCACTTCAATGAAAACATGGAAGCAGAACTTACTCTCAGGTGCCGATTTTCATCTGTCAGCTTCATAATCTCTGCTTGAAGTCTTTTGCACTCCTCCACTAGCTTCCGTGTTTCAGTATCATTAAGTGAAACACTATGTGGTTTTGGCATCGGTCCATCCTGCTTAGATGTGTTCAGTACTGGGGCGGGCTTGCTTGCATCTATATCATTCTACAAATTTTAAGAATTACTTAAGAATTGTACTTACCTAGAGAAAAATCATCCACAGCTTAAAACTGAAACAGTCAAGCTACTAATATACTTCAATGAAGTATTTACAGTTACAATGACTTGTTATCACTTCAATACTGATTAGCTCAAATATTAAAAAGCAAGAGAAGACTGCACTGCTTACAAAACACAGAATATCCCAAACACAGCACTAAACCAGCTACTAAAAAGAAAATTAGCTCTATTCTCGCCGAACCCAGGTAAATTTGGTTCTTTGGCTGCTTAACACTGGCATGCAAAAATGGCACAAGATACACCAAACAGCATTAAACATAATAAAATGAAGAAAGTTATCCCACAACAGTTAAGAAACTAAATAAAAAGAAAACAGGCTGTGTCACAAACTAATTTGATGTATGCATGGCACAATTTGCACTTAGAACACCTCTTACTGAAGGAAAACAAAAGTATTAGACAAACATGGAATTTAAGTCTCACAGCATCTCTAAATACATTCCTAATCTTGAATACAAGTGAGAAGTCACATAGAAAGCTGTGAAAAAAACTAAAAAGTAAAGATATAGTTCCCACAGCTCTGCCCAAAATATACAAATAATCTTCAGTAGACATTAATAATATAATGGATTCAACTGCATAGCCCAGGTTACCGTCTGTAAAAACACAGCATCCATATGGCAATACACTCAGAACCAGCTCATACTTAAAATTCAGGCCTCAGTATTCCTACTTGCTTGGCTACACAGCTATGTCATTTAAAACACCACCATACTGCATCTGTCATAAAGTAGTCCAAGGTAAGTGCTAAATGGAACAGAAAACCTATTAAAAGTAAATACAACTATGTATTTAAAAAGCTACTAAAAAAAAAGATGCAGGACTTTCTTTGGTTTCTATGCAAATAGCAGTTACTTCGTCTACAGCTCTAACTTGCCTTTTATGTTTTTCACAATGCAGCCACAGAAAGCCTAAGAGCCAGACCCTGCTACTCTACACATGTACTCGCTCCAAACTCGATTTAAAAAGACCAACATACTTATCTACAAGTAAGCAGATCAGGATCTGGTGATTTTTTTGATTGGTTTGCTAGCTGAACTGAACTCTTTTAGTAGCACTGAAACTTCATCAGAGATCTGAGACTTATCTCCCTGGAACGAATCTCCTTCTACTGCTTGGCCTCACTTACTGGTTTCTTCATGTCAATCTTCTGGCTATGACTGGTAGGTATCTTGTTGACTGGAATGAAATACTTGTGTCCTAGTGTAGGTACATCCTGAGATGGCAGGTGGGTGAGGCTTACCCTCAGGACTTGGCACATTTCTCACTGCCTTGTTGAAAGGATTGACTAAATCAACTGCTAAAGCAGGGGGTTGCCACTCCACACTGCGATGCAGAAAAATACAAATGTACACTCAGTACTCTTAAGGTAACACATTAAAAGTAGGAAAGGAGGTAGTTTTGTATAACACACTACATTTCTCTCACTAGACCGTATTTTTTAGATTTAAAAACATTTTTTCTAATATCTAAGATGTAATGTAAATAAGGTAAAACCCACAGAAAGTAAACAACCAAGTGCCTTATTATTAAGTGCTTAACCTTTACAGTATTACCATTTAACACATAATTAGGCAGCTTACACCTGAATAAAGGCTGCATCTCATAAATTATCCTTTACAAAAAGCCCCAAACAACTCCAACAAAAACATTATACCGACATTCCATCTGAAAAATGCCTTGAAATTACACTCCAAAAACTGTATTAGAGAATAGTTGCAAAGACAGCTACTGGCCAGTTAGCAGCCTTCACCGGGACCCTTTATGCATGCAAATAATTAGACATGTTTCACATGCATTGATTCATGCTACTTTCCCCCAGTGTGCTTTATACACTACAGTACTAAAAGGAAAAGTAAAGGCTATGGAGTGAATAAGGTTGTTTACAGAAATCTTACTTTAACATTCTAATTCATAGTGCTAAAAGCAGCACCAAAAAACCCCACTGAACCCCAACCAACTCAGAATACACAGTATTAAGATTCCATAAATGAGAGTATTGCGGGGGGAGGGGGAGGGGGAAGGAAGAATGTTAACGCGTAAGAATTTAGTCATATTCTGCAAACCTTCTAGGTAACCCAGTTAACTATTTTTCAAAGTATCAGGCAACACAAAACACACATCTTCAGTTTGTACACAATGAAACTGTCATTTTTTTTTTAATCTGACAGCAATGAAATAATTCAAATCAGTAATAAAACTAACAAAGGGATAATGATTTTTGGCACTAGTCTCCACTGCTAGAGGTTTTCAAGATGCAGTTGGACAGGGTGCTTCCTTTCCAACAAAAAGGTTGGACGAAATGGTCCCCTTCAACCTGGACTGTTTTATGAATCCTTGGAAAGCTATATACTGAATGCCCCTGTCTAATTTAGGATAAATTCCTACAATCCATTAACAAGTCAAATAGGTTTGAAAAGAAATTCAAAACAAGTATCTGTAAGAACCTAACAGCGTATGACAGTTTGCTACTCTTTTCTTACTTACCATTTTATCATTTTCGTTGGGCATTTCAAACACACATCTTAACTTGGAGTCCATTAACTCATCAGGTTTTGCTTCTTTCCACTAAGACAACAATTAATATAGTTAACATGCCAGTCTCATGCAAACATCTGAACAGCTCATAAGCTTGCTTAGTACTTGCCTCCTATATAGCAGAATACTGTCCTTACCCTAGCTGCAATTTTCAGACTTGTTTCTGAACAATGCTTTCCTGTTCACTTCGACTGCACAAAGTAATGGAAGCTTGAAATGGTTAACTGAGTCTAATTTCCATGTAATTAATACCAGAAAATGATCAAATTGAATACAAGGATCCAAAGGTCTGTAGGGGATGAGGGGACAATACATCAGGTCCTTTAACACACCATGAGGAACAAGTACCATCTGAGTTGGTTTAAGAAGGAAGTTCTAGCTTTTCACTCCATATATCCCATCTCAGAAGCACCATTTTTAAACACAGAATTGAAAGACACTGCTTAGTTCCAGAGTAAATTTCTTTAGTTCTTTGCATTTTAGATTTTTAACCATGTCCTCCTTTTACTGCGTAATACATTACAATTTGGCCCTAAAAAATTTTCCAAAGCTGCTTATATAAAAAAAACCCCCCACATTCTAATGGCTATTAATATATTTAAATAATTGTGAGATCTGCTGGAATGTCTGCTCAAGCAACCGTTAACTTTCAAAGGATACACTTCACGTAGTTGCCTTAAATCTTTAGGCTCAGAGATCTGAAGTCTGCTACAATTTTTCCAAAAATAGGTCTTCTGAAGTTACCTTAGAATTGCAGGTCTTACAGACTAGAATATCCAGGCTTTTCATAACATCCTTCCTTCCTTTTGTTTTTTTGTTCTTTCTTTCAGAGGCATTTTCATAATATCGGTAACTTCTAACTACAATTTCCGATTTTCTGCAAGATCTGTTTCTCAGTACTTGAAGATACCAAGAAAGCAGTTATTTGAAGGTATTCCTAAAGAGGATTTTTATACCCTCACCGAATAGTTATACTTCACTTACCATACACAATATGCTGATAGCTATTGGTTAAGAAAAAGTAAGGCAGTCCAAAGAGGAAGGGAGATGTTAAGTTTGTGGCTACATGTATCAAAAGCTCAACAAACTCCAAAAGGTTCCAGTGTTTCCAGTGATGAGTGATGCCTTTGCCTTCATGCAAGGGGACAGAGCCCATACCTGCAGGTCTAGTGGATTACAGTGATTTATAAAACCTCATCTTTATCCTTTCCTTCCCCTCTCCTCCTCTGTCATGAGTGAACACTGAATGTACCTGTGCAAACTCCATCCATTTTGGGTGGATGGAGGGAGAGCAGTGGATGTCATCTACCTTGACTTCAGCAAGGCTTTCGATACTGTCTCCCATGACATCCTGATAGCTAAGAGATCATGGAATAGATGACTGGACAGTGAGGTGGGTTGAGAACTGGCTGTCGGACCGGGCTCAGAGGGTCGTGATCTGAATGGAGGCCTGTGACTAGTGGTGTTCCCCAGGGCTCGGTGTTGGGTCCAGTCCTGTTTAATATCTTCATCAACGACCTTGATGAGGGAATAGCATCCACCCTCAGCAAGTACACTGATGATACAAAGCTGGGAGGGGTGGCTGACACGCAGGAACACTGCGCTGCCATCCAGCCAGACCTGGACAGGCTGGAAAGCTGGGCAGGGAGAAACCAGATGAGGTTTAATAAAAGCAAGTGTAGAGTCTTGCACCTGGGGAGGAATAACCATCTGTATCAGTACAGGCTGGGGGATGACCTGCTGGAGAAGAGCTCTGTGGAGAAGGACCTAGGGGTCCTGGTTGATGACAGGTTGGCTATGAGCCAGCAGTGTGCCCTGGTGGCTAAGAGGGCCAATGGGATCCTGGGCTGCATCAGGAAGAGTGTGGCCAGCAGGTCTAAGGAGGTGATCCTCCCCCTCTACTCTGCCCTGGTCAGGCCCCACCTGGAGTATTGTGTCCAGTTCTGGGCTCCCTGGGATAAAAAGGACAGGGATCTCCTGGAGAGAGTCCAGAGAAGGGCTATGAAGATGATTAAGGGCCTCGAACAGCTCCCGTATGAGGAAAGGCTGAGTGAGCTGGGGCTGTTCAGCCTGGAGAAAAGAAGACTGAGGGGGGACCTAATTAATGTTTATAAATATCTTAAGTATGGGATGCAGGGGGAATTGGCCAACCCCTTTTCAGTAGTCTGTGGAGACAGGACAAGGGGTAATGGCTGTAAACTGGAGCACAGGAAGTTCCGCACCAACATGTGGAAGAACTTTTACACAGTGAGGGTGACAGAGCCCTGGCACAGGCTGCCCAGGGAGGTGGTGGAGTCTCCTTCTCTGGAGATATTCAAGACTCATCTGGACGCCTATCTGTGCAATATGAGCTAGGGAGCTGCTTTGGCAGGGGGGTTGGACCCGATGATCTCTTGAGGTCCCTTCCAACCCCTACAATTCTGTGATTCTGTGATTCCTTGCAACAGCTGCTGCAGACAGAAGCCTGCGCACCATTCCCCTCCACCTTCTTATACATGCTCATGGGAGTCCACATACACCCTCTAAAGGGCATGTTCAAACAAATTAATGCTTCCTTCCCATTGCTGCCAGCTTGTAATGTCAAAAATAGGTGTCCTTACTTCTAAACTAAGAAGCACAAATCTAAGTATCTCCTTCCTGGATCTTTCATAAGACCAATCATGCCTAAGAACCAAATCTATTACATGTTCTACTACACCAGAAAATAAATCTATAATTTGTGCTGTGTTTAGTCACTTGGTATCTTGCAGAAAGACATACCTTCATCTTCCAAATGTTTTAATTCATTATAATCCCATTTAACATTTCATTTAAACACTTTTGAGACCAAATACAACCATTTCACACAGCTTTAGGCTTGTTTAAATCTACTCGATTCTGTCAAATACAATGTTTATTCCCTTCAGATTAGCTGCCTGTAAGGCACAACATACCCCAAACTTTAACACTGAACCTTAGATTCACTACTATTTCCATTCAACCAGTTCACTGGGTGAGCTTGTATTTAACAGTAAAAACCCTGAATCACATATGGAAGTCATATTCGTTCAGAGAAAATCCTTTTCCAAAAATAAACTGCAAAAAACACAATTCATTTACATTTAAGCCTTACTTACCACTGCCTCCATATCTGAAATATTTGGTGGTGCATAGGTTGTTTGTACCATAAACTTGTGTTTACTCTTCTCATTTGGGTCATAGTCAAAAGGCTGCAGCATTACTGTTCAAAAGAAAAAATAAGGCATAAAACTGATGCTACAGCTAATCACTGTAACAAGCACGCTATGCATTCTAGATTTGCCTTTCACTGAACTGAGGCTGAAAGCTAAAATTTAAAGGAAGTGTTGCAAAAAGAATAGATATACACTGTAGCAACAGGTACTGAGAGAAAACATACTGTTTTCCAGACTGTGATGTTGCTGACATGATTATTGCTGTAATTACTACAAGTAAAAGCCATTTCATATGCAAATACAAACAAACAAATCCTGTAGGAAAGACAAAAAAAAAAAAAACAACCCTAAAACCAAGGACACACCACTGAACTTTTCTTTGGAATAAACACATTTTACAATACAGTGAATACAAAGTGTAAGAACTGTAACACCCATTATTGGGGGGTGGAAAACAACAGGACAACAGCTGTCATGTTAGCCCCCTTGTCTCCTTCTAGAGACAATTAGCTGCCTTACTTCAGATGGCAGTGGAGGACCACACAAATTATATTTAAAATATGTGTATGAGTACACTTGCAACTTGGTCTACCAGAGGATGAGGTCCCAGAGTGAACGGTACAGATAAATTACTTGATAGTGTACATATATTTGTCTTTCACAGAATTTGACTTCCAGTTCAGTATACCTTTATACAAAATTAAAAAGAGAATCACAGAACGGTTTGGGTTGGAAGGGACCTCAAAGGCCTTCTAGTTCCAACCCCCTGCCATGGGCAGGGACACCCTCCACCTCACCAGGTTGCCCAAAGCCCCATTCAACCTGGCCTTGACACTGTCAGGGAGGGGCTGCCACAGCCCCTCTTGGCAACCTCTTCCAGTGCCTCACCATGCCCACAGGGAAGAACTTCTTCCTGACACCCAATCTAAATCTACCCTCTTTTAATTTAAACCCATTACCCTTTGTCCTACCCATACGCGCCCTCATCAACAGTCCCTTCTCTAGCTTTCTTGTAAGGCCGCCTCAGGTTCTGGATGGCTGCTGTAAGGTTCCACCAGAGCCTTCCCTTCTGCAGGCTGAACAAGCCCAACTCTCTCAGCCTGCCGTCACAGGAAAGGTGCTTCCCTTCACACAGAGAGTAAATTCTTCGGTAAGACTGAACTGCATTGGTTTATAAAATACTAAGTACAGTATAAAAATGAATAACTTGGCCTAGTACCTACAGAAAAAAGTCACTTGAAAATTAAATTACACTGCCAACTAACTTGAGGCCTTAAATACTAGTTAAAAAATCCAAGTGGATAAACCAGGCTCTCTCATTTGACTTTTTTTAATTTTACCATAAACCATAATCAAAGGATAAATTAATAATGTGAAACAGACATATTACATAAATAAAGCAGATAAAGGAATTAAAGCGTTTGATATGCTTTCAAACGATCCTATTTGGAAAGGCTTAAAAGTCCAGTTTCCTTAATCATTGGCCTCACTGTGGTCCAAAACATAACTGATCAAACTAAATGCTTCTTCCAGGTACAGATGCTATAGCAATTAATCTCCAAGAATTGTTCCATCAACAGAGGACTGAATAGAATGCAGTACTTCAGTTTCCTAAAGCCAAGGGAACAGATGGAATAACTTGAAAGATGGCAAAGCCAGCTTTCCATCATCAGAGAACTTGTCCATATGCTGGCAGAAGCCTTGGATAACCAGTTAAGTAACTTTATGTTCTTTGACCACTCAGTAACAGTTGAAAATCTGATTGAATTGAAAAGCAGCAGAAAAAAGACAATCCACGGATTCAATGAGCTCTTCAAGCTCTTCCCTGCTTTAAGTAATCGCAGAAAATCTCATGAATACATGAAGTCACAGTTTTCAACATGTTCTTGGAATTCCTGAGTAGTCCAGAAATCACTTCTAGCAGGATTTCAACAAATAGCTATGAAATCAAGCTTCCTGTTAATAGGACTAGGTTTTCTACCTAAAAGGACTTTTATTCCCACAAAACAAACGTTTAAAGGCTCTGAAAACCAAAAGGAAGAACAGTTACAAGTAATAGTAACAAGTTGTAAAGGAGGAAGAGTAACAGGCTATAATCTGAAAAGAAAAATCAACAAGAAGCAATTGTTATTAAAAGCAATACATGATAGGATAATAAAGTTAAATTAAGGCATTGATGTAAAGAAAAACAGGTCTTACCAGATTAATATTTTTGGAAAAAATTATAACAACATGGCTAAAGAAGGTTACCTAGTGATTCACCACTGAATGATGAACACAATGCCCATGGACTTCCTTAAAAAAACCTGTCAAATCACACCTCCAACCATGCATTTAAAAACTGGCTTGACTCTAAATCATCAGCACAATGCACTATACAAGCTGAAGACAGCTAACGCTACCTCAACATTTAGTTCTGAACACAGCATTTCAACCCATGGTATCCTACAGCGATTTCTCTCCACACAACAATGCAAGAGAAATCTATTTTTAATTATATGAAAAAATGAGTCAGCACTGAAAACATTCAGTTGAGAGATTGATGAGATAAAGTGGGTCATGAGAAAAATTATCTGTGCACTTGGCTTACGAAATGACCCAAAAGAAATTATAAACTTTAAAAAAAAAAAAGCAGCTGACTCTTTGGGGAAGACAACTTAGTTTTGAAAAGTGTTGTGGAGTCACTCTGACTAAATAACTGCACAAAAAAGCACCTTGTGGTCACTGTAGCATGAGAGCCCAGTAATACAGAAAAAGGGGTATCAAAGATGCCCTGTGATGCAAACTGAAGAGCCAAGCAGTGTGATGCTACTTCCCTTTACTGGTGAACCTGAAGGTGAAATACTGTTTACAGCTCCAGCATTCCCTCGTTTAAAAAATGGAAACATTCAAAGATTGAAAGAATGACTTGTAAATACAAAGACTCAGTTTACAATAGGCAAGCTGAATACTCCAATCTATTCAACTCCCTGAAGAAAAAGTCCAGCAGTATCTTGATCGTGATGCATGACTCCCCACAGGAGAGATCCTCCAATACCAGATCAAGCACAGAGTTGAGACAAAATGCCTGTAAGCTGAAGGTGGAACTCAAATAAGCTTCTGACTACTTGAATCCTGAAGCAATTTTCAGTAAAACTGTCTTTCATTCACGAGATGCTGGACTGTCGATGATAAGCAATACTGAAGTGCTACAGATCATATTAGATTAGTAAACTGGTCTCTCTCCTACAAGGGAAGTTACTCAAAGGTTTTAATCATAAAAAAGTTTTCCTAAGTTATTCTTTGCAATGTTTGAACGGATCACCTGAAGTTAGTTCTTCTTTTAAACTTCTCAAAGGGTATAAGGATCTGAATCTTAAAAGCTTAGAGGATTTCTCTGTTTTCCTTCTCCGAGGGTTCTATAAAAATCTGCTTTCTAGACCTGGGAGATCTAGGAGCTCACACCTGTATTGCCCATGGTCTCTACAACCTGTAAGACCACAGGCTATAAAAAGGGAATTCCTCTCTCTCCAAATTGGGAAATAAAAGTTTCACACCTCTTACAGTCACTGGTTTGAGAATCTCCTTTATTCAGGAGATTCTTAACCTCAAAATGATTAGGAGAACGACCTAATCAACAGGGTCATTTATCAAATCAGAAGACTGATACCTAGACTTTTCCCATTTTCTTGAGAATGTCTACTCCCAGTCCTTTTGACACTGTACAGTCCAGTATAGGATTAGACCATTATACATACAACTACCAAAATTCTGTGGACTGGCGAAATGATGTAAGGAAGCCAAACCTACACGAAGTTTCACAGAAAAAAAGAAAATATTGTCTGGTTTCAGGGCTCACACTCTCTGTTGAAAAGCAAGGATTAATTTTTTTTTAATCCCTTCACCCAAACAGGAAAACCAAAACCAGATTAAGGCATGAGTGTTTCTATAGTGAAACATACTAGATTTTTCTAATTTAAGGTCCACAAACTGCTCCAGCTACCTAAAATAACAGAAAATAGAATTTTTTAAAAAGTAATTTCATGATTGCCACTTAACATCTATTACTGTGATAAATGGAAGAATTTTAAAACAATAGAGATCAGGGACCAACATTATGGTCAAAACAACCAGTTTACAATCACAAATTAATTTTATGGGTTTTAAATGCAATGAGCTGTCAAATGTTAAACAGATCAGAGCAGCCAAGCAACGCCCCACTTCAAGGTATAAGCATATTAGTCTGAAGCAAAGGTACTGCTAATATCATTGCCCATTTCCAACTTCCTCTCCCCCCTTTCACAGAGCAGTGCATATGACAAATTTCAAGTATTTCAGCATGGAGGACTCTTCATGTATCATTCCAGCTCTACATCGAGTTGACACTACAGTAATGAAGTGGAACAGATTTATTGTTAAAAAAAAAAAAATCTGTTTTAAAAGCTGACATACTTCAAACAGCTTCTAGTATCAATGATTTGAGAACTTCATGAACGGCCTAAAACAACTAAGCTACAAGTGCATATATCTGTTTTTACCTGAAACAATTACAGACGATCCTGGATCAATAATTCCACTGTTTGGCCTCACGCAGTATCGACGAGGCGCTGTGGTCTTCACTTTGAAGCATACTTTTCTATCTGATGGATTTCGTAGCTTAAGATTTGTAGTTACTACATCTGTAAAGGGACCTGAAAAAGAGTTGATATTTTTAGATATGTGTGTATCTCTGGAAATCTGTTTATACAGTACAAATTACTCTTGAAATGTAACTTGATGCCAACAAACTTCTAGAGTACATATACTGTTACACGCAAAGCACACTCTATCACCTTAGTTATAATAATATACATTACAGCAATAAACAAATAGCTCTCTTAAATAGCATGACAGGCTGCTGGTGCAAAAAGTTCATGTACACATGTGTTAATTTTACCAATTCTTTCTTAATATTTTAAATATCTAGAAGGTAATGGTGATATGCAGAAGTAAATTTTGCTGGATTTTTCTTCAGGAACAGAAGCAACACATTATTTGGAACTCTTTCAAACATTTAAAGAAAGAAAACACTTGTGGCACCAATTTAAACTTCTGTTGTGCTTCTGCGCTCCAACAGACTCAACAGAAACAGACATCACCCTCATCTTTTAAACTCAAAATAGGCAAGAGAGACAATACTCTGGTTATGCATATACTCTAACTAATCCACAGAAAAGAAGCTGTAGCTGTCATATTTACCTATTCAATGCAATGTATTGTGCTTAGGTTAAATCACCAGGACAGAAATCGCCCCTAAGACTGTGATCAGACATGAGAAGTAACTGCAATGTCAAGCTGCAAAAGCACGTCCTCCAACAGAGATTACCTCCGTGTGATGCCATACAGTAACAGAATGAAAAGCAAGTAAGGTTCACAGTGTTCTCTCTGAGCTGTGTTAATCTCCCTTATGCTTGTGTCATCTAAAAGCAAGACTGCACAGGCACTAGAATGTAACTTAGAAAATGGCATCTCATACGAACATTAAATTTATTCAATAATATGTCACGTGTACGTTAACTTTCAAGAACCATTTTTTAGTATTCTTTAAAAATTACACACCAAATTATTAAAAAGACTTCATCAGTATTGAAAACATTACAACTACTTTTCTATTAAAAGAAAAACAAAACCCACCACCACAAAGAGAGCAAAGCTTAGATTAAATAGGATGAAAACCACAGGTGTTATGAACAAGTGGTAGAGTACAAGAAAAGCACTAATTGAGTGAGATAAAGGAAGTCAATTCTTCCTCGGCCCCTTATTCCAGAAAGGTGCCTGAAGGAAATGGCCCTGGCCATCACCAAACATGTTGCTACACTAGAGGGCTCACTACCCGACCAATCTCTTGTTTCTCTATCTCTCAGACCAAATCCTTCATTTTGAGTGTCAAACAGTGTATTGACACAAAACACCAAAGATATAAATTGATAAAGGCCTAAAACAGGCATTACTGAGAAACAGAATCCCAAAATGTAGATGAAGAAATGCATGAGCTAGGTTTACACTCAATAAGACTCGTTATTACTGGTATTAATGCCAGAAACTTCATTTGTCATCTGACTTTTTAGAGTGGACAAAATAGTCACCCTCTTAATCCAACCAAATTTGACACAGCCCCCAAAATGAAGATTTACACAACTACTTCAAAGTTTCCTGCCACTTGCCTCTTGATGGGTCTTTGCAGGATCCAGTTGCATTTACTTATAGAGTGTGATCCAAAAATAGCTCTCATTACCCATATCACAAGCTGAACTAAAATGAAGCAGCTGAATACTCCCATAAATCTAGGGCTGGTGATACACTCAGAAAGACCAAACATTTATTTTCCAAGCTATGCAAACATTTTTGAGGAAGTTGTTGTGGAAGTTTTACTAACAGACACCTAGGCGTTGCCTTTGCAGTGCCCAGTGGCACACAGCACCTTGAATCTGGCTTTCAAAGGTCTGGATTATTTTTTTTTTTAATTATAATTCGAGACAACCCAAGGAGCTCTGCTTCTCAGTTTTCACAACTACTATTACTAAGGAAATTCGGCTTTAAGGAAAGAAAAAAAAAAAAAAGCTCAGTTTAGAGGCTCCTTTTGAAAGGCACAGTTATCAAGAAAAGGAGCTATACTATTCAAAACCAGCTTATTTCAAGACAAAGCAGCAGTGAATTTTTAAACCAATGATAAATTGGTTTTTAAACTTAAAAAAAAGAGGTTCTGTTTCTTTTGAGACATGAAAGTCCCTTCATGCCTGCCTTCTCGTTGTGCATAATAATGAGGACAATTCAAAATACTCTTCAAATTCTTCTGGTATTTACTGTCAGTTCTAACACCACAGATAATTAAAAAAAAAAATCTGCTTTTGTTCCCCAGGTACATGAATGCAGTAACCTCCTTTGCATTTCCTGGATACTACCCAAAAAAAGAGCCCTTAGCTCAGGGACATTTTTTAGTATCAGACGTTTCTTTCAAAACAGACTAAAATCTTTTCTAAGGTCTACAGCTTCTGTAGCTTCTGACAGCTTTACCTTCCACCTGCTTTTTAAAAGATTTTAAGAAAAAGGGGAAAAAAAAAGCTGTATAAAGCCTCTCAAGATTCTCAACCATCAGATGAAATAAATAGCTGGTAACAAGTCGGTGCACAAAAGAGAAAGATCACTAAGTTTCACTCTTCCTGCAGAACCCAGCTATTTGGTAGCTCAGTGGCATATCGACAGACAACACTGATTTGAGCAGGGATGGGTAGGAGCAGGCACAAGGATAGTAAATCAGGAAAAAATATCCACTACCATTCAGAGGAGCCACACGATCTAAATTAGCACAACATATCCTTCAAAAAAGAAACCATGCACCAGACGAAGAGGATTCTGGAGTCCCCATTCACACAAACAAAAATACCGCTACCCTTAGGGGAGTGGGGGAATAAAGTACAAGCTGGCACTAACAGCCTGTGCAAAAGTCTAAATCATGACACTTCCTTGAGAAAAACAAGGAAGAGTGGGAGGAGAAGAACCAGGAAGGGGGGACATTTTAGGCCTGCTGCAAAGACCACATCTAATCAAGGAAAAGAACAGGCAAGGACAGATACAGACATTCTGCACATGCACAAAGATGAACAAATGCATGCTAACTTCACCTCAGAAAACATACACCTAAACTAGGACAGCATTATATCCCCAAAATAAGCATCTCACTCACTGCTTGTATGAAACCCAGGCCAAAGCTGCTTTTTCCTTGAGCGCTTAAACTTCAGACAGGTTCAAGTCTAACTGCACTACCACTCAAATATACCTCACCACGGTATTCATCTACTATCGTATGCCCAATACTTCCATCATAAAATGCTTAAGACTACCTTTCATTAAGACAACGGACTTCTGGATCTCCAATGAGGGTTTTCAGAAGCTGTAGTAATTTATCTAATAAAATCTTCAAGCTGTACTTACATAACTATACTTTCTAATGATAAGAGATCATTGCATTATAAACCTGCAGCATCAATCTAACAACCTCTGGGAGTTAGAGCTACTTTAAAAAGGACAGGGAGTTCAGCAACCCACTTAGTGCAAATTCAAGACACCAATTGCAGCATCTTCCTAGAATAAAAGTTGTGAGTGTGTCACGTTATTCCAACCATTTTGAATGGAGCAGTGACAATCCATGATGAGATTTTTCCTGTCTTTTTGACTTACAAGGGCCTTAGAAAAAAAATGACAGACACCTGCCCAAACACATTCAGAAAAACTAGAGATCACCAAAAACATTACGTACTAAATTTCTATCCCAGCTATCTTACAGTGCAGCCACCACAACATTAATGCCGGGGTTGCCTCTAGCAACTACACATCTTGGACTACAGTAACTAGTGGGCAGGAAGAAATGACACAGATTCTGCAGAACCAGTTTCCACTGCTGAAACACAGTGCCAAGTTTCCTGGCTTGCCACAGGCTTGACAGTTGCACTGCAGTAAACCCAAAATACTATGTATTACTGTACAGATAGGATAGGTACTGAGATCTTTTTGATTAACAGTATAATTTTTCTCTTTATGTTCAGGGCTCCTTCAGCATCTCAGCTCCAAAAGTCATCCTCCTCCTACCACCTGGGATGGCCAAACATAGGAGAAAGATGATGATGTGAATATGCCTTTCTAGAGTGGGAAGGAAGAGCTTAGACAAGCTTCCTCAGCCTATGTTAACCCTGGGAAAGGTGAAAGATGACCGCTAGTATCTCTACTTGTTTGTAGTACAGAGCGAACAAAGAACTTCTGAGAAGCAGACAGGTTTGGTTATCAATATGTTCCATTCAAAATCAGTAAGGCTGTCATAACGTACACACAGAGCCTATCACAGAACATATCCTCTACCTAAAATTGTATAAGAAGTTATCATTTTATTGAATTACATAAAATAGTTTATAATTAGAAGGCAGATAAATTGTAGAGTTGTACAAAAATGAGCATGCGTTATTAAATAAATTCAACAGCATTTTATATGAATAGTTTAAATGTTAAGTATATTGTCCTCTTCGATTTAAGGCACTGAACTGTAGCTGTTATAAAAGCTAATACTTAAATTAACTGACAGAAAGCACTCTAATTCACACACAGACTAAAGTTTATTTAAGCTGTTAACTGGCACAGCCACATCTAAAAACAAAGTACACAGCCTAGCAAAAGGAATCCAAAGTCCTTAAAATGTCTAAGTTACCACATTAACTTCAAAAACTAAAGCGATTCTATGTTTTAAGTGGGATGCTGGGTTTTTTTTTCAGAACCACATCACCTTTAAAATTCCAACAGCATTTGAAACATACAGAACACTTCGAGGCATCTTTACCAATACAAACTCAGGCAGGGTAATTTTCTTTCAGCACACAAAGTCAGGTTGGGCAGGCAATGAAAAATTATTTACTGCAGTTGACAATTTGACTAATAAATGAGAAAGGAATTTAAGTCGGCAGGATAAAAATTAGCAGTAACATTATAAAGCCAGCATTCTGAGAACAAGTTAACTGACTTTTATGATGGACCTGGCAGGAAAAGAGAGGAAGATCTCCACCAAATTCATTCTGACAGAATTAAAAGTAACCAGGGAATAAATAAAGAAAAAAGTTAAATTAACTGAGCATCATATAATCTACATTCTTATGATGTAATAAAGATTTCTTTTAAATTAGGAACAAGTTTGATTGTTCTTCTTTCCCACCATTTGACAGAACAATCATAGAATAGTTGAAGTAGGAAGGGAACTCTGAAAGTGATCTGGGCCAAACATCCTGGCTCAAGCAGGAACATCCAGAGCCACTATCCTGGGCCGCATCAAAAGAAACGTCACCAGCAGGTCAAGGGAGGTGATGTGCTCCTCTACTCTGCTCTGGTGACACCCCACCCAGAGTACTGTGTCCAGCTCTGGGATCTCCAGTACAAGAATAACACAGACCTTTTGGAACGAGTCCAGAGGAGGGTCATGAAGGTGATCAGAGGGCTGGATCACCTCTCCTACTAAGACAGGCTGAGAGAGTTGGGCTTGTTCAGCCTGACAAAGAGAAGTCTCCAGGGAGTCGGTAGAGCAGCCTTCCACTACCTGAAAGGGCCTACAGGAAAGCTGGAGAGTGACTGTAGCGATAGGACAAGGGGTAACAGCCTTAAGCTGAAGTAGGGTAGGTTTAGATTAGATATAATGAGAAATTCTTCACTGTGAGGGTGGAGACACTGTAAGAGGTTGCCAAGAGAGGTTGTGGCTTCCCCATCAATAGAAGCGTTCAAGGGCCAGGTTGGATGGGGTCTTGGGCAACCTGATCTAGCGAAGAGTGTCCCTGCCCATGGCAGGGGGTTGGAACGAAAGGATCTCTGAGGTCCCCTCCAACCAAAACCATTCTATGATTCTATGACAACCTGTGCCAGTGCTCGGTCACTCTCACAGTTTTAAAAAAAAAAAAAAAAAAGAAAAAAAGAAGTCTCCTGCTGTTCAGAGGAACCTCCTGCCTTTCAGGTTGTGCCTATCGCCTCTGATTCTGTCACTGAGCACTACTGAAAAGAACTTGGCTGTTCTCTTTCCACCATCCCTTCAGATATTTGTATACACTGATGAGATTCCGCCCCCCCTCCCGGAGCCTTCTCTTCTCCACGCTGAAGTGTCACAGCTCTTCCAGCCTTTCCTCACAGGAGAGATGCTCCAGCTCTTCCATCATCTTTGTGGCCATTCCTAGATTCTCTCCAGTATGTCCATGTTGGAGGTTTGCATGGCTGGGTTCTGGTGGAGAATGGAGGGCTAGAGGGGTGGCTTCTGCAAGAAGCAGCTAGAAGTTCTCTGCAGGCCCAAGAGAGCAAACATCAGCCAACTCAAGGCCAGAGTAGCTGCTGACCAAGGCCGAGCCCTTCAGCAATGGTCACAGCACCTCTGGGAATCACATTTAAGAAGTAAAAAAACCACAAGCAGGCGCTTTTTGCCACCAGACAAGGGAATGAGGTGATGTAAGAAACTGCTCAGACACCAAGGCCGGTGAAGCAGGGAGGGGATGATGCACCCCAGGTGCCAGAGAGATAGATGCCCCTGCAGCCCATGGATAAACCTATGATGGAGCAGGTGTCCCCCCATAGCCCATGGAAAAGGCTGAGGCCCCACGCTGGAGCAGGTGGAGACATACAGGAGATGCTGTGACTCACACTGGAGCAAACCTCTGCCACACTTGCAGCCTGTGGAGAGACACAGAGATGAGCACAGGAGAGAGAGACCCACAGTGGAGCAGGTTTTCTGGGGGGAGCTTATGACTCTATGGGGGACTGTGCTGGAGTAGCCAGGGCCTGAGAGGCTAAGCGACACTGTATGGTTAATGACTGCACCCCATAGCAGTGACCCATGCTGGAGCAGCTGAAGAGCTGAAGCCCTGTGGGATTCATGTTGGAGAAGTTCATAGAGGACTGTCTGCCATGGGTGGGACCCTACGCTGATTCAGAGGAAGTGTGAAGAATGCCCTGCTGCCCCCACCTAAGAAGGAAAACAACTGGTGAGGAACTGACCAAAACCCCCATTCCCTGCCCCTCCCCATGCCACAATGTGGGGTAAAGAAGGGAGCGAAATCATGACTAACGTGAAGTCTGATAAGAAGGGAGTGGTGAGGGGAGGTGCTTTAAGATCTGGTCACACTTCTCATCCGAGACTGGTGTCACTGTGTGTGCAGTGCAGTGTAATAAATTAGGTATTTTCTTTATTCTGTGCTGAGTCTGTTTTGCCCACGACACTAATTGCGGAATGATCTCTCCCTGTCCTTATCTCACTCCTAAACCTCTCAATTTATATTTTCTCCCAGTCCAGCTGAAAAGGGGAGTGATAGAGCAGCTTTGGTAGATACCTGGTGTCCAGCCAGGGTAAACCACCACAGTCCATGTCTCTTACAATGGGGAGCCCATAACTGGACCCAGCATTGCAGCTGCAGTCCCACCAGAGCCAAGCAGAGAGGCAGGATCATCTCCCTTAACCTGCTGGCAACATTCCTCCTAACACAGCTCAGGATACCATTGGCCTTCTTTGTGGCAAGGGCACATTGCTGGCTCACGGTCACATGGTGTTCACTAGGATCCCCAGGGTCTTTTCTGCAAATCTGCTTTCCAGTTGGTCAGACCCCAGCATGTACTGGTGAGCACAGGGGATGCTGTTCCTCTTCAGGTGCAGGATTTTGCAATTCTCCTTACTGAATTTCACAAGGTTTCTGTTCGCCTGTTTCTCCATCTGCCAGCTCATTCAGTACTCATGTGTGCATCCCAACAGGACCCATGGACTTATGAATGTACATCCAGCATTCCCTGACCTGATCATCTTCCACCAAAGGTACCAAAGGGAAGATGTCTGAAAGTAGACTAGTGTTCTGTAGCGAGTCAAACTATCTTGACTGTCAGGTAAGAAACCTAATCTGAAAATATACACAGAGCACCTAATTACTCCAGACTTCTATTGTACAGTCTGAAAAAAGCATAGATGATACCATTTTTTTGTCAGCTGTATAAGAATGCTGTTTATTTCCATAAATCATTTTTAAGAAACTAAGTTGCAGACCTCTGTGAAAACAATCTGAAAAGAGTTCATAACATTCATTGCTAATAACGATTTTTTTTATCTCTTGAAATACCAAAACCAAGAGCATTCATACACCTCCTTCAACTGGAAGAAAAGCTCCAACTCTAATAAATTACCTATATTAAAATTATTCAGTCTATGAAGCATAACATCTTCAGTTTCATGCATTAAGACTTCAACATTATAGGTCTGACTGATCAGGAATAATCAGTGAAGTTGCAAGATTAATAATACCCACAAATATCCATGGATCTCCAGTAGATATCCATATTACCAGAGCAGTAATACAGAATCCTTCCCTTCTAATTCTACCCTAGCATTTGAGAAATAGTTATTAGCTTTATCATCAACCTGCACGCAAGTGTCAGAATGCAAAAAAGGCTTTATAAGAAAGCTGACACGCCTCAACGTCCACAGCTCCCGAAGGCTGATTCCAGCCTAGCACTGTTTATCATGAGGATCATTAGATTTTATCTGAGCTCCCCACAATGACATGCAGTCAGCATCCATGCTCATGAGGTATCTGTCAAAGATTTTTCCTTCAAAAAATTTCTGAGACAATGCTCATTTTTTAATCCAAAAAAGTTCATCTTCCTTTGCCAAAAGGATAAACAGAGCCTATCTATGGCTATACAGCTTACTACAGGTGCTTGTGCAGATGCTGAGTAAAGCAGATCAGAAAAATAAAAAACCCACCCAAGCAGAGTTTCATCAGACAATGATGAATTTAAAAACTTGACAACTCCTTTAGATAAGTCCTATGTACTTCTAAATTTACATCACTGTTTGCACAGGGGCCTATTACCACAGCTCACTGTTAGCCTAAAGGTCAGCAAATCCATCACAAGTTCCTGAGGCAAACAAAACCAACACAACTGTTCGGTTCAGACATTTAGACATAACCTGCATTTCTGTTACACACACATCAACAGTATTAGGTAAACAGTAATAATGGATAAGCTTCTTCATAAAATAACTTTGCGTAACCAAACACATTTATTTTTTCTTTAAAAAGTTGTATGATTTTCCTACACTAAGTTACACTTGGAATTCCAAGTCATACATTCTCTTACTGAACAACTAGTTGTTAGAAGATAACTCTCACAACTGTACTGCCAATACAGTACTCTTCGATGCAACGCTTTAGAACTGAATTACTGTCTGTGGTCCACAAACCTTTTTAAACACCTCAAAATAATAAGCAGTTAAAAAAACATTTATGAGAGTGCACTCCATGCTCTCTCAACAGATAGCTCCTTCTATAGTATATTACAGTAATAAGGTAGTAATACAGAGTGCTTTCCACAGAGCATTAAGACTGCAGTCTCATCATGCTTCAGATTTTGGTTTTGCTTAGTCTGCTCTACAGAAATTTTCCTCATATAAGCATTAGCCTGAAATCAAGGTTTATGCCCAAAGAATACACATTTTGTGCTCTAAGTACATAAACACACACTACAATAAAAATCCCTGATTGATAATGGCTTCAAACAAACAGAATTTCTATTCCAGTATTTATCCCATTATTTCCTGTATCAACACTTTGAAACCATATAAATACAGCTTGTCTTCAAGCTGGAAGTAACTCAACATCTGAAAGCTTTGAATTAGACACAGTAGCATTTTCTTTTAACAAAAAAATAATTTAAAAAACCCAAAACAAACAAACAGAAGAAAAAAAACCCTACGTTTTCCTCCAACCTGTTCTTGCAGTAAGAATAGAATGTATTGAAATCTAAGTGCAGGCAGACCTGGCAGCATTTTAACAGCACAAAATAGAAATGAAGAAAGGTACATTCCTGATATGGTTTAGACCCCATCTATAAATATACAATTTAAAAAAATAAAAATTGAAGGTATTAAAAAATAATATACGTGATTAGACAAATTCTGGTGTTCAAATGATTTGATGGATTCTTTGTTAAAAATGGCATAGTTTGTTAAAAATCTCTTTGATAAACAAGTTATATTTCTAAAACCCAGGGTGGACAAAGGTATTTTGGGGGAATATGGTGTTCTTCTCTAATTTAAACATTAATTTGCTCTAGTTTTCCATTTAAAGATTTTTACAACATCATAAATTCCACTCTGTGCCTCTAAAACAATATAAAATGAATCTACTAAAAATGGAAAATAAAAGCATTCATAGGATTAGGCAAGTACACCCGCTGACAACAGTCATAAAATTTTAAATGTAGGTTCAGATAACAATAACAGCTTTAAAAAAAGAAAAATCTGGTATTGCTGGTTCTAATTCTGAAATGTCCTGATATTTTTCTCAATGCCCCTTATGGGCATAAATTAAAATCACAGGATACTACCGAAAACTACTCGTTCTATCATGCTCTTCTTGATGTCCCTACCTTTCGGGAATCACACACCATCTCTGGAAAAGCCTTCTCTTTTCACAACTATCTAATGTATTAGGAGAGAAAAAAAAACCCACGTAATAACAAGACTGACTGGGACCTATTTTGACAGAAGTGTATCATGCTGGTCACAGTCATGAGGTCGGCACGCAACACCCAATACGCAGAAACTTCCGAAATGAACACATTCCTTTCCCTTCGTTCCCAAGGAAGGAGCGAGCTGCCTGTTTACATACCGAGAACCTGCCCGAAACATGACAACTCGGGCGAAAAGGGCGGGGAGTCTTTTGCCAGGCCAGCGGGCCAGGCTGCATCGGAGGAGAGGGTGCGAGTGCCCGCACATCGCCTACTCCCCACACCCCTGGAGTGATGGTGCAAAACCGCACCGGCCCCCGCGGGGATACCGGGGCGGAGGCCAGGGGCTGGACCCTGACAAGCGCCCACGGCCGCTCCTCCGGGGGCGCGGGATGGGGAAAAGGCCAGACGTGAGGGCAGGCTCCCGCAGCGACTTTTTCTCTCCCGCTCCCCTCCACGCTCCCTCGCACGGCGCCAAGGCTTTCATCGCCCGCTTCGGGGCCTCTCCTTCCCTGCTACAAGCATAAGGACACCTCACGGCGGGGAACCGGCGGCCGCGCAGACCCCCGCGGCCAGAGAACTGACAGGAAGAGCGACTCCCCCTTCCCGGGCCGGGCCCCGCTACCTCAGGGCCGGCCCTCCCGAGCGGAGCGCGGTGACACGGCAGCGTCCGCGTCGGCATGCGGGGGGACATGCGGAGGCAGGGCGCGGACTGGCGTACCGGAGGGGGCGCCCGCCCCCCCCCGAACGCCGCGCCCGGCAGAGCGGGCGAGCACCCTCCGGGGACCGGGCCGCTGCGCTGCTGGGGCCGCGGACACGCTCTCGAGTCCCCGCGGGATCCCAAGATGGCGGCGGCCGAGGCCGTTCACCGGCTCGGAGGCGCCCCCCCCCCACACCCCACGACGGACTCGGGCGGGCAGGGCCCGGCACTGCGGCCCTGGGGATAGCGGACGGGGGGGGGGTGTGTAAACCGAGGCGTATGGAGGTGGCCCAGCACCGAGTCGAAACGGGGCACCTCGCTGGGCTGGGCCATCCCGCAACCCCCGTACCCGGCTCCCCCTCACCTTTGAATTTGAGGTCGGTGGGCGGATCGAGCACCAGGATCTGCTCGTGCTTTGCCAGAGCCCCGGCGGCCGCCATCTCGCTTGCTCGCACCGGCCGGAGGAGCAGTGGGGGAGGGGGGAGGAGGAGGAGAAGGAGGGGCGGGAAGGAAAGGAAGGAGGGAGGGAGGGAGAGGCCGGGCCGCTCCCTCTCGGCGGGCGGGCGTGCCTGCCTGCGGGCAGCGGCTCCGCGCGGACTGCAGGCGCTGCCGCCCCAAGCCCCGCTCACCGCCCTCCCCGCGCAACTGGCTCAACAGCCGGCCGGCAACGCCACCCCTCCGCGGGCACGAGGGCGGCGGAGGCGGCGGCGGGACACCCTGCGCGCATGCGCCGGAGCACAGCTCGCGCCTAGCTGCTCCCGCCCTCCTCCTCCTTCTCCTCCTCCTCCGGTCGGAGCGAAACCCCGCGGCCCGGCTCGGCCTGGCTCGGCCCCCACAGACACCCCGCGCCGGGGCGCAGGGGCGGGGAGAGGCGACAGCCCGGTTCGAGCAGAGGCGGCGGGAGCAGCACGCGTGCGTCACGAGTCGCCGGAAGAGGAAAAGCGCCGCTCGCTGCGGGCTTTGGGCGGCTGCAGCGCCGCTGGGGGAACTACCGCTCCCGGCGTGCCGCGAGCGGCGGGCGCGGGGCCTGCCGGGGGCTGTAGGCCTGGCGGGACGCTGAGGCGGGCAGCCGTGGCGGGCTCCTTCGTGAGGCTGAGAGGGCCGCCCTTCCCCCTGGAGCCGGGGGAGGAAGGCCGAGGCAGGGCGACTGACGCCAGGGGAACGGTTGGGAAAGGGGGTGCAAGTAAGGGCAGCTTGGGCAAATAATCTCAAACTCCCCCGTGGCCGCTGAGGGCTCTGGCTTGAGTGCCGCCTGTTCACGGGTGAGGCTTGAGGTGCTGGAGGCCAGCTTCTGGCTGCCATCAGGTACCCGTGTTGGGACAGCTGCGGCCTGGCCTAAAGGCAGCTCCACGCTCCTGCCAGGCAGCACACTGTCACCCAAGTGGATGGGCCCGGGGCTCCAACAGACCTGGAAAATGGCCAAAAACTCTCCTCAAGTAAGAAAGCTGTTGTTAGGTGAAGGCTTAAGAGAATTATCTGGGAGTTGATGTTGAGAAAGATTGTGCTCTTGCGAAAGCCAAGTGGGAAATACAAGCCATTATTTATCAGTAGGAACACGGGGCATTTGCCATCCTTCTCACTTGTCCTTGTTGCCAGATGCAGTTGTTTTCAGGACTTTTCATTGCTACCATACTTTCAAGTGGATGGTGCATCTTTGGTGAATAACTCTACCTTAGCCACAACCATGAAGAGAGGGTTGTGAGGCCATTCAGCGGGGGACACCGTGTGAGTAATTTAGGTTCAGGCTCTGCCTTGGCTCCAGCAGAGCCTTCACCCTCCATTTCAGCTGCCTGTCTCTGCTCCAAGCCTGCCACCATCACACCCACCTACTTAAGCACTTTTCTCCAGGCCTCTCTTGCCAGCGGCAAATACCCATGTGACTTTCAATGCCATCAATAACTGAAGAAGAAATGACAACTGCTGTAGAAGGGTTTTCAGAGCAGTTTTACCTGTTTGAGATTGGCTTCAGTAGGTGGAATTATGTAGTGTGTATGTGAAGAAGTTGCTAGAGGTCTGCAACCAGTCTGGCTGCAGTCCTGCTACAGGCTTATTTTATGATGCACACAAAACAGCATCTTAAATTACATCCTTTATTTACAGTGCAATATTTAAAGTTTCTGCCTGGAGGTTTGCTAGGCTTTGTTCGCAAAACCCATGTTTCACTTTGTTTATGCATTCTTACCCTTGGGATCTGAAAATTAAACTGGAAAAGAGAGGGGTGTTTTTCTGTCCTGGTATTATTTTTTAAATTATTCTGTTAACATGGACACTTATTCTACTAACTCCACTCTTCCTCTGTTTCTGTTCATGAATCCAGCAAAGATTAAGCCACAGCCTCCGCTTCCCAGAAACGATAATTCAGCTCCAGAATTACCAGGTGATTACATACCAGAAGAACTTACGGGTCTCAGCTTGCAAAGAATCAAGACGTGGGGAACTGCTGGAAAAGTTCTGTATTTTCTCCTTGTAATGGGGTTAATAAGTGACTGTAAAGAGCACAAATTCAAAATAAGCTTCCTCTGTGCAGATTCGGAAGACAGAAGTGCCTCGGTCTTCTCATTCTTTTTATAAATCTCATATAAGAAAATCCAAGGCAAATCAGAAGTGAAGATCCTTCTCTGATGTGTGAATATGTCTTACAGGTTTCCCCATGCAGGGTTTTCAGTGCAAACACCTTGTTAGACATGGTTGCGTGACAGATGTACCTGACGTCAGGGCATGCGTGTGGGTTGGGGGAGGACTGAGTGAATCCGTATCACCAGGATATTGAGAGGCAGTGGATGAAAGACAGGGCACAGCCGCAAGCTCTGGCTCACAGAGGGAGCATCACAGCATCGCTGAGGCTGGAGTGGGGCCCAGGATGATTATGGTTCAATTTCCAGCTCAAAGCAGGGTCGGAGCTGGTTTCAGACAAGCTCACTCAGGGCTTCGTCATGTGGGGTTGTTAAAACCTCTGCGGACAGAGACTTCACAGCCTTCTCAGGGCAGCCCAGCTCAGCGCTTGCCTGTCTATAGCTTCAGTCTGCCCCTTTTCTGCTACAGTAATGTCAAAGTTAGTACATAAATACTGAGTGGGTGGATTAATGGTAATTATGTATGAACATGTTTTTTTTATCATAGTCTTTGTTGTTGTCTGAACAAATAGCAAACCGTAATAATGCATTAATCTGTTTTGTTGCCTTTAGTATAATTTCTGATCTGGTACTTTTATTTCATCCAGACTGATGTCATTTTTTTTTGTTAAACAACACCTGTGCCATTGATCAGCAACATCTGGCAACCTGCTCCAACATCTGATTCATTTCATTTTATCACCTTGTAGCACAGCTCAGGAATGAAATCTTGGGATATATTGCAGTCAGTCGAACTCCTCTCACTGATTTCAGTGAGACAAGGACGTTGTTCCAGAAGTGTCTTCAGTATGTTAATCCCTGCTTGCGAAAGGACAACATTTGCTTTATCTGAGGTCAACAGTTGTCTGTGCATTTGTAGATCTTGATGTTTTTCACCTGCAATATCTCAGTTTGGAGATGGTTTGGCACTTTCCAAAACTGTTTGCTATTAAATACTAAACAAGCTCTCTATATACCCAAGAAGTAGAAGAGTAGATTCAGTTTCATACTAGTGTTTTCCACTGTTTACTGTGCGACTATTGAGTCCCACCAATTTTGAACTTCACAGAATCACAGAATCGTGGGGGTTGGAAGGGACCTCGAGAGATCATCGGGTCCAACCCCCCTGCCAAAGCAGGCTCCCTAGCTCATATTGCACAGATAGGCATCCAGACGAGTCTTGAATATCTCCAGAGAAGGAGACTCCACCACCTCCCTGGGCAGCCTGTCCCAGGGCTCTGTCACCCTCACTGTGTAAAAGTTCTTCCACATGTTGGTGCAGAACTTCCTGTGCTCCAATTTACAGCCATTGCCCCTTGTCCTGTCTCCACAGATGACTGAAAAGGGGCTGGCCATTTCCTCCTGCATCCCATACTTAAGATATTTATAAACATTAATAAGGTCCCCCCTTAGTCTTCTTTTCCCCAGACTGAACAGTCCCAGCTCACTCAGCATTTCCTCATACGGGAGATGTTCCAGGCCCTTAATCACCTTTGTAGCCCTCCTCTGGACTCTCTCCAGGAGATCCCTGTCTTTTTTATCCCAGGGAGCCCAGAACTGGACACAATACTCCAGGTGGGGCCTGACCAGGGCAGAGTAGAGGGGGAGAATCACCTCCTTAGACCTGCTGGCCACACTCTTCCTGATGAATCCCATTGAAAATGTCTTGCAGTAAACCACTATCATGACCTTCTTTGCAATTTCTTGGCGTTACTGAGACTGTCAGAAAAAGCAAGCAAGTGCTGCAGAACTTGTCATGTTAATGGGAAAATTCTGTGTTTAACTCAGTGAAGTATCTCACGCATCCTGCACTGCTAAGTCAGTGAATATTGCAAAATGCAAAGGTATAAGAGGATGTTTTATTTTCTCCTTAAGGAAATACCTGGCCCTTTGGTGCTGATGTTTATCTTGTGAAATACAAAGCTGTTCATGCAGTAGGCTGTAGTCGTAATTTACTTGACTGCGAATGAGTTCTGTACATAATTTCAGGCCCACCTCTTATATTGTAAATCAAAGTAGAAATTGCAGTCCACACCATTATTGAGGATTTATGGCATTATTCAAATGTTGCCACAGACTGGAAAAGTAGAGCATCGCTGAATATCTTATAGTTTTTATTCAACTACAGTGTATTTCTGTACCTGGTGACATTATTATAAAAACATAGAATACATGTTGGATATTCCCAATAACATAATGGCATTCTCATAAATGGCTATAGCCTAAAATATGATGTATTTTTCATATTTTGGACCTGATTCTGTTCTGCTGAACACAAAAATGCTCTAGGCCATTAACTTCTATAGGAACGAGACAAAAAAGAAATTGTATCTTGTCTTTGTGGTTGAAAGTGGCATTTAAAGCACTGAATGCTTCCTGAGCTGATTTCAAATGTGCTAAAAGCCATTAGTCCTTTGATAAAGGGCAGAGTTCTTAAGGAAATGGGTTTTTGAATGCGGGTTCTAAGGATTGGTTCTTACAGTTCATATGTACATTCATGAAGGGTGTAGCAAGACAATTCAATATAGAAAATATGGAGAGAGAGTGTGTGTGTGTGTGTGTGTGTGTGTGTTGGTTGTAGTTTGGTGGTGTTGAATTTCTAAAAATGCACAAGCACTTTGCTAAAATGTAGCCAAAAACCAAATATGCATAGGTAAGGCTACAAACAGAAGTACATAGTTGTAACTCACCACCAGAAGAGAAAAACTGCCTTAAATATCAGTCTTTACCTGGGAAGCAGTATGACGGTGCCCTGTGGTCATCACATCTCTTTTCCAACCTGATATTCTTCCAAACACCATGGTGTTTCTCAGTCTCGGTTTGGAGAACTCACCTGGTAACTGGGATTCAAATTCCACCTTTCATTTGCTCTGTTACAACACAGAGCAGCTCTGCAATGCTATTTCTGCCCTCAGCGTCTCCTGGGCGGTCCCAGGAAGCCCTCAAACTCTATCTCTGCATCATGCAGAGGGTCAGTTCTAAGGGGTCACAAGGTAAACAGGAGCAAATGATGTCATGTCGATGTGTGAAAGACAGGCATTGTACTGAGGCTGTGCCCGATGTGAGGTGCTTTCCCTCTACTGAGCACTGATAAGATGTGCACTGAAGGACTGTGTCCCGGTTTTGGGCACTGTCCTTCAGGAAAGATCAAAGGGAGTCTGGAAAAGAGGACTTGTAATGTCTAAAGACCAGAAAACAGATTGAAACATGGGAGCAGATGTAAAAGCTGAAGTTCAGCCCAAGGAAGGCAAAGTTGACTCACATGTTCGATAGTAGCCTTCAAATACATGAAACACTATTGTGAAGAGGAAGTAGTCTGCTCTTGCTTCATTTGAATAGGATGGAAAGTAAGGGATATAGATTGGGGCAAGAGCTGATTTAGAGCAGATATGAAGAACTTTTTAAGAGTGAGGATAGTTAATGAAGAAGATTGCCTGGAAGCGCAATCCATGGAGTGCCAGTCGCTGACCTTTAAGAACAGGTTAGACATCTGTCGGGAGATATAAATTTAGCTGATCCTGCCTTGGGATGTGACCTCTGAAGTCCTTTCGAGCCCTGTGAGTCTATCATTGTGTAAATTCCAGCATGCTCAAAGATTAAACTGATCATCCGCAGTGGAAATGTCCGTTCCCTAAGGTCTGAGCTACAGTCCATTAAAAACGGGGAATTTTTCCAGTGACTTTAGTAAGCATTGGATCAGACCCTAATTAACTGTGTAATTTGGAGCCACATATGGAATTTGGTCCATAATTCTGTTAATGGTATTTGCAAATCAGAAGAATCCAGCTCCTTTTCCCAGGGTACAGTAGTTTGCAATGGTTACGAGGGAAAGTAAACACATGCTGAAGAAGCAGCGCTAGATTTTTTTCTGACAAAATTGAGTAGAGTTGACTGAAGTCAGAGACAAGGAGAAGATCTCTGGGGGAAAATTAGCAACTTTTCTCGTGGAAGAACATTTTAGATGGCGCTTTTTTTTTACATCAATTAAGCAGGGTCAGACAGAGACAGCAAAAACTATGTTAAAAACACTTTAAAAATAAATAAGTGAATGTGAAAGAGAAATGTTTCTCTCTGCTGCAAAATCAAATGAGCTGAGAGCCTGAAAACGAGGAGGGCAAAAGAAGGGGAGACACGGCGCAATGCAGACTGCCTGTGGGTTCAGTCCTTTGATGAGGAAAGATCCACTCCCCTGTAGTCTGTTACCAAATAACATAAAGATTTCCCTCCACTCTGAATGGCCGACTAAATCACAAACCCTCACACCAGCTCAAGCTCTCTGCCTCTGTAATTTGCCGTTCATGTGATCCAGAGGAACACTCATTGGCATGAAGTGAAGAGTTTGCAGGCTCGCAAAATGGCGGCTCCTGTGGGCAGGAGCTTCCCTGGGTGGTGCGCGTCCCCTGGAAACTCTTTCTCAGTTACCCTTGTCTTGTGGCAGGAAACGGGCGAGGGCTCAGAATGCTCCTCTAACAGATGCAGGAAGGTAAGGTTACTAATATGTGGCCTTTACACACATGAAAGCTCTTGATTAATTCATTCTCTCTAGGAGTAATGACACGAGGTTCCTAGAATCGTCTCCCCACTCCAGTTTGTTTGTTGCAGGCGTGTTCTTTCTCTGCACATGGGCTTGAATGTTCTATACCTGAGAGATCATTTATGAAATATTTATTTACTTTGCATTCAGGGAAGAAAAAAAGGAAAAAAAAGTCTGCATAATATTATTGATGGAATCAATTGACTGCCAAATACTGAATTATTTATAGCTTAATTGTACAAATGACACCCATGAGGACCTGTTGGATTGCAGTATGCAACTGATACACGGCACAAAACCGGGCACGTCTTTCAGACTTTGTTCTGGTGCCTTGGTTGGTCACCTTAAAGCAGGTATGAGAACTTTGCAGAGACAAAGCTGGAATCCCTGACGGCATTTTTGAAGTTGCAAGGGCTAACAAGGCCTGCAGAAAGCCCTGTGTAGCAAAAGATGCTCTGGCCTGGATTTACCCCACATGGGACCTTTCCACTCATGTACCCCCAGTGATCTCTCTTGCAGTGTACAATTCCCCATCCCTGTGGGCAACCTGGTCCCTTCTGCCCTTCAGCAGGTCCCACCTACGCTATGTGGCACTGCAACCCTGTGCCCAGCTCTCCACCTACCACCCTGCGTATTCCCCACTTCCCTTCCCCAACGAGCAGTAACAGGCAAGGTTAGGAGAGTGCACCCACTCGCTTGCTACTTTGCTCTGGTGCCTACATACCTGTTGCAGTGAAACACATAGCTGGATGTTTCACCATTAAATTCATAGTTAAATGCTTGTAAGTATTTTTGTGAGCGTGCCTTTTAATATGGACTTTAACTAAGCAATTTCTATTTTAATTACACAGGTTTCCTGCCTTCAATTGTGCTTTTTGGAGAGAAACACGCTATAGTACATCGAAACCTTTCTGGTCCCACTCCCTCACCCCAAAACTACTTCTGTCCTATTTTGCTGGGTTTTTTTCCCTTCCCTCTCTCATAATCCACATTGCTCCTGCCTCTCCTGCAGACAGATGGGCCAGCAAGTTTCCCCTCCTTTCTCCTTCAAATGAGGCAGGTGTAATTTATCCTCCTTCATCCCTAGTATGAGAAAAAGCAATTTAATATAAATTAATAGTAACTTAATAGGAAAACAGAGCCATCCACTGCAAACCTGGAATGTGATTTTTTTTTTTCTGTGCCTTGTCATTCCTTGCACATTTTCCTTCCCGGAGGTTAAGGCAGATAATAGAAACGAGGAAAAAGGGAATCTAAAGTAGATTAGAGAGTAATTTCTACTCATCCACCGCCCTTCCTCTCTGGGCCAGAACCAGAGGCTTCAGAGAGTCCCACCATAGACAGAGAGAGGATAGTATCTCTTCCACATTGAGACTCATCCTATTTTTAAATGCGAGATTAAGGCTTAAGATCTGAAGCACCATGTTAAATACACTTAAGTCGTTTTGTTCTCTTCTTTCTTTCCTTTACAGCAATTTTGGTGTCATTTGCAAAGTAAGCAGCAAAGAGTTTATGTTTTCTCGCAGATAACTAATAAAGACATTGAACTCCTTTGAAGCTGTTAAATAACCCATTAGAAGAGAGTGGAAACATGCTGATGTAGCTGCTAATTGGTTCACAGAGGATTTGATACAGGTAAATTGATTTTGTATAGTACCAGGGTATTTTACAAGATTGTCATGCAGGGCTACATCAAATGACTTAAAGTAATCCACATGTGTGAAGTCAATACACCTATGTTAAGTAACTACCTTTTAGTCTTGTCTCACTGTTTGAATGCACCTATTTTCCATTAAAAATGTATTGATTAACATTACAGAAACTGCTATCTATGAGTTAATTTCGATTTGTTTCCCATATCTGTCTTTTTTAGTATTTTGCCCAGGGTCTTCATACTGCTTGTAATTACCTGAACCCATCACATTTACTCTTTATAGTGTATCATGTTCATTTTTTACAAGTCATCTGAAATTTCCCCTGTGCACCAATATTTGTTCAGAATGAATATGAACAGCTCCAAGAGTATCTCCACCAATTTTTGTCATACTCCTGGGAGCATTCAACACTGAAGATTTAAATGTGTTTTGCTTTCACCGATGAACATTCTCTCACACGTGCAGTGAACGGGAAACAATTTCCTATCACTTCATTATTATATCAGAAAAAAATCATCTTTCCAAAGTAGCTTAGTAAAAAATGTGCTATCCAGAAACTAGACCCCGGGTGAATTCAGTTTCACTCACATTGAAGGCAAGGAAGAAATGGTTGGATTTTGCTCTTGCTAGCTATTCAGAAACAATACGGTTTTGACAGAAACAGCTGAGCTGGATTTTGGCGTATGTGTCAGTAACAAAACTTTTAACGAAGTTATAATATTGGATGTTCAATCTTAGGGATGACTAAGCCAAAAAAGATCACTCCTGAGACAGTTTTCACATTGATCTGAATAGCTTTGATGGAGAGCAAAGCAAGAAACTGCATCATTATATTCTTTACTGCTTTTTATATTTGAAATATGAGAATTGGGCTCCTCTTTAAAAACTGCCATGCATTTGGCAAAGCTTGTGTATTCCAGTGACACCATGCATGATGCTCCTTTACTATCTTTTTCCTTTATTGAAAAGTGAAAAGTGGCTTTAAATCTTATGCCTGTCTCTTAGAGGGTGAACTGGATAGAGGTTTCTGAATGACTCACTGGGGCCACTGACTCAATGCTGACAAATTTCAGGAACAGCTTGCTATGAAAGACTGGACAGGATGGGAGGGCTTCTGGCCACATTATGACTGACCCAAATTCTGATTGTTTCAGCCTGGGTAACACAGATGGAATCATTCTTAAATGCAAGCAGAAGTAATTCGCTTGACAGGATGACCATTGCAACATCTACCAAATCTCTGACTACTTTTCTGACAGTAGAGTTTGCCCAAGACGAGCTTGAACAGTTTTCACTGGTTGTTGCCTTTGTATGAATTGTGTAGGTAATAAAACTCCACACTTTCCTTCATCGTATCATCAACAGATACCAGATGATGTCATATGGAAATGAAACATTTGCAGTTGCCTCACAGGAAAGCTTAGAAACGCACAAAAGCACACAAAGCCTATTCTTGTATGAGGCAACAGGGAGGTTGGTTATGGTGAAAGTGACAGGGTTGCCATGGAGGCCTAGCACTGTGGTAATTCAGTGTACACCAAGGCAGCCTCAAGCCTCAAGGCCTCAAAGCCCTGTCCTGAAATTTCTCTTGTCCAGTGGCATCATAGAAGGACGGCGGTTGAATAGAGGACAGATACTTTAATTTGAGGCATTTACCCTGGCGAGAGAAGAGAGACAATTCATACTCCTTCACGAGGAACACTGAGTATGAAAGAAGTAGGTAAACATCACCTGTGACATTATAGTAGCAGTTCTGCTTAAAATTGCAGATGACTCTGAAATTTGAAAGAGAATCTTTGTAACACCTCCTCATACGCTTTCCATGACATGGTTATGTATGAAATCAGATAGGCCACCTAGCTTGAAACATGGCTTGCTTACATTTCCAGCGTGACCTGAAGATGCCAAAAGGAAATCACCAGTTCCCAAACTCTTATTTTCTTGCCTGTGGCTGGCTGCTTTAAAATACACACTGGAATTATCTAACGTCCCTGATTTAGTGATGCCTTCAAGCTCACACTAAGCAGAAGGAAAATTTCCAATGCCAGTTGCAAATGGCAGACAACAAAACATCTCAAGAAATGGGGACCTCTTGTGGGATTTCTGCCACCATTTCACCAAAAATGCCAGCTTTCTTCAAAGGCAGATCTTTCGGAAGGCAGCCTTGGTAACTTCAGGCTCTCCTGCACTACCAGAGACACAGGCTGAGTTGTCTTGCCAAATAGCTTAGCAACCACTTTCCCAGAGCCTTGAAACCCGTAGCTTCCAGACATCCTCGCTTTGCTGTCACTGATGTGATGCGAAACAGGCTTCTCAGACGGAGGCTCTCCTTTCTAATCTGGTAGTTGCTTCAGGCCCTGTAATTTTGTTGCCTGTGTCTATCACGCAAGGAAGGGTGCAGTTTTCTGCCATGGTAGGCATCTTTCGCTGCTGTGTGATTTGCAGGGAGATGAGGTGAGGTGTCTGAAAGACATGCCCGCTGACAGTGATGGCTTGATGACTCAAGTCTTGTAGATTTTCTATGGCATCTGTTCCTCCTGGGAAAAATAAAATTAAAATCCCTCATTTTATCTTTCAGTGATGGATGTTGTGTTATTCTAAAGCCTTTATACTCCCGGCAGCAAGTACTTAAGTACATACTACATGCTGCTGCTAAATCGATCAATGCAGATCTACTTGGTTCCATTTATCACCACCTCATCGTTTTATCCTTAGTCTTCTGTGGGACAATTTGCACTTTTTGTGCAAAACTACCCATCATTCCAAGACATCATTCAGCCTGAATCAAGCTTCATAAAAAGTTAAACCAGGTAGGTGGAATAGCTACACAAGTGCACTGGAATGTGTTTGCCAAAGCCCTTTTTCCAGGGCTCCTACTCAGTAACTGGCGTGTCAGGGACCACATGAATGAGTATCATCTTTTATTCAGTGGACTTTGTACTATGTAAATTCGGGCATGCCCACAGGTAAAGATATGGTATCATTTTTTTACAGGTGGAGCCTTAGCCACCTAATGTATTCTTAATCTTGTATTTATGATCATTTATTAGCTAGGGTTCTCAAGCAGCATTGGTGTTAATGTGGCCGTCCCATGAAATACATGTATATGCCCTGTTTGACCATTTATAATCAATATCCTTTTTATCCCAAATCTAAATTTTCCATTTCAGACATCTCTTTTGTTCCTTCTCACCTTCATGGGTTTGTATATTTGAGGAGAGGACATCATCATGTTGTTTGTCCCTTCTTTTCAGTTCTAAACATTGTTTTCCCTAGAATTTTGTAATTAACATGACGTTCTGTCCTTGTTCTCATTTCAAGAAACCTATTTCCCCTCCAGAAATTTCACCTCCTAAAAACATTTTAAAAAAACCCAAAAGTGGTGAAAAACTTACTGGTGAAAAAAAAATCCTTTTTTTGGTATCTACATCACGAGGAAGCAAGTTTATCTGTCGAGAGCCCTTTCCTAGATCAGTGTGAGTTCATACCTCCAGCATATCTCAAAAGCTTCCTTTGTATTCAAAACTGCCAAGAAACTGAGTCACCTCCATTAGAAACGTCAGCTGCTGACCAGACTCCTGTCCCTCCTTACGGTGATTCTGGTGAGAGCCTTTGCAGTGTGGAAGGCTGTGCCCTAGGAGGAGAGCTGGTTGGGTGCCAGCAGCCAGGTCAGGTTGCCACCTTGAAAGCAAATTTTCCCCTGAGAACCAGGAATGACGTACAGAGTGTGGTAACACTCAAGGGGACACACGGTGTCTCTAAAAGGAGCGGTGCCAGGAAAGCTATTTCATTTTTATTTGGGTTCCTGACTGTCTCAAGAAATAGCACAGAAAAAATTAAGCCTTTGTTTCAAATGTCCTTCTTTCCAGGGGCTCTTACTAGATTACTACTACGCTTCTGTGCTTTTTAAGTAACTCTCTGCAATGCAAAATTGTCCCATGTGATTAGTGATGAACACAGACAGGATATTTGGAGGCGATTCTAGGGGTTTAGGGGGTTTTTTTTTGCAGAGCTAGAGTACTGGAAAGGGGTCTGGGTTTTGAAATGCAGTGTCATCTTACTAATGTTTATAAATATCTCAAGTGTGGGACACAGGGGAAAAAAGCCTCTTTTCAGTGGTTTGTGGGGACAGGACAAGGGGCAATGGCCTCAAGTTGGAGCACAGGAAGTTCCACACCAACATGTGGAAGAACTTTTACACAGTGAGGGTGACAGAGCACTGGGCCAGGCTGCCCAGGGGAGTTGTGGAGTCTCCTTCTCTGGAGATATTCCAGACCCATCTGGACACCTACCTATGTGTTATTTTCTAAGGAACTGCTTTGACAGGGGGGTTGGATCCGATGATCTCTTGAGGTCCCTTCCAACCCCTACAATTCTGTGATTCTGTGATCTGGATTGCATCCATTACTCTTTCTTGCTAAACCTCTGTGAAAATTCCTGACATATATCTGTCAGCAAAGCAGCCAGATCCTTTGAAGATGAGGAGAAGGAGGGATTTCTTTTATAAGGTGCTTAACCTACATTTCAACCCTATTAAACAAGCAAAGAGCAACTGTTACTATCCTCTTGTACATTTTGTTCATTTCAAGTCAGCAGCAGCAATGCCATCAGTTGTTAGGAAGAGGAAGGAACCTGATGTTCATTTTCCTCAAGGGCATCTCTTAGACATGTAAACGGACTTCCTTATTGATCCGTGCTTGTCAATAAGTAATCATGAGCCTAGGGATTGTCTCCTTCTCAGTCTGTAACAGATCATTTCCCCAGAGTACTCTACTTCCTGTATGGGAACAGGGATTTACTTGTCAGGTATTTATCTTCGTATTTAAACACGTATTTCATTGTCATGGGGGGAGCAGAAATGGCAGTGGCTAGGGAATCCAAATGTGAATTAAACAGACTTTGGGGGAAATGCATTTTTTTGTTTTCTAAAACTGCCAGAGCGTGGCAAACAGAGAGGTCGAGCGCTTCACCGTAAAGAAAGGTGTGTCTCAAAGAACTTTTGACAGTCGATGGGAAAGATAAAGCTCGGGTTCTCAGGGAGGTCTTGAGCAAACAAGGTCAGTGCTTTCCAAAGAAAGTGTACTTTTTTTAAAATGCTTTGGGGAGTCTCAGAGATAACAATTATTTCTGGTTGGAGTAATGTAACAGCCAGGAGAAAAAAAACCCTTCCCAAGCCGGTAAGTGTTTAATGCTGAACCAGAAGCCTCAGAATTCTTTTCCACCCCAGTGCTAGACTTTTCTGCACTGAATAATGACACCTTATTAAAAACCAGTTAATTGGTGTGACACTAAATGCAAGTTTGTACAGGTCTCCCACGCTTCAAGTTCTGCCAGCATAAGTACTATCCCTGAGTTTTCACAACACCTACATTACAAAACAATTCCAGTAACATTTGTGCACCATATCTACTGAAAGCACAGTGATTATGAATGCTAATATCATGAGCCTGTCCTCATATTTCTACAAAATACACAGCAGTGATAAGGGATAACGCAAACTGATCTGCATCACGACCTACTTGGTAGTATCAGAAGTGTAAAAATACAGACATTTATGCAATTAAGACTCCTCTTGCAGAGCTTAATCAAGAGAGGAGCAAACCCATCTGAAAGAGATTTTTCAGACACGAAAAAGGCTGTATTATGCTACAATATGCTATTACTTATTCCTCCTCATCTTAACCTGCTAAATGCAGTCAACCATTGATTTTACAGTTTCCAGCTAAGAGTCTTACTTTTGGACGGCGAAAGAGCTTTTCTATCCAACAACAGTTAGCACTGGCCCAGCTGTTCAAAAAGCAGATGCAATCAAAAGCAGATCTTATTAACAGTCAAGAGCCCCATTACATAATAATGCATCCTATCATTGACACCGGGTCCTTAGGGAGTAACCTGCACCAATTAATGGGGGCATTTGTACAAATGGTTTTAGCCAGTCTGTCCTCCCCTGAGTCTTTTTTTAACACTTTTAAGAAAATTACTCTGTGGCCTTGTGTAAAACAGCACTGGGGAGTGGGGGGGAGCAGAAAAAATCCTGCAGTTTACTGTTTTCCTTTCAGGGACTGGAGGCATTTCACAAACCTACTAGCAGCCTAAACACTTACAGATTAGGGGAGGGGGTGGACGTATGAAGTAGATACACGGAGTAGCCCGTCAGCCTTGCTGTCCCAATTTCAGAACAGTGCTCAGGAGATCACAGCAGGGTGTTGCTATGATGCTCTTTGCAGAAGAGACTGAAGCCACACTTGTGAAGATTTTGAAGGCCAAAATGTCAAATACTTTACCACTAGACACAACTTTCTATCTTCAAAAGGACAGCAGAGGACATTTATCTTCCAGCCAATTGCGCAGCTCTCCCGTCACTGCTAAATACAACTCTAAACTAACCTAAAGTACTACAAGAATGTGCTTCCAAGCCATGCAAAACATCCCACTGACAACACAACACATGGAGAGGCAAAACTCTCCCTCCACACTGAAAGGAAAAACAGCTTTCTCTTCTGCTTTTCCATCACTCTGGTAATAGTTAAGCCTGGCTTACTTTGGCTTTCCTTGAATTAAGCCCATCACTTTCTACAGTTTATGTACCTGGGTTCATTTTTCTTTACACATAGCTGGAGATAAAAATACATCATTTTTTATATGATTATAAACACTTTAAAGCAGGGGACAGATCCTGCCGGTAATTAAACTCACAACCTATGTGATACCCTTTGAGATAGTGGTTTCTCCCTACATAGAGAAATGGTGTTCAGATTCAAGTTACTTTGCTTCTCGTGTACTGGTGTGCATTGAATTAATCATGGTAGTTAGAAAAGCCTAACTCCAAAAACCTGTTTTTCCTTTAAAAAAAACCCAAACCCAACCCTTTATACATAGTCCTCATAGTTGTGGTAACAGCTCCAAAAATATGAACCAGACTGGGCAAAAATTACTTTGGTGGGTCTGAAGATGTCTTAAAACAACTAGACTAAGAAGTTGTCGTGGTTTTGCCCCGGCCGAGGGCCGCACCCCACACAGTCGCTTGTACTTTTAAAAGGAAGGGGGAAGGAAAGTTGGGGGAGGGGGAAAAGGGAAGGAAGAAAGGAGGGAACGAAACCACAACCTAGAAACCAGAACCACGCAGGTTGGGATAAGGATAGTTTACTAAACAATAACAGAAAACTAGATATAACAATAACAGAAGTTTAAAGCACAAAATAGATGAAACTGGTGATACACAATGCAGTTTCTCACCAAACCACACAACTCAGGCCGCACAGCTTAGCGCCCGTCCCGGACAACCCAACCGTCCCCAGAAACTGCACGTCCTGGCCTTGTCTCCCCCTCTTCCCCCCAGTCCCCCTTTATACCGAACATGACGTAACTGGTATGGAATATCCTCTTTGGCCAATTCGGATCACCTGTCCTGGCTGCGTCCCCTCCTTTCTCACTAGTAAGGAAGTATGTAGAGCTGAGAAAGGTACTTGATTGCCCGGCAACAAATCACAGAATCACAGAATCACAGAATTGTAGGGGTTGGAAGGGACCTCGAGAGATCATCGGGTCCAACCCCCCTGCCAAAGCAAATCGGAAACATCAGGGTGCTATCAGCACTATTCTCATGCTAACACCCAAACATGGCATTCCATCCACTGCTAAAAAAAAAATTTAACTCCATCATAGCTGAAACCAGGACAGAAGTACAAAATGCTGAGTACTTCTTAAGGGAGTGTTAATTCTTAACTCCCAAAACCCCTTGACCTTTGGGAGGTCAAGGGACATAAAACAGGGGAAAGAAATTAACTGTGCCACCAAAAATAAAAGCATACAAAAAAAGAGAATGTGCCATATGAGCCATACTGGTTACTGTTGCTGTTCAAAGCAAGTGTTAGCCCTAAGCTCGCTTTGGACTGACAGCTACTATTCCAAATATCCAAGCTGATACTGGCCACTCCCATACCTCTCCCCTAATGGGTAAATCAATTAACTTAGCAAAGATTTTTTCAGAAAATCTTTTTCTGGTGGTTTCTGAAAGTTCACCTGCACTGCAGGATCCCCCAGGAGCACACAGTTCCTGCTAAAAGGCAGCAGCACTCAAATCCCAGGCAAGCAAGCCACAGGCTGCCCACAGCCCTTTCCCCAGAGCCAGCGATGTGAAAAACGGGACCTGTTTTGTTCCGCTTTATTGAAGCAAGAGACATCCCCAAATCAGAGGTATTTAAAACATTTATTAGCGTTAATCGTTGTAGGTTAAATAAACCACAAAAACTACATTTTAGGGCAAAACAAACAAACAAAAAATCTTATTAGGTATGATACAATGAATATGTAAAACGGAAGGTAGAGTATTAACAGATTGCAGCGTCCCATACATGAAGCGAGTGGGTCCAGCCCAGTCAAAGCCTTTATATAAACAAAACAGAGGAAGAGAACTTAGCAGGTGGTTTTTAAACTGACAATTTACCACTGACTCCAGTTTAAATAATTAAGGGTAGGATAGTAAAATATATCATCATTGTACTGAAAAGGTCTGATTATAGTCAGAGTGCTCACATGTATCATCTATCTAGTCATGCTTATTACCACATGCCACGAAGGATTAGTGAAGACAAGGGATGACAGGTAACTCTTCTAGCTATTCATACAGACCCATGTTACACTCTAGATAAGCCTGTTGTACCATGAACAAGAACAATCAAATTTTTGTTTTTCCTTTTGGAGTATAACTTTAATATTTCTGAGTCCAAATTTCAGGGGTAATTTAGATTTCTCAGTCTGCAAGAAGAACTTTTTCTAGAATATGCCATTTTTTCGCATAAGAATGGCAAGTCAACAACTGTACCTATTGTGTGTCTCCATCCTCTTGCTACCTTCAATCCATAACTTTAAGTTCATTAAGGTGAAATGACCATTAATGAAAAAAAAAGTACTTACAGAATACAATGTGCAGTATATGAGAACCAGACATAGTGAAAAGACACTACATGTCAGCATAACAACATAAAACTGTACTTATATACACACATATGCAGAGCATATATGGAAACTAGTTCCTTCGTAATCTTGTTTCTAACTAGGTTGTGACAAGCCAGAAAAGCAAGTCACCCACAACTGGACAGTCACTGTCTTGAGTCACGGTGCAAACAAGCTCCACCAAACATCCTAGGCACTGCAGCCTGTGTTTCCGTCCTGCTGCCAGCTCTTTTGAAAGAACCAACCTTGGACAAATCCAGCACCAGCTGCACCAACCAGTGTTATTATTTATTGCTTTTATTATTATTGTTGTTGTTAGAGCAGATCAGCTGCAGAGTCAGGTGCTCCTGCACAGTAATATAGCGTTCCACCAGCCATTATCTACTAAGAGGAATTCTTGTCGCTGCTGAAACTTTTGTCCTGGAGTTTGGAGGTTTTTCACATGTCATTTTTCTGGCTGTTTATGAAGGGTGGTGGTACTTTCCAAGCACCACAGGCAACAAAAGGAAGCAGAAATACTGAATTTTACATTCAAAAATCAGTTTTAAAAACAAACTGTTACCCCATGGGAAGAGATGGGTTAAAGTTGCACTTTGGATTTGATGAACAGCAGGGAGGGAACATCACCATAAAAGGTGAGTCCTGTCTTCAGAGAAAACATGAGCTGCTCTGCACAGAACAGCAGCATCTTGCTTTTCCACCTGTGTCTTCAGCGTTCCCTACTGAAGCTCAGTGGAACCCAAATCTCCAGAACTTACACAGTCAGAAACCTTATTAATGTAAAACTTTTTCTTGACCAAAAGCAGAATAAGGCAATTTAGATTTGGCCCACCAAATGCAAAAATATCTTTGAGCCTACTTTGCTTGCGGTTGAACTTTGAAACCTGCCAGAGAACCATTGTAACAACTTCCAGTTTTAAACTATCTTAACACATAACTCATAATCATGTTCCGATCCACATACAGCTCAACGGCAGCTGGGGCAGCTGGTTGCTCCAGACAGGATCTACTCCATACAGATGAGCATCAGTTGCCAGTTCCAGCAGAAACTGGAGTGTATGAGGTACTCACAGAACTGTCTTACAAAGCTTTCAGGCATCTCAAGTAGGGTTTGATGAGTTTTGGAGATGTCACATTAAAAGAAATAAAAGAAAAAAGGAAATATACCAGAAAGATTTATGAAAGCTTAAAAATCCGTTAGGCATTACTACTGTATGTTGTACTAAAATTCCTAACTCCTTTAAAAACTTGGGCTCAATCTCACCTTGTCTTCTTGGTAACATGTCTAGCTGGGTTTTATTTAGGAAGAACCAGATCTCTTGCAGCATTGAGTCATAGATTTCATAAATTATATAAATCTGTGATGTTGCTAAGTGTGATATTTCTTTAGCGCCGAAGGCCAGGTGAACCTCTCCCTCCACAGCCAGGTGAAAGAGCAAGGCATCCCAGCAGACTTGCTAGGATGAGATGAAATGTTCCCTGTCTCCTCCCCAGACTATTAATAATGACAATTGCCAAATTTTCTCTTAAACCCTGGGTTATCTGTAAAATAGTTGCTGAAATGAAGTAGCAACATGGATCATATATCAGCACAGGTGACAACTGAAAGTTGACCCAAAATATCCTTTCTCATGATAGCTGCCTGTGTCTGCATATTTCCCAAGGGAAGATTTTCAAGTACGAGTGCTCTCAAAGGAGTCCAAAATATCTGAGAATCTGATTACAAGTGAATTATTTGTTTAAAAAGATAAAAAAAATAAGATCCAGGAAACTACAGGCCGGTCAGTCTCACCTCTGTGCCGGGCAAGATCATGGAGAAGATCCTCCTGGAAACTATGCTCAAGCACATGGAAAATAAGGAGGTGATTGGTGACAGCCAATGTGGCTTCACTAAGGGCAAATTGTGCTTGAAAAATGTGGTGGCCATCTATACTGAGGTTACAGCATTGGTGGATAAGGGAAGAGCAACCGATGTCATCTACCTGTGCAGAACATTTGACACCGTCCTGCATGACATCCTTGTCTCTAAATTGGAGAGACATGAATTTGATGGTTGGACCACTTAGTTGATGAGGAATTAGCTGGACAATTGCACGCAAAGAGTTGTAGTAAATAGCTCAATGTCCAAGTGGAGATCGGTGACAAGTGGCGCTTGTCAGGGGTTGGTATTGAGACCAGCACTGATTAATATCTTTTTTGGTGACATGGACAGTGGGATTGAATGCACTCTCAGCAAGTTTGCTGATGACACCAACCTCTGTGGTGCAGTTGACATGCTGGAAGGAAGAGGTGCCATCCAGAGGGACCTCAAAAGACTTGAGAGGTGGGCCTATGTCAACCTCGTGAGGTTCAATAAGGCCAAGTGCAAGGTCCTGCACATGGGTCGGTGCAAGCCCAAGCACAACTACAAGCTCAGTGGAGAATGGATTGAGAGCAGCCCAGAGGAGAAGGACTTGGGGGTGTTGTGGGTTCAAAAGCTCAGCATGACCCGGGAGTGTGTGCATGCAGCACAAAAAGCTAAGCCTATCCCAGGCTGCCTCAAAAGCAGCATGCCCCTCTACTCTGCTCTGGTGACACCCCACCCAGAGTACTGTGTCCAGCTCTGGGGTCCCCTGTACAAGAAAAACAGACCTGTTGGAACAAGTCCAGAGGAGGGCCATGACAGTGGAGCACCTTCCTTATGAATACAGGCTGAGAGTTGGGCTTGTTCAGCCTGGAGAAGAGAAGGCTCCAGGGAGACCTTAGAAACACCCTGACAGTACCTGAAGGGGCCTACAGGAAATCTGGAGAGGGACTGTTTACAAGGGCACGTACTGATAGAACAAGGGGTAATTGCCTTAAGCTGAAGTAGGTTAAGTTTAGATTAGATATAAGGAAGAAATTCTTCACTGTGCAGGCTGTGAGGCACTGGCACAGGTTTCCCAGAGAAGCTGTGGCTGCCCCTCCCTGGCAGTGTTCAAGGCCAGGCTGGATGGGGCTTTGGGAAACCTGGTCTAGTGGAGGGTGTCCCTGCCCATGGCAGGGGGGCTGGAACTAGATGACCTTTAAGGTCCCTTCCAACCCAAACCATTCTGATTCTATGAAACAATGCAGTTCAGATTCTTAGATAAAATCCAGCAGGACATTTCCCACCTAGAACTACTTCAAGCCCTCTGAAGACAAAGGAATGTTCCCGTTGATTTCATCTGGCTCTGGTTCAAGCTCTAATAATTAGTGCCATTTTATCAAAGCAATCTCACAACCAAGTAATAAGGTTTGGGTTTTTTATGTGTAAACACAGAAACCCAGCTCTAGCCTGCCTGTTTGTGATTTACTGTGGAAAGTTTTTTTTTCCCCTCTTGTTTACTTTTCATAAGTCTCCCACCAAATGTTCAGTGGGATTAATTTTCCTCATAAGAGAACAAATTAACATTGTGGAATGCAGGCTGGGCTTTGGTTTTGAAGCCTGCATTCTTGCCCTAGTTCCAGTCACCAATGAAACTGAGGAAGAGGAGAAATCCGTATTTTATCGTCTTAGTCACACACGTTCATGAAAGATGGAAGTGGAGAACACACACAGTTTCACATCTTTTCTAGATCCCAACCACCTACTGGGTATTTTTTTCTACACCGACTTTTCAAGCGCATGAAGCTTCAAAGGTATCACGCAGTGGGTATTCTAGAAGGATCCCCACGTGGGTGAGGAGGCTACTCCACAAACTCACAGAATTCCACTTGCAAAGAAACGCTCTGGTTTGTTTTATTAGATTCCAGCCTTTAACCCCAAATTATACTGTCCTCTCTTAAGATGTTTCTGTACAGAAACATTGTTCTTCTGACTTGAAGACTTCTTGGAGTGCTGCAGTGAGACCAGGAAGGAGTGGGGCGGTGTGGCACTCTTTAAGAAACCACGGAAGCGGCATCTCTGAGCAGACACAACTGTGATCTGCGGCACAGAGCTGGAGGAAACCTGGTAATTAGTAGAGATTAAGCTGGCATTTGTGATCCTTTTCCAATTTCCTTAATTAATGAAGCCCACGCCCTGGAAAGGGGAATCAATCCAGGCAAAGCACAGTGTCTGCGTCTTCACTACTTTCCGGGGCAGACTGAGGACTTCATGGGGTCCAGCAGCCTCCTTCATGCCGACTCCTTTTCCTCACGTACACCACAGCACCTCCTGACACAGGTTTGGACTCCCAGCCTGTAAAAAAACTGCACTTGCTCATCCTTTGGGTCCATATTTCTTTTTCCTAGTCAGCAAATTCAGTCTATTTCTTGCTGATGTTTACTGAAAGTATGAGATGAAGCTAAAGGTTTAGAAAAATACAGAAGCTGAGTCCAGCTGGGAAGATGGTAGAGAAACTGTAAGCCAAAATTCAGGTTTTATGGGCTTTTTTTTCACCCCATTATTACAAAGAAAACTCTTAAAAACATCCCGAGTCCGCTTTGCAATGTAAGAAGAGAAGTTTTTGCAGCAAATCTAAAATTTATATATAAAAGGATTTTTTTTTTTATTTAAAAAAAAAAGAGTCACTGGTTTAAACAGAGAATCAGAATACTTTGACATTGTAATTTTGACAGGATATTAGAGAGGATTTTTCCAACTCAGTTTTGCAAAATCCCTTTGAAGTAAAGCTTTCTGCTTCTGGTCCTTGCATTATTGCTCATGGGAAGTATTGAAATTACTGCTTTCAAGATAAGGAGCCACGTCACTGAGATCACGGAGTCCTTTCTCAGTGAAAAAAAAAAAGCAAATGGTGCTGGTTTTCAAGTAAATCTGAAAAGATCAAGTTGGGTCAGCAGCACCGCCTACCCGTCTGTGAAGTCTGCTTTCCAAGTTTGATTGCTCCATTGTTACCATTTTCATGAGGATCTAAGGGTGGAATTTGCCGACCTGAAATACAAGAGAGGACAGGGAATTGAATTCTCCTGATGTAGTAGCAACATATGCAGAAAAGAGCTGGAATGATTTAGCCCACGTAAGAATGACATCTGTGAAACGTCGCCAGGAACAACCACCTCCTGTATACCTTGAATCTTTTTCCTCACATCTTGCTTATGAAAAAAAAGATGTTCATGTTTTTAAAATATATATATATAAAAAATATGGCTATTGAGAATGCACGAAGTGCACAGAAATATATTGAAATGAAGTTCACAGAACCACAGGATCATAGGGGTTGGAAGGGACCTCCAGAGATCATGGAGTCCAGGCCCTCCCTGCCAAAGCAGGTTCCTTAGGACATCCATGTATTTAAAAAAAACCCCCAGTTGTCTTACTGAGCACCTTACAGCTGAGAAAGAAAATTCTTGTCTTTCCCCTAATTCCACTTCAACATGAATGGTGCTAGTTTAATGCAATCTTGCCTGTCCTAAATCTGCATGGTGTTTAGGCCTTGTACACTAGTTCTACAAAGCACTGCAACTAAACACATGCTGCCTATGCTTGGAAAACAAATCTCTTCATTTCATTGAATCCCTCCCTCCTTTGAGGGGTACCCATGTCCTTCCAGCTGACAGCTTTGATTGCTTAACACCACCCCCTCCTCCTCCCCTCCTCCCCCCCCTCAAACTCTCTTGCCTTTTTAATCATCTTATGGGGTGATTATTTTAAGTGTTTGAAAGAATTTCAGCCATCACAGGAGAGATAGAGATGTCTTCCAGGGGCAGAAGCTCTGCTCCCACTCCCTCCCCCATGTGCCCTTTTAGTACTGCCACATCTTTTGTCCAACTGGATTCCTACTCAGAGACAACATACAATGTGATTAATAATTAAAATTATAAATGGAAAAAGAAGATCCTCACAAGCCCAGTCTATCATCTGTCTCTGGTATGGGCCCGGCTTGTCCATTAAACCCATTGTGTGATCTCTCCATCAGTATCCCAGAAAGCCTACAGGCATGGCAACATACTTTGTGGATTTAATGGCTTTTTTTTTTCTGACATTGAATCTACTTTGTGTGAATTACTCCTGGTTTTACTATTACCCATGTTAAATAACAAGAGTTAAAATATTTAACATTTCTTTGTTATATTCAGATTTCAGAGAGCATAAAGTTTCTGTGAACAGCTCATCATAATCCAGGGTGGATTTTGCAGTTTAGATTTCCCCATCCTTTGCTGCATGTATTCACAGCTCTCTCTTGCCAAATGCTCTATGAAATACGTAAGTATGTTGAAGTCTGAGTCCAACAAATTACTTGGAGGTGGTGTTGGGGGTGGGTAGTTGCAGGAGGGTGAGTTAAAAGCATTCAGGTAAAACATAATCCCAGTGAAATCAAACAGCAAAATTTCATCAGTAACACTTGTCTGTGGTCAAGCCCATCACATTTTCCCCTCTCTTAGCCAGTTTTTAACAGGAATATTATACAACAGAAGAGTGACTTTTGAAGCAGATAGTCTTAGATGCTTGTACAATTGAACAAGAAGAGAAAAACTCCATGTATTACAAAGCTAAAGATACTGTATGTGGTCCATTGGCATGAGGAGTGGGTATCTTGATGGCTGAAGCATGTATAAGCACTGACATTACAATGCTGCACTCTGTGCAGGTCACTAACGTACCAACTTCACACCCTGCTAACATTACATTTGGACTTCATGTTTGTTAAGTCCCCCTCCAGAGTAAAATAAAGAGAGTAAATGGGTAGTTACAGACACGCTCATGAAATGCATTAGTTCTGTTGGCTTTGAAGATGAAGTGAATCCACTAATTCTTAAAACTCTAGAGAATATGAAAAGCATAGTGCCTGAGAGAGGCTTTCCAAGGTGCTAATGATGGTATTGTAGAGGCCTGGAGAGAACTTCTGATTAGATACCTACTATTTCCAAACGGCTTTCAACTCAGCCCCAGCTAAAAGAAAACCCCGTCCACCTAACTCAGAGCCCAATGTGGCTAAAACAGTTGGAATACACAGAGAACTGTTTCCATTACACACCACAAAGCAAAAGATTTGGTTCTCCTAACTAAGTTTGGAAGAGAACTTGTAAACTCGTTAAACTTTCATTTTAGAAGTCCACATTAAACAACTGGGTTAATTCTATCTGTTTTTCCTCCGGTGCTCCATACTTCTTGTGAGTTTCAGGTCTTCCCTACAATATTCCTGAGGTGTATGCAAAGAAGCAGGCAGGCTTATCTTTTTGGAGCAAAAGCATAGCAGGCTTCAAGGTCAGTGAGCACTTTGTTCAGTTCAGACCAGGACTCACAATACATGTCGTAAAGAATCACCTTGATTTATTTCATTTCTCAAAACGATAAAAACCACACAGATAACAATTACAAATAATAAAGAGGGGGGAAAAAATCTCTAGACGTAATATTTGCTGATTAGTTATTCTGGCCTTTGAACTTCAGTACTGTTTGTCATTAACTAGCCATGATTTCTGCTGTTTCCATCTCCCACCCCCAGCTTGAATTCAACATAAGGAAATAAAGCTTTAAACAGTCCAAAAGAGTTGCAAGGTAGATAGGGGTTTTTTTAGTAGGTAAGTTCCCTCACTTATTATTTCTCTTATTACCAGATTTATTAAACCACCCAGTTAAATCATTGTGGCTTTACTAACAAGGCTTCTTCCTGCCCAAGCAGCTTTTACCATCTGATGCACAGTTGACAGCAGTAACCCTCTTAGAGCGTAAAACTCGGTCTAACACCTGAGAATCAGCCCCACAGCAAACAATACAGTGCTTTTTCATCACCAAGGGTCAGGGGAAGCAGATAAAAATAATCACTCATAATCTGTTTGACCGACTGTCTCTCCCTGCGTCTTCTTGACAGCTAGCCTCACAGCAGACACTGCAACAGAGAGAGGTTTAAGCAGCAGCAGAGCATTAAGGGTGAGCAGCAAAACGCTGAGCCTGCATCTACGCTTCCCACTTCTGAACCAGCTCGATCACCACTGCTACCTAAAATCACCCTGATCGTTGCGTCTTGTCATTCAGCGCTTGATAAATATGGCATCGATACTGCTGACACCAACTCCAATATAGCTGGCACCGAGTCAGCACCGACTGAATTAATTTTAGAGAGTATATACTCATTTCAAACGTGCATCTTGCTGGCAGACTTGGTCTCTGTTCCTGTATTAGCTAACCTATGGCACTGCTTGTTTATGCTATTGCTTTCACACAGCTGATGTCAGAAAGGAGCAGTACTGCCCTGACATCCAGCCCAGCAAATTCTCCTGCTGAAGAAATAAACACATTACGACAACTCCTCTTCAAACCAAGGGCTGCTCTGGTAAGATAAGGTCAGCCGAAAAGGTTCACGAGAGATTGAAATCTTCTGTTGCTTAACTTAAAGGAGACAAACTCGACGACAAATAGAGTCCTCTCTCTGTTCTGCGGAGCGGGACACCACTAGCTAGCTTGCCAAAGACCACCACTAGCACATCTTAGGACTCCAGACAAAACGGTCCAATTGCACAGAGAAAAACAGATGCACATACATTTACCTAAGAACTCTATGGCTGAACTGGAGAAACTAGGACCTTCAAGATATACTATTACTGAGACTGTATGGGAGTTCCATACGGTTCCCATTGCTGATATTTCTACAGAGTGAGGTCTGCTGAGTGCAATTTGAAAATCAGATTTTCCACTTGTATTGATTAAATATCTGAATATATGTTTTGGGTTCACTTCAGTAATGTTTAGACCATGTTCCACAGAGTTTGTGCAATGGAACTGTTTGCAAGCATGCACGTCTCCACATTGTGCAGAGGTCTTGGTGTCCTCCATAACCTCACCGCAGGAAACACACCATGGTGGGTAAAACAATAAGCATCCAAGAGGCTGCTCAAATGTAGGGTTACAGAAATTATCATGGTTCTGAAATGAACCATCCAGGTTAACACGTGGGAAGCACTAAATCAATTGCCTCTCCTCCTTTCTGGCATGTTTGAGTTGGGCTGAGGCAGCCCAGGATGAAGGTCAGAGTGACTGGTAGAGTTCCAACCCCTGCTATTGAACCTGAGACTTGCTGTAAGGAAATCAATCAGTGCTCTGTAAGTTGTGGTTCCAAGAGTGCCAGAGGCAGAGAGATTGGGAAATGGGAGGGTGGGACAAGAGGTAAACAAAATATGAAGGGAGCAAAATGAAAACTGGAGCAGGGAAGCAAGAGAGACAACAGGGACTGGGTGACACCTCTGCCACCAGAACTTGAAGACGGGCAGAAGGGGATTGCTCTGTTGCAGTTGGAAGCAGGATGCATCACTGCTGTAGAAAAACCTGCTCCCTTTGTTCCTTTGTGAGTGCCATGATCCAGTTATAAGGCGTGACATCCATTAGCTCAGAAAAATCAGCCTTGGAGCCAGGCTTTCTGGGCTTTCTGGGTTTGTTTGTGTTTGTTGGTTGGAGTTTTTTTTAACATTAGACTAGTTTCATTATTGACCTGCATAAGACAGCATGAAAGGTGGGAAAGAGCCTCAAAGTTGAGCGTAACGGAAAAAAACAACCAGCCACAAACCAGTTACCATGCTGACAAAGGCACAAACACACCAGTGCACTGAACAGGGAGATGATACTCAGTGGAAAGGAAAACTGACGTGACACAACCAACCTGAGCGGGCACATCTAGATGGTGAAGTCCACTTGCAACAGAAGCACGCTCCTAATACCTAACACAACTACAAGATCTCTGCTTAGGGAAAGTCATCGTGCTGTGCACAGTGGCTCTCTGTGCATCTGTCCCGTATTTTCCCTCTCTGAAAAGTCACGTACAACTTGGATGTTTTTTAGGGGGCTGAAGTAAGGGGAGATTTTTCTTAGTGCAGGACGTGGAATCCATTTCACTTGGCTCCAGAGCAGCAGCCCGACAGCCACCACAGCATCCTGAGGATGCGACTGCTGTTGCTCACCTGAGAAAAGGCAGGCTTCTCCAAGGAGTGGCACATCTATACAGTGGCCAGAACCTCCTCCTGTCGTTGCTGGTCGTATCCCAGCGAGGTGAGCCCCATGGAGGGCCCTGCTCTCTATACACCTCACTAGTAAAGTGCACCCATCTGCGAAGGCATGGCAGAACGAAGCGGGCACACCTTATTCAACAGTTTGGGACATTTGCATACAAGACTCTTTTGGCACCTGTAGGACTAAGGACAGTCATACTTCTTATCTCCCCAAATCCTTTCATCCTTTCAAACCAGTTTCACTGGTGTTTTAGAAGTTCCCCATCTCTCTCACACAGTTTATAAAGCTCAGTGCACTAGTCAGTCTCTAGTTTCTTGTTCCCTCCCATACTTGCAGCAAAGCAGGACTTCCCCAGCTGACAGAGATGACTGCTGTTTACTTCATGTTGTAAGTTTTCACGCAAGGTAGCACATGTTTATGGTAAAGGATATTGCATAACTAAACACAGTTAAGTTGCAATTATTTTAATACTTCTAATAGCATCTCCATGCAAGAAAAACAAAGCTTTTTTTTTTGAAACCACAAGCAGAGATTGCTGACACTGAAGTTCTTTTGCAAGGGAAGCAGCAATACAACTAAATTTTGCCCTTTTAATTAAAATCTGCAGGGAAAAAAAACCACAGCAAAACTTAAATCTTACCTGCATCAAAGTAAACAACAGAATTCCTAATGACTTTAATTACTAAGACATCCAACCTTGATTTGAAGTCCTGTTGTAATTAACTTTGGGCTGTTCTGATTTATCTACTAGTTTATGTTGAAGAGCTCTCCTGTGGTTAAAGAGAAACCAGTGACCTTGCAAATTTAAGAGTAGTCCAAGGCCAGTGAGTTTGTCCTTGTTTGCCAGAGTTTGAAAGCAAGAGGAGAACTAATCCTAGAAATACAGGGAGCATAAACTCTAAAGAATATAATCTGAAACGTTTACAATTAGGGAAATGCTTTTCCATCCTTTCACAGTAGGTGAACACCCCTTGCAAGTTATGAGCTCGGGCTGCCACAGAAATGGCATGCATGGATTGCTCTGCAACATAAATGTACTGCTACTTCTTAAAATGTCCTTTGGAAACCTCTTCAAAGGAGTGCACAGATATCCCCACATCAGCAGATAACAGGATGAAAAACACCAAACCCGTCTTCTACAAAGCTCCAAAACTGTCCATCGAAAATTCCACCCATACAAGTCCTCTTGAGTCAATGCAAACATCAAATGTCTGCTGGAAAGAATATCCCCACCCTTCCAGAGAGAGACAATTCACACATTCCTCTCTAACTTGTCCAGCATGTGACCAGTTAAAGCGTAAACTCCAGAGAGGCTTGTTGTTTGTTTTTTTGTTTTTTCTTTGTTTGGGTGGGGTTTTTTTAAATCTTGCAGCATTTCTAGGAAGCAAGTATTTGGGTTACATTAAATATTCAATATACAGGCTGCTGGCAAGACATCAGAAAATCAATAGCTTCGTACATTTATAACTAAGCATTTACCACATGAAAGGCTGTATACTGAGACAGAAATGCTCTGCTTTAATTAGGAAGCTTCATCTAGGAGAACATCCTTATCTGGGTTTTTAAACATCAGCCTGTCTCTCCTTGTAGTACTAGCAGCAGTAAAGCCAGGCGTGCTATCAACTCTTGAAACACTTTCCGTAGCATGATTCTGATAATCTGATTCCTCACTTCCCTCTCACTCTCAACAGAAGATGCTGAAATGCTTCAGTCTCACCCCTCTTGGTAGCACACCCATCTCCAACATTTGCCCAACTTCAAAAAAATGATGCACGCCCATCTTTTTTCTTTTTTTTACCCCCCTTAACACAATTTATTTCCTATTTCACTTGTCTAGACATTCTTCAGCAGCTTGCCAGACTTCAAAAAAATGATTCAGGCCTATCTTTTTTTCTTCCCCCCCCCCCCCCCCCCCCCGCTGCCCCAACACAATTTATTTCCTAGTTCGCTTGTCCATATATTCTTCAGCAGCTTACTCATCCCACTGTTTACCTTTGGACCTAGTGATGCAGACGGGTGTTAACCTGGGAGGTGCAGCCTCAGCCCTACCATTTATGGAGGATGGCTTTTATGTATCCGTATCTGGGGCACCTTCACGTGAAGGTAACAGCCAAGGACACAGGCTGCAGAGAAACAGCTGGGTGTGTGCTGGATTCGAAGGAGGCAACCAAGGCTTATTTGCATTCTTAGATGAGCGGGTGTCTGAAAATTGCAAGGGTGTGATTGCTGCTGAACTACAGTCAGTGCACTTGGGGCAGCTTGTTTAGTCACTGATAACCAGCCAGTTTTAATGAGTGAGCCGCCTTCCCAGGCACAGGCAGCGGGCAGGGAACTAAAACCCCACAGCCAAGAAGGGGTGATACAGAACTAGTATGACCCTCTGCACCGGCACAACTTTATATGGCATGAGACTGCTGTCGTATAATACATTCCTGGCATTTTTGCTGCTGCTGAAGTATAAACCACCGCCAAGGAGCCGCCATGCCTATGAGTCTTCTAAGGCTGGGAATAAAAAATTAATAATATTTGATCCTGTGGACACTTAGCTATTAAAAAAGAACTACTGGCACACATGCACAGCCACTATAATCTTAAGCCCTTCTTATGGCAAAAAAACCCTTTCAAGACAGACACTGGAAAAAATTTAACCCAAGTAGGGAATATACAATCAGACTAAAAATCTCCTTTTCTTTTTACAGAGAGATAAAACAGCCACGTGACGCTTCCCCATCACCATGAGCCTCCCATCAGGTGCTGCTCAGTGTAACCAGGGTAAGTGCAGTGGCTTCGCCATCTGAAATCACAGGGGTACAATGACAGGCAGCCAGGAGCTGCATTGCACTACACAGCTGTCCTGGTTTCAGCTAGGATGGAGTTAATTTCTTTCTAGCAGTGGATGGAATGAGTGTTTGGGAGTTAGGATGAGGGCAGAGCTGATAACACACTGATGGTTTAGTTGTTGCCAAGCAGTCAAGGGCTATTCAGTTGTTCATAGTTCCTCCGCTAAGGAGAAAGGAGGGGACACAGCCAGGACAGGTGACCCGAACTGGCCAAAGGGGGTATTCCATGCCAATTAGGTCATGTTCAGCATAAAAGGGGGGCTGTTGGGGGGAGGAGCAGGCAGCTCCAGGATGCACGGTTTTGGGGACAGTCTGGTTACGGGACAGCTCTGAGCTGTACGGCCTGAGTTGTGCAGTTTGGTGAGAAACTGCATTGTGCATCACCAGTCTCGTATATTTTGCTATAAAGTCCTGTTGATATTATTATTATATCTATCTCTGTTATCCCAGTAATCTATCCTTATCCCAACCTGTGAGGTTTTGGTTCCTTGGGTTTTCTTCTCCTGCCCTTTCCCCCTCCCTCTTAAAGAACAAGCAGCTGTGTGGTGCCCGGCTCTCAGCTGGGGCTAAACCACGACAGCAGCTCAGTGAAAACTCCCCAGCATGGGGAGCATGAGTACACTTCATACAGAGTCCTTCTCCTGCCAGATGTGCCCCACCTTTAAAAGATCAGAAACTTTTACTCATTCTAGTCTTGCACTTCTTGTATTTTCCTGAGGAGAATTAGGGGCAATGGATTTGTGTTGAGACTGTGTTATTAAGACATCCCCCAAAGCAGCCCAATCCTCAAATCCTGAGAGAAACTTATTTAAACAAATCCTTTAAAAACAGTGTCATACAATAACCTTAGAAATTAAATGATCTGTCTACAAGCTCTATAATTTGTCCAAGATTTATCTGGCTGTCAGCAAAACATCCCAAGTCCCCTTTTATTTCCCCTTTCTTTATATCATTATGTTGAGTAATTTTTTCCCACTACACTAATTCACTCCTTTCACAATGCTTTCCCTGGAAAAGAGACATTTGTTAGACACCTTGGGAAGGAAAAATGGCTATGTTAAAGTACCCCTGAGAAATGAAAAGTGTAAGCAAGCAGGAGGTAATTTTTCATTTTCTTTTTTTTTTTTTTATTGCTAAATTGAAATGTAATCTACCCCTTTCTGTTTGGGGTACCAGTTTCAAGAAGGATTTTAATGGAGAAATTCTCCACGCACGTTAGAACATCCTTCCAAATCCAGGCTGTAGAACAGGCAACGTATACAGTCTACCTGCAAGACCCAAGGTGAAGAGAAGTTGTCATCTCCCTGCTCAGAGGCTGGGGAGCTGCACCCTGACCTTCTACAGCACCACAAAGAGAAGAGACATGTACTCTTAGGCAGCATGAAAGCAAAATTAACACTGGAGAATGACATCTAGGGCACCACAGAAATCAAATTAGTCACCAGGGTAGGAGACACCCTGGGCCACAGAGGGACTTCATACACTGAAAAGGCAGAAGTGCTGCCAGTGCAACTTGGGCACTGAGGGACTTTTTTGGAAATGGCACAAAGGCTGAAGTGATGTAAAGTTATCCATACCCTCTGCCCAGCCACAATCAGACTAATTAATTCTCCTGCCAATGAAGAATTTTTCACTCGGTTTCCACTATATTTCCATAAACATCCAGTACCAGCTCTCTCCTTTCTCTCTGCTGAGTACTTGGATGAGGTCACAAGTACATCCACTGAGACCAAATATTTCTATATATAGAAATAATTGCCTGTGGAATTAAGTGCACTTGCCTGGGTATCTAGTTCATACTAAACTTAATTTGGCTGATTTTCCTCGTCTATTATATCCATTATTAGGGCCTGTGTATGCTTCCAGCTGCAGCACTGCCTATCAAAGATGGAAACTAACATCTAATTACGCAGCAAGGATGAGTTCTTCTGCGAGAACATTCACAACCATCAGGCACAGATGATCAAGTAAACTATCAGAAAGAAGAACTGTTCCTCCAGGCAGCCATGTTACACACTTCTTTTTCAAAGGAGGTAAAGGAAAGGTAGTGTGTTCTAGGAATATCAGTTCTCATTAACCATTTCAGTTACATCCCCTGCAAGGAAAGCAAACACCTGAGCAGGCCCCATCTCAGGCAAAGTGTGGTAAATAATATCAGCTGATGATGAATGTGTGAAATAAAATAAAATAAATACTTTAGGGAAACAATGTTGAGCTTCTGGACATGCTGTCTCCTTGGCCTCTGTGGCACAAAACAGGATTCAGGGAGAAAACCAACCACCAGCAGTGGAAGAGGGTCAAGTCATGGAGCTCTTAAGAAATCTCAACCTGTATAAGCCTGAGGGTGCAGAGGGAGCATGTCACTTGCAATGTCACTGCAAGGCCATTCGGTATTACCCCTGTAATTTTGTAAAGGTTGTGGAGAATGAGGGAGGTCCCCTGTGCCTGAGGAAATGCGAATGATGTATCTGTCTTTAAAAAGGGCAATAACAAGTCATGGATCTACAGGCTGGTTAGCATCACTCTGCTTCCTGGGAAAAGCACGGAGCAAATCCTCTCAGAAGCTGCTTCTGTGCACATGAAGGTGAAGAAGTCGACCAGCCAGCATGGATGTACCAAGGGTATACTATGACCAATGAACCTGGTTGCCCCAAATGACAGTATGACAGTATGACTGCAGCATCCTGCCCTATCCAAATTTGGATGTTACATTCTGGATTGGCAGCTGTGTGAAGAACTGGCTGGATCACCAGACTTAAAGGCCAGTAGTTAACAGTATGTACCTACCTGCAGGCCAGTTACAAGAGGACTACCTTGATTAATACCTTTTATCAGTGGCCTGAAGGAGGAAAAAATATGCACCCACTTCAACCCTCAGATGATACCCAACTCAGAGATGCATTCAATACCCTTGAGGGCCTTAGGGTGGAGGGAGGAATGGGCCAACGGGAGCAAATCAGAAAAGGCAGATGCCAAGCCCTGCCTGTGGGAAGGAAGAGCCCCTGGCTATGAGACCGGCTGAGGACTGGCTGCCCAGGAAGCAGCTCTGCCAAAATGGACCTGAGGGCAGCAAGCCGAGCACAAGCCAGCAGCACGCCCTGGCAGCAAAGAGAGACAACAGCATCTAAGTCATATCAATAAGAGCCAAGCCAGCAGCTCAGGTGAAGTGGTTATCCCCTTCCAGATAGAGTCTAACACAAGCTGGGTAATGCATCCAGTTTTGGGCCCCATGGTACAAGAAAAATATTAACAAATTCAGAGTAGGGCCACCAAGACAGTCAGGGAGCACTCACCCTGCGAAGAGAGGCTGAGAAAATGGGGCCTGTTCAGCCTGGAGACAAGATGGCTTTGGGGGAGCACAAAGCTGCCTGTCAGTACCTATGGGGAGGGCTGCTAAGAAGACAGAGCTGGGCTCCACACTGAGGTACATCCAGGACAATGAGTGACGCTGGCCATGAATTGAATTAGAAGAGGTTCTGACTTGATACACCAGAGGGGGAGGCCACTGTGAGGACTTTTAAAACACTGGTCTCATGTGCCTGGAGAGGTTATGGAACCTCCTCTGCTCTCGGGCCGAAGGAGACAGTGGCCAAGCAACATGGTCAGAATTCGCTATCAAGTCTGCTTTGCGCAGGAAGCTGGGCTGAAGGTCTCATGAGGTCCCTTCCAGCCCACAGAGTCCTTCCCACTTGCAGCCAGAGACCGAAACGAGAACCCCTAGAAGGCAAACTAAACAAGATGTTTTTAGTGCTCCTCAGGAGAAACATCAGTCTCAGCTTGTTTAAAAGACCTGGAGAGAATTTTTTATTTTTTAAACAGATTCCACTGCAGTGACTATTTTCTGCTTATCACAGCCCTCCAGGCACATTTCTCAACATTTAAAGTTTTTATCAACTTGATGATAAGATCAACAGTATCGCCTCTATAGCAGCCTTGGGCTGAAACAGCAGATGTGACCCAAGTCAGGATTTATATACAGATTTAGAAGGAATAGGCTTACCCTGTCTAGTATCTACTATCAACTATGCTTTGCTCCGGTGTATTCAAAGTAATTCTTAGTTTTCATCTGCATAAACAGCAGCCATATTACTGGCCCAGTGGATTTCCTGATGTTCTTGGATAAGAAGGTTTTAGACCCGAACCAGAAAGCTATTTTCAGAAGACCTCCAAACAATCACAATTAAATAGATAAATAAAGGGAGTATTTACTTACTTATTCCTTGAAAAAGTTCTTCAATGTTAACAGCATTCTTTGCACTGGTTTCAACAACAATTGCACCTATAGATTCTGCATATTCTTTGGCATCCTTCATAGGAACCTCCCTACAAAAAAACCCAAAACAACACAAAACAAACAAAAAAAAAGAAACCAAATTAAAAAATAATTTGAAAACAACAGAAAAAAGACCTCAAACACAGCCTAAACAGAAAAACATTAGTGTCCAAAAGTACTGCTATCTTTCTTCTCCCAGCATTTAGATCGTCATATTTTTAACAAATCAAAATTTTACTAATGTTTTCTTGGACTTGCTGCTGAATCCATGCTTTGAAAAAAAGGAAGATAATTTAAATGACAACCCCATCTGCTTGGTTTTTTTTTTTAATTTGACCCTCAAAACCATTGAAACACTAGAGAAAAGACATACAACTGCTGATCCCAGAAGCAACCAGCACTGCTCATACCAAGTGTTCAAACAAGATAGGGTATGACTGTGTGGAAGAAAATGATAAGAGCATCGTATGCCTAAATGTTTGCAAGCAGCAGGGAAATGAGAGAGATTCTGAGAGTAATATGAAAGCCACTGTCTCCATGCACATTGGCAAGAGCAATTTGGGAGTGCCAGAATCAGTGGGGGAAGATCACCATTCAGTGCCAGGTCACCAAAGTGACACCATCTCAAAATCACTAGTAGAACATCCTCATTTTGTAGCCAATACTTAATAGGCCAAAAGCTTGGCAAATGCAGTTTCCATCATGCAAAAGATGTCTACTTCAGACTCAAAGCAAGCTCCAGGCTGACCTCAGATCGGCCTGAGCCAGGTGGCAAAGCTGAATCTGCTCGTGTCCGCTGCTGCCCGTAACCACCGCTCTTCCTGCTTTTTGAGCATCAGCTCTGAATCAGAGACTGAACAGGTCACCCAAGGTACACCCAACCAGGGGAGCCCACGTGGAAACACCAGGCTGCCAGCCCTATTTTTCTTCTAGTTGTTCAGTACATCAACTGGTGTGCTTTGTGTGGCTTTATAGCTCGCTGTTGCATGTGCAGAATTTGCAACAACTCCTTCACCCCACAGCTCCAGTGTTCCCATCCAGAGACTCCTAGTACCACTTCCTCCTAGTACCAGTGCTTTGGACTTGAGCAGAAGGCTCTTTGGTGGGAGCACAGCAATGCAGTTTCACAGTTAGTTTACAGAGGTATATATTTAAAATCAATATCTATTTAAAATAAATCAGATCTGCTGCTCAGGGGAAACATGCAGAGAGGCAAAATAACTGCCTGATTTATTACTAATAGTTTTCAAAAAATTAGTCTGCAGTTCCAGCATGTGGATTCAGAGCTTGTTTCCATTACTTGCTTCCTTGTATTACACATCTTTTTATTGCAGAAAACACAGGGAAAGCAGCATTCCCCTTATTATTTCTGAATTGGCACCCTGGCCTTTATTATGAAGCTATCACTATCTGTGGATGGCCCTGGAGATAAGGGGGAAACAAAAGAAAGGAACCTGGGTATGTAACATATTCAAACAGTAGTGACAGATGAAATTTGAGAGTGTGGGATTATGTAATGAAGATTTTCAATGTGCTGTAATTCAGATGAGAAAGCAGACTTCAGGAATCAAGGAAAAGGTATAACAGCAGGAAGCAACAGTATTCCACAGAGCATCAGAAAACTTCCTAGCCTTCTCTGATGACACTTTCAGAGGATTCCTATAAATGTCCACAGCAGGCAGGCAACAAGCATCATGCCATGCAGTGCTGCCAGCACTGAGAAAGCTGCATACATCAAGTAGAGTTACCGTAATCTGGATGTCAACATTGCTAAGATGCTACCTTGTCAAAAAGGAAAAGCACAAGCACTTTAACTCTTAAACTGAGAGATGAACTCATGCAGGATGGGGTGAAGAGGGAAGAAAGCAAAAGTCATCAGTGGAGTGGTGAGAAAGTGTTATTTCAGGGCTACAGGGAAAGTTAGAGGAATACCTATTCCTAAATACATCAATTATTTTTTCATTTTATCCTTTCCAAAGCATTCCATTGATTCAATCTCCTTTGAGTTTTTCTGAATAATTACTGACTGAAGAAATATCCTGGATTCATGGAGGGAAGATCTGAGCATGAAATTCTGCTCAATTCTCTTCTCTAAGGATCTGACAATTTCCAGTGAACACAACTTGTTAAGAAGGTGCACCATACTTTTAGGGAAGTAAATACTTAGTTGCTGTTATGACTATTGACTTCTGTAAAGCTTGAGAAATATTTGGGACACTTAACAACATTTTAACATTGAAGTCTCAGCTCCTGTCTTTGAAACTACTTTTTAATGACCTGCCAGAAGGACAGGACATGCATCAGAAGGAAAAGTCTATTGCTATTACTTAAAAGCATGCCAGATGCTCAACAATACTAGAGTTGACAGTACTATAACAAAGATGAGGATTTATACTAAACAAGAGTCTACCTGTAGAAATTCCTTCAAAGTAGAGAAGGAATTTACTTCACCAGAGCGCCAAAAACTGCTGATAGCCTATTAGCAACACTGAGAAAAGCAGCATGACCTCTGAGTGTCCCAAATCCACCTTGGCAGCTCAAAACCAAATTTTAGATGCTAAATGAAGAGGGTAACGTGGTCAGTGATTGTAAGAAATAGTGCCAGTCTTTTCCCAAAGGAAGATAATCAGTTCTTCTTGCCTCTGTCCCTTCCTCCTTACGTTATCTTCTACAGTCACAAAGATGGCAGAATCAAATCAACCTGAATCAGGTCGGGCTTGTCCTCTTTTGCATCTATTCATGTTGGTCTGAAAGGCATCTGTCTCTGATGCCCAGCAAAACATCTGCCAAAAGTTCTACAAAACCAAAGAGAGATGCCAAAAATGCATGCAAACAGTAGCTTGCTCCTGTGTGCTCCCATCTTCTTATTTTTAAGTTCTCTGTGCCTAAAGGCATGTGTTTTTTCTTCTCATTGGAAGCAATCTGATAAATTGGTGACACATTTCACCTAAAATCATTTTTACTGAAGTAAATTTGAAGTCATAAAGCAGCCAGAGAATGCATACAGCTGCATGGATTGCATAAACAATCAGATTTCTGGAAGAACTCTGAAAACATACCACGTAGGAGAGAGTCTGCTTTCTATTTTTTCCACCAAAAGCTCTTTAGGGGGACATTGCTGAAGGACTTTACAACAGAAAAAAGGCTGGTGGATGCAGAAAGAATAACCGCATGAAAAAACCCACGCTCAAAACTATTCATAATTATGGGGAGGAAAAAAGCCACCTCCCCAGGGGGAAAAAAACACCCAAACCAAAACAAAGATGACTAAGAGACATGAGCTCACGGAGGACAATGAGGACCATGCAAACACCAGAACATTTTGTGCATGAAAGAGCTGTACTGGACGAACAGGAGGAAAAACCAGATGATCAGCAATCAGGAAAGAACAGGTAGTGTTTGGGAGTAACATGCTGGGAAGATCACAGTCACCCTGTCAGGAACCCCAACGTTCTCACAACATTTCTGGGGCACAGTTTTTTCTCCATGTCCCCAAGTTAACCTGCCTCTGGTGGAACAGCATTTAAATTCTTGCTGCCGTGGCAAATGATACCAAAAGCAGGGGGAGGGCTGGTTAGGGATTCATTTGCAATTGGTGTTATTTATCACAGTCTCCAAACTTACTACTCCTGATTTAATCAGGCAATGGTACTGCTGGGAAGACTTAAGCAATAAATTTAAAGTGATTCTCAGAGCAACTGAAAACTCCGGTTTCAGCTAAACTGGTTTGGGACTTTATTTATTCAAGACATCCCTTCCTCTTTTTTCCTATTTTGTATTTGGAAACTTCTAGTTTTGTCTTACAGGACTCAGTTACACCATCCTGGCAAATATATCACATCATCATATAGGAGACACCAATATAGTGACTATCTGTGTCCCCAATTCTTAGCCTGACAGAAACCAGGAGTCCTCTAATGTCAGAGCTTGTTCAGGCCTTACAGAAAGCACTTACAGTTTTGTGTTGGTTCATGGTGTCAGTGGTGGGGGCAGTGAACAACAACAACAATAACAAAAAATCCAACCCAAAACAAACAAGCAAAAAAAAAAACCCCAACCCAAAACACCCCACACAGGGCCAATCCTTGTATCTGCCTTGATTCAGTAAGGTACTACATCACTTCCTTGATGTTACCCAGGTGTGTCAGGGCTCTGGTAAACTTGGGCCAAAGTAATGGTTATAAAATAATGGTGGGGCATGTATTTGAACAACAGTGAGAGCCTGTGAGGTACTAAGAGGAAAGCAAATACAGCCATTGAGTCTGTACTTGAAGTAAGAAATAAGAGAGTCATGGACTGACACAAAGGATCGCTACTGTACAGCTGAATGTGCTTCCATTTCCTGAAAGGATGAATGTAAATCCAAAATAGAGCTAACAAGCAGAAGATCTAGCTGAAGCTGTCCCAACTCATTGCAGAGGGGTTGGACTAGATGACCCTTAAAGGTGCCTTCCAGCCCAAACCATTCTGTGATTCTAAGAGTGACTCTAGCTTCACTCTCAATCTCAAATAGCATCATCTCAGCTTTTGTGCAGAAGGAGAGATTCAGCCCTCCCCTCTTTTACCCAGGAGGTTCTTTGCTTCACACAGGTGACAAAAGTCTCCCTTGAGGTCGTGGTCCTAAAATACCAAAAATACACTTTCTACATCCAGTCCTACAGGACAGTTTCACCTGTTGCAAAGCACAAATTCTCAAAGCTTCTCTGCGAGGAACGTTATTCCACCTCTAACATTATTCTACTGCCTTCTAGATAAACATCACTGGTTTTGCCCATTGCTTAATTCATTCTGCACCTTTTAATATGAATGGGAGGGGAGAAAAAAAAAGAGGATACTATTCCATTCCCCATGACTCAGTAGCTGAAGGGTGTAGATTGTAAAAGTACACAGGAAGAAAAAAAGAGGTTAAATAAAGGACTTAATTCAAGTTGTGCTGCCACTGGTGAGGCTGTGTGCTGGTAAAACCACTGCTGTTAGGAAAGACTCAATAGAGCCAACCAAAATTATAGACTATTATAAAAACAAAACACATTGGTTACCTGAAGGAAGGAAACAATGTAGCTACTGCAATCAAAGAGACCAGAGAAATGGATGTATTATTACCTGATGTCAGAAAGATCACACTTGTTCCCAGCGATGGCCATTACAATGTTTTCAGGACCATGTTCTTTTAGTTCTTTCACCCATTTCTTCAAAGTATGAAAGGAATCCTAAGTCAGAGAAATAACAAATAAGCTAACAGCCTAGTCTCCATTCATGTATTTGCTTATTTTTTGAAGTTAGGGGACCGGAGCTCTGACAGTATTAATGCAGTAGTAATTTCGTAGATCAAAAGACCAGAAGAAGATAGCTGTATCTGCTTTTCCAACTTTAGGTCACAAGATTTCCTCAGATTATTCCCTGAACTTGGATGCTGCTTGCACCTTTGCTCCCCATCAAAGCAGCACAGAATGTTTCTTAGATTTTTAGCGATGAAGAAACTACCACAGCTCTGTTAAGTTTGGCTAGTAGATAATTTCCTTTACTTTTAATATGAACTTCATTTGTCTAATTTCAATTTCTGTCCAGTGGATTGCCACCTCAACCACTGTCATACCTTCGCTATCATCCAGGAGAGCAGTCACAGGGACACCCCCACCCTCCCCACAGTTCCGACCCTGTGATCTGGGAAACCTCAATTTACTGGTTCTGAAACCAGAGAGACAGGTGACAATTCACTTGGTTTTCCCCCTCCAAGTGCAAAATTCAAACACTTTTTGATGCTGCCTATGCTTTAATTGCAACTTTTCTATTTCTTTATCCTAATTAATTAATAGCATTGAAATCACTTTAGTTCCTAGAGATTCTAATTATAACGCATGGCTGAAATTACTACCAAAGCTCAAAGTGTGTCCCCAAAGATGATATAAATCATTTTTCCCCTTCAGAAATGCACATAAGAGTTGTATGTAAATCAGCAATGGCTGTATCGGTATCACTGAACGGATGTCACTGTCAGTCATTTAGGAAAAAGAAGTCCATTCTGCTTTAATGATCTGCAGTGAATATTAAGCATCAGAAAGTGAAATACACAACCATCTTCCTCTCCTATTTTCCCCTCTCTGTTCCAAGAGCTGTTCCACATAAACTTGGAGATTAGGCTGAGAATACAAAATGTTATTCTTACAGTGCATTGCAAGACCAAGTGTAAGATATTTAAATTAAAAGTAACTATCAATCCAGTGCAATTCACTCTTTCTCATCTTTTCTTGGCAAATTAGCAATGGAGTACCGCTGTGCAACAGTGGCCACCATCATCAGCCACAGGTCATTACACTAATGCACTGGGGAACCAAAGCAGCCCTCTCAACCTCATAGTAAATAATTCAATTGGCAGGAAAGGACTAAAATGCTAGTGAACTGTCACGACCATCCATCCATTAACGCCTCCTCTAACTCAGCTTTTTCAGCAGGGGTTTCTCTCAAAAGCAGTGGAAGAGGCATTCAGCTAGAGCCTCCTCTGCCTCAGAAATGAGTGAGAGCAGTTTAGGATCTGAAAGTACCATTTTCATTCCAAATTAATAACGTGGAGACAAACGTCAGAGACTTGTTATTTCATTGCTGGTTTCAAAGTTAAGAGACATGAGTCCTGCCATGCAAATGTGAGGTGATATATTTAGTTTAAAATAATGAGTTTCCAAAACAGTAATATGCAAATTTCTGTTCAGTTCAATAAAGCAGACAGCTGCTTCTTGTAGAAACAATTCAATTCCATACAGAGAACATAGGTGGTGGTGGTGGGAGGGGGTATTGCAAGGTATTATCCTGCCTACTTAGCCAGAGGAAATCCAAATAAACTTTGCCAAAATGCAGTCTCCAACCTTTTGTCTAGATGAAGTTAAAACAACACAGAGGCAGGACTTTAATTTTTTAAGGCAGTTGGACACATCCATCCAAATCTACACAAGCTACTAAAGCATATAAACCACACTGACACAAACAGGGATTGCCATGCATGATTCTGCAGTTGTGGGTTTTAACTCCAAGTCCAGCCCAAGCATTAAAACAGGGGGGAAAAGCATCTTACCTGCTTAGTGATATCATAAACTATCACGGCTGCTGCTGAACCTCGGTAGTACATTGGAGCCAAGGAATGAAACTGTTAAAACATAACACACACACACCCCAACAAGAAATTAATTAATAAATCAGAATTATCACACACTTTGTCAGGTCACAAAGGCTTGCCATGGCACAACCACCAACTTCCTTTCATCCTGTAGAGAGCAAACCTCTTCAGCAGTTGCCCTTCTCAAATTTTCCTTAAATTCCAAGGAAGTGGAGCTCCCTTATTTCCTACTGCTCCCATCCCACTGGATTTGATCAGTACTTACTGGTTCAATGCATCTTTTCCATTATAATGTGTGGATTCAAAGGACAAATTCTGACGTGAAGGTGACCTACACTTGGAGGCCTAACCTGACAGCGTATTGACCCCTTCCCCTGGCAAACCACAACATTTTACTTTGTAGTTGTAACAGACTGGATTCCGCTTGAGTTCAAGTTTTATAAAACATTGCAAATTACTTGGATAAAATTAGCTTGGACACTCTGAACACCCATCATGTTTACTTATCCTACACTGGGACAGAATTTTGAAAAATATGGGTTCTTGCAGTTTAAGTTACTCTTCAGCTTTTTGTTTCAAGGGAAAGGCCCTTTAAGGGAGGGGGGGGGGGGGGGGGGGGGAAAGAAGCAATAAATACATTTATTCTAACAGCTTGCCAATGAAAATCCTAATTTTCATAATTTACCATGACTAAGCAGCTGATTTGGAATTTCAGCTTATAATTACACAGAGAAAGGAAGTCAAAAACCCTTTCTGCTTATTCAACTAAACTTGGTCTTAAGCAAACCAAAAATAATCTTTCTTGGAAAATACGTTTACTGTCACTGTACTCTCAGAGCCATTTCACACGTTTTGATTTGTGAAGCAGTCTGGAAAAGCTTCATATAAAAGCTGCAGCTAATAACTGAGGTCATCTCCTAAATCAAAATGTATTCTTAGGGCAGGGTATGAATCCTCCTGCTCAGCGAATGTGCACGGCTCCAAGTGTTTACGTTGCAAAGCTCTGCAGATTCAGTGGATGCATCATCATCCTCTCAGAACCGTGCTTACAGACTGGGCATTTACCCCTAGCTGTCTCCATACTTCTGGCTGTTCCACACACAGTGTATACAGTGAGCTGTTTGTAACACCGGTCCGTTTGTCCGTCTGTGAGCTATTCATCGCAGACCACACGCTCCAGCTCAAGGTTAATACTTTCTCCTGTAAGAGTAAGGATGCACAGCAGCAGTGACAGATGGTCAAGTGCTGAGGTGTTTTGGGGAGCGAGGCAGGTGGGAGAGCTCATTAATAGGAGAAAACAGCAGGAAGGAAGATGAGAAAAGAAAGAAGAATCAGTCAAGAAGCGCGGCCTGAAGGAAAGGGATCAGCCAAGATCCCGAGGGAGTTGGGTGGATGCATGCCTGCCTTCCGGGCTTTTAGTATGTGACTTTATTACTTGCATGTTAAATGCAATAAATTCTTTCCAGATTTTGTAGACTTCCAGATCACGACAGAAATTTCCGGTGTGGTAATAAAGAATAGACTCAAACTAGACAAACCCGGAGTCCTTAGCTCCTCTTCACAGGACACTCCCTTTGGCCCTTGCACCAGCCTTGTTGCCCTCCTCTGGATGCATTCAAGGACCTTCTTAAATAGAGGTGAGGCCACACCAATGCTGACTACAGCAGGACAATCCCCTCCTTTGACCAGCTGGTTACGCCGTGTTTGATGCCCCCCAGGTGCAGTTTGGCCTCCCAGCTGCCAGGGCACGCTGCTGGCTCATATGGAGCTGCTGCTGACCAGCACCCCGGGTCCCTTTCTGCAGGGCTGCTCTCCAACCATGTCACTCCCAATTTATAATTGTGCCCATCACCAGTCAGATGTAGCCCCATCACCACAACCCTTCTGCCTGTTCAACTCAACCCTTCTGACTGTTCTTCACCCCATGAACCTGCTCATCCTACAGTTGGACATCTTGTCCAGCAGGAAAAATGCTGTGAGGGACGGTATCAAAATCCTTACTAAAATCCAAGAAAGCTACATCCACCACCTCCCCTTCCTCCACTGGGTGGGTAACCTTATCATAGAGGGATATCAAATTAGTTAGACAGCACTTTCCCTTTGTGAACTCAGGTTGACTGTGCCTGATGATGAAATGCCTTTCAACTGCATCCAGTACCATCTTCTCCATAATTTTTTCTCCAGGAACTGAGGTTAGACCAACAGGTGTGTAGTTCCCTGGGTCTTCCTTCACACCCTTTTTGTAAACTGGAGTAACATTGGCTAGCTTCAAATCAGCAGAGCCCTCACCAGATGGCCAAGACATTCAGCTGATACAGCACCCTTAGAATTTCAGTGTTCACAAATGCAAAGTCACTGTTCCCATACTCATGGTCATCAGATTTTGGGGGACCAGGCAGCACAGTCTCGCACTGTTATTAAAGACTGAGGCAAAAAAGTATGTTTAATACCTCCACTTTTTCTTCATCCCTATCAGTCAGATGACCATCTTCAAAAGTACATAGTTCAACTGTGCTTCAATAAGTCCAGTGTTTTCTTTAGACCTCCTTGTGCTATTAACATACTTTAAAAAGCCCTTCTTGTTACTTGATACAATACTGGCCAGTTTCAACACTCACTGAGCTTTGGCCTTTCGTGTCTTCTGCCTAAATGAACCACAGCCCTGTGCTCTTTCTGCAAAGCCTGTCGTCACTTCCAGAGATCATACAGTTCCTTTTTCCTCTTGAGCTCCACAAGCTGCTCCTTGTTCAGCCAAGCTGGTCTTCTGCCCTGCTCACTTGACTTACAGCACAGTGGAATTGCCTGCTCCTCTGCTTCCAAAAGCTGGTTCCTAAAGACTGACCAACACTCGTGGACAGCAGAACCCTCAAAAGCAGATTCCCATGGTACTCTGCTAAATATCTCCATGAATAGCTTGAAGTTTGCTCTCCTGAAGCCCAGGGTAGCAACTCTGCTGTCTTTTATTCTGATTACACTCAACCATTTCATGACCACTGACAAAGGCAGCCACCTACTATCGCATCCCCTGCATGTCCTTCTCTATTCGCAAATAGTGATTCTAGGAGGGCATCTTTCCTAGCTAGCTCACTGAGTACCTGTCACAAAAAGTCTTCTCCTACAAACTTCAAGAATTTCCAAGACCTGTTTGCCAACAAACACGTGCATTTTGTTAAAGTAGCCTGAAAATCAGGGACCTTCATCGTGGAGGGTAGATTTGACCTTTCATGGTGTATACACACTCCTCCCAGTCTGTAAACTCCTGGGGAAAAAAACCTGCATAGCTTACACACAGGCTGATTTGGTTTTAATCTAGATTACATGGTATTCATGAATTTACAAAGAGCCCTCAGATAACAGTAATCACACTTCACAGGACCCATGCATGCAGTTAAAACTCGCATGCTTCAAATTCCTTCAGTACTGGCCCAGAAAGCACTCTGAGAACCTGTACAGCATCTTGGAAATTTCTCCCCCTTTACTTTTGACTGGGTGACAAGAACACTTTCAATAACAGATGTTTCAGTGAAGGATAATGGCCAGTGTTAGGGCCAGAAAGTAAAAATAAAAACAATAGTCACATTAAAAAAAAGCCCAAACTGAAGCAGACTTTTTTTCACTAGATCTTGGACAAGCAGAACCAGATGCCAACTGGAACCAGGATGCAAACTACCTCCCCTTTTCTTTTTTAGTTTTTCTTTTTCTTTTTTTTTGAGTAGGATTAATTTTTAGTTGGATTCTCAAAATAGCTTGTACTGCATCACATAAGCTCAGCTGAAAGGAAGAGGTGGCAAAGCATGCCTGAGAAAAAGGAGGAAGGACAGGACCAGGAGAAACCAGATTCACATTGGTTTAAACCACACTCAAATAGCTCTGCACTTGCAGAACTGCTTTGTGCACATCCCTGCTGGTACAGTCTACTGCCACTGGCAGTTTTACTCTTATTTTTTTCCTAAAATGGAAGCAATAATAATTTTAAATCGGTGCAGGTAGTATTCAGAAACAAAGAAAACTTCTTTTAAAACATTTTTTTGAGATCAATTAATTGCTTCAACCGTGCATTGCATTTCAGCAACAGAAATGCCAAATGATGTCAAACTATGTTTGACCTGCTCCTTATATCAAGAAGTATAAAAAGTGGTGACCAGAGATGCAGCATGCAGGAGGAATGCAGTTCCTCTGCTATTTAAGATAAAATAATCTAATTAAATATTCCATTTCCTCAAAAGCTTGGAAAGAAGGAGGGCAAGACCACAGCAAGCTAGTGTCTTTGAAAGGCACTAAGATTCAGTAGTTGTTGTTAACAGGTAATTATGACCTACCTACTCTACTGAAAATCTATTTACTGGCTCAGCTGATAGGACAGTTATTTCCTCTTTCATGATTCTAAGGTAATATTTTAGCTATAGACCTTTTAAGAGGAGAAAACATTTTGTCCATAATTTGGGCATGTAGCCTCAGGATTTGTTGAGAGTGGGGGGGTTAATACCAAGTGATAGATTTCATCTGGCATCTAAGTTTATATTCCTATTTGGATAAACCTGACACTCAAGATTTCACATTTTACATCAGATAAAGTGACCAAAATGGGATTACAATACATCTTAATGCAACCCCCTATGGCCTATGAGGGGAGAAAAAAAAGAAAAAGTCCTTTGAAATTGCTTAATAACAACTGACAGTACACCAGTGGCAGCTATAATTGGTTATCACAGTACTGAATATCAAGTAATCCCCAAATTGAATCCCCTCTGTCATTCTTTTGTACAGTCCAATAAACAAACACTATGATGATGCACTATGTCCCAGTCATAACAAATCCCTGTTGTCCATAAGGAAACAGGAAAAGACTCTGTAACACTATGTGAATCAAGGGAGGGTTGAAACATTCTAACTCTGACTAAGCTTCGTGATCTAACAATAGACTCTTAATGAACCTGTTTTATGAGCATGGATCTTCCAATACCACAAACATACGAGTGAAAATATTATGGAAATGATTGTTTGGTGCTTTCCTCCCCTCCCCTTCCTTTTTTTTTTCCCTTTTAAATCAGTGTCCAAAAGCAAAGCCATCTTGATTTTTTTCTGGCCTAAGTACCTGGAAAAAGAGTCTCACACAGAATTAATTAAAGGGATACAAAATACTAATGTGCACATTTTTCACCTGCCAAGGACCAAATGTGGGACAGACGCTCAAAACAAGTGACACACAAAAAAATCAGCCCACAAAATTGAATCTCGTGGGACTACCTTCTGTATTATAAATCATAATGTCTATAACCTTGATTTTATAGCTTAGTATTTCTGCATGCAGCAATTCCCAGGAAAATTAGGAGAAACAAGAGCAGTTTGAGGCTTGGCCTGAGCACAGCTCTGCTTCATGAGAAGGGCCACCTAAAACACTCAGGTAACCACCCCCATCTCTGTCATGCAGACACCCAGGTCACAACCCCAACTTTCCGGGGAGTCAGCCCCTCCATAACCCACAGCTGAGAGCAGCCCTCTGGCAGATGTCACCCCTACCTGCAGCCAGCAGCAGCCCACATCACCTAGGGCTAACAGGGAAACACAGACCCAAGACTGTTGTCTATCTGCTCCCACCATCACAATAACCACACTCCTAACCCATTTCAAAAGCTGATCAGGATCCAGCCTAAAACAATTTAGGGTTTGGGGCTTTTTTCATGATACTTCTAGGAGGATCATATTATTTTTAGGATTAAAAATATTCTGAATTCCTACTTACTGAATTACTTGCAATTTACTTGCATCTTGACTTACTAAAATTCAAGCATCAATGCCTGCCTTTAGCTGAAACATGAATATAGAGCAGTCTTACAGTCTTAATTTTGTCAGTCTGCTAAGCCAGGCTCTTCCAGACTGAAACTAAGGTAGCGGGGAGAAAGCAGGACCTAACTGCATGCCTTTGCGGTTCATCATCTCCGCCACCGAGGAAGCAGCAGCCGGGCCACGTGAGGAGCATTATGAAATTTCCTCTGAAAGCAGGTCCCCTTTTTCTCTCAAAAACGGACTAGAAGCTGCCCAGCCTTTACAGCTGTACAGCACAAAGGACAAATTCACACTTAGGTGGTGCAAATGCAAGTTCAGCTTAACCAGAGTTGCTCTGGTTGGTTTCAGGGGTATTTGGGGATTCTGCAACCCCTCGTCTGGCCAGCCCACTGAAGTGGATATAAGCTTTGCCTTTGCAAAGGGCAGAAAAATGGAAGGAGCCAGCTGTTAAGGAATTTACCAACTATTTAAAAGCACTGTAGCATTTTGCTGCCTGTTTCCTGTGCATCTCATCATGTAGGGGTATATTTGATGACAGGAAATGCTTTCCACATTTCCTCTCTACTAACAGTACAGAATGGGGAAGGAGAAAAATTCACAGAGTAGCCATATCAAAATCCTTGGAAGGGAAAAATGAATCCAAGGGAATACAATGTAAATCACACCCAAGCTATGGCAGTTAGAGCCTCTTAACCATGTCTTATGCAGCACTGGTTCAGAACCAAAAACAGAGGCCAAATAAATATAGAAATAAAGAACTACCACTCCCATCTATTTATATAGAGGCTGACAAATGCCACTGAAGACAGTCTGGATTTGTTCAATCTGCCAGGCACACCAGGGAACACTCATTCATGTCAGCGGCTCTTGCACCATCCTGCTAGACCCCAGCGCTGGCTTATTGCCACAGCAGGGCTGTATCCTCCAAACTCCACAGCCAAGAGGGAAAAAAAAACCCCAACAAAACCAGTAACACCTTCCCCCCTGCCCTGGCTCCTCAATTGGGTTGCTGTTACCATCCTAAACTGTAAAGGACACCACTTGTTCTTGCTGCAAAAGGATTACAATTCTGCCTACAAGCGTGGCTGGAGAGGGTAAGGATGCACAGACTGAGCAGAGTCAGACCGGCGCTCAGTGAGCGTAATTCACCTTCTCGTGTTGAGGGCTGAATTCAGCCAAGATTTCTCTGCATGGTGCCTTTTCAAGCATCTGCAGGTGCACAGCAGCACAAGATTTGCTTCCTGACAGCTGTGATCATTTGACTAAGACTTTATTCCCATCCTCAAGATGCTGGTCTCTGACTACACACGTTGCATCTGAGTGGGTGAGACAAAACCACTTGGCTCCTCTCAAGGTCAGAGACCCTTACCTTCTTTATCTGGGTGCCATTAATGGCAAGGACAGCCACAGCTGCTTGCTCTCTACTAGCCACTTACACATGTGGGCAGTGACATAGCTTTGCTTCCTTCCCCTTCAATTATACACCTCACCTTTCCAAACTAGGTCCTTCAAGCACCTCAGTCCCCTCACTCAACAGTCCATTCCCAGCCCCTCAGCAGATGATTTTGTGTGTCCTGTTTCTCTGGTCCTTGGACATTCCTGCCACACCACGCTCTCAAACCCCTTCCGTTCTGTCCCCAAACCCACCTTAAGTACATTCCTCCTCACACTTTGGCCCCCATTCCTACAACCCAAACCACTGAGGTTCTTGCAGTGAAAAAGCATGGTAGACCAGTGCCAGAAACACATTACTGCCAGAATATTTAGGAGATCTGCCTTAACTGCTTCCATGGATTGGGTAAGCACCGATGGGGAGAAGAGCCAGATGTTGCCACCACTGCGCCTGCATCACATGAACTCATTGAAGCAAGTCTGTGCACCACAAACAGTACCTATTCCACATTTTGGGAGCCTCCATTTGCCTAATTATGGACATTTACATGCCCTGTTCCTGTCACCTTCGATGCAGCAGCTGCCAACAAACAGAAAACTATGGTGGAGAAAAGCAAAGGCAAAAACCAGAAGCATCAAACAGATTATCCTGACACATAAGCTGCTCACACAAGAAGCAGTGCTGGGAGGGATACCAAATTCCTGACGTTCTCAGCTGGCAAAGAGCAGGTGGAAAAATGTTATGCATGAAAGCCACTATCAGATACCATTTAGCATTTTGTAACCTTGAGTAGCTTCCCCTACATGATTGAAGGCTGAGATTCTAGTTCTCAGCATGTGCAAGCTGAATAAATCAGGAAAGATCTGTCTGTCTCTGACCTACAGGGGTTTTTTGCGAGTTAAATTGAAGAAGATATATATAAGAATGCACATTTTTCTCAAACATGTAAAAATTCCTAAAGTGCCCAACATTTTGGGATAATATTTTGAAGATGTTTTAAATAAGCAGAAACCAAACTTTTACAGCAACACAGAAGTGACCTGTGCTTAGCCCTTCCAGAGTTAAAAAAAATACCCCAAAACATACCCATGTGCATCTCAAATGATTTACTATGCTTTATGGTCATTCTAAAAATAATGAAAATGACATATTCACTTACTAGCTTCAAAGCCTCTGGTGCTCTCACAAATATACATATTACCAAATCACCTATTAACTTTGCAGCATGCAAGCAGTAGCTCGCTGCAGGGAGGTCCTTACACCACATATACAGAACGACTTCCACCCCGTGCTGTGGGCTACTGTCAGTCACCTATGTAAAACCACAGAGCAAAATTCAGGTCACGTCATGACTGCAGAAGTAATTCAAGTTGTTGATAGTCAGTGTTGACTCCTCTGGTTTCAGAGGAAGCATCCATAAACTCAGTGATTAGGTTGCTCAGCTTGAGGGAAATGTCCAACTCAGGACAGCGGCAAGGGCAAGTCCTCCTCTCAAGGAGCATTTTCACCCCCTACCTTGTGACACCATCACTGAATCACCAGGACAACTAGAAAACTCAGAAAAGAGGGGCCTATCGAGCACTGTAGATACCTCATCAGTCAGCCTTTTACTGGAGACAGAGCAGCTTAAAAAAAACCAACAACCCACAACTCAAGGTAATTCCTATCCAGGTTTAAATTGGGCTCAAGAAATTGAGGCTCCTTCTATTAAACAAAATTAAAAATCCCAGAGTTCAACACAGTAAATTTAAAAAGGACAGAGATAAATTTTCCTGCCCTAGAAACCCGGCCCTCAGGCTCCCTCACTATTTGCTACAATACTCCTCAGCAAAAGGGAAAGCTGGCAGCTACCCAAGGCATTCAGACAAGGCATTGTAATTAGAAGCTACTTAGGGCACCATGAACCAAAATATATGCTAATAAAAACATCATTAACTAACTTGTGAAGAGACTCTTCTTGGGGGATAGAGTCCTTGCTAACAGTAACATAATTGTGGTGCACTGAAGTCCTGAAGACCACAGCAACAATCTAAGGCTGATGGGGGGAAAAAGTGAGACTGGGCAGGAGGAGGGGGGAAAGTAGTGGGATGAAGGGAAAGTGACTCTGAGAAACAGAATAAAGCGAGCTTGTCTGATAGCACACCAACACAAAGCAACTGGGTTGGCAGACATGAGTACTTAGGCACTGAAAAGCAGGGGGATTTTGTTAGGCATGCTGCCAGCTTCATGTTCTCCCTACCTCAAAAAAAGGAAAAAGAAAAAAAAAACCCACAACCCCAAGATAAAAGGACTAAGAAGTTCTCTCCTTTTGTAATCAAGTACAATGTGAATTTTCCTTGGTGAGAGCTGCTGGAGAGCCACGTACCCCTCTAGGATCTCTTCCAAGAAGCACGCTGGGCATTCACCCCCAGCAAGGCAGGCTATGGCAAACGCTTTTGATCTCCATTTTCCTGCTGCATTATCCTCAATCTGCAGAAGTGACATTTGAGCATTAGTTCCCACAAAATGCCATTTCTGGTTCCTTCTCTACTCTGCCTACAATTCCGAGTTTCCTGACACAGAAGAGAGAAAATATTTTATCTATTATCCATATGAATCAGAGGTTCTCTGTTCTCCAGCACCACCTCTGCCTGGCTGACCTGTATATTAAGGTTCTTCAACTGACTCAGATGTTCCCACAGGCTTTCAAACCCATCAAGGAGCAGCATTTCCGAAGGTTTGACATGTGACAAGTGGCTGTGTGAAAGCTGGCTTAACACCTCAAGGGGGTGCTGAGCTTCCAGCTGGCTTCTCCAAGCACCCAGGACACGGCTTTTGAAAAGCAGCTACATGAATTTCCAGTTTCTCCCAGCTGACTGGAGGCGGCCAGGAGGTACACTGGCTCTCACAGAGCATTGCTGAAATAAGGGCTCGCAACTAAATATTAAAAGTTGTTCCTCCACACTTTCCAAGCTGGCAGTTTCCCAGTTTGATGCCCAAAGATACTCACTTTTCAGGACAAAACTCATGAAACAGGAGCATGGAAGTGTCGATGCTGTTGTTTCTGCCTGCCTGCTCTACCACGGTTAAGGTTTGAGCTTAACTCTTACAAGTGTAAGCAAGGCCTTCAGTGAGTTAAATCTCACATGGGGCTTTTCTGCTGTGTGAAGGCTCCACATCAGCATGTAGACACAGCAACAGCTGGCACAGCTGGGGAAGCACAGAGCACCCTGGCTCCAGAATAAGCTCATACAAGTCCGATGCTTGGCCTTGTGTTTAGGAGAATGAAGCCAAATGAAGGCAATGTTGAAAGAGCAGGAAATCCTAACCGCTGCTATCAGCTGTATAGACAACAGGGGCATTGACAAAACAGCCAGACTTCAGCAGGTGGAACGTGATGCCTCAATGATAAATTGCAAAGAACAAGGGAAGGACAACAGCTTTCAAAGCAGAAACACCACCCAGCAGACATTTATTAGTATACTGTGAAAACCAGCAACAAACAGGTCCAGAGGTTAGGGTAGACTGAAGATTTGGGTCATCGCTGTTGTTTAGAGGATAACAAGAAAGAAATAAACAGGGGAAGACTTTGCTCCTTCTGATCTGTTATTTAAGAACAACACAACACAAAGCAACCAAATCCCAAATACAAATTAAAGTGAATAAGCTTTTGAGAAGCATCATGTGTTTAGCTGTAAAACGGGGATGTTTTAGGATAGAGAACAAACTGAAACAGTATGCACCTCAGCCTGGGAAACTTGTCTGCCATGGTAGCTAGCACTCAGCAACCATCAGCTTTAGCTTACTCTGTCACCCCAGTTTCCTAGAGTCCTAGTGAAGAATTGGGAATACAATTGTGCAAACACAAGAAAAAGATGGTCCCTGGCCTAAAAAAGATTGTAATTCACGATTACACATTAAAACCTGTAAGATAACTTATTTGTCATAGATTCTGAGCAGTTTAACAAGGTCTGGGGTGGTCACTGCTCAGCATTGCTGGAAACAAAACAAATCAAAAAAAAAGAAAGGAAAACAGATGTCCGAAAAGCTACAAGCTTAAAAAAAACTGAGAGGAAACATAAGGGACTAGATGGGAAGGATGAATTTTGTGTCCAAGGGTCAGAGCTCAGTAACAGATTTCCTGCCTCAAATGAGGCCTCATTTAGTTCAGTAAGTACAACTTTATTAATATTCACCTACTTCAAAAAAAAAAAACCAAGAATTTGAGAGTCTTAGGACTATGTGGGAAAATAGACTAATGCTTAAATCTAAATGTCAAGAGCTGTGTTGTGTGCCAAAAAGCTAAAATGAAAAAAAACCCAAGAGAACAGAGTGGGGCAGCGGAGGGAAGAGAGAAAGAGAATAAGCAAGGAGCCTCAAACCATGGGAAAGAAAACTGAACCTTTGCTACCTCTTGCAATAATTAGTCAGTTATCTGCTCCAGACCATGCAGAAATGGAACAAACAAGATTCAAGGGAAGGAATTATGCTATACTTCAAACATGTTTTTCAAGATCAGTTTTCCCATCATAAATAACACACTGAATCACTAGAAGTCAACAGATTTCATCAAGGCCACTTTACATCATGCTGTGCATTGTAAATAAAAGCACAAGCATTTCCTGCACTCGCCAGCAAAAATTTTCATTGCCCACAATTCACATACAAGGTGTGGAGAATACAGTGGGGTGTATGAGGAGTCACAGCCCCGAAAAGCATCTCACTTTACCCCACCCTACCATGACCATACCTACATTCTTCTACGAACAGAAACTGCAATTTCACAAGAAAGCCTGAAGACATGGCCATGGGGTTTCCCACTTCTTTCAAACTTCTCAAGACAAATGTGAGTGGTACAGCTCTACAGCCTGTTACCGCTTACTGCTGCCACTGAGGCTACTAAAAGAAACAAATGACCAGCTAGGCTTACATACAGTCAGTATGAACTGATGCCCACAAACTCCATTATGGCTTTTTTTTTTGAAAAGCCAAAGGAAAAGCTACTTCATTTGAGCAATTCACTTTACACACTTGAAAAATCAAAATGAAAACCCCAAGTAGTTCAGGTTGCCAGTACTAATTTCCAATATAATAACAGCAGACACAATTTGTACCCCAATTCAATGTCCCAACTCAGGACAACCCCAGAGTCACCGACTAAACTCAGGCCACCCACCAGCTCATGTGCTGGAAGTCAAGTACTTTACAACAGCAACAAAAGCTGACGCACATAAACCTGACCAGAGGGGAGCTGGAGACCACTTGGGCACTGCCCAGGCTGTCTTGAGGAAAGTGGCTGACAATTCATATCAGGCTTTTTTGGCTTTTTTTTCTTTTTAGTTAAGTGGTAATTTTTCATGTAATCTGCATTTTCCCCACCCATGAAATGGGAACCGATAGACTTGGTGACTGCTGACCACCTGCTTCGCAGAGCCTTGCAAAGGTTCTGTAGGTTTACACTTGCACAAAATCTTCTGAAGATCTAGAAAAGGTTTAGACAAAAGTATGCCAACGTGTTAAAAGAGACCAGGATAACAAAGACGTACTGCAAAGTAATACTCACCCGCTCCTGACCAGCTGTGTCCCAGATTAGAAATTTATGAAGCTCATTCCCACAAGGCACAGTTTTAGTCATGAAGGATGCTCTGAAAAGAAGAAAGCAGCAGAAATGTGTAACATGACCAACACTGACTATGCAACCTATGGACCTTAGCCAGCTCTGCGGGGGGAAACTCACAAACCTTGATAAAATGACTACAGGCGTGAAAGTATCCCTCTTCTCAGCTAAAATACATGATACCTGTATATGTATTTTAAAAGCAGGGAAAAACCTCTGAAGTTCAGAGGGCATTTGTGCATGGGTCACAGAATCACAGAATCGTAGGGGTTGGAAGGGACCTTGAGAGATCATCGGGTCCAACCCCTCTGCCAAAGCAGCTCCCTAGCTCATATTGCACAGATAGGCATCCAGACAGCTCTTGAATATCTCCAGAGAAGGAGACTCCACCACCTCCCTGGACAGCCTGTCCCAGGGCTCTGTCACCCTCACTGTGTAAATGTTCTTCCACATGTTGGTGCAGAACTTCCTGAACAGGAACACTAATGCTCCTGCTGTTCACATATAACTTCTGCTGGTAGCTAGCTCCATCTTCTCAGTGATATGGACCTGAGAAAAAGGCATCAGCCAGCATCATACCAGGCAACAAATGAGGTAAACCAAGGTGACTGGATCACCAGGGAACAGAAAAGTCACCTGTTGGAAAGCACGTGGTGAACAAATGGAAAAGAAGTTCTTCTCCCTCTCAACTCAGATGAAGAAATCTTTTTGACTTTGTTTTCTTTGTAGGAAATGCAATGTGTCTGTTTTCTTCTTTTATGAATGAGGGTTACAAGTTCATAGGGTTTTTTCTATATAACAGCATCTCAATTGAAAACTGGCTAGGATTGACTAGCAAACTCTGGTAGATATTTTTTTTCCATAACCTATCTGGACACTGCTGAACAATTTGGGGGTTGGACTCGACAATCTTCTGAGGTCCTTTCCAACCCCTACGATTCTGTGTAATTTCTGCTGTGGTAACCTTTTTCCTGGACCATAAACTTGCATTTGATGCCCCATACTGTCATTACAAAAGCACTGAATCAGATGACATTTGACCGGTCAAAACGTTTGCTGAGAAAGATATACCAGAGCTCTCCTCTATAACCATCTACAAATTCCTTGGATTTAACAATGCTGCATTGCTTATACAAATACTAAGTAAGGCAAAAAAGAGCGCAGCATTTTCTTTGGTTATTTTCTGGGTGTGTGCTTCCACTTGTCACTCGCCTTCTCAAAGCATTAAGCAATGCTTTAGAGCTTCAAAAACAGGAACTTTAAAGCTGCAGCAGCTACTGTAGGTTGTAAGGGCTGTATATTTAAAACATTTGATTAATTTGGAAGAAAATAAAAATAAAAATTTTATCTGTATAGACAAGCAATACCACCTGCATGCAAGATAGCCTTCACATTTTAATCCTCAAATAGAAAAAGATTTTCTCCCTGTTACCATAATTATGAAAATTAAAGGGATTTTTTTTCCATTTGAGCAGAAGACATTTACTTAGTAACAACAACTACTTGGGGAAAAAGGCTGCTGATGATTTAGAAGTAAAGAACCACTCAAGTTCCCATCAATTCCTTCACTGCCAACAAGTGTCCTTCAGTCAGTAACATTAGTCATTACAGGCTTCCTTTCTCTCGGTCTATTTTTCAGTATTCATTACATTCAGGAGTCCAAAATTGTCCTGGAACTTCAATGTGAAACTTCCAGCTGAGGCTCCTTCATGCATCAAAAGGCAGAGCTTTGGAAGTTATGCCTCACCCTCTGATCAACACACAGCAATCAATGAGAGCCTTTCACAGATGATGTAAACCAGTTCTAACACACAAGCCAGAGCAGCTCTTCCCACCAAAATTACTCCTGTGTGAACATTACTTACTAGCTTCCTTTCCCATAAGAGATCAATTGAATGGCTTGAAAGCAACCCTGAGGAGAAGGACTTGGGGTTGTTGGTGGACAAAAAGCTTAACATGACCCAACAATGTGTACTTGCAGCTCAGAAAGCCAAATGTGTCTGTCCTTGGCTGCATCAAAAGAAGCATGACCAGCAGGTTGAGGGAGGTGATTCTCCCTCTCTACTCCACTCTCATGGGACCCCACCTGGCACACTGTGTTCAGCTCATAGAGCTGTTGGAGTGAGTCCACATGAGGGCCATGAAGACAATCAGAGGGCTGGAGCATCTCTCTTATTAAGACAGGCTGAGAGAGTTGGACTTGTTCCTCCTGGAGAAGAGAAGCCTCTGCGAAGACCTTATAGCAGCCTTCCAGTACCTGAAGGGGCCCTACAGGAAATGTGAAGGAGGGACTGCTTACAAGTGCATGTAGTGAGGGGTAATGGCTATAAACTGGAAGAGGGTGTATTTAGACTTAGATATAAGGAAAGGTAGCATGAACTGAAAGCCATGAAAGGAGACTAAGGGGTTCAGTGAGATTGCTAAACCGGAGGAAGAAAAACCCCAAAACATACAGTATTCAGAGCCTCAAAAGTGGGGAAAAGAAAGGAGCTCAGCAGAGGGCAGTGAGTTGAAAAATATATAGAAGAAAAAAGATACTATGTGCATTACTTACCCAATAGTAGGACTAATATTGTGGTCAAAGTGGTCCTGGACAAATCGACAAACAATGCTTGATTTCCCAACCCCAGTATCCTGAAAATAAAGAAAAGCATGATGGTGAGTTCAGGAGACCCTAGATAGTCAAATATTAATTTGTGAAATTAAATCCTCTCTACTGGCAAGTTAAACACCTCAAAAGCAAAGCAAGTGCATGGATTTTCCTTCTCAAACATCAGTAGTGTGAATGAAACCCCCTGGTCCCCTTCCCAAAACTCCCTTCTCTTCAAGCCTTGGATTATTTTGTGTGGATTTTATATTTATTTATTTCAAGGACTGCAGTACTTCAAGCATAACCATTTCCTTCTACAAGCAAATCCCATGCTTTCAAACACACGGTGCATTACCCAGAAAAAACAGAGAAACAATTTCATCCAGACCTGTGGCAAGGGCAACCCAAGCATTCTCCCAAAATATGTTACAAACACCAGTCTCTCAGGACACTGACAGCACTAACACAGTAGAATGGCAAGACAAATAGACCTACTTGCTGGAAACTTCGCAGAGGCTTCAGGTGGTTTTGAAAAGGCAGGTTCAGATTAGCTGTTAGGGAAAGATTTTTCACTGAAAGTTGTTGGGGCCTGGAACATGCTGCCTGGGGAGGGGGTTGAGTCACCAGCCCTGGATGTATTTAAGAAAGGGTAGATGAGGTACTTGGGGATATGGTTTAGCATAGGACAGGAACGGTTGGACTCGATGATCTTAAAGGTCTTTTCCAACCTTGTGATTCTGTGATTCTGTGATTCCAAAGAGCTGGATCCCCAGAGATGTGCAGCTATTCCTGTGCGAGTTGTGTTGCTACTGGACTGCGGTGAAACAGCATTATTTCGAATGCAACACAACCTGCTCTCTATACTGCAGTGTAGCAAACTGCTCCCATTTGCAGGACCAGTCTTTTCTTACCTCCCCCCCTCCCTCCCCCAAAAATCAGTAAGGAAAAATAACAGCAGTACAGTACTAGAACAAAATTGAAAATAAATTCTGGGTTGTGGAGGGATGGTGGGAGAAAAAACTTGACATTACTCAGAAACACTATTTTATGCTTTTAAGATGTGAACAACTTTCTCCCCCACCCCCAAAGCTGCATTTTTCAGTTTGTCTCTGCTATGCCACGAAGCCTTGGATGGCACGTAGAACATAAATTATACAGAGAATTATCAAGCAACAGGAACAGCAATATCACCGTGTCTCCCACAGAATTGCAAAGAGCCTCCTTAGAGACAAAAAGGATGCCAGGAAATTGATCCTGACCTTTCTGAGACATTAACAATGACAGCCCAGGGTCCAATCTAACTCATTAAAAAGTCAATGGAAAGTTTTCTATTAATTTCATTGGAAGTAATTGCAGAAGTACCAGATTGCACCTGGTAGCTCCATTTGTATCCATGTTTTAAGACAATTGACTAATTTACATAAAGTTCTCCAAAAGTGCCGAGATAATAGTTTATTGAGAGCACTACACACATAGCTGCATATCTCAAAAAAAAAAATCCATTACCTTTCCTGTAATCAATTTTGCAGTATTTTACCATCTTTTTGAATATTAAAGAAAAAGAATGCCTGAGGTTAAGATTTCTTTTTACCATGTTTAAATGAAACTGTAACGCCACTGCAAATGAAGTCTTTATAGACAGCGTTTATTAGAAAACCATCATTTAAACTCTCATATTTAATTCAAACCTGTCCTTAGTCAGCTTAAAAGCCACAATAAATGCTCATGCTGCACAGACGGTTGTTTATCTACTGTGTTCAATCAATAAGAAAAGAAAGATCAAAGTGAGGAGCAGCGTTTAAAACCAGCCCCCGTAGCCTTTGATCAATAGCAGCAACACATCCTGTTGCTATTCCCAAATTTTGCCTTCATTATCGATTCCAGCTGACAGCTCTGTGTAATTACTAGACCAGGATGGCAGAACACATTAAGAAAAAATTAATAAAAAATAAGAAATAAGGTCTCTGCCGAAACTGAGGATCTGATTATTATTCCAGATATCAAACATTGTGGAGAAAGCGGAACTGCCACCCACTGGGTGCAAGGAATTACATTTCCCTCTTGTGGGGACAGTTTCTGCCCCTGCATTTGAAACTTGGCATTGACTCCCACGATGCGGTGATGCTTTGGTTTCGTGTACTTCCTTCAGCTCCCTTGACAGGTCACTCAGAAGGGCAACTGCAGAGTTCCTCAGGAAGAGAAGCCCCATCTCTGGTAGGGACGTGACACCCACAGGAGCGGACTGAAGGTTAGCTCATTTTCTTAGAAGCTCCTACTTCTCCATCTTGCACTCCGTGGATCTTGGTAACGTTGCACGTTAATGTCAAGTAAACTTCAAAAGCTTTGGCTGCCTTTGCATCTCTCATGATGAGCGTGGCTAAACTTACACACGTGCCATGCATGGAGAGCCCTCAAATAGCTCAAAGGTGTTCTCACACTTTGTTCCTGGGGTTGCTTGGACACCATACCAAGAGGGTTAAATTTACCCCTGGTGTAACTCCAGTGAAACAAATGGACCACAAATGAGCCCGTCTTTAGGATGACCACTGCTGCAGCCAGCAGCTGGTGCTTTCCAGGAGCCAGGCAAGTTATTGCACAAGGGGTTCAGAAGAAAGAAGCACTCCCAGCTTCTGTTTTGTTGCCTGGAGGATATAAGCGGCAGGCGACCAGAATGTAATTAGAGCACAGAGGGGAAGGTAGTAAAAAAGAAAACTTCCTACTCAAGGTGGTGATGATCATTCCATCATGGGATTTAAAACTGTTTAGACAATTTTCAGTCTGTGTTCCCATACCCACACCCATCAAATCAGACACTCACCTGCTGCCTGAAAACAAAGCAAATCGTGGTGTATGAAAATTACATGACCTGAAAATTTAGGAGAAATCTTTTACCACTAGTCAGACCTGATCTTTACCAACAATGTGGAACCATCTTTCAGGTCAATCTCACAGAAGTGAGAAGGAAAGCATGCTCAAAGAAGTAGAAAAGGCATTCACTTCTCAGCAATGGATTTAATTAATCTCCTTGCTAAGGCTGTACAAAGCTTTTCTGCTGCCATCTGCTCCATCCTTTTCTACATGGTCTTCCTCTACATACATCCATTTTTCTAACAACTGATGGGGATGATTATCCTTGGTTTGTTCCTTTTTCTTCAAAGGATTATAAGAGATTTGTCAAGCCACGTGCCTGGGTAACATTCATGCATACAGATGACTTCTTTTTTCAGTTCTCAAAGTTCTTCTTTTGGTCAGCTTTCTACACCCTCTAATTCATATTTTTGTTTGTTTTACTCCATGTTAGTGTAAAAGGCCACAGCTGTATTGAGGTGAGTGAACTGGACAGGTTTCCAAAACTGAGAACATTGGTCCTCAGGAGTTATGTTGCACTTTAAAGAACAGATCCTGCAATTCTTCAGAAAAAGCCTTATCCATGGAAAATCCAAGGGCTTCGGCACTATCCTAATTGACTCATCACGACCAACAGTATACCACTTCATGAAAGGGGTGGCAAGAAAGGAAAAAAATATAGAATAATTATTCTAAATTAGGATGTTCATGATGCCTTTGATGAATCACTCATGGGACCAAGTGCACATTTTGCTTTTGTCCTTTCTTCTCCATAAGTCTCATAGCAGATTCACAAAACGTCAGTCATAAACTGCTTTGTACTGAGATAAGCAAAAGGGGTGGGAAGGAAGGAAGGAAAGGAGTAGAAATGCAATCCACAGTAAGTGAACCACTATTAGTTCACCAGAAGAAGTAGCTACAACTTCAGAACCTCCCACTGATCCACAAAATGGATATGGAAATCTGAAGCTGTATCAGATGTTTCTGATAAATATAAGGGACCAATGCAAGCATGACCAATTCCTGATTTTTTACCCTTTAACCCTGAAAAGACATTCTCTATTCCTCCAAAATCCCTTACCCACGGATCTAGGCACAAAAGAGCACCAGGATCATGCCACAAACAACAGTGCTTCCACTCACACTCCTGCTCACAGGGAACCACCCCACTTGGCTCTTTTCGGCTCACATTACTGCGAAGGAGATGGGACCATATTTCAAACCAGTAGAATTACAGGATGCTGGCAACTAATTTGCAGGCTAACAGCAACTGAGCTGCTGATTTCTTCTGGCTGATTTGCATCAGCATAGAGGAAGATTTAAAATAAGATGGGGCCGAGGCGGGGAAGGCAAGCAGAAGTTCACTATGAGAAATATATTCAAAAGGAAAAGTATTTTCCCATTACAAATAGGCAGCACATCCACCATTCCAGATGTGTGCATCCTGGCAGAAGAAAAAAAGATGCAGAAAAATTTAGATCTTTAATTTAAATCTGGAAGCCTCATTTATACCTTTGCACAACCATAGGGCTCAGTCTTCCAAGCACTTTTCCAAATGGAATGTTACTCTACTACCCTGTAAACACATCCCTGATTGGGATGTTAAGTCTTTAGTCTTGATACTATAACTGCTTTTAATAGATACAGATGGGTCAAGCCCTGTTATGCTGAGCAAACTAAACTCTTCATGCAAATTCTTTTTACATCTGAAATGGAATAAATGTTGAATTCACCAAAAAAAATCCATACATATCGTGACTGATGACTAAACAGCAGCCCCATAATTATGCACACTGCTGCAACAGCTATTTTATTCTTGACTACGCAGAATCTTTCTGCGCTGTGTTAACACGGGGGCTTTTAAAATATATGTAAAATTAGACAAACCATGCAAAGATGCTTTTATTGCTCTAGAATTTTTAAAATGCAAATAAAACAAGAATACTAGGTGGCATTTCACATGAGGAAATGGTGCACTAAGAACAAATATACTGAAGAAACTGCCTTCTGTACTCCCACTTGCAAAGTAAGAAGAAAAAATTTAAAAAAAAGAACATCTGGTTTAAAATCCACCACAAATCTCATGACTAACTTCCCATTTTAGCTTTAAAAGAGGGTTGAGATACCCTGGAGACGGATGCCAAAAAAATCTGCTCTGAAGAATAGAGAACTGATCTCTATAAAATAGGGATCCAACACACAGCTCCTTTGGAAGGATTGACTTAGACAAAGCCAGGACTCAATCCATGGTATTTGTGTATATTTTAATGAATGAAAAATATCTGTCCCTCCAAAGCATTTTTTTTTGTAATAGCCAAGATTCATTGAGACATGATCTACAGGCAGAGTTCTCATTAAAACTAGCTCGGTTTAACGTCAGTTAGTCTTACATATCAGAAGGATGATCATGCTCTAGCAACCTGGAGGGTATTAATGCCAAGTGCTCAAAAAAAGCAGGTGAAGTAGATGCTGTTTCAACAATAATATGAAAAACACTTGGAAGTGACAACTCTCTGCCCTTTCCCATAAGCAAGACACTGATCCCACAGCTCACATCTTCTACTAAACTCATCAGGGGTCCTCTCCACCTCACAATGAGGAGGTATCTGCCCCTCAGAGCCACCTAGGGCTGAGGCTCCTCGGAAACTTCCTTGCTAACCAGCCTAATGGCAAAGGCACCACAAGCATCTGGCAGCTCAGGCCTTCTTCTGAGGATTCCTGGTAAAGAGAAGATGACTGCGACTGATGCCATCAGGGTTGATTTAGTGCAACCCACCAGCAGCTTCTCATGGTGTAGCTTCTCCACCAGGCACATCGTTGGAATTGAAAAGCCAAATTCCAGGCAGAAGGCAATACTGGTGCTTACCAGCAAGCTGTCTGGAAGCTTTCTTAAGACAGGTTAGCATCCAGAAGTGCAGTAAGTGCACACAACAAAACCAACTGCATTCAAAATTGGCTCACTAATGATCTCCTCAGTGCAGTGCCTTGTGCAATCTTCCAGACACAGACAGAGGAGAGGAGGGAAGGGAAGGAAAGAAAGAAAGAAAAGAAAAGAAAAGAAAAAAAAAGACAAGAAAAGGCTTAATCAAACATACAGAACAAGGGTACAGTCCAAAAGCTCTCCCACTCCTCTCCTGGAAGAGGATCTGCTCAGAGAGGAAGCTGGCTCTTCCCGATTATTGAAAGAAGCAGTTCCTGGCTCCCTGTCACATATTCATACCACCGGACAAACTCCTTGGCTGACTCATTACTAACTGAAAAATAACAGAGGAGCCAGTTTATGCTCAAGATTTCCTAAGCTAAATTGTCCTCTTTGTTACACCTGCCAGTGCTACAGCAGATAGGAAGGAGAGATCCTTGCCCAGTGCAGAACTTTTATTGCTGGAGTAATTAAGATGTACAGATGAAAACATTTGAATTGGCATGAAGTTGCCAAAATGGAGAAAACTGCCCTTTATCATCAACACACTCAATATTTCAATTGCCAAAAAAAAAGGCACGCAAAATCTCTGCAACTGGTGGGGCAAATCTGAGCTAGAAAGACAGGGTTTAAAATTTAAAGGAAGAAAAATAATCAATGAGCCTTACAAAAACTGCAAATGCAGAGAGACCTTTCATTCTAGTAGCTCTGCAAAGCGCAGCTGGTTTTGACTTGGCAGTTCAGCTTCTGCACGTTAAAATAGCCGTTCTTTTCACTGTCAGAATTGGCCACGCTTTGGTGTCTGATTTACAGTTGAATCCCCCTGGCCCATGCCCATTACCCTCAACAGGACTTCGATGGAATGTGAAAACTCTGCAGCGGTGTAATCACATGGCAGCGCTGCTAGATGGGCAGCGTTTCATTAGCGATCATCAAACAGATCGCTAGGCCTGCACTGTAAAGTATCACTGGGCTTTTGTGGAACAGTATGCTCAGCTCTGGTCAAGCCTGGTGTCTAGGAGGAATGTCACTCCTTGGGCAGGGTCTGGCATGCGGCCCTGAGATATCCAACCTGCATCTCTGATGCTTCCAGAGATGCCAGTCCTTCACCCAAAGGCATGTGATGTGGCAAGGCTGAGCACAGGACTATGGCTGCCTTTTAAATTCCAACGTGAGGCAAAAAAGCAATGAGCTGAACAACAAAATACAGCTTTGCAGTCTGCAGCCTGCTTGAGTTCTCTGTGCCTACCATTAACATTTTAATCATTACTCAGCCGATCGGATGCAGGCAGCATTGCAATACTTTCCATGTCTTACTAATCCAGTTACAGCTGCTCTGGAAGGCTATGGCAGGCAGCTTGAAGAGCATCTGAAACCGGCTTTGGATTTTTATCAACTGTATGAACATACAAGGAAGAGTTATGCACAACAGACTCCTGATCACAGTTTCCAAGGGCAGTATTTTAATCCAAGAATCACTCTACCCAATAAACTTTTGCTAACCTTAACCACATCCTTTGTCCTTCCCTGTATTTGGGTATCACTTACCAGTGTCTGAAGGCACTGCTGTAAGGAGAAATACCTTTCAGGAGACCTGGCTTCAACGATACCCCTGGGACTGAACCGAATCCGCCAAGCACCAGGCTTGTCCCAGTGAACACACAGTGTCCAGGACGAACCGCAAATAGCTTCTCTCTGTATTCAGCTTTTCCATCTGCAAGACCTATCAAGTGAGCAGACCTCACTACTGCAGAAGCACACAAATGAAAACACAAGAGCAGCCCTCAGACTAACACTTTGGCTCTCGTCTGTTGGTGACATCTTCTTCACTAACACAAAACTGCCTCAGGCTTCAGCCCGAACCAGCGGGACGCAGGCTGAGGTGGCTCTGAAGCCTCACTTCTGCTATCAAAAGAATACACATCTCATTCAGGACAGAAATAATCTTTGTAAATTCCAATTTTTGCTACAGCCCTGTACAATGAGAGACAGATTATTTCCCCCATGGGCAAAATGATTCTTTGAGAAAATCCTTTTCCTATTATTTGCTGGGATACCCTTTCCAGAGCTACAGAACTGCCCAGGGGCACACCTGCTTCTCAAAGAGGCCTCACAAGTTTTCAACTCCCTGACAGGCCCTCTACCAAATGACAGATTTCTTGTGTTCTTCCTCCTTATCACCACCATGTTTAATCATTTCCCTTTCTTCATTACCAAGCCTGGCAGTGTAATTCTGTAACAAGGGCTCCAAATAACATCAATCATGGCCTTATGCCACCAGTGATGTACTAGGACCTCAGGGATATGCATTTGCATTTTTGAAAGAACTGGAACCAGAGTTGGCCTCCATGAGCGTCAACGTGCTATCACACACTTTCCTAAGTGAAGGGTACTTGCCAAACAGCGATGATCCCATTGAATACTGGAACCAAGTTCCCCAAGATCCCAGCACAAACACACAGATCTTGATGCAACTGTGGTTTTAAGGGGAGAATTATTCTGCAATGTCTCGCTTCTCCAGTAGGAACCTACATAGTTCTGGTCATCTGTCCATGTATGAACCTTACAAGAACATCACAGTCCACATTTGTTGCATGCCCTTCTTTAAAACTCATAATAGATGGTAATACTGGTATCTTTTAACTCAGTTGGTATATTGCTTATGTAACATTAGGATGGTCTGTGTCAATCCTCCCACAGTCCAACACCTTACACATAACTTCTAATTGCTAGTGTAATTTCAGGCCAGAGTCGGTGTTGTGGAGCATGAATTAGCTGCAGAAAAAGGTTTTTTCCTACGGTGCACATTAGAATTGAACTAACTCTAATTCCCTCTACATGCAGGAAGGACACCACTTGTTCTCAGAGACGTTTTTCTACCCCCAACCAGCTCAGTCCCGTTGTATCAGAACACAATCCTTCCTCCCAGGGTTAGAAAGACTGCTTTTGGTACAGGGATTCTTGGCTTTATTGTGCTCAGCTTGCTAGCTGTTAAATGAAAATAATAATTACTTGATTTTGCCTTGCAACACCATTATGAGGATTTAAGTCAGTGATAGTTGTAAAGTGTTCAGGCAGTACAGTGACAAAGAACCCTTTAAGTGCCTTGAGAGACAGCCAAGTGCCAAGTTCATTTGTTTGGTATTTATATACATCTTCAAAACCACCTGTATATTCTTAATGGCTATTTTTTCCACTCTCATAGGAAAAAAAAAGAAAAAAGACTATTCCCAGCCCTTCCCCACCCCAGTCTGCAACATTAGTTATGATCTCCACCTATCTACTTCTGTCAAACATGCCCAGATACCCCAATCAACACCACAGCCTCGCCACATATAAAATACAAAAGCAAAAGTAGATGGCAAAAGCACTTTATCATCCTATCAAGCAATGTGCTTGGCCAGAGATAAGAGAGATGGAAGAGCAGCTTCCTTGAAGAGCAGCTAATGACTGTATAGTAGCTAATGTTAACAGTAAAATCACTTTCCTAGAGACAGAAAGGCCAGAGCCAGAACACAGACCTTTATATACGTAATACTATATGAAACCAGCATCTCTCCTAGTTTCCAAGATACGTGGCATTATCCTGCTAACATAACTAGGGTCCAATCTCAAGCTCTTCATGCTGAGTTGAAGGCATGGAGCGTCACAGACTGAAGAGCTTCAAGATGAGTGGATCATCTGTATCTTCCCTCCCTTCTTCCCCAAATACTTGTTTTTTAAAAGGATTCACACAAAGTGCCCTCCCTCGCCTGGCACCCCACTAATTTCAGCTGAAGATCTGAATCCTTGTGTCAAAAGGTTTCTCCAAATATGGGGACTTGAGAGAAATAATATTATCACCTTGAAAGGAGGCAAGACGTGCTGGAAAGATAGCCTCATCAGAAAGGGAGCTATCTATCTTTCTTTTGTACACAGTCAAGTGATAGACACGGCATTAAATCAGCAGTATGGAACAAATCCTTGTTTTACCCTGCACTAGCAACGGGTGGCAGGATTACCAGTCAGCTAAAACTATCTACTATCCAAGAAATCACAAAGTGGCCCAATGTGGCTGCTGCACAATTTCTCACCCAGAGCTTACAAACCATGCTGCTCTTCCATGATCCGCCAACTCTTTTTCTGTGTGCAAAGTTGGCATGGGAATATAAAGCAACCTTTATTTATGAGATAAGGGGCTCCAGAGGGAAAGGGAGAACAAAGAAGCTTCCTTCAAAGCTGTTTTTTAAAATAACTCCAATGAAGAGTAAATAAATAAATAAACTAATAAAGGGATAAGGCAAAACAGAAACATGACTGATGAAGAACACATAGCTTGTGGTGGGCAGTACTCCAGCTACCTCAGTTCCTTGCTCTTCAACATGACCCAAGAATAACACCACCATAGAATATATATTAAAAAAGAACAAGAAATTAACATCGCAGCCGAACTAGCCCCACAATGCCCAACTTCATAATTTTTAAAGCTCATCTAATTTGGTAAAAAAAACCACCCAAAGCCCAAACCCATACACTAATTCAAATACATATGCTTCATCAGTACATCTTATTGCAATGCATGCAAGCTAAGCACACTGCCATGCTGTCATGAGTATGGACAGCAAAGTTGAGTCTTCAATCATTATTAACATTACTTAGAAACTGCTTCCTAGCATCAAACTTCCAGCTAATTCTCTGTGTCTTTTTTTCCACATTTCTTCCCCCTCTGCACACAAGTTATCAACTTCAGAGCAGTAGATGAACTGCAGAGAGAAATGGAGGACTTTAAACTAAAATCAAAGAGCAGAATCACAGTCAATCAGTTTCTTATGCCCTTGACAGCATGCGGTATGGACAACTGCAGGGGAAGAAGTGCTTAGCTTGGTGAAAAGGAAAACAGGAACTTGGGGTTTATTTGCATTTCTTCATCTGAAATTGTGGCTTTTGGGGGCATTGGGTGTTCACTTAAGATGCTGAACTTCTGTTTTGAACAGTTTCAAGGGAAAGCATGATGTCTATAAAAAGCAGCTGTGAATAAGGTGGTAGCAATCTGGCTCACTAGTAAGTTGAGAGGCGAAACAAGAGTAGCACCTTTCAGGGACCGGTCCCACATACACCCACACCCACACACAAATCTCCTTTGGAGTAGCAGCAGATGCAAAACAATCTGCAAAAACCCCTCCCACTGGGTGGGGGGGACCCGACAGTGCAAAGTCTTAGGTCATCCTTAGTGAGACTTACTCATACTTTGCAGTAAAGAGGCGTTCAAGTGCAACAGTGTGGTCACAAGCTGCGTAGAAGGAGTCCAGGCTTTCTGGGACCGCAAATGTTGAACAAGGTGCTGGCTGATTAAGTCACAGGGAACAAGGTTACCTCACAAATACTGACTCAAGACTGAACACATGGCAAGCAGCAAGAGCCCTCACTACCCTATAGAGCTGCCCACCAAAGAAAGCTCCATCACAAACCCAAACCCGGTTGAAACCCTTCTCCAAGGGCTGGACTCTGCTGCAATGCAAAGGAGGGCATTTCATTGGGAAATAGCACCACCTGGTGACTCCTGGTACTGAGGGAGAAGAAAATGGTCAACATGGAGATAATGAGATGGGAGGAAAGGAGAAAGGAGCACCGGCTAAAATGCTCAAGCAAGTTGGGAACCAAGAAGCTGGTTAAGGAGGGAAAGAGGATCGCATGATGGAGTTACAAGAACTAGACAGGTGGGTGTTGTGGTTCAGCCCCAGCCAGCAGCTCAGCACCACACAGCTGCTCGCTCACTTTGGGATGGGCCAGAACACTGGAAGGGTAAAAGTGAGAAAACTCGTGAGTTGAGATAAAGGCAGTTTAATAAGTAAGGCAAAAGCTGCGCATGCAAAGCTAAACCAAGGAATTCATTCCCCATTTCCCGTGGGCAGGCAGGAGTTCAGCCATCCCCAGGAAAGCAGGGCTCCATCATGTGTAACCGTTACTTGGGAAGGCAAATGCCATTACTCCAAAAGTCACTCCTCCATCCTTCCTCTTACCCAAGCGCCTTGTATGCTGAGCACAATGTCATATGGTATGGGATATCCCTCTGGTCAGTTGGGGTCAGCTGTCCTGGTGTGTCCTCTCCCAACTCCTTGTGCACCCCCAGCTCACTCACTGGTGGGGTAGGGTGAGAAGCAGTGAAGACCATGTCTCTGTATAAGCCCTGCTCAGCAGTTAACAAAAACATCTCTATATAACAAAACCACCTCTACAGTAACAACACCGTTTTCAGCGCAAATCCAAATCCCCACACTAGGTACTACGAGACAATTAACTCTACCTCACCTGAAACCAGAACAGTGGGACAGATGGAGATGGAAAGAAGAAGAGTGCCTGAGCACCTCCCCTTGGAAACAGGGCATGTCCTCTGCTGTAACCACCTTGGGAGTCCTGTGTGACAACAAGTGGCATGAAAGTAGCAAAGGCAGCTACAAAGGGATGCCAATACCCCCCCCACAAACCACTGTACTAAAGAACCAAGACAGGGAGAAAACAAGCCAAAAGTACAGTATCAACAATGTTGTACACCACAGAGGGATTTTTGGGGTGTTCATTTTTAAGGATACTTATAGCTGTGGCATTTCATAGAGCTATTACCATCCAAACAAGAATCATACTTCCAAATGCCTTCTACTGATCATTGAATCATAGAATCCTCTTGACCAAGGCATAACACAGACCTGTAGGTAAACCTACCCTGTAAGTGATAAGGAAATGTATTATCTCACACTCCCTGCTGTGGTTTCCTACCTCTTCACTCCCACCACCCCAATTCATCTTAATGACCTCTCCCCGTTACTGGTTTGCTGATTTCCCATCTGAGCAGCACCAAACATTTCAATATGACCAATGCTATATTCACCACTTCATTTTTCAGGTGAGGAGAAACAAGAGCCCCAGTTTATCATGGGAAAATTCCTACTGTGGTGCCACAGATGGGGTCATGGTCACCACTCATTGCCCCCACCAACCCAAACAAAGTAGGAACCAAGAGCAAACTTAGCAGATCTCCCCAGCATGTGAAACCTCATCAGGGAGGAGCTAAACAAAGCCAAAGTAAAGCAAATAAAAATTGAACGACCTGCTTTAATGCCTATGAAATTTTACTGAGCAATATCTGACTTTGGAAACTCAAATGGTCAGAATTTATTATCTGGACAAACTTGGGAGACCTTTTAACACTGCACACTGTTATACTTCTCCAACCAACACAAAAATATGCATGTAGTCTACTTGACATACTCTTCACACAAATTCCTATTTAAAATACAGTAAAAATCTGTGTGAATAATATCTGCTTAAGAATACTGATAAATGTCCCTGAACTTGAAAAATTAAGTAAGGGTGAAAAATTAAGTAAGGGATAAGTGTAAGGAAGTAACTTAGAAGTCATTGCACCCCACATTGTCAGTGATAATGTGCATTGATTCCAGGGGCTGTTATCTCCACGGGCCATATGCACACACCAGCACAACAATCTGGTTAGGTATCATTCGTTACCATTGTGCAATGCAGTGATCAGAGACACTAAATTCAATTTTCAGACTAAATACATAAATAACCTGAGGCTTTCATAGTTCAGTAAACACGTTAGGCAACACCATCCTGACAAATGTTGTTTTTGAGTACAGTTTGGCAGCCAAAAAAATGGGATAAACAATTCTGCGTTATTCTTTCCAAACCAAATTCTTTTCCTAAGTGAACCTTCCCCACATATGTTTGTAGCAGCTGAAGCTTTCAAAATAATTGTATGACGAAGAGGTAATCTTTGACCTGAATTGCTGTGTGACACAAGGTTCTCTTTTTACCCCAACACACTGTGTCTTCCAATGTCAAATCCTATCATTAGGGGGCCATCATTTCAAAGTACCCACTTGCCAGTGCCACTTACTAAATAGCAAGGAAAAAAAAAAACCAATTCGATATACCTGTCCTCACACAGAAGATATTAAAAATTTTCCAGTCAGTCTGGAATTGATGATCTAATTCAAACTTCACAGGTACATGTTACAGGTTGCCTACAAATCCCAGCCTGGATAAAAACTTCTTGGTTTTCAGCTCAGATGCACAAAGTCATTTTCTTTCATTAAAAGAAGGCAGAGGCTCTTATGCAAACAACTGTATACATGTCAACTAGGTACAGCAAGAGGAAATGGCTCTTGCTGCTCCGTTTACTATTTCAGTAATAGGAAACTTGTCCAGCAGTTGCCTGGAAAATTTGTAAAACAGCTGAATTACCTTCAAATTTACTCGTCCAAGCTCAGTAAGCAATTCAATTCAATGTTCAGACATTCCTCTCTGCCTCACCTGCAACTTATTATTGCATTTCATACCAAAGAGGAAGAAAAACCCCACATAAGTTCTGAATGCCAACTGAAACACCAGTTGAAAACTTCAGTCCTGGAGAAAAGAAAGCCTGGTCTTTTTCCTCTTGCTGCAACGGGTAACAGAGAGGAAGGAGGCAGAGTTTCAGAGGGCAGCTATATAAAGACATTTCCCCTGACAAATGGGGACCAGCCTTGAGGCTCCAGATCTTTGCTCTGAATTAGTGAAGCCCTAATTCAGAGTATGTCACCAACCAACAACCAGATGTAAACAACTCTTCCTTGCCTTTCCCTTGGCTGGCCAGAAACCCTGAGTGGTTCAGGAAACGCCACACTGTGTGGGACAGGCACTAAGGACTTCGCTGCTGATTTTATCACCAAAAGCTCTCCCTTTGCTTATCAGTTCCTTTTCAGCTGATTCAATAACATGTACAATCAGCAGTCCCTGATGACCACTGAATGTCTGAGGCAGTCTCCTCTTAGCAGCAGCCTAAAGGTTCGGCCAGCTGCCAACAGCATCTTCTTTACTTAGGCTGCCCTTACCAGGCCACCCCACAGCGTTTGGAAACCTGCATTCATTACCCTTCCAGGCATGTTAAAACACGTCTTTCCCCCGCCCCAGGGCATCGGGGAAGGGAGTGAGCTGAGATTTACTGGAATTTGCCAATATTTGTTATCTACAGTTAACTGTAGATAACATGTAGATGTAGATAATGTATATCTATGTGGACATTGAAAGGCATCAAGGAGAGGTCAAAAATCCTTGAAACTGAGGGTTTGCATTTCCTGAATTGATGGGCAAGACTGGGAAGGGACGACCACAGAGTCACAGAATTTTACGGTTTGGAAGGGACCTCCAAGGATCATCGAGTCCAACCCCCCTGCCAAAGCGGGTTCCCAAAGGAAAGGAAAAAAAAGCCCCTGATGTTTGCATAAACATAAATCCACGTTAGGATTTTTTTCACCAAACTATCATATTTAATTAACTTCGCTTAATACTGAATTCATGCTCATTTCACCTATTGCCCGGATCTGAAATTCTCCCTAATAACAGCAAACATCACTTATTTTAAACAGCGCCATATAAGGACCCACCTGGTGCTATCCCCTCTGTCCTCCATGTGAGTAATCAGGAGAGATAACACAAGCAGGGGATAATAAAGCCCAGGGCTGAGGGGTCTTTTCATCTGTGGATTTACTGTGCGCTGCTGCGGCCTAGCCCAGAGTAAAGTTATCTGCACTGAAGAGGCACATGAGGGGAAGACGCTATCAGCGTGAGGCCGTATCCCTTCAACAGCTGACTTCTCAAATGTTTTCACCTCCTGTTGATTCCAACAGGAATGAAACTCAGCAGCTCCTCGAGTTAGTACCACTAGTGACAGGGAATTCAACTTTTTAGGGAAGAACCCTTTAAATGAACAGGAAAAGATTTTTGTTGCTGTTATTGTTGGAGGCACCTTTCTCTCTCCACCACAAAAATAACCAAGAAATAATTATCTAACTTATAACTGACTCTCAGAAGAAACTCTGGGATCGCCTGGCCAAATTTTTCCTCATCTTCACTCAGAAACAGGAATCCAGATATGGTCAAAAGCATATGGACTCTGCGAACCTCAACTGGGAACACTTCAAATGGTAATGCTAAACCATGAAGTTTAATACATTCAAGGGCATCTCCTCAAGGGACAGGAAGGATTTGATCTTTCCCTCCAATTTGATCTTTCCCTCCAAAGCAGGAGGACACTGAGCCACACAGAGAGTATCAAGGAGTCCCTCTCAGGGCAGGCTGTTTGGGTGCTAAGCACGCTTTCTGTGCTGCAGCCTGAGAGCTTGGGATCATGTGGGAATGAGACCAAAACTCCTGCAGCCCCCAGACGGCAGAATAAAAGGCCCCCAGATGGCAGAATAAAAGAATTTTGGACAGTATCTCAAATGGGCCATGAGATCCTACCAGACCCTCCCGTTCAGTTACCAGATCTGCAACAGTGTTCTTGACTGGTCAAAAGATAGAGCTTAATTTAATGGAGTGTAAACAACAATTCTGTAAGTTCAAATGGACAAGAGTGTTTTGAAACATAAATGACACAATGCTAAAACAAAGTTACAAATTTAAAATTAAAAAAAAAAGGAAGAAAAAAAGATTTAAAATAAAAGGAAATGGAAGACTAAAACCAAGGGAAGGTGGCGGGGTTTTTTCCACCCCACCTTATTATTTTGTATGAATTACTCCCTTCACTGGTTTGTTATGTGTGGTTTTCTGTTTCCTTATTCTCAGCTTCTCTGTCCTGTGCTCCTGCTCCAGCTTTACCCACTGTGTTCCTCATTTCTTCCCACCAGTCCCCCACATCACTCCTCCAATACTTTTCTTCAATCCCTCAGTTTTGGCCCCCTACTTCCTCCTCATACGTTAGTCTCTTTATCACTTTGTTCCTCTAAATCTCTTCTACACCAACTTTCACACCTTTTTTCCTACTGGTCACCAGCTGAACTATTTCTGATGAACTTCTGAGGCTGCAGGGCTGCCACTCTCCTTCAGACAAACTTTTAAAATTTGGACTTATTCTACAGGTGTCAAAGGTTCCTTCTCTCTCCACACCAGCCTGAAGGAGATGGCAAACCTGGCCACAAAACTCTGGATCAAATTAATTACCTGGCCAAATAAACACCATCTCCAACAAACCTATCAGTTGCTAAAGACCAAGCAGGGGTAAACTTTATCTGCTTTTAATGTTAAATGACAGGGATAGCTCAAGAGCTGCGTTATCTCAAATACTTAATTTACATAAACTTTTGATCTTTGTCATCCACACAGCACTCTATTCAGCTGTGTATTAAAGTATAAGCTGAGCTTTAAGCTTGGGATTCCATATAGCCCATTCAGCACAGCCTGAATGATGCACCCCGATACACTGCTGAAGTTGGATTATGCCGCTACTTAGAATTAAACACACGCTTCAGTGACATAACATAAATGCTGGTTGAAGATTATCTGGTTTTATACAAGTGCCACTTTTGTGATGTGAAACACACTCCAACTTTCTGTCTAACACTATGGGGTGCACATGTTCTTTTGAAGCACACCATCGGGAAAAAAAAATAATGAAAAACATCCAAGGGGGTAAGGGGGAAATATCAAAGGACAGAACAATTGACTCTGTAGACTATTTACACAAACTACACTGCTGCTGGAGTCGTAACAGTTATAGACATTAAGTGTGGGGGACAATGCTTAAATCCTTCACTGACATTCAAGCAAGCTAAGGCAAAACCGAAGTCCAACTTTCCTTGAATTTTTAACATGAGTGATATTGTCCAAAAAAAGAAAATGCTGACTTAAGGGATGAAATAAGAGAAAACCTCGCCCACGGCATGCTCAAGAACAGAATATCCTAAAAGCAACATTGTCCACATAGTATTGCAAAGGTTGGAGCCAGCATGGATTATGCACCATGAAGGCTGCCTGGCCGAAATGTAGTTGGAAGCTTCCTGTCCATATCAGCTTTAAGAAGAGATCTTGCAAGTGGTGATTTTATGACTCTTAAAATAGACCCATGTATATTTAGTATGCTATGGGGGGGGGGAAAAATAGAGGTAATGAGTTTCATCCTAAATAAAGGGATTCAGCTCTTTCTCATCTCCCAAATCCCTCCAGGAATTAACCAACCACCAGATTTATCTAGCTGCAAAGTGGAAGCATGCCCATACAGACTGGTGGTGGTGTGTGTCAGTCAGAGGTGTTTTTTCAAATTAACAGACTGTTTTAAGCAAACAAACATAGTATTTGCTTCCACAGACTGTAGAAACTGTGTGAGATTAAAATTGTGACTGTGAATGGACAAATGCCTCAGATTTTTCAGTTGTAAAATGCTTCTAACTCCTAAACTACTTATCATAGTTACAACGTACTTTCTCCCTCTTAAATCAAGTAGTTATAAAATTACTTAACATCCCAAGAGTCAAACAGAGTCTTGGTGTGACTCCACACTGCCTTCAAGGGAGTCCTTTATGGTATGCTATTCACCTCAGCCTTTGGGAAGTCCAGTGATCCCTACTACAGCTTCCCTGTGTTGGTACACACCAGATGTTGACCGAACACATCAGGATTCCTCCTCTGTCACTGAATTCCCAGCATCAGCCTTACAAGCAAGAAATGGGCACATTGGGAAGAACATGCACAAAGGCAATCCTGATGACAAGGCACCAGCTACTGACTGCAGGCGTAAAATGGAGAAGTTTAAAGCTACTCCAGATCTCACTGTATCTCATGGGTCACGAGAAAGCACGAGAGGACACGCAAATGGCTTCAGACACATCCCATCGCTCAAAAGCACAGCCCTGCTGGTGAACATTTAGACCCCATCCACACTTACTCAGTGCTGTTTGCTACAAAACTAAATGAGCCAAAAATTATATATTTTTTCTTCTCAAAATTAAACCTATTTTAGGAAACTCTCTATCTCACTTTGATTCTGTAGACAGGCTTTAAAGCAAAGGCAAATCTGCCTCAGAGAACCCCTAACTGTGGGTGAATTCCTGCAAGAGGTGGGTACTTAGCATTTTAAAAGACTGCCCTTACAGTTTTTTATAGTCCCCTTCCACTGTGCCCCGGCAGATGCTTGACGGGTCCAACCGGGACACCCGATGACGTCTGCAGCATCCTGTCTCTCTGCTGACAAAGGAGGAAACAATAACTCGGGGACACAAAAGTATTTAGTAGCTGGATTTCATGCACATGCACTTCCACATGTTGCCCAAATAAGAACTTATCCTGTCCAAAACAAAAAGTACAAAAACCATAACTGCTCTGCCCTCTCCTCCAAGAAATCCAAAAACCACACTCTAACCAGCATTTATGTTTAAAAATAGCCAGGAGAAAATAAAAAGCGTTTGTTCCAGTGCCTGTTGTTCAGCTTCCACGAGCAGCCCTGCGAGGCTGGAGACTGTAAATCAAACCACTGGCATTTGCTTACACAAGGGCTGTGCTCCGGGCCGGCCTCCCATCCACCTCCGCTGGCGGCTTTCTAAACGCTTGGATTTGTCTTCTTGCGGTGGCGTTGGAAACAGCAAGCACTCATGGGAAGGGGGTAAAAGAGGTTTCAAAAGAAAGTTGAGACGTCTGCCTGTCCTGGCATAGTGCATGCTACAGTGAGATGAAACTTGAAAAAAAACTTCCTTCCCTCTTGACCCTGACATGATTACCCAGTCTCAACAAAGCGGGTAGAAGCAAAAACATCCCAGTGAGAACAAAAACATGTTTTATTCTCACTAAAAACATATTTTATTCTCATTTACTGCAGGCACATGTGCCTCAAGACAGCTCTTGTGCACAAGCTGCCCCAAGGCTGCACATGCAAGGTACTGGGGGGCATGACAGGGCCTCGACAAGGAGCTGAGCGCTGAAGGTTTCCTCTGCCCTGCCCAAAAAACTGGGAGATGATCTAACCCACTGGTGTGACTAGCACTGTATGGACAAAGGATTTTTAAAAATATTTCACAACACAGCCAGTTATCCAAAGGAAATGTGGGGGAAAAAATAAACCTGCTTAAATCTAACATAAAGGTTAGTAGGCTAAGCAGTTAGAAATACCAGGCCAGGGGATCAGACGCTGGAGGCCAGCCATACTGAGAGGGATCTGAGGGTCTTGGTTGACAGCAAGTTAAACATGAGCTAGCAGCGTGCCCAGGCAGGCAGAGGGGTCAAAGGTATCCTGGTGTGCATCAAGCACGGCATTGCCAGCCCATCCAGGGAGCTGACTGTCCTGCTCTACACTGCGCTGGTGCAGCCTCACCTTGAGTACTGCATGCAGTTTTGGGTGCCATGGTACAAGAGGGACACAAAAATACTGGAAAGCATCCAGAGGAGGGCAATGAGGATGGTGAAGGGTCTGGAGGGGAAGTCTTATGAGGAGAGGCTGAAGTCCCTTGGTTTGTTCAGCTTGGAGAAGAGGAGACTGCGGGGAGACCTCATCGCAGTCTGTGGCTTCCTGATGAAGGGGCAGGTGCCGATCTCCTCTCTTTGGCCAACCAGTGACAGAACCCGAAGGAATAGCATGAAGCTGTGACAGGGGAGGTTCAGGTTGGTTATCAGGAAGGGGTTCTTTACTGAGAGGGTGGTCAGGGACTGGAACAGGCTCCCCAGGGAAGTGGTCACAGCACAGAGCTTGACTGAGTTCAAGAAGCGTTTGGACAATGCACTCAGTCACATGCTCTGACTTGGCTGGCCCTGTGTGAAGCCAGGAGTTGGACTCAATGATCCTTATGGGTCCCTTCCAACTCAGGAGATTCTGTGATTCTATGTAAACTAGATGGAAGAGACCAGGTTGGACACTAGCTCGTGGTGGCTTTCCAAGGCAAAATCCATCAAAGCAAGAAAATTGAGGAAAGACAAGAAGTGGCAAGCACTCCTTTTCCTCCTCCCCCAGCAAGCAGGGCCACTGCCCAAGGACAAGCTGCTCTTACCTGTGTCTTCATCTCACCCCAGCAGAAAGCTCCAAGGACACCAGAGCACCTACAACCATGCCCACCAGACAGCAGAGCTGTTGGGGAGCAGCTGAAGCCACAAGCCAGAGGAAACTCTGTTGCCCTGCATGCCAGAAGGGAAACCCAGGAGCAGAAGAGGGAATGGGTGCTTATTGAACTGAAATGTGCTGTCAGCTCTGGAGGCAGCAAGCAATCGCACTGAAAATCAGATCCTTGGTGCTTCCAGCTTTGCCAATGAGCTCCATAAAGGAACCAGACCAACCCTGAGAAAGACTGAAGGTCACACTACCTAATTTAGCCAGGGCACATGCATTTGTTGCCTCTGATGTCAGGACCCAGTAGACCAGATCAGATAAACCCTACCCATTTGCCAACCATCTTTTCCAACCATTTTGGAGAGTACCTCTGGGTACCACATGTTGGGCATTCAGCTGGCCTCAGAAGCAGCTTCAAAAAAACACAGAGGAAGCCACAGATCTCCATGCGAAGGTGAGGATGATGGCAAAGAGGTCAAACCACAACTCCAATGATCTCATCTGAACAGGGATGCAGCCAGGAAATACATCATCAGTAACAGTCCCTGTAGGGTCTAACAGCCCTGAAGACCAGGCACATGGCATTTGGAAGACGGAGTAGATAAGAAGCAAAAGAAAAGGTGTCTGTTTGAGAGCAACCGGAGCAGAGCTCCAACATCCCCGTAAATGCTTCTCTCAGCAAGAAGTCAGGTTGAGAAATTTTAGATGGAACACGTCTATCTAGCCTGTACATTTGCAGAGCCTACAGCATCCACCCAACCCAACACAAGCAAAGTTTATGGGCGTTGTAACTTATAAACACTACCAGATGCAAAAGCCTTGCAGGGCCAGAGGCCTTTGCCCGCAGCCAGCTCAGCTAATGCCCATTTTGCCACTTCCTTAAACTGCACTCGAACTGCAACACACCCTATCAATAAGGCAAATCATCGCTTTAGAAGTAAGTCATACCATCAGCCAGGGTCTCAGAAAACATACTTTAAATGCAAATTAAAGATGGCTTTTTAATATGCCTTGCCATAAACCTGTCTGATGATGAGGAGAGAGGGGTTTGGTTTTGCCCCGTGTGCTTCTTGCATGTGCAATTTCTGGTTGCTTCACAGTCTACTTCAGCACTACTTCACTGAGTGGGCCTGAAATTGCATTCATCTGTTTAAAAAAAAAACAAAAGCCAAACCAAAAAAAAACCCCAGAGTTTACTAGCCATTCAACTTCCTTATTTTCTTAGTAAGAAAGAATTTACTTTCTTTCTCAGAACTACTGTAAAAAAAAAAAAGAAGTTTCATAATTTCTCAGCCATTGCTAAGAAATCAAAAAGAGGGACTGAAGCAAGGGGGGTGGGAGGGGCTGGGGAAACCTAAACAAAGTAAAACCCAAGCCTAAAACAAGATAAACAAAAGAAATAAATACACTTTGAGAGGCAGCAAAACTACAGCCTGCACATGATTTTGGGGTGATAGCCACTGGAGGGTCTCATTCAACAGGGAAGTTATAAACAGCATCTGTGACCCAAGACCTGGTTATCTGTGGGTCAGGGCTGATAATGTGCAGTCCTTCCAGCAACAGGCACCAGCCACAGGGTTTTCTTTTGCTGCCCAGTTGATTAGTACTAACGAGCTTCCCCTTCTGAGGCTTTGCAGCTTCTGAAAGTAAAAACTTGCTTCATGTCCTGCCTTATGCTGCTTCAGAAATCCGATTTGGTTGTGCTGGTAGGAATAAAAGCAGAATGTGGCCTCCATGCTCATCTTTTCTTCGAAGGATGTTGTGGTCATAGCCCAGTGTTCTGGTTTTGTCTTGGATATATTTAATTTTCTTTTAGTAGCAGGTGGTAGTGCAGTGTTTCAGACTTAGGCTGAGAATGATGTTGTTAACACATGGATGTATTAGTTGTTGCTAAGTAGTGCTTTCCAACTTCTTGTGCCCAACCAGCTGGAGGTGCCCAAGCAGCTGGGAGGGGATATGGCCAGGACAGCTGACCCAAACTGGTCAAAGGGTTATCCCATACCATATGACTTCATGTTCAGCATATAACTGGGGGAAGTTGTCCAGCTTGGGGATTGTTTCTCATGAATGGGCTAGGCACCAGTCAGCAGCTGGTGAGCAACTGCACTGTGTATCACTAGTTTTGTATATTATTATTATTATTTTCTCTTCCTTTGCTGTCCTGTTAATGTTTTTATCTCAATGCACAAGGTTTACTTTTTTCCCCTCAATTCTCTCTCCCATCCCACTGGAATTGGGGGAGTGAGTGAACAGCTGTGTGATGCTGACCTGCCAGCTGGGCTACAGCACAACACTCAGTCTACTCACCTGTCTAACCAATTCCACCCAAAACATTTGGAAGATGTGAGTAAATGAAAACGTTTTGCAGATACATTAGGAAAGCAGCAAGGTCAAGGCCAATGTGAAATCCTGAATTCTGATATTCTGAGAAATTGTTACCTATGTATTTAGTGTCTACATTGCAAAAATCTGACTGTAGTCATTTAAATGTTTAATGAATTAATAGGGAAAGGATTGGTTACGCTTCTGGACATAGTTGTTTATTGACACAAGAGAAAAGGCATTTCTCACTTGCTATGTAACCGGATTTTTAATGCAATATTTAAAAAATAAAAAGAATAAAAATCACTCGTCCTGGCCTCCTTCAGTATCCTGGTAAACTCCTCCTTTGGCCAAGCAGGGCAATGGAGCATGGAAGGGCTATGGATGCACAGCAAGTGCAAACTTCAGAGTATTCTTCACCAAGGAAGGAGACAAGGAAAACTATTTCCCACAGAAATTAGGCATATGCAGTCACACTAACCATGTGTCTGTCTGTCTGCCTTTCAGTTCCCCGTGGACTTAAAATCATTGTTGTCCTGGTTTCAGCTATGATGGAGTTAAACTTTTTTTTTAGCAGCGGATGGAATGCCATGTTTGGGTGTTAGCATGAGAATAGTGCTGATAGCACCCTGATGTTTTCCGATTTGTTGCCGGGCAATCAAGGACCTTTCTCAGCTCTGCATACTTCCTTACTAGTGAGAAAGGAGGGGACGCAGCCAGGACAGGTGATCCGAATTGGCCAAAGAGGATATTCCATACCAGTTACGTCATGTTCGGTATAAGGGGGGACTGGGGGGAAGAGGGGGAGACAACGCCAGGACGTGCAGTTTCTGGGGACGGTTGGGGTGTCCGGGACGGGCTCTAAGCTGTGCGGCCTGAGTTGTGTGGTTTGGTGAGAAATTGCATTGTGTATCACCAGTTTCATCTATTTTGTGCTTTAAACTTATGTTATTGTTATATCTAGTTTTCTGTTATTGTTTAGTAAACTATCCTTATCCCAACCTGCGTGGTTCTGGTTTCTAGGTTGTGGTTTCTTTTCCTCCTTTCTTCCTTCCCTTTTCCCCTTCCCCCAACTTTCCCTCCCCCTTCCTTTTAAAAGTACAAGCGACTGTGTGGGGTGCGGCCCCGGCTGGGGCAAAACCACGACAGTTATTTTGGCGCCCAACGTGGGGCACGAACGGTTGGGATAACGGTAGATCTGACCCTAACTATCGCAATTAAGATAAGCACTGTTGTTTAAGCAATCTCTGGTCACGATGTTGTGGTATTTATTTACAAGGCTGTGGCAGCAAAACCACCGCATGCTGTATACAATCCTGGCAGGATTCTTTACTCTCTCAGGTCTGTGGCTCCCGTATTTGTTCCCATACTTCATTATAGTGTATTTTATGATATCGGTCTATGATACAATAATATCGATGATCATGAGCTTAAGCTGGTACCTGTATGAGGTTTTGCTGTCCTGTCCATTCTTTGGACAGGGAGGGGTTAATAACAGCAGCCGGTATGGTGGGGGCACTGCTTTCTTTTCCTTTGGGCTAAATACAACAGCTCTTAGGGCAGTTTTTGAAAATCTTCAATATCTCTGGGATATTCAAACTAGCATTTTGCTATTGGTAGGTTTGGTGCAGATGGTTCAGTTTTTGTTATATATCAAGCATAGGTTTATGAATACCACTGAAGAGCTTTCTCCGAGACAGAATAATCACGAGTGGCAGGGCATGTGGCAAAGTATGGGCGAGTACCTAGGTACTTTCTCACGCCCGATGGTTTGGAATTTCACTCCTGAACAGCTACAAGACCCCGATCAAGTGACTGCATACCTAAGGAAAAATTGCTGTAGGTTTCCCAGAGATGGACACCTTACTGCACTGTGCTGGGCTCTGGCCACTATTTATCAAACACTGCTTGATAGCAGGCAGCACTGTCAGCACTGTCAGCACTGTCAGGGAGAAGGGAAAGGAAACAGACTGGCAGATACTATAGCTGCTGCAACCACTGGGGCTGACACTGCAGCTACTGCAACCCCTGTGACCGACACTGCAGCTACTGTAATCTCTACAGCAGACACTGCAGATGATCTGAAAAACCAATCCACACCAGTGTCTGTTGCTCCCGTACAAAAGAGGAAAGGCACAAAGAAATCAGTTCGTATAGTGACGGATAAGGATGATGATCAACCGGGATCATCTCGAGGATATCAGGATGAGGCAGAACCAGAGATTGTTACCCGATCCCTGACTCTGAGTGAGCTGTGTGAGGTTCGAAAAGATTTCACTCGCCACCCAAGTGAGCACATTATCACTTGGTTGCTCCGATGTTGGGATCACGGGGCCAGTAGTTTGGAATTAGAAGGCAGAGAGGCCAAGCAGTTGGGATCCCTAGCTAGAGAAGGAGGAATTGACAAAGCAATTGGGAGGAGGCCGGAAATCCTCAGCCTCTGGAGGCGACTACTGTCAAGTGTGAAGGAAAGATATCCCATAAAGGAATATATTACATGCCAGACACCTAAGTGTAACAGCATAGAGACATCTGTCCAGCACCTGAGAGAATTAGCTGTACGGGAGATAATTTATTATGATCTGGACAATTCACGGCTTCCCTCTGATCCCGATGAAGTCCTATGCACTCCAGATATGTGGCGTAAGGTTGTACGAAGTGCACCAGCAGGGTATACCAATTCACTGGCAGCAATTGACTGGAATGATACGAATCCGCCAACCGTAAATGAGGTGGCCTGCCGACTCCGGAAATACCAAGACAATGTTTCCCTCTCCGTCATTGCAGCAGTAGAGAAACTGGTTCAACGACTTGACAACAATGTGTCCAACTCCCAACCCGTATGGAGCAATGTTGCAGCTACTGGGAGAAAGCGTCCATCGTTCCAAGAGGGAGAATACACACCACGACGTACATTGTGGTTTTACCTGCTTGATCATGGAGAGGACATGAGGAAATGGGATATGCAGCCCACCTCAGCCCTTCGAGCACGAGTAAATGAGCTGCGGGGTAAAACATTCGCACAACGAGATTCTGCCAGGAAGAAGGCTGCACCAGTTTCTACTGGGCAGTTCCCTAGACCAACTGGAAGGCCTACCTATATGTCTGATGTGCCTGATCCTTTTGAAGGGACCTCTAAGTCCTTTATGCAACCAGTGGAAAACAAATATGATCAGCAGCAATAGAGGGGCCCTGCCTCCAGCCAGGTGGAGGAGAGGGACAATCGGGTTTATTGGTCTGTGTGGATCCGATGGCCTGGCACGTCAGACCCACAAGAGTACAAAGCTCTGGTGGATACTGGTGCCCAGTGTACTCTAATGCCATCGAATCATGAAGGGGTAGAACCTGTTTGTATTTCTGGAGTGACAGGGGGATCCCAACAACTAACTGTGCTAGAGGCTGAGGTGAGCCTAACTGGGAAGGACTGGGAAAAACACCCCATTGTGACTGGTCCAGAAGCTCCGTGCATTTTAGGTATAGATTATCTACGTAGAGGGTATTTTAAAGACCCAAAAGGGTACCGATGGGCTTTTGGAATAGCTGCTTTGGAAACAGAAGAAATTGAACAATTGTGTGCCTTGCCTGGACTCTCGGAGGATTCTGCTGTTGTGGGGTTGTTGAAGGGTGAAGAACAGCAAGTGCCAGTTGCTACGACGACGGTGCACAGACGACAATACCGTACTAACCGAGATTCCCTGATTCCCATCCATAAGCTGATTCGTCAACTGGAGGATCAGGGAGTGATCAGCCGAACCCACTCACCCTTTAATAGTCCCATATGGCCAGTGAGGAAGTCCAATGGAGAGTGGAGGCTGACAGTAGATTATCGTGGCCTAAATGAAGTCACTCCAGGTATGAGTGCTGCTGTGCCAGACATGTTAGAGCTCCAGTATGAATTGGAATCGAAGGCAGCCAAGTGGTACGCCACAATCGACATTGCGAATGCTTTCTTCTCGATCCCACTGGCGCCAGAGTGCAGGCCACAGTTTGCTTTCACTTGGAGAGGCATCCAATACACGTGGAATCGTCTGCCCCAGGGGTGGAAACATAGCCCCACCATCTGCCATGGACTAATCCAGAATACACTGGAAAAGGGTGAAGCACCAGAGCACCTGCAGTATATTGATGACATCATTGTATGGGGCAACACAGCAGAGGAAGTTTTTGAAAAAGGAAACAGGGTAATTAAAATCCTTTTAGAAGCCGGTTGTGCTATAAAACGAAGTAAAGTCAAGGGGCCTACGCGAGAAATCCAGTTTTTAGGAATAAAATGGCAGGATGGGCGTCATCAGATCCCAATGGACATTATTAATAAAATAGCAGCTATGTCTCCACCAAGCAACAAAAAGGAAACACAAGCTTTCTTAGGTGTTATAGGTTTTTGGCGACTGCATGTCCCAAACTACAGTCTCATTGTGAGCCCACTCTACCATGTAACTCGAAAGAAGAATGATTTCCAATGGGGCCCTGAGCAACAGCAAGCCTTTGAGCAGATCAAACGTGAGATAGTCCATGCAGTGGCCCTTGGGCCTGTCCGGACAGGGACAGATATTAAAAATGTGCTCTACACTGCAGCTGGGGAGAACGGCCCGACCTGGAGTCTCTGACAGAAAGCACAAGGGGAGACTCGAGGTCGACCGCTGGGGTTTTGGAGTCGGGCCTACAAAGGATCTGAGGCCAATTATACTCCAACAGAAAAGGAAGTACTGGCCGCCTACGAAGGGGTTCGAGCCGCCTCAGAAGTGATTGGAACTGAAGCCCAGCTCCTCCTGGCACCCCGACTGCCGGTGCTGGGCTGGATGTTCAAAGGGAAGGTTCCTTCTACACACCATGCCACTGATGCTACGTGGAGCAAGTGGGTTGCACTAATTACACAGCGGGCTCGAATAGGAAACCCCAATCGCCCAGGAATTGTGGAGGTGATCACAGACTGGCCAGAAGGCAAAGATTTTGGGATGTCACCAGAGGATGAGGAGGTAACACGCGCTGAAGAAGCCCCACCCTACAACGAACTGCCAGAGAATGAGAAGCGATATGCCCTGTTCACTGATGGGTCTTGTCGCATTGTGGGTAAGCATCGGAGATGGAAAGCCGCTGTATGGAATCCTATAAGAAGAGTAGCAGAAGCCACTGAAGGAAAAGGTGAATCAAGCCAGTTCGCTGAGGTGAAGGCCATCCAGTTAGCCCTGGACATTGCTGAGAGAGAAAAGTGGCCAAGGCTCTACCTTTATACTGATTCATGGATGGTGGCGAATGCCCTGTGGGGGTGGTTGCAGCAGTGGAAAAAGAACAACTGGCAGCGTAGAGGCAAACCTATATGGGCTGATGACTTATGGCAAGATATCTCTGCTCGGTTAGAGAAACTTGTTGTAAAGGTACGTCGTGTCGACGCCCATGTACCTAAGAGTCGGGCCATGGAGGAACATGAAAACAACCATCAGGTAGATAAGGCTGCTAGGATTAAAGTGGCTCAGGTAGATCTAGACTGGCAACGTAAGGGTGAATTATTCATGGCTCGATGGGCTCATGATACCTCGGGTCATCAAGGGAGAGATGCAACATATAGATGGGCTCGGGATCGAGGGGTGGACTTGACCATGGACGCCATCGCACAAGTTGTCCACGAATGTGAGACGTGTGCTGCAATCAAGCAAGCTAAGCGGTTAAAGCCCCTTTGGTATGGAGGACGGTGGATGAAATATAAATATGGGGAGGCTTGGCAGATTGATTACATCACCCTCCCACAAACCCGCCATGGCAAACGTTATGTGCTTACAATGGTGGAGGCAACTACCGGCTGGCTAGAAACATATCCCGTACCCCATGCCACTGCTCGAAATACAATTCTGGGCCTTGAAAGGCAAGTCCTCTGGCGACATGGTACTCCAGAAAGAATCGAGTCAGACAATGGGACTCACTTCCGAAACACTCTTATAGACACCTGGGCCAAAGAGCATGGCATTGAGTGGGTGTACCACATTCCTTACCATGCACCGGCCTCTGGGAAAATTGAACGATATAATGGACTTTTAAAAACTACACTGAAAGCAATGTGTGGTGGGACATTCAAGCATTGGGATACACATTTGGCCCAAGCCACGTGGTTAGTTAACTCTAGGGGATCTACCAATCGGGCTGGCCCTGCCCAGTCAAAATTTCCACGTACTGTAGAGGGAGACAGAGTGCCAGTAGTGCATATGAAGAGTGTATTGGGAAAGAGAGTTTGGGTCATTCCTGCTTCAGGCAAAGGTAAACCCATGTCTGGAATTGTTTTTGCTCAAGGACCTGGCTGTACTTGGTGGGTAATGCAGAGGGATGGAGAAGTTCGATGTGTACCTCAAGGGGATTTGATTTTGGGTGAGAATAGCCAATATAATTAATAAAGTAGAAATTATAATAATTGCCAAATAATCCATTATTGTATATTCATTATTGTTATGATTGCTGTATGTTGTACCATAGCATTATAGCCGGAGTCATACAAGTTAATGAAGAAGGAGTGCCATGATGATGGAACTAAAGCCTGGCCTCTCAAGAACTTTTTGCTCCCGTTGAAAATAAACTCTGACCCACAGACTATGAGCATGGACCATGCCAGGTGTATCAGTCAAGAGCCTGAGATGCAGCGTGCAACGAGCCAATGGAACATACAACTATCCTGAGAGACTGTTACGACAAATGGAGCCTGGAAATCATGGACTAAATGAACTCAACAACTTCAGAGGGATGATTCACAGACTGAGGGAATAAGATCTGTATGCACATATGTGTGCATACATGTGTACATACATATATGGGTGTGTGAAACACGAAACTGGTTGTACCCAAAGAAAATTGTTGGATCTGGTCATGACGTAAATGGTATGGAATAAGGGGTGGATAATGTCCTGGTTTCAGCTATGATGGAGTTAAACTTTTTTTTTAGCAGTGGATGGAATGCCATGTTTGGGTGTTAGCATGAGAATAGTGCTGATAGCACCCTGATGTTTTCCGATTTGTTGCCGGGCAATCAAGGACCTTTCTCAGCTCTGCATACTTCCTTACTAGTGAGAAAGGAGGGGACGCAGCCAGGACAGGTGATCCGAATTGGCCAAAGAGGATATTCCATACCAGTTACGTCATGTTCGGTATAAGGGGGGACTGGGGGGAAGAGGGGGAGACAACGCCAGGACGTGCAGTTTCTGGGGCGGTCGGGTTGTCCGGGACGGGCTCTAAGCTGTGCGGCCTGAGTTGTGTGGTTTGGTGAGAAATTGCATTGTGTATCACCAGTTTCATCTATTTTGTGCTTTAAACTTATGTTATTGTTATATCTAGTTTTCTGTTATTGTTTAGTAAACTATCCTTATCCCAACCTGCGTGGTTCTGGTTTCTAGGTTGTGGTTTTGTTCCCTCCTTTCTTCCTTCCCTTTTCCCCTTCCCCCAACTTTCCCTCCCCCTTCCTTTTAAAAGTACAAGCGACTGTGTGGGGTGCGGCCCCGGCTGGGGCAAAACCACGACAATTGTCCAGCTTTACACGTGATTTGATGTTCCGCTACAGTGCAAAGAAGTGGCTAGGACAGAGACAGGGATTAGGGCTCCCTTTGGGGAAAGGCTGCCACAATGAACACTTCACACCAGTGACTCCACAGGAGGGACAGCCATGCAAAGTCACAGCTCAAAAACTTCTCCCACGGTAGAGCTACTTGTTTACATAATAAACCACAAATAAGTAGATGATGAAACATGGCGGGGGTGGGAGGGGATCGCTTGTCAGTCACTCTTATTTTGTGGACAAAATTTAGGGTGGCATACATTTACTTTATCAGTACGATTTTCTCCTTCTCACGACCACCTTTGTCCTCTGTACCACTTTGGTCCCTCTCGTTCTGTTTTAGGCTACAGCACTGCAGTTATTGATGCCCACGCAGCATCTGCCCCCGAGCAGTGATACTGTCTCATCCTGTAGAGCCCCTTGCGCCTACCTAGTACGAAGAAAGGTCCTGAACTGGTACAACCCATCCAGGGGTGCATTTTTGGTTTTAACGGCAGCACTTCTATTTGGGTTGGGATATCTAGGTGCTAAGACCTTTAGTAATGACAAACACTTTGGAGCCAAAATGAAGTTAAATTCTTGTCTTTTATAAATACTGACACAAACTAGAAGATTCTCAGTCACACATGCTTGGTGTAATGACCACCAAAAGAAGAGGAGTGGGTACTTTAGCTTTGCACTGAAAGGTCTGATGTGTGCATACAGTCTGATACAGGAATTTATTCTCCATCCAGCAGAAGAGTTTTATGTTATCATGACATGAAGTTAAGAAAACCAAAGAGATTTTCTTTTGTAAGAAAAACGTTGTTATATTCCCAATTACTTTTAATATCAAACTATTCTTAGCTCAATTGCACAGCCTGCAAGTGCACGTGCCACACACTGAGGTGCATGACATCATCAAAGGCAACAAACTTCTCCAGGTTTAACCTCTACCTAGCAATTGGGATTCAGTTGTGGAGAAACTCTTGAGGAAACCTCCTTTGCCTCCACAGAGGAAATGTCACTCCTTTTACAAATGTAGGCTTACTAAGTCCAGACAGTATTTTCAGACTACATGCTAGCAGAACACACGCCAACAAGTGACTTCTTATGAGCAAGAAAATGGAAACATAAACAGGAGTGTTAAGAAATGAAGGCGAGGAAGATGTAAGCACTATGTTTGGGAAGAACTTTTTACGGTAAGAGCGGTTGAGGTCTGGGACATAACCCTGGGGAGAAGATAAACCTTCATCATGAGTATTTTAGGAACTGGTGACACAAATGTATGTTTGGAAAGTTGTAAGGAGACCTTTAGGGACAAGGAATGAGCTCTGAGCCTCTTCCAATCCTAACTTCTTTGGTCCTGTGATGAACAGTCACAACATAAAAATGTAAGAAACAAAAACAAAAGGAAAGGAGTAATGGAGGTCAGTCACTTCAGATGGTACTTAGCAAGCTACCCCCATAAAGTCCCACTGAAGGGCTGTCAAAGTTTCCTCAGGAAGTGACAAAGACAAGAAACTTTGCCTTAGTCCTAAACCTGGCAATCTCGTCTGCGGTTGCCACACGCAATTATGTCAGGACTTGGCAGAGAGTTGTAAATGGCTCCTCCAGCCTGCATAAAGAAACTGTCAGGAGCCAAGGCACATGGCAGTCTGCAGCCACAGCCAGATTAGGAAACCTGGCAGCTGCACACCCGGCCACATTTCAGCACTGAAGCACAACACACCAGGCCCCTCCACCCCTCTCTCCTTCACCCCCTCAAGAAGGTGCCCACTCGGGACAGAAACACCATGCAAGTCAAATGGGAGCTGCACTTCATTTCACAGCACAAACTGAGCTGCAGCTAGAACTTGCTCAGCCCCAGATGCAGGTGGCTTCTAACACAGCCACAACTGCTGTGAACAAACAGACTGGACAGAGAGATGAGGAGGAGTCTGGGGAGGCAAGACAGGGCTTGGAGTAGATGCTCAAGACAAACACCTTCCACGTGCAGATACCTCACGGCTCAGCAGCAATAATTTACTGGGGGAAGTAATTTAGGAGCAGGCTTGAGGCCACTTGCATGACAACATACTCAAGAGAGTTATTAATGTTGTACCTCCTTAGCTCTTACACCTAAGGCAGCAAGACACTGAACAATTAGGCAGGCATCCCATTCCTGCCAGCCCACCAGCAAGCTGGAACCATCTCTCCTCAAAGAGCCCTGCCTTCTCAAATTCATGAATAACAGAGCTACGGCATCAAAGCCTGCCTTCCATACTGACTCAGCCTAGCCTTGAGCTGCCCCAGGTTTCCTCTCCATCATTCTCTTGATGGTGTCTCCTTCAACATCTACAAACTCCATGATCCCCTTGTTGTGCACTACTCCAGGCTACTCCAAATCACTCCCATCATACACACAGAGAGTTTCAAAAACCCCAAGATACTCTGGAAAAGGAAGAGGGAGAAGTGAAATGCAGATACCCAAACCCCAGTTTTGCTAGAATTATACAAAAACCAAAAACCAAAACAAAACAAAAACCCCAGGCTGGGTTCCATCCTGGCAATGAAGGGTTACATCCAGGAAGTGATAACTTACTCCCCAACTCTACTGCAATGGCTCCAGGGCTTTGCCCTGAAGTACTGCGCTAGCTTATAGGGCTGGCAGCATGAAGCACAGCACTGGTTTCTCTATTCTTCTCTCTCATGCTCTCATCAGGAGCCCCTATGTCCCAAAGGGGTTCAGGGCTTGTGGAGAAGCTGGCTTTGCAAGCGTTGCACCAGCTGCAGTTTTTCCTCACTGGGGAACTCTGAGCCAGCAGAAAGAGCCCAAGCCCAGGCCCTTTGTGCAGCCAAGGACCACAGATGGCCAGTGATCCTCCTGTCTGATTTAGACGTGCAGCCTAGGACTTTGTTCAGAAGTGGAGAGGGATACAAACTGATAAAATCCCCATCTGGGACAAGGATAGGAACTTCTCTTGGGACTTGGACATGCCAGACCTGACTGATTATCAGGGGGATCTACTAGATACAATACAGATTAACCTACCAGGTCTAGGACCTGCTGCAAAGACACCTGTCAAGGTTTCTTTTGGTATATCTGAAAATGTACTTCTGAGTTGCCATCTAGCTTTCAAGCAGATCAGACGATTAATGCCTGCAACTGTTCACACAGACAGCTACAGAGTTTCCCTGGTTCTGGAAATCTGTCTGAACTTCCTAAGGGTTTTGCCATATGAAGGATTCCTCTATTTTGGGAAAAGAGTGTCAACCTCCACTGTGACATGTCTATGATCAGAAGTAGACTATTTTCTAGGATTATACCCTATTAAAACTTTGGAAGGAACATCTTACTAACTACTAGGTGACTAGAACTACAGACACTTCCATCTTCTCAAGTGTTCCCACTGCCACCCTATCATTTTAATGAATCTACAGAGTAATTACACACTCCCAGTAACAGAGTGCTCCTTTATAGGTTTCTTTTCCTGTCTTAAAAGAAGTAAACAATTGCCTTGCAAAACCTCCAGGACATTTTAATGTTACAAAACAGCAATAAGTAATGGGCAAGAGGAATGTCATTCCACAAGACACTTCATCTCTATAGAATTACAGGATTTTCTGCTGGCAAATCAAAATAAAGACCATCCATATTTTCTACCACAGACTCCTCAGGTTTGTATAAACCAGATTTATTTTTGTCTCTGTGCCATTTTAAAAGTTGAAGACAGGAGTTCTAACTGAGAAAGGAAGAATGGTCACTGCCCAATACCTTGGGTTGAACTCTCCAGTGCCCCAGCACCATGTCCTGACAGTTCCTCCATCCAGGCCAAGGTACCCACTCCTGCTGGGGTAAGTGGCAATACAAATCAGAGAGAACCGAAGTGTCTGTATCCGATCGGTCTTTTAAACCCCCAAGTCACTCGTACTGCACGAAAGAGAATTCACTCTAAAACGCCTTCATTTACACGGCTTTTCCCGAATGCTTATGGAGACAGGGACCTAAAAGCAGCCTAACTCGCCATCTGCTAGTTTGAGAAGTTTGACTCGAGATCCGCGCAGCGATGCTCCGCGGCTGGTACCTGCCCACAGAGGTGGTGGCTCTGCGCTCCCAGCAGCGCCCGCAAGAACCGGGGCAGCGCTTCGCTGCGGGGCTCCCCGCGTGCGGGGCAGAGAGGGGGCAGGCGGAGCCGAACTGCCGAGCTAAGCACATTGTTGCTCCAGATGTGAAAACGCGCACACGGGTTCGCCAAAAACCGAAAGGAGAAGGAGAAGCAATGGCAGAAAGGGCATTCCCGCAAGGACCCGAGCGAAAGCAGCTCTGAATAAAAGCCAGGCGAGTGATTAAACAAAGCACCGACGTAGCACATAGGTGACCCGGGATCGAAGCGCCCCGGAGAAGGAGCCACCCGAAAATAGTGTCTCCTTCCCACCCCCCCCCCCCCGCCCCGTTTCGCTTCCCACCATTGTTGCCGGGGCCCGGTGAAGCCAGCGCCGCGAGTGACAAGACCTTAAAGCCTGCCGCGGGGATGGCGGGCAGAAGAACCCTCCCGGATCCCTTTCGGGACTCCCGATACCGGAGGGAGACCAGCTGCGGGGTCACCGCCTCCTCCCGCGGCCGGGGAGAGAGCCGGCTCTTTGGTGGCGACGCCCCCCGCTTGGGAAGCGCTGGAGGCGGGGGGGAGGCATCCCCCCACACCAAAGATAGCCCCTCACTTCCCCCCTCCCTTCCCCGTTACGCCGTTCTCACTTTTAAAAAGTTACAAACCAAGACAAAAACAAAACAACACCCCCCACTAAAGCCTCCCACCGACCCCCCGGAGGCCGGTGCGCGGCTGCCAAGTCTCGGCGTGGAGGAATTCACCGCGGCCGAGCTCCCCCGCCCGGGACGGGGAGACGCGGCGCCCTCCGAGAGCTAGAGGGAGGAAGCTGAAGTGTTTCCCCTTTTTATCGACCATCCCAACTCCCTCAACCCCCACCTGAGAGGTGGAAAAGAAAGGGGGGAAGCGACCTCCCCGGCCCCCTCTACTCACTCCAAGCAGACACACTTTCAGCTCGCGTATCGCCATCATCTGCCCCGGGCCCGGCCGCTCCGCATCCCCCAACGCTCCGCCACGGTCGCTCCACACTGCTTCCCCCCCACGTCCCCGTCCACCTCCCGGGGCCGCCCCCGCAGCAGCCGCCGTCGCCGCCGCCGGCGGTCACATGCGCACGGTGCCGGCCCCGCCTCGTCGCTGCAGCGCTGCCCGCCCCCCGCCCCGCAGCCGCCCCCGGCTCCCCAGAGCCGCAGGTCCCGTCTGCGAGTGGCCTGCGGCAGGGGACGGGAGAAGGGGACGGGGTCGTTTGGTGGCTGGAGAAGTGAATGTGCTCGGTGCTGCGAGCGGAGCTGGCTTGTAAGAGGGGGGATGTTGGGTAAATACTTTCCGTTGTGAGAAAAACAGTCGGTGAGGGACTGCATCCCGCACGGGATAGCATGTATTCCCAGTCCTACACACCGTGTGGTGTTGGTCTGGATACAGGATTCGGACTGCTTTGGCTGCAGGACGATCGGCATCCATCTACTGCTTGCTTTGCGCTTGGGGTTTTGTTTGGGGTTTTGTTTGGTTTGGTTTGGTTAAATATAGTAACTCCACTTTCACACAATCCTGGTAAATAAATATCTGTGTTTGATTGAAATGGTCAACCTCAGGTTGATAGCAGGGTTGCGCCCCACACATCAAGTAGCCACGCTGAACTCTACATCCCAGCTAATGGTAGGACCAGTCCACCAAGATCCATGGTTCGTAACCACTCTGCTCTCATTAGTCAGTGTCCTAGGATTCATGAGGAAGAGTTGCATGTTATAAGCCCAGAAAAGCAGAAGAGCGTCATCTGTCAAGTATTTTCAGTCATAGCTTCTGTCCTCCTTACAGATTTATTTTAATTTTGTCACTAATTTATCAGGTAGAATCGCTACAGGGAAATAAAATCTTGATTAGTCATTGCATGTCATTCGGAGCTTCCTGGCAATAAACTGCTGTGGTGTTCATTATGTCACTAATTAGTTCCACGTTGGGTCCGACACTCAGCACTGATAGGCTGGAAGAAGATGTTTGCAGTCTTCCAGAGCTCCCAAATCCTAGGCCAAAGAAACGCTTGGAACAAAGCAGTTGTTATCCCCAAGGAGGAAAACACAAAGCATTTCTAGTGGAGTACCACTGCCTGTCAGGATAGAGAGTATCAGAAGAGAGAGATCAAAGGAGAGGCTTCCCACAGAGATGCTTGTCATTTAATTAGGCTTGCTTTTTTCTTTTTTTTTTTTCTTTTTTTTTTTTTAAGGAGAATTTAGCAAAGAAAAACAGAACTCAGCAGGTTTTCAGACAACCAATACAGAGCATGGCTAGGATTCTGTCTGCTCCAGGCCTTTCCAGGAGAATGCATTTAAAGTCTTTCAATCAGTAAATAGGATGTACTCACTAACGTCCAATAACCGCAGTTTACAGTCAGAACACATGTCATTTAAAGCAGTTTGAAATTTCAGCCAGTAATTAATTCTACAAATCAACAGGAGATATGAATTTGTAACGTTGTAACCATCCCACTCCATCATTCCTTTCAATTTCATGTCTGAGTTACATGCTGCTCTTCTACCTTAGATTCAGACTTTTTGCTGTGGAAGGACTGAGATTCACAGACAGTGTCATGGTTCAGGATCACCCTTCTGTAAATTTGTCTCTTTTTTTGTCACATCTTTACACATTTCCATGTATTTCATGCATCCCATTAGTCATCCATCCCTTTTCTTTGCTCCAGACTTTGTAGGTCTTGAAGTCTGGGAATTGTGGCTCACTGTACACGTGAAATGTACCGGCTGAATTAATTTCACCAACAGGCACTTGGATTACATTAGATTCCAATGTAATGTACATCAGATTGGGGATTACTGAAAGAGACCGATGAGTGGCACCCTATGTTCAAAGCTGTTGGGTGTCACAAACACAGCCTGAGGGCTTGTCCATAGGTGAGCTCGGATTAAGCTACAATGATGTAACGGCAATGAGAGCATCTATAGGAGAGATTAATGCACTTTACGGTGTATGTGCATCAACTCAGCAGCTTTAACTGGGGCACCTTAACTTTCCAAAGCCTCTCATTGCAGGCATGCACCAGACTACAATTAATAAAGTTCCAGTTTGGGAGAGCACTTGCTTAAGCCTGTCCATTTTTGAGACAGTTAATAATACATCCCACTGACTTTAAAGGCATGTAAGTACCTGCCTAATCACTGCCTTGACTCAGTACCACTGTAATCCAAAACAGTGCCTGAGAAATCTGCCAGCGAATTAGATTCCCATCTTTCTTCTTAACTGGGGAAACTTCTTCTCAAATACACAAGCAGTGATACAGGAGCCCTCACTAAAAACGGTTAAAGCCCAAACCTCAAAAGCTTACTTCTGAAGATAGCAAATAACTAAGTAGCTACTTACATCAAGCAAATTGTTTAAAAGGGTAGCATGAAGATGACCCAGTGGAAGCTGTTCAGGCCGAAACAGCAGGAGCAAGAGCACTAAGGAAGGGCATTTTTACTTACACAGGCAAAAAGTCTGAAGAGCCAAACAAAAAAAGATTAGCCAGAGGAAAAAATAACCTATTGTGCTAATTTAAACAGTTTAGGACCAAAAAAAAAAAAAAAAAGGAAATCAATATCCCCTGAAATTAGGGACATAAGAAGAGAGAAAAACAACAATACAAACAGACATGCGCTCCAGTATTAAAAAAAGCTAATGACGTTTGTTCTTCCAGGAACTGGCATAATCCTTGTGTTTGTCTGCATGCAAGACGTTGTGGTCAGGAAAACATTTTTGGGGAATTGGTCATGTTGCAGTGTTTTCAAATAGCTGGTTAAAAGCAAAGGAAAACAAGTCTTTGCATCCTAGAGGGGTTTTTTTTTTATTTTTCTCTCTTTTGTAGCATCTTACTCAATGTATAAAAGTTTTGAAGCAAGGATTTGCCTCCCTTCTTTCTACCCAACTGTATCTGTGCATTTGGGAATTAACTAAACCCATGCAAAAACAAAGGCTTTGTTTCTCAGCAGCCTTCCTTTAAAGTTTCAAGTAATCCATTCTTTCCACAGAAATAATTTGCTTCAGTGTCCAGAAACTGGAGAAGCCAGGCCATCCTTCAGCTTGTTCTAGTTTTATAACAATGCAATTGCACTGATCTCAAATTAATTACTCCTTATTTTAAGAGATTTAAGTCCTCAGAGCTGGGCTGAAGCCAGCAACGTGCAATCTGGCTTCAAAGCATTTCTGAGTGTGATAATTGGCAAGTATGTTCAGGCCTGCCTCTGCCTGGAAATTCAAGGTAGTACTAGTTGCCTTGGGAGGGTAGCATTGATTCATCCTTTGCTTTGTTAGGGGTGGGGTTTTTGGGATTTTTCGCTTAGCCAGCTAAAGCAGGGCTGTACTATTGCTCACCCTAGTGTTTTCAGTGTAGCAACACTGATTTCACGTAATAGAGGAAGGAAGGAAGACAGCCTCCTGCTTAGGGACACACAACCAGGATTCGGGAGGACAGGGTTATTCTGCAGTGTTGCCTTGCTGTGAGACCTAGGGTTCTGTCTGTCTGTGCAGTCCTGGGGCAATGGTAGCTGGGGCTGATGCTGCACCCCTCTTTCGCCCCTACCCAGATGTTCCTGCCCTGCCATGGCTTGTGCTGGTAGAAAAGTCAAAATTTCTACAATGTCAGTCTCTTCCTCTCTGGAAGTAGTGTAGTGGTATTTATCTAGCCTGTCTTGGTAGGAAACTGGATGCTTGTGAGGTGCTGGCAATGTTCCCAGCCTTATGGCGGCATCTGCCTTTGTCCTGCTTTTCTCTCCAGTGACCTGTGCTGAGAAAGATCTGTCCCAGACCTGGATGTGTACCCAGCTCCTGAAACTGATGTCTGTCCTGAGCATGTGATGAGTTACTTCCTTTCTCCCACTGTTGCTTTTCCTCTTGATTTCTTGGCGAGCATCTTCCTCACATAAGAATGTTATCCCTCCTCTTCACTGGCAAGTTCAATGCAGGCCCTCCTACTATGGGCTGTCATCCCAGCTCCTGTTCCCAAGGCACAGAGCAGGAGACAAGTTAACTCTGTGCTGCCCAGGGAGAAATACCTCTGCATCCCATGGATGACATGAACATGCAGTACTGTAATGACCGTGGCCACAGAAATTTCACCAGTGCCTGCCCAAGGAACTGCCAAAATCTCTTAAAAGGAAAGAAGCTGCTGCTGGACAAGCAGTTCTTTGGGCAGGGGGAGCAGCTTCCAGCTAAGACCTTAGATCCCACATGGTTATGAAATTGCCAGAAGTCTGGAAGACACTATTTTTTGTTCATTTGTTTACTCAAACAAGACCATAGAGCAGCCTGGCACTACCTAAAGAGAGATGATGTGAAAGCTGTGGAGGGACTCTATCAGGGATAGTGGTGATAGGATAAGGGGTAATGGTTCTAAAGGATGGTAGAGTTAGATTATGTATAAAGAATAAACTCTTCACTGTGAGGGCTGTGAAGCACTGGCACAGGTTTCCCAGAGAAGCTGTGGCTGCCCCCTCCCTGGCAGTGTTCAAGGCCAGGCTGGATGGGGCTTTGGGCAACCTGGTCTGGTGGAGGGTATCCCTGCCCATGGTGGGGGGTTGTAGTTAGATGATCTTTGATGTCCTTTCCAACCCAAACCGTTCTGTGATTCTGCAGTTGATTCTATGGTTAATTACCTCAAAGGTTAGAAAAGGACTGCCCTGGGAAGGCATCATGAGGCTCCTGAGACATTGAGGGCCTACTTCTGATTTCAGTCACATAGGTCTTAAAGCCACTGCAGTTTTTAACTTCAGTAGGGTTATTCCACTTCATTTCACATAAAAAAGTGAGTTAGGCCCTTTATAGCCCACTGATTCTGGCATTAATGCCAGAAGAATCTGCAGCTGCCTGTTAATTCATTTTATTTAGTGTTGCTTCATGTTTTAACATCTCTTGTTTGTAGCATTTATATGGTCCAGTCACTCCCTCCTGAAGAGAAAACTCTCTGCAAAAGGTTAGAGGGGAGTAAACCTCTGAAAGATCCTACTTGCAGCTTCACTGCCAATTCCTTTGAATCTCTGTGGAAAAAAAAACGGGGGGTGGGGGGTGGTGCGTGGTGGTGGTGGTTGGTTGTATAAAGCTTACTGGCATGCTTCTGAACAGACCTTGAAACAGATCAGCCCTTCCTAAAGTGCTTTGGGAAAGGGTGTTGCCAGTATATAAATGATTGTTTGTCAAGAGGGTTGGATTTACTCTACCAGTTCGCTGTTAATCCCCAGGGCAATTGTCTATCGCAGGAAAACGCTACTGAACAGTCACAGAATCACAGAATCACAGAATCGTAGGGGTTGGAAGGGACCTCGAGAGATCATCGGGTCCAACCCCCCTGCCAAAGCAGCTCCCTAGCTCATATTGCACAGATAGGCATCCAGACGAGTCTTGAATATCTCCAGAGAAGGAGACTCCACCACCTCCCTGGGCAGCCTGTCCCAGGGCTCTGTCACCCTCACTGTGTAAAAGTCCTTCCACATGTTGGTGCGGAACTTCCTGTGCTCCAACTTGCAGCCATTGCCCCTTGTCCTGTCCCCACAGACCACTGAAAAGGGGCTGGCCATTTCCTCCTGCATCCCACACTTGAAATATTTATAAACATTAATAAGGTCCCCCCTTAGTCTTCTTTTCTCAAGGCTGAACAGCCCTGGTTCAATCAGCCTTGCCTCGCAGGGGAGATGCTCCAGTCCTTAATCATCTTTGTGGCTCTCTGCTGGACTCTTTCCAGGAGATCCCTGTCCTTTTTATACCAGGGAGCCCAGAACTGGACACAATACTCCAGGTGGGGCCTGACCAGGGCAGAGTAGAGGAGGATGATCACCTCCTTCGACCTGCTGGCCACACTTCTTTTGATGCATCCCAGGATCCCATTGGCCCTCTTAGCCACCAGGGCACACTGCTGGCTCATAGCCAACCTGTCATCTACCAGGACCCCCAGGTGCTTCTTGGCAGAGCTCCTCTCCAACAGGTCATCCCCCAGAATGATTTCTTCATCCCCCAGTTAAGGCGAGTTTTCTTGTTCTTTGGAAATGATGGGCTGCAGGCCCAAGCTGGTGACAGCACTTGCATTTCTCCACTGATGCTGTTTGATGGGGAAACGGTCCAAAAAATTCTTTTTTCTCATACAGAAACTGAGGTACAACTTGAGAACACTAGAAATAGTGTGGTCAATTAAGCATCAAGAAGGGAAAAGAACTAGCTAAAGCAATATATTGTCTGGACTGAAAAATAGACATAAATTTGCCTTAGATGGGTTTGGAGTAGGACTAGGGCTTTCCAAGGCTTTGGAAATTTTTTTAGTAGTAGCTGTCAGAGCAACAAATGAAAAGCAAATCAATTTAAAGGTAGAGCTTGATATATGTAATAAGAAATCTCTGAGATTGCCTGAAATAAGACAAGTCAAGGTTCTGTGATACAATTGGCATTTTATCTGTATCACTAAGTAAATTTGCAAGTCAACAGCAACTGTTCAGGCTGGACATCAGGCCCGATGTATCACAAATGAATCAAGTTAGAGCTCTTTCTACTGAGATTGAAATCACCAATGTATTTAATTTAGTCCAGCAAAAGGCATCTAGCTGCTTCAGCCTGTATATTATTTACACAGGATGAATTCATAGTCAGTTCCTGATGAAAGCTCTGTATCTTAATATCAATCTCCTTTGCCATATGAACCGTATGAAAATACTTATGTGAGCCCATGATGCTGCATGAGTCCTTCCTCATGTTACATTCCACACAAAAATATGCCTGAGCATGCACGTGCTTGCAATGTAAACAGCAACCTAAACAAAAGGTTGTTGTGATTTCATGTACCAAGGCGCAGTTCAAAACCAGGGGATCACTGACTGTGGGTGTTCAAGTCTACAGTGTGGTAGTGTCCGTAGCTATTGTAACATGTTTCACTTTGCAGGTCCTCTCCTCAGGCTGCCAATTTTGAGAGCAGTTTGGAAAGACGTGATGATTATCATGAGTGAGTCCATGGAGGTGACACGAACTGTCTCGGTTTATTTTCGGTGGTGCTGACATTGGTCTGCTCTATTATTTTTTTATGCTTCTGGTGTAGCTGATACCTCTCAGTTGCTGCTTCAAAAGGGAATGCAAAGGTCAGATTCTCCCAACTCAATGTTGTCTAATTGGAGTGATGTCTACTTCAAAATGTGGGGACACTTTGCAGCGGGAGAGCAATACCTTCTTGCCTTCCATCTCACTGCAGAAGCAGCTCAGTGAGAGTCTCATCATAAATTACAACTGGATTTGTCAAATAGGAATGCTGTTTCCTTCTAGCAGCAGTATATTCCACTGCACACCATTCTCATACAGAATAGCATAGCATCTAGTGGCTAACTCTGCCCAGTTTACTACCATTAGCTTTGTATGGGGTGAAGGAGCCTGTGTTTACTACCAAATGAAAGGAGGGCTTCCACAATTCTCCTTTTAATTAAGCTTAGCCTTGTAAACCATGAAAAGAATATTATATTAAGGCCAATGTTTTATTGCCAAGCAAGCAGGCTCCTATTGTGTGGATTGCCAAGGAGAGATAACGGGGCTCTTATACTGGCAGAAATTTGTCCTGCCAAGTGGGCATCAGGTCTGTCTAAAACATGCCCAGTGTGAGTGTGCTGCCAGCCAGAGAAAGTTTGAACTTCACACTGATTTTTCTCATTAAATCCTCAGGCAGTAAGTGCACATTGATAGGTGCTTCCTCTGGTTACAGACAATCCAAAAAGGAATTTTCCAAACAAGCCTCAAATGAAGATTTTTGAATGAAAATGCATCTATCCACCCTGGCCTCACAGCAGCTCAGGTGGTGAGTAGGGTGCAGGTAGCCAGCTTGTGGTGTCACTCCTGCTTTTTTGTCTGCACTAGTGGAACAGGGTGTTCACTGTAAAGCAACTAAAAAGGAGAAATTCAAATTCATTTGTAAGCCACGTAGGTGGTGACTGAGACTTATCCTCTGGACTGAAGTTGATTTGTTTGTATACATTTAACAGTGAGAGGGGCTCTTTGCACTCCAAACAGTAAACAGGAAAACAATCTGAGAAAGAAATCTCAGAGGGAGAAACATCTGATCAAGAGATTCTCATCAACCCCCAAAAAGTCTCCTACAGCATGTTTTTTGGTTTGGTTTGGCTTGGTGGGGTTTTTTCCTGCTATGACTGAAATTGTTGTGTGTTTGAATGTTCTTAAGTCTGAGTTTGGGAGTGTGATCTCTCCTTTTCCCACCGCCAGTCTAAACAGTCCTGAAATGCAGAGGATGTTTCATGTAAACTACAAATCCCCTTTTGGGATCCCCTCTGTCTTCTATGAGGACAAGTTTAATCCTTAAAGAAATCTGCAGTTTTGCAAAGTTTTGACCACACAAATTGTATTTATTGCTGTTATGATGTCTGTGTTTTTCTTTTCAGGACAAGTCACTGTTTAATATCTATTCTGATATCCATGTACCTCAGTGCTAGCACTGCCTGTTTATGGGCTTCAGAATTGTCTCCGACACAGATAATCTGCCTTGATCCAAACAAAAATAAATTAGTAGTCTGTATGGGGGTTTTGTTAGGTTTTTGAACATTTGGTAAGAAAATATTTTACAAAGGGGGAAAGAATGCACTACTTGACCAACAGCTTTATTTTTCTAATAAGAAGTATTAATATAGTAATCTCTTCAAATAAGCAATGACATGTCAGGGCCTTGAGTGGACCAACAGATGCTGATTACCCTGACATAACTCATAGCTAAGAGATTACCTTGAAGATAAGAAATTTGAAATATGAACAATTTGGTGTATTCTATTGGTCCAGATATTTTACCCCCACCCCTTCAGTCATTTTTCATGTTTGTTTGGTTTTTTTAAGAAGATGATGGGTACATCAAGCCCAAAGATCCTGCAGCACACTAGATGGCTCTAAACATGGGGTTTTTAGGGCAGTTAGATGCCAAGCCAAGTTCTATACTAAGCCTGCATCCTAAGGGTATGCAGACATACCTTTTCCAAGAAGCAGGTAGATCAGGAAATCACATCTCTCACCTTCACAGTTAGAAAAGTTTTAAGAACTGATGAGAATAAAAATAATGGAGCAATAATTGGAAAGGTCAGCTGTGAAGGTATAAAGACAACTGGCACTAGTTTTCTGCAGTAATGGAGTCAGCAGACCTATCTGCAGGACGACCTTAGAGAGAAGCTATAATCTTTCTGATGATATCAGGAGGGTGATAAAATGGATTAGAAAATAATTAGATGTCACATTCTGACAGGCAAAATATAGTATCATAGAATCACCTGGGTTGGAAGAGACCCTTCAGATCATCGAGTCCAACCACAGCCTAACCCTGACTAGTCCACCTCTAGATCATGTCCTTCAGGATTTCATCTATACGCCTTTTAAATACCTCCAGGGATGGTGACTCCACCACCTCCCTGGGCAGCCTGTTCCAATGCCTGACAACCCTTTCAGTAAAGAAATTCTTCCTGATATCTGACCTAAATCTCCCCTGGTGCAATTTCAAGCCATTGCCTCTCGTCCTATGGCTTGTCTCCAGAGAGAAGAGAACAACCCCAACATCTCTGCAACTGCCTTGCAGGTAGTTGTAGAGAGTGATGAGGTCTCCTCTCAGCCTCCTTTTCTCAAGACTAAAAAGCCCCAGCTCCCTCAGCCGTTCCTCATAGGACTTCTGCTCAAGACCCTTTACCAGCTTTGTTGCCTTCCTCTGGATGTGCTCCAGTATCTCAACATCCTTTCTGTAGTGAGGGGCCCAAAACTGAACACAGTACTCAAGGTGCAGCCTCACCAGAGCTGAGTACATTTCCCTACTCCTGCTGGCCACACTATTCCTGAACAGTATACACTATGTATACACTATGTCCTTCAGTCAAAAGCCAGAAACAGCCAAAAGTCTCATTGTGGTGTTACAACATACTAGATAGAAATCTCTCGGTTGAACTTTTCAAATCTTGGTTGAAGTCTGAGCCTTGCTGAAGCCAAATAAATCTTTCAGTAAGGCAGGTGGCTGGAATGAAGATATGTCCCCCAGCCCTCTGGTCAAGGAGTTCATGCAGTCATTAGCAAGGGAGGAGCTTAGCCCACGAACAATTTGAATATTTTTTAAATTACAATCCTTCACTGGACATGTGTCTTGACTGTAATCCCTCTTCCAAAAAAGGTTACATTTCCTCAGTGGGAATATCCCCCTTGGCTTCTACACAGAGAATGGGAGCATTTGGGCCTAGCTTGTAGAGCTCACTTGTAACAAACAGCAACCTGGAAAATAAGGAAACTAGACCTCTAGAAATAACAGAGGATTTAGGGAGCTGGGTCTCAATTGATTTGCACAGATGACTGGGGAAAAATGAACTGCCAGCTGGCTGTATCCTGCAGGAAGGAGAGGTAAACAACACCGTGTGAGTTCAAAGACATCTATCCAAATGTGTGTTATCCCATAGCAGTAGCAAGTTCGTATCATCTTACTTACTCCAACACAGGAGTGAAGACATAAGCATCCCTTTGAGGGGTCACCTCTTCGACACCTATTCTTGGACTGGTCACCCAAAAAATAAGGTCAAACTGGGGGCTCCTTGGTTTGTTCATCTAGCCCAAGGGAAACAGTAAAACCAGCAAGGAACCAGGCTCAATGTACATGCGCTGTGGTAGTTGTGTCTAAGGGGCTAAATGCAGAAGAGAAAAGGATGCAGGTATTTCTAAGGATAAGAGCACATAAAACCTATCTTAAAGCAAGGCACGCTGCTCCCAGTTCTATCTTTACAAAAGCTCTATCTCTGGATCAAAGAAACAAAATTGCTCTAACAGCTTGTTTTTTCAAGATAAGCCAAACTTCCACTGCCTCTCCTCTAGCTTGCACTGGCATGCTGCACCCTGCATGCTCTTCTGTTTGCTTACCAAAAGGTATCATGAGGTAATTCATGCATATAAACTAAGCTTTCCAAGAGAAAGTACTTTTCCTTTATTCTCTAGTTCCTAATAGCCTGAAGATTTTTCCCTGACAATTTTGAGATTAAGTTTTAATGGGTAGGTGAAGGACACCATGGGAAGCAGAGTCTTCTGTATCATCTATTTCTCACTGAGCCAAATCACAAACTAAAGTCTCCCCTGTATATTTAATCTAATTTAAATTTTCAAATACATCTGAGTGGAAGGATGTAATATATTATTAAAGATGATTCATTAACCTGTGGGTTAATAGCATTCATACTCTTAAAAAAACCCCACAGCTGATAGGAAATTCTGAGAAGTAAATAGCATCTGTGGAATATTAATTTTCTATATACAGGTCTTGAAAAGCAGCAGACTGTCTTTCAAAGTTAAAGGTAGAAAGCCCTCTGTATCTGCAGTTTCCTATACTGAATCCAGCACTAAGGTCAGTGCTGCAGTCTTTCTTTTAGCTCCTGTTAGCAGGAGAGCTCACCTTGTCCCTTTCTGTTCCTGTTTTGTGGGAACATGCGTCTTGCAAGCTGCCGCTCCTCTGTAAAACTCTTCCTCATGAAACAGGGCATCCACAGCCTTCCTTTCTCTAGTTTTCCTTTTATTCCACTAAGCTGTCCTACCTCACAGATCTATGGATTTTGCCAAGGAAGCAGTTAGGACCACTGCAGTAACGTCACTCAGACATTGAACACTGAGGCATTGAAAATTAGCACTGCGACTGTTAAAGCAACGAGGAAGCCTGTCTCCTCTAGCTCCCTGATACAGCCCATGTGCACTGCCTGGGAGAGCACATGCTGTGCCATCTCCTGGGTATGCACAAAAGCAGAAGTGTTCTGCTGGACCGTGACATTCCTCAGCCCTGCAGAGCCTTGGGAAAGCACAGCTGGGCTTCCAAGGTGGTTACATCCTCTGAGGGCATCAAAGTGGAGAAGGCAGGGTTAAGGGTACACTACTCTGTTCCTACTGTTTGGCAAGCAGTATAAAAAAAGAGAGATGCAATTCCTGATCAGGAGCCAAAGAGAAATTAAACATATTTAAACAGATGTTTTAGAAATGTAACAACTTGCTAACTGAACTCAGGACAACGTTATCACTCATACCAGTAAGAAACCTTCTAAGGAGGTCTCAGCTTCTCAGTCTTAGAGCCCCTTGTTCTCAGGACGAGTGTCTCCTTAGTTTCAGAAACAAAATCCACACTGTGGTTTTCAAAATGCTGCCTGGAAAAAGAAGTGAAGAGTGCAGAGAAAATGAGGTATGTGCATGCAAATGTACAATCACAACAAACCCAGCTCAGCAGGCTTATGGATGATCAATTATTAGTAAAAATATATTTAAATAAAAATGTCACAGCCACCCTGCTACAGAACAGATAGATAGAATTTTCTTCAGTACTGGAACTGCAGACAGTGTCCCTTTAAATCAATGTTATTTTTATTAATTTTATTCGTTTTCCTGCCCTTTACTCCCAACAAGTCTGACTGTAGTCTCATTGCCAATGGAATATCTGAGGGTGAACGATGCAGCTTTCTCACTTTACTTTGATATTTTCTCTGGGGTTTGCTGGAATAAATGACACTTGGAAACATACTGAGCTTCTCATGGGCTAAATCTATCTTTACGAAAGAAGATTTCCTGTATGCTGTGCTTGACAAACATATTCCACTAAATCATTACTTTGATCCCACCCACATTCCAATACCACTGTGCATACTTTGTCTGACTTTCTTTATGAATCACCCAATAAAACACACCCAGTTCAAGATATTATTGGCAAAGCTACAGTCTATGTACATTAAATATCATATAAAAAGAAAACCTTTGAACCTGAAATGTTGCCAGCTCTCAACTCCAAGAAGAAGTTGAAATGCAGCAATGCAATGCTTCTTAATATACCTGGCACTCTTTAACTGTTCCCACAGTTAAATAATACTACAGTTTACTTTTGTACCACGACCAGGCAGACAGTGGTTCAAGCCCTATATGATGGCAAAAAAAAAAGCCAACCCAAACAAATGGTCATTTATATATCAAGCGAGCAAAGTTGATTTGGGAATTATTGAGACGATGAGGCTAGCCAGGAGTTACTTTAAGACTGTAATTGCCCTTTCGCATCTTAAGTAATTTAATTAAATAAAGGAACTATTTTTGGACCAGAGGAATCTTTAAACTTTTGATACTTGCTATTACAAACCATCTGGCCCTGTGTATTGTCAGGTTTCATAACTCATACTGTATCGCCATCTTCCTTGGAGATTATAGGTGGGGTATTATGTTTACTTGTATCTCCTCTAGTTTTACATTTACTGTACATCTATTTCAAATAAGACACTTGGTTCTTTGGCTTCTCTCCAAGTTCAATAGCTGAAAAATTCTGTGTAGAAACTGACACATGTCAAGAACCATCATTCAGTTGTCCTCCTTATTTTGGGTAGCTTTTTGGTGGTTGTTTCCTTTGTTATACTGTCATGAAACCATGACATATACAACCCTTGCTCATAGCCTGCAGATCATTTTGTAACACTGGAAATAAGATAGACATTGAGTCTTTCAGAAAACTCTCAGCCTCCCCTTTCAGAGGAACAACAATTTCAATTTCAATTATTTCTCCAGTGAATGGACCTCTGCTACATTTTGCATATATTTGACTGGTTTCCAAATGTCTATCCATACATCTGCCTGGGCTCAGTGCTATACGAACTGTAATCACACAGTTGCTGATTGAGTTGGAGCACAAACAGAATGAGTTCACATCTGCCCTCAAGAGAGTGTACAAGTCACACATCTAAAGACTGACTCCTCCAAAGGTGTAAAATACACATGTGTAACTGATCCTGAAATTCTGAGTGCTTCCTACAAGAGCCCAGGTTATCTAAACAAAGACTCCTTAGGAAGTAACCCCTTGACTTCTCCACCCCTAGCATTTTTAGGATTGACAGGTCCTAGCAGTCACACAGACCAGGGTAACAAGTCACGTCCCAAATCGATCCTTCTCCTGGCATGCATCCCACAAGCACCCACTACCTTCAGATCAGCACTAAAGGAGCGTAGCTGCCTGCACAGGCGTGTTCCCAACTCTCCCTGACTAAATGGCTTGGCTGAATAAGGTAGCCAAGAAGAGTTCCAGCCAGATAATGTTCATACGGGTTGTGAAACAGTGTTACTCTTGAATCTGTCCTAAGCCCAGTTCAAATCTAAAAAAGGTCTGCAGACAGGTTGTCAGACTCCCGTTTCTGCCAGGATTTGGGTTTTGTTTCTACTGTACTTTGGAAGAATGCGAATATAAGAAGAGATTAAGAAGGTTCGAAAGCTGTTGATGAAAACAGAATTAAAAGTGCTGTACACAGCAGCTTGCTGAGAGGTGTTCAGGATGGAAGTGCAGAGACAAGAAGAGCTGGTGCGGTAGTAAGAAGAGAAAGGATCATAGGAAGTGACCAGTTGGAAGGACGTGAAACTGATGTTGGAGGACAACCGCCAAAAGCAGGTTTGGTGGTGGTGGTAATTCAGTCCCATTTGTCCCTCTGAGATGTGTTCTGATTCTAAAGAAGAAGGGCGTGAACCAATGTGTGTGCCAATATCTAAGCAGACCGGGAGAAATGCAAATTTAAACTCAATAGACCAGGAAATGAAGGAGTGAATAAATGCAAATGTATTAATCTGAAAATCAGGGTAGGTATTGCCAGGTAGGGGCTGGTTGGGTGGGGAAGGGAGAGAGACTGTGTGGGCTGAGGAAAGGCTGGAAAGCCTGGCTGCATCAAGACAGGGTCTGGCCTGGCATAGAACTCAGAGCTGGCGTGTTAGGAATCGTGCATTAGATTGGTATCTGTCATATGTAAAATGGCATCAGTGAAAAATAGCACAGAAGAGGTTTTTTTTGGTGTGTTTTTCACTGTTTTCCATCTCAGGGTTCAAGCAGTATCAGGCACATCAATTTGTTTCTTTTGTTCTTTGTTTCTTTATCTGTAAGATGACAATAACGGCGTTTATTTCCTTTCAAAATTATTTTGAGATCTGAGATGAAGGGCTGGGGGATATCAGTATCTACTACAATAGCATCCTAGCTGCACATGTGTGTGGTTGGTGTAATTTCTTGAAACAGGCAAAATTCAGATTATTTTTTTCCTCTCTCTGCTCGAAACAAACAAATAAATTCAAAAGGCAATTCAGTGAGGAAAAGATGCAGCTTCTGGTTGCCCTGCCTTGTTTCCTTCCCATATGTCAGTGAGACACAAACCTCTGACAACCAGGAAACCCAGGGCACAACCTGAACTCCGCCCTGTTTGATCAGTGATTCAGTCTTCCTGTAACATACATACGCATGACACAGGATTCCTGAAGCAGACCATCTCAGGGCTGCAGCACAGCTCTCTTAAAGGAAACCTGTGTCCAAGCAAGCGCTACCTGGTGAGGAATCTCTGTGCACCCTACACTAAGACACTGAGACCCAGCTCCCTAAAGAGCCTCTGATACATTAATTCTTTGTCCTCTTTCACAGTGAGCTTGAGCACCCATAGGATTCGATAAAGAGAATTTCACTATGAATATTGCAGAACCCCTCACGTGGTGTCTGCAGCCAAAGGAGTTGGTGATATGACCACTCATAGTGCTCTTAATCACAAAATGAGGCATCAAGGCTCATCTCCTTATTTATGTGCCCCTTGTGCCCACACCACCACCATCTTCACACCATTAGTGCCATAGATCTCCTTGCAAATTAATGCCATGAGCCATTGTGAGGTCCAAGTGCAGCCTGAATACTGCAGCGGGACCTACCTCAGGTGGGCATTTCCAAGTTTTCAGAGGCCTGAGCATCACTTGAACTTGCCTCTGGATTTGTTACTGTCCTGGAATGACACGAGAAATCCACAGGCAAATGTAACTTTGTATTAACCAAGCTCTTTGTCAGCAAATCTAGGTGTTAATTTATTCATGGATGGCCTACTAATTTGTTTATAATCCTTCTGCAAGGTCTTCACTAGAAGCAGTGACAGCTGGCCTCTGATGATGACAGGCAGCCACCAGCACAAGCTCTTACCCAGGAAACAGGGAAAGTTAAATAAAACTGAGTGCTGTGCAGTCAAAAACTTTCACGACCCCAAGGGATGTATCCAACTGGCACAGGCTCCCTAGGAAAGTGGTCAGAGCACCAAGCTTGACTGAGTTCAAGAAGCATCTGGACGATGCCCTCAGTCACATGCTCTGACTTGGCTGGCTCTGTGTGGAGCCAGGAGTTGGACTCGGTGATCCTTATGGGTCCCTTCCAACTCAGAAGATTCTATGATTCCATGAAAAAACCCTCTAGGATTTTTATTGGAGGTGGAAAAAAGAGCAGAATAGGGAAGGAAAGAAGGAAGGGAAAAGGTAAGGAGAAGAAAAGTTTTATGCCAAACTCCTCTTTTTAGCAGAAATGCTTTGCCATATTTTCAAATACAAATCAACTGTGTCCCAGGCTTCAGCCATCAGGATTTCCTGTGTATCCATAGGTATTACAGGCACTCCTGTGCTTATGTGTGTATATATATATCTCAATATGTGTATTTAGTCATGGGGCAATTTTAGTTAAGCACTGTACAAAGAACAAAAGGATGGTCTAAAAACTTAAGAGTGTATAGTTTAAGCAAAAAACACAACATAAGTGTGCAGACAGAATCCTGGGGGTGGATAAAAAACCTATGCATCAGTATTACTCAAGAGGATAAGCAGTTGCCTGCACCAGCAGTCTAACCCTGATACATTTTTTGGTAGGCTTTACAGGAAAAGAGGTTTAGCAGAGGAATCTGAAGGAGGGAAGCAAGAGGGCTGCACACATATTTATGGGAAATTCTTCCCACACATGAAGAGTAGCCTGGGAGAAACACAAAGCTAGTTAATATGTGGACATTGAAAGCTGGCATCATCATTTTACCAGACTTGCTTCTATACATCAAAGGAGAGAAAACAGATAATAATATGATAGATAGTAAGATAATATGGGTGAGTTCTTGGGCCTTGCAAGGTTTTTGAGCCTGAGGTCCTTATACCCGGAGTGGTTTTGACTGAAGAAATATCACTAATCCAACTACAGAGTATCAAGTGGCAAGTATGCCTAGATGGATGTTGGGCACCTTGTGTCTAACTCAGTCACTTGTGTAGGTTTGAAAGGATTCATGTGGTACTTCACGTAAATACTGTAATGTCTTTCTGATTGCTATGGACTTGTTTGAGATCCATCATGTAGATAGCAACACAGGTGTCTTATCACATGGAAAGGATCTTGCCAAGGAGTCTTCCGTTTGTACCCTTCTACCCACAGCCTTGGCTTCCACGCTTTGTAGTGTGTTTTCTCCATAAGGTAGAATGTGCAAACCTGAGTTTATATATTTCTTTTTTGCTTCCCAGTGCCTATAAAGGTACTCGGGCTATCAGAACTGCAGCACAAAACCTCATAGAGCATTTTGGCAGGTGCTCCTTAAGAAGTCCTGCCTAATAAAACAAGCCTGTTATGACAATTTTCTTTCATAATTAGGTATGTTATTTTAGAATGGCAGCTCATCTGAAAGAGTCAGCATCTGTCCTACACTTACAAGTATCTATCTGCCTTGCTTCTGATCAGCGGCAGGGTATCTTACCACCAACTTGAACTTTGAATCAGGCCATTAAGGAGTACCTGGGGGCTTGCTGAGGCCAAGAAGTCTAGGAATATCTAGTTACTTATTCATTAAGTGGGATTTTGCATCATGTGCTGGCATGAAGCCAAATAATGTTATTTATTTCTTTACTTCCCCCCTTCCATGTGTGTGTCACCATATAAGCAAAGATTTTTGCCACAGCAGAAGAGCCCTTTCCTGATGGCTGCTAGTGGTGGTGCTGGGGCCAACTGAGGAACACACATCTTCTACAGGTAACACGTAGCAAAAAGAACTGCAGTTCTTGAACAGTTATCACACTGACCCCCGTGCTATTCAAACACCACACAGTCCTGCCTACAAAGAAAGAACTGACCATCACTTAAGAAGATTGCACACACAGAGGAAGATCGAAAATTCATTTATATGTATTCCTGTTAAGAATGATCTCTAGCAATCATCATTTTACTTTGCTTTATTGCATAAATTGTACTATCTCTCTTTAAACAAATACGTACATAGAAATAATTAAAAAAAGGTCCAAAATACTCTAGAGACCGTTACATATGGGGCAGTCATTAATCAGCGATAATTAACACACTTTTAAGAGCAGCAGTCCTTGTGTACTCCAAATTATAAACCCAGTTGCCTTATTAACCTCTACTTCTCATTCTGATGATAATACTAGTAGTTCTGATACTCTTAGACCATAGTAATCTATGGTTAGTGTGCATCAGCGCCTCTTTGGAAAGAAGAACCATATACCTCAATTCTTCCAAAAAAACCAAAGCACACCACAGTTTTAGGCAGTTGCATCAGAATTCAGAGAAAGCAAAACTGGGCCTTGATTGCCGTGAAGGATGCAGGAAGGAGATGAAAGAAAACTTCCTGGACATAACTTGCAGTAATACAGATAATAAAAAGCAAGCACACTTTATTTTCTGTTCTGGGTCTACTGCTATTACTACTAGCACTGCCAGCGATTTGTGATGTTAAATATTTCCCCTGAATTCCCTCTTAAATTAAACTGGCAGAGAATAGCATGGTTCATATAACTTAGTCATGGTGAATTTACTTGATTTACTCAGATTTGGAGGTTATCAATCCGAATAAAAGCAAGTATTGGATAAGCAGCATCCAGTAGGCCTCATCTAAAGACTGAACACACATGAAACAGGGCAGAGCTGCTTGAACAGGACTGTAAGGAAAGGGATGTAGGCACTTCCACGAGTTTTTTGCCACTATGGCAAAAAAGAATGAATGACTATAGAGCTTTAATCCTTGCCCAATTTACAACATAAAAACAACTGTATGATGCTAAAAAGCAGCTTAAAAGACATGCTGTCGAACATTCAGTTCAAAACAGTGCTGCTGAAACTGCACCCTTTCCTGAAGAGCTGAGCAAAAGTAACTTATTTTGCCCTTCTGTGTATTAACAACTTAAATATTATTGAGATATGATTGAGGAAGACTCAAATAAGGCTCCCAGGTAGCATCCGTACCAGTAAGTCCATTCATTTATCAAGTGCTCGGGGTAACAACTAACGAGAGCATCTGTTACATCCAGCAGCTTTCATCTTCCAATGCAGTGGAAAATCTTAACAATTAAACAGTTAAAATGACAACAGCCATCAGCACCGTCCATAAACTACAGCCAAGAAAGGCAGAGAACAACGGATACCTTTGCATATACGCACAGCTAAATCAGGTATTTAAAAAGCCAGTCAGAACGCACAGCAGTAAAGCGGAGAACGTGCCGTGGTTTAAGCCGCGGGTCCCCGGCTACTGAAAACTCGGCAGCTCACACAGGGGAGATGCTGGCGGGTGGCGCTGCGGCGGCACGGCCACCTCTCAAGGGTCCCTTCTCTCCAGGGGACCCCACAACACCCGACCGGGGCCTCCCCAGAGCAGCGCGGTGCGGCCCTGCCTCAACCCCACTACCCTCCCCGTCCCCCTGCGGGCGGCAGGAGGAGCCGAAGCCCCGAGATGGCGGCAGGCAGGGGGCGAGCGGCGAGGCCAAGTGAGCGGGCCGCAGCTTTCCACCGTCTCCCAGCGGCCGACCGACCCGGCCCGGCCCGGCCCGGCCCTACCCGCGGGCGGCGAGGCCGGGCGGCTCCGGGCGTGAGTCAGAGCGAGGGGCGGGGAGGCGCAGGCTGCCTGTGCGAGCGAGCGCAGCTCCGCCGGGCGGAGGCGGGGGCAGCGTGTCCGGCCCAGACCCCTCCTCCCGCTTTCCTCCGCCTGCCCGCTCCCTCCTCCCTCCCAGCGCGATTCTCCCGGGGACGCGGGGAGACGCCGCCGGGCCTGGGGCCTGGACCGCGAGGGGCCTGCCACCTCCCCTTCGCCGTTCGGCCGTAGGTTTAAAGTATCCCGGCGCCCCGCGGGGGCTGCAGCAAGATGGCGGGTAGGTAGCGCCCCCCTTGCCCCTTTCCGCACACACCGCCTCCCCGATGAGGCGCCAGCCCTCCTTCCTTCCCTCCCCCCCCTTTCTTTTCCCCCGCCTCAGCTTCGGAAGCGCTTCCCTCCGCTGTCCGGCTCGGAGCGCGGGGGGCTACGGGGTGGCCGGGTCGGGAGGGCACCGGAGTGCAACCTGCGGAGCCCGCTAGCGGCAGCGGGGGGCGATCCCGCGGGCGGGCCGGGTCGGGTCACGCGTGGCGGGGGTGTTGGCGGGGGGCAGCGGGCCAGGCGCATTGGCCCATGGTGTGTCTCCCGCAGATCTGTCGCTGCTCCAGGAAGATCTGCAGGAGGAGATCGACGGATGTGAGTGGGGCCGGGGGGCGGCGGCGCGGGGCGGCTTTCGGGCGAGGAAGTGGCTTCAGAGGGGAGCGCCCACGGTGCATTGTGGGAGGCGGGGGGAAGGAGGAGGAGGAGGAGGAGGCCATGCTCCGCGCTTCCCTGTGTACATGACACGCAGCCGGGCGCGCGTGGGGCAGGCCGGGCTCCGCCGGGCTTTCCCGCGGGGGAGCAGCGGCCGCGGCAGCGGCACGCAGCGGGGTGCGTTGGCCGGTGGGAAGGGAAGGGGGCGGGGGGAGGGAGGCGGGCGATGCGGGTGTTCCGTTAACGGCAGCCGAGGGCGGGCGGGAGGCAGGCAGGCCGTCCCGCCGGGAGGTGTGGCAGCCTGCGGGCCACCGAGGGGAGTCGTCTGCTCATGGCGTGGGTGCGGGGGGATGCCTCCGGGGAGGAGAAACCTGCCGGGTCGGAGGCCGCAGCGTGTGGGTTGCTTGTTTCTTTTGTATATCTCTATTTTCTTTTTTTTTCTTGTGTGTGTGTGTCCTCCCCCTCCCCTCCCTCCTCCCCCCTTCCCCCTCAGGCCCCCTCTTCCTGACCCTGCTGGAGAGATGGGAGGAAAGAGTTAATGTCAGGGTGCAGATTGCAGATTGTGGCTCTGGTGCAAAATTACTAACTCAGGGGTATGAAGCCTGGCTGGGCAGACTGTAAAATGTTACTCAGGTGAGAAGGCGTCTGTTGGTAATGTCAGTACCGAGGGAGCTTCTTGGAAGCGGAGGAGGATAAATTTTTGGGCGGAAAGTGAAAATGGAGGCGTCTGGTAACGCAGGCGTCTGCCTCGCAGTCAGCCGTGGGCGTGTGGGCCCTTGTCGCTGTCTGTAGGTATTTTGTCTGATGCGCAGTCTGCACGGCGATCCGCTCACCAGGACTAGATTGCAGGAGGGAAGAAAAGAAAAGGAAAAAAAAGCTCTTAAGTCTTAACGTTTTTAGGGGAGTGTTATTTTGGCTTTTTGGGATTTAACTGTAAACGTTTTACATCTTTTTTTTTTTTTTTTTTTCAGTTTTTATGGCCTGACATTTGAAAGGCTTTTATCGTGTATCGCATTGCACAAAGAAGGAGGCTTTCGCTAAGGGTTTATTTTGTTTTGTTTTAGTTCTGCTTGCTTGAAATTCAGGTTGATAACGTAGCTGTTTGAAAACTTGGTGCGATTACAAGAGGGCTTTCTCAGAAGTGAGCCACTTTAAAAAAGAAAAAGATGTCTGGTCCTAAATTTCTGCTTAGATGATGTTTTTTTTTTTTTTTTTTCTTGTCAGGAGTTGAAATAAGATAGGGGTGTAGTTGTCAGAGACATGATTCTCGACCCGTGGGTTTCTGGTGATGATTTGAATGTTATAGTCTTGTCTTTAAAAAGGTAATATATGTGTGGAAATCTGACTCAATCTCGATGAGAGCATCCTGAAAGCAGGAGCCACCGAAATCAGGTTTCAAAAAATTGAAACCTCATTAAAAATTACTGAGGTTTTGATGGAAGTAGATTAAAGTGAATAGCTCAGTACTTACATGCATACTGTTTTAAGAGAAAAAAACAGGAGTCTGTATGAATCAATCTGTGCTGTCTGGACTTAGTTCAGTCACGCAGTGTCTTTTATGGTTCTAAATTTTATGTGGTTTTGTTCTTGTGAGGTGGGCTTGAGCTAAAGAAAGGTAATACAGACCAGGGAGACCATATGTATCTAGTCAAAAGCATTGTTTCTTGTGTGTTGGTATTTCAAAGAAATAACTGTGTTTTGTACACACGTACAACAGGTCTTACACAAACGTTCCAAATTGATGCATAATTTGGGATTATATTTCATGGCTGCACATATGAAACAGACAATTAAAAAAGCGGAGAAAAAAGGACAAAAAGCTGCAATTTTTGCCTGGCCATGCCACCCTGGAGCCCCCACCCTATGGTACTGTAAATATTTGAAATAGTTATGGCTCTTCAGAGCAGTAGAGTTAGATACTGGTTTAGAGGTGTATTCCTCATGTAGTAGAATGCAATTGTGAGAAACGTGGAAGTGCTGGCAGCTTTTATGTATGTGTGATTCTGCAGCTGCAGTCTTGCTATTAAATGGGCAGAGCTATAGGTAAGGACAAACAAGGAAAAAGACATACGGGCCCACCTGTGGGTGTAATTTAGGAGGAGAGATTAGAGAAATATAAAATAATATGAATTATAAGAAAAGGTGGGGATGGGATCAATTAATTGGCTATTTTGACCATGAGCTATGTAGTTTTCAGTGCATCTTTGAGCTTTTGTTTGATTTGGTGTCAAGCAGTAGCCAAATGTCTATGAGGTATGCTGGAGAAACCATGAGTGATTTAGCCTAGATGCATGTGTAAAGATCTGGATTGGATTTCTGAAGGTGGATCTCTGATTAGGCATATAGTTTAGGACAGTTTGCAGGATTAGCTGTTCCTTTCTAGCTCATCAGTGAGACTGTTTGATTCTGAATCACTTTTTTTTTTTTTTTAATAATGAGAATCCGCAGTGTGATTCACCTGTTTCCAGTACAATAAAAGTAAAAAGAAAATGCAAGAAATCAGTAAGGTGACTGACTAATAGATACCTTTTACCAGTTGTGTTCTAAAGCAATAGGATGTTCTAAAGTCCTGTAGTCAAGCAAACAACAGAGCACACAGCTGCTGCTAAAAGTAAAGAATGAAGCATCTGTGTATCTGCATAGATACGCAGAGTTATGAACACAACTGTTTTATGATCATTGTCTTCAAGGTCTCTGGAATTACGTATTTTACTGGGAAGTTGGAGTTTAATCATCAACTTGTACAACTGTACAGTTTGTGCCTACCCTAATTTATTGTGCCAACTCGTTGGATGCTAATTAATCTGTAATAGAAACCAGTAAATTTTCATATTATATCCAAAGTTGTTATAATCTTTGGAGTACTGTTTTATTGGTTGCTTGTTAAAGGAAATTTACCTTTTCGCAAAAAAAAAACTTGATAAATGTTTAAGGTTAAATGAAATATTCTTAGATTTCAATGGAGTACTAATTAACTTTTGGGCTAGTGGGAGACCTTCAGAGTATATGCTGTAGAAGGCATCTATTTTAAAACTGCCTTTGGTTTATTTGTTTAAGAGGTCAGAGATTAAACAGGAGCTTTTAAAATAAAGGCTTTTAGAGAGTAGTTGATAAACCAGCTGGATTGGCTCTTAAATAATTAATTTCAGCTTTGGTTTGCATTTCTGTTTTGAAAGATTCATATTATTTTCTGTTCTTGGTTGCTTGGTAACCACTGGAAAGCTCTGATTTTATTCTTTTTTTTTCCAGGTGAATGCATACTTACACCTGATGGTACATTACACAGATGATTGCTTTAAGTAGTTACTTGGCATGTGGTATTTCAGTACTTTAATTTTAGCTAATATTTTGCTTCTGTAGAGGTAGTTCCTGATGTCAAAGGACTATGGTAATAATTAAAGAAATTCTGGTTCTCCTGTGTACAGCCAGTGGCTTTTCCTTTGGTAGTTTGAAGTAAAAAACTAGAAAATTCAGTGCATGTATGCTTATGTAATATTCAGAAGGCAGAATGTTATAAAAGAAATTTAATTCCTAAATGTTAAGCTACTTACTGTGAAAGGCAACTTTGTTATTGACTCAAGTCCCTCAGATAAATGTATTTCATTGGTGTGAAGGTAAACCTAGCAAGAATCCTTGCCTGATGTCTGTTAAAGGAGAGGGGAAAAAAACCCCGCAAACCAAAGCCCAATGCCTACCCTAAAGGTAATTGGGTGAAGATTCAAATTGTAAGCCTGCAGAAGACTCCCCATACTGTCTGGCCGCTATAAGGTGGCAAAATTAAGCTAGTGGCTCAGTGTCAGCTGGACAGTTACCCATAAGGCTACTTGGACTATTTGCTTCCCCAGACTTTTGTCAAAAATCTTGCACATTATATGAAAAGAAGTCAGTGAAAATTTTATTTTTGTTCAGATCTTTGTGCATACAAAATCAAAATGGAATAACTAAGCATAGAACAGAAAAGACAGTAAGCAACAAAAATGGTTGAAAAGCACACGTGGAGGGTTGTAGAATTCTGTTTCTGATGCTAAATAAAATGTTCTTGGTAACTCTCCCTAGACAGTTTGTGTTCCGCAACCCCTGCCCCACGGATGTTTGTGCAGACTGAACTGATCAGTACAGATAGATGCAATCAAACATACGATGATGATGGTGATGGCTTCTTTCAGTCTGTCCACTGATGTGTGCAGGATCTGTATAGAACCATCTGTAATTAGACTTCAGATTGTAAAGGAGGATAGCTTTTTTTAAATCAGGATTTTAATTGTAATTTAAGTCAGGAGAGAAAAGAAATTTGGATCTAATAACTGATTTTAATGCTCTTTTGCATTTGTTTATTGTAAAAAATGTTTATTATTGATATATGGCAGCTGCATTTACATACAACTTTTGGACTTTTGATAGTTGCAACTGCTATATAAATGCTTTGATGGTTATGTAGCTTAACATTCAGATTCTGAAGCTTTACTTACCTTTTATAATGTTGAAAAATGATGAGTGATACCTTTTCCTGTACCCTCGGAGTTCAAATGTTTTAACTAATAATGCAGAAAATGGTATTTTAATGTCTATGTGTAGTTTGGACAGCTCTAAATTAGAACTGTTAATAGATACGTATATATGTACACACCTGCGTGTAAACGTGTTTTCCTTAGCCTAAGAGTTTAGCAGTAAAATAGAGTTAAAACTTAGGATTAAGATCATTTTTACATTTAGCATATCTAGTGTTACTGGTTGGATTTTGCTTGTGGATTAGAGAGTTTTAAAGATTAAAAAAACCCCAATATCTGTAATATACCTCACGTTTTAGCACTGATTCTTTCTCACTGATTGGAGAGAGAGGACAGGTCTTTCTAGCCTCTTCCCAGTGGGGTTCTCAACTGTGAGCAAACGAATTATTTGGCTGAGCTGAAGAAAATAGACTCTTTGTGCATCTGCAGGTGTCAAAAGCTGATTTATCTTTGATGATATTTCTTATTCCAGGTGATGAGCAAATCATCTGACATTAGCAGTGAGCTTGTGTTGGTTGACTGCGTTTAATTAAATTATTCTGTTAGATTTCAGGTAGCACCCTTTTCACAAATAGAAGCTATTTTGAGTTTAATTTTTTTCTCGTAAGTTTTTTCTTTCGTAATACTTAAGGGCCTTAAGTTGTGTGTGGTTGGGATTTGGGGTCTTATTGTTTGTTTTATTTTTAATAAAATCAGTCTATTTCCCTGTGGTGTCAAATCGCAATCACAGCTTCATGCGATGGGCAGTTCTTACTCCCTTGCAGTGAATTATGCTGGGAAAACATGCATTCAGTATGTTAAAATTCCTCATTCCCACAGCTGTACATAGGAATATCAGAAGCTTTTGTACTGTGGTTCCTTTGTTCATTTACCACAGAACAAGAGTGAGCAAATTTTGTTATGCTGTTTGTTGTGCTACATAGACTGCAAGTCAGGTCACTTCTTAGACTTAGTTCCAGCGATATAGCTAAATTTCCAACATAATGTTCCAGTGCTATGTTGTAGTACTGACTTGTTGGCCCCACCAGAGTCTCAACTCTGGTGAAAGAGTGCTAAGGTAGTTTGAGTTCCTGGGTTGGTGTCTCAGTAGGTTGCAGTCTTTAATGTCCACATTGCAAAAAGTAACAGAAATTAATGGCAGACTTTCTCTAGTGCTTCAAATCTGTTCGCTGGTGTGGCTGAGATTCTGTTCCGTTGGGAATCTAATAACTGGCTTTTAATGCTAATGAAGCATACTTGTTAAGTCTGTTTTTCCCCTGGAGATCAGGTTTTAATTCTCCTGACTCTTCAGTTCATTTCTTTGTCTTTTAATGTGGTAATTGACCCTCACAGAAGCTGGGAGATCAGGGTGGATGGGTGTGTCCCCACAGAATTCTGATTTTAACGACTCAGGTGGGTGATGGTTAGTGCCTTTTTCTCTAGGAACTTTGTAGGATCATAGGAGGAGATGATGCAAGGAAAAGGTTGTGCTTGATTTGATACAGGCTAATGAACGTTCCTCATGCAGCTGCAGATGTTTTCTCTATTACACCTAACAGAGGATTGAAGAAGAGGTAATTTTCTAGGTTTTCAGCTTCATAAAGCTGGTTGCATCACTTCTGGTGTTCATATGTGCATTTCACCAGCTACCTCTTAAATTTCTGTCTCTGGCAGAATCCTCAGTTAAGGTTGCCAGCTCCTTTTTTTTTTTTTTTTTTTTTTCCCCCTTTTATTTTAGTTTGTCTCCTGATTGATCTCCTAGGGCTTCAGGTATTCCCTTCCTCTTTGACTTGAAGGAACAAAACAAAAAGGAGGAGGTGTGACCGAGTCAGGAAAGAGGTGGACATTTTCAAAATCCTAAGGTTAAGATAGAGTGAACCCTGCAGTTGTTTCTGACTGCTGACCTATTGTGGAGGTGGCAGACCACAGGGTGTTGAAGATAAAATGCCTCTGTTTCCTGTGTGTGTCTTGCTGCTGAGGCTTTCCCTCTGTGCAGGCAGGAAGCTTTCATTCTCAGAGCAGCAGCTTCGAGAGATGATTTGTAACAGTAGCAGAACTGGATGAAAGGATAGCTTGTGCTTTGAAAGATGGAATGCTGGAATAACTTCTTTCTTGGGAGGCTGGGGCAACAGCCTCCCAAGAAAGAGAAACTAAGAACATCAGGGCTTCTCTGTCTGCTTTGGAAGGTATAGCAAAAAAAAATAAAGTGGTTTATTCTTGGTTTGGGTGGGACACTTTTTTTGTTTTTTCTGGTAATAGGGTGTTAAAATCCTGTGCAATGTAAAGGCAAAATGAAGTGTCAAAATACAATTGTGAAGGATGTTGATATGCCGCAGTAGAGCAACTGCACTGACAGTTCAGAGTACTGGCTTGGTGGGGTTTTTGTGTAGGTGGGGGTTTTTTACTATTTTTAAGGCAAAAAAAAAATGAAACACAAGTAGTATGTTAAGTATGCATTATTCTGAGGTACAATTTCTGTAAAAGCTAAATATATTAGTCTATAAAAGTGACTTTATGAGCAGTAAGGTTGGAGCTTTTTTCTCTGATAAACAAGCCTGCTTAGGTATTTTTTTTGTCTTGTTGTCATAGTGCTTGAATAGTTCCCAAGTATTTGAGTAGAAGGGAGACAACCGTTTCCTTCCTCTCTAGCCTGCAGGAGCAATAGCTTGATTAGTCTGTGGGGATACTAGCTTGTGCAAAGTTTCCTTGGAGGAAACTTTTAAATAACATTGAAATTAACACTCATGGCTGCTCTTACTTTTTTCTCAGAGTGAATCCACTGCATTCTCTACTACTTGATCATACCCCATAGACCAGTTTTATCCTCTATACAGATCACAGATGGGAAAAGCATAGGGAGAGTTACAGAAGGAAGAAAAGTGTGAAGGGTTGCAGAAGGAATTTCGCCTTTGAATGCTCAGGAATCACAAAGGCTTATCCCACCAAGAGTTTTGAATGTTGTCAAACAACATCTCAAGACCCTTGTCTGGGGTTTAAGTGGGGAGAAGTACAGTTATTTAGGAGGTTCAAAGGGATTAAGGTTGTAGATAATGGATGTGCTAGTCATAGAATTTGCCTTCTCAGCAGAGTTTAGCCCAAGTAAGTGTATTGCAGTTACTGTGACTGAACCAGTCAAAGTAACGGCACAGCAGATCAGTATTTGATTCAAGCAGTACTTGGTTTAGTAGCTGATGTGTTACTACTCCTGGTGTCGCATCAGTTTTGCAAAGCTAGCACAAGCATTTGAGCTTCAATTGCTTGTTTCATAATACTCTCCCTTTTGGTTAAAGCATATGTAGTTTGAACTTGATGTTTTTGTGCTTATCATATACCTGGTTGGGGGCAGAACTTGAGCATGACCCCAAGTGCAGTGAATGCTTGTATCCTGTTGTGATAGGACCTGATGATGGAAGTGGAATTCTCAGCCACAGAGGCAATGAAAAACCTCAATGGCAGCAGTGCTCTGCATAGACAGGGTGGATGCCTTTCTTTGACTGAGAAAAAAGCCCCTTAGAAGAATTTCCTGCTCACATCAGCGGACTTGCTTCACTCTAGTCTTATTCCATGATTCTTAAATGTATGCAGTTGTTTGGAAGGGATAAAAGATAGGGACTTAAATAGCAGGGAAGTTAACTACCATGGTGATGGGCGTGACATGCTTCCAACAGGAAATTGGTGCACAAAATATAAACTGTTGATTGTTCTAACTGGTAGCTTAGATGTCCTTCTCTTTGTTTCAGTTTCCTCTGGACCAGCTCTTATGCAGGTCAAACTGTTGTCTGACAGGAGGTACATTCCATTATTGGGCAAATAAATGTCTAATGAGCAGTATGAGAGAGAATTATTCCTTAGTTTCAGAGCAATTCAGGATTGTCAGTGCTGCTTGTGTATGCCTTAGAGACAAACTTGTCCTTATTGCTTAAAGAATTTTGTATCGCCCCTTTTTTCCTCTGATGCTTGATGAGAAATGCTTGCTATGGCATGCTTGATAACTATATTTCTTTCAAGGCCTTTGCTAAATGAAAATATTCTTAGTCTGTTACGTTTAGTCTAGTGGATCTTTTAAATTTGCTGTGCCATAATTGCATAAGTTCTGTTTGTAAATAGTTGGTGATTTTGATTCCTGTGTCTGTCCTTATCTGCTAAGTGTTCCCCCACCAAGTCTGTACTGAAGCCTGATTTTAATGGGTTTGCTCTGTCTGTGCTTCCAGCTCTGCATGAATGTGCTACACAGGTGCTAATGCGGTAAGCCTTGCTGTTAGCACAGCAGCTTTGCATCAGAGCTGCTTTGCAATTTCCCTGTTATCTTCCTCCCTTGCTCCTACATTTCTCCTCTTTCTCCCCTCCCACAAACCCAGTCCCACCAAACTTGGAGTGCAGACAACAAAGTCCATGCATTCGGGGGTGGTGACTTTGCCACATTCAGAAGAGGGGAAATTTGGGGGAGAGGCAGAGAAAGGCAAGTGTGGTTCGTTCTGCTAAGATGGTGGACAGTCTGGGATCTAAGACTATCACTTGGAGATTCATTTTATGCTTTTGTTCACCTGTTTTGTGACTTTGCTGAGTAAAATTACACAGTGTTCAAACTTGGATTTTGCAATATTGAGGTAAAAATGGGGCATCTCGTTTGCATTTTCAATTTCAGACTACAGCAGGAGAACAGAGATGATGTAATTTAAGTGCCTCTTGGAAAAATCAGCTCCCACTTCTTGATAGTGGCATTTATGATCACCAGTGGGTGATACCTGATCTTGCAGGCAGGACGGTGGAACTCAACATTACAAATGCACTTTGTCATATTTGTGTAATTGTCATTGCAATAGCTCTTGGTTAATGCTTCTGAAACATTTGTAGTAGCAAATGAAGCTGAAATAGCACAACTGATGCTTTGGTCTGTGACGTCTCTGTGGAACCAGAGCTGGAATATAGTGCGTTACGGAAGGGTAAGAGTAATGAGTTCCTAACCATGGACAAATATAAAGGGTTAGCTTCTGCACTTATGCTGAGGTGGATTTCTGTTAGCAGAACATCAAGATGCAAAATGATACTTGCTAGAGAAAATGAGATGGAAAGGAATCTATTTGCAGTATCAAAGGGATGAGAACACGACTTGTGTTCTGCAGAAATCTGAATGCAAGGGGAATTTATTCTGTCCTAGCATAGAGGATGGTGACTTAGAACACAGCTTTCTGCTGTTATTCTGTAATTGAGATATCAAATGTTTGGGCTTGTAGGACTGCTGGTTTTGCTTTATGATTAAACAGGAAAATTACTGGCTTGAACAGCAGAACAGAACTAAATCCTTTCTGAATATGTGCTGTATTAACCTGAACATGCTTACGGGAACAACTGACGCAGACCATAGCAAATAGCCTGTAGTACAGTTGAATAAAAATTAGTTGATTTTACTAGGTGTATCTGCATATCTGATATGTATGCACTTGAAAATCGGCCTATAGACTGTGGTATCATAGGGGACTGAGTTTTAAATTGACTTCTGTTTCTTCGTTGTATGCTTGACTAAACTTGTCAATGGTTGACTAAACGCCTCTAAATATCATCTGTCAGCAAGATTGCTGTACCGTCCATGTTAATAATTGTGGCAAGTATTTGTTGTATGCTTGCCATAAAAACAGAGGAGAATTTAAGGGAAACAGGAGAACTTAAAGCAGGCAATGTTAATATATTCTGGACCAGATGCAAGACAAACAAGCTGAAACAACTTCTACAAAAAACAGATCATTGGGCAGGAAAATGAAGGTACAGAGAGGAGTTGTTACTTGGCTTGTGTCGTGCAACAGGTCAATGATAGTCAGATAATGAAACCAAATCCAGTGCTTCTCGTGTTATAGGGTCATGTCTTGTGGTGGTAGTGTACAGCTCTGCAAAGAAGTTTGCAAGCTACTTAGTCTAGATAAACCAATGTGTGTGTTTGTTTTGCTCTGCTTTGGTGCTTATGCGGGCAGAAAATAAGGGCAGTGATCTCTTTTGACACTGTTGTCCAACAATTGTTACTCCCCACCCCCCCATTCTCCAGTAGTGACTTTAAACTATGGGGGTAGGATGTTTTTCTAGAAAATCTTAATTTCTTATCTCTACTTCTTTTGTGTCTTGATGTGAACAGGTAAGAGCAGATTAAAAGATACATAGGCTCTGAACTTGCATTAGTTTTCAGTAATGTCTTCTAGTTTATATGCTTTCTGAGTATTTGGTCTGGACTTACTTGTAGTAGGTTACAAAAGTGGAGAAAGTAAGAGAAGTGACCTATAGTTTTTCAGCAGCAGGAGAGGAAGGTGACATGTGGCCCTGTTGCCTGATACATGTTCTGAAGTGAGAATGAATTCTGCATTTGAACTAGCCGAGACTTGTACTGCTTTTGGCTGGGGTAGAGTTAAATTTCTTCATAGCAGCTTGTATGGGGCTGTGCTTTGAATTTATGCTGAAACCAGGTAACGTTGGGATGTTTTACTTATGGCCAAGTGGTCCTGACACGGTCAAGGCCTTTTCTGTTTCTCACACTGCCCTGCCAGTGAATAGGTTGGAGGTGTACAAAATAGCCCCATGGAAGATACTCTAAAGAATTTTAATTCTATCCCAGCTAAAACCAATACACTTGTGTTCAAGGGTGGGTTTTTTGTATATGTAAAATTTACAAACATCCTGTGGTACTTGGGCAAGTGCTCTAAGTTGGGTGGAAAGCAGAGGAGGGCTGAAGAGGCAATATTCAGCAGACCGCCTTTTTGATAGCTTTTGGAATAGCCTTCCAAGTGTAGGGAATGTCAAAGTGACTTGGTTTATAAATAATGCAAAGTTTGCTTTTTATGCATTTTAGATGAGGAGTGGTTAGGTTGTTGGTGAATCATATTTGGGGCAAGTTAAATATAAACACCCACTTGAGGGGCTTTGTTAGAATGAGATTTCTACTTGTCTGGTGCTTCTTTTCACTTGGATTGGTGTATTGATGTTGAAAGTGAAAATTAATATAACTGTAACAGGACTTTAGAAGAACTATAAACTGTTCATAGTACTGATTGATTTTGGGTTTTTTATCACCCCTTTTTCCCCTGTTGGTGGTATTAGTGTTTCACTTTCTAGGATACTGCCATTTCAGTGATAGCTTTTGTGACTGTGAGCTGAGATGCTTGAATTATTTAAATAATACACGTTACTCAGCATCAGTAGAAGAGGGACATCAAGCCCAATGTAGTGCTTGGCTCTTCCTGGGATCCAGCATCAGGACTCATGGGAATGGTTGGACGCTGCAGCAGGAGAAGTTTAGGCGGGACATTAGGAAATCTTTCTTAACCAAGAGGGTGGTCAAACATTGGAACAGACTTCCTAGAAGAGAGGTGGTTGATGCTCCAAGCCTTGCCAGTGTTTAAGAAGTATTTTGGCAATGCTATCAGTAACATGCTTTAGCTTTTGGTTAGGCAGTTTGACTAGATGATATAGGTCCCTTCCAACTGAATGTCTATTCTGAAAGAAGTCTGTGTGCAAAAGGTGCATGGCATAACTACAGACACAGGAAAATCTCTGGTTTTAGTTGGATATGTGGGTTGAATTAAAGGCCTGTGTGCCTGAAAGGATGTAGCCTGTTCCTTGGTAATTTAGCCTGGTGTAAAATCTTAGCTTGCTTTATGAGTGCATTTTTACCTTCCCCCTGCCCTTTCCTATGAACACAAAACCGATTCTTGCAAAAAATGGGAACAGGCAAAAAAAAATGCCAAACAAACCCAAGCCAAACAGGTTCAAATAGTTTTGTAAACCTGGGCTTGCTAAGTCCTTTCCTTTTGTGCTGCCATAGCTTTCTGTAGCTGACTTTTTTTTTTTTTTTTTTTTTTTTTTTTTTAGCCTTCTCCTTCTCCCCCTGCAGTTTGTTACCCTCTACTTTAGGCTGTTGGTCCTGGTTCTGGCCAGGCCAGAGCTAACGGTATCTAAGAGCACTAGTTCCTCTTCCCGTATTGCCCTTCCATCTACTCTGTCTCACAGTTTCTAGCACACTTGCTTCTTTGCCCATCTCCCAGATTCTTCTTATACCCTTGCTCTTTCCCCATTATTTCTTCATTTGATTTCTGGCAAAATTTTCATATCCTATCAGCAGCTGCAGAATTTGGAGCCTCCTCCAAGGATGTGATTTAATTTATGACAAGTTACACAATGTCCATTTTTACCCTACCTAGAAAATAGGAAAATTAGTTTGCTGATTAAGGGATGCTATTAACTCAGTTTAGATCAAAAAATATATTGCTCTCCAGAAGAATTTAGTGTTAAATCTTTTTGACATTTGAAATATTTTAAGAAGACATTAAAAAAATGGTAGCTGTCTGTATATTCTGAATGTAGAAATTAAAGATGCAATGTCTGATAATCAATTTATGTAACATAATTGTATGGAAGGTAGGAGGACAATAATCTTTTTTCTTTCCTCTATAGAGTTCACTTTTTAAAATAATTGTTGGACTTGTAGATGTGCTTGTCTTTCTCTTTTATCCATATCTCTGCCAATTTTCAAAAGGCTTTTCAGAGAAACTTGGCTAGACTGAAGGGAATAGCTGTAGCGTACTGTGGTGGTGTATTTTGAGGAGTAAAGCAGGTGATCTGGGGTAGTTCTTGCAAATAAGTGAACGCGTTTGCAGTGCTAGCAAGTAAGTGATTTGTGTTTGCAGGCTAAGGTGTTTGATATGGGACTGACTTTTTGTGCAGTTGATGGCATGCAGGAGCCAGAAAAGGTGGCAGTTCAAATCCTAATTCTTTAGAGCAGGGATGGACCCTTTTTTGGTTTCATTGTGGTTCCATGTTGATAAAGGTGTCCATTTAGAGGAAGTTCCCTGTTAATGTGCTGGTTAATAATTATACAGTAGGTGAATTGTCCCTAATTTAGGTAATAGTCTGATCTAGAAGCACACACCTGAACTTATTAGCAGGCTTAATGTAGATTTTAAAAAGCCCAACTTTTTTGTTCAGTTCGATGATGTTGTATTAAATTTATCTCTGGGCTAATTGTCCCTATAATTTTAGTCTCATGTCTTCAAAAAGCTGACTTTAGGATTAGCTAAAAGGCATTTGCTAAATAAAAGTATAAGGTATGAAAGTACTGTTTGTCAGCAAAAAATATCACGGACCTTTGATGTTTAGTGAAACAACATATTTGGAAACTTAGAGAAAATTACTCAAAATGCATTTAGGCACTTGTATAGAAAAGGCTTGATGGGGTTGAAGAAAGCCGGGGGGGATGATGTAGTGCAGTTATTAAATGTGTTGTCAGTGGGATCTTGCCTAGACTTTTGTGTTTCAGACCAACAACAGACATCATTTTAGTGTTAAACTACTGTGATTGTAAGGAGTATTTCTGATGTCTCTGATAGTTGGTGTGGATGACTACAGCTCAGAGTCTGATGTGATTATTATACCTTCAGCCCTGGACTTTGTCTCACAAGATGAAATGTTGACGCCTTTGGGAAGACTGGACAAGTACGCTGCAAGTGAGAACATATTTAACAGGTATGCTTTTTAATGTCCTGTCTGGCTAATGGTATGCACACTATTAATCTGATTCAAATCTGACTGAAGTTAATTTGCATGAAATACAAATAATTTTTAAAAAATACAGCAATTCTATTCTTACTTGTGTTTGCTGGTACTCCTAGCTACAGAGAGAAAAGTATTTATGGTAACAGAAAAACATTTGCTTTCCTTTTAAGCAACTGTAGTTCAGGACTTCTTTTTATATAACTTGGCTGCATCCTTTTTAGGGTTTTTTTGTGATGCTAACATTCCTGTTGACAAAAGAGTAGAAGATAATAGTAAACTGTATCCATAGCTTTGTGTGGAAAGTGACTTTGAGAAAATACTTCCTGTGAGGTCAGGAGAAGATAATGAAACAGCACTGTAGGTTGCCAGAGGAACCCAAGAAGCGTTCTGCAGGATCATCCTCCATAGGTCACAGTTTGAGTATTGGTGCTTCTGCTGAAAATACAGTCTTACATATACCCAGTTAATAGTGTGATCTGCTTCTTTCCCTTTTTATTTCTGTGATGCCACTGAGCTAGTTGCTTCATTTAAAAGTACAGCTATTGCAGAATATTTCAGACCAACATCCCCCCACTCACCCCGTGCCCTGCACACAGGTGCTCTGCAGTGGAATGGAGAAATCCAAACCCAGCATTTATTTTAACTGTAACTGCAAACAGTTACAAGCCCACAGAAATGTATAAAATGTGTTAAGGACGAAGTTTTCTAGTGTCTTATTTTAACATGGTTTGTTTGGGTTCCAGGTAAATATTTAATAAAGCATGTTTGCTTTTATTCTAATTCTTAATTGAGTAGTATGTGGAAGGTAAGTCTGATTGACCACTGTGTAGGTTAGCCTCTATTTTGTTGTTTGTGGCCTGAGTTCTGTAAGGATTTAGCCCTATGCTTAACTTTAATTACATGGAGTATACTTAAAATTCAGTACTACATGTATGAAGCTCCCCTGTTTTGAAGGCTTTTATTCTTATTGAACTGAAGTTAATAATAATAGAATGTTTTCTCTTCTTACAACCTACATAAATCTATATGAATAAATTAGTTCTGAGTTGCCTGATTTTAGACTTTTCTGGTTTTCTGAAATTTGAGCTGTAATCAGGTATTTGTCAACAAGAAAAGGGGTTTTATGTGTTTTATTCTTTTGGAGGGTGGGTGAGGAAGAGAAGAGCTTTTAGGGCTCTTAAATTTAGTAGAAGTCAGTAGAGAAGAAAACAAACTCAGAAGTTTTGGGACTTGAATTTTAAACCAGGATAGTGGTCCTAATCTTGCCCATTTAAGAAAAAACTGTCTCTGAGTGTCTCTGCATGGAGCGCATGAGGTGTGGCAGTGCATAAGCTCGAAATATTTTTGATGACCCTGTCCAGCTCTACGCATCCTGTCCTTGCCTGTGCCTTACTACAGGGGAAGGAGTACGTAGTTTTCCCTGGGGCTTCTTTGTGTCTGCTTGTTTGTTGTGTTGGGTGGTTTCTTTTCTGGTATAAACATGTTATTTAATTCCAGCTCTCTTTGTAGGCCTACTGTGTTATGCAGCATAAGAAAATGCAGGAAATAGCATATGATGGCCATTAATGATACAACCACAAGTAGCAGTTATATTGCTGTAAGTGATAGTGAGTAACTATTGCAGACAGTTTGTGATGATTCAGCATTAGTCAGTCTCAGGAATAATTAGAGAGATTTTTGCTAGATGGATGAACTAGAGCATTTCATAGGGAAAAGATAAGAATTAACTATTTGAATGTAATTTAATTTATGTCTCTTAGTGTGATATAATCACATCCAATATTTATATATATTTTAATGTTGTTTTATATTGTGATTGAGTTAATGGTTTTGGGTGTTTCTGTGTGTCTTTGACCCTGCATTTGTGTGGAAGATTGTGCATTATAGATGCCCAAAACCTTGAAATGTAATCACTGAACCTGGGTAAATTAGGGTAAAATTTTTTTTTTCTTTAAATGGATGACTTTAGTGTGGGTTGGATTTTTTGGTTTTGTTTTTAAATGCTTAAATTTAAAGGGGGTTATTTTTGCATTTGTTTTTATTATAATTTTCTATCCAGTTAGTGATCTACATTTATATCGTATTTGCACTGTGTGATTATACTGAATGAATAAAGTTAAGTTGTTATTAAAAGCTAGTACAAAAAGCCTAGTCTCCTTTGAGTACTCATGATTTCTCAGCTGGCACCTGAACACCAAAGCCAGTTGGTCTGAAATGGAAATGTATCTGAGTCTTCACCCTAAGAAATTTTAGCAGATTGGACTTGGAACTTGCAAATAGGAGCTGCTTCTTGATTGAAATAGATATGACTTTTAACAGAATGAACTGCAAAAGCAAAAAGGAGTGAGGTAGGAAATCCTTTAGCAGCTTCTCAAATGGTGGAAGTAGTTGCTGGGTGACAATTTTTGGCATGTTACAGTCTACATCCTTGCTGTTTTAAGTGTTGCTGATCAGCACCACAGATGTTATCTTAGTCTATGAGAATGGAGTGGAACCTTACAAATGTGATAAATTACCCCACTTGTATCTGAAAACAAAGGCAAGTGGGACTCTGGTTATGGTTTTCTTAATGAAGACGCAGCCTCCAGGCCAGATTTGAGAAACATCTCTAGCATCTGCCTTAATCTGATGTTGTACTGCAGTGGTGGTAGATGCAGAGCAGAAAGACTCTCACCCTGAAACACAAGGCCTCCTTTTGTCTGGTAGCGCTGGTGTATACGTATCAGTGCATGGATGAGGATCCCGTTTTGGTATTTGGTTTAAAAATTGAGTGCTGGGGTATAGCTTTTACTCGTTTGAAAAATCCTTTGTGGGTTGTCCTGAGATTTCTAGCCAGTAAATCGCTTCCATTTCTTACTAAGGAGGCTGAGAAGTATATAATATTCACGAATAGATCTGCTCAAATAGTGAGACAGTTCCTGAAGATCAGACCGTTCCCCTTTGATCAGTCTGCTTTTTGAGAATTGCTGTTGCCCTTTCTTTTCCAACTAAAGCCGGACTTAACAGCTAATTCCTGTTGATCAGTATCATCAGTCTTGACTATCTAGACTTTATTTACTTATAAATGTAGAAATGTTCTTGCCATCCTATTTTCTTGCCATGCTTTTTTGTGTTCTGAAGTACTTTGCTTTTGCCTTGGGAGAGTATCCGATGGTTTTTGAAACAGGCAGTTTGGTTTTAGTTTGTTTGCTTTGGGTGTTTTTTTAATAGCTTAACATCAAAATACTTGTAGAGCAGCTCTGGGCAGTAACCGAGGATCTGCTGGATCTCAGAAAGGGATTAAGCATAGGTGTGTGTGCTCATGCGCAGCTTATCAGTAGCACTTTCGCTGACTACTGTGTAGGTGAAGATCTGGCCTAAAGCTTTCTGGGTAGCTACTTATTTTTGACTAGAAGGTGCCCTGCTCTGATTTCACAACAGAGACATGTAGTCTCTGATACGGCTTGTAAAAGGTAGCTGCCTTGTGTTCTAGACTCCAAATGGAAGAGAGATTGGCATGAGAAAGGAGGCTGTATCACTTGTGGCAATGAATTGTTCTAATAATTCCTGACTGCAACAGCTGCAGTCTAAACCAGCTTCTTAGATGGTGTGGGAAAAAGAGCGCCAAGCTAAGTTACTATGACCAGTATTCACTTAAATGTAAAATGTCATCAAATCTTGATTTAGAAGTTCTGCAAAAAAGATTAAGGAAATAATTTTTTCCTTTTCTTTCTCTGTGGTTATTTTTAATGTATGTTTACTAGTGTGCAGATGACCTTATAAATACCTGAAGGGTGGATATCTAGAGGGCAGACTCCTCTCAGTGGTGCCCAGTGACAGGATGATGGGCAGTGGGCACAAGCTAGAACATAGGAAGTTCCATCTCCATTCAAGAGAGAATTTCTTCACTGTGAGGGTGACAGAGCACTGGGACAGGCTGCCCAGACTCCAGGTTGTGGAGTCTGCTCTGGAGATATTAAAGATCCACCTGGATGCTGTGATGTGCAGCCTGCTTTAGGTGATCCTGCTGTACCAGGGGGGTTGGACTAGATGATATCCAGAGGTCCTTTCCAACCCCTCCAAATCTCTGAATTTAAATTCTATATATAAATTTATTAAAGGGGTAATGATGGTGATTGATGCACAGTAATTATACTACTTAGAACTCCTATTATTGATTTTAAATGAGGTCAATGTAGTGTGGAGTTTGAATGAGCCAATCAAAGATACCATCACAAATCCTAATTATGTCCGTATGTGCAGACTCTTCAAAATATCTGTACCCTGCACGTGGACATAAGGGCAGGGTATTTGTAATTATCCCCATTTTATCCTGCTGCAAGTTGCACTGGTTTGCCTATAAGGTATCCTGTTTCCATTGGAGAAGCCCTCCCCACTCATGCTCCTGAAAACCTGAACTTTGCTAATTATCTTCTACTTTGGCATATAATAGCTCAAGCACTTGTGCTGCATGCTACATTCCAGCTTTTGACCTCTGCCCTTTGGCTTGTAAGCTATTTCAGGGATAAATAGATGCACTGCTGTTTAGGTGCCAGTTGTATACCAAAGGCAGGTATGGGGAATAAATACTTTTCTTTCAGAGTTCGCAGCTGTAGCGTTACTGATTTGAATTCTGACTTTCAGAGCAGCTAGCAAAAGTCTTTATCACAGAACCACAGAATTGTAGGGGTTGGAAGGGACCTCGAGATCATTGAGTCCAACCCCCCTGCCAAAGCAGGTTCCTTAGTTCCTTTATGGACCTGGAAGAATCAGGTACAAGGTCTGACTGAATGGGCAAGAAGACATTTTACTAGTTCTTGCAATGAAGGTGACTCTGCTGGTGTTGAGAGTGTGTAGAGGTAGAAGTTTTTAGTGGAGCTTGGTATCTCATTAGAGGATGAGCACTGAAAAAAACCAGAACAGTGGCAGGAGGGAAATAGCAAGAAACCATTAATACTAGTCCTAAATTGTGCCTTAATAACCAGGAGTAATGTATAGTAGCATAATGTATGCCATTGAAATCACTTACATTGTCATAATTAATGTTGGTGGAGTCATTTTTGTCACATATGTACTTGAAGGAGCCTGATTCCCTGTTAGAATGCAGTTAGTGGGGACATATCATTATCCCTAGAGGAAAGCTGCTTCTCCCCTTTTCCCCTATCACAGGAGGTATCTAGATGTCTATTGAGCATGAAGCATGTCTCCCTATTTTCGTTGTTTTGTTTGTGTCTAGACCAGACAGTTCATCCTTCAGAACTCACAATTTCACAAATGCTCGCCTGGTGCTCACCTGCCAAGTTGCTGGGCAAGCTACTGCTTGCCTTGTTATGCTGCTCTGTATTGATGGGCCATTGCAGTCCTCAGCTGTAGGCTCTTTATACTGCCAGTGCTTGCATGAGAAGGAAGATCAGACCTTGACAGGGCAACAGGGACCCTTCCTTACTCACTTCTCTCCAGTAAGTGGAACATGCTACAGTGGGAGCTTGCAGGGCTTAAGTCATTCTGCATTAATTGCCTATGTGCTAGGTCTCAGCCTGTGGCATATGTGAGGTCCATTCAGCTCTGTGTAACATGTTTGTGCCTTGGAGGCACAAGTATAATTTCGACATATTGTTGGGGATGGTGGCAGAACTAGGTCAGAGCCTGTAATGTTTGGAGAACATGAGTGAACATCATCTCCCAAAACACTGTATGGATGGAGTTAAGAGATTACCCTGTCATTACTAGCTGCCTACCCAGTTTTCTGAAGTGAGCTTGGCTTGACCTGTTGCCTTTTTGTTGTGATGCTTTTTACTGGAATCTGCTAAATGTGAAAGTAGGTCCATTGATTCTTCTCAAGTCAGAGAGGGAAACGCCTCCTGGATGAAGGTGGAGGCCATCTTCCACCTTCAGTCCAGGGAAACGTTGAATGTCCCTTCTTAGCTTTGAGTAGATTTAATAAATAAGTCATACTACTTCAGGTTAGGATTAATTTCTTCTCTTAAGCAGAATGTTTGTTGCTTTCAGCTTACAGGGCAACTACTTTTACATAACCATCTGTCCAAGTCGCAGGAACTAGCAAAGGCTTACTGTAGGATGCAGCCACCAGAGTTCAGGGTACTTCTAACAAAGCTCTACAAGGAGATGAGTGTTTTCTCAAAACTCCCACCATACAAGGGGCTGTTCCATGGTCCTCAGGAGCCAGATGGGATGTACTGCTGTTTATTTATGATTCTTTAATTGCTGAGATCAATTCAGTACATCAGTTGTCTTGTCTCTCACGTTCTGAGATTATATTTATTTAATACGTAGGAGACATGCATCCACACAGGCTGGTATATGAAATATGCTTCATCTATTCCTCTTCTCTTTTCAGAGGTATCCAGCCCTTTAAAAGACCAAGGCAACTCTGCTTCTAGGTTAGTGTATCACGTAGTCTGCTTCCCTCTATTAGGACTTTGATAGCAGAACTTCCAACTGCGTATTGAGATCTCTGCTGAGAGATGCTGCACTTTTACCAAGTTGAAAAGAATGAGGGGAAAGAAATTTGTTAGAGGCAAACAGGTTTTTTGCAGTTTGGTTTTTTTTTTTTAGAGGATTTTGTTCACCTGTATGTTGAAAAAAAATTCTTTTAAGATAGCTATTCAAGTGGCTAAAGTGAAACGCATAGATAATTGATTTTCATTTTGAGAAAATAGAAATGTCTGCTTAGCTTTGGGAAGTCATGAAAACCTACTGAACTTTCTTTGATTGCATGGGATTGCAAAGTTCTGAAGCTTTCCCCATTCACTAGCAGTGTAACCATCTGTTTCCTACCACCTTGTGACCATTGCTCACCTTCTCTTTGTAGTGAACATGATCAAGTTTAGCTATGCTTCAGCTTTTGTCTACAGCACTGCTGTTTGTCAGCAGTGCCTATATCTAGGCTATGCTCTACCAGTGTTTCTGGTTTCTGTCAGTCAGTTCTGGAAATATCTGGCATTTGACCCTTGCTGCTTCAGCATTTTAATAAATTGCTTTGGGGCAGTACAAGAGCTAGCAGCATGTTGGACACTGTTCCTTGGCCCATCCCACTGTTGGGATAACCCTGCTAGGTCTCTGAACTGATGTTCAACCCCCATTGTCCAAAAGGATTGGGATGGGGAGTTGCCAGTGACAGAGGAAGCTGTGCCATTGCAGGCTGTTGCTGAGGAGGAATGTTGATTGCCACATGTTGCCAGCTGCATTGTTTGAAAACTTAATGTTTAGGGTTCTCTAGGTGTGAGGGTGTGGGTATGACTTTGTGACATAGGCTGTGACAGGACCTGGGGGCAAAAATCCAAATTTGACTTTCTTGTCTCTGACAAGTTAGCCTTTTAAAAAAAGGGAGAAGAGTTGATTTTGACTTTTCATGTGTCTTAATGTTTCATTTTGTACTTGATGTATGTCCCATGGGCTAGTACAGTTTATTTTTGTGGTATATACCTATTGCTCCATTTAATGTTTGAATGAAGTTTAGCTTCTAAATGTCCCTGTCAGCATGGAAGTCTTCAGCTTGAGTGTCCACACTTTTTTGTTTGTGAAATAAGGTCTGATTCCGTTCAGAACTGTTGTGACAATAGCAGTGCTGCCTTGCTTTGTATGGAACATGTTAGGGAATTCAGAGGTGAGGATGGAAGGCTGACACTGACTTCCTAGTATTCAGCTCCTGTTTGCCCACTTGGCAGAAGATTACTTTTTTAATCTTTGTAGATGGTTTTCCTTATCCTTGTAAACCAAAGGGATACTTTATTATTATATTCAAAGTTTCCTGGTGTAATCCTGAAAAGCTGTTACCAGAATTAAGAATTCCCAAAGCAGGACTTACTCACTTTACTGAGTTCAAAATGAATCTATGTAAAATTTTACTGTTTGATTTAAGAAACATGTATGATTGCACAACTTTTTTTGATTTGGCTGTATTTCTGGACACAAATAATGCTAATTTTTAATCTTTCTTGTAAACTAGGCAAATGGTGGCTCGAAGTTTGCTGGACACTTTGAAGGAAGTCAGTGATGATGAGAGAGATTGTATTGCTGTGTTGGAGAGAATCAGCAGATTAGCTGATGATTCAGGTAGGTAGCATTAAACGTTTTACTGTGTTAATGAGGGAAAGTCAGAATTGCTGAGCCCTGTATTCAGCACAGGACCAATATGTTCTCTCTAGCCTTCAAATTGGGCTTTGCAAATGCGATAATATACTGTAAAATTTCATTTCACTAAATCATCCCCCTGAAGATTACTCTTTTCCTTACTATTTTCTCCAACAGAATTAAGCCCCTTCAAAATGTAGGATTACTTCTTCCTATCAGTATATTTTTGAATAATTTATTTCATTCTTCAGCTACTCAACAGATCTCCATGATTATTTTAGGTTTATAGGTAAAGATTAATTTCTTGCTTAAAGAATCTTGTGAACCATCTGTGAAAACTCATTCTAGTTTTGATAGAATTTAAATGCTGAAGTTGTTCCCTTGGTCCCTTTTGGGCAACCAGTTGTGAAGATTAAGAGAGACAGCAGGAATTAGCAAGCGAGATGCAGATGTAAGTAATAGATATGAGGGATCTGTAGATGTAAAGGGGCTTTTGCTCATGAATATATTGAAACTTTTGGGTGTTTGGAATAAAAGGCAAAAGTGGGGGAATGAAGAAAAGAGGGGGGAAAAAAAGTGCTTAAAAATCAGTGGGGGTTGTGGATGAAGTGAAAAATGTCATGGACAGAGCTGCAACAAAATTCCAGGTTGCTCTGGATTTAAAATTCAAGATGCTCTAGAAGGAGTCAAGGGCCTGATTTCAACATAGCTGGTATAGTTGAAGCACCAGAAAGAAGGTGGGCTTTAGCAGCAAAATGTCAGAGAAGATCTGAAGTTCATTCTTTTGTCACTGTAGGAGTGCTATGGAAACTTACATTAAATCTTGTATGAGAAGAAAATGTTTCTTCTGTTTGATGTCTGTTAGTTTTTCTCCCTTCTTCCAGAACTGCAGAACATAAGGCTTTGCAGGGGTAAAAACGTATTCTGCTCATTTCTGTTATTCTGTCATTACAGCCTTTATTTAAAATGTACACTTTTTCTGAGGGAATATCCTTGTTTTGCCAGGAATAATAACCTGTTGCAAACATTACATTGTTGTACTGAGTATCTCTCCAAGGATTCTTTAAGAGGAGGAAAAAAGTCACTGTTCATTTAAATTAATTGTGTTTTTCATTGAGAACAGTGGCATGCTTCTGTTTCTAGAGGGGTCTCCTAATCTGCTTCTGATACCTGTACATAAGGTGCTTTTATGGTGATCATGTTAAGTTTGGAGCCTCAGAAACTTTGTGAAGCTTCATGTTTGGAAAATAGGACAGATGTATCCAGGAGAAAACAGTCTTGTGCAGCAACTTCATAGCCTTAGGCTTTTCATTGGTGACCAGCTAAGTGTTTCAAATTGAAGTTTGTTTGGGTAGAAATGTACGGAAGCCAAGAGCTGAGCACAAATCAAATTGTTTCCCTTAACAGGGGTGGAGTACATTTTTAGTCAGGCTTGATATTTTCTCAGCATCAGTAAAAGTGGCATTTCAGGCTTTTCTGGCATTGGAGAAGTCATCTCAGATCTGCCAAACTAGTAGCACTGGATTCTGCAGCTGCTCCACGAATTACATTTCTGCAGACGTAACTGAGTTTTGTGCCTCAAGCAGTTGCAGTATTTGACTTAGCCTGTAAGACAGGTTATTAGAATATCATTGGGTCTTTAACCATGTGAAAATTTGTTAGGGAGCTAGATCTGCTTTGTATCTTAATATATGTGCTTGACTGTTATTCAGACTATAGCCCAGTGGTGGGGTTTTTTTAAGGTCGCTATTACTAGGCTTTTTTTTTTTTCATTTTTTCTCTTATCTGATGCTTTTTTCCATTTACAGTTCTGTAAAACAAAAAAGCCCCTGAATTTGGAATAAGAAAACATTAAAAAATCATCTGTGCATTTTGACTTGCTTGGTTAGAGCCAAATAGCTGTATGGTTAGAGCCAGCCTGGAGTCAGAAGCCTTTGTGTTTAAATGCATAACTGGTAGTTATGCATAAAAATAAACCCACTGTGTTGGGTAGTCCTGCTAAACTATGTACAGATCTTCTCATTTCTGAGGTAATACTTGATTAGTCTTATGTCTGTTTTTTACCATTTAGAGGTATTTCCTTGTCAAGGCACAGAAAGTGAGGTGCTTTTGGTTTTTTGGCAGTAGTTGGTATAATGAGGTTTGAATTCAAGAATGTACCCGGAGTACCCAATAGCTCTGTGCTACTGCTGCTGTTACCTAAAATATAGGTACAGCTTTGAGCTAGAAATACCAGCTGTTCTAAAGTTTTTTCTAAGCAGTCCTCTGTCCTGTTAATACTTTGCAACTTTAGAACTCTGTTCAGAAGACCATTAGGTGATGTTTTAACATCTGTTTCTCAGCAGCCACTATGTGGGTTGCAGGTGGACAGGCAGTGAGCTGTAGTGTAATGTATTTTGTGGAGGAGAGTTCTGGCTCCTGTTGTGTAACTGCACATGTAAGTGATACAAAGCAGGTCTAGTAACAGGATGGTTTGGACTCTTTCTAATGAATTAGTTACCTCTGGTTTTGCAGCCTTAAGATCACTAGTATGTTTCTAGTGGGGAAAAAATAACGGCTTCAGTTGGTGCTGGAAGTAAGCTGCTCCCAGTGCTAAGACAGAAGTCGCTGTGCCCTGGGGTCATGTCCTGCTGTATGTAAATGGTAGCACAGAAAAGCTGTTCCAGTGGAGGAAACCCATCAGTGGCAGTTGCGGAATAATCTGCCTCCAGCCCCTTTACTTGCCAAAACCCCTTTTTTCTCCAAATCTCAGTGTTTTGGAATGCTTATTTTCTTCACTGTTTGACTTCATTGCTGTAGTTGGGTATTACTTGTTAAGTCTGATTTTGCCATGGGATTTGGGTACTTTTCAGTCCTTCTAAACTATGGACTTCCCTACTGTCTTTGGTAGCGAGTTCCCTAGAAAGGTTACAGCTGAGATGCCTTGTATTGCTTTTGAATCTGCTGTAATCACTTTGTAATTTCTCTGTTTCTTTAAGGATGTTAGGTATGGCTTCTGACTTCAGTGTTTTTGTGGTGCTTTTGAACCTACAGAAGACAAGAAGCAGTTTGGCATAGAAGCCCAGTGCTTGTCAAATGTTAATTTGTCCCCCATAAGCCCTTCTTAGAGAAAAAAAATAGTAACCTTCATGTTAAAACAGCTGGGCTTTCCTCATTCTCAAGTGTGGGCTAGCCACAGATTTATATGAGCTTGAACAAGGGCCTTATGTCTGTCTTTTTCACTTGTTTGAATTATGCTAATTTACTCTTTTTTTTTTTTTTTTTTGGTACCAGTTTGTGAGTGGCCTGTATGATACAAGGCTTCATCGCTGTGGGCACAAGTACGATTTGAAAGTTAACCTCAGCCAGAATTACTGCACTCTTGGCATTTTGCTCAGTGTGCTTGCAAGGGGTGCCAGAAGCTTTAAACCTTATTTTCTGAGGGTTGTTTTTGAGGGAGAGTCTGTATCTTAATTTCTGAAAGATAGTGGTATTTTAGTGCACTATGAAATAGATACATGTAGGTATCTTCCTAAAGAAATTATGAGGGAAAAAATAAGTGACTTTCTGGAGGATTAGTTATTTACTTTGAATATAACCAACTAGATTTTTTTTCCTCCTGAATGAAAGGTAGTTTCTCTTCTGTGTAGAATCAGTTGTGAATGCAGTTTGCAAAACTAACTGATTTTAAAAGCAATTGTTAGGCTAATTGCTCATTATATTTTGAAGCTGTATAATCAGGCTTAATGTGGATGTCCTCACAACCTTAATTACTTAATAGTGTGCTTAACCTATGTTAGTAAGAACATTTCAATTACTGCTGTCGGTATAGTGAGGGATGCCAGCAATACTGTCAAACAGCACATATTGCAGCATTTCATATACAAAAATCTTCATTCGTAAGCAGTATTAATGGGAATGTTAATAGCTGCCTTTCCTAGCTGTCAATAGCTCTGCCTGTGTCTTCTCCACTCCCACATCTTCATGTTTCAGGATTTTCCATACCTCTTCTCCCATCTCGGGCTACACTAAGAATTTTTTCCTTTCCTTGATGTGATCCTCTTTTTGTCTCTCCATGCATCTGATGGATGACTAACTGTGACTTTACCCTCTCTCTCATCAGTCTGTAGTTCACTCCTTGCTCTGCCAGCCAGTAGTGAAGTCTTCCTCTGGTTGGTGAGAACATCATGACTACTGAAGCAGCACACATCAGGCACAGACTCCTAACCTGAGAGGGATGGGCTCTGGTTACAGTCTATTTTCACTTGTGTGGATTTTCTTTTGCCTTCAAAGAAAGTGAAGTTGGAGGGACAGATGAAACAGGAAATGAGAGAAGTTGAAAGGGAAAATATGGATGACACTGGAAGGAAAAAAAGAAGAGAAGATGGGGTAGATAAACTGTGTAATTTATTAACTCAAACTTTAGCAAAACTTTGTCTTTGATCATGCAAATGACAGTTTAAGAACAGAAATGTGTACAAACCCAGTACTACTGCCATGGCATTGGCTGATTTGTGTTCTAGTGTGCTGTGGACCTTTTATTCAGGCTGAACACAGAAATGGGGATCTGTACTGGGGAAGAGCATGAAGGTGTTTTCTGAGCTGCTTGTTCTTCTCTAGGACATATAAATCAGTATTTTCATTTGCCTTACACTGATTTTTTTCTAACAGATTTTTTAAAATGCAAAGCTGTTCACTTACACCTGCTTCTTACTTGCAACCTTTAATGAGAACAAATATTAATATTCAGTTGTACTTAAAAGATTCATCAAAGTTATCAGTTAAAGCAGCATTAACATCTGCAGTACTTGTTCTTCATATACACGTTTACAACATAAACTTTATAGCCCCATACAAATATAGGGGAAATCGCTGCTTATATTCCAGGATGGTTATTTTAGGATAATGAAAGCTTTGTAGAATTTCTTCTGAATACTGTATGTTATTGCAGCAGGGTAAGCTGTTGTGAAATAAATCTAGTTGTGAGCTGGCTCTGAAATAATTACTTCATTTACAAATAACTGTTCTGGAGCAATTAGTTGGTATTATACTGTGCAGCTCTATGGTAATCCCCTCCTAACTTCCAGTGTATAGCTGACCATGGTGCCTTACTTCTTCATAGCTGAAGTGGAATACAGAGTGAACTGAAGCCTCAGCTGGGAAGAAATAAACGTTACATGTTTATATAGGAAAGCTCTAAGTGCATGTGCTAGGAGTAGCTAGATGAGTATGTTGGTACTTTGCTTACACAAGAGATGGTGTCGAATTCTAGGTGAAATGTAAATGTGTTTTTCATGGGTGAGGAAGGAACAGTTTACTTCTGTGATTTTGGAGTCAGTTGGGGATGTTGATTTAAATGGTAGCCTGTGAAATAGCTTAAACTGTTGGTTGGCATGTGGAGGTCAAAGCCTGGATTCTGGACATGTTGGTTGGTATAAAGTACTGGTTTAATGTGATCTGGAAATCAACAAAGGTAGAACAGTGTCATTTGATTCCAGCAACTGCTTTTCAAAGTTATTTCACAAACAAAAATGGAAGCCTATTGTCCCCGTTTTGCTTGATTTCTGGAACTCAATTTAGTATAATTCTGTATCTAGGGAATACACAAGACCTGATAGTATGAAATAAAGTGCAAATGAATGAAGAAAACCAAGTATGAGTGTACTTCTGAGATCTAATTTTTTATTAATGTTTCTTTTAAATTATTTTTACTGTTTTGACAAGTTGCAGCTTTTTTCTAGTAGCCTGCTACTTTAAGACATAGACTTGCACATTCAGGAGATAGTTTGAAAAGGCCAGCATTTAAAAATACTTCCTCTGCCAAACAGAAAAATACCATTCCAAGCAAATGTTATGGAGAACTTAGTTGTACATAGCCATTTTTTCCAGAGTGCCTAAAATAGTAACATTGAGTTTGATGTGAAGCAAAATTCTCCACCCAGATTTTGTTTATATTGTGTGAAAGCCTGGTCCTGACTGTATTGTTCAGTGCAAAAATGCATCATACAGATGTATTCCCCATCTGGATGATCTTAAGTGTTAAGAAGCTGCATGTAACAATTTTAACTGATACTGCTGTGCCCTGTTCACTGTAGTGATGACTGAACCTTAAATTTAGTTATAAACAGCAGAAAAAGTTAAACTGAAATGGCAGATGCTGTCATGGATTGAAGCCTGCTTGGCATCTGTATACCCACCTAAGCTAAAGACAAAGCTGAGGAATGGATGAAGGGAATGAGGAAGTGCTGTATCTGTAGTGGAAGCTTTTGACATTGTTTGGGTCTTCAGGAAACATAATACAAAAAAAAAAAAGCTCTACTGTGACCCCATCTGACTGCAAGATTAGGCTCTGTTCTGTACAGACTGGAACATATGCTTCAGCATTTGGAAGAACTGAGCTCTTACCTAAATTGGTAAGCTCAAGGTTCAGGTTCTTGGATTGCAGCAGTAATTCCTCAGAAGAGCACAGACACTTTTGGTAGCGAATTACAGTGTTGGGTTACACAGCCCCTTATGCACACAGGGCTGGTTTGTTTGTTGGATTGAATTGACGCTACTAAGATCACAGAGCCATGTACTTAAAGTTAGGGAATGTAAGAACTGAGGTGGCTTTACAGTTCTAATTCATTCCTGGGCATGAATTTTTCAAATCTTTAATTGCACATCTCATCTGTCTGTGTTCCTTGCAAAGCCAGAGCTTACTTAGTAGCTCAGGAAGAAAGGGGCTCCTTTTACGTCAGCAGCTAGCCCTTCAGTATTGTCAGGCGGTGTAGCCACTCTAAGTGCTGCATAATAGATGAACCCTGTTCTGAAGAAAAAGGGATCTTATGTTTTTGATACTTATTGCTCTCTTACTGGAGTACTTCATAAAGAAACTTATTAATTCAATTTCACATCAAACCTAACCAATTTGGGGAAAGGGATTGATGCTGTTACTTTACCAGCGGGTACATGAACTGTAGATGCATCAAAGTCAAAACAGTCTGCCTATTCTGAGTGTCTAGCATCCAAAGCTTTATACATAGCTCTTGATATGCTTAATACATAGCTCTTGTTGGCTTTGATTGCAGTGGTGATACCTCATCAGTGAGAACACAGAATTCAGGCTGCAATGATACGAGTAGTGCACAATTACTCTGTGAAGAGTCTGGCTTGAGTGTTCTGTACAGCTCCATGCTAGGCAAAGGCATGAATTGGATTTCTCAGCATTTTACTTCTTTTACTCTGTTTTGATGGTAACATCACAATAAGCAGTCCTAGCACCCTCTCTTATCATCACTTACTAGCTTCCACCAGCAGGTAGTTCTGCTACGTGAGGGAAATACGTGATTGCTCAGGGAAACCAATCCAAGTGCTGCTGTTAAATCATGCCGCTGTGCTGGGGCAAAAGCTGTGTCAGCCATGTCAGTTCTTTGATATGGTTTGTTGTCTGGCTGCATCAACAGTTGCATTGGCATAATGGAAGCCACAAGCTTTGGATTTGGGAGGATGGGAACTGCCTGAAGCAAATTCAGAAGCACTGCCACCAAACACACGGTCTCAGCCAAATTTATCTTCCTCACTCTCCCTCTCCTTTGCGCCCTTCTGCAAATCATCATCTATCTGCCGCAAGAAATGAGGTGGGAGTAGCAAGAACAAGTTCCTAGTGATAAGTGTTGTAACATAGGCCTCTTGTACCCTTAGATCATGTCCTGAGCATGTCCTGAAATAGCGTTTCCCATAAGGGAAAGGTGGGAATGTGTCCCTCCAGCCCTGGCATTGGGCCCTGCTTCTGGTGTCTTGTCCAGCAAGTTCCAGCCTCTCTTCTCTTTAGTTACTGGTATTAATCTCTTTGTCACTCGCCTCACAGCCCTACATTCCATCAAGGTGATGGTTCCTCGTTCTATTCTGATTCTCATCTGCAGCCTTTTCAAAAGAGATGCTTTTGGGAAGAGGGGCTGCATACAGTCTGTCTGCAGTAATGATGTCTGTTTTCATCTCAAAACCTGTTAAAATTGCACATGGCTTGAGTAGTCTTCTTTAGGATCTGACTTCTTCAATGGATTTCAACCTCTTCATGTTTCAGAGCATCTGAAGCTTAAATAGAAAGGCTTCTGTCCTGTGTATTGCTGTTACATGTTTTGGTAGGAGAAGCAGCAGGTTCGAAGATCTCTTAAAATTTTTTTTTTTTGAAATTTGTTGTCACAAACAGAAAACTTATTCAAGTATTGATTTATGTGGGATTTCATTTTGTGCTTTGAAACTGTCAGCACAGGATTTTTATAGGTTTTTCTATAGGAAAAGTAATTTAAGTCTGTAGTCAAAGAAATTAAGCCCATAGGAATTTGTGAACTTTGTGCTGTGATCCTTTCTGTTCTTGTTGTCCTTGGTGAAGAACAGACTGCGCACAGCATGGTACTTGCTTTATCTTTGTTTTCTTTTATTCAGGCCTAAGCTGTCACTTGTAACCAGTGTTGGAGAAGGCCAATGCCCTGGCCATGTTAAATACAAGTGCAGGTTACACACTTCTTCCTGCACTTGGGTCACAACAGCCCCAGGCAGTGCTACAGACTTGGGGCAGAATGGCTGGAAAGCTGCCCCATGGCAAAGGACCTGTGCGTGTTAGTCGACCTGTGGTCGACAGCTGGATGAGTGGGATCCAGCAGTGTGCTCAGGTGGCCATGAAGGCCAACAGCATCCTGGCCAGTATCACCAGTAGTGTGACTAGCAGGACTGGGGAAGTGATCGTGCCCCTGTACTGGGCACTGGTGAGGCTGCACCTTGAGTATTGTGTTCAGTTTTGGGCCCCTTGCTACAGGAAAGACATTGAGGTGCTGGAGTGTCCAAAGAGCAGCAATGAAGTCTGTGAAAGCTCTAGAGACTAAGTCTTACAGAGGAGTGGCTGAGGCAGGTAGGGTGGTTTAGTCTGGAGAAGAGGAGGCTGAGGGGGACCTTATTGCTCTCTATCTTCTCAATCTTCTTGAAAGGAGATTGTAGTGAGGTAGGGGTTGGTCTCCCAGGTAACAAGCAATAGAACAAGCAGAAATGGCCTCAAGTTGTGTCAGGGAGGTTTAGATTGTATATTTGGAAATATTTCTTCATGTAAAGGGTATCAAGCACTGGAACAGGCTGCCCAGAGAAGTGGTTGAGTCACCACCCCTGGAGGTGTTTAAAAGCTGTGTAGGTGTGGTGCTTGGGGACATGGCTTACTGGTTGGACTTGGCAGTGCTAGGTTAGCGGTTGGACTTGGTAAGCTTAAAAGTCTTTTCCCAGCCTAAACAATTGTATTATTTTTAATATATTGTGTTAATTACAAGGGAGATGGTTCTGGTCATACCATTAAGTTTTACTTGAATAGTTCATAGGTAAAAATTTAGTAAGGCATGCATATTCTGTAAACAGTTGACATACTTCTATGTAAAATACTGTAAATGAAATTGCTGTAGCTTAACAGTAATTGATGGGTGTTTTTTGGTGTGTTTTTAGAGGTAATGAGTTCTCTAATGGTAACTACAGATGTCAGCAAATTCTGAAATACTTAGTACTGAAATGATTAATTACATCCACACCCCCCCCCCCCCCCCCCCCCCCGAAGAAGTGGACTATCACGCATGTGATAATGACCTACTTCTTAACTGGAAGCTGGTTTTATAACAGTTGGAATTAAATCCATGCTTGTGTTTCTTTTCTTGCTTCTCATCCCCCCATAGATGTGCATGTTCAGTGGGGATTAGGATTCATTCAAGCAGTGCATCTTCTTCTGAATTTAAACACTGAATTAAATACGCCTTACGTATTCACCAACTTTGATTAAAAAAAAATACCAGAAAGGTTTAATGGAAGCAGCTGGGAAGTTGTGAGACCTTTTCCATCCAGTGAAAATATCAGTAGCATTAAAAACAAAGAATGAAGAAGAGCAACTGTAATGATGGCTGGTTGTCCTGCTCAGTGGGATGGATCTTTCCTGCATGAGAGGCTGTGGCCAGGAGTCCCCCTCAGTTAATTTCTTCTTACAGTGGTATCAATTTTGGGTTGACATTCTGCTTAGCAGGTTTCTTTGAAGTAGGTATTGCTCATAGGGAGTTAGGAGAGATTCTGGTACTCATTATATTTAGTAGCTTGCTCTCTTACACCTCTTGCTTTTTCACTGGAAGTGTGGGACCTGGCTTTCTAGTAGTTTATCCTTACAGAGTGTAGCTGAATATTGTTTTGCAAAAAGATAGTACTTGTCAAAATGAAGCTTGACATAAACACCCTGAACTGAACGCTTGCGAACATCATTTGTACGTACAGGACTTATTTTGGCAGTGTGCTTGTAAACATATATTGTGCCTTTTTGGTTTTTGACCTGACAGAGCCAACAGTGCGGGCAGAGCTGATGGAACAAGTGCCTCATATTGCTATGTTCTGTCAAGAAAACAGGCCTTCCATCCCGTACGCGTTCTCCAAGTACTTACTTCCCATTGTGGTACGATACCTCGCAGACCAGAATAACCAGGTAAGCAGCTTTTAAAAATCCTTTATTAACTAGCTCAACATACCTGGCCTGATGCTAAATTTAAATAATTTATTTAGCAACATACAAGTGTGTAGTACTTCAGGGTAAAAAGGTTTTGAATGGACATGAGATTCATGGCATTCTGAATTTAGTTTCTGCCATATCATCATCTAATGTGATTTGTTCTGATTTGGGGCCTTTTATCTAGTATTATATTCTTATGGACAAAATCAAGCAATCATTTTCATATGACTTTTCAGGCAAAAAGGACCAGTAGTCATGAACATCTGACTACTTGCTGTATTTCAATTTTTTTAACACTGTTATTTACTTTCATGACCAGTTATTCATATAAATCCAATAAAGCTTTTGGATTGAACTTGTTCGGTTTGTTTCTCTGCATGTATGAGTTAACTTGCCTAACATTTCCTTGAGGCTTCTCTGGATCATTTCAGATTAGTCTAATGCTGGATCATACATAATTTAAGTATTTTAGGCCTTTGAGTGTTTCACGTTTTTTCCTTGCCCTTTCCAGATTTTCTGTAATTAAAAAATAGCCACTCAGACCTATTTTTCTTAGTAGTTGCTCTGCTAATGCAACAACAATACTTCTGCTTGATACTCTCTTGCTAGCAGATTTCAGCAATTATTTTCATTGCCTCAACCTATATTGGTACTCTGCAGTTCATTTAACTTGTTTGTTCCAAAACAAAAGATCTCAGAGGTGTTTTCAAAACTGCTGTATTGCAGCATATAGTCTCTTGCTGTATGTAATGTTTTCTCTTTTGATGAAATTACCTTTTTTTTTTTTTTTAGAGGTAGGGCTTAGCAATGTATGAAATCAATTATTAATGGCTATTTTATTTTTGTACAGTAATTTTTTTCAGTGGTACTAAGCAAAATTATTTCCAATGTATTTTAATTTCGGAGACACAAACACATTGTTAGAAAAATCTAAAGGGTGGATGTCTAGAGGAAGGGGTTAGGCTCTTCTCAGTGGCCCCCAGTGACAGGACAAGTGGCCACAGGCACAAACTGAAACATAGCAAGTTCCATCTCGACTTGAGGAAAAACTTCTTTGCTTTGACAGTGACAGCAGAGCACTGGGACAGGGTGCTGTGAGGTCTCCTTCTCTGAAGACATTCAAAACCAGCCTGGATGCAATCCTGTGCAACCTGCTCTAGTTGATCCTGCTTTAGCGGGCCAGGGTTCTATGTGTGTGGATGGTGGACTAGATGATCTCCAGAGTTCTGTTCCAACCCTGACTGTTCTGTGAATCTCTGAATCTGTTTATTCATTGTCAGCCAAACTTGTTAATCTCAGAAAAAGAGGATTTGTTTAATGAAATTCATATTCTGTAGTACTTTGTTACTCCCAATTAGTTGTGCCGCTTTTCTTTGCGTTGCATGAGCTTTGCCATGACTACTTGTTTTGACATTGCTGTGTTGTGTTTTGGGAAGTAGGTAGGTGGCCACTCATGATAGCATTGCTGGAGTTTACAGTATGCTTGAACCCAAGAATGCCTGTATAGTTTGTTTCAAACATTAAGTGTTTGCAAAAGTGCTGTTGGAGCCCTTGTGTTCTCACTGAGTGCAGTTAGTCTAGGTGTGTGGCAGTGTGTAGGCTCAGCTTCCAAAATACAGGACATTTAAACAAAAATCCAGAAAACTCTTTTTGAATTCCTTGGTTCAATTTTTCTCCTTTTATGATAGGTAAGAAAAACAAGCCAGGCTGCATTGTTAGTTCTGTTGGAGCAAGAACTCGTAGAGAGATACGATGTGGAGACCAAAGTGTGCCCTGTTCTGATAGATCTGACAGCTCCAGACAGCAATGATGATGTGAAGACCGAAGCTGTGGCTGTAAGTAACAGCAGTACCAAATCACAGTGTAATATTTTCTTGAATGCTTGATATTGCAGTGATAGTAGTGTGCATGGCTATGTGGTATTAGGGAAGAAGTATATTGCTATCTGTAACTAATCTGTAGCTTCTTCCATGCTGTGTGTATACTCAAATCAATGTGAGAGCTAAATTCAATAGCTTAGATAAGCTGCAAAGAAAAACGCAGCTGGACAAAACAGCACAGGGAATTAATTTTACTGACTCCTAAAGCATCTGCTGGTTTTGGCTTTTTCAGGTTTTTTTCAGATTTGTTTTATAAAAGATTAAATTGCATATGTGGAAAATTTCCATTAGTGGCAAATCTTCAGTGCTTGAATTCTGTTCATCTTGGTATATCTACTCTATTGATTTTTTTTTTTTTCAAATAAGACAAAATAATAAGCATCTGAATTGATTAACTCCTGGTTGGTTGGTGGCTTGCTTTTTTGCATTAGACAGAAACTTAATTCAGAATTATTATGAGTTGAATTAAAATAGTGAGCGAATGAAATGGATTTCATTCAGTATTTTTCAATAAAATATGTACATCAGAATGAGAAGTAAATATAAAAAGCCTCAGCTTAACTGACATAGAATTGTGCGTTGTGCAAGCATCCCTAATTAGTGTCTGTTTTATTGTTAGATAATGTGCAAAATGGCCTCCATGGTGGGAAAGGACATCACGGAAAGACTTGTTCTTCCTAGGTTTTGTGAGATGTGCTGTGACTGCAGAATGTTTCACGTTCGTAAGGTAGGAATTACCAACCTTTGGTCAGGATTATCTGTGAAAGGAGTGTTGTGAACCTAAGGCTTGCGTTAACTCAGTGATTTTTTTTTTTTTTTTCTGGCCAAATCTCATTTGTGATGTGTATAAGTGAAAGCTGTGGGGTTTCTTTGCAGGTTCCGTTTCCACAGGTTTTATATTTGACTGAGCTTTTTACAGAGTCCTTACCTTTATTATCAGAAACAAAGAATGAATCTGCTTGGTTCATGAAAATGTGAACCAACTGTAACTGGTACAACATCAGCCACCTGAGCTCCTATCTGTGTGTGTAGATGGAATTGAAAGATGCTCATTAAGATGAAACAAACCATTACTCCATCATGATGTTTATGTGCTGAGGCTGTTTTGCTTTCACCCTGCTGTTGCACAGCTTATTTTCTGTGATAACTGCTTGTATTCTTTCATTTGACAGCACTTTGAATGCATTTTATCCTCTTTCCTTTTTGCTGAAGTGCTGGGGTAGTTCTTAAAAAGGCTGTTTAAGCTTGAAATTAAGAAAGCAATATTTTTTTTTTTTGTTACACCATGGGGGCTGATGGGATGGGGATACTGAGTTTGCACTGAAACCTGTTTTTATGGTTGAGAGCTGTTTATTTTTTTCCTTTTGGTTTTTATTTGCTGTATTAAAACTATGGTCTTAGTGGTGGTTTTATGCATTTTGTCTGCAAGGTATGTGCGGCCAATTTTGGAGATATCTGCAGTGTGGTTGGGCAGCAAGCCACTGAAGAAATGCTGGTAAGATTTTTCTTTTTAATACAAGTCAGTAGTAGAGCTGGACAAGATAGAGAAGAGGGGCAACTGCATTCCCTTAGTAAGGAAAGAGAAAAAAAGCTGTGGCTCTTCAGTTTTGCTGATATAAGCTTCATTGATAACTTCACAAAATCTTGAAGATAGTTACTATGAATAAAGAACTCTTACTTGCCAGGTCACACAGTCTAGAGCTAAGGGGTACTCGGTTCCACAGCTGGGAGAAGGGTCTAAACCAGACAAGAAATTACATCAGGCTGTGGAGGCAGAGAGTATTTCCAAGTTCAAAAATACATTAGGCATGAAGCAGGCAGGATGTCTTCTAATGTCCATAAATGCCATGAGAGGTTGCAGATACAGGAGTAAGGAGTATGGGTACAGCCTGCTGGAAGTGTTGAGGCTTCTGTGGTCTCTTTGAACAGCATCACTTAATGCTGCCGTTCATTGATTTAGTAATTTAAAGTCAGTTTTTCTGACTCAAGCAAAGCCTCAGTGCTCGCCTGGGAAGGAGGGAAAGAAAAAGAAAGTCAGAAATAAATGAGCCTGAGCTATCACAAATGAAGCAAGGGGAAGAGATACAAATTCAAAATGGAAAAGCAGGTAACTGGATGGAGCAGTGAGCAGAAAATCCTTAACAGTGGCCCCCATTCTCCTGACAAGTCCAAGGAGCTGGTGGATGTTGTAAGGCTTGGAGGTATGACAGGGATAGGGAGTTGAAATCGGCCTGACAGTCACTGGGATCATTTCTCAAGATTTATTCTCTTGAGAATGTGGACAGGGCTCTTGTTGTTGACTAGAGGAGGTTGATGAGTTAGTGCCATGAATTAGCAGGGGACTTACAGAAGGAGTGTAAATGCAGGCATAATAATTCAACCAGAGACTGCAGCCTTCTGCAGGTCTGGAATTGGGACAGGTAGGCCTAATGTGACCCAAAGGGCATTTCTTTCTTTCTCACAGCATTTGTGTTATTTTTCCCTAAGTACTGTGTGATTTGAGCCATTTGATAATGAAGTGTTGCTGCGCAGATTCACATCCCATATGTTTCTTGATTGAGGATGTAAATTGATTTCTCTCACACCAATGCCCTCTTAGTGATACCTGTCCTGAATTTGGATTAAGGCTTTGTGGAAGCAGCAGTTAGACTATGGAATTTAAGAAGCTGTGGTTATTTGATGTGAAAGCAACAGCATGTGGCTGGAGAGTTGGGGATCTTTCTGTAACAGGAAAAGGCATTTTCAGTGGGGCGGGGGGGGAAATGGGGGGAGGAGGAGCTGCATGGCTTTAGATCCAACTTCATTTTATAACATAAATGCTTTTATTTATCAGAAGCAAAATCTAGAAACCTTTGCTGGTGAAAGTAGGAACAGCTGAACATCAATAATTAAGAACAAAGATGTAGCAATTCATTGTATTACTTGCATCTTGTCACTCTGCAAGTGAAGGCAGCCGTGTGACGATGACCAGTGTGTCTGCCTGCTTCATCTGCATTCTCTCTGCCGTACCATTCTTACCATTACTGTTTCCAAAAACCCTGAGCAACTTAATAAAACTGAAGCATTTTAAATAAAACCACTGCTCTGTTCAAACCTGTTGTCTTTTGTACCAAATGTATTGTTTCTCTCATTCCTCTATTCCTTTGTAGTTCAGGTCCTGCTTTGTAGGATAGGTAGTGACAGATTGGTAGACCTAACAATGATAAGTATAGGTGGAAAAGAAAGTTTTTCTTTCTGAAGATGCTTTTTGTTTGCATTTCAGTGAGAATCTTAGAAAAATCTGAAGTGGTCTATGATAGGTAAAATGTTAATGCACCAATTCTTTATATTTTTGTTCCTTTCAATGTTATCTCCTTTTAAAGAATGGTGTGAAGATTAGGTTTTATCTTATAAATTTCTCTGGTCCTGGGCATATTTTTGCAGTTGGGTTTTTTGGGTTTTGGGCTTTTTTATCCTATTTATATGTAAATCAGATTGCTGTTCTTCAGAGAGTTGAATTTTCCTTGCCTGTATCTGTAAGTGACATGAGAGCAGCTGATTAGAAGTGATGCTACTGAGCGTGTGTTCTTTGTTTCACAAGTGTTAAACTAATGCTTCTGAGTCTGAGGGCAGAGAACTAAATTAAGGAAACGAATGTGGGGAAAGAACGAACTTGCTTTGAAACAAGTACTGCTTGTTAAGACTTGCAAACTTACTCACTATGTTCCTAACAGCTGCCGAGGTTTTTCCAGCTCTGCTCTGATAATGTGTGGGGAGTTAGGAAAGCCTGTGCTGAATGCTTCATGGCAGTTTCTTGTGCAACATCACAGGAGGTTCGGAGGACAAAATTGTCAACCCTTTTTATTAATTTGATTAGTGATCCTTCACGATGGGTAAGAACTGCTTTTTATTCCTTGAATAGCTGTCATATCTAAAGGATTTTACTGTGATACTCCATATAGAACTTCTCCCCATAGGTGTGAATAACGTTACTTCAAGCAAAATTCTGTGTAGACTGCTTAGTTTGTCAATGAGTGTAGAGTCCCTCACATTCTCACTGCAGTGTGTAAGAAAAACTGTGTTAGTGGGATAGCTTTTCTCAGGTGTAGAGCTGCCTGTGACTTAACATTGCTGGAAATCATTAACAAAACTGGAAAATTACATGTCATTTATTTCTATTTCTTCAGGTTCCCTACCGTGACCTGTTTTGAGGGGGTGGTGTGGGATGGTGAAGTGTTGGGGTAGTGGTGTCTGTTGGTTTGGGGTTTGGTGTGGGTTATTTTGGTTTGAGGTTTTTTCCTGGGGTTTTTTGTTGTTTGGGGTTGTTGGTTTCTGGGTGGTTTTTGGTGGTGTGGTTTTTGAGGTTTGGTTTTGTCTTGAAAATCTACTCTTCAAACCTTGTGAAGTTTGTTATTGAGCATATGACCTACGAGAGCCAGAAGTAATCTCTTGTATAGGAGCACAAGCTCGTGGATCCTGGAAAGCTATGCAAGTTTTAGCCCAGCAGAATTAATCAAATAATGAAAGTGGAGGTAGAAAATTATTGAGAAGGGGAGAATAAACAGTAGGAGAAAGGAGGAGCAAATGAACAACATAGCCAAATAAGAGAGGGAAAGAAATGCAGAGCTTACCAGTCAAATTTATGGAAGTGAAATGTGTTTGCTGTGTATTGTCTTCTCAAGTTGTTCAGATTTACCTGCTTCTATCTAAATAATTGTGATTTCTTTGGTTGTGAGGAAATGGGCCTGTCAACTTAGCTGTGATTTAATTGGGCATTTTTTCACCCCAGTTCCAGGACAGCAACATATATATAAATGAATAGTTATTGGGGTGTGGGGTTTTTTTTTAACTTTCAACCATTTCTACTAGGTCCGCCAAGCTGCTTTTCAGTCTCTGGGGCCTTTCATATCCACTTTTGCTAATCCATCCAGCAGTGGCCAGTACTTTAAAGAAGAAGACGGTAAAAACCCAGAAGATTGTAGTTCTGCGCAGGAAAACAGGTAAAGAATTTGCCAAATTGTATTTTCCTCCTTGTTTTTCTTTTGTATGAAGTGGAAGTTAAGAGTAGTAACTTTCCTATGTAAAACATGTTATCAGTGTGTACAAATATCTGAGAGTGAAGGTGGAAAGAGGTCAGAGCCAGGTTCTCTTCAGTGGTGCCCAGTCACAGGACCAGAGGCAATGGGCACAACCTGAAAGGCAGGAGGTTCCCTGTGAACAGCAGGAAGCACTTTTTTTACACATACAAATTTAAAAAAAAATTTTTAACGCTATGAGGATGATAAAGCTCTGGCACAGGGTTGTTCAGGGCAGTTATACAGTCTCCATCCTTAGAGATATTCACGAGCTGTACAGACATTGTGCTGGGCACCTGGCACTTCAGGTTGCCCTGCTCGAGCCAGGTATGTTGGTAGAGATGACCCCCAGAGATCCCTTCCAACCTCAACCGTTCCATGATTCTAGTGATTATTCTGCCATGTTGCAAGTAAATCTAGTTTGATAAATAGCGAGTTGAGAGCGTGTGTGTGAATTTTCAAGGTCATCTGTTCTGCAACAAATTTATTTTTGGTTTTTAAATGTTCATTTGCTTTGGCACTCAACAGTGAACAAATTAGGACTGCAGAAAATGTCACAACAGAGGACGAGCACAACAGGACAGAAGATCTGTCTTCATGTGTCGATGACGATTTTGCAACAAAACTTGAAACTGCCATGGAAGATCAAAATACAGTGTCAAGTAACTCCCAGGGGGAAAGAGATTTCCAGACTGAATCATCTTTCCATTGCACTTTGTCTTCGGAATCTTGTGGGGAAATGGCTGACAAGAACGAGCAAAGTTCTCATTGCTGTACAGCAGGTCTGCAGGAGGCTGTGCTAAATTCACAAGAAACCTCTCTTTCAGAGCAGGAATTGTACAACTCTTTCCATTTCTGGAGGACTCCACTTCCTGAAATAGATATTGACTTCGAGCTTCAGCAGACTTCTGAGATAATACTCAATAGAGAAATTCAGGAACTCACTATGCCAGTGTCTCCAAACATTCCTATGGCAACAAGAAAAGAATTGGAAGAAATGATAGAAAATTTGGAACCCCATATAGATGATCCAGATGTTAAAGGTATAGTAGAGATTCTGAAGCATTTTTAGTGTTTGGAGATATGCATATGTTGCTTTAGCAGTTGGGGCTTTAACCTTGGCAGTTGTTTTGGACATCAGAAGTGCTATGCTCTGCTGGTCCTCAGAGAGATTGTATCTATTTTGATTTCATTGTGAAAACTGATGATGATCTAAAAGGGAACATGTATTTATTAAAAGTAGTATCAGTCCTTCCATAAACTGAATGCCCACACTGTTAGCAGTGTAAACTTCTGACTACCTGTTTTAACATATAATCAAATAGATGGCTCAGTGACATAAGCTATTGATGAGGAATTTCATTTGTAATTAACTGACATGGCAAAATAAAAAGGCAGATTATGATTTCTTTTTAAAAAATCAAAGGATGATTAAATAGTTTTCATTTTATGCATTATACATTTTATTTTAAATTAATTAGTCTTCTGAATTAGACTTCTTTTCAAGGTCTTTATTATTCCAGTCTCAGGTTGTTGACTGAAGTGTGCCAAGTTTTACAGGTCAAACTGAGAATTGATTTTTGATGTGAATGCACATCCTCTGTTTTAAAGGCTCTTGAAGGGTGGAAGAGGGTTTCATAAGTAGGACCAGCTGGTGGAGCAGCACCTCAAACATGTCTCCTGTGCTAAAATGACTTGGCTATTTCACACGTACCTGCTTGGAGAGATGTTTCTTTTGATATTTGTACACTGAATAAATTACAAGGCACATAAAGCTTAATTGTCACAGTCAGAAATTCCAGAGGTACTACTAAGGAAGGAGACATTTTATTTTAGAGCTGAAGAATCTCTCAGAAAAAGCATAATAGGAAAACTAGGAATAAAAAGGAAGGGGAAATGGGAGTGAGAAAAAACATTTTAGAATAAATCAATGCTGTTTTCAACTTCTTTTTGTTGTTAGTTGGTTAAAGTGCTAGTAGCTTTTCTTAAATCCAGTTTGGGCTGCTGCTTTAATCCATTGTGAAGTCATCAGATGCAGCTTCATCTCTTAGAGTGCTTTGGGCACTCTTTAAGGAAAGAGATGAGAGAAAATTTCAGCCTGGTTTATGATTTCAGTCTTCACATAACCCATGTCTGAAGCCTGCGGTTAAAACTTGTGCTGCTGTTTCGGTTTGTTTTATACAACCTTGTTCTGCTCAGTTACAGAATGTATTTTAAAGATTTCTAATGAAGATTTATGTAGGTTTGTATTTGTACATCTAGAATTGTCCTTTGTTACGGGGTTGTCATGTGTGTTCATGTCTTGTTTCAAAGTGTGTGTGGGGGTGTGTGTGTGTGGGTTGTTTGGTTTGGGGTTTTTTTTTGGTAGCTCTCTTGACTGGGTGTCAAGAGATCTTCTGTGAACTTGTTGACTAGCACTTGTGCACTTCAGTCTTACAGAATTTTCAAGGTTGGGAAAAAACCATCTAAGATGATCAAGTCCAACTGTCCAGTAGAAAAAACCTGTTACTGAATTGTCTACATCATGGCTTTCCAGTGCCCACAAGCGTGGAAGGATTTGAATTAGGGCTACGAGTGCCATCTTTGCTAATTTAGGGTGGGGGTAGGTGGCCTTGATAACTCAGTCACCTTTGTATTCCATTCAGTACCTCTGACTAGATCTAGGCCTGTGAAACACAACTTCTAAAGCTTGTACTTGCCTCTTTCTTCCCCCACTGCCCCAGGCCCTTGCCTGTACTCTCAACTATTCAGTCCAAATACTTGAGAAGCTGGAATTTAACAATGTGCCTGTTGGGATTTGGTAATGTTGCAGGTTTACACAAAGTGCACTGAGGCATTTTGATCAACAGCTGGGTGAATGTGAGCCAGCAGTGTGCCCAGGTGCCCAAGTCCAGTGGCATCCTGGACTTAGGTGCTGGTGAGGCTGCATGTGGAATACGGTGTTCGTTTTTGGGCCCCTCACTACAAGAAGGACCTCAAGATGCTTGAGGATGTCTGGAGGAGAGCTACAAAGCTGGTGGAGGGTTTAGAAGACAAATCTTGCAAGGAGTGGCTGAAGGAGCTGGGATTGTTTAGTCTAGAGAAAAGGAGACTTGAGGGGAGACCTCATTGGTCTCTACAGCTACCTAAAAGGTGGTTGTAGTGAGGTGGGGGTTGGTTTCTTCTCCCTGGTAGCTAGTGACAGGGCAAGGGGAAGCAGCCTGAAGTTGCGGCAGGGGAAGTTTAGGTTGGATAGTAGGAAAAATTTTTTTACTGGAGGGGTTGTCAGATACTGTAGCAGTCTCCCCAGGAAGGTGGTTGAGTCACCATCCCTGGAGGTATTCCAAAGATGAGTAGATGATGTACTTGGTGACATGGTCTAGCATTGGACCTAGTAGGGCTGGATAGATAGTTGGTGGACTTGATGATCTTGAAGGTCTTTACCAACTGAAACCATTCTGTAACTTGAAACCAAAACTGATAGAATAGTATTATTTTTGCATGATTGTTCAAACACAGAACTGGTAGGTATCCCGAATTTAGTCTCTGAGTAGCTGACTAATGCCTATATTTTGAACTTTTCATTCCATAATTTGTGACAAGATGGAGATAGGCTGCTTTTTGGGGTGATCCAGAAGATCAGAGCCCTGACCGCCTCTTTTCTCATATCAGGAATATGAGAAAGCTTCCATCTAAATATCTCAAACTGTTTCTGCAAACTGAGGGTATAAATATTGAGTCCCAAGTGTAGCTTGAGATTGTAGTGTAAGATGTTGTGTATGTGTCAGTAAGTTTAAGTTGTTCAGTCGACTCTGTCTACCCCCCTCAGTGCTTGACTGTGCAACTTCAGCATCCTTCTCTTAATGTGGTTTGTTTTGGAGGATATTTTCTAAACTTAACAAAAAAAAAGGAAAAAAATACCTGTTGTGTGGCAGCATATTAACCAGGGTCATCAGTACAGGGTTTTTGAAGGTTCTTAAGATCACACTGATTTAATTTTTTTTTAATTATTTGATTCTGCAGAATAACTGGTGATGGTAATAGGTTGATGTCCTTCGTGGTGCAATCAACAGAGCTCTTTACTGCCTTTTCCTCATCTCATCCCTGTACTTCGTACTGTATGTGCATCCACTGCACCTTTGTAACCCCATCCCCTTCCTATGTGTGTGTTTCCCCTCCTATTTCCTTCTTTGTTTAAAATTCTCTTCCTTTCTGGATTCTGCGTTCTTTTAATTTGCACATCTCACCTTAGCCTTTTACATTGTGCAAGGTGCTTCTTCCCTTGCCCGCTTGCATCATTAAAGAGGTATTGAGAACAGAATAACTCAGTGTTTATCTAAGGGGTACCTCAGGATGCCGTGATAAGGGGAAGGATCAGTTGGAAGGCACTGCCAGCTCATGAAGCCCAGAGTACAGTATGTATCTTCCAGGTGTCTCGGCTGCCAAGCACTCCTGGGTTACTGTTTACATACACAGAAGGAACTGTTTGTGGTTGTGTGGGGTTTTGCTGTGGTTTTGTTTGTTTGGGGCTTTTTCAGGCCTGTAACTTGACAGCATTTCCTGTGTTTCTGTAGTACATCTCCATATCATCAGAGCAGTTTCCATTTCAAACTTCAGATCCTTCCTCCAAGGCATGGAGACTGATGAGGTCTCCAGCAAATACAGTTCTTTTAACGGTGACCAGCAGCTGCCATAGAACTTTTTTTTTTCTTTCCATCATCTCTTCTCAGAAAGGGGTTAACTGCCTTAATTGAATCTCATTCCCAAAAATCTGTACCTTGAGGCTTTCTTTCCAGGACTAGCTTGTTGCCAAAGGGATAAATCTGAGTAATAAGTAGTTGAGCAGTCAGCAAGCAAGGTAAAGACAGCCTGTCTTCTCACAGACAAACTCCTGGCTAGCAGAGCTCTATGAAATTAAGCAGTGGTATGTAATCCCTGTTAATAGGACCTTTCCAATCCACTAGCCAGACTTCCTGAAGGTCTCAAACTGGGTGATGGAAACCTGCACATTCCTCTGAAGCATGCCAGCTCTCTTAAAATTATCACAGGGTCTTTATTCAGGTCACCTTTTTCCAGCTCTCTGAGGCTGCTGCCGTCTTCACTTACTTCAGAAGTTACTTTTCTTTCTTCAGATGTTTTTACTTCTTTATTTTTCTTTCCAGGGACACTTTCTATAGCTTGACTTATCTCTCTGTTCTGCATAGAAAGTGCTAAATCATGTAATGTCAGCTTAATTTTATTTGGGGAAAGAGAGGTTACTGGGGCTAACTGTGGCTTACACCAGTTACAGGCTGCTTTGTCAAATGGAGACCTAATAGGGATAAACCAGCCCAAATGTGGGGTCAATTGATCTCATTCCCCTTGAAAAGCTATTTTTATAAGTTAGGCTACTGGCACTACCTGCAGTACAAGTCTGAAGCACAATCTTTAATGGAATAGTAGATGAGAAGGAAGTGGAGAAGAAACTGTTACTTCGTGTTTTAATTACTTGTGTCACTCGCTATACCTGTTAATGCAGCCCATAGCTTTTGCCTCTGAGTAGTCAGTGAGGGTAGGGAAGGGAGATCCTTCAGGAAAGAGTAGAGAGCATGCCACTTAGAAGTATCAGTGTGAAACATCAGGAGAGACTAAGTGACAATAAAGTGTATTGAAGGGACAGAAGGCCCTGAGGACCAGGAAATTTAATAAGACCAGGTAAAATGTAGTTCTGAATTTAAAGGCTGTGCCAGTTATTTGAGCATGCAGATATAGTTACCAAGACTAAGTAATCCTTGCTGAAAACATGCTCCTCACCTGGAGCAAAAGTAAAAGAAAGGAATGGTTAAATAGCAGGTAGTTTAAGATCCAATAACTGTTGACTTTCTTTACCTGTGTGATACAGGAGTTCTGTATTTTGCACAAAACAGATCTTTATACTCCAGTTATTACTGAAGGGGGTTGTGAAAGCAAGTTATCCAGCAGATCCCCTTCCAGTCTTTCTCCCAGAGCCTTGCTTCTCAAGAGCTCTGAGGCATTTCTGTCTCCTGTGTGAGATGGGAGCCTCATCTTTGGCTTTGTACTTTCAATGCTTTTTCTGGAAAATGTTGCTTGTAGGACATGGAGAGGAGCAGCAGTCACCTCAGGAGGGGGGTGTAAGCACAGCTCTTGGGCTGTACCTGTGTGTGACAGGACCTCGAGGGGATGTGTCCCGGCACCTAAGCCTGGGCTGGCGAAGACAGCTCACCAGGATGGTGCCTCAAGTTTCATTGCCTTCAAGGCAGCCACCTAGAGCTGTCCACACATATGTGTATACTTAGACATATATTTTTTCTCTTCCACCTTTACTGAGTGCTCCACCATTCTGGAGCCTTCCAAAGTGACTCTGCTTTTTTTTTTTTTCTTTTTTCCCCCCTTTCTTTTCCCTAGGACCTTAATAAGTTTATGGACTTTAGTCAGTTCACAGTCCAGTGGAGGACTGGGGTCAGTCTTGATGACTGGACCTATGGAGAAGCACTCAAACAAAAAAGGAGGCACTTGGCAGTCAGTGAAATCCTTGGGTGCTTGGTTTCTCCTGTCCTTCATCCCCATGTTTTAGGATTGTAGAATTGACAAGAAGCTGAGGAGATGCGTGTTTGTGCCATCTCCTCTAGGGCAGGCAGAGGAAATTGAGATATGTGTTGTCTTCATCTAGTTAAGTTTTGGCAAGCAAAGTTTGTCCAGGTGTGCAGACTGACAGTCGTGCATGGGTGGAAGGGAATGCATCTGAGAAAATTCCCAATTACTGCAGTAGATACCTTCACTCTTACTAGAACTCTGGGTTTTTTTGGTAAATACATATTCATTGTTGAAACAAGTATGCATTACCTAGTCAGGGTAAGGTTTCTTGGCTTCTATGTGAAAATGAGAGGAGTGTACATTTTTCATGAAGCTGTCCTTCATGAAAGAAGTTTTAATGAAAAATGGCTCCTTGATGTGCAGCAGGCTATAATTCTTCCTAATTTTATTGTTTGATTTTTCTAAATGAGAATAAACTGGAAATCAGACAGGCATTTCTTGCCTTAGCAGGTGCTCTGAAATTACCAACTATTTTGCATGGTTTGGAGGTGATCTATTTAACTCTTAAGTTTTGGACAAATTTACTAACCTTGACCTTGTTTATTATACTCATGGACCTTAACAGAGGTTTATTGTCAGTGAAGCAACACTTAGAGTGAAGTCATAGCAAGCTTTTCTTAATCTTGCACATTATAAAATTCCTAATGTTTATGTATTTATTTATAAATTATGGTAATATATGTTGAAACTTGTCTCACAAAATGTGTTTCATAGTGGAAGCAGTAGTATGATGCTGGTTTTGTTTTTGTGTTTCTAACTTACTATGTTTTTCCCTGAGGTGAATTACGGTAATATCTTTTGGTTATTCTGTCAGAAATTTGTCACAGTTCTGGATCTAGCATTACATATTGCAAAGAATTATCTTTACTTCTGCTTTTCAGATCCCACCTAGAAACCAGTGAACCTGTGGTGTGTTTTTCTGTTTTTGGCTAGCTAAGATTTTTCTTTCTGTAACAGGTGCATTACAACAAGTCTGTTTCTGCTATCGACAAATGAGTCCAACTTCCTTTGTTTCATTCCTCTTACCCCTCTCAAAAAAGCTAGAGTGAGAAATTCAGGTTCTGTAGCTTACTATGGCAACACAGGATTAAAAACAAGCATATGGTTTGTTTTTTAATTTCACAATGAGCATTCAAGAAACCTTTGCAAGCCAAAAGTCTATGAGGAAAGAACTTCTGGATGGCTGGGTAACTTTAATTGGTCAGGAGATTATTCCTCGTTACCTTCTTGGAAGGAGAGGGGCAGGGTGATTGTCTGCACTGAATTCTGCATCGCTTGCAGCTAAGATTGCCTTGGATACCTCATCTGCTTAGGTCAGGATGTTATCCAAGGAACGTGGCTCAGCAAAGCTTTTTTTAATTAGTAAGCAGAGGGATGGAAAACAGAGCAGTCTCAGAACTGCTGGATCTTTTTCAAAAGAGTGGATGGCAGGGTGTGATGTGCTAATGCTTTGTTTTGGTGGATAAGAGGACATCAAATAGTGCAGCCTTCAGTATTGGTTTGGAGGATGCAAGGAGGCTAAAGTATCCTGTCCAGAGAAGAGTTACTGGGGTCTAGCAGCTTCCCTATATATATCTTGCTTTAGGGTTGCTATAAAAACACAAGCATTTAATGACCATATATAGACACAGCCTCTCAGAATTGAAATCTTGCCTGTATGACTAAACCTATTCTCAACCTTTATTGGAATTACTTTCCCTTTCTTGCTCTTATTCCTCCCTCCCACAAAAGACCCAGTCAGTAAGTTAGCATTCATGTGCTGCCCGAAAGACAATTTGCACTATTAATATGCACTGAAATTCTTAAAGAGCTGATACTGCTGTAACAGCAGTCTCTTAAGTGCTGGAGTATTTTGCTTTAAAGACAAATTTTGCAGAACTGTGGTGTAGCTGAGCACTCTAGGGAGAGACTGGAGTGCTAAATTTGCTTTACATTTTATGCTAATTGTCCCCAGTTTGGGATTTACTAACAGTCAGTTTGTACCTCCCCCACATTTCTTCTACCATCCTTCAGTTAATTAGTCACTGTCTAAAAGATGATCTGTGGACTTGCTAAAAGGTTATTGAAGTTCAGTCCCTTATGTGTTTCTCTCTTACATGCTGCAGCACAAGTGGAGGTGTTGTCTGCTGCACTCAGAGCATCCAGTTTGGATCCTCAGGAAGAGACAATGGCCAGTGTCGGCAAGGAAACAGACTCACAGCCTGAACTAACCATCAATGACCAACAAAATTTTAAACCTATACTGGGTGATATTGTGCCTTTAATTGGTGACAGTGTTGAGGTAAGACGTAACTTTTGTTCTCCCCACCACCCTCTTATTAGGATTTCCAGGGCTCTAGTAACAGAGCTGTATTTTGCATTCGTGTGGCGATTCCAGCCAGATGCTTTCTACTTTTGGCTAGTACGTGGTTTGGTTTTGTTGGCTGGTATTGAAGTGGTAGCTACTAAAATGAAATGAGATGTGTGGAGTGCTTTTGGTTTTGCCAGTTCTGTGCTTGTCCACAAAAATGCTTGAAATTGTTTCAGCTAAGCCCTCTGTTGTGACTATCACATTTTAAGATCTTTTAATCATACTGCAGTTTATTACTGTGAAGTTGCCGCCTTTAAAACAGAACCCTACTGATAAGTGAATCCCTTTTCCAGTGCTGCTTCCCTCCCCCCGCCCCGTAGAAGGAGGTGCTGTGTTCCCCGTGCTCTCTATCAGGGGGGTTTATAGTGGTTTACTGGCCTGCATAAGAGAAGTTCAGGACCCACAGACAAGGATGTTGTGTGGGCTGCTGAAAGAGGAAGTGGATTCCAGTAGTCGGTACCACTTAAATTTTCTCACGCTTACCTCTCAGCACCCCACCACTGCCCCCTGCCTGCCAAAAGTCTGTGGCAGTCGGTGCTATTTCCTGTTCTGTACTGTCTGTTAGGCCAAACCTGCTACGTTCACTGCATGTAGCACCACAGGCTTTGGTGGGACTAGAAGCTATAGCTATGTAGAAAGCAATGGTTCCAAAATATGCCCCATCAAACCACAGCAAGTGATTTGTTGAGCCATACTGCCTAGATAGTATTTTCAGATAAAGTTGGTAAATGTCATAAAGTCTAGGAGTTAACAGCAGTCCAGTAGAAACGTTTTTGACCTTCTTTAATTACAGCAACGTTTCTAGATTATTTAATTTTCACCTAAGATGTATCATAGAATCATAGAATGGTATGAGTTGGAAGGGCCCCAAGGATCATAGAGCTCCAGCCCCCCTGCCACAGGCAGGGCCACCAACCTCAGGCCTGGATCTACACAAGTTTGCCCAGGGCACCATCCAACCTGGCCTTGAATACTTCCAGGGATGGGGCATCCACTACCTCTCTGGGCAGCCTGTTCCAGCACCTCACCACTCTTTGTGTAAAAAAAGAGTGTAAAAAAAGAGTTTCTGTAGGCCAAAGGCATTTGGGGAGTGGAGGGAATGTAACATTTAAGTGGCTACTGCTCTTTGTACACCATCGTGATTTAACACTACAAATGTGGTTGGCCTGTTTTCAAAAACCAACCTTACTCCAATTCCTGATGTCAGGCTAGATACCTTTTGTTATCACAGGGTTTGCTGGAGGCATTTTTCTCATGCTAACCTGTAAAATGACAGTCTGAGTGTATTCTCTGTCCTTCTGCTTTTGAGGGTCTGCTTTTGGGAGGGACCTGTCCTGCATTTTATTTCTTCACAGACTATGATGCTGACAGAAAGTTTAAGAAACTGTCACATTGCTGGTGTATGTTTGCATGTTTTGGTTTTACTCTTTAAAAGGATGCCCTTAATCTGTCAGTTCCTTGTTTGTAACTGGCACTGAATCAAGCCCTCATTTCACAAGTGAAAGGATATTATAGAGGTGACCTAGAATTTGGGAATCAAGCTGCGATAGGTTGAGCAAGGGGACTGGACTGTTGCTCATAGCAGTAAGCAGAGGTCTGATTTTCTTAGGTGCTTTTTTTGTGAGTGGGTTTGGGGTGAGGTGGTTTTGTTTGTTTGTTTTGGGAGATATTTTTCAGTCTCAGCAAAGTGTCAATATGGATACTGGATACTTTGTAAAACTTGAGCCACAGTGTTTTGTATTTGAAAGCAGCCTTCATAATTCTGCACCTGTGTCACAAAGCAAAATCACACTTTGCTTGTGCTGCTGCTGCTGGATGGATGACTAGCTTCCAGTCCTATGCATAAACAAGCTAAAAAGGAGCAAAGACTCAACTTACATGCTAAAATCCTGCGGAGATGTCTTTTTCAGAGCCTCTGGAGGTTTATAGCTGGCGTTGTATGCTGCTGGACAAAGTCACTTCGAAATTGGTTCTTTCCTTGGCCCTTTGACACCTCGCTGCTGCTTGATAAGCTGGACAGGTGATTAAGGCTGCTGTGCCAGCCATGCGCAATTGCCTTGCAGCTCTGCCTGTTCTGTGTCACCTTTAATTATACCTCAGCGACTACAGTTACAACACAATGCTTAGAGGAAAGCAGATCATGGAAGAGGAAAAAGCAACTGTCTGGAGTCAAACCGAGGAAGACAGATGGTATCCTGGAGGCTTTTTTTGAAGAAGTTTATAGTTTGCTTGAAAATTTACATTGTCAAACTGATCTGAACAGCTGGTAGAATATTCAAGTTCTTGTTGCTTGTGTTGACCCTGGGAGCTCACCTTGCAGCATCTGCGAATAGATACCTTGGCTCATATCTAGCAGAAGTGCCTTTGTCCTGTTCTACCAGACAGCAGTCTGGTCTACTGTTCAAATATTCATCTTGTACTTCTTCAGATTCATCTTTGATTGTCTGAAGTCTGTTGCGTTTGGTGAACTCCGTTGGTACAGAAAGTGACAGTGCATCTTCTCAGCAGCACAGTTTATTGTAACGTATCAAATGTCTGCTGGCTCAGTAGAGTTCTGAAACAGAGTGTCAGTCCTTGTCTTCAAGGCCCAGATATGTAGTCAGGATGCTTGAATGACTGCTAAAAATTATTTTAATAGACCTGCTGAGAGGGGTGATGACTGGTGTCAGCAGCTATAGTCCGCTAGGACTCTGTATTAGAAGGGTAGGCTCATCTGTAGAGAAGACTATAGAATAATCACCTCTAGAAAAGGACCAACAGCTTAAGTCTCATCAGTTTCCACTCTTGTGTGAATTTGGCTTTGTTTTAACCTCTTTCTAGCACTAATCCAAAGCAACAAATCCAACAAAATCTGCTGCAGATGTTTTCTCATTTTTCCTTCTGGGGAGAAGTAACGTGACCCACATGTTAGTTACATTCTCCTTAATGCAGTCTCAAAGGTACTTCTCTGCTGTGATTTTCATTCCATAAGGACTAAAACGGAGTAGCCTGTGTTTGAAATTGAAAGCATAAAGATTATGCCTACAGACCTTTTGATTTTGGGCTGTGACAAAATTGTATTTGATATTAAAACATGTATTCCTTTAATCTAAGAAAAAGACCCTGACGTGAGGACAGCACTGCTTGATGTTGACACTTGTTTTGTGTTTAATCTTTGAGTGTGTTTTGTGTGACCTTCTTTTTTCATAGAACATGGATTCTACGCTTCACTATATTCATAATGATTCAGATTTGAGCACCAACAGTAGTTTCAGCCCTGAAGAAGAGAGAAAATCCAAAGTACAGGTAAATGACAGTGATTTCTGTTTTTCCTACACGTATCAGATAAGTGGAGTCTTTTAATGGATATGGGTCTTGCTTTTAATGCATTTTCATTCAGTTATTTCTTATGTAGTGTGGTTTCTATTAAATATAGCAAACTTCTTAAGTAGCTTTAAAATATTCCATATTTCCAGAGATAATGGCTTAATTCAGCAGTTGGTTCTGTTTTAATTATGGATAAGAGATGACAGGGTTTTTTTGACATGAGGTAACAGTTGTCATAGACTTCCAGGCTCTGGTTTTGTTTGGTTTCACTTTCTGTGGAAACTATCCAGTAATGAAAACTAGGTTATTGAGGAAATAGGGTTTTATTGTGTGAAATGTTTTGAGTGGAACCACCCCCACTCCCTGACAGCTTTCTGAAGAAAAGGTGTGAAAGTGTTTTGTTAAGCTTGAACTGTCTCTATTTTTTCTAAGGAGGAATGAAATGTTTGTCCTTATGTAATCCAGTATTCATCCTGCCACCCTGCACCAGCCTGTTTCTTTGAGGGGGAGCCTCTGCCCCTCTCATTGCTTACATGAACTGAGCTAATGGGCAGTGGCCTTGTGTGCACCCCCTTGGGTAGAGTCAGTGTCTGAGAGAAACTGGCAGCGGCTGAAGCAATGAGAATGTTGAAGTCGGGGCAGGGAGGCTTTCAGAAAACTTCATGTCAGATGCTTTCATTTCTCAGTGGAGAGGAGGAGTGGTCTCTGTAACATCACTGTGTTTCTGGTGAAGCCTCTTCCTTCCTGCTGACTGTTTAGGCAGTTTGGAAGCAATATTAAACACCACCATCACCACCCCCCCACCCCCCTTTCCCTTCCTGCCCAGGGCATTTTCATTTCACTTTCTTCTTCCCACCTCCCCAAGATTTTCAGAGGAATAGGAAAATTATTTTTGAGCCAGTCTGTTAATTTGCTGCTCTGCCTGTTTTTATGGAGGAGTTAAAATGCCCAGTTTGCACAGCCAATGAGCTTGGATGCTTGTAGAAAGGTGGAATGTAGTCTCTTAATTTCCCGGTCTGACGAAGTAGGTTGTGATCCACCTGCTCATCTGCTGACACTGGTCTGGGTGTTTTCAAATAGCTCCCAGGCATGTCATCGTTTCTTTGGGACTTTTTGGTGGAGCTTAGAAAATGCAAAAACTCTGCATTCTTATTGAAAGATTGTAGTTAAGGAGTACTCTCTAGTCATGGGGAAACATGTTCTCACAGTATTCCCTGGAATTTCAGTAAAGCTGTATGAGGATTTCTTGAAAATAGTCTAAACATTCTGCCCTTTTCTTGCTGTAGGATGTTGTACCTCAGGCCTTGCTGGACCAGTATCTATCGATGACTGATCCGTCGCGCGCACAAACAGTCGATACCGAGATCGCCAAACACTGTGCCTACAGCCTGCCAGGTGTGGCCCTTACGTTAGGCAGACAGAACTGGCACTGCTTGAAAGATACTTATGAGACACTGGCATCTGACATGCAGGTAAGCTCCAGAAGCTCTGACAGCGAATGATCTGAACTTTTATGATGATTTCTCTTGTTTACCAGATGTGGATTGCCCTGTGTTTTTACATGGAGCTTTCTGTTGCCACTATTAGCTGTTCATATAATGAATGCAAGTGTGTATGTGTTTAAATAAAGGGTAGATGAGGTACTTTAGAATATGGTTTAGCATAGGACAGGAACAGTTGACTTGTTCTTAAAGGCTTTTTCCAACCTTGTGATCTTGTGAACCTGTTATCTCAAGAGGAAGCTGGCTGTGTGTGGTGCTCACGTAGTAAGGACAGGGGCAGCTTGAGTGGGAGGTGGATCTCCAGTGGGAATGTGAGGAGAGGTCTCTGATTTCCTCTGCTCGCTCAAGATCGTACAGCAGCACCGCTCAAGTGCCCCGCTGCAGCCATGTCTGGAGCTCAGTGAGTCAGCCTCACGCCAGGCCTTGGGTGGCCTTTTGGTGCTGCATCCAGTTAGTCACAGGGGAATAATACTACTGTCACTAGGCAGCATTGCTGTTTTAGGACACGTACTGGAAATAGCAGCATTTTCCTTGCTGTCAGGTGGTAAGGAGGTGGCTTTGTGCATTTTGCTGTTGGTTTACAGTTGTTTCCCAGTCCTCCCTTGTTTCCTTTTTCAGGGATGCTTTTTTATTTCTTTTAAACATTCTCAAACTGCTTCACCTTTCTTGAACTTGCTCTTTGCCATGTTAGAGCGGCAGCTCTTAGTGATGTGCACGGAGTATTTTATACAGGGCAGTTGCTCATATTTTCCAAACTTTTGCAGCCATTAAAACTAATTAAAGCTAATAAATCTAAAATAAACTACCCTGTATTCAAAACTGCCCAGAGTTTGTTGTCAGTCTAACGTGAATTAAGATTGAATCACTGAACCACGTCAGAAGAAGAATGCCCACACTAAATGGGAAAGTGCTGGCTAAAGAATAGATGCCCTTTTATTTCTAAAAAGACTTATTTGAAATGCTTATTCCATTAAAAGAGCCCCCCCTCAATTTAGGGTGAGTAAAAGTTCTACTGGCCCTGGGTCTGCTGGGTACTAAGTGTGAGTAAAACTTTACTTATTAGGGAAGCTAAAATATGCCAGATGAAATATTGTGTGATAAATACATATCTTACTCTGTTTTATAAATTAAGTAAGAGTGTTGTAGTATGGAACTGATTTACCCAAAATGAATTAAAACAAAGTAATATGTGGAAGAGTACTGATGTCAGGAATACTTTTTTTTTCATAACACCTGGAAAATTAAAATATTTTCATTGCTTCTGTTTGCCAAGTTTCTTGATACTCAGGTGGAAGAAATGATGCCTTGTCATTTGTTCTCTTGAGGTTTTTTTTAAATTTTCATTTCCAATTTCACTTAGAATTGTTACATGAGATGCTGTTGAATACGTTTTTAAGGACTGTAGTTTGGATAATGCCCCTCAAGTTAAAACAGAGCACTTCAGAGGCGAGATCACTAAAGCTGATGTATGTGTCTTACAGTGGAAGGTCCGGCGGACACTGGCATTTTCCATACACGAACTCGCCGTCATCCTTGGGGACCAGCTTACAGCTGGAGATCTAGTTCCTGTCTTCAACGGCTTTCTAAAAGATCTGGATGAAGTCAGGATAGGTGTGCTGAAACACTTGCATGACTTCCTGAAGGTATGTCTGCATTCAGCTCTGGACGAGCGCAGTTACATGTCTTGCTTCATTTCTTTGTATGCACCTGCTTTCTAACATAACACCAGTACGACTCAGTGGGAAGCTGTACAGATGTCCATTTAATACTAGAGTGTGTTTTGCAGGAGGTCTGTGCTGCTGATACTTTCCTTTGAAGAGCCTGTTTGTGCCTATTTATTCAATATATAGATGTCAGTGGATGGTATTACGTTTTCTGATGGCTCTAAACCTCTCCATGCAGCTTCCTTCTCAATTTTTTTTAGGAGGTTTTCTGTAACTGCTTTGTTTTTGAAGCTGGAAGACACAAATCTTAAAACAATGCTATCTCTACTGCTTATCCCTCTTTCCTAGAGTAAAAGTAGATGAGGTAAGATTTTGCTTTCAGTGGTGCCCCACGTGATTTTACAAACTTCAGCATAATAGGCTTTAGCCCAGGAAATCAACGCTGTTAATTTTTGAAAATAGAAGCATTTCATTAGTTGTGTTTTAAAGGTCTTGTTCTATCTGCTGACTGTAGCCCACATTTCTTCATGGAACTTTCTATTTGCTGTTACAGCTTCTTCACCTTGACAAAAGACGAGAGTATCTTTATCAGCTTCAGGAATTCCTGGTGACTGATAACAGCAGGAATTGGCGTTTCCGTGCTGAGCTGGCTGAGTATGTAGTATTCTGGCTGCTTGTTTTTATTGCTGTGAATATGGAAGAATGTTGAAATCATGGAATAGATGTTTTATGGTGACATTCTTAATTTCATTTTTAATTAGTGGATGGTCCTTATCCTTTTCTGTTTGTCCCCCTTGCTTAAAAGCTCTTATTATTTAGTTGTCCCTTACTTATGATAGGAACTATGGATAGTTCCATCACCACATGTTAAAAACATTACCCTTCCATAAAAAAGGCAGCCATATCTAATTGCTCTTGAAGTCACTGAAAGTGTAGAAATTGGACTTCAAGTGACTGTATTTGATGAGTAGGCTGAATTCATGACCATGAAATGGAGGAGATCAAGATCTTGAGGGGAGTAAAGAGTGGGAGAGTAGTGACCTTGGATTTCATCTGAGCAGATGTTGGCTTTTCCATGGACCTGGTAGATAGGCAGGCTTCTATGGGAAGCAGCTCTAGAAGGACCAGGTTGCTCAGGAAAGCTAGATGAACAAGGGGCTTCTGAAGTTCAACCAGGGACAGATGCCAGGTCCTTCTTGTGGGAAAGAAGAGCCTCTAACAGCAAGACAGACTGCAAGCTGGCTGCCTTAGGAGCCAGCTCAGCTGGAAAGACACGGAGTATCAGGGAGGCTGGTGAGCTGACCATGAGCCAGCAGGGTGTCCTGGTGCAGCAGGGTTCTGGGCTGTATCAACAGGAGCACAGTCAAATATTGACGGAACAGATTAGCCACCTCTAGTCAGCCCTTGTGGTGTCTCACCTGGAGCAATGCATCTATACCAGTACAGGAAAGATGCTGGGAAACTGGAACTTGTTCAGCAGTGGGCCACCAAGATCATCAGGGCTGCAGCACTCACCCTGGAGGGAGAGACACTGGGACCAGGGCTTCTCTAGCAGGAATGAAGAAATAAGCTATAGTAATGGCTACAGTGTATCTTTTGAATTACATCTTGAGACACCTAGTTTAACAATTGATTATGATGCCTTTGCTACAGCTAAGTGTTGTTTTGATTTAGTAACTACAAATCACTTACCTGCTACTGCTGGTATGGAGATGTTCAACTGGCTGCTTGTAACATGTCATGCCACTTCTTTTGACATACTTTCTACTGTTCATGACAGATAGTAGTGTGTGCAACCTGCTGAAATCTTAATCAACTCATTACTAATTGAAGATGACTGATAAATCAGTGTGTTTAAGTGACCAAGGATACATAACAAACTAGGAGTAGTTGCTTTGTAGTTGTACTATGCGTGAGATGCCTTTACAGGTATTCCAATTTATTCACACTGTGGTGTCATTCACAGCTGGGTTGCTGTGCTGCATTGTAGCAGTTACCAGCATCCCTGCTGTGTAAATGCAGCCTTGGTTCCCTTGCCTCTCCCCTAGCTTTTCATTCTTCGAGCTCATGCAGCATTTTGCCATTGTTGTAACTTCTGAATTGCTGCTTACTCACAAGTGGGCTGTGGTCAAACTAATGGCATTGAAAAAGAGAAGATTTTACCTGTCAGGAACATTACTATGGCCACACTGCATATTTGGCCAGTGTTGTCATATAAATGATGGTGCTCATAGTTGAAGCTGCCTTTCTTATTAAAATGTGCTTTGGCTCTTTCATCTTGCAGGCAGCTGATCTTGCTTCTAGATCTGTACAGTGCCAGAGACATCTACGACTACTTGCGACCCATTGCTTTCAGCCTCTGTGCAGACAAAGTGTCTTCTGTCCGCTGGATTTCTTACAAGCTGGTAAAGCAGTCTAAGTACAGGCAGGATTTCAAACTGCTGAGAGTTAGTGGTCAGAAGTAACTTGGTATTTATTTTTTTTTTTTCTTCTGGTTTCTTCAAGGTTAGTGAGATGGTTAAAAAGCTGTACATGGCTTCCCCATCGACCTTCGCAACAGACCTCATGAACGAACTTGTTGAAAAGTTCTGTAGGTGCCACAAGTGGTCCGGTCGGCAAACTTTTGTCTTTATTTGTCAGGTGAAATGCCTTTTTGTTCATCACTTCTGGCTTGGGGGCGGGGGGTGATGGTAAGAATTACGGGTGCATAGCAACTGCACCTTTGCAGCTGTCTCTTGACACTGCTCTCATGAATATTTGAGAACTTCATTTCCAAGGGAATAAGTTTCATGGCTACTTTCTTCAGTGTTGCTCCACAGATGAGCTTGCATGCGCCTTTAGCTCAGTGTGCTAACATCAGGCAGTCAGATCTGAAGTTGAGTACAAAGCAAAATAACCTCTTGAGTTGGGAAGCTGCTTTGTTACTCAGCATGAAGTTGCATTTTTTTATAATACACTTCATCAGTCTGCCACTTTTTTGGGTTACCCTTTAGAAATCAAGTGGTAGGAGTTGCCTTGTATCTCCTTAACCCAGCTAGTGCAGCTTGGTCAAAACAGGTGTGTTCTCAGCAAAGTAAGCAGAGGAGCTGAAACTAGGTGGGATCCCAAGGAAATGGTCACATTTGGAGGCTGTGGTGGAGGTGAGGACTAGGAGGCAACATGACTGCTGCCCAGGTGGGACAGTTCTTTGAAGTATTCGAGGGAAATGTGGGCATTCAACTTAGAGACACATGTTTGGGTACAACGGATGTTTATTGAGATGGACCATTCTTGTCTTAATATGGTGCCTAGTTAAAACAAAGACTAAGTCTTAAAAAGGATTGGGATGGTCTTTTTTGTTATTGTTTGAAATAATAGTGGGTTAAAAACAAAACACAAAAACCAGCCCAAAAAGCCCAGTAAAAACAAGGAAGTTGTCAGACTTCATATAAAATGAAGTGGCTTCTGAGTCTGAGTTTCCTCAACCCTAACTTGCTTCATCATGTGTGACTTTGTGCTAGGAAACATTGTACTTTTTTTTTCAAACTTTGTGGATGTTCCCTACTGTATTCGTGCTGTGAAGGCAGTAAATCTGTCACCTCTGATTACGTGTGGGGGTTTTCTGTTCAGTGTGCTGAAATCTAATGCAACTGCTTCTGTCGCCTTGCCAGACTATCAGTGAAGATGACTGCCTACCCATGGACCAGTTTGCTGTGCATCTGTTGCCACACTTACTACACTTGGCATCAGACAGGGTTCCAAATGTTCGAGTCCTGCTTGCAAAGACACTAAAGCAAACCCTTCTAGAGAAAGGTCAGTGGTTGGGAAGGGTCGCAGTGGGCTAACGGTGTATCTCTCTGTCCCTTCGCTTCCCTGTAGCCAGCTGGGAAAGAAGAGACACAGCATCGGATGCAGGTGGCTTTTGCTTTATGGTCTCCTTGGTGTGGAATGTCACCTTGGCCAAGATAAAACCATGAACTTTGTCATGGTGTGAGAGCTGCTGTTGTGTAACGCTGGGGAGATAAGAATTCCCCCTCTTACACCCACCGGTTCTTTTGGTACCGTTTTCCCTGAATGAGAGAGATTGTAGAGGTGTCACTGGGGGCAGAAAACACAAATGAGGAACTAGCAGCTGTGAAGCTGTTGAGCAGGGCTTTTTGTTTGGTTGAAAAATAAATCTGTTGATGTTCTGTGTAGTAAGGATAAAGGAAAAACGCTTCCATACCAAATCTCTTTGTCACTGCTAGAGAAGAGGTGGCTGCTGTTGGGTTTTTGTTTTTTATGGTAGTGGTGGGAAGAATGTTTCTCTGAAGTCTCTTCAGGGAAATTAGACATCCAACTTTCAAATGGCAGCCTTTGGCTTAGGAGAGCGCCTCCAAAGCAGAGCAGGTGCCAGAAGAGTCAGCAGTGCTCAGATAGCAAAGCTCTGTAAAGGAAAATAGCATTAGAAACCAGCAGTGTCTGCACTGAGAGTGCTTTGTCCAGTTCTGGTCACTTTCTTCCTCAGATCTATGCGCTGGCTCGAGGACTGCTGGTTTTTAGCATAGAAAGTGTGAAGAAAAGTGCAAACTGTTTGAAACTCTGGACAGCTCAGAGCTGCCAACACAGCGAGAGCCAGGCTATTGCTACCTGCCTCTGCGTGCTGGGACTCTGAGTAAGCAGTGAAGATGGATCAGCCGAAGCACAGTAATATATCCTCTGTTAACTGTGCCAGGGCTGTCACTGCTCCTCCTGTCACCGTGTAGCTTTGATATTTTTACTGTTGTCCTCATAATGTGTGTGTCCCCTGTCTGGATGGCACACCTCCATTCTGCATTGCCACCACCTAAGCTTCTAATACAGGTGGTCTCTGCCTGGAAGTCACTGTGTGTGATTAGGGGTGGTGGATAGATTATGAAAGGCAGGCTTAAAAAATAAGTGGCAAAGTTATTAAACCTCAGATCTAAATTGCCCTTCCTGTGGGCTGTTTGGAGTTACACTGCTTTTGTGCAGCTTGTGCTGTGTAGTTCCCAAAAACTGTCAGATGTTGGAACTTCTGCCACTCTTTATTTCAGGCTCCATTCGTTTTACTGGTTGATAATTATTTGGCAAGCCTGACAGTGAAATGGAGTGGTATGGCCATGGGTTTTTGATACCTTCCCTCCATCACAAGTGTAAGCAAGCTTCTGAGTCCATTGCAAATTTTTTTTTCCTCTTTGGTCACAGAGCCTGTCAAGACAGGACAAGTCTTGATGGAGTGAAGCTAAAGGAGGGAAGGTTTAGATTAGTTATTTAGGGGGAAGTTCTTTACAGAGAGAGTGGTGAGGTGCTGGAACAGGCTGCCCGGAGAGCTTATGGATGCCCCATCCCTGGAGGTGTTCAAGGCCAGGTTGGATGGGGCCCTGGGCAACCTTGTGTAGATCCAGGCCTGAGGTTGGTGGCCCTGCCTGTGGCAGGGGGGTGGAGCTCTATGATCCCTGGGGTCGCTTCCAACCCATGCCATTCTGTGATTCTAAGTTACTGAAGTACCACAGCAGCCCTATGCTCTGATGGTGCTCTTAGAGCAACTGTGCTCTGCAGTGCAGAGTATTTCTTGAAGGGGAGTTCCCTGATACGTTCAGAAGTGTACTGTCTGCCTGCTCAGCTGCTCCACTTGACTTTGTGTGCGCTGTCTCTTGAGATTTTGAACCTCAGGATGGTATGCTGAGGATTGCATTGACATGTCCCCCTCTAAGTCCTGTGCCCTTTCTTTTACAGAATATTTTCTAAATTCTGCCAACTCTCATCAAGAAGCTGTGGAACAAACCATTATGGCCCTTCAAATGGATGAGGACAGTGATGTCAAATACTTTGCAAGCATACACCCTGCCAGCACCAAAATTGCAGACGATGCCATGAGCACTGCTTCGTCAACTTACTAAAGAGCTCTGAATGTTGCTATAATAAAAAGCTAAAACACACTATCCTCAAATGCTTCTAAAATGGTTGATCTAGTACAACCTCTTTGGAAGGAGAGATTACTTGCCAGACTTAACAGGTGGATGTTATCTAAACCTGATACCAGGGATTTTAAGTCAAGAAAAAGTAAGTGTACCTGTGTCAGCTTGACTTTAGAAAAACACTGCTCAGAGGATTATTTTTGCCACCGAAGCCTTAAATCTTCTGTCTTCCTGAACAAATGAAACTTGAATTGGCAGATCATTTTTCATTGCAGAAAGGATGTGATTTCCAGAGACCTGCATTGTTTCTCCTGAGGAGTTAACTTAGCAACTATTTTCTGTAGCAACTGATAGATGAAATGGCCAGAAAGGCAAATTTATACCGGGATGTAAGACCTCCAGTATTAGAGCTAAAGGTTTTTATCATTCAAGGACTTGACTCGTGTGCAGCTGGGCACACCCTTAAGTGGGAAGAGCTTTGATGTTTGTAAATGGGGGGAAAGTAGAAATTCGGATTTCTCTTAAGGGCTCAGTGCTAACACTAAACTAGAATTTGATTTTAATCCTTAAATGCAGCATATTGCTGTACCCATTAGCAGAAAACTTTGCTGAGTACCTGTGTCCTAATTATTTTCATGCTGGTCATGACCTAAAGGAAATTTATTAGCACATGTACTTTAAGTCAGGTATTTTTAACTTGATCATGATCGGCTCTGAGGTGCAACTTTTTTCTTCATATACTGTACATATCTGTGGGCCTCCTTGGAGCGCTGCAGTCTTTAATTATGTTGTTTAAAGCTGTTGTGATACAAGTTGTTCTCTACTTGTCCAAATAAAAATTTATTAATAAGATTGAAAGCAATCTTGTGACCTTTGTAAGACATTAAAAGAACGAGTTTGACATTTAAACAGCCTTTTTTTTCCCCAGGTCTTTACACAGGGAAAGGGGTTTGCCTAATGGCTGTGAAGAATTTTGTGTTGGAGATGGAACATGCTACAGCGCAGGTGTGCTCGGGCTGTGTAATTGAGGTTCTGGTAGGTTCTGTTTCAGGCACCCCTGTTGTGGCTGGGAACCTGTCACTTCAGTGTGAAATGGCATCTTTGCTGAAATGAGAGTGAATATCCAGCTCAGCCCAGTTTTATGGGAAGCCCTGAGCTCAAACTGCCCTCCAGTCCACTGACCGCTTTCGTTTCCTCGCATTTAAAATTACTGATGCAGGTTCTCCTTCTCTGTCTTCCAGGGACAGCTTGCTTAAATCGCATCTCTTCCAGCCTGCTGGAATTGAAGTGTGAGAAGCTTATTGTCCTGAGGAGGTAGAAATGGCTGTGGCAGTTTCTTTGATGTGTTTTAGCAGAAGCTGTTTGTTTATCAGTCAGGTGCCTGATAGCCTGGCTGATCAGCCTCAGGCACGTGTCTCTCTTCTTGGGAGAATTGATTCTTTCACAGTTCCTTCCTTAGGAAACAGAAAGTTGCTGTTTACTCCCTGAAGGAGAGTAAATGCTCTTCCACTCCTGAGCATGGCCATAGAGGTGGCTAAGACAGAAAGTTCTCTGCCTTGAAGCTTGGGGTTTTGTGGGGGCTTTTTGGTGGGGGTTTGGTTTTTTTAGGGTTGGATTTTGGGTTCTTTGTTAGTTTGAGGGGTTTTGTTGTGTGGGTTTTCTGCTGTTTGGGTGTGTGAGGGTTTTTTTGTTAGTGAGGGTTTTTTGGGGGGCTTTTCCTTTGCATGACCCTTTTTCTTTTCCGAATCAGCATACAGACAACTGTATGGCCTGGTCAGAAGTTCTTGTAGTCCCAGTGATGTCCTCACTGGGTGTTCAGTTTCTCACATTCCCTGATGATTGGTCAGAAATCACACACAAATGGTGTGCAGTGACACAGCCCCGTGTCTGGGTGGCAGCAGACTGGTAGAAAGCAGTGAATGCTACAGACAAGCTTTCTGAGCTGTCCTGCTGCCACAGGAGAGAACAACTGAAGTAACCATTCCTCTCCCAGTCAGATGATCCCCACTCCAGAAATGCCCGTTGGTGTCCAGGCCACTTCTGCATTTTGTTCAGTGTACATAAACCCTGTTCATCCATGTTGGGTTTTGGGGGGTTGTTTTCCTCAGTGTAAGGATGGTTGAGTTGTAGTTGGGTCACAGGTGCCATTTCTGAGGTGAATGGGATCAGCTCTTTGTTCAGACCCTGCTTCAGGTCATCTTCTAAGTGCGAATGGAGTGTGTGGTATTCACTGGAGGAGTATTGGGACTCAAATCCTCATGTTTGGGGTCCAGAGTGAACCTGTCCCAACCCAATTCCGTCACCGTTCTAACACGGTCTTTCACTGGTCTAGTCAAACAAAGCATAATATCCTATCCCTTCAGGTATCTTCTAGTGATTTGAGGGGAGGAAGCCTTTAAGATGAAAGATTATCTCCTGGATGCCTCACTCCTCTCAGGTTTGTATTTCTTCCCTACTGGTGTAGGCCTGTGGATTTGAGGGAGAGTTGGAGGCTTTTCCTAAGGAAGGAGCAAGTGTTTTCAGTTGCAGTGTCTGAATTCCCCTGATGTGTAACAAAGATGGCCTTCAGGGCAGGGGAGAAATAGCTGGTTTTCTCCTTGGGTGTTTTGGGGTGGGTTTTTTTGCTTCACTGAGCAGGTCATGGATCTGTCTGGCTCTTCTGCTCTGTCTGGTGATCCCCAGGAAGCCAGCGGAAGGAAAGACTCGCTTTGCTCCCAGCGCTGCCCAAGAACGTGTGATCCACAGCTGGCAGATGTGATCTCTGGGGCTGAACTTGGGTGGGGGATTTTCTCATGCCATGGTGTTGGTGATGTCAGGAATTCAAGTGTCAGCCTGTGCCTCAGGATTAACATGGTTTTTGGGGAAATGTACATCTTGGAACAGAGCAGTGAAGAAAGGAGCTGTTTCTCCTGTGAGGCAGCGTCTGGGAACGCTGCCAAAGGTCCTGGTGAATTCCCTCCTGTGTGTCTCTCCTGAAGAAAGGTTTGAGCTTTGTAACTCAATTAATTTCTCTTCTGGTCAGGATTCCTTGAGCAGAAAGTGAAACGGCTCCCGCTTCAGTCATCTGTTGGGTCTGTGGTTTCCCAAGAGCGGTATCACAGCTGTACCCTCACGTGCCCTACCAAATCAGTCCTTCACAAATTGTTTCCCACTTAATCTCTTGGCACACATCCTGGAGCTTCTTCATGGGAAATACCTCTTTTTCCACATTCTAGTTAGAGCGCTGCCTGCCTTTCTCCCACTTGCTGTTGCTCACAGCCAGTTCTCAGTCTTCAGTTGTTCCTCCCCAGAGACCCCTGGGGATTTGGGAGGGCCACTTCCTCACCACGCTTTCATGGAGATTTCAAGCCAATAAACCCAGTAAATGCCTGGCACCCTGTAGAGGGTGGTTTGTTTTTAACCAGGGCATGACTGGCGCTTAGAAATCGGCTTTGGCCGGTATGAAGGTGTCACGTAGCTGTGGCACAAATTCCCAGCCCTGCAGCCAAGATCCTGCGTTCATGAGGACTGCAGAGCAGCGGGCTGGCGTCAGCCCGGCTGGAATAAATGGGCCTGGCAAGGCTCCTGTGCAGGTGTGTGTCTGGCTGTGATGGCTTTTGTGTTCAGTCAGTGGATTGCACGCACACCCCCCCAGTTACCTGTTGATACTAGTTAGCACTGACCCCCTTCTCTCTGCACTGCTGGGGTTTGGGGTTCGGAGACGGCTAGTTTGAACTTGTGAGTGGGCAGAGGGGGGAGAAGGGTGAAGGCTGGCTTGTGGCTCAGGCACGCTCCCACTTTGGGTTCCTTCCTGTGGCAAGGTCTCCTTTTGTTCCCTTGTCCTTTGGTGTGGAAACTTGTGTGTCGTGCTCATGTTTTCTGACCTGATTTCAGTCTGGGGACCTCTATGTTTTGGTAGGGTGGGACAGGCAGATGGACAAGAGCTGGCTCTGTATTCTGCTTGTTCTCCCCTCTCTGACAGTATAGACTCATCTTCCTTTATCATTGCGCCTTTCCAGGCACAGTGGAAAGTACATTTCAAGTGATTAATCTTTTCTTCATGTGCAGTTTGGACATACTGATAAACTGCCTTAAAAATGTGAGACTGTGTCAGGAAAGCTCACTTAAAACATGCAAGGTCTTCTCCCGCCCCCCACCTCTGAGAGCTTTCAGACTCTCTCTACCGTTTAGTTTTACTTCATTCTTACCTTAGATCAGAAAAACAAACTGAGAGCCCACGGTATCGTGTCTGAGTTAGGGCTCAGTCGCTGTTGAGGTCAAACTACATCTAGCCGATGTAAAATACACTGATTTAGCAGAGACAAGTCAGCAGATGTTTAAGCACTTCACAGCCCCTCTGTTCGTGGTCTGCTGGAAATACCATGTCCTGTTCCTGCAGAGGTGTATAAGGTGTCTGTATGGGACTGGTTTGTAACAATTGGATGACCTGCTGGAGAAGAGCTCAGTGGAGAAGGACCTGGGGGTCCTGGTAGATGACAGGTTGGCCATGAGCCAGCAGTGTGCCTCGGTGGCCAAGAGAGCCAATGGGATCCTGGGATGCATCAGGAGGAGTGTAGCCAGCAGGTCAAAGGAGGTGATCCTCCCTCTCTACTCTGCCCTGGTCAGGCCCCACCTGGAGTATTGTGTCCAGTTCTGGGCTCCTTGGTATAAAAAGGACAGGGATCTCCTGGAGAGAGTCCAGAGAAGGGCTACGAAGATGATTAAGGGCCTAGAGCATCTCCCCTATGAGGAAAGGCTGAGTGAGCTGGGACTGTTCAGCCTTGAGAAGAGAAGACTAAGGGGGGACCTAATCAAAGTTTATAATTATCTGAAGCAGGGGATGCAGGGGGAATCGGCCAGCCCCTTTTCAGTGGTCTGTGGGGATAGGACAAGGGGCAATGGCTGCAAGTTGGAGCATAGGAAGTTCCGCACCAACATGCGGAAGAACTTTTTCACAGTGAGGGTGACAGAGCCCTGGGACAGGCTGCCCAGGGGGGTGGTGGAGTCTCCTTCACTGGAGATATTCAAGACCCGCCTGGACGCCTATCTGAGCAATATGAGCTAGGGAGCCTGCTTTGGCAGGGGGGTTGGACCCGATGATCTCTCGAGGTCCCTTCCAACCCCTACAATTCTACGATTAATTGTGCCCGGGTGGTTTTGAGCCATGACTGGGAAGTGAAGGCGCTGGGCCTGTTTCTCTGCATGTTTTCGAACAAGGCCACTGAGGGGAGGAGAGGCACGCTGTCTGAACAGCTAAAGAGGTTTGGGTTAATTTTTAGTCATGCAGGAAACCTGGGCTAAGTAAGAACCCTGGCAAACTTGGTTTCAGTCAGGTGACAGCAAAGGCTCAAGTTGGGGCTGGGCCACATGTCGCTTTACAGTCCTGGTCTCTTGATGGAGGGGCTTTGCAACATCCTCCTCTGGCAGACAGACCTCGCTCGCGGTGTTAAGACACTCAGCAGCACAAGAAACTCCAGAAGCGGCTTGGTAGCAGCCTCTTGTCCCACAGGGTCAGCAGTGCAAGTGCCAGAGTTGGGCTGGAGGCAGAGTGTGCCTGGGGGCAGTGTTGGCAGGTGTTGTTTTGGGTATCCACAGCTGGGATGGGGTTGTGGGGATGTGACTGGAGAGGAGCACTGCTCACTGTTTTAGTTTGGTTTGGTTTGGGGATTTTTTTTCTTTAATAAAAGACTTCCGCCCTCTTGAACTCTTCAGGCAACAGTTTCTATGGTTCAGTTCAGGCTGCTCGTTTCTATGGTGGGTTTTGGGTTTCTGTGGGATTTGGTAAAATCTGTTCCTGGCTTGTGTCAGCAAGGACAAGGAGGGTACAGAGTTGTCCCGTCCTGTCAGCCCCTCTGCCCCTGAAGGAATGCTCCACGTGGAAACACTTAGATGTGACCGGAGAGCGGATGGGCCTCACCAAACTGACAAGTTTCAGGCAGTCCAGGGCAATAGAGTTAATGCTGTGGGTCTGTTCCCTCTTCATGTCAGTGAAAGTCAGCCAGAGGTGCTGTTGCTGCTGTGTGGTGCTGTTGTGGTGTTGTAGTCTCTTAGGTCAGTTTAAAAGATACCTTGGTTTAGACTTGCACAGCCATGGTGCAGGGCGCCAGGTCTGCGTGCAGCCTCGGTGCTGTGAGGTGATCCCCTCAGCACTGCAGTTCTGCTGTCACTGGGAAGTGATCTCAACACCTCACTCAGCTTTTTGTACTGGAATTACTCTGTGTTACTTGGAATCAGCTTTGCTTTTTTCATGTAATCAGTGAAGTCTGATAGCCCCAGGGTGGCTGTTTCACCTCAGTCGCTGGGGCCTGGGGGCAGCCAAGCCCTGGGGTGAGGCCTGGCTGACCCTGCTGGGGCTGGGGGCTGCCTGAGTGCTACCCAGGCGTGCTTGGGTGTCTGGGCCAGCACCATGCACGTGGGAGTGTTACCAGTAACTGTTTATTGTTGGACACATCATCTGAAAGGAAATGTCCAAGGAAAGTCTTTCAGGTGTTGTGAAAACGTTTCTGGTGACAGTGGCTGTGTGTCTGCAGGAGCAGCAGCTCCTCCTCTCTAAGACTTCAGTGGTGACACAGCCTGTAAGGCTGCAGGAGAAAGGTGGCTGTTTGTGTGTTAGTGAAGAGAGTGAGCTGTACCTTTGCAGGTGCCATCTCTGACAGCAGGGGAGAAGCAAAGCCTTCACATCTTTAACTGGTGCCTGTGAACTTTGGCAGCCTTGCCCTTTGCAGGGGGAGCCTTCTACAAAGCTTGAATCCATTTTTTCATTTAAACTTCTTAGCTGCAGGTTGCCACCCAAGAATAAAAAGACACTACGTGTTACGGAGTCGATAAATTAGAAACTACTTTCAAATGGCTGTTGAATTTATTTGCTTGATAAATACAATCCTAACAAAATAAAAGTTAACCAATATTAAGAGATTTGTCTGAAGAACATTAGAAAAATCCGTGACAATTCAATAGGAATTAGTGTGAATTAAAACAAAACAAAAGATTTAAATATTGCCAGCAAATATAAAATGTATGTAACGAAGGCAAGGGAGAATGCTTTAGTTTACATTTGTCCTCTGACCACATTTTCTGTGTTTATAAACTTTTTTTTTCCCAAATTTTAAAAAAATACTATGCTGTTTTCTATAACATATCAAAGCATTATTTGTACAAAATCAAACCATGGCCAATGCTTCACAACAGTGCAATAGAGAAAGAATACAACCACATCCGACAGGTGCTGTAAATAAATATCCAGATTAAAAAATAAGCTATAGGCTATACGCACTCTGTGGAGTTCGCTGTCTGTGTACACGTGGATGGAGGGGTCTCGTGAGCGGATACGAAACATGAAATGGCCCTAAACTGCCAGCGCAGCTGGAGGCTTCTGAGGGGCAGCAGCAGCACAACAGCTCAACTGCGGTGTGGTCAGCGGGTTTGTCTTACCACCCCCACAAGAGGGGGACTGCTGAACTCCCCAGTCCCTACCACTGGCATTGTTCTTCAGGCTTATTTGGAAAGCACGAGCGCCCGGCGCTTCTGCAGAGGGTGATGCTGTAAGGCTCGGTCAGGCTGCTCTGTCTAAGCGCCATACCCAGCCCTGTTGCTGCCCAGAGCGCTCCTCGGGGGCTTCCTCTGGCGGTGAAACATTTAAAGGGGGTGAAGAAAAAGCTTTTGGCTGGGCAGCAGCAGTGCGAACGCAGCCCATCTTAAACAGGGATGATGAGGGTGGTTTATCAATGAGTAAAGGGGTTACCTACCTCCCTAAAAGACATGAGCGGCTCTCGATGAACACTTCCATCATACAGGGACATAAATAACATCTCTCACGTGTTTACATTTATTCAGTACATCTCAGAACAAAAGGAAGCTCCGGGGCACGTAAGGTAAGCACACTGCCCCCATAGACTCCCACCCTTCAGCCAACCCAGAGTAAATTTAAAGCTCCCTTGTATATAATCTGCATCAGAAAGGTATCAAAGGCACAAGCAAGAAGTGACTACGTTAATAAGCAGAAATCATGGTGGATGAGGATGACTTAGATTCACAAGGCAAATAATTAGTAAGTGTGGGTGGGGTTTTGTTTATTTACTGAGAACAAGCTCTGCCAATTCTGCTCCAATGAATGTAAATAATGATTTTGGTTTAAAATAAAACCGTTACTGAATTATTTTTAAATCACCTGAAGGAAACCAGTCTTGAAATAATCTGATACTAACTGGAAACCTCTTCTGGCCTCTCTAAACTCACCTGAGTCTAAGTAGAAGCCACAAGTATTAGAGACAAAAGTCTCCAGGGCTTAAAAGAAAAGTTTCTTTACAGCATGTACACAGCCAGCAATAATTTGTGCAGTTTGACTCAAATTACAGTAATTTGCACAGTTCAGTCAATTTTTATGCATATCCAAGGATCAAATTGGAGTTTCTTTCCTGTCCTTGCTTGGCGATGGCTTGACTTGCTGCTCCTTGCTTGCTTTTGGCTGCTCTTTGGCTGCTTTTGTCTCCAGGACCCCCTCTCGCTGCTGCTGCTGCTGCTGAGTAACACCCCCCCGTTTGTCTGGCTCCTCTTCTTCCTGCACCTGCTGCTCCGATTTAGCTCGCTGCAGCAGCCGAAGCTGCACTCGCAGTTCTATGATGGCCTCTCGCTCCTCGTGAATCGCCTGGTTCAGATGATTGTTCTTTATCTTTGAAGTAAGGAAAACAAACGTCAGGGCTGCTGCCTTTTGGGGGCAGGTAGGGGGGGCAGGGCAGGGACGACACTTGCCATCACACAAGTGGGCGATCGCTTTGCGATTCAAATCCATTAAATTAAAGCAGCTGCTTTGCTGTGAGCCCGGGCAGCGACATGGACTGTGCAGGACAGCGAGTAACAACAGAGCGTGTGGGTGTCACGCCCAGGCGCCATGGCTGCCACACTGAGCTCTGCACAGACTAACTGCAGTGAGGGCTAAGGGGAAGAGCGCTGATGAACATGGACTCGGGTCTTACCTCCAGTTCCTCATTCTGCCTCTGCAAATCTTCCAGGATGACCTGCAGCTCCTCCTCGTCTTCACTCTCGCTCTCACTCTCAGAAGAATACTCCTCGGTTTCACTGCGGCCGTGCTGCTGGCGACTGCAAAGCAATGACAACCATGGGTTTAAACACTGCCTCCAGTCTGCCCGAGCCATGGTACCATAAAAAGACACTGAATAATCTGCAATTGTGTTAAAAACAAAACCAGCGTTTTCTTTCAGAGCTTAATTTAATAAACCTGTGATTTCCTAGGGGGAGCCTTTTCCATTTCCTTTAGGTCATAACGCCCCTGTTACACTAACAGCACATCCTGAAAGGTCCAGAGTTGCTGAGATGTCAATAAAAAGAGGTGGCTTCCTAACCCTAAAGACCCTAATATTTTTAATTTGCAGGGGAGCTCTTAGGGTGAGCTTTTCACCCAAGTTTGGAGTATTCTCTCAGAAGAGCATATATGTGCTGATAATCAGAGTGCTCAGCTGGCGGGGGCTCTGAGGGAAGCAGTGTCCCTCTTACCTTTGTATCTCAGCTATCTCTGCACGGAGGCGATCTATTTCTTCCTTCTCAGAGGCAATCTGTCTCCGCAGAAACTGCTCCATGGCCACCAGCTCTTCTTGTTCCGTTAAAATCTCGTTCTCCTGCAACAACCAATTAATTCACTTAAAGCCCTGGCTTTACGTTCTGCAGGAACATACGGGGAGTATGAGACGATGCTGCTCTCTGGAACCCCTTCAGAGGTTCCAGATGAACTCTGATTCATCAGGACCTCAAAGCAAATGGACACTTCGACCCAAGGCTGCCTGTTCTGACGCCTCAGGATGATTGCTGTCCTGAGCAGTGGAGATGACGCACTGAGGCGCAGCACATCTGGCTGCCCGTTTCCTCAAGTCACAGGGAAAGCTCTGGCCAACCAGTAAATAACTAGGCAAACTGCATTACAGGCTGCATCTTTGAAGATGGAGGAGAGTACAGCAGGGAGAAGATCAAAGCTACAGAGGGAAGCAAAGGAAGGCAAAAACCCCAAACCAGTAATTGCTTCCTTTGATCAGCGGAAAGTAGCAAACAGTATTAAAAGCAGTGAGATTGGGAAGTGCTTCCTAAGGACACTAACAAGACAAGATACATTTTGGTTTGGAGGCTCTTTTTTGGGGTGCATGGTGTCTCCTTTCTGCTGTCAACAAGAGTCTGCTCAGCTCTGGGCTCCCTCGCACAGCCAGCATTCCCTCCCGACTTCAGTTACCGTTAAAGCAAAGCCCTGTGTTTCCATGGCCACAGACCCCTTGAGCCCTCCGTGCCCTGCTGCACTAGAAGTGGCAGAAGCACGTTTGGTATTTCTGAAACACAGGGAGCAAGAAAATACCCTCAGCCAAACAGGAACGTGCCTGCCATCTACCTGTGCAAGGAGAATGTTTATAACTTCTTCGTTCTCATTCATTTCCTCTTTGGAGACATCCTCCTTTGAAAGGCTAGCAATTTCTTGTGCAATCTTTGTTTCACACTCCTGCCAGAGAGAGAGAGAGAACAGCTTTTAAAAGGACAGCTTCGCCAATCACTCTCTTTACTGCAAACAAAGATACTACTTCTTTAAATGTATTATTTTCTAAATTTAGAATCACCATCTCAGTTGTCCTGAAATGTTTCAGCAAAGTCTGCCCCTTCTCTGGGCCGTATGATGCTTTACAAACCCAAACATTCTCTGAAAGTTTGTTAACTTTGAGTCTTCCCATAACTCCTCTGGCTACTCCAGGACAGGCTCTTCTAACCGTATGCCTAATACAGGCCCTGTCAGACACGGCTGGTTTTAATCCCAGGTACCCCTTTTTGTAAACAGCTGGGAGGGAGCATGAAGCTCTTGCTGTCCCTAGGGAGAGCCAACTCACCAGCACATGCGATTGCTCCCCAGCCACGTCGTGTTAAGATGAAAAAGTAAACAGACTGAAAGGTGAGCGGGTGCCTCTGCCTTATCCCAACTGAGGGATCAGTGGTTCAGGTGTTTGGCCAAGGATAGCAAAGGTACCCACCTGTCTCTTAGCTTCTCTGAGCTTCCTCTTAAGAGCTGTTAAAATTCTTTGCACCTCCCAGAGTCTCTCTTCTTTGGATAAGTCTTTTATCCCTGCTTGCAAGTCTCTGTGTAAACAGTTCAGTAGGAACTCCTAGAAACACCACCACAGAAATTAGTGTCTTTCATCTTATTGTAGCAGCACAGACTGAAAAGAAAAATCTTTCTGGCTTGGATTTGGGTGTTTGGTGCTTGACATGCTGACCAACAGCAAGTGTCAACATCCATTCAGCACGTGATCTAGAACTCGCTGAGGAGCAGTACCAAGGTAACCACACTCTTCAACACCTTCCCCCCAACCTTCCCCCCATGATAAACCTATTGAACTACACAGCAGCACAATTCATGGTTATTGTCATCACAGGACTATTGTTGCCCCTTTCCACAAGCAAAGAGGCAACAATATCACCCATCTCTTTCTACTGGTCTCTGCCGCCAGGACAATCGTGACACAAAGAGTATGTTACAAGCTTATGACAATTTACTACTGAATGTATATGAAGCCAGGGTGAAGGTAACAGAAAAACCACTACAGTAATTGCCAACCTGTCTCCTGATCTCTTCTTTGATGCTCTCCTGTGTTTCTGGAAGCGCTGGCATCGTTGCCATATTTGACCAGCGGAGAGGTTTTGTCACCTGCTTCAGGGTCACATTCCCAAAGAACTCTTGAACGTGTGTAAAAAACACGTACAGGACCCGGTTGCTGATCTGCAAAGAAAGAACAAAACACTGGTTAAGCTGATTTATTCCCATCATCTCTGCCTGTGAAGCACAGAATCTTACTCCAGAAAGAGAACAGCCCTCAGTCTGCCTTTCTGTGAGTCATAGGCGGGTCAGTTTGTCCGGAGAGATTAAAATCTGGGTTAAAACCAATACTTTAAATGACTCACTTCTGACCTCAAGAAATCACTTTGCTCTCTCTGTATCCAAAGCATTTTCATACTAAATTCTGGATTTCCACCCGCTGTAACCCACTGCAGTTATTTCCATCACCTTTAGACACAGCGATGTAGTCTCCTTGGCTCACGTACAGGTGGTTAGTGCCCACAGCTGGCAAGAGGGAACACTAACCACACTGCACTGCACCTGCTGCTGGCTGCCTTCTCTCCTCCCCCAAGCTCTAAATCACAACTTTCCTCTCAGGTGATTTAACATAGTAGAAAAAGTAGTTTGAAAGGAGCTGCTACTGCATCATTCCTTGTTTCAAGAGGAGGTAGAAGAAATTTTTTAAATATATATATACACACACACACCATATCTTCCATTAAAATGCAAAAAAATTATCCTGAAAGAAAGATGAGGCTCTGTCACTGCCTGCACTGCAACTGGTAAATTCTATTTGACACAAAACACGATCAGCCCTGCACTGTTCTCCATTAATTGTTTCTTATTCTGTTAGCTAGAAAGTGTCCGGCACAGCCAAGTGCCCAAGGGTAACACCCCTCCCTTCTGCTACTGGTCCTCATCCTAAAGACTTTGGTATAAAGCCCAGCTTTTCTGAAGTGTGGGTTTTCCTCCAGAAGGCCCCCACCCACTAATGCTGTATATCCATTATGCACAGGTCTAATTCCAAGCTGTACTTAAAATTAAGTATTTCTAATATGTTTAGTAAGGAATGAATTGACCCAGAAACCACACAGCCTTACTGGCAAACCTAGCCAGCTGTACCCCCCCAGCCATTGGACTGCAGGCACCTGAGCCTCAATACCCAAGTCATTACAGCACCAGGAACATCTATTTGCAGGACAGGGTTCTCTGGCTTGATATTAAAATTAAGCAACAATACAGTCTTTACTGAGTTACCACCAACTCCCAAGCCCGCAGAAACTCTGTTCCTGCATGAGCTGTTGGGCAAAGTCACCATTAACTTACTTCTGTCCACAAGAGAATGAAAGCCCTGACAGCAGGCTTTGTAACACTCTCCTCATAACCTAACCATCAGGCCCACAGTATGCAAATTCACATTCAGGAAGTCTTTTGCTCCCCCTTTCCCAGCATTTTAGTTCCCAAAGTATAAGGAGCAGCTGTAATTTAGCTTAACTGTATCAGAGAGAATTTCTACAAAGAGGTCTTTCTTGGGCCAAAGTTCTGCTCTAAGGCTTGCTGGGTGGCACACGTACCTGGACAGTAGGGCTGAGCACTATGGAAATATTCTGGATGTTCATTTTTGTTTCCAGTTCCTTTGCAATAACATGGTCCATATGCACGATCAGCCAAGAAATCAGGAGGTGGTTACACTCTGGCAACTCTTTCAGCAGCCTCTGGCACTCCTGAACCTTCTCGGCCTCTGTGCTCTTTCCACAAGCATCTTCGAAGCGGGGCATTAGCTCTTTGGTAAGCAAGTTTTCGGGCAGTTCTCGTAGGTACTGTTTCAGCAAGCTGGCTACCGTATTGGGCTCGTACTCTTCCAGGTTGGGAGATTCTTCTCGATCATAGGCTGCTTTTAGCTCATCAACTTTTGATTTTATTCCTTAAAATATTTAGATCAAGAATTAAGAGAAATCTTCGACTGCAAATGTATAAATAGTTAATAAACTCTTTTGGAGATGCGTTTACAACTCCTTACAACTGAGGTAATTTAGAAATCCCTTTTAAAGGTTATCCCCAAGTAGCAAAGCTAGAATCATGACTTACTTACTTAAAAGGATCTGATGACTGCTTTTAAAAGCTCTGACTACTGCAATGAGGCAGAGCCTCGGCACTGCCTAGTGGGAACTGGCGCCAGCGTTCCCTCCCATCAAGGAACATAAAACAGGGTGAGGAGGGGTGGGGGGACTTAAGTTCAATTGTGGATTTGCATTCAGCGTCTTTCAGGCTGTTCAATTACACAGCCCTAAGCCAAGCAGCAAAGGTGTCATCAACTCAAATACCCTGCAACAAGTTCTACCTGTGACAGCTTTCTTCTGTCAAAACAAACCCCACACTGTCCAGTTCCCAGCTTTCCAGCTGGCTCTCCTCAGCTGAGGAATCTCACACTGGGTGGATTCTTGAATTCAGGCACTGAATGAATACAAGTGTGTTCACATAACCATTTAACCCAGCCAATAGGTTTTGTAAGGTGTTTTTGTAACTCGGTGACATTCCAGTCTTCCCCAAACTGAAACCAGGACACGTGGCTTGGCTCACACACTGTAAGCAGCACAGGGTGTGCTCAGGCTGCAGTGAATGCCAGGTCAGGCACGCTCCATTTCGTGCCGAAGTAAGTAAAAAGTCAGAGCAAGGGCTGGTAGGTTGTTAGCTAAGCCACCACAGTCGTGTCTCAGCTCTCAGCTTAAACAATCTGACACACACGAGAGGGTGCTGTTGTGCTGGAGAACACCTGCAGACATCAAAAATGCTGTAGGGAAAACGCACCTTCTTCCCAGAAAATTCCCAACTCATCCTGTCCTGAACAAACACGCAACCAGGACGTTCCAATAGGCGAGATGAAGCAGCTGCTTAAGCTGCTGCAGTGTTTATGCATGCCTACCAACCACCATGCAGAGCGACAGCACAAAGACAGCTTAATGAAGTCTTTAAAATTATTTGATTACTGCTTTATAGTGCTGGGCAACTTGTTGCAAATGCTTTTCCTCAAATTCCCTTTCCCGGTTGTTCTTGCATGCCCCCAGAAGTACTTACATGAGCGATGCTGCAGATGCAGCTCACAAATCAAGGGGCTGTTTTGTTTTAATGTGACTAAAACCAATGTTTCATTTATGTAAGCTGGCATTACACAACTACCATGGTTAATTAGCTGGCTGCTGCTAAGCTTAAACAGTGAGACTTGTATTTTCTGCTTATTAGCACATTTGCTGAAAGAAGAGAAGATTTTAAGGGGGGGGGAAAAAAAGGCATAAAATGGAAGTGACCGGAAAAAGCAACTTAGTGGGAAGCTTAAGTAATAAACTGGTTGCATCTTATCTTTGCTTTTGCAATCAACTAGCACTGTATCTCCAATGCAGAAGTAACAAGATACAAGCTGGCCATACTGACAAGTTTTATTCATCGTTACCCCCTACCACAGAAGGCCAAGCCCCTGAGCAGTATCACCACATCAGTGGTACTTCCCAGGACTTCAGCTCTACAGGTTTGCTTGACTTCAGCTACAAGATTATCTTTTGGATAATTAACTGATGCAGCCATAAACAGAATCTCTAGGTGCTGAGAATGGTAAAACAAGAAGAGAATTGGAAGTAAAGCCCTCAGGAGCCTGCAGGTCAGTGTGCCCGGGGTACCTGAAACTCTGTAGATGCCCTCGCATTTCATGCCGTACTTCTCTACGTAGTCTATACATTCACGGAAAACTGCTGGCAGGCGGATGCCGTCGTACAGCATGGTCCTGTCCACCGCATCGGCCAAAGGAATGCCAAACACAGGCCTGTGACTGGGAACATCCACTTGAGGTATCTCTGTCTCCTGAATTGGCTTTTTCTTTTTCTTCTTCTCCTTCCACTGTTTCACAACATCTGCTGCGGTTAAATCTTTCGACTTCTTCTCTTTATGTTTGTCTTCCTTATGCTTGTCTTCCTTGTGTTTTTCATCTTTGGGCTTCTCTTTTATTTTAAAATCCTTTTCCTTTTTTTTGGAAAAGCTGGGTTTCTTGAAGACGTGTATTCCCTTGGACCGCTTCAACTTGGAAGGACTTTCAGCTTCATCGCCGGAACTGTCCTCTTGAAACGCAGCGTAACCTTCCGCTGTTAGGCACAGGGAGAGAAGACAGGAGGACAGCTGTAAGTCCCTTTAGTTTCTAGACAGCGTATTGTAACAGGGAGAGAACAAGAAGCAACACGTGAGGAGGAGAGAGAAGCAGCAATGCAAATGAAAACACAGCGCCTGCCTGGCTCTTCAGAAGGTTTTCTTTAGTTGTTACACAATGAAGTGGACAAGGATTAAATCAAGGTTGCATATCACACCAAAGATAAGCCACATAGCTCCTGAGCAATCTAAGAGGTTAATACTGGATGTACTTACTCATAATGGCAATGTCCATCTTATGGGCTAGTTCCCATCTAATAGTCAAGGAAATGCAAAATAAAAACAACTGGCAACTTCTCTATGTTCCTGTAATCAACAGCATAAGAGTTAAGGATCATCTACTATATACACGCAGGTCTAACAAACTTCTATTAAGAACAAACTAAACTTAAGCCACACAACTCCCCAACCCCTTTCCAGAATATCATTAATTTTAGGATAAGTATGAACTTAACAAAGTTTCAGCCTCAAATAAAATACCAACAAATGTAAAAAAAAAAAAAAAAAAAAAAGCCCAAGCACACTTACTTTTCCACTAGATGCATAAAGCAATCCCAGTATCACCAGCACAATACCTGTCAGTGAAGCTGGGTATTTGCCTAAAAAGGCGTACAGGAGAACAAGTCCCCGTCCAGAGCACGCTGCTTCAGCAGCAGAACACCAAGTGCCCTCTAAATCGTGCACCAGTGCTTTTACTAGCTACGCCTCCGCAGGCAGCCCTGCCTGTCCTTCAGGCAAGAGCAAGGAAACCTTTAAAGGTAGATTACAAACAAAAACCACACAGACAAAAAAAAAAAAACCCAACCAACAACAACAAACCCAACAACCTACAAACCAACACAGCTTCCAAGCCAACTGCTCGTGACTTTACACACGCAGTAGCCCATACAAGAAAAGCAAGGCTGAAACCTGGTCAACAAAGATAACACTGTGCATTCCATTTGCACCAGCCAGGTCCCCCAAAGCAATGGGCAGGAGTTTCTTGCCTCAATGTGGAGCCCCTGTTACACAGATCCTTTGAGGCTCCTCCACTACCTACCGGCAAGTACACTGACAGCCAAGTGTTCGTCTTGTGTGAACAGTTTCAGGTGGTGAAAACTGACCCCCTTAAATGACAAGAGGGAGCATCACAATTGAGATTATAGGCTGTAGCAGTAACAGGTGAAAGACCTCCTGACCCAGGGCACATTCAGTCTTTTATTCTTTCAACTATACTACGCTGCAGATTTTCTCAGCATTATTTCAGCACATCCAAGGAGCTGTCTGCATTTTGAAGCCTCCTTGGCTGCTCAGTAGAAGGCAGCTTTTAATAGTCAGAACTGTACTGAAGCATGGAACGGCCATAAAATAATTACAATTGTTTGATCAGGTCACCCTTCTCATCTGGGACTCTTCCCTAGGACTACCAAACACACACTTGTCGCACTGTTCCTGTCCAAGTGAATTTTAATACAAAAATTGTGTTTTCTCTGAATTTTTTTAGAACTTTCCTCCAGGATAATTACTGTGTATTATTAGGTTGTTGCCATTACAATGAAAAATATTAAATGATTCTATTATCCACATAGGAAGAAAGATCCCTCACATATGAAAATGCTTTTTTGAAACACATAATTATTCTGAAACCAACAGTATATTACTCCAGTGAGAAAGATTTAACTGAAAAGCTAAAATGAGGAACCTTGGGATATTTATCCTTCCCTCTCCACATGTCCTCCTGCTCTACAAGAATTTCTGAAGTTTAGGTTTAGAGAATATTAAAATATCCCAAACTCTCTGTAGCAACTGCAGTTACATGCAGAGTCTAGATGACCTTGTCATGAATTCACTAACATTCCGAGTTCAACAAGAATTCACTCTGTCACAATTTAGTATCAACACTTGTCTCTTTCTCATTGAAACGTTCAATTATAACTGTTTAACCCCCAATTACATGGTGATAGCAGGCTGTGCAATGTCCAAAATCAAAGCAGCTGGCCAGAAAAGTGAAAGAAACAATCTGAACACATACAATAAGATTTAAAAGGTGGAAGGAACTGAAGAATCGACAGTACAGAGGGAACAGCAAAAGGCAAAGCTGGAAGAGGAACTCCTGAAAACCAACCACAGGAAGCAACAGAGAAGAGCCCCTGGCATTTATGTGAGTAAATGTCTGTTTGGGGTCTATTTACAATAATGACACGTTTTGGACTGTACGAGAGACCCCCGAAAGCTTTGTATGTAACTTACCCTTATACCTGACTGGCGATTACACGACACACTTACATTAGGGTTAAAATGAATGCTTTTTATATTACAGCTGCAGGAGAGAATTAGATTCTTCCTACATTTTGCATTTTTGGGGTTCTGAGGATTGTCCATAGCTTTAAAGCTTCAGTATGAAAAGCTGCTTGACATCAGCCACTAAATGTGCTGTAACCCCTTGTAGAAGATAGCTGTGACAGTGCTGATGCGCAGAGAGCTGCACCTACTTGCTGAAGAAGCCTTTTGCCTCTTCAGCCTTCAGTTAGACTATCACCATGGGGCTTGCAGAACTGCACCACAAAGCAAACCACACTATGTATAATGCTGACTTCTAACAGTCCCAAATTTAGAGATGTCTAATCAGGAGAAAGACAATTTGCAAAGAAGAAAAAAACCCAACCCTGCTAACAGCTTGAACTTAGACCCATCCAAGCAATACTGAATTTTCATCACCAATCCAACATTCTGTATCAGGTTAATGTTGCTTACAGTAGGGAAAAAAAACCCTAAAGAAACAGTTGTCTTAAAACCTGCAGGAATTTAAACTGTTGGCTTTAACTGAGGGAAAATATATTTTTGAGTTACAGTATCCTTTATGCTCCCAGTCTTTAGCTAGTAAGAACAGTCACCCTAGATTGTGGTAGAACAAAATCCTGCATTCCAGGGAACAGGTTTGATTAAAAGCAGTGCAGTGGCAGCTAATTCTTATGTAGGTGCATGTATATTGCGAACTGTCACCATATTCATCCTAACAGCCAGAAGACTGAGTGCTGTCTCATTGGGTTTGAGGTTCCAAACTTCACATGCAAGTGCAAGACACGCTGGCACCCAGCACTTCCAGGCACCAGAGAAACAGGCACTGTAGATGATGAACGTAGTTTGAAATGTTGCAAAAACAAATGGCAGTTAAAAAAGTACAAACTTTTGGGCTGTGATATTTAGGTTTCAGAGACTTGGACAGTAAGGATCTTCCTGGTACTGAGAGTTCTCTGTATCAGCTTAGTATTCCCAAGTGCGTTGTTCTTTTGGAATATGTAAAAAACCTCTAGTGAGTCAAAACATTTCATGTTCCCAAAATTTTCTACACAAATGTGAAGGCAGGAAGCAAGATATGCTTTTTAAATTAAAAGTTCTGTTCTGGACACTGATACACTGACAAGGAACAGATTCTAGGGTCAAAGCTTTACTTTCTTCTAAGCCTTTACTCTGTCAGCTCTAGTACATTCAGATCCCGATGTCGGCTTGCACACTCAGGCACTGCTGGAAGAAACTGCATGATCAGACAAAACTGAGCAGCTCTAGAGAAAAACAGGACACAGACTTTAAAACTCCTCAAATAACGGTGCAGTGTCCAGTGGGGTTGTACACAGTAACAAACTGAATAGAGGAGACATAAGGGAAAAGGTCAAACTTGTTGAAACTGACTCTTCCAAATTTAAAAGTACAGAATTTAGGTCAAACTCAGAGTTTTAATTTTAGCTAGCACCTCAGCTACAATTTCAAAAAGCACCTATTTGGAAATACACTTGGAAACCCCCACTTAGAAGGTGAACAGATAATGGGATCAGAAGAACTCCACGCCAGGCAATTACCAATGCATCACTGAAGGTTCTGGATAAACATGTTTGTTAGTAACTCTGGGCACATGCTTGCCACCTGTATCTGTGCAACAAAATGCAAATCAATGTTTTGGTTAAGGTGTGTGGTTTTTTGGAAGAGAAACAGGTATTGCACAAAGCCTGCTTGTTCAGGTTCACTTCCTTCACGCCTAAGCAAGTTCCTTTGGGAATATTAAACAATTTTGAGAGAGAAAGAAAGAGAGTAAGAGAAATTATAAGCATGAAATAAGAGAAGTTGCTGACTCACTTCTTTTTTCTTTCTTCTTAAATTTTCCTTTCTTCTTCCCGTGCTCCTTTTCATCATCAGATACTATATCTGGAGGCTCATGCAAGCTGTCGTGAGGTGGTGAAGGCTCACCGGTGCGGTACAATCCAGGGAACTTTGTAGGACTGATTTCTTCAGAGCTGGGAGTACGAGCAAGACCCCCGCTGTGTTCTACCCGACGGTGTTCACTGGGGCTGCTAGTGGGAGGCAGGAAGCACTCGGTCATTCTGATTCCCTGATATCAAAGTGAAATCTTCTGCTACCTGTCCATCACACCTGCAGCAGGGGAAAATGAAAAGAAACCCCACACCACTTTAAGCAATGGGTTTCAGAACATCATGTCTAGAGCTCTGTCTTGAAAACACAACCAATAGCTTAGTGTTTGCAGAATCTGTCCATTAACTCCCACAACATATTAACATAGTAAGAGTGCTGCTATTTTAGCTATCTCTATGCTATATAAAACATTATATGTTAAGCATCAGATATTTCGGCATTTGAAATAATTCTTAAAAAAATTCATTGGCAGCTTGCATACTGATTGGTAATACTTATCAATAAATATTCTTTAGATAAAATAGGTCTGTTGTCTGAAAGCTGGCAGTGTTTGTGAGCACTGGCCTTGAGGCAAAGATCATTTTCATCTTTCCCAAGCATATTTTACATATGCAAATAAGAACTCGCCTAGTCTGCTGCAATAAGGAGAAGGAAAAAAAAAAGAAAAGAGAGAGAGTCCCAAGTCAAATCCATCTTTTAATTATGCTAATGCAGATTGCAGGATGTGGAAAAAGAACAATTAAGCTTTTTCTGGTATACAACAACAAGTTCTTATTTGAAGAGAAAGTCACCTGTACCCATATGTTACATTGTTTGCCTGAGAGTTATGGCCAAATAAAAGCTAAGGTGAAAACTGCTGAAGGAAGCCAATACATAAATTCTCAGCAATGGAACTTGTAAGCAAAAACCTTTTCCTACCACAGGTAAATTTCAGAAATTCCACAGAGCAGATATGCTGTATGGGACATCACGTCTCTGGAGTCTGCTTTGCTGCATTTGTCCCTTTCTGTCTAAATGGTCATGCACAGATACAACCCCTTCTTTCAAGGGATGAAAGGAAAATAGAAATAGAGCAAACTCCAGACACAGGAAAAGCTATTTCCCACACCCACCGGTATACCTGGATGAGAGATCAAGTGATGGTTACGTGCTAACTTTAATCTGTCTGTGCTGCCCTGTTTCTGCTGAAAAGAAACTGATCTATTAAAAGACAAAAAGAAGGAAAAAAAAAAAGTTGTTTTTCCTTGCTACATCAGTTCCACAGCCTGGCTCTCTGTGCAGTCACACAAGTGTCAGGGGAAGAGCAAGGAAGGCTGAGGGAGCTTGGGGAGCCACCCTGCACTGCAGACCTAACGTGATCAAGGTGACTGTGTAGCCATGGCTTCACAAAGACCCCAGAAGTAAAAGGCATTTTAAGATTACACACAAGCTGTAGCAAACCTGTTTCCTGAACTATTTTAGTCATGACAAGAGTATATCCAGATACAGCAGTGTGGCTTCTGCTCCAGCCTTTGGACTCTGCAGTCGCCTCTGGCAGGCCTGCTATGTAATGCTGATGTACAGATTACAGTTAAGAAGAAAACAGTCAACCCTGTGCTAAGTTAGGCAAACAACCATGGGAACCCAGTGCTGCATAAAGCCCTCATTCAGAGAAACAAGTAAGACACGCTGGCTGGGCAGGAACCACAGACACATCACATAAACCAGAGAGCAGCTACCTATGCAAAACCATGAAGCCTCTCTAAGAGAACAGCGCTAATGTGAGGCACGGCCAGTCTGTTTTGTTGTTGTTGTCATGCTTGTTGGCTTTTGTTATATTTTTAATGGATATCAGACTCCACTGCTATGCTAATTTGATCTCATGTTTAAACAAGTAAATGGAGTGCTCCAATAAAACATTTTAGGAGAAACGCCCAAGTATCTAAAGCTTCAGACTTACAGATATCAAAAAAGTCCAAACTTCCAAGTATACAAGCATTTTCAGTATTACCAGTGGCGCAGGCCAGCAATGCTACTGCATCTCATCTGAGTATCTGATTTGTAAAACTCCTGCACAGCACCCGTTTGCATTTTATCCACCAAAAAACCCCACCCCTACCCACAAAAAGAAAAGAGCCCCACGCACCCCACCAGAATCTACCAAAAGCTGTTAAATAAATAACGGACAGTATTTCAACAGCAACTCGTGGAAAGCAATTTCAAATATTACATGTGATTTTTTTAAGGCAACTGGATGGACCACACCTACAAATCTGTCCATGTCTAGAGCGGGCAAGATGGGCAGGTACACAGAGGGAAAGGACAATGTCATTGCAAAGGCACATGAACATCACCCTGGAAAATGAGGACACAGATGCTTCGCCTCTGGATCCCGGCAGAGCTCGTGGGATGAAGCCAGACTTAGCCCATATGTTCCACAGCATTCTTTAGCAGTGTTTTACTCAGTTGCTCAACTCCCAGAGTCTCATTTACAGATCGGTACAGAAAACCAGAACACGGAACTGTGTTTTGTCAGGTTAATAATCACAAACGTGTCTGGCTAAGTGTGTTTGGGGGGAGGGGTGGTGTTGGTGGGGTTTTTTGTGTGTTTTGAAACTCATCCTTCAGTTCTCTGCATGCAGAACAGAGTGAAAATTTAATGTATGTAGGAAACGAGGTATCTCACTACAGGAGATCACTCAAAGAGTGCTTATGGAAATTAACAGCTACTCAGCTCAGGATCTGAATAGGGCACAGTAAGACTCAGCATTATGATGAGAAGCAACATATTCATGAGGCCTTTCAACACTGTCTGGTTTCTTTATTCTGAGTAGAGACACCAACTAAAAATAATGATGCACATCTGTAAATGCAACAAATTAAGACTGCACTTATGTTTAATATTTTTTGTTTATTTAAGAACTTTCAGAAAGCATTACTTTCTTGGATGCATCATTTACATAAAGGTCTTTTTAAAGAAGAGAGAAATCCCACCACACTCGAATTATATCAAGACTTATTGGCAGAATCAGAGCCTTTAGGCCTACCACAAAAACCTCTTCCACTTTTACTAATGGCTGCTAATTGACATACACAATCTGCACCTTCCCTCTGGCTTTTACAAATCTTGCTGACAGCAAGAAAGGGTGACACAAAAATTGTGGATCCTCTCATTGTTTTGAGAAGGAACATTTCTAATAGGCTGATTCTCCTGCCAACTCCTCCCTCAGACTTGCCCCTCTGTTCCCAAAGTGCCTTAGGCCTCAGGCCTGCCTCTATCCTGTAGCCGGCTCTTTGTTTCAAGTCGCTTCTCTTCACATATGAAGTTCTCTTCACATATGAAGTTCTCGCCTGTCAGGAGATGTAACAGCTCACTACACTACTGTCAGGAGGAGAGGTCATACTACTTCCCTATTAACACCCCCCTAATTCCAGGAATTTGCTGTCCCAAGACCCCTTTGTGAGATGACTCTGTGCCCCAACAGGCTTCTGCTGCTGAGCTGGCTGGCTCAATAAGCACTAAAGATGGAAAGCAGAGGAGTAGCAGAACCATGATGCCAGAAGCCTCCTCGACTCCCACCAGTTGCCGGTCTCAACATTTCACTCTTCAACAGGAGGCATGAATGCCACTATGTGACAGCACTGGAGAGCTTCTTGTAGTTCAAGAGCCTCCTTAGACCTAGCTATTCTTTTCAGTATTGCCAAAATGCATTTTCTTCAACCATGGAGCTGAACCTTCTGAGTATGAAAAATAAACAGCCTTCACCAAACACGTGCAGAAATGTAACCTGTCCTCTATACCCCAAGGAAAGGCTGAATTGGGAGAGATTTTAAACATGGAAAGCAGAAGGTATGTTCTTAGCACAAAAACTCCTAGCCATCATATCCCCACCAACTTTCAGGACCACACACACCAAGCACAAGAATACAACCTGGGGAGGAGGAGGAAGATGCCTGTGTGGCCAAAATAATATATTTTTCCCAGCTTCATTTTGAAAATAACTGAACTGTTTCCTAAAAAATTCAGCCCAAGCTACGGATGTAGTAAGTAAAAATTAATATTAAACAACTGAAGTTTGGAAAAAATCGTAGAAAACTGTACACTGAGAGACATGGCAAGAAACTTTAATAGATCTCATTTATTACACTGTGTCATCTAAGTCAGCACAAACACATTAAAGAGAGGCACAGCTTGAAAGACCGAACTCACAGCTCTCTCATTCAGTAGAGAAGGCTCCATTATTTCTATTTTGCACTGAGTCTGTATTGTGACTTTGTGCCCTGTAAGCAATTGCAACAGCAGAAGCAAATGAGAGCAGGTGATTGCATGTCCAGATGTTATTTTGTAAAGCTGTTGGGTGGAATTGGGAATTTTTCTGCAACAAGCATTATGCAAGACCACATCTGAAGCACTGTGGGTGTCCCCAGGTCATCGCATTTTGCCACAAACAGGCACACTCTGAAAATCTGGGTGTAACACTGAAAACAGTCCTAAGAAGTCAGCAATCAAAGGATGGAGGCGGAGTGGGAACAGTCACTCAGCTAACAGAACCTGCTCTATCATAACTACCCAAAAGCAAGACCCAGAACACAGCAGTGCATCATCACATGAAAGATCTGCACAGATGTGAAGAAACTGCTGTTACTCAAAGAAATGAGGCATGCTGCTTTTGGGCAAAAATCACCCTAAGTAACAAGCACAGCTCCATTCTGGAAAGTAATGAACCATAAGAGGAAAGAACAAAACCCATCACTTGTGGTCTAAGCATGTCAAAGCACTTCAGATACTATGAGTTGTACTCAGACAACCGCTGAGATGGTTGAAGAAGATGACTGGGAGATTAGAGAACAGAAGCTATTTACCAGGACTATACCAATGTCTGAGACACGTCCAAGTTCTGCGTCTTGAAGAGACTACTGCGAAGTGTGGGAGGCCATTAAAACCATGGTCCTTCCAAGAGTAGAGGATATTGTTAAGTACCCTCACACTAATCACCCTGTAATTACCGGTGGCTGTCAGCTACAGCAACGGCTTAGGCAAAGAACAAAGCTTTTACTAGCTTAATGCTAATAAAACATTTATGTTTTACACAAATTGCTCTGAGCTTTTATTACTGCAATAAAACACAACAGTTTAAGCTGTGCTTTGACCCAAAAAGGATGCATTTTTTACAAGATACTGAAAAGCTTAATACAAAACACCAGGTCCACTCAAATATTTCTTAGACTGAAATGTCAAATAGCAAAATGACAGAGTCCATCTATTTTATTTAACAAGCAGTACCTAGGTATGTAACAGTGCCCTTTCCTTTCCTCAGTAAGGCAATATGGCAACACGGCAACACTAGAGAGGGAAGTTCTTCATGTAGACAGGTAAAGCAAGTTTAAAATTTCACAAGTCATGAGTAATCACCTAAACAGAGCATTAAGTAACTCCCTCGTGAGTCATGCACTCTTCATAATTGGCAATAATTAAAGTCACAAGAAGGGCCTCTGCAAGATTTTTTAGATAAACAGAATAAAACACAAACTGCATAGCAGCATTCTGTTCCTAACCATAAGATTACTCGACAGGATATGTGATGCCACGAGAATGGTAGAAAATGTACTTTAAAGAAGAGTGTGTGATCACAGAAGTCAAGTCACACAGGAGAAAGCTGCACATCTTTCAGAATATAATGCCAGCATCAGATCAGCTCTAAAAGTGACATAAACAGGTTTGTGAGTTCTCTCATTTACCTGTAGGTGGATAAAGTCTTTACAGCACCATCCAAAGTATTTCAAGTTCTGCTCTGAGCCTGTACCAACTCAGATGTAGTGACATATACATACACAGAACTAGGTAGCTCTCACAACCACAAAGTCATAGACCACATCCATACTTGTGCGGACTGTTGCAGGAGCCAGCTCATGTTCAGTTTATTCCCTTTTATCGAGGCTATTCCAGCTCTTCATTAATCCATTCAGTCGAGACCACATTAAAATAAATAATTAAATAACATCACAGATGTTTAAAAATACCAAAACCAAGGCTTCTGATCGCATTATGATAGAGTCTTACAATCACACAATGATAAATTCCCCAGGTAGGTGTGAGCATACGCTCTCCGGTTTGCTTCACTTCAGGAAAAACAGTACCACAGCCTCTAGTCTACAAATTCTGTAGAGCTCCACCAGGATGCAACTCACAGGCTGTTCCCACTACACATCTTAGCAAAAACAAAACTTGGACCCATGGGGGGAGTTAAGTGCTTTGATCCAGGGGGAGTGCATGTGGAAACAGACTATGGCTGCACAGGGAAAGCCCCTGTCCCATGACTCTGCCTCCTGCACCGGCCATGCTGTCACACTGCCTGCTTTAACATCCCACTTCCCTGGTGAGGTGTGCTGTGATAGTTCACATCCAAACGCCTGGTCCAGAGCAAGCTAAAGCAGCGTAGGAGAAAAGCTGAGGCACGAATCTTTACAGAGTAACCAGCAAAGCTGCATACAGAGGTTACACCAACTATGTCACGTGTGGCTCCTATGCTTATTCCCACCCTTCAGGGATATCTCAGTAAGTCCTGCCACCTTGCATCAACTGTCATGGAAGCAGCTTCAAAGTGGTGCATTATATTTGGATCATAATCGCCTATATTAGAGGCATTCTTGGAAGAGATGGCCAGGTAACAACTAAAAAACCTGCTGTTTTAACTGCTTTCCATTACACATTTCTGAAGGAAGAAGCAGAAGGTCTGGACTCTCTACTGTGAGGTAGATGGACACCAACCAGACCAGACTTTTACAGGAGGATCTTGACTAATCAGCTACCTGCATGACAACTGCTACTGCCCTCCCAGAAAATAATTCCTCATTCTTCAAACTTCCTGGGAAAGCGTTGGTCTGCTCTTTGGGATTCTCTAGTCTTCGCCACTGCAAAACCTGCTCTTGTTTCTCATGATCTTGTCATCACTAAGTAACCCAGTGCCAGCTCCTCCCTTAATTAGTAGACTAATTTCCCACTCAGTAGGCTAGTCCCACTGTTTCCCAGGCTCAGTCCTTCTCCATTAGTTTCTTCATTCCTCTCTCCTGCACTCCAGTTCCTCTACCAACATGACTGTAGTTCTTCTCTCTCACAACCTCCTCCTCACCATGCAGGTGTTCAGCACCTAGACCTGAGCAAATTCAGTGCCACTGTTTCTCTTCTCCACACCCAGTACCTCATCTAATGTCTCTGTTTGGCCTGCTCACAGTTTCCTGGGTTTTCCCTTGCCACCTTCTGTTTCTCTCATGTTCAATTCTAATTAAGGCTTCCGGAAATTACAGCCTGCACATAAACAAGGAAAGCTGAGAGGTCATCTCCACCTAAATTTAGGTATACCCCCTAAAAATACAAATAGCATTAAAAAGGTTTGCCTGATTACCAAAATGCTTTTAATTACAGCCAAGAGATTTTCCTTCCTGCTAGGTTCTCAGAAATAGTTTGAAATAATTTAGTTGGAGTGTTTTGTTTAAATTTTTAAATACCTGCCAAAGAAAGTCAACCAACTGATTTTCATCCCACCAAGAATGTAGTAACAGTTGGTAAGGTCTAAGCTATTGAGCGCTTGTGCTGGTTTGGGGTAGGTTATATAGGTACATCATTCAGTCGGTGGTGGACAACTGCATTTGCATCACTTTTCTGTCTTTGGTCGTATTTCTCTGTTATTTGCCTTCTCATTATAGTTTTATTATATTATTTTATTTCAATTATTCAACTGTTCTTACCTCAACCCATGAGTTTTCTCACTTTCACCCTTCCAACTCTCTTCCCCCATCCTGCTGGAGGGTGAGTGAGGAGCTGTCTGGTGCTTAGTTGCAGGCTGGGGTTAAACCATGGAAGAGCTGAACTGAATAATATGAGATGTCCTGCAAATGCATCAAACCCCCCTATACTTCTCAAAATGTACAACATTGTGCAACATATAATATCTGTTATTGTTTAGATTACCCTTAAAATTATTTCTGGTGTGACAGCCCTGTCCCTTTTCTCCCATCCACCCCTCCAAATTCCCACTTGTGTCAGCACCAGTGTTTCTAAAACTGAACAGAAAATTCTACTTTTACCACTTAAAAGTCCTCTTTTATGGAGGGAGGAAAATGCAGTAACAGGTGTGCAGTTTACTTTTTGAACAATTAAAACAGATCCACCTCAGGTTTTGTTTGCCCTCAGGACTATTTACACCTTTTAGTTTAGTCAAGTTTTCTGATATGTCTCTTGAAGAGGGGTCTAATCCCCAGTCACCAAAGGTCTGCAGCAATTGATGATCTAGTGAACTAAGACTAATTTTTATACTTTTATCGGTTCCTGGGCTGGGTTTATTTAATGATAAATTCCCCTTATCAGAGATTTCAGCCATGGCATCGTTCAGTCACACACTCCAGTACCTGAACTCGGCCAGCCTGAGAAGAGCTGTCCATTTAGTACAGTCAGTTAAAAGAACCACAACCCCCTGACCCGTTGAGCTGTATGTACCACAAACACTGTGAAAGAAGTAAGTGCTAACCCATGAACACATGAGAACAGGTTTGACACCAAATATTTTACTGGCATTTTAAGCACTTCTGCTGCTCTTCCAAGAGCACCTACAGGCTGACTATGACACATCACACAACAGTGAAAAGAAGCTAGTTTTTGAGAGAGGCACAAGCTCTGCCCTCTCAGTTCCACTGCCCAATTAAAGGCTATATATAGGGGGGTTGCATTTGTTTTGTTGGTTGTTTTAAGAGTGTATTATCTAACACAGGCTAAAATACTAGAAACAACAAGGGCAAACAGCAAATATTAAAGACACTTTCCTGGTCGGTATGTTTACACTCGTGACAAACTTGGGACAAGCCTACACACCAAGAATGTACAGTATAACACACTGGCATTCCTGTAACAGAAATAATACACCTGGCAAAAGCAACAGTGGCAGCAAAGATGCACATGACACCCTGTGAGGCTCCTGTCAGCAGGTGAAGTTCAAGCTCTGTGGAAATTCAGGGAAAGTACTCAGTTGACACTACAAGTAGAGGCAAAAACTGCCACATTCCCACCATCCTTCTTAACCAGAAGGGGTAAGCCCTCAGCCCCAAACATCGCTTACCTTGTGCCTGCTGGTCTGTCCTGTGAAAGCCACTTCCTACCACCTACTAGCACACCGAGTTCAGAGCAGATGAACCCAGGGTACGCTTTGTCAACTGCATAAACCTGCTCAATATGGGGAGGAAATGATGACTGCACATGCTGCACCAAGTCCTGTGTGCTGAATCCAGACCCTGTCACTTTTTCATCCATCACTGAGACACTATCTTGTAGACAGGGTGCAGAAAAACCAATTAAAGTACCATGCTGCTTCACTGAATGGTGATTATTATCGTATTCATAGAATTTTCAAGCAGCATTAAGTTCATTTTACAGAAGTCACTTCATAATGCTTTCGCTGGGAGGTCAGTATGAACAGTCTAGTTTACTTTACTAAAGGCAAAGAAGATTTAATTTGAAGGCCTTACCGTTCCCAGAAATAAGCATTTCCTGAAGGTGTATTAGTGACACACAAATATTTAGGATTAAAAGTGCAAAAATTAAGTTTCTTGCAGTTTGCATTGCATTTTTTCCACCATGTATGGAGCACAGTTGAAGAGCTCTTTAAATTACAGGCTGTCACTTGAACTGGCAACTCTGTAACATAAGGAGAAAATAAGAACAGCTTTGCTTGGATCTCTTCAGAGTGTGATACATGACACAGATCATCGGCTTCCATGCATGATTTTTTTTTCCATGTTGAAAACCCTGCATGTTCCAATGTTACACAGGCAAATCATATCCAACTTCTAGTGAATCTTAAATTAAAACAGAACTGTGGTGGGTGAGATAAAATAAACCCCATTCTACTGTAACAGCAGAAAGAAAAAGTAAAGGAAAACTTTGATCTAGAAAAACTGCTTATGTAACAGCTTCTCTGATTCTTTTCAGTTACTGTTTGGCAAGTTACTTGATTATCTGCAGCACCTTTGGTTTTTGCCAAGAGGCCTATATACTCTTAAGCTAGTATCAGTGGCTACCGACCTAGAAAGCAAAGTAAAACTAAGTGTCCCTTTCTGCTTTCACTGGTTGTTTTATTAGGCCCATATTGAACAAAATCAACTGGAGATTGGGTTGCAGGCAAACACCTTCCCAACTCAACTGTAGTAGATAGGAGTATAATGTTTCCATGCTCCCAGCACAGCGGGTTTAGCAAAACCTTATTGTAGATGTAATTTTACCCACCAAAAGGTTTTTTTCTCATGTAGCTTATTTCATTTGGAGATGTTTTGAGTCATGCCAACAAAATAATAGTTTTATTGATTTGTGTCACATCTCTAGCAGTGCAACCTGCTGGAATAGATGCTGATGTCTGTCAAACTGTATGTAAAAGAAGTTTTGAGGTTTTTTTAAAATTTATTTTTATTTTCTAGTGGCATATAAGTTTCCGCACAAGAAGAGGACTCTTATCATCTCCTCTTTTCAGATATATTCCTATCAATGCTATTGCCAACACTCTTCATGGAGATCACATGAAGTATTTAGCCTTTCTATAGAATTCTAAATTCCCAGGGTTGTTTTTTTTCAGTACTGTATGTAGAGTTGGGATTAACAATTTCTGTTTTCCACCTCTGCCCCAGATTCACTCAATACCCAAGGGGAAAGTAAATTTAAATATTTATAAACTCAGGAGATTTTAATTATGATTAACATCACCACCTCCAGGGCTGAGATGTTGCAAAATGGCACACTTGTCAACACCAAGAACATTCAGAGATACATTCAAGGCACCCACCCACCAAAGGCTTCTTCAGCAGCAGTGATGGGGAGTTAAATTACTGATTGCTGAAACAGCGGCAGGACCCCACAGGTTCAGAGTATGTCTTTTATGCCAACTTACGTAGCCAAACAGCCTTATAAGAAAACTTACATGAAGCACCAGCTTTCTAAAAAAAAGTACAAACACGCTTAGAATTTGAAATTAAATTTCCATGTATTTTCTAAAACAAGCTCCGGCGCTGTCTGCAGCACCTTGTGGAGTAATTTTAAGCAATCATATGTCTACAGAGTATCACATAATCCCCACACTTTATGAAATGCACAATCATCACTGTTTTCAACTTACTTGCCAAATATAATAAAAATGAGCCGAAAAGTAACTCTAATAGATGCTAAGAATATGTATGCTTCACAGCTGGCAAAAGCATTCTGTATCTGATCGCACAGGACCAAACAAGTTCCAACCTCCATTCCCAAATCTTCTGTGTAGCCCTGTATCCACCAGGAAACCCATGCTGCTTTAAATAGAAGCACTGTATGTATTTCATGAAGCTTCAGTACACATCAGACAAAATAGTGCCATTGCCCTCCCCCCTGCCCCAAAAAGAAAATTACCTCTGTTGGTAGGAAGCATTTTTAAGGGTGGTGAATTCCTCACTCTTAAGTACTAAAAGCCAACAAAAGTCATTACCCATCAGAAGTATCTACCTGTAACTGACTTTCCTAATGACACTTCAGCGACACACCTTGTTGTATACTTTTGATGTTTTCAAAGTTTGAGATAGTTCTTTATAAATCATTTTGAGAGGTTTTAATATGCTAACAACTAAAAGAAGCCAAGCACAATAGAAGACTGCAAGCCAGTTTCATCAGAAAATAAATAAAATATTATAAAGCTGTAGTACATAACCAATGCAACTTCTCCACTGATTTTTGGGAGGGTGTACAGATTTTGGCGTGTTCTGAGATACACGTGTGACAGGCATCACCAGAAAAATAGTTTTGTTGAGGAACTTGGATTTCAATTTACTTCTTGGCATGTCATTCACATTTATTTACCAAACCACCTCCACAACAAAGAACTCCATGTATTCATCACTTCCTCTTTTAGCTGGAAAGTTGCATTTCGTTTCCTCCAAGAACTTCTGAAATCCTTTTCGAGAGATGACTGATAAACACCCCCCTGGATCACCAGTTATGTAAACTTTGGAGAACTGTAACCCCCAATTTCAGGATTAAAACTTCAGAAGCATGACCCATGAAAGATCTCTGTGCCTGAGATCAGCTTTCAAGTGGGCAGCAAAAAGAAAACTTATAGAATTTGTAAAGATTAAAACATCTAAAGAACGAGGAAAACTAAAACCATTAGACTGAAATAATGAAAGGAGTTTCTGGGTAAATTTGTCATCAGTTGGCTGGATTTTTTTTAGTCTACTCAATCATTTAAAAAATCCTATCAAATATCAGAAGCTCTTTAGGCTATCTTAAAAGAACAGCATCTCCTTTGAAGCTACCACAACTGAAAACTAAGAGAAAGGTGTCATATGATACTTTTCTTCAAATCCAATTTAAAAAAAAAAAAAGGTATTTTAGCTTTTGTACAGATTGGCATTATGCTTTTATACAGCATTTTGTTCACAATATAAAAATCTACTGGAGTTAGATTATTACTGTAAAATATCTGCCAATTTAATTATCTTGCACCAGGCAACATTAATTAATTCAAAGTATGTGGAAGCTATATATTGGACAGAGGAAACCAGTAACTAGGAGTTACGGACTTCCACAGTAACATGACAGAAAAACACTACTAATACCATGAAATGAGAGTTTCATTGCTAGCATGTTTAGCTTTAGAATTTACATTCAATGTAATTCATGCTAGTACAATCAGTGGCAATCTATTGTCATTACAACATCCAAAAAAATTCTGCACCTCAACTAGTGATAACGGTATTTAAAAACCACATCTCAACAGGGTAGAAATGTTAAAGTAGCCATAGGCCTCATTACCAGGGTAAGTTAAATGTTAAATTTCATAAAAGTTAAAATTATAGCTTCCAACTCTTAGCTGTAACTCCTATTCTAAGGAGTGAGGTATGGTTTCAAAGAGAATTGCCATTCTTACAGAATTCTTACTACATTTGTTGTGACCATGAGAAGATTTAGTCACTGTGACAGCTTCTTCCAGGAGTGTCAGGTTATCAGTATTGCCATCATACATTGTGTTCTTAGGAAACACGTATCCAGCTCAAGCTCTTGGTAGTACCAGAAAGCCATGTTCTGTCCCAAGAGTTCCTTTCTGCCAGATGCCTGCCTGCTATCACAAAGCTTAATTATTCGTAATACCAAAGCCCAGGGATGCTACTGAAACTGTAAAACAGGAAGTAAGATCATATAAATGTAACATTTCCATACTACAGTTGACAAAAATACATTTTATCTATATGTAACTCTACGAACTGACTTGAGCGAAATGTTACTCCCAGCAAATACACAGACCAACCTGAAACTAAATTAATTTTCCTTAAAATAACTTTCTGTTTGGTCCAAACTTGCATTCTGATTTGGAATGTCAAACCTTACCAGCGAGCGCTTGCTCCTCGCTCTTCCTCTACAGCAGCCATCTGGCCCCTTCCCACCTGACGCCAGCAGGCATCACTCATCCCTTTCTCTGCCTGTGTGCCTCCAGAGACCGAAATAGCCGTCTAAAAAAGCTCTGTGCCTCATGAGCAAGGAGGAGAATAAAGAAGGCAGTGTGCAAACGAGAAAGCTGTTCCTACCAGTGACAAAGCTGCCACCACCACTGCTCTGAAGGAGCTGCCCCCACCTACTCCCATGAAAAAGCCTACCCCTCAGAAGCTGAAATAATGCACCTCGCTCAGCACACATAGGTGAGGTCTTGCCCAGCACCGTGCTTCGTGTTGGGCTGTAGCTGGCAAGGACCATGAAGCCATTCCCTGCCTCCTCTGGGAAAGACAGTAGCCCAGATGGCAGCAAGCCAGGGACTGCCTACAAGGTCATACCACAGATTAATCCCTAACACCAAGGATTGTAAAGCTTCTTCTAAAGAAATTTTATAGTTGCATTGACTGTTTAAGTTTATAATTCTACACACCGTCCCAGCACCTAAAACAGACAGACAGATGACAAACTATTAACAATTAAGGACACACCAATGAGGATGAAGCAACTCACATCACGTTCTGCAATTATTATTATATCAGAACAACTGTGTAATGTAATTATGCACACAGAATACAATACTAAATTTGATTATTTAAAACTAAACATAGTATTTGCTCTGCTAATGGTTTTTTAAACTGGGCTGCATACCACATTAATTCCTGCTATTACACAGCTCACTATGCTTATTCAGATTTACATTATTTTTGTTTTAGCAACTAATAAGCGCTTTTACTTTATTTCATTAATATTATTATAATAAGAATCTGTGTTGATTAAATAATTAGTTGCTGTTTTTCAGTCAGGATGTTATGCCAAGCAGCTTCTGGAAGAAACTGGGACATGTTCATTATCTGTACTTTTATTTACACAAGGGAAAAATACCAAACCATGTTCTCTATTTAAATACATCTTACTTAGTTACCAAAGGAAATATTATTTGTAGGTAGTGAACTGATCTCTCCTAAACAGTGTGAACTCATGTTTTAGAATTGGTGTACCCGTCTCCCATGTACACTTGGAATTCACAGATTAGACAAAAAGAAAAAGGATCCTTTCTACTTTTTCAATGCACAGCTAATAATAAGCATCACTATGGATCCCAGTTATTTTTCCCAAATACTTAGGGTCAGACATATTTTTTTTTTAGATATCAACTTTGTTTTTTACCTTCCTAATAAATTACTTTATCCACTGAAGGTGCCATACTTTGTGTTTATCTTCTCCACATGTTTTCCCCTCCTAGTTCAAAACTGCCACAGCACTTTACTAATGAAGCCTAAAAAAGGTGGGTTTTTTTCCTAGTCCACGATCTTCTAGCAACAGCAGAGAATAAACAATAGTAATTAGGGATATGGTTTAGTTTAGGATGCAAATGGTTGGACTTGACAATCTTAAAGGTCTTTTCCAACTTTGTTATTCTGTGATTCTGTGAATTATTTGAACTGAGTGTTGTATGAGCCCACTTATTGGATCCTTTCCCACCCCACTTCCCAGCAGCTGCCCCAAATCATCTCTCATTTTCCCTGCAGCCTTAAGAAAAATTGGAAGCAGAGAGCACCAGATCTCTGCTGTTACTCAGCTTCAGAGAGGAAGGATGGCTGTTGCTGCTGACATCCTCAGCTCTTTTACTCTACTGTATCTTCTCCACAGCTTCAACAAAGCTTGTTTCCCCTGATATCAAGCCCAAGAGGTAAGGGATAGCTGTGATGGGAAGTATAAGTACGGCCAGGAAAGGAGTCATGCCCTTCCTTTTTACAAAAGTCAACCAGCATCCTTACCTTCCCCATTTCGGCTGTGGCAGGCAGAAAATGTCATCGTTATTTGGACAGCAATCACCTCTCAACACAACCACTTCTGGGGGTGCAGCCTAAGTGAAAGCCTCCCACAGGCTACATCCACACCCAGCTATGGGCTTGTTTGTTGTGTAAAGTTTTTGAGCAACATTTGGAAAACTGTGGTCCACAAGGCTCATGCTAACAGCAGAAAAAGCTGACAAAATCTTTAGGTGAAAAACCTGAAGCAGGCACGTGGCAAACTCTGACTAGTTTTAAGGGTAGTGAATCACTTGCTGATTCAAAAAAGTCAGACCACTAGTTCAGGGAAAAGCTTAGTAGATTATGTTAGACCTACAATAAACTGAAGGTAAATGTCACACTATACTTTAGTTTGGCATTTTGAGGCCAGCTACATGACACCCAGCTTTACAGAAGGAGGTAGATTTGCATTTCTTGGTATTTATTGTTAAACAACAACATCTTCCATATTAGTCTAAAAATAGCTTGTGAGAAACAGCATTGTTTACTTGGAAAATATTGAAATGTTTTCTGTGAGAAAATACAGCTATGACATATTAGGGAAGTGCCTAAAGGGTACAACTGAGGTCAGAACCCCAAAGTGTTCAATACAGTGCAAATGCACATCAGTTTTGCTTTAGGAGTGTTGCTTTACAGAATGAAGCCATGAAGCTCTGAAGCAAGAACGCAGTTATTGCAATACCAAGACAACCTATTCTGGTCTAGAGGCACACATATAGAAATGGAAACAGGCTATCCTATAGGAAAAACATTTTTTTCCCCTGTATAACTCCAATCACACCAAGGGTTTTACAGTGAAATCCTTACTTTGCAGGGAAAAGACCCAAAACAAAACACAAAGCATGCTCTCCTGTCCAGAATATATTTTAGCTAAGTCCAAATGTCAGAGTTGCATCTGGAGTATTAAAATTTCGAAGCTGCTATTCCTGTCTTCTCTTTCAGGGAACGAAAGAGAACAGGGAATGAAAGGTTTCCTGCTACTCTGTAATAATTAAACACCCTATTTTTGACCTAGCTACCTAGAATAGCCGGTTGTTCAGTAAAATTCAAACACTTTGAAGTAGCAAACACTTAAAATCACAAGCTTGGGAAGCTTCTTTATTTTTATTTTACTCCTCTGTAGGAAAGAGCCCCTCAAGAGTAGGTGTGACGCCAACTGCATAACTATACTATATATGGGCTGTACTAAAAGAAACCATAATGGCCTCATTCATCAGAAGTTGTATGCAACACCACAAATCACATCAAACCCCAAATCTAAGGGACGTCTCTCCCACTTCTATTTAAGACTGCTAATACACATCCATTACAGTCCTGCATCATATCCAACAGAGCCTTAACATCCCCCTTGAATGGGTGCATTATAGCAATGCTGAACACACACCGAAGTGCTTCAAGCACTACCCAGACGAGAAACAGGTATAAAGATGCATTTACGGCTGTTTTGCTGTGCTGGAACAAAAGACTTACTATGGTTTGTGCAACTGGTAGAAAGGCCTTAGCCTATTTTGGTTTCTTATTATTCCTCATTAAGGATGACCATTAACCTCAGGGACATCAGGGCAGGGAGAATCCACACCACACCTTTCTCACTAACAGACACTTTATCAGCATGGATCGCTGGCATTTTGTCGTTTCCTTTAGCATATGTAGGCACTTAGAAGTGAGGTCTGCTTACTTACTCATACAATACACACTGACATATGTATGGCAACACCAGGTTTCTGAAGAACATTATAAGGTAGAAAACACAGGGTCTTTAGAACCTGTTAAACATGCTGGATGTAGAAAAATTACAATAATTGTTAAGAGTTTTTCAAAGGTGACAAATTAATAAAAGAAATCCCCCCACCCCGAAACACCCTGGCAGAAAGCTAGCCCCCAGCCCCGCAGACCTCTGACCTGCGCCTGACCGATAGTCACCCCGTGCGACTCCCAAAGCACGGCCGCTTGAGAGCGCCGGGGGCCCAAGGAGCCCGGCGCCCACCCCGGGGGGAGGCAATGCCGGACCCGGTAGAGGCGGGAGGGTCACCCAGGCCAGTAAGTAAACCACAGGGCCGGGTCCCGCTCCTGAGCCGCCCGGCGAAGAAGTCACCGCTGGGACGCACGACCTGGCCCCGGCGCGACACCCCCCGCGCCTCCGCCCGGGCGAGCAAGGCAGGCCGAACCGCCCCGCCGCTGACAGGGATCCCCCGGCGGGGAACAGCAACGGCCCCGCGCCAGGTGAGGGAGAGATGGGGGGCGGAGTCCCCGACGGCCCCTCCTCTCCCGCAGCCTCCGGGCAGCCAGGGCCGGCCCCTCCCCCACCCGGCAGCCGCGCCTGGGGGCGGGGGCGGCTCCCCGCCGCCCGTTATCCCTCCCCCCCACTCCGCCAGCCCGGAAGCGGCTTCCGCGCCCCCCAGAAGGGCCGGCAGCGGGCTGGGCCGGAGAGCACCACCCCCCCACCTCGGGCACTAACCGTCGGGGTCCCGCTCGCCGGCGCAGCGGCTCCGCCTCGGCCTCACGCCCGGGGCCCCGCCTCGCGCCCCATCCCGCCGCCTCCGCCGCCCGGCTCGCAAGGACGGCCGGGGAGCGGCGCGAGCTCGCCACCACGCAGGCGCCGCCGCCTCGCTCCGCGGCTCAGGGCGGCCGGGGGCGGGGGGGGGAAACGGGGCGGCCTCTGGGACCGCAGGCGCATGCGCCGACTTGCCTCCCGCCAGGCGAGGCGCTCTGCGCACGCGTAGCGGCGTGACGGCCAGGCGGGCGGTTCCTGCGCGCAGGGTATGACGGGAACTGTAGTTCTCTCGGGTCACTACTGGTAGGAGTGGCGAGCCAGCTCCCGGCCGGCGGACTACAACTCCCAGCGACGGGCGCGCTGTGAAGGGCTGAATGGCGGGTGTCGCTCGCTTGTACCCGTGAGCCCTCGGGCCGGGGTAGGGGCAGTGGGTCCTGTCCGCGTTGAGGGCGCGGGCGGATTGCCGGCCGTGAGGCGAGCTGGCGGGCGCTGGGCCGGGCTGCGGGCAGCGATGGGCCGCCTGAGGACGCTTCGCGCCCCCTCTGCTTGGGCGGGTGACCTCCCGGCAGGGAACGCGGTGAAACAACTTCGTTTCCCGAGGCCGCCCGGGGCAGCCGGGCAGCCACCCGGCCGCTCTCCTGGGCAGGCTTGCAAGGGAGCGCAAACGCTAGTAGTGATGAGAGCGGCATACGACCAGGCCTCCTGTGAGGTACGGGAAAGCCGCCAGCGTCGAAAGGCGTTAATGCCCGTGCAGGAGCTGCCCCGGCTCTGCGGGCGCAGGTGCCTGGCCTGCCCTCCGTGTAGCGTTGCTACTGACTTGTGCGCCCGCAGCTCGCACGGGAGCAGCCGTCGATTCCGTCTTCATCCTGTGTAATGAGTCTGACCTTGAATCGTTACCCCTCGTCTCTGCTACTCTGGAATACAGGAAAATGGAGAAACGCTCTGGATGTGTGACTCGAAGCAACCTGTGCCAAGAAACACGTCTCCATCTCAGCATGCATCCTGTTTACAGTGATGTTAGAAGGGTTTTGTTTTTTTTTTTCTCTTTGCCTCTTACAAAGCAAGTTTCTGTTGTGTTAACCACCTGCATAATTTGAATCCTTTTCAGGATTCCTCATCAACGAGGGAATTTGTTTCAGTAAGAAGCAGACCGATTCATTCCCACAGCCTCAAACATAATCCCTGGGCTATTGGACACGTTAATACTGTGGCAGCGTGCCACCTGCTTCATTTATTCATTTGAGATTCAATGCTGCTTTAGTCCCTGTCAAATGGGCTCTTTGTGCAACCTCCTGCGGTAATGTAAAAGGTCCCCCACAGGAATTTGTGCTATTCAGTAGAAAATACAAAAGGGAGGGTTGTAAACACTCCCGATTAGTGTTGGAGCACAGAGGTATTGTCTCCACAACGTATTACATAACCGCGCGGCTTCCCATTTACCTCCTTCCCTCCAGAAGAAAGAGTTTAACAGCAAGGGTTTACGGGCTTACTTAACATCCCGGCTATTGTTTTGGTTTGGGTTTGTTTGCGTTTTGGTTTTGGGTTTTTTTGTTATACAAAAGCTGCGTTTCTTCTGGCGAAAGAAGAGAGAAGGGTTACTTCAGTAACATCCCCTAGTAATTTGAGATGATTGCCTGCGAGGATCTCCGCTTGAAGTGACAGTTGCCAGAGGCTCTCAACTCTGAATAATAATTATTATCAGAGGCCGCTGCCAACACCAGTTCGCACACAATGGGCGCATCAGCTAATGAACCCAGAGTGAATCTTCTCCCATTGTTGGAAGACAAACAAGTGATTGTGCGCAGTGCTGACTATACCAGATCACTGCCATGTGGAATACATTCGGATGGCTTCTGACTTACAAGACTCGTTGTGCCCTGAAGCCTGCTTGCATACCGGCTGAGTTGCTGTCTTGTACTTTCCGTGCCACACATCCACTCCATAAACCCCAACTGGAGTCCAAGGACAAAGTCAAGCAAGGATTCTGAGGCGGCAAACCCTCTGCTCTGAAATTCAGCCTCACTGACGTACCTGAGCCTCATCAATGTAATAAAATAGTTATGGAGGGGGCATTAGAAAGCAGTTTGTCAGACAAAAAGAAGGGGGGGGGGGCAGAGTTGTATTAGGGAACGAATAAATGATTCCTTGCCATTCTCTCTCAGTTATACTGCTACTTAAGGAAAGCCATCCCTGGGGTTGGGTTTGTCCTGGAGAGGGATGGGAGCCTGCATGGGCTGTGCTATTCTGGGATAGCTTTAGACATGCTGCCTAACTCTCACTAGCAATGAAGGCACACAGCGCAGACCTAAAGAGGTGCCACTTATGAAAGAAACTGGTTTGCCACAGAGGGAAACACACATGTGAAACCATGAGAGCCAAGAAGTAGTCATTAGTTAATGCTGGGGTGGAAGGGGGTGGAAGGGGGTGCAGGGGGGAAGTGTTATGAGAAGCACCACACAGCAGAAGAGCCAAAAGCACTGTATGACACTGAACTCCACCTGTACAACTCCCATGAGCACTGATATGGAGTCACACCATTCCAAGATCCGCACAGTAAGAAGAAAATTTGAAAGTACTTAAGCAATGAAGAGGATATAAGAAAACTTGGGTCTTGGCAGCCTTACACCTTAGATATATTTGCCTGAAAGGGATTTGTTTTGTTCCCTGCAGTGTTTTGTATCTGTTTTCTTATGGGAGTAACCCAAATTGAGCTGTCGGGTAAGAGCATTTTGGGATGGCACAAGACCTATTATAGGATTTGTAGCAGAAGGACCAAAGGCAGAGAAAGGGGGGGAATCAAGGTTTCTTTGGGGAGGTACAGATGGAGGAAAAGACGTGTAAGAAAATCAGAGGGGCTGGTCAGCTGTTAACACCTTTCCTGGCCATGCCCTGCGGGTACCTCATCACCATGGTCTGTTCTGTCTTCTCATTAAACTCTTCTCCTGGGTGGTGGGGAGGTCTCCATGCTGCATGCATGGAGGTCTAAGTGCCAGCTACTGGAGAGGGGACAACGAGCCACAGGGGCCCACATGTCTCTGGTGCCTGTGGTTGGAGAGACCAGGATGCATGTGTGTGGTGTGGGTCTGTGTGTCAGTGTGCGATCGCCTGCAAGCGTCAAGCCAGGTATCAAAGCAGCCATCATTTTGGGATGGATACTGGAGAGACTGTAGATACGTGCCCATGGGGAACAACAAACAAACAAAAAACCCTAAACCCAAAGCAACTAAACAAGACCAATCCCTGCTTTTAGAGAAAGAATAACTGAAGGCCTTCAACCCCTTCTCAGTCAGAACCCCAAAAGACTAGGGATTTGTATAATTTCTTATGATATGAAGTCCCTTTTCTTGCTTTAAGTTCAGTGTTTTACAATTCTGTTCCAAAGAACAGTGATGCAGCTGTCTGATGCTTTTACCTGGAGAAGAATCCTAGCCAGAAAGGCTTTTAGAACATGTTAAGTGTTCTAAAGCACTTCTGTAGGTGGTGGTTTGCTGGTATACTGATGTAGGTGAAACAAGAGCCCCCAAAATAAATTATTGTTTTTCCTGCAGAATGAGTTAGACTAAAAAAAAACTTTCCAAAACAGTGGTATTTGTCAGAATGAACATTTTTGACTATTAATAAATGTATTAATTTATGTTAACAAAAAAAAAAAAAACCCTCAAAGCAACAATTTTAGTTTTGGAAACAAACTGCTGAAGGGATAATCCCCTGTATTACTCCGTCTGTCTAGATGAGTAACTTTTATAACATGCTTCCTGGCAACATCTGCCCTGAGAAGATCTTGAGAAAGAAAACAAAGGAACCAGTAATGTCTTTTTTTTTTAATTATTATTAAAAATACCTCTTCAAACGCTCATCACATTAAAATAGCCTGGATGATGCTGCCCGGCACTGGCGTACACACAATGCTTGCAGACAGCACCGGGAATGACAGAAGATGAGAGGATGAGATGCCTCAGAAGCATGCAGCATCCTCACCCCTGCCCTCAGGGTGCCACACAGGCAGCCCTCTTCACATCTTCATGCCACTCCTCTTCCCTGCAGCCTCTCTGGGAGACCTGTCAGGCCAGCCCCACCTTCCCTCCCCGCTGCCCACCCCTTGCTCTTCCCTTGACTGGACCTCACAGTGAAATTCTGGTGATGTAAATGGAGATGGTGTCACAGATCCACGGGGCTGCAGGTGCCTGGCTGGAGACATCAGCCCTGTTTTTCCCTCAAGAAGATTCTAAACTCCCACCACACTTCCAATGATGGGGCATCGCAAGAACGTGAAGCATGGTGATGGCCTGTAGCAATGCTTATTGTATGCCTCCTCTCCTGGCCCAGAACCATGATGCATCCATCACCCTCCAGCTAGGAGCAGTCACAGCTACTCTAACATATTCTTCCTCTCCATTCACGTTAAGAAACTCAAGCAGAAGATAACATGAATGGCCAAATACAGGAACAGCAGCTCCTTTATGATAAGCTAAGTTTTTCTATTCACATCCATGATATTTCTATCACTTAACTGCAACTTTATGAAGGTTATTTCATTATCCACTAGTTGGAAACAATAAAACATTGATCTTTCAAGTAACCATTTCCACAGCACTGAACACACAGCCCAGAACACTAGGAAAAGAATCACAGAATCAAAGTACTTCTTTAGAGCTGAAAGAGAGACTGAAGGAAGTGATGTTATTTCATAAAAGCAGGTTTTTATTATTATTATTATTTCATCTTACTGAAAGAACGGTATTATAAGAAAAAATAATAAAAACACATTCAGGCAAACTTTTCAACAAAGTAAGTTTAAAATGACTGCTTTCATTTGTACATGGTACAGATAGACAGGTGTGACTAGAAAACAGTTTAACCCCTCTAGACTGAGGTTAGTGAGAGAAACGTGAATAGTCATTTTTTCTGTGTGTGCATATGCATATATGCATTTAAAATAATTCCAAGAAGTTAAAACCCCACATCATTATAAATATCAAAAGCTGACCACTAACTACTCATACACTTTGTTCTCGTACTTAGTACCATTATCAATGGAGACCTAACTGGGTCGTAGTAACTGCTATATAATTGTTGACATATTAAAACTCTTAAGCTAGAAAAATGGGCAGAATGTTCTAAACTCAGAACATTCCAGTTTTGCCTTTGTGGACACATCTTCCCTTCTTCACTGACAACATTTCATGGGGAATACAAAGGAATAAAATCATGTTTTGGAATAAATATTCACAGCAAACTACTAACTGGGACCACAGCATCTGCCAACTGCTCAGCTGGTAGCCCATCATTTTGTTCTTTATTCATTTAGTCATTACATCCATAATAACCTTCCATGCTTCCTTTACTGGACTGGAAGCTCAGGGAGCAAACTACCCTAGAGAACAGTGCAATAGCAGGGAGACGCAACTGCACTTAACAGCTTCATTTTGGTCTCTGAGAGGACTGAAATGTTGGGGTTTTTTAAAAATTTTTCTTAATATATAAATTATGGAACATAGAACTCAGTGTACTTAGGAGAGCAGGACAAACAAAACGTGAAAGAGAAGTGTCCCATAAGTAGTGTCTTGTTGGGCAGCCCTTCTAAGAAGTTAGGATTTTATCCATGACAGCCCATACACTGAACTCAAAGCGTGAATTTTTCCCCAAACATCATTTTCACAATAGAAGGCTAAGCTTAAAAACTGGAAGGTAATAAAATTTAAAAAAAACCCGAACAAACACAGAAACTAAACCAAAGAAAAAACAGCCCCTAAGTAACAACCACCCCCCTCCAACCTAGCAGCCATTTAATTATTTGTTGAACTTAGATGATGGAAATCTCATTACTGTATTCTTAAGGTTTCCCTACTCTAAACTACAAGATATAGTACTACAGTACATTCTGAAAACCAGTATAGTCAATACTTTCAAATCAAAGCAAAACAATCAGAACAGCAAGGATGAGCATGGCCGTACCATTTGAGCAGAAATAAAGAACAAAACCCAAACTTAAAACAATAGTGTTTAAATTTCTACTAGTTAGCCTTGCTTACATGATTTTTTTTTTTTAAAAAAAAAAGGAAAACAAAAAAATTCCGATTTTATACATCTTTTTTTCAACCAGCTACATTTCATTGCAACCAGCAGGTACTCCACCAAAACGCAGGATTTGCAACCCCCCTCTTTAAGTAAGAGAGATTACTTTGGCCTCAGTATTGCTACAGTACAATTCTCCTGCCTCAGAACATGCAGTTCATGCACTTTACAGTTTTACTGCCGTAGTCGATGCATTCTGGCCCGATACACTCGCAGCAGGCGTTGTGGAACCATCGGTACTTGGAAGCTCCCATGGACTCGCAGGAGATCTTGCACTGATGTATTGACATGCAGTCGTCAAAATACACCACTGTGCACATGTGCTCTGAACCGAGAGGGGGAGGAGGGGGAGAAAATTTGGTTTAGAAGTAATTTTTTTCAAGGTTAATTAAAAATTAATTAAGCGTGCAGCTGTTGAAGCAGGATTGCAAATCATTGTGACTACGAGGCAGAAGAGAGAACAAAGGTGATAGTGCAAGCAGAGAGAAGGTGCAGAGAGCCAAGGTACAATCTATCCACTTCAAGTTTTCATGGAATCATAGAATGGTCTGGGTTGGAAGGAACCCCAAGGATCATAGAGTTCCAAGCCCCCTGCCACAGGCAGGGTCACCAACCTCCAGGCCTGGATCTACACAAGGTTGCCCAGGGCCCCATCCAACCTGGCCTTGAACACCTCCAGGGATGGGGCATCCAGCACCAATCTGGGCAGCCTGTTCCAGCACCTCACCACTCTCTCTGTTTTCAGTGTCTACAAAACAAACCTGTTTCCTGCTCTCCTGGATTAATTTATTTCTACAGTCACAGGCAAAAAGCATTTGAGGTTTTGTCCCTCAGCTCTGAGGGACACCTTCTGAAGGCTAACGATGGCCTGTGCCAAGATAACAATCAGGCATGTGTCCTCTAAAGATAGTATCAAGAGTTGCCAGCAGTTACTACATGCTAGCACAAAAAAAATTCAGGTTTAGAGAAGTTACTTTAAAAAGCACCCAAACCCACTTATTTAACTGCAAAGTTTTCCTCCTCCCCTCAACTCCACAATACTCTTCAGCCACATGAAATCACACAGCTGGAAAATCCCATTTTCCTCAACTAGAAACTGCATGCTTTTTTTTTCTCCTTTTTGTTAGCAACACCACCAGCTTTGCTACTAAGATTAAGAACCCCCTTCTGCTGAGCACTGACTTTATTCCTCTACACAGTTCTGTGAAACACCAGGAATTTGGTGCTGCAACCTCAAACTGGAGCCGAGGCATTCATTGCAACTATGAACCAAACCATCCCTCCCCAGTCTACTTCCAGTTCTCCACGCTGACAGACTGTGCCAGCTTTCTCCTGTGCCAACTGTGTGACTACATGATAACTCCACTCATCCTCCAAAGGACCTGAACGCATCACATTCACCCCCAGTGTAACTTGGCACACGTTGTGGGGAAAAGCACAACTGAAAGCTGTCTGCAAACATGAACTGTCTCACTCTCATGCACCAGATTTGGGAGCAGAGATGTCAAGGGACTTTTGAGCCTGCTGCTGCTACTTATGGTGTGTGGATCCAGGAGAAACACACTGACCTACATTCCAGTGGCTCAGACAAATGTAATCCAAAAGTAAATGGTAAATCAAGACCACACAGGGGATTTCTCTAATGATTATGGAAATATGGAGAAAGGTGAGTAAACAAAGGGCTCTGAACAGCACAGTTGTTAACCATAGTGTTTATTCAGTCTCTTATCTGAGAGCAAGTCTTGGGAGACCTGAAGTACACAGAAGCAGTTTTCTGCTCCCAGAAAAGCTGTGGTGAAAGTAAAGCTGTAGTGGTCCAAAAAATCCTGGAGTACCTGAAGTACTGCTGGGAATGTCAACAAAGTACACTGAGGCTAAGTAAATCCTGTCCCATTCTTGGCACTTCCATTTCTGTGACACCTTAAAATAAAGCCTGAGGCACAACAACCTAAGGAAGAGAGTTGTCAGAGAACAAAAACTCTGCCTAAAACCAAGGAACGGCTTCAGAAAGGACATTTTAGTCACAGGGGGGAGGAGGAAAGGGCAAAACAGAAGCGTATGCTATGGCACCACATGCAAAGAGTGACCAGCCAGGTCTACACCTCAAATGCTCAAAGCTGAAGAGTTGTTGAGAGACACAGCCACCACAGCCTCAAAGGCAAGAATCCACCCAGAGACCACAGAGCAACTCCATCTTCTTATGGAGAGTACACAAGGACTTGGCACTATTTCATCATCAGTGACAAAAAGCTCAGATCTCTCACCATCCCCTCCCAAGAGGCCCAGACATTCCCAGGTTATCTGTCCCCATCACTCCTCACAGGAGATTTTCAGTGGAAAGGTAGCTGTGAGAAAGTAGAGGCGAGTCTCACAGCAGCAGTCCTTAAGAAATCTGAGCACCAGTAAGTGTCCTGTCAGTGATCCAGCTCAGTGCTGGCGTGCAAGCACAGGAACCTTACAGAAGCCTCTCCTCTCTAACATACACTCTTTGTACCCTCTTGCTTGATCCCAATTTACTCCTCTGATACCTTTTTAGTAATTTTCTTTCCAAGTCTGACCTTAAATGCAACAGATATGTCACCCTTAGAAGGTGTCAGAGCTGGGGGTGAAGAGCCTCTGCCTCAGAACAGGCTCATCCAGAAAGATTTCTTGCTGCAAAACTGGCTTTTGAGAGGCACATCCACACCTGACTGACCAGGTCTCTGGACCTGCTTTAGAAGACAAAATGACTCATGGTGCTCTCTAGATAGTAGTGGGACACTTCTTGAAAACAGAGTCCTCTTTAAAGGGCTGCCTGAAGTGCTCACTGGTACTGTGCTGATGGCTGCACTCTGACTTGCAATGTGCAAAGGACAGCCTGCAGTAGGTCAGGAAACCTCGTCAGCGAAGCTGTGCATGCTCTGAGGTGGGCTTGCTCCTCCCAGCACTTGCAGGCTGGCTTCCTACCAAAGAACGACTAGTCTCCTCTGTGTTAGGAGGCATCTGTGTTCACCTTAATGTTAACCTCACCTGTGACAACCTCATTTGTGTTAGTACTAGTTCAGAAGTCCTAGAGAAGCCCAGTTCATCAGCTAATGCCTGCTGAAGTTTGAAATAAACCTCTTGTGGAATCAGAGCCTGTGATCAATGACACTGAACTGAGAGACTGAAGACATCTCTTGGGGTCATCAAGGAGGCCAGAGGATGAGCAGCACCAGGATCTAACCCTGGAAAAACCAGCGGTTAGGTCCTGTGAGACTGGAGAGACTGGTCTCCTCAACCGTTCTCCCAAGACCAAGACTGGAACCAAAACCAGACCTCAGCCTTATTAAGATGGCAACAACAAACAAAGACGTTAATCCTGACTAACTGGAGAGTGAAGAATAAAGTTTTTTTCTACCTGCACGCAAGCAAAGAGGGTTAAGTTGTAGACAACCAGTCCAGAAATCCTGTGGAGGGGAGAGGACAGACTGTATGTGGTAGGACAGAGCCAGCAGTAGACCCAGCTGGTTCCCAGTAGATCCATGTATATGCTACCAAACAGTATCTGAAGCCTCTCTTAGATACTTGCTAAGTCTGGAGGAGTCAGACTGGGCAGCGTGCACTTTGTTTGCCATGGACCCAGTCACCTCCTCAGCAGCCTCTGTGTGCCCATGTAGAAGCTGAATTACTGCGAGCAGGAGAGCTCCTCACCTCAAGCATCAAATCCCTCTTTATAGGCTGCAGAAACACGAGCTACACAGGGGAAAAAAATCCTATCTACAGGCTCAGCTGGGATCCAGGAGAGTATTTAAATTGTTTCACAAACCTAATTACATAGTCATCACTTGGCTCCCTCAGTGGAGATAAAAAGGATGTTGCTTACTGCAGTAACAGCTATTTCATTTGCCTTTTGCCAATATTCACACAGTGCAAACTACAGACCACAGGTGCAGGGAGGGACAAGGATGCAGCAGCTTTCTTTTTTACCCAGACCACGAGTTTCTCACTTCCCCCCCCGAACCCCCCCCACCCCATTCATACACAAGGAAGGTTGTCTAGGAGAACCAACAATAAAATGACCAGAAGAAACAGACTCACATTTCGATCAGGCTTTGCTATGATACCATCTGTACTGTGAGTGAGATCTGTATTGGTGCACTACAGAGGAATTTAGCAACTCAGAGGAGATAAAAAAACCTAGTGTCTCTCAAGTTAAGGGAAAATGCCTATCTGCAAGATGAAAAAACTCTCCCAGTTAATGACAATTCCCTGTATGCCACCTTTGAAGCTAATGGTGCTATGTAAGTTCAGTTATCTGCTGGTCTCTTTATCAGTAACTTTAAATGTACTTTAAAGAGGTAACTGTCCATCCAGCAGCCATACCATTTTATGCCAAAGAGAACAAGTAAGAATAAAAATTAAAATAAAATTTTCCTATAGTACCTACAGAGGTAGGTGCCACTTTACTGGATTTCCAGGTCTCCTCTACCTGGCTGGCACTGGAGGGGGGCAGAAGCGCAGAGCAGATGCCATCCCCCGTGTCACCAAGCAGTGGAAGACAGAAACCCTTAACTACGACACAGCCTTTATTTCATCAGCTGCCAAAAGATTAGCTAGTTCCCCTCTTTCTCTTGCCAACATCCTGTCATCATCTGAAACAATTAAGCTTATTTAGATGTCTGAACTCGCGGTTCAGAGCTCTGAGTGTCTTAGCTGAAAGTAAAGCAGAAAAAATACAGTGTAAGTGTAGCTCTAGACTAATAACCATCACAACCCTCTCTGAAGTAGCAGCTGAAATGCCAGAAACCACGGACACAAAGAGCTCCGGCGGCGCACACACACTTTGGCAGCTACGAGGCTGGGAGTCAATTCACAGGAGGAAAGGGAAGATACTCATTAAGATAATAAGGGGGAAGTTCAAGGTCTGGCAGCTGGGCTTGCAGCAGGCTGGGGGGGGGAAAGGAATGCTTTATATCCCACCGCACCCCACCTACTCCCAGATCTCCAGCCACCCTCCCCAGGGCCGGTGGCTTCACGCTGCGCGGGCACAAAAAGCTCAGGGGTTCGGGTGGTTGGTGCTGCTTTTCCTGGCGCTCACCCAGCGAGTCTGGCACCCTACACCGGCTTAACATCCATCCCTGCACGAACATGCGTGGAAATCAAAATCAGGACTGTGTTACATGACGTGAGAAGGGGTATTTATAGGCAGCCTTTCCGAATTTTGGGATGTATTCCAGAAGATGGCACAGAGACTACTGTCCCTTTACCAAAATCTACCTCTCGTTAGCCCTTCTCCCTGTATAGGCAATGCAAGGGGCTGCTGCCAGCACACCATGTCGGAGTGAAGCATGCAAGGAGCCACAGAAGTACCACAAAATGGAGGAGGCACAGCACTGTGAAGAAAACATAAAGCATCCGTGTTCCCGCTCACAGGAATATTCTCTCAAATCCCTGGATATCATGGCCTTGAAGACAGCTGCTTAGTGAGTCAACTTAAGGATGTCTCTATTTGCAAGACCTGCCCTTAAGCCTAGCAATGTGTTTAGGGAGCAGGAAAGGGTAAAGACATGGTCTTTGGTTTCTTCCACTGCAGGCTATGCCTGTATTTACTTCAAACGAGCACGCACACAGACACACGACCAGACTCACCCTCTTTTTTCGGTGGTTCTTCTAACACATGCTAGCTTGTTACACCACAGTCACTTGGCTGTGTGACAGAACTCTGCATGGGCAGAAGCCATCAGACTCCAGTAACTTCCTGGGCTCTGGCTCTGTGCCCAGGCTCACAAGGCTCTTCAGCCCTTGAACTACAACCCCTTCACTTCTGGGTTACCGCTTCTCCAATTAACTCACCAAAAATTATAAAAAACAATGCCATCCTTTGGCTCACACAACATCCAACTCAAGAGGTAAAAATGCCTCAGTTGTCCTTGCTTCCATCATAATACATATCAACTGACAGAGACCATCAGCTAACTTTCTTTCACCTCCTTCTATTCTCAGTGTTTTTATAAGCAAACTTCAGCACGACTCCTGGAAAAGCAGAGTCTGACCAAGTTATCTACATGGTGACCAAGAAAAGGGACACCCTGCAACTGGCATATGTATTTAGATACCTGAAGTACAGAACGTGGAAAGCCATTTTCTACCTTTTCCGCTTCTTCACTGATCACTAAGGTGGAGGAGGCATAGCCAATGATTACAAGAACTGCTCTAACATTTTTAGGTGTCTACTGAAGCCTGAAAACATTTGGTAACTATATATACATAGCAAATATAGCTGTTGGTTTTGGAATGTCACAATTCCAGTGAAAGCTCTCTTAACCTCATCTCTAATATGTTCTTAGTAAAAGAAATGAAGCAGACTTTTGACTAAGAAAAAACTGCAGTGTTATCTATTTACAAACACAGAATTGTTTAGGTTGGAAAAAAGACTTTTAAGATTATCAAGTCCGACTGTTAACCTAGGACTGCCAAGTCCAGCCACTAAACCATGTCCCCAAGCTACACAGCTTTTAAATACCTCCAGGGATGGTGACTCAACCACTTCTCTGGGCAGCCTGTTCCAACGCTTGACAACCCTTTGTGCGAAGAAATGTTTCCAAATATCCAATCTAAACCTCCCCAACACAACTTGAGGCCATCTCCCCTTGTCTTATTGCTTGTTACCTGGGAGAAGGGACCAACAGCCACCTCCCTGCAACCTCCTTCCAAGCAGTTGTAGAGTGCGATAAGATCTCCCCTCAGCCTTCTCCAGACTAAACAACCCCAGCTGCCTCGGCCGCTCCTAGCAAGCCTTGCTCTCTAGAGCTTTCACCAGCTTCGTTGCTCCTCTTTGGACGCTCCAGCACCTCAATGTCCTTCTTGTAACGAAGGCCCCAAAACTGAACACTGTTCTCCAGATGCAGCCTCACCAGTGCCACGTACAGGGGCACGATCACTTCCCCAGTCCTGCTGTGGGGGTTTTGTCTGTGGTGTTAAACCCAAAACTCCTCCACACCCTTGAGATGCAATTCGAATTCCAAATTTAATCCGAAACTATCATTAGCCCATCCTGTCGGTACGGGAGTGAAGGGCTGTCAGGGAACAGGTGTCTGGGCTGCAGTATCTAAGTACAGTGGGATATATTCAAGATTGTTCCAAGCATATTTTTTTTTCCAAGCATAATTTACATCTCTCAGTACTGCAGTGTTTGCACATGGGGCTTTCTGTGGCTTGCCATGTAACACAGCTCTCTGCATCGTGTTCATCATGGCGAACAAGCATTTCAGTAACGTCAAAGACACATGAATGAGATGGTTTCTGACCATCTGGTTCCCCAGTTCTGGAATTAATTTATTTTTCTAACGTGCCTTAACCAAAGGAAATTAGAAAAGTTGCCATTACGGTCCCATTTAATCAACAGCAGTCCTGTTCAGAAATGTAACTAGGTCAAAGGTTCACAGTGGTATGGAAAAGCAGCGTGTCCATCAGTTAAGGTATTTTTCATGGATAAGATAAAAGAGCCATCACAACAGCAACATATGGGGACAGGGATATTTAGCGTGTGTTGGGAAGGAAGCGGAGCATTAATTACACTAATAAAACAAATCAGACGCTCTTTTTTGCCTGTTAAGCAGCAATTTCACTGTGAACTGTTTATGAGATTCTTTTAAGTCTGATGTAGTAATTTGCTTGGAAAAGTATTTCAGGTTTAGTATGGCAACCAAGCAGCACAGAGTATTTTTCTAAGGCCAGTGTCATCACTACCTCAAACTTTTCATCTTTCCCCACCCCTCAGCAAAAAATATTCTGTAGTCTGTCCTCTAAACTGAAGGTGAGAACATAAAAAAAACTTGATACAAAATAAGAGGAACGAGCATGTAAGTTGAATCCCCACCCTCAAATTGCTTATTTTTAAGATTGCCCGTCACATACCCCTCCTCAACATAAAGAGCAATCTTGCTATTCTTACTCGGCTTTACTATGAATCCTGGATTTCCTACAAACTATCCTTTTAAAGGGTTCAAGCTGTGCCAGCCCAAACAAAAGAAATAAATATCCACTCCAGATACCGTGGTTTAAGCTGTGTGGTTATCCCAAATCTCTGAAGCCACATGTTTCAGTTGCCTACCTCTGCACTGACACATGATTTGGATTCTGGTTTTGGTCTATCCTGTCTCCTGAGCGACAGGTAACCACTTCAAAGCCAAAGAACACACTGTGCCAGTGCACATGAAGTAACACCAACAAACTGTCTCATGTCACAGGAGAAGTTAGAGATAAACTCACATGGTTCAGCATGTCCTAAGATCATCAGGCACCTAAACAGCATCTTCCATGTCCCTCAATACTTTTGCCTCACTCCTTTTGTTACGTCACCTCAAAATGAAGACTAAACTTTTCACACTTTCTATGGGAAAAGAAGCAGCAAGCACAGACAAGAACAGAATATGCACTGAGAAGACTCCTGGAAGAGACAAGAGGAAATGTGAAGGAATTCAGGCACTACATTCGTTACCTTTGTCACTAGAGTAAGGTGCATGGACATTGTTGCTTGGAACGGAGACATTCTGATGCTGTGGCTGGTTCACTGTTTCTAAAAAGGAAACGAGGTTCTCATGGTGTGACAGTTCTTCTGCCACAGGGAAGGAAACAATATTCCAGTTCAGCTGAGTGTCCCCTTCTGTCAGGGCCCGGAAAAGTGAAGGAATTGGTTCGTGCAACTCCTCCACAGTGCTCTTGGATGTTGGAGGCGTGTCACTGTAATTGCGAGGATTGCACATGCCTGCAGAGGAAAGAAACAGCAAGTCACATGAAACCCCCTAAATTCTCCTCCTGGAAACAGGTGGGAATACTTCAAAAATTACTTTTTTTTTTTTCCCTAAGCAGAACAGAGTCCTTTCATGTACATCTCACTCTTAGCTCAACAGCAGAAGTGTCACCAAATCCAGCAGGACAAGCCTCCCTTAACGGCAGGGTTCAGGTCTCTGCAGACTTTCACAAAGCACACCTGTGACTTCTGAGATCCAAGGGAAAAGAAAAACCTCATCTAAGCTGCACTCTGCTTCCTTTTTTTTTTTAATGCTAGGATTACAGCTTAGAATATGCAGAGTTCAATGAAAGGTTTGTTTCCCCTGGGAAGAGGCAAAGCACAGTACAATCGATACTAGCACAAATCTGGAATGGAAGCTTACAACTCAGTGAAGATAGTATCTTAACATGTCCTGAGATACATGAAGCTTTTGATCACAATTCAAGTATTTGCTCTCACCCACTGCAGCAGTGCAATAGACCTTTTTAGTCCTCTGCCAGAGGTGCAAAGATCATTATCAGGAGGGAGCAAGAGTCTGAACTACTTTACCTGCTTTGAGACAGCTGAGATGATCCTTGTTTTGATACTTAGCGGAGGGGCCACTACAGGCAAAAGGTTTATTCCCAGGTTACCTCTTCCTTGTTTTTCAACATCTTTTGTGGTATCTTTTTCCAAACCTTGTAAAATCTTGTCTCTTTGCCACTTCCTACAAAATGGTTTTGTGATGTGCAATGCCAGTGCCAGTTTTTCATTAACCATTTAATCACATTTATTGCTAGCAACAAAACTGAAGGCTGTCTTGATTTAATCCAAACATTGAAACAACAAAGACTAAAATGAAGAGTTTTATCTGCATGGCTATTCAAACTCAGAAGCCATGGAACACTATTAAAAGTCAGCTGGCATAAGACAGACAAATCCATCTTCCTCACACACATCTGGATATCGTTTGTGGGTAGTTTCACAGACACAGTTTCAGACAGCTACAGCTGCACACCAATCCTTAAAGTATCAAAGCAATATGGGGCATAAATATTCAAAATCTACCTGCCCCACACAACCAGAGATGCATCTCCTGCCCTGCAGATACATCGGGACTCCAGCTTCAGAAACTAGGTTTATACAAACCCACAATCTTTTCAATCTAAGCAGATGGATTTCCATCATGAACAAAACAGAGCGAAATTCCTCCGTGACGATTAGCAACAGCGAATCTTAAGCAAGTGGCTGGCATTACCAGAGTTTAGTAACAGGAACAACACAAAATAGCCTGTTCCTATAAAAAGGTAAGCCAAGCCAAGTATTGGGTAGGAAAAAAAGAGTAAGCCTCTCCTCCTAACAGCATTAGGTCACACTAAAAAAAAAGTAATTCCACTTACACAAGCTTCCTACCGTAAACAATTATGCTCCTACTCCTCTCAATAAGGTTTGCCCTTCACAGATATTCTTGGATTCACACTTCTATCCCTGCACTATCACCTTAGAATGTTCACCATACAATTGTAATAAGGGACTCCTGCCTGAAAATTAATTAGGAAGATCACAGAATCACAGAATCGTAGGGGTTGGAAGGGACCTCCAGAGATCATCAGGTCCAACCCCCCTGCCAAAGCAGGTTCCCTAGGACAGGTTGCACAGGTAGGCGTCCAGACAGGTCCTCAGTGCCTCCAGAGATGGAGACTCCACAACCCCCCTGGGCAGCCTGTCCCAGGGCTCTGTCACCCTCACTGTGTAAAAGTTCTTCCACGTATTGGTGTGGAACTTCCTGTGCTCCAACTTGCAGCCATTGCCCCTTGCCCTGTCTCCACAGGCTACTGAAAAGGGGCTGGCCATTTCCCCCTGTGTCTCACCCTTGAGATATTTATAAACATTAATAAGATCCCCTCTTAGCCTTCTTTTCTCAAGATATCAAACCAGGGACAAGTTTCGTACAGATACTTAGCTGATGTCACTGTACTCATGCTGACAAATGGAAACCAGCGAGCCTTCCTAGCGGCCCCTCTGTAGGGCTGGATTCAGAACATAAATTTCACTGATAAGGAGACACTTTGACTGATAAGGGAAAAAAGGTAACATCCAGGTTGCTTACTAAATTAGTGCAGAATGTGTAGAAGTTTGTGTGAGTATCAGTGCAGCATGAAAATACTACCTTAAGATGGTACCAAGAAACCATCGTTCATAGTTTAACGGGTAACAGCTCATTCCACAAAGATACTCCCCCCTCACTAATTCAAAAAGTATTTTAATTATAATAATGTCATTTACATATAATTATTACAAAAGAATGGCCTTGGTTAAAACAAAAATGAAAAAGTTAACCTGTAAGTGAATGGTAAGGAACATAGACGTCTCTATTACTGCTTTGGGATGGATGAGAGGACGCAGGAACAGGCTACTGAAATGATGGAAGCAGACCAGCCTTTACTTCAGGGACTAGAAGAGCTTCACTCACAAAGCTTGGAAAAAAAAAAAGGAAGGAAGTGCCTATTGCTGTTCTCTCTCCTCCTAGAGGATGGCCCTACACTGAAGAGAATAATAGGACCATGCCATAGAACCAAAAAGGTCTAAGACACCTGCAGAACCATTGGGAGATAGTTTACTCAATACTGGGAAACTGAACCTGAAACCTCATTAACATCTCTCCTGGATAACACCATGGGAAAAAGCATCGTAACAGTGAGTAATCTGCAAATTAGGAAAAAAACAACCCACAAACCTGTGTGTGGACATTTGTCCACTTGTGGTTTTTTCTTCACAGTCCCAAGAGGTAAGTTCTTCCTCTCCCTAGAGGACACTGGCACGCTATGCCTTGCTTTCTACAGTGGGTAACGGTTCTGAACTAGGGGAAGTAATCTACTGTTCTATTCCTCACCCCATGACTGAACATGACAACAAGGCACTCCAGTATTAATTATAAAAAACAAAATGACATTGGAAGGGTGAAGGGGATGGGGGGGGGGGGGGGAGAGGGAGATTTTTTTTACATTTTATATATATATATATATATTTTTTTCCCCCCCCCACTTTTCAAGGACCCCAAAGTCAAATAGAAAAACCAAATTTGAGGCCCTCTTTCTGACTGTATATCCTCCACAGGAGCAGGGGCTGAAAATACTTTGTGGCACATGTGCAGGACCTCACCACTCCACTACTTACTGAAAGACAATACAGCAAAAGTAAGCTACCCAGAACCAAACAAAAAGCAGGATGTCAGAAACCATATTCACATCATGATGAAACAGGAGAAGCGATGGACTGCACCAAAAAGGAGCATTTTGGCACTAATCATCTTCATGAATTCAGAGAAGACCTAGCCAGCCAGAGAATCTCAGAGCAGGCACAAGACTCAAGATGCATTCCTTTCACGGAAGCCAGGATTCTGAATGACAGCAGAGGGAGACTTCCAGCAACCACAGGAGGATGAAACTTTCCATACATTTAAAATGAGAGAGAAAAGTAGAACACATCCTCCTTAAACAGGGGCAGCATTCCCTTTCAAAGATACAGGCACTCTGCACACCACCTGTTAGAAGTAATGCTGTTCTTGTTAGGGCTGTCATCAAATCATAGAATGTGTAAGGTTGGAAGGGATCTTCAAAGGCCATCTAGTCCAGGCCCCCTGCAGTAAGCAGGGACATCTTCACTAAATCAGGTCACTCAGAGCCCCATCAAACCTGACCTTGAATATCTCCAGGGATGAAGGCTCTACCACCTCTCTGGACAACCTGTTCCCATGATCCACCACCCTCATATCGAAGAACTTTTTCCTAATATCCAACCTAAATCTCCCCTTTTTGAGTTTAAAACCATTACCCTTCATCCTACTGCTGCACACCCCTTTGAATAGATCTTCCCCAGCTTTCTTACAGGCACCTTTCAGGTACTGGCAGGCAGTTCTAAGGCCTTTGTTTTAACGTGCTTTACAAGACCTAGTGTGAACTGAAAGATACAGTAATAGCTACTACACCTTTGATTCAGCACAGCAAACGTGTATGCCTCTTTCTTAGCCTCCACAAGAGCTCTTTGTACAAATATAAGAGCAATGAAAACATTTGGCCATGAACATTTACTTCTACCCCCAAAGATTCACAAGGGAACTGAACCCTACAATTGTCCCTGTGGGGTATCTGTCAATAGATGTTACAGTTTGAAACCTCCGTACAGCACCTAACCCCATGGAGCAGGTGGTGTGTAGTTTCCTCAAGATGACCACTCAGACAGGAGTTTATGCTTTAGAGACAAAATTAATAGCCAGTTATGATGAAATTCATCAAGGAAAATGCGGAATGCTGCCAGTCCCTGCTCCACAGAGCAGATACGTGGCCTTTGTACGTTTGGTTCCCCACAGGAATGTCTTCAGTTCCCACAGAGCGAGCTGTAAGATGTTTCAAGTACAAATCCTGTCCCCATGTTTTACTTCTATTATAAGCCTGTGAGTTCAGCATGTGGCAGGAAGAAGCAATTTTAAAAAAACCCACCAAAAACCCTAAAAAAAAAAATCCCAAAGAAATGTAAACTCACCAACGCAGTCGCAGCACTCATCCCAAAGTGTGCCCAGACAAAGCATGCATTCCTTACAGCAGGAACAGTTCCCTTCCCCAGGGCGGCACTGACACAGCTCCTGGAAACAAGAGGAACACATTACACTTGCAGCCATCCCAGATGTAAAAATGCTAACGCAGCAGAGCAATTCTTCCTCAAGCCACAACTCAAATTATGGCATTAGAAAAGCTTAGTACACTAATACAGTGAGTAAACGGTAAAATAGTTCCAGCCAAAGAACTGACCTTTGTTAACAGAAGGATCTTTTGCAACTTTTCTTTTTTTTGGTGTTTTTTGGTGTTTTTTTTTCCCCAAAGGTGACTTTCTAAAGACAAATCTGAAATCAGCATTTAAAAGAGAAAAAAAGTCCCTATTCATGGGAAAGGTGTGCATGCTTCTATGTATGTCTGAACCTCTGAGTTCTTGGAATCTTTTTCCCATCACAACAGGAAACTGGAAGAAGGCTGTTTCTTTACGTATAAATAGTGCATGTACGTTATAATTTAGCGATTCAACACCTTGGGATACTTCCAACACTTCTGGAGCCTCCAAAAAGTGAAATGGGATGCATGTGCATTTTTCTTTAACCATTAATTAAGGTAGAGAAATAGAAAAAGGCATGGAAGCAAGAAGAGACCCCTTTCTCTTCGAATGACCTAAACCTGAAGGCACTGGTTTAGCAGTCCTGCTGAAGGCGTATGCACCTCACAGCCAAGGAAGAGCCTACATGGATGAAGGAAATCCAGAAGCCAGAAGTTTCCTTCCCTCTAGCTCAAATCCGTACTGGTACTTCCAGTATGGCTGAACAACTGTGGCTACACGATGATAACATATGAGCTGGAATCATGCTTTACTTAAAAATGGTCAGTCAGGAAGTCATGCTTGGTTGTCCTAAGAATTTGGGTTTGATGACGCCTGTCTAACTATCATGTTACACACAACTGGTGAGAAAACAAAATCCCGTTACTGGAAACTCTGACCCACCCTGGCTTTACTGGAAGAGCCATCAGTGAGTGTCGTGGTTTTGCCCCGGCCGAGGGCTGCTCCCCACACAGTCGCTTGTACTTTTAAAAGGAAGGGGGAAGGAGAGTTGGGGGAGGGGGAAAAGGGAAGGAAGAAAGGAGGAAAAGAAACCACAACCTAGAAACCAGAACCACGCAGGTTGGGATAAGGATAGTTTACTAAACAATAACAGCAAACTAGATATAACAATAACAGAAGTTTAAAGCACAAAATATATGAAACTGGTGATACACAATGCAATTTCTCACCAAACCACACAACTCAGGCCGCACAGCTTAGAGCCCGTCCCGGACAACCCGACCGCCCCAGAAACTGCACGTCCTGGCGTTGTCTCCCCCTCTTCCCCCCAGTCCCCCCTTATACCGAACATGACGTAACTGGTATGGAATATCCTCTTTGGCCAATTCGGATCACCTGTCCTGGCTGCGTCCCCTCCTTTCTCACTAGTAAGGAAGTATGCAGAGCTGAGAAAGGTACTTGATTGCCCGGCAACAAATCGGAAAACATCAGGGTGCTATCAGCACTATTCTCATGCTAACACCCAAACATGGCATTCCATCCACTGCTAAAAAAAAAAAAAGTTTAACTCCATCATAGCTGAAACCAGGACATTATCCACCCCTTATTCCATACCATTTACGTCATGACCAGATCCAACAATTTTCTTTGGGTACAACCAGTTTCGTGTTTCACACACCCATATATGTATGTACACATGTATGCACACATATGTGCATACAGATCTTATTCCCTCAGTCTGTGAATCATCCCTCTGAAGTTGTTGAGTTCATTTAGTCCATGATTTCCAGGCTCCATTTGTTGTAACAGTTTCTCAGGATAGTTGTATGTTCCATTGGCTCGTTGCACGCTGCATCTCAGGCTCTTGACTGATACACCTGGCATGGTCCATGCTCATAGTCTGTGGGTCAGAGTTTATTTTCAACGGGAGCAAAAAGTTCTTGAGAGGCCAGGCTTTAGTTCCATCATCATGGCACTCATTCTTCATTAACTTGTATGACTCCGGCTATAATGCTATGGTACAACATACAGCAATCATAACAATAATGAATATACAATAATGGGTTATTTGGCAATTATTATAATTTCTACTTTATTAATTATATTGGCTATTCTCACCCAAAATCAAATCCCCTTGAGGTACACATCGAACTTCTCCATCCCTCTGCATTACCCACCAAGTACAGCCAGGTCCTTGAGCAAAAACAATTCCAGACATGGGTTTACCTTTGCCTGAAGCAGGAATGACCCAAACTCTCTTTCCCAATACACTCTTCATATGCACTACTGGCACTCTGTCTCCCTCTACAGTACGTGGAAATTTTGACTGGGCAGGGCCAGCCCGATTGGTAGATCCCCTAGAGTTAACTAACCACGTGGCTTGGGCCAAATGTGTATCCCAATGCTTGAATGTCCCACCACACATTGCTTTCAGTGTAGTTTTTAAAAGTCCATTATATCGTTCAATTTTCCCAGAGGCCGGTGCATGATAAGGAATGTGGTACACCCACTCAATGCCATGCTCTTTGGCCCAGGTGTCTATAAGAGTGTTTCGGAAATGAGTCCCATTGTCTGACTCGATTCTTTCTGGAGTACCATGTCGCCAGAGGACTTGCCTTTCAAGGCCCAGAATTGTATTTCGAGCAGTGGCATGGGGTACGGGATATGTTTCTAGCCAGCCGGTAGTTGCCTCCACCATTGTAAGCACATAACGTTTGCCATGGCGGGTTTGTGGGAGGGTGATGTAATCAATCTGCCAAGCCTCCCCATATTTATATTTCATCCACCGTCCTCCATACCAAAGGGGCTTTAACCGCTTAGCTTGCTTGATTGCAGCACACGTCTCACATTCGTGGACAACTTGTGCGATGGCGTCCATGGTCAAGTCCACCCCTCGATCCCGAGCCCATCTATATGTTGCATCTCTCCCTTGATGACCCGAGGTATCATGAGCCCATCGAGCCATGAATAATTCACCCTTACGTTGCCAGTCTAGATCTACCTGAGCCACTTTAATCCTAGCAGCCTTATCTACCTGATGGTTGTTTTCATGTTCCTCCATGGCCCGACTCTTAGGTACATGGGCGTCGACATGACGTACCTTTACAACAAGTTTCTCTAACCGAGCAGAGATATCTTGCCATAAGTCATCAGCCCATATAGGTTTGCCTCTACGCTGCCAGTTGTTCTTTTTCCACTGCTGCAACCACCCCCACAGGGCATTCGCCACCATCCATGAATCAGTATAAAGGTAGAGCCTTGGCCACTTTTCTCTCTCAGCAATGTCCAGGGCTAACTGGATGGCCTTCACCTCAGCGAACTGGCTTGATTCACCTTTTCCTTCAGTGGCTTCTGCTACTCTTCTTATAGGATTCCATACAGCGGCTTTCCATCTCCGATGCTTACCCACAATGCGACAAGACCCATCAGTGAACAGGGCATATCGCTTCTCATTCTCTGGCAGTTCGTTGTAGGGTGGGGCTTCTTCAGCGCGTGTTACCTCCTCATCCTCTGGTGACATCCCAAAATCTTTGCCTTCTGGCCAGTCTGTGATCACCTCCACGATTCCTGGGCGATTGGGGTTTCCTATTCGAGCCCGCTGTGTAATTAGTGCAACCCACTTGCTCCACGTAGCATCAGTGGCATGGTGTGTAGAAGGAACCTTCCCTTTGAACATCCAGCCCAGCACCGGCAGTCGGGGTGCCAGGAGGAGCTGGGCTTCAGTTCCAGTCACTTCTGAGGTGGCTCGAACCCCTTCGTAGGCGGCCAGTACTTCCTTTTCTGTTGGAGTATAATTGGCCTCAGATCCTTTGTAGGCCCGACTCCAAAACCCCAGCGGTCGACCTCGAGTCTCCCCTTGTGCTTTCTGCCAGAGACTCCAGGTCGGGCCGTTCTCCCCAGCTGCAGTGTAGAGCACATTTTTAATATCTGTCCCTGTCCGGACAGGCCCAAGGGCCACTGCATGGACTATCTCGCGTTTGATCTGCTCAAAGGCTTGCTGTTGCTCAGGGCCCCATTGGAAATCATTCTTCTTTCGAGTTACATGGTAGAGTGGGCTCACAATGAGACTGTAGTTTGGGACATGCAGTCGCCAAAAACCTATAACACCTAAGAAAGCTTGTGTTTCCTTTTTGTTGCTTGGTGGAGACATAGCTGCTATTTTATTAATAATGTCCATTGGGATGTGACGACGCCCATCCTGCCATTTTATTCCTAAAAACTGGATTTCTTGCGTAGGCCCCTTGACTTTACTTCGTTTTATAGCAAAACCGGCTTCTAAAAGGATTTTAATTACCCTGTTTCCTTTTTCAAAAACTTCCTCTGCTGTGTTGCCCCATACAATGATGTCATCAATATACTGCAGGTGCTCTGGTGCTTCACCCTTTTCCAGTGTATTCTGGATTAGTCCATGGCAGATGGTGGGGCTATGTTTCCACCCCTGGGGCAGACGATTCCACGTGTATTGGATGCCTCTCCAAGTGAAAGCAAACTGTGGCCTGCACTCAGGCGCCAGTGGGATCGAGAAGAAAGCGTTCGCAATGTCGATTGTGGCGTACCACTTGGCTGCCTTCGATTCCAATTCATACTGGAGCTCTAACATGTCTGGCACAGCAGCACTCATACCTGGAGTGACTTCATTTAGGCCACGATAATCTACTGTCAGCCTCCACTCTCCATTGGACTTCCTCACTGGCCATATGGGACTATTAAAGGGTGAGTGGGTTCGGCTGATCACTCCCTGATCCTCCAGTTGACGAATCAGCTTATGGATGGGAATCAGGGAATCTCGGTTAGTACGGTATTGTCGTCTGTGCACCGTCGTCGTAGCAACTGGCACTTGCTGTTCTTCACCCTTCAACAACCCCACAACAGCAGAATCCTCCGAGAGTCCAGGCAAGGCACACAATTGTTCAATTTCTTCTGTTTCCAAAGCAGCTATTCCAAAAGCCCATCGGTACCCTTTTGGGTCTTTAAAATACCCTCTACGTAGATAATCTATACCTAAAATGCACGGAGCTTCTGGACCAGTCACAATGGGGTGTTTTTCCCAGTCCTTCCCAGTTAGGCTCACCTCAGCCTCTAGCACAGTTAGTTGTTGGGATCCCCCTGTCACTCCAGAAATACAAACAGGTTCTACCCCTTCATGATTCGATGGCATTAGAGTACACTGGGCACCAGTATCCACCAGAGCTTTGTACTCTTGTGGGTCTGACGTGCCAGGCCATCGGATCCACACAGTCCAATAAACCCGATTGTCCCTCTCCTCCACCTGGCTGGAGGCAGGGCCCCTCTATTGCTGCTGATCATATTTGTTTTCCTCTGGTTGCATAAAGGACTTAGAGGTCCCTTCAAAAGGATCAGGCACATCAGACATATAGGTAGGCCTTCCAGTTGGTCTAGGGAACTGCCCAGTAGAAACTGGTGCAGCCTTCTTCCTGGCAGAATCTCGTTGTGCGAATGTTTTACCCCGCAGCTCATTTACTCGTGCTCGAAGGGCTGAGGTGGGCTGCATATCCCATTTCCTCATGTCCTCTCCATGATCAAGCAGGTAAAACCACAATGTACGTCGTGGTGTGTATTCTCCCTCTTGGAACGATGGACGCTTTCTCCCAGTAGCTGCAACATTGCTCCATACGGGTTGGGAGTTGGACACATTGTTGTCAAGTCGTTGAACCAGTTTCTCTACTGCTGCAATGACGGAGAGGGAAACATTGTCTTGGTATTTCCGGAGTCGGCAGGCCACCTCATTTACGGTTGGCGGATTCGTATCATTCCAGTCAATTGCTGCCAGTGAATTGGTATACCCTGCTGGTGCACTTCGTACAACCTTACGCCACATATCTGGAGTGCATAAGACTTCATCGGGATCAGAGGGAAGCCGTGAATTGTCCAGATCATAATAAATTATCTCCCGTACAGCTAATTCTCTCAGGTGCTGGACAGATGTCTCTATGCTGTTACACTTAGGTGTCTGGCATGTAATATATTCCTTTATGGGATATCTTTCCTTCACACTTGACAGTAGTCGCCTCCAGAGGCTGAGGATTTCCGGCCTCCTCCCAATTGCTTTGTCAATTCCTCCTTCTCTAGCTAGGGATCCCAACTGCTTGGCCTCTCTGCCTTCTAATTCCAAACTACTGGCCCCGTGATCCCAACATCGGAGCAACCAAGTGATAATGTGCTCACTTGGGTGGCGAGTGAAATCTTTTCGAACCTCACGCAGCTCACTCAGAGTCAGGGATCGGGTAACAATCTCTGGTTCTGCCTCATCCTGATATCCTCGAGATGATCCCGGTTGATCATCATCCTTATCCGTCACTATGCGAACTGATTTCTTTGTGCCTTTCCTCTTTTGTACGGGAGCAACAGACACTGGTGTGGGTTGGTTTTTCTGATCATCTGCAGTGTCTGCTGTAGAGATTACAGTAGCTGCAGTGTTGGTCACAGGGGTTGCAGTAGCTGCAGTGTCAGCCCCAGTGGTTGCAGCAGCTATAGTATCTGCCAGTCTGTTTCCTTTCCCTTCTCCCTGACAGTGCTGACAGTGCTGCCTGCTATCAAGCAGTGTTTGATAAATAGTGGCCAGAGCCCAGCACAGTGCAGTAAGGTGTCCATCTCTGGGAAACCTACAGCAATTTTTCCTTAGGTATGCAGTCACTTGATCAGGGTCTTGTAGCTGTTCAGGAGTGAAATTCCAAACCATCGGGCGTGAGAAAGTACCTAGGTACTCGCCCATACTTTGCCACATGCCCTGCCACTCGTGATTATTCTGTCTCAGAGAAAGCTCTTCAGTGGTATTCATAAACCTATGCTTGATATATAACAAAAACTGAACCATCTGCACCAAACCTACCAATAGCAAAATGCTAGTTTGAATATCCCAGAGATATTGAAGATTTTCAAAAACTGCCCTAAGAGCTGTTGTATTTAGCCCAAAGGAAAAGAAAGCAGTGCCCCCACCATACCGGCTGCTGTTATTAACCCCTCCCTGTCCAAAGAATGGACAGGACAGCAAAACCTCATACAAATACCAGCTTAAGCTCATGATCATCGATATTATTGTATCATAGACCGATATCATAAAATACACTATAATGAAGTATGGGAACAAATACGGGAGCAGCAGACCTGAGAGAGTAAAGAATCCTGCCAGGATTGTATACAGCATGCGGTGGTTTTGCTGCCACAGCCTTGTAAATAAATACCACAACATCGTGACCAGAGATTGCTTAAACAACAGTGCTTATCTTAATTGCGATAGTTAGGGTCAGATCTACCGTTATCCCAACCGTTCTTGCCCCACGTTGGGCGCCAAAATAACTGTCGTGGTTTTGCCCCGGCCGAGGGCCGCACCCCACACAGTCGCTTGTACTTTTAAAAGGAAGGGGGAAGGAGAGTTGGGGGAGGGGGAAAAGGGAAGGAAGAAAGGAGGAAAAGAAACCACAACCTAGAAACCAGAACCACGCAGGTTGGGATAAGGATAGTTTACTAAACAATAACAGCAAACTAGATATAACAATAACAGAAGTTTAAAGCACAAAATATATGAAACTGGTGATACACAATGCAATTTCTCACCAAACCACACAACTCAGGCCGCACAGCTTAGAGCCCGTCCCGGACAACCCGACCGCCCCAGAAACCGCACGTCCTGGCGTTGTCTCCCCCTCTTCCCCCCAGTCCCCCCTTATACCGAACATGACGTAACTGGTATGGAATATCCTCTTTGGCCAATTCGGATCACCTGTCCTGGCTGCGTCCCCTCCTTTCTCACTAGTAAGGAAGTATGCAGAGCTGAGAAAGGTACTTGATTGCCCGGCAACAAATCGGAAAACATCAGGGTGCTATCAGCACTATTCTCATGCTAACACCCAAACATGGCATTCCATCCACTGCTAAAAAAAAAAAAAGTTTAACTCCATCATAGCTGAAACCAGGACAGTGAGTCTCTGCTACAACCCAGACCAGGGAGAAGATGCTGCTTATCCCCATTCTTTAATCCTATTCTCCAGAGACAGGGGACACATTGTGGTGGGGTTAGGAAACACACATGGACAGGAAGAAAGGGCCAGAAAGATGGTTTGGCATGGAATTCTCCTAACCTGGAGTCACCACCTTAGCTACCACAGCTGGGTCAGGGACACCACACCTTACCGGCAGACACAAATCACAGAATCGTAGGGGTTGGAAGGGACCTCAAGAGATCATCAAGTCCAACCCCCCTGCCAAAGCAGGTTCCTTAGGACAGAAAATACAGAATCACAGAACAGTTTGGGTTGGAAAGGACCACAAAGATCATCTGGTTTCAACCCCCTGCCATGGGCAGGGACACACCCTCCACCAGACCAGGCTGTCCAAAACCCCATCCAACCTGGCCTTGAACACTGACAGGGAAGGGGCAGCCACTACCTCTTTGGCAACCTCTGCCCATGTATCACTAGCCTCACAGTGAGGAATGTCCTCCTTCAGTTTAAATCTACTCTCCTTCAGCTTAAGGCTTTCATCCTATTACTGCACTCCCTGATAAAAAGTCCCTTTTCCACCTTTCCTGTAGGCCTTTCCAGGTACCAGCATGTTGCTGTAAAGTCTTCCCAAAGCCTTCTCTTCTCCAGGCTGAACAAGCCCAACTTCTCAGCCTGTCTCACAGGAGAGGTGCTTCAGCCCTCGGATCATCTCTGCGGCCCTCCTCTGGACTCATTCCAACATCACCCTTGGAGTCTCTCTGTAGTGCCTTGGGAAGAAGCCGAGGTGGCAAAGTTCCACTTTTTAAGTAATTTTTTGCCCACTATTGTGAAACATCAGGTAGGGAAGAAAGGAGGCATTTACACCAAACATCCAGACTGCATTTGCTAGACAAGACAAGATGCACCTTTTGATCTATGATCTCCATACTCTCTTTATTCTGTAGTGCTGGCAACTGCTAATGCCCACAGCTTGTTGGGCTGCCCAGGATCGCCCCTCTGCTGAACCAACTCAGGCAGGCCCACAGAAGACTACGGAGTGAACTTTTTCTGTGAACTTCTTCACAGTGAGGGTGACAGAGCCCGGGCACAGGCTGCCCAGGGGGGTGGTGGAGTCTCCATCTCTGGAGATATTCAAGGCTCGTCTGGATGCCTATCTGTGCAATATAAGCTAGGGAGCTGCTTTGGCAGGGGGGTTGAATCAATATTTATTTCTAAAATATTGATCTGTTAAGGTCCCTTCCAACCTCTGCAATTCTGTGATTCTGTAAGTGTGTTTCGGAGGGCAAGGCCACAAGGCCTGTCTGGGGACAGGGCTAAAGACCACAGCATCTGAAGCTTCAGGGCTCCCTGTTCTGGGCTAAAACTGAACCAACCTCAAAATACGCTGCAGACCTGCTGCAATGTATTAATGCAGCGTAAACATATCAATGCCTTATTTTTCCATTGACTTCATCCCAGATCACAAACCTTCCTGAAGCCACCAACTTCACAAACTTGTGAACTGTGTGTTCCACGTGACGCTGGGAAAGGCTGCGGCCCATATGATTTAATGTGAACTGTTTGCCCTGCTGAGAGATCAAGCGCCAACTCCTCCACACACATTTCTCTACACACTTTTAGTAAGTCTCTTAGTAAGTCTCTTATTTACAGAGTGGAATTTCTTACTTTTTCATCCCTACAGTTTATTAATGTCACCTATTACTATGCTGTTTCCAAGTGAGAGATGAAAAACAGGCTCATTAATAAAATATACAGTTTTTTCCACAAGAGGAGACACCACAAACTTAGAAAGATGACTTATGTGAATGAATGAGTGACGCATTTCTAAAATATTTATCTTACCATCTGATAAACAGATTGTGTCAGTCTCGAGAATGAAAAGCCTGAATAAAGCAACTTTAAAAACAGCCATGAGTAGAGCACTGGTACCTTGGCTAGAGAACATTAGCATTAAAAATATCCCATGTATTTGTTCTTCAACAGTAAAACTGGGCAAACAACTTCATAGTTATTAAAGATATCGCAAGACCAACAAGCCACTGTGTGGGAGGAGATTCTCCATAAAATGCTACATGTAATGTACGAATCAAAGCCAGGAAATTCACTAAATTGGAGTCGTTTCAGTTTTATAGATTGCAGTGTGTGAACCTAAGACAAGAGTATAATCACTGAATTAAAGGTAACCTTTAAATTATGCATTGGCTTAGCTTCGATATGTGCAAGCACTTGCATCACGATACCTACCAACTTAATTTTTATAGGAAGTGCTTATAAGCACTGCTGGTTTTTTGGCTTGGTTTTTTTTTTTATGTGCTTTCTTCCATTTGTTTTTTCTTAAACTTGGAGGGGGAGGCGAGAAGGAGCAACCTAATTACTCTTGCGCACAGTTGTCCAGCTCCCTGCTCCTCACAATTGGACCGTCTCTTCTCTTCAGGGCAGTAAGTGTATGTTTTTCCATAGATGCGTTTGCACGTACATGGATTCCTCAACCACTCCTGGGCCCTTCTGCCTGACTCATCCACACTGGATACTTGTAGAGGATACATCTCTTTAAAAGAATGCTTACATGAGACGTGGGTGAAGCAAGGCAGAATGAGAAACGTTCCTTGTTGATAGCTGGGGGTGGCGAGGCGTCAGTGGAAGAAAATATTAGTCATAAGGCAACCTGGCAACTTCCCAAGCTGAACTACCGAAGGTGCATCGCAGAATGTATCTTGCTAGGCAAGAAATAAGCCTCTTGGTCTAAAAATACAGCATTAAATAGGAAGCAGGCATGTTCATACAATAAAGATAACTTCTGCTCCAGAGAGCAAATAAAGATTTTTACAAGGTATTTAACATCTGCACTTCTTCAAAGCTTCCTTGAAATGACAGAGACTGTTTTCTCAGTGCAGTGAGAAACATGACCTGAAGGCATTGGCAACATCTCTGCAAACTGGAAAGGGGAGTGAAAGAAAAAGAGCTAATGTTTTTTCCTAGAACAGTTTAATAACAGAAAATCTCCTGGAAGCAAACCAGCCAGAACTGTTTTGTTAACCCAACTGCCTTACGTACTATAGCACTACATACACACTGAAAGTAATTTTTAGATGGCTAAGCCCTGAAGTTAAGGAGTGGTGTTTATTTCATACCGGAAGGCTAAAAAGTCTTGGAAATCCTTTCAAGCCGACAAGTTTGTACACAAGATTAGCAGGAGGTGAAGACAAAGATGAAGAGAGATTTTAATTGGAACGATACTGCACTGGCCAAGGTGACTGCAGGCATGTACTGTTTGGGAGAGAAAACCCTGTCATCTCCAGAAAACAGCCCCTCTTCAGAAAGATCTAAAATCCACACCTGAACTACAGCACCGTTTGTTTCCTAAGTGCAGCGGTGCCTTAGAGAGCTGTTGTGGATGACAAGGCAAAGCTCAGCTTCCAGCACAGCTTCCAACCAAGCCTGACTGCCGCAGGTAGCTCTGCTCCGTGAGAGCCAGCCCTTTCTGCTATGAACAATTGTGGGAACATCCCATCCTAGAGCTTTCTGCCTTCAAGGATTTCCTCCATGTTGCAATGACACAATATACGCCTCCGCTCCGCCCAGCGAGCATAACTGGCCTTCTCATCTCCTCTGCACATGGAAACATCAAAACAACCCATGCATCCAAGACAACAACAGATGTGGTAGAATAAACACTGCAGTGCACACGTCCTGTGCGACCAGGGCTCAGTGGCCTACCTGGAAAGCAAGGTAACAAGTCAAGTTACTGACTTCAATGCCCCAATCCCAGAGACGTGAGAAGGAGTGATGTCCAAAGCCATCAAAAGAACTGATTTTGCAGTCCCACTCTGCCTTATGCTCCCAAGCCCTACCCTCAGCTCCTTCAACAACTACATGAACCCACAAGGGATTTTTTTTTTTGAGAAGGCTGAGCTTATGCAGAGAGACGCCTCACGCTATTTTCTTATAGGTCCTCCCTTACAGGAAAACAAGAAGTAGACTATGAGAGCACCAATTAAGCCAGAGCCCCAGGATGTAAAGGGAAAGCCGAGCGCATGAGAGTTGTTGATCTCACGCTCAGTTCTGGATCTAACAAAATAAATATTTATGTAGGGACCACCCTAACACAGAGCAGCTCCCAAGGAGTGGCAGCAATGACTGTACTGACTTCTAGCCACGCTGGCAAAAATATTTATGTTAGCCGTATGGTTTTTGAGGGAGAGCAGGTCTTTTGTCTCATTATGGCTGTAAGACAGGCAGCCTCACTTTCCGCACGCAGATGCGGATGACAAACATTCACATTCTGCTTGCTCCCCCAGTTGTCTCCAAGTGACATTATCTTGGTTTCAAGCCACAGAACTACACAAGTTATAAAAAGGGGTTAGGGAAAAATGTCACGTGATAGTCAAGCAAACTCACTCAACACAGTATTTTAAGCTTGGATTACTCCAGAAGAGTTTAGAGCGAGGGGGAAAACAACCCCACACAGATATGCTTGGCTTGTGTACCTACTCAAGAAGCAACACGCATGTCACATACCAGTACAGCGCTTCTGTCACAACAGCGCTGAAGATTTAAAACAAACAAACAGGAAAAAAACAACCAAGAAGAAAGGTAAAAGTTGCTTTAAGTCAAAGCTTTGCAAGTCTTCCTATCCACAATCTGACTAGTCTGACCTGATCTGCTCTTCTACAAAGAATGAATGCTGACTGGTGCGTCAGGCCCGTTTGCAGGAAGGGAGCAGCCAGACAGCAGAAAGGAACAGCAGCATTCCCCCTCATCGCACGCCACTCGCACGGCCTGGGATACTTCAGAGTGTCAGAGAATTGCATGAGATTTTGATGTGAGGGGAATGCTTTAAGAAGGGATTCCACATCACCCGTACAAAGTCAGAGAGGACACACCTACAAGTAAAGCAGCACAGGGGAACCTCTGCATGCAAAGGGCTGCACTGATGCAGAGATGCCAACGTGATCTGAGTAAGGCGCAGCTTAGCTCAGCTGGAGTTAAGTAAGCCACCTCCATGCAGAGCTGAACCTCAACCATCTTCTTGCCAGCCTAGGAAGGACTCCAGTAGCATTAGCTCCACTCCTCCTGGGCCATACTCTATTCAGACCAGCTCACAAAAATAAATTCTGAATGCTGGGTGCCTCAAGCTTGACTGGATAAAAAGGGAGGGATTACTGGGGAAGGAGATGTCTGTGCTTTGATGGATGGTGGACTCCATCAGTGGCACCAGAAAAGGAGACAAGTTATCTTCCCCGTTTTCCCCTTCATCTGGCCCAACAGCTTTCCCCTGAACCCACAAATCTGTGCCACTGCACTTCCCACTGAAGTTCCTTGTACATCCAACACCACAAGCAGCGACTTTCTCTGTAAAGGTTTTGAGCGCAGTGATGCTTTGAAGCAATGCCCCTTGTAAGCGCATGGGTTTGCCAGGGCGCACGCTGCTCGGTGTACCTGCAAAACCACTGGTGGTGTCTCTGAAAAGGCAAAAGTCAAAACTGTCTTTCTCACTCCCGTGTTGAACCCCTCTGCAGACCATGGTGGGGCAAGGAGAAGCAGTGGGCTCTTTTTTTTTCCCCCTCCTCTTTTACTTTTAGAGTGATGGCAGTGCAGAAGCCAGAGAGATGCCAGTGAGGCCTACAGTCAGTCATCATTCCACTGGATGGACTTTTGCATCAACTCAGCAAGTAATCTTTATTTGTAAACCAGACACGTTTAATATGGAAATCAACGACATGAAGTAAAAATGCCACTTCATGCCACTTCTGTGTCACATCTCAGACTGTGATCACACACGGCACACTACCGACATAGGGCACTGGTGCTCTCTGCTACCACATCGCCCGTCTACAAAGAGGGGCGATGTTAAAGAAGCTGCCACTGACCACATCAAGGCTCCTTTTCTCAAGATAGAGTTGAGAAGCACGCTCAATACACCCCTGGTAAATAAAAACTTGGTGGTGACCAGAACTGCTGGCAATTTTGCTAGAAAAGGCGCTTTTGTTCTGCTGCACGCTGCACCTCTTCACTCCCGCTGTAAGACAAGCAGCCTTGATTCCATCTGCTTCTTTCACTGCAGACACACACACAGAACGAGGCAACAGCAGCATCTGGAGTTAAGTTTAACATCCGTTTCCTACCAGTTCAACTCCTAACTGTTTGGCTTGGGGTTTTTCGGGGTAATTTTTTGAGGTAGTCCCACATTCTTTCAGAGTTTGCTCATTACCATTAGTAGCCTCCTGATCAAAAGGCTTTTCTAATGCACCTCAGGGCTCTAAGACAAGTTAGGTCCCTACTTGTGTTAGTTCTCTTGTGTGAGTTTTTAGGCATTTTTGAATTGCCTATATAAAGCTGTCCTTATAGAGAGCATTGAGCATCAACTACTGACCCTCTGCCTAGGCCAGGAGCTTTAAGGCAGTGGAGAGATTGTAAATTAAGGGGAACATCTCAGACATATGGGAACACTGTAAGCACATGGGAACTTCTGGTACTGCAGATACCCTTTAAAAAAACCACAATTGTTGCCCACATAAACCTTCCAAATAAAATGTCTGCTTTAAATTGCTGCCTGTTCATAACATCATTAATAAAGAAGAGGTTGAAAACTAACAGCTTCCAACCAGTAGTGGCTTCCAACAGTAACCCAGCTGTCACAATCCTCAACTTAAAAATGTTTCCATTAAGAAAAGAAACATGCCCACATACACATGCGCTTAGTATTATCAGTAAAACGGCTGTTAATCTGCATTCATATGTGTAGAAGACCAAATGAACTTCTTTAAAAATATTCTCTTTAATGTGAAATGCCAGTTATTTGTATCACTGGGCCTTTCAAGACACGGCTTCAGAGCTGTTTCTTAAACACTTAAAAGCAAACAAAGGAAATGCGACTTGTACCTGTATCAGGCATTTGCTGACATCACTAGCACAGAGAGCCTTATTGCAGCCTGCTGAGGACTGGATCCAGAGGAGGAACAGGAGGACAGCGACTGCAGGCGCCGTGACGCACTGCGACCTCATGATTCCTGCGGGCGAGCAATTTTCACAAGTGCTTCAATCACCGCTGAAATAAAAGCCAACAACTGAAAAGGCTACCGCAGCACAAGTTAAATCCTACTTCTCTCCCCCTCCTTGAGCCTCCTTCAATACAGATTTAATAGTTTGGGGAGAAAAAAAATGAAAAGCAAAACTGGGGCATTTAATGACAAACCCAACCCTTCCTCTCCCAGTTTATGTATAGCAGCAGCTTTCTACTCTCACACCTTTAGATTAAAACTACAATAAACTTAAGGTGAACAATCTCAAGTATGGAATGCGATACCCTATAAGCAGTGAGGATAAAAAAAGAAAAGCCTCAGAAGAGAAAACCCACTGATGAAGACCTAATTCTGTAAATGCACACAGCAGGCAGCTGGAGGAGATGCTACACAGCGCCCAAATGTACACACAGGTGCCTAGGACCAGAGCTACACAGCAGGCTTTTACAGCGTGTGAAGTAAGCTGCCCTGTCTTCTTTAAGGTAGACAGAGAATTGTTTTTATACTGACTGTTAGGTGTCACACAGGCTTTCAGTTCTCACAAAGTTCTTTACCTTTTTTTTTCTTTGGTAGAAAAAAACCCAGTGTTTAAAAAAAAAAAAAACCACAAAAAAGTACCAGGGCCTTTGAACGACCTAACTTTTAAGTGCCAGGCAAGTGACTGCAGTTGCCCGGAGAGGAGCATCTGCTACTTCAGACAGAGGAGCTGGGTTTGCACAGAGCTTTCCACCTTCCTCCCCTTGTGAAGCCCCCGCGCCTCGGCAGGTGGGAGCAGTTACGAATGCCGATGGATGTGCCAGCGGGTTCCTTCTCCCACTGAGCATGTGAACCCGGCCAAGAGAGGACCCTACTACACTAGGCACCGTACCAACATATAATAAAAGGCAGCCCATGTTTGGGCAAGCTTACAGTGCGCCTGTATTGTTCTCGTGAGAGGGGAAAAAATGCTAATGGGGCACTGGATCTCTTTCTTTTCTTTCTTTCAGTATCTAGAAATGTTTTTCTGCTTTATGAGCTAAAAAAAGCCCCCACAAACCCCAACGCTTTCAATGAGCAATATCCAACCGCTAAGAAAAGCAAAAAAATAGGCAGAAAACCAACCCAACGGGTAAATAGGACACGATCCAGACATTTGAAGCCTGTGTCAGATTAAATGCTCCTGCCTCTGTCCGTGTTGGGCGCCCGGCCATCTGTACCCAGGCAGGATTGGGAGTGCCCCCACCCCCCCACAACACCCGGGCGCACGGACGGAGAGCAGGGGGGCCTTCCCCTCGGAAGGGGGGCTCGCTGCTGCCTAAAGAAGTTTCCCTTACAGACAGAAGCAGTGCAAACCCCAAACCCACGGGGTGTTGCACGCCGGCGGGCCAGGCGCAGGAGCCAAGGCAAGCGCGATGCTTGGCCAGACGGGCGATCCAGGCGTGTTTTAACACCACACCGTTTCCACCACGGGCCGTGCCCGGCTGTTGCATAAAAGGCTCCCGAAGAGCAGAGCGGGAGCGATGCCATTCCCAGGAGCGCCCTGCTCGGATGCGCTGGCGTCCCGGGCTGACCAAGCACGTACCCCTTTTCCCCAGGCTCCCCCATCTCTCTATTTTCGACTCACCGCCCGCTGCTTCCCGAGACTTTCACCTCGAGACTTTTACCACCACCCCTGCCCGCTGCACCTCGGCTCCTGCGGCCCGCCCCGCCGGCACCCGGGTGCCCCCAGCCCCGGCTCAGCATCGCTCTCCCTCACCGGCGGGCTCGCACCCAGCGCGGCAAAGACCCTCAAAACCCCTCCGCCCGATCAACCCGCCCGCGGCTCCCCCTCCCTGCCGCCACCCAGGAGGCCGGGCCCCAAAGATGGCACTGGCAGGGGCCCGAGGCCGGTGACAGGGAGTGCACCCCCCTGCCGAAGCGGCCCGGGGCAGGCGGGGGCCCGCACGGGGATCGCCGCCGAAAGCCGCCCCTCCTGGCTGCGGGGGGCTCGGCCTCCTCCGCCTCCTCCACCTCCTCCTCAGGCGGTCAGGCAGGCAGCGGGACGGCCGCGCCGAGCCGCACCGAAACTTTCCTGCCACAAAGAAGCAGCCACGGCCCCACCACCACCTCCTCCTCCTCTTCCCCAGCCACCGGCTCCATCCCGCCGGCGCCGCCGCCCGCACCTCTCCCTGCGCGCTCCCCCTTCTCCGCCAGCGTCTGGCTCACCGGACGGCGCTGCGGGCCGGGCACCCCCCGCTCCGCCGGCGGATCTCGCTGCTCCGGAGGCGGCGGCGGCGGCACCAGCAACCGCGCGCCTCGGCCCGCTGCTCCCCCCTCGGCCGCAGGCAGCGCGGAGGCGGCGGCGCGGCCTCGCATCGCCCCGCCTCGGGGCACCGTCAGGCGCCAGGACCCTCCCCCCACCGCCGGCAGCGCGCCCCGGGACCCTCCGCCCCGGTGGCGGCGGCTGCGCGGAGCAGGACGGAATGGGGGGAAGTGGGGGCCTGCCGAGCGGGACGGGAAAGGCGGAGGAGCCCGGCTCTGGAAGGACGGGGGAGAGGCAGGGGGTCAAGGGAGCTTCTTCCGGGGTGAGCGGCTTGAGCACCCCTCTGCCCACCCGGGCGCCAGCGGGGGGAAAACGCGGGGGTCTAGCGGGGGAGAAAGTCATCCGGGTGGCGCTGGGAAGGGAGGAGCAGAGCAGGGCTCCCCTGCTGCAGGCAGGGCAGGGCGCCGGGGGAAGCACCCCCACACGAGAGAAGAGAGGGGGGAACCGCTCTGCCGGGAGGCAGCCCGCCGCAGCGCTCGCAGGGAACTTGCCTTGGGATGCATGAGCGACGCTCTCCCCATCCAGAGCCGGCGGCGGCGGAGCTGCGCCCCGCCGAGCTTGGGGCTCGGAAAGCCCCGCCGACAGCTGGGGGAGGGCAGCGGCAGCCCCTGGCGAGGAAGGGGCGCCGGGCTTTCCGGCAGCCTTGCTCGGGAGCGCCGAAACATCGCGCTTCGGGCGCTTTGCCCTCCTACGTGCCAGGATCCGAGGGGCCAAGGTGATGAGTTTGGTCCCTGGAAGAAAAGCCCAGGAGGAATCTGGCTAGGAGCCCAGAAAGCCGAAGTAGCCCTCGGGCTTCCTTAGGGGCCAGTCGGACCCTCGAGAGAGAAGCATGGCAACCTCCCCAAGTCCTTCCTGCGTTTACTCCCTCCCTCCCAAACTCGCACGACTTCGGTGAGAGACACGCAACAGGGTGTCCTTAAACACACCCGATGTCATCACAGAGTAAACGTGGGGAAGAAAAATAATACAAGCCTGGACCAAGCCCGGAATTCAAATGGGAGAAGCCGGGAGGTCAGTCTAAGGGACAAACATATGTACAGTCCCCTTTCTTTAGCAACTAAATTTTTACCAAGCAGTTGCAATTGAAAAAGCAAAAATCTGTTTCACAGACCCAGAAAACAGGAAATCATCACTCCCTGTAAAGAAAGTACAGCCTAAACCTAAGAAACATCTGTCCTCAGATCTCTTTGTAAGATAGGAATTCAATGTTTTGGTAGCATCCTCACAGAAATGTCTCTGCTGGTACATCCACAGGGTGAAGTATCTTTTCCAGTAAACACCCTCAATCCCGTGACCCTCCTGCCAGTCGCTTGGGGCTGTCCCCCGTGCCACGCGGGGTGCCAAACTGCCACAGCACCCCAACGCCGACCTGCTCCCTGACCTGTGTTACAGCCATTGCACCCCTGCGTCCTCTGCGCCACTGTGGTACCGCTGTACAGCCACACCTAGGTCCAGCTATAAATCCACCCAGTTGTCACCTCCATCCCAAGTATTTGTCACCCACTTCTTGCCTATTGCTGCCAACACTCCTGTAAGCCAGTTTATCTTTCCTGTTCTTCAGGAAATACTGTTAATTATTCATATCCCTGATACAGACAAAGGTCTAGATTAGGTTCTACTTCCAGGTATGCATGTTACTTTTTATTCCTGTGATGGTAGTAAACTCATACCCACTTACTAGTTAACACTTTCAAGCTTTATCCATTTCCTCCCTGTCTTTTTAACCAGATAATACAGGTTTTTGTATGATTTTAAATTTTAACCCCAACTTTCAGAAGAGGATCACATTCACATTTTCCTCAGCACACCTTCAGGACAGTGTTCCTATAGAAAAGCAGGAACAGCAACTCCTTCCACAGGTACCTAACAAGCTAAAAGCAGGAAAAAAGGTGACAGAGCAGGAACTAATCGGTGTTCCTAGTCTCAAATTACTATCACTTTATTCTTGGTTGGAACTAGGAGTGACGTGCACACAGGACAGAGCCTACTGTCCACAGAGTCTCTTGTTCAGTGCCTGTTTGCTCTGCATCACAAGAAAGGTACCCTGGATGTCCATACACGCAGGAGTAACCACTCTGTAGTAGTTCTCCCAGTAATTAAAAATCAGTTCACCCCAAGTACTTCAGATCTCTTTTCCGGGTAAGCGGGTCTCTCTTGCCCAAGCCACATCCCTTTCCAAAGTAATCTCACAGACATCAGATCCCAAGCATTCCTGATTAATTTATGGACTAGAGGGTAACAAATCTTTTTCATGAATATCTGTAACCTCCTACTAATAAATAATTAACTCTCTGCTCATTAACAGGACTAAGAATAAAAGAGGGTTACATTTCACAACACTGAGGCTTTCACTGAGCCTCCTTACATGTCTATGTAAGGAATGCTAAGACTGGATAGAGCAAGTGTTACAAAATTAAGAAATTCCAACCCATAACATGACCAATAAAATTTATTAAACATTGTATTTACAACTATGTACATATCCTTCCATAGATTAATATTAAAATAGACAATATACAATTTAAGAATTTTCATTCAAAGGCATTTTGTTGGAAAAAATAGGCTCTATTACGAGACCACCATATAAGAGCAAAAGGATTTTTTTTTTGTTTTACACAAAAATATTTTCAATATAGTAAGTCATAGGTCTGGCATTACAACAGCAGACTAATATGAAATATGGTTTTGTAAATATTACAGTTGTTTAGTTACTGAAGTAAAGGCGTTAGGAGTTCTGTGAAGCATGCAATACAGTTCAGTTTCAATTCTTTTACAGTTATGGTGATGAAACAAGCAGCTAAATCAAACACATGCCATACAAAAAAAAAAAGAACTGCCGTCCAGGAGGAACACAATACACTTAATAAAAACTACAACTTTGGTCCAATAAAACATTAGACAAAAACAGTTTTACAGTTAAAATATCTATTTTATACAGGTTTGAATATTAATTACAATACTATTTACATTTGCACAATAAGTATAAAATAAATTATTTAAAAATGAAGACAATATTACATCTTTTTTTTTCCCAAAAAAAGAAAGCTGTACATTAATTTACAAGATATAATAAGATTAATAGACTTTTTTTCCTCCAAGTCTTACATTTTCTTCCACAGGCTTTTCATCGTTCTTCTGTGGGAGTTCAACTGTTAGGGAAGTTTCATAATACAAAGTTTTATAGCAGAACTGAAGTATCATTTGTTTTTTTCTGGTGGCTGTGTTAGTTATTAACAGCTTCCAGCGCTGTTAAAACTCACCATGTTTCGTCGTCCTTTTCAGCAAGAAGATCTAAAGCTACAAGCAATTTTAAGATACAGGTAATGGCATTTGCTGGGACACTGACTTTAAGATTAGCATCCACCTTCTACGTTTGAGCGAGAGCCCGTGCCGCACTTCTCTGAAGGAACACCCGAATTACCAAGGGAGTATTCTGCAGAATTAAGTGCTCTGTCTTAAAAAAAAAAACAACCAAAAAAATACCTCTGCGTGTCACTGCACCTCAGTCTCTTGTAGTCCAAGGGAAAGGGGGAGCCAGGAGATGCTAGTTGTCATATTGGCGTCAATTCAAAGTCATCATTAACGTCAACAAGAGGAACGTAAAACTCCTGAATTTCGTAAATGCTGATGGATTTGTATGTAGCAGGATCAAGCTCTTGCAGTTTAAGCTGCCACTCCAGTCTCTGTACTGCATTTAAAGCTGCTGCTTCGTGCTGCTGCCTCATCAGAAGGCACGTCTGTTTTAAAATTGGGAAAGAAGTTACTTCAGTATTTGAAGAAATACCTCAACCAGTTTGAAAATAGAAAGAGTATCTGGGGGCCCCTCTGGTGACAGTAAGTGATTTCCCCACTATGTCTTCAGAATTTGCAGGTTATTCCATTAAACTATATAGCAATTAATACTGATTTTTTTTAATACTGCTAGACCCTCCTTTGTGTTGCCCTTAAAACCTCTGCAATAGCCTATAACATTGCACACAACTAACATTTATTAATCTATTTATTCATCTCATCTCATCTCCATAGTGACATTAAAAGTTCGGGGTTTTTTAAAAATAGAAAGACAAAGAAGTATACCTTTAATTTGTCAAACTTATCATCAACATCCTGTAACCATGACATAAACTGCCTTGCATTAAATCGATCCCTCACTGATGTTTTGCTGTCATCAGCCTGAAAAAAAAAAAAGAAACAAAAAATAAATTCAAGCTATAAGTTATTTAATCATTCAGTCTTAAAAACTTATTTTAAAACATTGAAACCCATTTAGTGGGACCTTCATAAACAGTGTTTCAGGTGGAAAAATAAACTCTCAGTCAACATATCAGGGTATATGATGAGCATATATGCCGACCACCACTTTCACTGAGAGCCAGCTGCTCACTAAAAATGGGTATTTTCAGATTCCCTTGAGCCCTTTACTGTACTCTATTTTTGAAATTTAGAGTAGGAGGCTTAAAGATTTATGTCTTAAAGTCTTAATCAGTACAAGGCAGATCCTTCCACAGAATTGCTCTCTTTGGTCTCTCTCAAATTCAGTAACAAATTAAATGAATATTCCCTCAGGAAAAGCAAATACATTACTACAGGACGGAGTAAGCAGCTGGACTTTACTGGCTACACAAGTATTGGAAAACAATAATAATAATAGAACTAGAATCAAAATCCCCTAGAAGATATTAAAAAAAGAAGAGCATACACATCTTACTCAATGAAGTAATTATTTTTTATAAAAAAAGCTATTTAGTAACGATTTGTAAAGTCACATGTGCCCAATGTGAGAAGTGAGGCACAGTCCTAAAGCCCAACTATGCCAATTTAACATTTAAATAAGTCACTAAATTGAACAAGCTACTGGTACATTTTTAGGAAAAAAAACAACAACCCCACACCCAACACTACCCCCTCCTCCAAAAAAACCCCCCAAACCAACAAACCAACCCACATATAAAAAAAACTTCCAACACCATAGGAATTGGTACACTGTAACAACAAGGAAGAACAGGAAAAAAGCCTGCAAAGACTGGTATCTCCAGAAAATAGCTGAGATTTCAGATCTCAAGGGCATCTGTACAGTTTGGTTCTAGAAAGAGCCCTCACCACCACCAATCCCTTAGCCCTGAACTGTAGGTATTAAGAGAGCTGTGACCAGTCCCAGATTGGGCCTTTTTCCTCCCTCATATCTTTGCCTTGGCCATATGACTGCAAAGGACAGATCTCAAGGTCTGCCCAATCCGGGGAGCCATGAAGGCAAGCCTCCAAAGACTCAGAAACCCCATAAAACCAGTTCTGAGGTGGTCGTTTTCCTGCAAATAAACCAGATCTTTGCTCACAAATCTTTCCCAGCTATTTGCTCAAATGCAAAATACATTTCATCAGAAATGTTTCTTCACTGGAGAATGATGTTACAAGTCACTAGCGGGCTGGCAGGATAAGTGGCAGAATGCCTTACAAGAGAATGGTTTCTTATCCATCTATATTCTTCCCATGAAACAAATTTAAACCATAGCATCAAGCTGGTAGTTTAAAACACTGATGTCAATTGTAATTTAAAAAAATACTTAATTCTGTGCTGAATATTATGGCTACTATTATAATTTTCTAAGAAAAATTACCAGACTGAAACATGAAGCTGTTGAGGTAGTAAGGGGAAAGGAGAAGCATTTTGCCCCTACTACAATTATTATATAGATAGTAAAAAAAAGCTGCAATATGGGGCAGGAGGGTAAACCCCACAGCAACTTCTCCCCCAGTAAAGATTCCTTTTGTTTCACAGAATTCAAATATAGAATTGGCTTATTTAAAATCATTTGTAAAATGATAGCTATAAAAGTACAGTTACATGCATAACTCAGGTGTATCTCAAATTTCTAAAAGGCTCAGGGCCTCTAAAATGGGGCAAAAAAAAAGAGCAAAGGGCATTCTGAACATCAGATCTAACAAGGATGATATTTGGACTGTTAACAGAAGAGAAACATCTCATTTTTGCCCTAAATCCTTTCCTAAGGATTTATCAGTATAAAGCTTAAAATGGGAGAACAACACAGTCCCCATAAAACTGCTATCTCCCTCTCAATCACCTTGTTGCACATCTCTCTAGGACCTTAAAGACAGGCATAAAAATGTAATAACAGACTGAGGAAACACTGGGAGCTGTAATAAGTCTGTAAGTGCCTCCAGGACTAAAGCAGCCCTCCACATATGTCGGAAACGTGTTTCATTATAAATGCCCAACACTTTTATTACATCCCTAACATCACATTTCTCCCTTGCAGTATATGCTCTTCACAGCCACTGAAACAGGTTCCGAATCCTGTTTCCATTTTTGTCAGTTTGCAGACCTGCTCACAAAACACCAACACAGGAACTGGTGTTCTCTTAAGACATACAGCTGCAACAGAGCTCGGAGTGGTGGTTCATAAAGAGATGCAGATTATAAAATATACTGCTTGTTCTGGGTTTTAATCACAAGCTAAATACCAACACTGACCATGTAAATAATACAGAGCTTGAGGTGATTTGGAAAAAAAAATAATTTATCTGTTAGTGTTCGACATTTCTGTGTTGGTCATCTGCTTCTTATGGAGCAGTTCTAACAACTGCCTTACAGAGAGGAGAAAAGTATTATGTGAGTTATCTCTCACAAAATGTTTCAAAATATCACAAACCAACCTCATCACTTCACACCCCACTGCAGTGCATTTCTCTGGACTACTGAAGAAAAGGATTTTACATTTGGATAATTCTTTTGTTGTTGTTTAAGCTTTACTTGTAAGCTTCCAAAATACGCTCTGATTGAAAATGGATTTAATAACAAACAGCAGAGTAATGTTCTCATTTTATCCTTCTCATAATTTCTGAGGGTGAAAGGTGAAAGAAAACCAGACATGGTACAAAACAGAAAATCAGTGTACATATACCCATAGCCTCTTGTTTCTGTTTGCCCAAATGAGGCCTCATCAATGTAACAATCTTTAATGTGCAAAATCTTAATTCCAGACATGTCAACAACAATTTCAGTATGGGAACAGAGATGGCTCCAACCACTCTTTCTGAGCCAGGCTAGGAAGACCTTTTTGTCTAAAATTCTGAAGTTCATTTACATTACCTGAGCATCCAGAGGCACATTATAAACCTCAGCATCCAGCAGAACTGTGCAGGCACTGAAGGGTAGTGTTTGATTAGCTAGCGTTCTTGCCGCTCGATAATGAACACGTAGAACCTCTTGTTCATTAGAAACAATAAGCTTTTCCTAAATGGGTAAGATATAAATATACATTTGGTAAATTAAGCATTTTAGTTTCATTCCTAAAAATGTCCATTCACTTAAACTTCTCTTTTTAGGGCTTACTTACACTGTTGAACAGCATGAGAAATGGGCTGGCAGAGGGAGGAGCGACCGTTCATCTCACCAAATCCAAAATTTCAATTTAACGATGCAGAGTGTGTTCCCTGGATGTCAGAACCCAAACCACCTTCTCCCCCTCTACCCCATCGCTGTTGGCTGACATCATGCTCAGATTTTCCACTTAGTACTACTGAGGCAAGTTCCAAGTTAATGAAGAAGGTGAAAGATGAAAGGTATGAGGAGCAGAGCCTTGGGATATAGGTTTGTATATATATGTTCTTATCTCGACTCCTAAGCCTCTCAATATCTATTTTCTCCCCTGTCCAGCTGAAAAGGGGAGTGATAGAACGACTTTGGTGGGCATCCGGCCTTCAGCCAGGGCCAAACCACCATAGGGTCTTGACTGTATTAAGATTTTTGTCACATGCTTGGCACAGCAGGCAGAGTGGCCAAGAAAGCTGAATATAATTTGCAGGATAGTATTTTTTTCTTTCTCTAAGCAACATACAGAAACTCTATAAATGCACAGCTGGATGAGGATTTTTTACTGAACTGAGGCAAGAAAATACAGCTTACTTGGCCAAACCTGACTTGTATAAAGAGGATTTGATTTGAAGAACAGTCTGTTTAAGCAAAATAACTAAAAATAAACAGAATTTTATACGACATGAAGGAATGTATGTACATGTATACTGCTTGGCAACATAATGTCTCTATTTTTTATCAAAAGAAAAGAAGTTAGAGTATAAAAAGTATGGAAAACTGAAAATGCAGCATCTACCCTTTCGTTACAACTGATATCTTTTCAGGTAGAACTTGAACAACCTTTACATTTTTATGCTTGTTACTTTATAACCAGCCTTACACTGAAATACTGAAGTTAAATAAAACCCCTCCCTCATCTGGTTTGTTAAGCCACATTAAAAACAACTTAATAAAACACTACAGTGGGTTTTAACGAGCCAGCTGCTTGTGTAACGCAGAGGAAATCCTTAAGTTATACTCTGTGTGCAAAAGGGGTCCTGCCTGTGACCACAAGCAGTCTGGCTCGCAGCACTGACAAGACATCTAAAGCTAGGCTGCCAAGGAAAAAGGGTTGGGCAACCTAAAAATAAAGAATATTCTTAAACCAGGAGTATTTTCTGCATTTCTGTGTTCAAATGCAGTGAAGCCTGCAGATGTAGTTCTAACATCGTTTTTTGGCAGCTTTTTCAAGCGGAATATTGCAAAAAATGTTTGTGTCTTAGAGCCACGTGAGTCTTCTACCAACACAGAATTTACTCTTTCTTCAATTACTTTAACTCAGTCAATGTGGTTCTGAAGTCTACATCCATTATTAGCTTTGAAAACCAGAGTCCATGGATTTCTTCCTACTCCCCATTGCCCCTGGGAAAAATGTGAGCCACATCTTAGAGCAGAAAAAACTGTTTTATTACTGATTTAAGCACTCTGCTAGCAGTTGTCCAAATCACTTTTCTTTAATTACATGTTTCTCCAATTCATAAATTTGGATAGAAGGCAGATTACTTCTAAAGCATTGATAAACTGAATAAAATGTAGTCTGTCTATTAAAAAAAAAAAAAACACCCCAACAAAACCCCAACCATCCTACCCCCAAAAACCAACCCCCAAGAGCTTAAAGTTGGGAAATAAAAAAAAAAATTATTATTTTAGTCTTACTCTTTCGATACTGTGCTGCAAACGTAGCTTCATCCTTACAACCTCCTGTTGTTTGAACAGTTCCTTAAGTGGGTCTGACAGTGAGGGAGGTGGTGTAATCTGTGGAAAAAGTTTTATAAATAGGATTTTGTATTTAACATAAGTTTAACATTGCCTGTATGATTTGAGCATTTATTAACAAAAAAAATGAAGTTGGTTTTTTTTTTCCTGGGAAAATGCAAGGTTTTTATATTACATTAATTATGCTACTCTGATCCATTTGCAATAAAAGGTTTTAAGGATTCTTTACCATAAAGTTAACAAAGCCAACCAAACTGTTTAATTCCAGTTTAGTGCTTTTAGCCAGTCATTGTCAGCATACCACAGTTATTCTTTAAAAGGGTTATACATTAGAAGATAGTAAAAATAAAACTGGCTTTATTTTTTTAAGACTCTTTAAAGCACACCTATTCATTCTGAAAAGTCAGAAATTACCTAGCCAAATACAAGAGCAAAGTGAGAATAAGAAAAGTATCATTCAAAAATTAAGTTACTTGGTATATCTATACAGCATCACTGGCATTTTATATAGCGTAAAAGATACCCATCCATATTCCTAATCTTACAATCATGCAGAACTCGGGCAACCACAGAAGTACACTAGAGCCCCAGACAGTGGCTTGGGAAAGTGTTTCCTCCTGTCAGTTACCCAAATAATATATATTTTTTAAAGCTTATATCTAAAAAAAAAAAATCAAAAAACCCAAATAGACTTGAGTGAGGTATCAACACAGTTATTAATTGGCTACATATTTTCCATTTTTAGTAAACAGCCCATATTACTGTCCTGACTGAGCTGTACAACACACTGAAAAGGCACCTGGAGCCTTCATGGCAACTGCAGAAACCAGATGGTTCTTGAGAAGCAACTAGTAAACATCTTGGGAGTTTTAAGGCTCCACCTAAAGTTTACTTTTTTCTATGCAAGTTCTGTCTGACAGCTCAGTGTGGCTTTTAACAACTGCTAGATCCAAGAACACTGGTATCATTTGGGAAAGACTCATCAAAACTAAATTAAGTACTGCTTACTACAGCCAATACTCAGAAACCACAGCTGAAATACCTACAGGTATTATACTCAAACCACGGACATAACTAATTCTAATCCGTAATATGGATCCTGCAACTGTCAAGAAATAACAAATCCATTATGCAAATACGGACACGGTGTGTTACTATTATCAATCTTGCACCTATACACTCCAATAACAGAGTGATTTATCTACCCAAAAATATTCACTTACTGTTATTTGGAAAATTATTTCAGGACAATTTCTTCCCCAACTGGAAGCTAGCCAATGTCTTTGGACTCAAAGAACATACTGAATAACTGGTTGCAGTGCATTCCTTAAGTTATTATTTGGTATAAAATGACATTCAACCCCTTCATGTTTAAAACTACTCACGAAGATACACTGACAGAATCACCTGGGTTGGAAGAGACCCTTCAGATCATCAAGTCCAACCATAACCTAACCCTAACTTCTCTTAGTGCAAGACTTTGGCTTCCAAACCAGTAAGTAGCAGTTATGGCATATGCCATTTTGTGTAAGTCATCAGCATTAAAAACAAACCAACCCAACAAAAAAAAACCCAAAACAAAACAAACAACCCACAAACACCTACCGAAATAAGCAATCTTAGTCACTATGGATTCCAGCATGTTGAAGTTCAGCCTGAGACACACTGCAATCTAGTTCTGCCTGGATACTCTGCTCTCAGGACACAGTACAGCAGCACTGTCGTAGTCTTTTAATAAAATTAGAGGAGGTGCTTGTAGTTAACACCGAGCTTTTATTTAATTAATTTTACTAATCCCCAAAAGATCTCTCAAACGTTTCAGTGCTTTTGTTAACAGAGAAGCACACAGCACAAGAAGCAAGATGAACAACCTGTCTGGAAATAGCCTTTGAGCTGATGCAGCTCAGTTGTTCAGAAATAAAAACCTCAGAGCTAGTGAGCATACCTATCACCAGAACAATTATGAAAGGTTATTCCTCTGAATTCATGGACCATTTCATTTTGAGACAGGAGTAGGAATCAACCCGGTAGGAAATAACCGGGAAGGGCTTAATTATCTCCGCAGCCAACTCGTGTGGACTTCCATTTGCAGGCCTAAGTGCCCCCCGCCTCCGCGAAGCCGCCATCCGCCGCAGCCTTCATTGAAACCGCTCCCGGCTCCAAGAGCGCCCTGGTCGGGTGAGCGCTGCTGCCGGCCGCCCGCCCGCGCGTTTCCCAGCCGCGTCTGAAAGGGACGGGGGCATCCCAGGCAGCAGGGGGCGCCCCAGCGCTGCGCCCGGGCCGGCGGGTTCCCCCTACATCCCCACCGCGGGGTCAGGCGCGACGGGCACAGAACTTTCTTTACAGTTATGAAGTTCAGCCGTAATAGCCAGGGGCATTCTTAGCTCCTTCCGAGGGCACTGCCTGCCCAGAGCCAGGTCCTGTGCATAGCGCTGCATCTGTTCTGGGTCGCAGGAGATCGTAGAGGTTCTCTCACCCCACTGGGTACAGGGTGGCAGAAGGAGGTTCATTTCCTTGGCTAAATTTAATCTCTGTGGGTCGCCCTTGCTTTTTACGGTAGCGTTCCCTAACCTTTTTCATTAAAGGATCCACTCAAAATAATGCAAATTATTACAGAATCACAGAACAGCCGGGGTTGTCTGGAGGTCATCTAGTGCAACCCCCCCGCGAGAGCAGCATCACCTACCGCAGGCTGCACAGAACAGCATCCAGGCAGGTCTTGAGTACCTCCAGAGGAGGCTGCACAGCCTCTCTGGCAGCCTGTCCCAGTGCTCTGTCCCAGTCAAAGTAAGGAAGGTTTTCCTCATGTTAGGCTGGAGCTTGCTACGTTCCAGTTTGTGTCCGTTGCCCCTTGTTCTGTCACTGGGCACCACTGAGAAATGTGGCCCCATCCTCTTGACATCCACCTTTTAGATATTTTTAAGTATCTATGAGATAGATTCCCTCTCAGTCTTCTCCAGGCTGAAGAGCCCCAGCTCCCTCAGCCTTTCCTCATACCAGTCCCTCATCACCTCTGCAGCCTTCCTCTGGACTCTCTCCAGTAGTTCCCTGACTTTCTTCAACTGGAGAGCCCAAAACTAGATATGGTACTTCAGACGTGGTAATAGGGAAGATTCAAAACATACCCTCACCACCTCCAACACATGAAAATCAGTTAAGAAAGTTTCTTGCATGTCTTGCATCCTTCATAACAACTCTAAGAACAGCAACTCCTCGGTCTGTAAACCTCCAATCCTCATTTATGCCCATTAGAAAAGAGCAACACTTCAGCTAACTCAGAGTTACACATACACAAACTTCCTGCAATTATTTTCACACATTCCTGGTTATTTGCCCTCACCCATGACACCCAAATTGACTGTCCTGCTCTGTTGCTGTAGTACTTCATGCATTTAGGAAGCAAGTTTCTGGTGATACCACTAAAATAAGCTTTTACCACTTAAGTTTCTATAGCAATGCCAGAGAGACTGGACAGAATCCCTTTTACTAGAAACATGCCTGCTAGATAGCCATCAGAAGCTGGAAATGAATCATCTTGGTATCTATTCTGAGGAGACAGTACCGATAGAGATGACTGAACCCCGCAGAACATACTGATGTAGCAATCTGAAAGGCAACATAGCTAAGTACAATTTAAATGTTCTCTTTTAGAAGATTCAAATTTGTTTCCTTCTTTTTTGCATATACCTGATGTCTCCTATCTTATGTTTCGTATTTGCATTGGTGGGAGGGAAGCCACAGTTCCTATGTGACTATCCTTACAGCCTGAGGTGATACAGGTCATAAATTACAGCGTATAAACAAGGCTGTGGAAATCAAACTTAAGCACACACACCATCTCCTGGTTCCCACCTACAGGATGTTTGAAGTTCATCAGATAAACTATAGTGCATCATTAAAATTCCAATGCAGAGAACAGTATGTTACACAAACTATTCCGAGTCCCAAAGTGTCAGAGCTAAATACATTGTCTTCATGGAGCCCTTCACACAGTGATATCTAAAATACAGGAATAATGTAAGAAAGAGTATCTACTTTCACGTCACCTATAGAAATTAATGAGGCAACAGAGCATGATTAAAGATCCACCTAAGGAAAAATAAAAAAAACCAACAACAAGCAATCCCAGCAGAGAGGTCATTTTACAGTTGTGTATTAAACTGCACATTCTATACATAATAACATGTGTGTGTTACTAACATTCCACAACTGTAAGGAGACTCGGCATAGGCCTTACTTTCCACATTGCTGGACAATGTGTGTAATATATAAGCAAGCATTCATTTCTGACCTCTGATTTAGCAATGTTCCTTTTGGTGGTATCTGTAATGGGAATTATTATGAATGGGACTTCCAACGGTGACAAACTGGTATTATTAAACTGCATACATAAGCAAGCTCTGCAAAGAAGTTAAATCTGAGCTATTAGTAATTTTTAATGGTATCTTTTTCAGGAAAGAACCCTGAGAAATTTTATCAAAATTTGTATTAGTGCAAATTACCATATAGAAAACATTTAGCTGCGTCCTGGATTATTTTTTTCAGCCAAACAAACCAAAAATGCTTATTATATCTCCCTCTCCAGATTACGAATCACGCTGCTTTCTTACACTTTTACTTCTAATGGAAATAAACACTGATTTACTAATTTTTTATTTTAGCTTCTTAGCATTTGTTTTCCTTCCCTTTTGCTCCTACTAGAATGGAATAAAAAGCTTCACCTGTTCTTTCTATGACTGTAGAAGATTAACAGCAAAACAAGTTAACAGTTTAGAGCATCAGTATCACCAGAACATGTATGTGTAGGAAAGGAACCCACAAAAATCTAAATGAGATGAAAATCAGTAACTGGAATCCTCCAAGCACTTAATCACATTTTTTAGAGGTTTCTGAGGCTGCTTCTTTTTTCCCCAAAAAGTAACTAAAAGCCACGAGAACAGGGAGTACGCATTCAGCTCTGATATATACTAAACATAAGTTACCCAAGGATTTGCACTACCCAACTACCTATATTTATTCTCATGAACTGCACAGCAAGAGAAACAGGAAGGCTGTATGGGACAATGCTTTAATACCAAGTCAATAACCCTCCCTTTCTTACAGTGACTACACACGTTGCCATTTATGACAGGAACATGAATTCTATTGCCCAGGTAGGAGAAATACTAGGGAAAAATATATATGTACTTCTCCACTTGCCACTTACCCCAAATTAAGCACTAAAGTGCGATGCCAAATCAGTTAAGTTGTAGCTTGGAAACAGTATGTACTCGGCTAGCAGCTGCTATAAAAAATAAAAATCTCTCTGCTTCCAGTGATGAAGATGAATTATAGATGCTGCAACAGCTACTGAGAAAGATTTCTAGACTTGGGAAGGCTGACAGCCTCATACATTGTTGACAAAGCACAGGGTCATCCTACCCACATCCTTCCTCGGACTGTAACTGAGTAATTTCAAAGAACTGTGGTCACTGTCACACAAGACAGAACTTAACGCTAGAGGATCCACGTTTTAATTCTCTCAGGCAGACGTGGGGACGCAGTGAAAAAATGAGAGGAAATGGCTTATACATGGATTATGACTACCTCTGCAATGAAGACAAGACAAATTCAAAATTTACTTTTCTCTATTAAATTTGTGTTCATTGCTTAACCAGAAGAATCTTCAAACTCTACTGGAAAGAGCTGAGGCGGCGTCCCAAGCAGTGGCGTGTTATCTTCACTGAGTCACCAGAGCAACTCGCCCATTCGGAAGTACAGAGGGTGAAGCCTGGATGTTTGGCTTGTGCATGAGACACTTGGTATACACAGGCAGTTCAGTTTAGTAGGCATGTCTGAGGATTACACTCAAACTTTTCCTTAACTTGACACACCTTCAGTAACAGGCATACAGTCAAACACTACTGAATCCCGACACTGTCCAGTTATTTTATGTCAGCCAAGCAACTGAAGACAAATGCGTAGCCTCAGCCCACTCCAGCTATTACATGGGTTAACTTGAGCCATTCAGATGGCTGTAAGCCAGTATGTTTTACCTCAGCACTAGAGCAATTTAAGTGGATTATATAGTAAGTGGAAGAATATAAAACTTCCTTCTACTCCCAGGAGTACCAGTACTTCAAATTCTGGCAGAAAGCCCTCAATGCACAATTTTTTGTGTCTCCCCTGTCCCACTCATGTAGAACACAATAACCACAAAATCAAGTGTGCTGAGGAGCAAAGAAAGGAAGTACAACTGAGGTGCTATTTTGATTACACTGACACTAAAATAGAGACCAGCACAGACCATGTTTTTATGAGAAACCTGGAGAGACACCTCCACAGCAGACAGTAACGCTAACTGCACTGGAGCCAGTTCTGTTCTGCGTTGCACAGAGCTCCTTCACAGCTGTCATCAGGAAAACACCAGTGTCAGAACTATGAGGAGCTTAGAACTCAACAACTGTCCCTGAACTATGGTTGTTCTTCAGTGAAGAGGAAATTTCACATAACTGAATTCAGAAGATTTTAAATTGAGGGTTTACAAAAGCTGGGACATAAAAGAGTTCATCTGCTGCTCTTCAGAGTATTAGGGAGAAACTGAGACAGCTAGCAGGCATTCTCCTACTTAAAACTTTTAGCAATAAAATTAGTATTTGGAAGCACTGCACATCCACCCCCTCTTCCAAACAAAACAACTTTGAATAATTAGTTTTAACCAAATCATTGCCAGCAGAGATTCAGAGAAGCTCACAACAACCGACTTAACTTCTGAAAGGCTGGGCTTTACAGTAGTAAATACTTAGAAATACAGTTTGTCTGTGTGCCTTTTACAGGTGTCACCCACAATGGTTTGTCTCATCTCACAAGGACTGTGAAACCACTGCTTATATTTTCCACTGAATGGGGCTTTAAAATATATTACTGGTCAATATCAATTTATCACATCAACTTAGTGTTTTCAGCAGAACTGTTCAGAAACAAGCCAAAAGATGTAAGTTACAACAACAAACCCAAAGCAAGCCTTTCACTGTATGGTACATTTAAAGACTACGTTACTTACAGTTGGGATGCATATCTTGCTCAAGGGATTGCCATCCAGTAGGTACGAGCCATTGAAGGTCACATATTCATCATAGTACTGAGGCGCCTGAGGAATAACGCTGCACAGTAATTTACGCTTCTCTTCTATTTTTTTTCTTATGTGCAAGTATTCAAAGTAGGGGTTTGCTCTCTCAGAGCTGTATGGCTGAATCTCTTCAAGTTTCAAAGAGTCAACAATAGCTGCCAGCGACTGCTGGGTTTTCTCCTTAGCTTGCAGTAAAGAAGGGTTCGCTTGCACAGGCTGAGGCACACGTGACACCTTTCTTTTACGTGGATGATGTACCTGAGCATCATCCTCTTCAGTTAATCTAATCCTGGCTTTCATAGACGCAGATTCAGACTCTTTTTCTGATGTCTGCATGCAGCCTGCAGGGTTCTGCTTGCCCTGGTTAGCAAGCATATTTGCTCTGTTCCTTGTAATTCTTTGAGGTACTTCCTGCTGTTCTACCTTCTGATCCTCAGCAATTTCTTCATCTAGTTTAACTATTTGGCTGTATTTTTGCACCTCTTCCTGTGTAATCTGTTGTGAACTATTTTCCAAATTAGATAAAGAAGAGTACTGTGGCAGATCATCTGCCAACACATTTTCTCTGTCTGCAGTGCAGGTTTTTGTATTAGCAGATGCATTCATGATTCCCTTTGATGTTCCTGAACTCAGTTCACAGGTATCTACATCGGCTTTATTATCAACAACATGCACTGAAACCAACTTCTCTTGTTGGGCTTTTTCGTTTCTAATGTCTGAAGTATCCTCTGTGTTGCTCTCCACTTCACTCTGACCACTCTTACAAACAAGTTTACTGAACGTGTAGGAATTTACATTTAATTGGGAACCGCTGTCACTTTCAGGGTCATCTTTTTCTAACTGTCCTGTAGGTAAATCAGTCACCTTTTCATAGCCCTGTGAAATATCCTTTGCAGAGTTCTCAAAACATACAGCAGTTGGTGCATCAGCCTTCTTAAGGTTTGAAGAGAAGAAAGCATTTTCCAGCTCTCTGGTACTTGTAGCATCTGTATTCAAAGAAGTTGTTGTAGTCTGAACTAGATTTTGTTGTTGTACAAATGATGAATCTTGACTGCTAATGCCTGGTACAGAGATGTGTTTAGAGACATCTGGGAGTGGTGGGACAGGTAAAGAACAAGGCAACTGTGAAGGCAAAACCGATCCAGATTCTTGAGAACCGGAACTTCTCTTAATTTCAGCATGCTGAGGCAAAAAATCCGCTACTTGTTGCTCTTTTAACGTCCTGTTTTCAGAATTATGCACTGCTGTAGCACTGTTAGCATCTTGCTCTGATACACCATAACCCGAGCTGTTCACCTCATTGTTTAACGAATGAAGTCTGTCAAAAGGCACATCCCACGGTGTGACTGGCTGAGTCACACCGCTTTGACTACATGGCTCTACATGTGTGTGACAGTCTTCTGAGGGACTCATCTGAGCAGTACTTTTAAGGGCACTTGTACCCGTTGTAGCCTGCTTGTTGCTAGCTGCTCCAGACAATGTAACATTTGACTGCAAACCAGACATACTACTTTGAAAATCTTTTTCAAGCATGCTACAGTGTAGTTCTGGTTTAGGAGAAGTGCTGTGAGTCTGAACTGATGGCAGAGTGTTCTGGTTATTATCTTCTGACACTCGAGGCAGTTTGCTGTGTTCAGAAACAGCAGCAGGCATGCTGCACCTTCGAACCTCTACAACAGGTCTACACTCATTTAAAACCAGTTTAACATCTTCAACAGATGCGGATCTAATGTATGCTGGTGGAAGCCTGGTTGCAAAAGATGGCTTAATGCGATCTGGCAACTCGGCAAGACCATCGGTCTCTCTGTCAAGAAGGGCTGGTGATTTGGCACTTGCCAAAAATAGCGGTTGTGAAACAGACACTTGGGAATCAGAACCTTCCAATGTAAAGTCCGAGTCATATTCGATTACAGGCCTCGGTGTCGTTACTGTGGTATGGCACGAATCCTCAGAGCTTGCAACTGATACCATGGACACTGATCTCGAGCTCAGACCCGTCTTTTCATTTTCTGCTTTGGGGGATCTATTTGAATTATCTAAAACCGAGGAAGGCTTCATAACATGGACACTTCTCGTATCTACTGATTGTGATCGATTACTTGTAGCATCTTTCTGCTGTTTTTCCTTCACACAAGCATCTGGCAGCTCCGAGCTTTTGGAACGAATCAGTTCTTTGCTTTTTACTTCAGCTAATGAGTGTTTTGGTTTTTCTTTCATCTTGTTGAGTTCTAAGCAAGTGCGGTTTCTTAAACGTTCCTTCTCCTTCTGTTTTATTTTTTCTTTATGTTTTCTATGCCACTGCTCTATTTCCAGATCTTTAAGGCTGAGCATTCTTTCGAAACTAGTTTGCATTAAATCATCGTTGACTAATCTTTTTTCTTTAGGTCGAGCATCCTTTGCTGCAGGAGCTGGTTTAGGCTTAAGTTTCTCATGTTCAAGTTTTAGTTTAAGTAAACTACTCTGATGCAGTTTATCTTTATGCTTGTCTCTGTCTTTGTATCGGTCTGTATCTTTATCTCTCTTATCTTTCTCTCTACCATCTGGAGTTTTCAACAAATCATCTCTTGGCTTTTCTCTCAAAGATGACGGTTTGTCATGCGCTGTTTTATTACTTTCTGTAGTACTGCATCTCCTTTCCTCTTGCATGTGTTTTGAGTTTGCTGCTGTTGAGATCTCCTTGTCTTTGGATTTGTCTTTTTTTTCAAGTTCTTTGTCTTTAGTTCTGTTTTTTTCTGGTTTAGCATATTCAGATTCTTTTTCAGACTGTTTGACTTTCCTTTCAGTGCAGTGTTTTTCTTTGCTTTCCGCCCAATGTCTGTCTTTATCAGCCTTTTCTTTATCATGCTTCTTATCAGTTTTTTCTTTATTTCTTTCTTTGTCATCATTTTTTTTAAGAGTACCTGTGCTTTTTATTTTGTCATTTTCCTTATGGCTTCTTTCTGCTAGCTGGAAATTGGGTTTCTCCTTTCCTTTCTCTGTATTTTCATTTATTTCTGCTTTTTCTTTCTCTGTCTTGTATTCATGTTTTACCTTTTTCTCTTTTTCTCCATTTTTCCTTTCCATCTTTTCAACATCTTTTTCTTTGGTGGAGGTTCTCTTTTCAGTCTTTTCTTTATTTTCCTTTGAATTTTTTTCCTGCTTTTCAGTATCTGCTTCCTTTTCTATTAAATGCACACTGGCTGCCTCGTCCTTAACACCAAAGCAGAAGAATTCCACTTCTTTATCTGCAAGCCTCATTTCTTTTTCTTCTTTCGTATCTTTTATTTTTTCATCCCTGAAAAACTTCTCATTTTCCTTTTTGTTCTTCTCTTTCTCCTCTTTAGCATTTCTCTCTTTCTGGAACTGTTTCTCCTTAACTAACTTATCTTCTTTTGCCATAGCTTTTTCTAGCTTTGATTTTCTGTCTGAAGAAAGAGATTCGTGTTCTATATTTAACAACATATCTTCATTTTCATCACTTTTGAAAAAGTTCTCTTTCCAAAATTCTCTGTCAAACTCAATGCTTCTTTGAACCTCCTTAACAGTGTCTTTATGTTTATGTTTCTCCTTCTCCCCATCCTGTTCCTTTTTGTGCTTGTCCTTTTCTCTTTCTTTGTGCCTTAATTTATGCTTTTTAAGTGTTTTACCTTCCTTGTCAATCTTTCTGAGAGTATACTCTGAGCCCTCAAATGTTGAGCTATTATCTTCCTCCTTAATTTTGGGGCTAGATTTTTCACCAAATTCTAAGTGAAAATCTTTCTGATGATGCTTGCTTTTTTCTTTGTGCTTGCAAGATTTGCCACTAGAACTTTCTACTAGATACTCAGAATCTACATTGTGCTCATACCGAACTAATTCAGATTGCAATGTTATTTCAGAACCTCCTGGTGACAGGCAAGTTTTGGTGTTTTCTTGCTTTAATGGTGTTGACTGCTTTTCACTTAATCCACAGGGATGCTTCGGAGATTTGCCCGCAGTGATATGAAATAGGTGCAAAGAAGAATCTTCTTTTGGGGTGAAAGACTTCTTAAAGGTTTCTTCCTCTCTAGTTTTATCTAAAGAATCTAACCCAGAAGGTGCTACATTTGTTACTCTAGCATTTTCTTTTTCTTGCTTTAGCTCTTGATTCTCTTTATTTTTGCTCTGATTTTTTACTTTCCTTTTAACTTTGCCTTTTTGCTTGTGTTCATTTGTAACCATATAGTCTTTCTTCACTCTGACATCAGCATTTGACGTCTCTGAAATAGAGCAAGGAGAGACTATTTTCTTGTCCTGAAGTATTTCTTCATCTGAACTCTCAGAACTTGAATACAGAACTCTGGATGGTTTCTGTTTTTTGCTTTTAAATGATTTTAAGACCACTTTTTCTTGTTTCACAAATAAGGTGTTCTTTTCAACTTCAGTCTCCTCCTCTTTCCTTAGGTCTTTTCGAAGAATATGTCTGTCGTCGATCATTTTTTTCATTTCATCTTCATCATCATCTTTAAACTCATACTCATCAAGAGCAGATGGAAGTGGTGCCTTACTAGGGACTGTTTGTTTGTTGTTATTTGCTACAGAGTCCTTTTCTGCTTCTGAATCAACATTGCCCTCTACACTGGAAGGATTTACAGATGGAGCTTCTTCAGAGTCTAGAGTAAGAAAACAAAAAAATCAGTTGAATACTGATGGGACATTCTTCACACATTAGTTTGGGACAAAATAGTTTAGTTCAGCTTTCACACGGCTACACAAATGAAAGAAGAAAAAGAACACTCAAAGCACAGAATAAACCTCACTAGAATTAAAGTTTTTTATGAATAAACAAAAGGTCACGAAACAAAGTGCTCTCCACACTTTACAGCTGTCACTCAGGTATGCAGAAATGTTAATTAGCATTGATACCCTGACCTAATAAAAGCAGTGCACTTGAAATTTTCAAAGTCTTATCTGTTGTGCGTGTTTCAACAGCAGGTAGGCTTTTATTCTTCGGAGACAAAGAGCTGCTTGTGTGAAGAATTTTCATCACGCACTTGATATAGACAGCCTAAAGTAGATCATGCTATAATTTACTGCAATAGGTCTCTGCTATACGAGTATGTTGTACTGGATGTCTTGGACTTGCAAGTCCAAAATGTAAAACCTCTCAACTGTTCCTGAAATTAAATTTTAGGAAACATATGGAATGTTATCACCCTCTGATCATATGAATGAATGAAAAACCTAAAACACAAATATCTTTTCTGGCTCTATTGTTTCCTCCAAATAAAGTTCCAAGTCAAGCCTCTTCAACTGAATCTAGCAGTTTGCTTTTTAAAAAGAACCAAGTATTGTAACATTCAGTAGTATGCACAAGACATTTGACAGGACGAATAAAAAGTACAATAAGAGTTTGAAATAATAGTGTGGGGAAAGTGATGAAGCAGTTTGAACGAGAGAAAAAAAAGAAGCTCTATTGCCAAGATTCCCCCTTGTTTCCAGTAGGATCCTCTGTGGACCAACTGCCAGTACACAATGGTTAAACACACACCTTGCCAGCAGGCTTCGCAATTACTTTGTATTCAACAACACAGTATCAATAAAATAGATCCCACAAGTTCCTCTTAATTTCTACATTATCTGCAGCACTCAGAGCATATTAACAGTTCTGTGCTACCAGCTTTTTATCTATTCCCCCCTCACCCATATGTACATGTCATCATCCTCCTGCCTTAACTCTAACCACTCCTTGCAGCTTTGTCTGTGCCTCCCCTTCACCCTTTCCCTACAAGGCAGCTGCTGCTTCTCTCTTCCGTGTCCCTATTTGCTTTGCCATTTAACAGCCTTTCCCCATTCCAAACGCATCTGAGTGCTTACTCCTTAATGGCCAAAGGTAAAGCAATGCAGGCGCAGGAGGAGATGGATCACCTATGTGCTACGCCTGACTCCTTGAAAAACTGCAGACAACATTCTGTTCTTCTTGGAGGCCAGCCCGTGGAAACTAAGCAATACCCTACACAGACAGACAACTGTTGAGGAATCAATTGCTAAATAGCAACAAGTTTCTATTATGCATACGTAAAAATATTTTTCTTAGGATTCATGATTTGGCGAAGCTGTAGCAGATTCTGGGGAGCAATGGCATGATGAGCTCTTAGAACAGAATGACCGGGCACTGTGTTTCAGGCTGTTCTTCCAACGCCAAAAAAGTTAACACTGCATCAGAACGTTTATCAGCTCTACATAGGGCAATTTTATTTTTTTTTCTTTGCTTGAGTATAGCAAAACCTTCAATAGAAAAGTTCCAGGGGGCTGCAGGTTTGTTTGGTTTGGGTTTGAGTTGTTTTGTTTGGGTTTGGAGCTTTTTTGTTCATTTGTTTAGTTTGGCTTTTTTTGTTCATTTGAGGTTTTTTGTCAGGGAAAAAGAAACTGGCTCTAAGAATCATGTGACACAATGCTCTCTCTCATGTAATTTTTACAGAATCACTGAATGGCTGAGGTTTGAAGAGGCCTCTGTAAGTCATCTGGTTCAACCTCACCACTCAAGCAGGGACACGCAGGGCCAGTTGCCCAGAACCATGTTCAGATGGCCTCTGTGTACCTCCAAAGATGGAGGCTCCGCAACCTCCCTGGACAACCTGTGCCAGTGCTTGGTCACCCTCAAAGTAAAGTTTCCTGCTGTTCAGAGGGAATCTCCTGTGTTTCAGGTCATGTCCACTGCCCCTGGTCCTGTCACTGTGCACTACTGGAAAGAAGCTGGCTCTGTCCTCTTTGCACCCTCACTTCAGGTATTTATATACATTGAGGAGATCGCCCTGAGCCTTCTCTTCTTCAGGCAGAAGTGTCCCAGCTCTCCCAAACTTTCCTCATAGGAGAGATGCTGCAGTCCCTTGATCATCATCTTCACCCTCCACTGGACTCTCTCCAGTATGTCCACGTCTCTCTTGTCCTAGAGAGTCTAGAACTGGACCTGGTACTGCAGCTGTGGCCTTGGCAGTGCTGATCAGAGGGGAAGGATCACCTCCCTTCTTGCAACACTCTTCCTAACAGAGCCCAGGACACCATTGGCCTCCTTTGTGGCAAGGACAATGGTCAACTTGGTGGTCACCGGGATCCCCAAGGCCTTTTCTGCAGAGCTGCTCTCCAGCTGGCCAGACCCCAGCATGTACAGGTGCTTGGGGTTGTTTCTCCCCAGGTGTAGGACTTCATATTTCCCCTTGTTGAACTACATGAGGTTCTTTTCACCTCATCTGTCCTGCTTTTCAAGGTCCCCCTGGATGGCAGCACAACCCTCTGGCTCATCAGCCACTCCTCCTAGTTTTGTGCCATCAGCAAATTCTTGATGGCACACTCTACCCCAATCATTACTGAAGATGTTAAACAGGACTGGGCCCAGCACAGACCTCTGAGGTACACTGCTAGTTACTGTCTTCCTACTAAACTTTGTGCCACTGATTAATCACCCCCCCAACCCTAACCCTTGGCCACTCAGCCAGTTCTCAATCTACCTCTTTTCTTCAACTCAAAAGAATCTGAATCCCTGAAGAATCTGAGAAAGCAGAGTGAAGAGTTCCTGTCTGGCACTCAAAGAAATTGCTCATGGAAGTTACTCATGGCCAAGAAACCTTTTGCTTCCAAGGAGACAGTAGTTCTTTTTGTTCCCCAGATTGTGATACCTGCTCCTTATTCTGCAGAAACACAGTAGGGGCTAAGAATTACTGACTCCACATAGTCAAGCTACTGACTGTCCACCTTCAGAAATCAGTGAGTCACGCACTGGCAGGGACTTGATTTTACTGAGTGTCAGCAAGGTATGCCCATGTGAGACACTAGCTCCCAATTCATCTGCTAAGGATGTGAAATAAGTGACTTGGGGGATATTTTCCCCTAAGATCTCTCAGAAACCACTTTGTATCATCACAAGTTTGGTGTTTTCCCCTGTATCTTTCTTTACTAGGTAAACCCCAGCATTCTGAGGTAGGCTTAATTAGGATAGTGGGAAGGGCTTATTAAAGAGAGAGACCAAAAAAGTCAGAATAAACATTTCAGACAGTTCAACTGAAAGATCTGAATACCACTAAAACTAAAAGAGGAAATCAACCTTAGCAATAGGAATTGCTTCCTGCAGCAACTCTTAATAGCTAACACTATGCAAAAGATTAAAACCACTTTAGGTGAATTGATGCACTTGAAGTATGCAAATAAATGGCTACTTTTACCTGAGCAACTGTCCTCATCATCAGAGAGGGGCACCTCTCTTTTCAATAGCATTTCCAACTCTTCTGTTTCAGCAACATCAACAGGTCTCTCCCCATGCTTATTGGCTTGAAAAGGATTTCCACCATGCCGAAGCAGCAGCTTCACAATCTGCAGCATTAAATAAATGAACTTTTAGGTTTTCCACAGCACAGAACTTGACCAGCATAAAAACCTTCCTTTGCACACAAAATACGGATGAGGTGATACGCAACTCTAAACTCCTACCTGTGACAAAGAGACTGCAAAGCAAGATTTCAGCAAGCAGAATGCAAAATACAGGTATAAGCCATCTGCTCATTAAAGGAGGTACCAGGGCAGACTAAACAAAGTTTTCCTCTGTTACACAGACGTAGAATCATCATAAAGAAAAGCAGCGGTGGCCTTTTGTTCTTGCTGTTCCAGCATTTCCTCACACCATTCATATGGTTCCTCACCTACCAAGCTCTACTCCTCTGCACAATTCACCCTCCAGCGCCACATTTTATAGCACTTAAGGAACAGGAAAGTTTATCAAGTAGCAATACTACTGGTTTCCAGAGCATATCTGAAAGGCCCTGACAGAGACCTAAGGAACAAACTACCCCCCATCCTCAACAGAAAAATCATCAATTTCTCCAGCATCAGGGGTAAGAAATTGAAGTTACAATGATACCAATGCCACTGCATTTTCAGCACAGTATCCAGTATGAGTTACTACTTCTTTTGTCCTGTATGCTAAGAACAGGGAAATTCAGTAGACAACAGTAAGTTCACATGAAATTTCAGATTTTTTTCGATACATAATGTCAGTGAGATCCATATACTGAGACCAGACAAAGAAGAGATCCCCTCCTCCAAAACACTACTAGCTTTATGCATGTTCAATCTAAAGACCCACTTTTGTTTAGATATCTGTAAGAAACAGTTCCTAAACAGTTAATAAACGATTCACAATCAGATTATCATAATTAATTTCTCAGGTCTTTCCAGAAGATCTTTTCAAACTGAACATCTCGCTTTTTGAAGGTATAACTGATCTAAAGATATTTTCAACTTTTTGCTTTATACAGCAGATTGCACACAGAGCAATGAAATAAGATATATAAAGGAAGAGTAATTTCTGCATATAGTTTGCAGAAAACAACAATAAATCCAGAAATTTATGTAAAATACCTGCAGCACTTCAGTTATCTTCTATACTAAGTCATTATTGGTAATTTTTTTAAATGTTAAGAACATATATATATATATATCGGTCCATAAACAAATGTATAAAAATAAATTAGGATATACACCTTTAAATATTTTTTTATGTACATGCACATGAACCCACAGTGTACTGTTTGGAGACATTTTTTCTTTTGAGAATTATACTCAGTAGAAGTGTCTCAAAAAAAGTCACTAAATGTTAATTTTAAAACAAGTAAAAGTGAAACAATTAAATATTTAGGAAAACAGATACTGGTAGGAAATACCAGACAACAGAAGCAAGATAAAAGGCAAGATTGAAGTAGTAAAACCAAACCAACTTAAGATGCCCCTGAAATAACAGAAGCAGAATTGTAAAACCATATGACAGCAATAAGGTCAGTCAGGATTTGTTCTAAAGACTATACTTCTCAAGCTACTTATTTACTCCCCTCCCACTCTCCCAGCACACTCACATTTCTATGCCCACTGCTAGCAGAATCATGAAGTGGTGTGTCATCATCCAAGCCCTGAGTGTTCACATCAGCTCCTGCTGCTATCAGGACTTTAGCAACATCGTAGTAACCAACATTACAAGCTTCATGCAGCGGCGTCCAACCTACAGTGAAGAATGGTAAGTGCAAGTTTGAAAGGTGAAAGGTTTAGGCTTGGGGATTTCTTCTCCTGTGCTATAGGTCTCTACTGCCTTGCAACATTTCAAAATACACTACCACACAGTAGCTGGCAGGAAGGTAATGCCACCCATCTGATGAACAACGTGTACACCTTATAAACTTTAAGCCTCATGCCACACTCCAAATTTTAGGATGATGAAATTCAACACAGAAATCACTAATCAAACAGTAGAAGACAAAATCAGTTTCAAAACCCCCAATGTTGGGAAAATATGAATAGTGTTATTCTATATGGAGACAGTTTGAAAACCACACTATTGGAAAGAAGCATGGCCAATTACCAGTATGGCCAGTGCTCCTTCAGAGCTACTGAATGCGTACCAGGAATCACTAATAACATTCAGCAGCTATTAGGCTAGATAGCAAGCTACTGATACTGGCAGAGAACTTATTCCTGTTATTTCCTATAATATTAGTAATTTTCAGTAATTCTGATTTCCACAACGATAATCTGAAATTCAGTGCTCATTTTTTTGTAGCAGATCCTCAAATGAAGACAATAATCCTTACCTCAATTTCCTCTCTCAAACTTGATGCCCTCTACTTCACAGCTGCCCTGAACTTCTAGCCTGCTGTTGATGCCTCCTCACTGCCCAGTTCTGGGTAGGCATTCAACTCCTGGTTCCAACATAACCAGTGCAAGTCTGGAAGAGTTTATTCACTGTAACTCTGCATCTAATCAGTAATGGGCCTGTACATCCATGAAGAGGAGGTGCGAGAAACCCCTAATTTATCTAATCACTCAGTAAGGTAATTTCAGATCCTCATCTCTCAAATAGTTTCTCACCTGCCACTCATTTAAATTAAAAAACAAACTTTAATAAAAAATCCCTTCTACCTTATTTCTTATTCTACAGCAAAACACTTCTTCCAGATCTTCATACACTGAATTTCCTCTCCATCCAGTCATCACTTGGGTCACTCACTTCCAAAACTTCCTTTCCACCACCTCCTTTCTACTTTCTTGTCATTTGCCCTCTTCCCCACTCACCCACAATGATGACACTCTTCTGCTCTCAGCCCTCTGATCCCTGTCTTCTTTCTCCTTATTAATTATCTCTGTAATTAATTCTTCTCCATATTTTACTGCTTTGCTTTTTTCTCCTATCACAATGCCCAGCCTGCCAACTCCAGTTCTGGCTTGCTCTCAACATCTGATCCCTTTACTCCTGTTCTCACACAGCAGAATCATTCTGGCAGATAACCCACGAGCAGGGTTACTTCCTCCATTACTAATTCATTTTCTGCTCCTTTAGTTCTGCCAAATTCTTAGCTAAAAACTCTAATTCTCTAAATTTCACCGCATCCTTAATTCTTATTTCTCTCCACTCATGACTCACTGCTCAAATCCTCCCCCCTCTTCTTGACTTCTTCCTCTGCACAGGATTTTGAAGCTCAGCCACCTCTGCCTCTCGCTTTGAATTACCAACGGAAAAGTATCTCACTTGATCCCAAACACCTCCTCCAGACTTCTGAATGAAGTCTCTAACCACTTGCTCCCAACTGATCCTCAGAACCAGCTCTCAGCTGTTCTCCTCATCCTTTCATCTGCCTTTCAAATTAATTAAATATCTGTACTGGGCCAGGCTGGGATAAAGCTACAAAGTTAACTTCCTTCCTAACAGCCTCCAGAGTGCTGTGCATTGCATTTGGGGCTAAAAGCGTGTTCTTAATATGCCAGTCTTTTGGCTATGCTGAATAGCGCTTGTATGCTGTCAAGGCTTTCTCTACCTCACCCCCCGCAACTCTCTTGCCTCAGGGAAGAGTTGGGAGGGGGGACAGCCAGGACAGCTGACCCAAAATGACCAAAGGGATATTCTATGCCATATGATGTCATGGTCAGCAATAACCGCTCAGGGAAAGGAGGAGGGAGGAGGGATGTTCAGGATTATGGTGTTTGTCTTCCCAAGCAACCGTTACACCTGCTGAGGCCCTGCTTCCCAGGAAGTGGCTGGATGTAGGTAGGAAGTAGCAAATTAATTCCTCCTCTTTTGCTTGCACGTGCAGCATTTGATTTTCTTAATAAACAGCCTTTAACTCGACACATGGGGGCTTTTTCCTCATTATTTTCTTCCCCTGCCCTGCTGAGGAGGGGAAGTCAGAGAGCAGCTGGTTGGGCGCCTGGCAGTCAGCCAAGGCTAAGCCACCACTACATCTCTTCTTGACGCTTTTCTATCCTCCCTGTGATTTCTATGGGTCTGCCTTCTCCTGAACCTCCCCCTCCTTTTCTAAAATTGCTCTTGTCAACAAGTACTTCTCATCCTCCATCTCAGCTTCTACTTCTGCTTCCTTTCTCTTCTTCCTCTACATTGTAGTCCTGGCCAGCCTCATCTTCAAACACAAACTCAGCTACCTTCTTTAAACCAAGAAATCACTGGTCTGTTTCTTACCTAAAATCAAGATGTTGGCCCCTCTCATTAATACCTTCTCTTGATGTCAAGTTTGAGCTGATAACGAATTGTACTAACAGTTGGGTCTTGCACCCTCAGAGCTCATCTCACCTATTCTCACTGAGAATATAATTCTCACAATAATCATTCAGACCCAGCAACTGAGCAGCTTTAGGAGGCCTTGCGTAGGTCTAGTTAAAATTCTCATTCAGACCTTCATTGTATTTTTGCTTCTATTGTGCAAGGCTCCCACAAACTTGGAACTGCTATTGCTGCCACTTGATTATACTACTGAGAAATCTCAATATTATCCTTATTGCCTTGGGATACCAGCAGCTCTCCACAAGTTTTGTCACCTTTTCTTCAGCATTATCTTTCACATTGGGAGCAGAGACTTTCTGAACAAAACCAAAAGCAAGATGGCCCTTTCTTATATTTAATTCCTCACTTTCCCATGCTCCACTTCTGCAGGTGCAAAAAAGCCAACATTGAGAGGTAGAGTATTAGGGGCAGTTATGCTGGTTATATAAAGTGCACTTGATACTTGCATTATTTTTAGAGCTGTCCTTGCATTTAAGAGAGAAACATCAACTGCATCTTATCTTTTAAGAGAGGTCTCTTACACCTACACCCCACAACCACCTTTGCATATCCTCCAAACCTTTATCCTCCAATTCAGCATTCCTTTCACTCTGTTCCACCTCTCCTCTGTACCCCAACCTCCAAACCCTTAATCTCTACCCAATACCAGCTCCTAAGTCTTATGCCCTTTTACCCTGGTTGAGGAAAACACATTAAGTACTTATCTCAGTATGTATGTGCATTTAATTTGGTGCCTGGCCAACCAACAACTGGCAACTAGTGAACTCAAAACTACAGGTTCTATCTTCTGTGAAAGCATTACTTTGGGGATCTTATATTTACTCTGTTGGATATTTTTTTAGTAAAAAACACAGAAACCGAACTACTATGAGTATCAAAAGCAAAATAAAAATATGGTAGGAATTACAACTTACCTTAAAGCTCAACAATCAGTGCTGAAATCACAGCCAATACTGACAACAAAACTATCATTGATTCAGCAGGACTAGATGACAAGCACAACCTGTACCACAGATCTGCTTTGGTGCAGATTAGCTGTCCCAGTAAGACAACGACGTATGTTACAGTGCTACCATCTTCACTGTTACTAAACTCTGCATCTCCTCACATAGCCTACAATCCTATTATCGATTGCCAAGTATAATTCTTCAAAGGTCAGCAAGCATGTTCTCCTGGTTCCAGCCAGGACAGAGTTAGGGGAACCAGGACATATGTACATGTACTTTTGTAGATATATAGTATGCAAGGTCCCAGGATATGAGAATTTCAAATACTATGAAGTTGTAATTTTCATTTGCACATAGCATGAAATAAAATCAAGCCTCTGATAACAACTCCAGCATTCATTTTTAATTTGTACAGTTAAGAGAACAGGTATAAACTTACCTGCAAAATCTTTTACATTCACGTTTGCACCTAAACTGATCAGCTCCTTGACTTGTTTAACATCCCCTCGGATTGCTGCCATATGTAGAGGAGTTTCCCCTCGTTCATTTCTCTTGTTAACTTTGTCTTTTTGCCTTGAAGAAGTGCTTGGAGTTTTCTTTTGTGCTGGTGTTTGTAAGGGATGATTTAAGGTGGAATCTACAAAATAAGATTTTTAATGGTCACTGGAGGTTATTTAACACTATTTTTATTTCGCCTCATTTTAACACTTGCATTCAAATATGACAATAATAAGTGAATAATTATCTTTGAATAAAGTTGTATCATGTACATCATATACAACATGTACATGTATACATGGTACATGTTGATGCATGTATCAACATGATGCCTTCTTGCAATATGCAAAAGGGTATTTTGCAAAATCTCACTTTTTTTAAAGTAGGTTTCAAGGACAGATGAAGCCTACCCAAACTATCAGGTTCACATACCTTAGTATAAATTCTGCTGAAATAAGACAAAGCATGACCATGCAAATTAGTATCTGCTCTGCTTCCCCTTCCTCCAGCATAATTCCACTGTATTTTTATGTAGTGGGAATGCCAGTTTTAAGGAATACTGTCTGTGCATTGCACTCTGTGCACTTCCTCAGCTGTGCCAACACACATGTTTTTCAGCAGACTGGATAATTTCTAAGGAAATGCAGCAATTCCATTTAAATGCCAATTATGTAAAAAAGTTACATCTGTAGAACATATACATAGATTTTTTTTAAAACATCTGGACCAAGGGCAGCTTGAAGTTCTGAATTACAAATGAGGAGTCTCCCCTCTCCCATTAAAACCTAAGGAAACAATCCAGTTTCCTTATAAATTAACTCCTGCTCCAAATGGAGGCAAGACAGTAGTTAAAAATTATTTTAAAAAACCACCCCATTTTAAAATAATACTTCTGGAACGGTGTTTGAAAGACAAAAACAATCAAAAGAAAAAAAGATATTTTCAGGTTTTACAGCTACCAGCTTTGCACATAAATACAGAAGGTCAAGAATTTTTCATCAAATTCCTTGTCAATGCAAAACAATTTTAACAGAATTAGGAATAATCAAAAAAAAAAAATCAGTCAGAACTGTTGAAAAATATCAGGGTTCAGAATATTCTGATCATGACAGAATTACACAGGCAGGGTGAAGAAAACTTTTAACTTCTTAAGATCACCTGGACTGTTGTCTCTTGCTGTCATCTGCATGAGAAGTGCCATCTGTTTGCGCTCTGACAGAGGATAACCAAAAAGAATGCTAACTGGGGTTGATTTCTTATTTCCAGCATCCTTCTTCATTTTCTTTTTCTCCGGACCTTCCTTTTCTGGAAATATTAACATTTGAAAACTCAAACTGCTGTTCTGTTAAAACATTTTTCTAGAAATAAACCCATTCTTTTAAGGTTTGTTAACTGGTGAATGGTGGCAGATGATGAAAACCAGAAATCACATCTTTGCATTGGTTTTGGTTACCTGTTCTAATTATATCAGGGTAAGAAGCTACTGAATTAAAGTACTTAAAGCTGTAAAGACAATTAGGAAAAAATTCTGAAAGGTCAAAAGCCTGTTTCACAGCAGGAAGACTGAATATGTCACAACTTTAATTTTCAGAGAATGGAGCCAGGCACTGTAAGATCAGCTTGTCAACTTTCAGCCTTGAATACAGACCTGAGACTCTGCTCTATTCTACTTCACTCAATACACCATGCTAAAAATTAGGAAAAGACTTTTTAAAACTGGTATTTATTAAGATAATTGGATAAAAGGTTGTCTCACTGAAACTCATCCTGTTACTTCACTTTACAGAAACTTCTCCAAAAATTCATATCCTTCAAAAACATACAGCTATTTTATATACATAGCTCCTTTCCTTTTATCAATATTTATGGAAGTTGTTTAATATTTCATGTCCAAGCTTTAAACCAGGAGCTAAAATTACACATCTGAATAAACAGATCATTTCTAAAGCTATTCAGGATCTACAAACTCTCACAGATCTTCAGATTGGTTAAATATGCTCTGAAATCAACAACATTTTTATACCTAACGAATTAAAACCCAAGCATTTTTACTTGTATAATCTGGAAACTTTGGCCTATGTCTTCCATCAAAAGTTCTTCCTTTATTTTTCTGTATGAAAGTCTCTTAAACCCAATGTGGGCATTTAAGATTACAATATGATTAAAACCAACTGATTTGTGACTAAGCAACTTTGACTAAGTAATTTTTTACCAGAGCACTACTTAATGAACTTAACATCAAACAAATACAAACTCTTGATGTATCAAAATCCTTTTGGGACAACTATTCTGCACAGATTTTCCTACCTGGCCATTTTTGTTCAGCTGTATTTTCTAGAGACATTACTTTCCATTTATGCCCAGTGAAGCCAATTTGTTTTCTGTAATTCTCTCATCTTTCCAGGCAACTGCTCTTTTTCTGTCTTAACAACTTAATATCTAATTCAACATTTCACAACTTGTAAGTACCTTGTATTAGTTACACGTTAGATCTATAGGGTCTACCTTTTCCTTTCAGGCCCCCTAAGATTACTACTTGAATGTAAATGCAATGGATGTAAAAAATGGCTCAAGAAACTTTCATCCCAAATGAGGTGATTTGGAATTAATGAAAGAGTTAAAACAATATAATTTAAAAGAGTTAAAAAAATATAATTCTAACCACTGCTGTCAGGAAGGAATGGTCTCAGGGATATTCTAACAGGTTCTTTCAGCAGAACCAACATGAAACAAAGCTCAGATCTAAAGATTACAACAGGGAATATATAACAAATGAAAGAGGGGGCAGGGTGAAAAGATGTTGGACTGATGAACCAGACTCTGCCACATGAGAATGCTAGAATTTGGCTGGGAATTGGTTGAGACTTGCTTCAGGATTGTTACTATTAGTTAAATAAGCCTAGCTGCCACACTGATCTTTTTAGCTCTTTGAGTAGTAAGTTATTTCATCTGCAACTGGCTACCAGCTGATGCACTGATCATGCAGCTCTCCACTTCTGTCTTAGACTCTCTCTGCGGCCACCCTCACTTCATCTGTTTCCTCTCAACTCATTTTCTGCCTTCCCAGCCTTCTCTCAATCTCATCCTCTGGGCTTGATGACAGAGGCAGGCTCTGCTCTTGAGGCACAGGAAGGCACCTGAACAGTGCACATCTTGGATTCCATAGTGACCAAATATGAAATGCAGGACTTTACAGACTAAACAATTATGAACAAGACTATTTGAAGAATGCAAAGCTATTTACCTATGTACATAATTAAAAAACCCAAACAAAAACAACAACCCCACAAACATATCCATCTTCTTTAAAAAGGAAATGAGATCACTTTTATGGAACTAATTGATGAGATTTTTCTAAACTGCATCTAGAAATTCATTCAATATCCAAATCAGCTTTACTGCTGCACTGGAAGAATATATGCATAGGAAAATCTAAAGAAAGCCTACAGTGAAACTGTACTTCCTCTCTCCAAGGATAATGTACAACATACCCTTCATGGACTAATTTAGTACTTCTGTCAAAGGAACACATTTATGTTTGTCTGGCATGGTTTGCTGTGCCTTAATTTATGGTATTTACTGCTCAGGATTCTTTTCTTGAAAAACACATTAATTTTTATTGTGAATTATTCCATATAGTTTTATAGTTATACTCAGCTTGAGAAAATAATACATCAAAAAAAAAAATCAAATAACTCTTTGGATGATCTACCTTTTACTTTTATACTATACAGGATACTTGTCCAGGTATTTTTATCTGTTGGTTTTGGATTGGGGTTTTTTTGTTTAGTTGGTTGGTTTTGAGGTTTTGTTTTTGTTTTTTTCAACCATTCTGTCAGAAAAGCCTAAGTAAATAAGTAAATAATTTACTCCCATCTCATGTTTAGTGTTGTTAAACAACATGAATCATAGAATCATAGAATGGTCTGGGTTGGAAGGGACCCTCCTATGTATTCCAATGCATTTCAGCAGTGGGGAAATTATTCTTCTAGTCCTCTTTATTAGCACGGTGTTTACACAGCATTTCTAGAGCTTGCCAATTAAAAGTGCCAATTAAGAATACAACCGCTCTAACCAAGTTATACCGTAATTACGCCTTTACCACTCAAAAAAGGCACAATTTTATTACAATTTATGCGATACTCCATGTGTGTTTTCAATAAATCTATACATTTCAATACACAAAATTAATACAATCAACAGCAAACCTAAAAAATGTCTCAGGACTCTGGCAGGTTCACCTGATAATCCATTTACTGCCATATGTCCTGTAAGAAGCTATTGCTTTTTCCCTCTCTGGGATCTCATGCGTACACCCTGGGTCTGAATGTACAAGATAAAACAACATAGGACAAAACGGGTGGAAGAAAGTAAAAGGAAGGGAGTAGGGCATTAAAAAAGATAAATTTATAAAGTAGCCCAGAAATCAACAGGAAATGTCTTATAGATTATTGGAAACTGCCATTAGAATCATAGAATGGCATGGATTGGAAGGGACCAAGAGAAGCTAAAATAAGAACTGCTTGAAATAATGTTACTAAAGGAGTTGTAAGACTGAGTGATATACAACAAAAGACTAACACGCCAACATTATTACCAACAACTGCAGAAGACAGATGAAGCTGATCAATTCTGCACATGACAAATTCAGGAGAGACAGTTACTGAGATCTGTGTGACTGTGGTAGTCTGACTGAAGTTATTTTATAGAGAAACACATTGTTATTGACTGCTGCTTCCTATCCTCAGTGAAAGAGAAAGATTAGGGTGTGATGAAGAGACCTCACAGTATACCAGGCACTGTAGAGATACCAAGGTAATATTGTGATATCTAATTAATTAAGTGTCTGGCATATGTATTTAGCCAAACCAACACACATATATAGACACACAAAACCACCTCACTTTCCTGTCTCTAGCCCAAACAACAGTTAAAGAAAACCTGCAAGAGTTAAACAGTAAGTACACCTTGAGTAAGCAGTAACACAGTGTGTAAACAGCCCCTTCACAACCCCACTGACCTCGGTAACTATGGGAAGCTCAAGCATAGAAATTGTGTTGCTACCATGTGCACATGGGACAAAGAGGTCAGTTGTTTTTCTTTTCTGGGTGTCAATTAAATGCTAAAAGAAATATGAGTGCCATGTTTGGACTTCTTTAAAGACAGAAATAGAAGGGTTCAGGAAACAAAACTGAGATGCTACTATAAACAGAAAAACCGGAGAACATAAAGATCATCAAATTAGCACACTCAGTGTAACTGTAACTCTTGTGCTTCCTGAATAATCAAATATGTAACAAGAGTATTAAAAAAAGTTTTTCTCCAATGTGAAGTTATGTTTAATTACTATGAAAAATTCACATTTCTCTCTTCAGACTAATAAGGTGGAGAAAGCAAACAAACTGGTCCTTTGCAAAAGCAGAACTTGGCTGTTCTTAAACTGATAAACTGCATCAGAGGTTATTAAACCAGAGTAATTAAATTAACAAAATCTAAATAATGCTATATAAGTAGTCTAAATAAGTGATGGCTTTTAATCAAATAATGGTTTTGGATCAGGAGACTTCAATTCAGAGAACGTACTGAAAAAGGTACGGAAATTGCTTCTCCTTCCACTATCAATTCTACCACTCTTAATCAAAGCTTTTGTGTGTAATCCTTTATAAGATTAAATTAAATAAGAGTTAAAGCTATACTGCAAATTTTGTGGTATAAATAAATTTGACTGCAGGATCTATCTATCATAGAATCACAGAATGGTTTTGGTTGGAAGGGACCTCAAAGACCATCTACTTCCAAAACCCTGCCATGGGCAGGGACACCCTCTCACTAGACATGGTTGCCCCATCCAACCTGGCCTTGAACACTGACAGGGAGGAGGCAGCCACAGCTTCTCTGGGCAACCTCTTCCAGTGCCTCATCACCCTCACTGTAAAGAATTTCTTTCTAATATTTAATGTAAATCAACACTCCTTCAGCTTAAACCCATTAGCCCTTCTCTTATCACTACATACCTTTGTAAATCATCCCTCTCCAGCTTTCCTGTAGGCCCCTTCAGGTATTGGCAGGCTGCTTTAAGGTCTCCCCAGAGCCTTCTCTTCTCCAGGGTGAACAAGCCCAACTCACCCATCCTGCTCCAGCCCTCTGATCACTGTCATGGCCCTCTCTGGCCTTGCTCCAACAGCTCCGTGTCCTACATATGTTCGGGACCCCAAAGTTGGATGCAGTACTCACAAGAGTGGAGTGGCACTTGACCTGCTGGTCAGGCTCCTTCTGATGCAGCCCAGGATAGGGTTGGCTTTCTGGGCTGCAAGCACACAATGCCAGCTCATGCTGAGCTTCTCATCAACCAATATCCCCAAGTCCTTCTCCTCAGGGCTGCTCTCAATCCATTCTCTGCCCAGCCTGTAGCTGTGCTTGGGATTTCCCCAAACCATGTGCAGGACCTTGCTCTTGGCTTTGCAGAACTTTCTGAGGTTCACACAGGCCCACCTCTCAAGGTCCCTCTGTATGACATCCCTTCCCTCCAGTGTGTCAAATGCACCACGAAGCTTGCTATCACCAGAAAGCTTGCTGAGGGTGCACTTGATCCCCCTGTCCATGTCACTGACAAAGATACTAAATAGCTTTTTGTTGTTGCTCTGATCAAAAAGTGGAGATGTGATAACAGCCCTCAGTTGGATAACTGTCCAAACCAGGACAGTTTAACAGGCACACCTCTGCACAATAAAAGAAACTGAGAACAGGATGCTGTTGCTTAAAGACAGGTATGTAGTGAAATTTTAGGTGCTGTCTTTGTCCCACTGGCCTCTTCAGAAGGCCACAGGTCTCCTGTGACTCACCTTATCTTTCAGCCCTGTGCAGACTTCTCAGCTACTTAGAGCATCTCAAGTAGCACTGCATGACTATATTTAGGCAACTGGACTCGGTCCTAACCAGTATAAAATTATTAAGAAAGCAACCTGAAGGCTAAATCTGAAAATATTTAATACTAATTAAATAGTTGGGTTATCAAGCACTGGAACAGGCTGCCCAGGGAAGCGGTTGAGTCACCCTCCCTGGAGGTATTTAAAACAAACCTAGATAAGGCACTAAGGGACGTGGTTTAGAGGCAGACTTGGCAGTGTTAGGCTTACAGTTGGACTCAATGATCTTAAGGGTCTTTTCCAACCTAAATTATTCTATTCTAACTTATTGCAGCAGTTTCTTAGGCAAAAACACTGATTTAAACCTAAATTTAGATAACAGGAGGACTAGAATTATCCTAGATTCTTATGGGACGCTACAAATGCAGTTTGATTCCAGCCCTGCCAAAAGCAACTAGGAGTAAAATTTACTTTATGGATAGTTTTGTAGAAATCAAATTTTAAAAATGATTTTCAAATTAAGTTAACATTCAGCTTGGCTGCCCATACTCATTATCAGTTTCTAGACAATTCATGAATTTTAAAAAACCCAAACAAACAACAAACAAAACGACCACAAGAAGGTAGAATTGCAGGGGGTACTTTCAAAAACAAAAAAACCCCAAACAAACCAAAAAAGACAAAATCTTAACTCATGTATGAATACTTTGGAGATATAATTGAGACCACTCTAACGATGTAAGGCTCTAACATGCCTTCCCATTCTTTGACTGCCTAAACAAGATGAGACCCAATTACCATGAGGCTTCTAGCTAGCAAACCTATTGTGTATCTTGGAGATAAACCAATAAGTTAATTCAACAGGTTTTTTTTTTTCCCTTGATTACTGTTCACCCAGACACATTTTTTAGGAAACCATAAATCTTTAAAAGCATTTGAAAATCAAAGTCAATGGTTTTATCCATCACAGAGAAGTAATTTAGCAAAGCAGTAAGAACGTTTTTGCTATTCTGGAACTCTGGGGAAGAAAAAAACCCAAACCACAACACCAACAAACAACATGTCAGAAGACTGTTAATAATAAAACTATAGGGAAAGACTAAAATACATCCTGGAAATGTAATGGACAGTAGGAAGAATGTACCACACATTTTTTCAGCATCTTTCCAATTACGAGTTGTGTACACAAGCTTTGACCATTTCCCTAGAATATCACTACAGATTTTCACAAAGAATCAGAGGTAAACTAGGATGGTTTTAAAAATAATTTTAAAGGCTAGCTCTACTAGGTGATAAGAAGCTTTTTATCACCTCGCCTCTTCCCTCTGTCTCTGGTTCCACTCTCATCTCTGAAAACTTACTGTGTTCCTTCTCAAATAATGTTTGCCATTCTCTGTACATAGTTAGGAGGGAGACACTTCTGTCAGACCTAACAGTTGAGTCCAGTGATGGCAAACCTTTCCAATGCCTAATGCCAAGTTTGTGTCAGAAGCAACACTGCATTTCATGATCACTGATGTCTCTCCTAATCCACATCAGTTCAAACTTGGCACCGATGTAAGTGGTTAATTCCCACTGGTCTAATCTAAGTGGTTAGGTACAGAATCAACATGATCAGAACTGTTTTTTCATCCTGCCTCTAAAGTTTCTGGAAAGCTTATGTACCAAGTTCTTCATCTGTGCAACGGGGGATAGCTGCTCTTCACCTACTTAGCTCAGCAGTAATGAAATGGACAAGCAGCTACGATGTTTGCTACACAGCAGTGAAAAGCTATATGCATTCTGCTGTTGCATTAAGGCTCTCACCACTGCTTCAACTGTTTATTTCATCTCCCTGCTACAACTCGTAACAAAAAAAGATTTTGCAGTGTGCACATTGTCTTTTTTGTGCACATTTTATAGGTGCCTAGAGTAATCCCTCTTGTTTGTGGCAACTGTGACAACAGATGCTATAGCAAGAGAAACACAAGAAACTACATTACATTACAAAATGCTCTGACAATGAATCATTCAAAGTTGATGGAGGAGTGAAAAGACAACAATGGATTTCCAACACAGAAAACAGTAGTTAAGTGCTAAATATTAATTTTAAATATATTCATTTCCATTATGAAAAACAGTTAGGGTCTAAACCCAAGCAATAAATTTAATAAAGCAGATGCTGGGAGGATACTTCTAATTTCTACATGGTTTTTTCAGAATCAAGTGGTATCATGAATAGTGTAAAACTGTAGAAGTAAACCCACTGAAAATAGAGATCTAAAGCCAAGAGTACTGTTCTGCAATAAGGCTACTTCAAGTTTGGATTTCTTACTATATTCTCTTTACAGTAATAAAAGTATGTATGTAATGACCAGGAGCCAAGTCTTCTGCATTGTATCAACCCTGGACAAAAACTAAATATCTGCTGAGGTACATACACTTAGGTTGAAATGTAAGATGAAAGTATTAAGGGAATTACCTGTTTATGAAAACATTTGTATGTGCAATGAGGGCTGTGCAAGAAACTGCAGTACTGAGCCTCTGACAAATTTGGGGAACATGCTTCCTGGTGGCCTTCCAGAGGTCACAGATACTGTCTTGCTACAAACAGAACTATTACTGCACTATTGTCGCAAAAAACTAATTACCTAAACTCAGCTAACTGTACTCTTGGAATACATCCAGACCCCTCCATCTTGGTTTGAAAAGAGCCATGTTAAGAATGGTATTTTGAAGTCTTGAAATCAGTTCAGTAGAATACGCTTAATTTAGGAAGAACTATCAGCCTGTGCAGATCCTGAACTGATCACAGGGGTTTAGACTGAAAGAAAAGTAAGAAAGGTTTGCTCTCCATGGCTAGTTAGTTCCATACCCTTAGCAACCTGTTCTCTTATAGGGAGGACAGTAGTACATCAACCGATCTTTCCCACTCTCTCTCCCCAAAAGAAGCTATGAAGTGCTGACAGCTGTCTCTCAAATCAAGGCACTTAAATGCCTTTTCATCAGTTTACTTGTTTAAGCAAACGGACCTCTAGAGATGACAATGACAAGAAAGGTTTACTACTAAAATGAGCAAATGAATGAGGTTAGGAAATAGCTGGAAAATGCAGATAAACTACGCTGGCATGCCAGCTCGTGCTAATGATAGGATAGAAGCCTATGAGACTGAGATGCAACAATCAAGCCAGCAAGCACTTTTATACTTAGTATCCTTTTTTTAATAGGGAAAAAGAGTCAGTATGAAAACATAATATGCAATTAATTAAATTAGGACGTATTTTACCAATGAATAATTAGTTAAGTAAATAAAAAGGTTCTACCTGTGTCTGAATTGCGATCTTCATTTCTGGATGGGCTAATAGTAAAAGGAAGTTTACGTTTCATAGAAGACTTTTCTTTCATCTCCTTCCCCACATCACTCCTATCCACTTTTGGAGTTTTGTTGTAGGATGCAATCTTGTCCTTGCTCTAATATAAATATAAAAAGTATACTAAGTAATTTTTGCATAAAGCAGAGTAGTCTTATAACATACACAGACTGAAACGACTGCTATGCGAGAATGTATGTACATACGTGTATGTGTGCATTACAGAGTTTATTAGAAGAACTTTTAACATAATCTTACTAAAAATAATAAATAGCATTTCTTTTTTAAAAAAAGTTAGTATCTTCTGTGTTGTTTCTACTTCCAGATACATCCCTGTAGAACTGCTGTTCAATACTAGAGCCAACATGAGCTGGACAATAACGTGCTACATCTTAATGGCCATCCCAATTTCCTTTCCTGACCATAACATAATAATCACATAACAAGCACATTAAAAGCCCACGCTGCAATTCAGACTGTGAATACTAACACAATAACAACAAAAAAAAAAACCCCTTTAACAACCATCCCCTGCCTCCACTCCCACCTTGTAATTCATTCATCCACAACTTCTTTTCTATTTCAACAAGAATAATAGAGTTTCATTTTCTAAAGCAGAATTTACTAAAAACTTAGAAAAATCAAGAAACTTTTTAAACTGGTATCACATTTAGAAAAAATATGTACAAGCTCTTTGGAATTTTTAGTTGCATAAATCTAGGATGTTGGGCTTATCAAATGTATTTCAAGATAAACAGAGAAAAATCCAGATGGGCACAATATCAACTCATGTTTTATTACTTTGATAATGTAGGAGGTCAAAGTATGTAAAAGATAGTAGGTTACTGAGAAGACTTCTTGACAGAACCCTCTGCAAAGCCCAACATTTTGGCATACCAATCAAGATGCAATGTAGACATAACATCTTCTGTTTATTACACACTGCAAAAACACATTATCCAGTTACCAGCTATTACAACTCCACAGTTTGATATTGTTCTTAAAAGATGACTGGATTAAATTTCTAACATTCATTTTCTAAAGGCAAAAGAGGCACATACAGTTACTTTGCCAATCAGAAAAACAAAAGGCTGCTCCTTGGTACTTCTGAAGCAAGAAGTTAAAATATTTTATTATTATTGTTATTATTGTTATTGGAGGAAAACTAGAAAATAACTCCAAGTAAAGGTATTACTCTCAAGAACACCTTTATTTAAAAACAGAACAAGTAAGAAGAACAGTTTGATTATGTCAGTTGACACTCTGAGTTTAAACTGTTGCCAAAGGGGTAGGTAGAAGTGACTCCAAAAAGAACCTGGAAACTTTACAATTCTCAGACAACAGATGCCTGTACTAGTGAAATCACAAAGACAGGATCAGTCTATGCAGGATAATTCCTGAAGCAAAAGGTTCATGTCCCCAGAGAAAACCTACCTTCACTGTAAGGTCAGAAACCTGAAAAAAACTCCAACCACCTCAAAACCAAACAAATAAAAAACAAACTCCAAACACACAACAAAATTAATAAAAACCAGCCCTCCTCCAAAGCCCCAAAGGAAACAACCCCCCAGCCTTTTTCTTATACGTGAGAACAAGAAAATCTAAAAATCTGTCCCCCCCTTAAAACTCCCCTAAGCACTTGACAGATGAAGTGTCTCTGCTGTTACTATTATCAATCTAACACAACTATCATTTGCAAATGCACCTACAAGTTAGTAAGAGCAGCTGCAAACTCCATAAATCCCACTGTACGTGCGAGTTTCCCACTTCAGCCCAATCTCAGCAAGAGCTCTCTCTTCCCTTGTTCCAAAAATTCCAATTATTATTCGTATGTATATATGTAAATTTTCTCACAATAGAATAAAATGGCATTAAAATTGTGGGTTTTTTTCTCTAGAATATTATCATATGTGATAGAAAGGATCAGTTAGAAATAATTTAAAATTTGTAAGCAGGAAACATTGTTTTCACTTTTTTCTGTTGAAGACAAACTTTTTGCAGTTGGTAATCCTTGAAAAGTATCACTTTTTTGGGTACTAATCAGTAAAATACATTGGTAAGTGCTCACAAGGACACAGAAGCTGCTTAAATAAATCGGTAGCTTTATGTTTATGCTTATTCTTAAAATGTATATATGCATTATATTTAGTCAGATAAATGAAGATACACTAAAAATGAAAGAAGAAGCTATACGCAGAAAATAAAAAAATGAGATTATTTTGTTTCTTAGCTATTAGGGAAATAAACCTTTAGCCACAACCAGTGGTGGACTTTTTAACCCAAAAGATGCAATGAACAGGGTGGTTTGGAATTCTGTACAAACTCAATGCTAGTTAATCTTTCCAGTGACAGTGATGAAATAGAGATGCCATTAGACATGCAGGCACCATCACAAGCAGCAGAGAGGGAGAAGGAAAGATCACTGGCACAGTGAAAATAAAATGACAAGCAAATTTGAAAGGCTTCCTAAATACAAAACAAAACAAGAAAAGCCAAGGTTCTATGAATTGATAAAAATAACTGTACAATCACAAGACACTGCATTAAAAGCCACAGAACTCTTAAGCCTCCTCAATGCAACTTCAAGTAAAGCAAGGCAAGAGGAGGTAGCAAGCCCTGCAGGTTAAAACAGGCATTTCAATTTAAAGAAGAGCATTCACTGTTCCGAATACTACTGGTCACTGCAACAGCATGGGGATCTCTATTTCAGGCTCCAAAGCAAGGTTCAAAATTCAGCACGAATAGGCACATGTATTCATTTAATGTGATTCATGGAAGGAACCCAAAACAAAGTCAACATTTTTCATAAAGTAACCTGTGTTAGAATATCTGTGTACTTCCTAAAGAGAGTCATTATCTAAAGTGAGAATTGCTAATCAAATAAAACACGAGGACATGATAATGGTGAGATACATAAACTATTGTTGCAAGGAGAAAAGCATTACATACTCTACACGTTCACTGCAGTTAGAGAACATTTAATGGCTTAAGACTGCAACAGGAGTCAAGCAAAGGTTATTTATCCTTCTACTAAGTATCTAACTATGCCAGTCAGCCTAATTAAGTATCAGAATAAACTGCCCAAGGAGACTGGAATTTCCATCAGTCGAGGCTTCAAAGAAAAGGTCTGGCAAACATCTGTCAAGAACAGTTGAGCTTATTCTACTCTGGGGCAAATGCATGAACTAGATCTGCACGTCTCAGTATTTAATGCATGCCACACTGGAGGATGTAGTAACAAGCAAGAATTTTCTCTGTCAACTAAAACAATACTAGTGTGCTATGATGAGGAACACATTAAAAATGTGTTCAACAGAAACTGTCTCAGAAGAGTAACAAACTGCAGTCTGGACAATCTCTTGTTATCCCATTCCAGCTCTATTGTCTGGTACTGCTACAATCAATGACAAGACACAAAAGGAGACAAGAGTGCCATATAATCTAGCAGATGTACTAAGCCCTGGGAGAATAAGCATTCTTTTTCTGCCCATCAAAGATAATTACATACTGAAGCGTGTTCTGCATGGTATTAAAATGGCTTTTGGGCACCATTTTGGACTCTTCTAAAGAAGAGAGTTACTCCTTATCTAAATAAATCTCTTCCTCCCTTGGATCATATATCTATCATTTACTCCCTAAATTTTAGCCATGTATGTTCTAAACTATAAATTCAGATAAATTAAAATGTCATTATGTTCTTATGATTTCATGCAAACGCTAAATGGTCTATCTGCTGTACACGCTCTTACTTTTTTTAATTTATTTTATGCTCCCAAGATGAGCAACCAAGATAAAGATACACATACCCTAAAGCATATATGATATAAACTCAGCTTATTAACAGGAATGTTATTCTTCATGATCTTTTGTTAAGCTCTCAGAAGACCTGAACACACAGCCCATTCACATAGCTATTTACTGGTTGCTAGAACAGCATAATAAGCATTAACTTCCACTGGACAAATATGAAAGATTAAGTGTCATAACAACAGTAACTTTACTACATTCCTCATTCAACAGCTATGGGTGCACAACCATTAAAAGCTGAACATTGTATCAACTGGGAAAAACAAATCCTGCAAGACTGGAACAATCTTATGTTATCTGTTTAGGCCATTACAGATTTTATTTTGAGGAGAAGAATGAAGAAACTTTTAGGGAGTGGTGTTTAACATCACTGTTAATCTGTAAATGCCTGGTTTAATGTGAATGTTATTTCACATTAGGCCTCCTCTGCCTACGATGCCTCTATGAACAAACATATATGGGAACACCAATAATTAAATTACCTATCTTCTGTTCATTTAGAGTCATAGCAAGTAGTTCAAAAACACTTCTGCTTCGACAACAAAGTGGACACAGAAGTAAGAAAGAGCAGAAGTGGCTTGACTGTACTAATCTAGAGAAAAAATAAAAAGCCAAAGCTACATGAAAAACACATGTAGAAGGCTTTTATTTTTGTTTTAACCAAGGGCTGCTCCAATTATCTCAGTGTTGACAACTGCAGGGTCTTTTCATGCTACTAAAAGACACGTGCATCTATGCTGGGACAGTGAATGCTCACTCACTGGTCACACAATACTGAGGAAAGTGTGTGCACAAGACGTATTTTCCAGATTAATCAAGGCACTTCCACATCAAAATGCCACTAAAGCAAGAATCTTACTTCAACAGCCTTTCACCTGCACATCATTCAGTACTTCTGCCCATCAACAACATTAGGTTAATGAATCCATATGCATCGAAGACTATTGTTTTTAAATCCATGGTTGCAAATATTTACATATTGAGATAAATATTTGCTTTACAGAAATTTCCACTGTTTCCCAAAGATACTGTGTTTAAAATAATCACTGTTGATTTGGTTTGGTCAGTCTTCAGAGTTTGATGTTTGTAACAGAGATTTGCCTTCATCATTTTCCTACTCAAACTAAAATTTTACTTTTACCATACTGTCTGCTGACATGTAAATAATTTTCTAGGCTGAGTTAAAATGATTACATTTTGGCAATATTTTGTCTATTTTTTCTAATGCATAGGGAAAAAATGCAGGTTGCTCAAGGGCCTGCAAAACACCACTGACAGTTACTTGGCTGGGTATTGGAGAGCAGCTTAGTTGACTGTTAAAGCAACTATTTAGGAACTTAACTAGGTACTCAGTTTTTTCAAATTATGACAAAAGCAACCAAGCTGTATTTACTATGCTAGAACCCTGAATACAGGAATACCTGTGACACTTAAATAATTCTGTCATTTTATTTAGGATCTCCTATTTTCAATATTACATCTATCAATTTATACAACACAGTCCCGAAACCAAACCCTACATTAAGCTAATTTCACATAATATATTGTGCCAAGGTGGACAGCGAGCTAGACTCAACATAACAAGGCAAGCATTTTATCAGTTTACTGTTTGGTATCAATATAAGTCCTCCACCTTTTTGTTTCTGTAAATATGTCCTAGATCAAACTTCCACCTTACCCTGGACTTTAATTCTTTAAGTAATCCTGCCTTTACTGGCAACTTAATCTCAAATGCCAGGCAAGGTAGGATCTGAATAACCCATTTGTCCATATTTTGATTCCTATACTAGTGACCAGTGTCAGTAAGAAGCATTTCCTTGTTAGAGCAGCCAGGTAAGGACAAATTTTCACCCAAACCAATATGACAACGCAAGGGGTTTATGCAACCATTAAAAATAGAACGCTAATTTACTCCTTTATAAATAAAATCAAAATTTGCTGCATTTCCTGGTGGTTAAATAAATGACAGCATGTTCAATGTTCTGTTTCCTGGAAAAAGTTATTCATATTTGATATGGATTCATACCTTCCTCTGGTGAAAGAGCTACACATCCGTGTTTCACAGGATTACCTAACTTCGCAGAGATTGCAGGGTCTAAACGACTGAGCAGACATAAGGGCTACTGTTACTAGCAGATCAGAGGCAAGAGATTACTGGAGAGGAAGATGTCAGGACAAGCAGCAAAAACTGAACTGGGCACAAGGGTCACTCACTGACTGCTACAGCAGCTCTTTAGGAAGTGGCTGCAGATTCAACAGCGCTCTGGAAACTAGCAGCGTTTTTCTGCTACTGCAGCAAGCAGCGGGGAGGCAGAGTCAGAGCTGGAGGAGGAAGGAGAGCCTCAGAAGTAAACTCTTTTGATTTTATTTTTTATTAAACTCAGATTGCACAACAATTTGTTTGTAAATTTCAAACAGAAGAAAGTAATCTGTGCTATAAAAATATGATAATCTGTTTCTATACATTCAAACCTACAAATGCACGCCAGGCATTTCAAGCCATACCTTTAGCACAGAAACAGGGAAAAGGAAAACTTAAACATTGACACACTGCAGCAAAACCACTATTTTTGCTTTGATGAAAGTGAACAAAAGGTAAAAATTCATTTTTAACACAAATAAAGCTTGGGAAAAAAAGACACGTCAGTTTTCCCAGCATGAGCAGATGTTGATTATGTCTTCAAGGCTTTCTTATGTCAAAAGCTTCTTTCAGAAATACTGAAGTGTCAAGATAACAAGAATTTAGAAAGCTAGAAAATATTGCAGTCAATAACCTAACACCTTTATAAAATACACCATATTTACAAGTGTGTAAATAAAAAGACAGTACTGAATGTCACTACATTTCATTGCAATAGCCATCCTATTCTTGCTGCTTTCAGGTCCCAGAGTTTCTTCCCATATTTCCAGTGCTGAATGACACTTCAGTTAACTTGACCATATCCCAAACAAGGACCAAAACAAAATAACAAAAAAATATCCCGGCACTTTTTCATCCCTTTACTAACAAGTAATTTCTTTTCCCCATTGTAGTCTGCTATCTTCCCCCCTTATTCAAGTAGTTCAACGTGACTAACAGAAACAACTACCTTTCTTTCACTGTACTGGGACCAAGAAAACAAACTGAGAAGAGACTAAAATTGCTGTTTTCTATGAGAGTTTTCAGCAAAGTTTGAAGCAGCTGCTGGATCTTCTCATCTTTTTCCCATTTTTTTCATCTCTCCTTGCCTTGTATCCATTCATTAAGTGGTCTTACAGAGAATACAGACCAGCAAAACAGTAAGTATAATGGGAGAATATTATTCCATCTTTGCTATTCATTAGTACCACAGATAAACACCTCTGTTGTACAAGTGCACTCGGCAGACAAAACAGAGAACTGGGTTATTTGCAACTTGGCTCCAGAAGTTTGAAAATTACAGGATACTTCACATTTATAAACAACAAGCCACCCTGCAGTATTACTGGAGCTTGCATACTCCTTCATTCTCCAACAAAACGAACTGTACAGCTTTTACAGTGGACTCCCTTGTACAAGAGTTACTCTTAACCCCTCTGCAGCATTTAGCTTTCAAGTCCTAAGAGAGGGAAAAAGTCCCTGCATTACAAAGAAATACAAGAAACATGTTCATTCATGTTCATCTGTGCTCTGTCACAGGCCTTCAGAAATGCCTCACATGTTTGTTACAGAGAGTAAGGTATTGTAAAATTAAATAAAATATGAATCATTCTTCTTGTGAGTATTTAAAGACTTCCTATCATATAAGATATGGAAACTATGCACTAACGGCAAATAAACCCAACGCCTCCAGCTCCCTTTTGAATTAAATTACGAGTTACAATAAAAGGCATAAATTTTGACCTTGGTTTAATTTACAGTTAAAGCCCTATAAAAACATACACATTCGAGATACCAGAATACAATAATGGGAAGACCTAAATCTGAATCTGTAACAAGAACCATGACAAAACATATGCTCTTTATTTTACTGAAATTAAATGGACATGAATATAATTGTTACCTTTCTTGAAGTTGGTTTTTCGACCATGGTGCTATCACTGTCAGAATTTTCCACTTGAACTGTTTTTGTAGACCCAAATTTGGGCATTTTATAGCTGTTTAGCTAGCTGTATTTTGTATCAGTGGGTTCATCGTGTGCCTGAAAAACAACCAACATACATTATATAAACACAGTGTCATTTCAGGATAATTGTTGTTACTGCAGATGGTAGCAGAGCTGCATAGTACCCCAAAAAAGACAGCTAACAACGACACCTGACTTCAAGCAACTCAAACCTTAGGGTGAAAACCCACAAGGTCTTACACAGATACTACCCGAGGCAGTGTCATCAGAAAACCACTCAGTTGCTGACCTGCCTCACCCCTCTAACTTAGCTCTTTGGCAGACTTAACACTTCTAGGTATCTGATGGCTTATTGGTTCAATATCACAGAATCACAGAATTGTACGGGTTGGAAGGGACCTCGAGAGATCATCGGGTCCAACCCCCCTGCCAAAGCAGCTCCCTAGCACATATTGCACAGATAGGCGTCCAGACGAGTCTTGAATATCTCCAGAGAAGGAGACTCCACCACCTCCCTGCGCAGCCTGTCCCAGGGCTCTGTCACCCTCACTGTGTAAAAGTTCTTCCGCATGTTGGTGCGGAACTTCCTGTGCTCCAGTTTACAGCCATTGCCCCTTGTCCTATCTCCACAGATGACTGAAAAGGGGTTGGCCAATTCCCCCTGCATCCCATACTTAAGATATTTATAAACATTAATTAGGTCCCCCCTCAGTCTTCTTTTCTCCAGCCTGAACAGCCCCAGCTCACTCAGCCTTTCCTCATACGGGAGCTGTTCCAGGCCCTTAATCATCTTCGTAGCCCTTCTCTGGACTCTCTCCAGGAGATCCCTGTCCTTTTTATCCCAGGGAGCCCAGAACTGGACACAATACTCCAGGTGGGGCCTGACCAGGGCAGAGTAGAGGTCCTTAGACCTGCTGGCCACACTCTTCCTGATGCATCCCAGGATCCCACTGACCCTCTTAGCCACCAGGGCACACTGCTGGCTCATAGCCAACCTGCCATCAACCAGGACCCCTAGGTCCTTCTCCACAGAGCTCTTCTCCAGCAGGTCATCCCCCAGCCTGTACTGATACAGACTGTTACTGCTTCCCAGGTGCAAGACTTTACACTTGCTTTTATTAAACCTCATCTGGTTTCTCCCTGCCCAGCTTTCCAGCCTGTCCAGGTCTCGCTAATTTTATAGGTCTCACTTAATTTTATAGGTAGTAAGACTGACAGGATGACAAAAGGATCATTCCTAGCAACAGTGTGAAGAGAAATTAAGCTTTCTAACCTGGGAAACTGAGATATTGTCTACCCAAAATATTACATGGAGAAGGTCAAATCTTGGTGATGTGTTAACCTATTTGTTAGAACAAGAGAGATAACAACACATTTGTCTTAAAATGCCCAGAGTGAATGAGAATCTCCAGTGCACCTTTGGAGTCATGAAGATGCTGCTCATAAGCTTCTCCAAGTCAAATGAGAGCTCTTGGTACAAATATTAGAAAGCTAACTTAAAGAAATTATCTTCTATAGTCTTTTCATTATACACTGTAGTGAGCCAAGTTTGTCCTGCTGACTCCTGTCTCATTTTAACTCCTGGCTTGGCAGTTGCCTGTAGCACAGAATACGGAAGAAGCCTTAGGTCTCTGTTCCCTGCTATTCAGAATTGATAGTTTGCTGTCTTCTGTTGCTAAATTCACTTACTCCTCATAAATCACATTAAGATATTTGTGGCTCAGCCAAGACTCAGGAGCCAGTTCCAGCAGAGGGTGAAAACCAAAAAAAAAATCTAACAGAAACATGGCTTAGAGCAGCACCAATGCCACAACCAAAAATCCCAACTAAGTCATTCACTGAACTCACTTGTTCGCCACACTTGACTCTTCCACAGAACAAAGAGCCACTCTTGGAAGAATGCCTGAGATGAGAGGTCCCATGAAAAGTAAAACTGCATTTGACATCACTTCAAAGCTGGTGACGTTTTAGGGTCTTTTTGAACTGATGCAATCACAGTCTTAGTAATTCTTGTAGTAATTTTATGTGTCAGCTAGATACCACTGATTGCTGCTTTACAGTTACGACCATCACATAGAGAATGTGTTGCTGTTATGGGATCAGGACAACTATTTTGGTTTAACACGGGTAACTAACAACAGGGACCAGTATTTTCACTTTGGCAGATGACTGAGAAAACTGCTTGCACACTAGACCCAACACACAAAGCTTTCGTATTCAAACTCATTTCTACACACCACCAGCTCCCACAAGACCTAAACTATGGGAAATTCCCTTACAAAATGCTTGGCTAAGATTAATGCCACTGTAGACAACAATGTAACACCTGACTTTCTTATTATTCCAGAACATAAGGAGAAGAATGTGAGAGGAAGGAAAGTTCAATCCTAAAGTCAGAAAATTAAGAAATGCACAGCACTAAAGGCTGCTGTTCTTCCTTTCCCCCACACCCAATTATTTTATTTTCTAGCATTATAGAATCATAGAATTGTCTTGGTTGGAAGGGACCCTTTAGATCAAGTCCAACCATCACTCTTACCTGCCATCCATTACTAAACAATGTCCCTCAGCACCACTTCTAACCATATTTTAAATACCTCCAGGGATGCAGACTCCACCACTTCCCTGGACAGCCCATTCCAATGCCTAACAACCCTCTCTGGGAAGCAGTTTTTCCTAACACCCAATCTAACCCTCCCCTGGTGTAACTTGATGTCATTTCCTCTTGTCCTATCACTTGTCACTAGGGAGAAAAGGTCAGCCCCCACCTCTCTATAACCTCATTTTAGGTAGTTGTAGAGAAAGATAACGTCTCCCCCCTCAGCCTCCTCTTCTCCAGACTAAACAACCTCAGTTCCCTCAGCTGCTCCTCACAGCACTTATTCTCCAGTCCCCTCACCAGCCTGTCACCCTTCTCTGGACACACTCCAGCACCTCAATGTCTTCGCTGCAGTAAGTGGCCCAAAACTGAACTTCAAGGTGGGGCCTCGCTAGCACTGAGTACAAGGGGGCAATTACTTCCCTAGTCCTACTCACCACACTGCTGTTAATGCAGGCCAGGATGCTGTTGGCCTTCTTGGCCACCTGGACTCACTGCTGGCTCACATTCAGCCGGCTGTTAATCAACACACCCAGGTCCTTTCTCTGCCTGACAGCTTTCCAGCCACTCTTCCCCAGGCCTGCAGCGCTGCATGGGGTTATTATGATCCAAATGCAAAAACCATCTCTTTGCTTTATTGAACCTCATACCATTGGCCTTGGCCCATCGATGCAGCCTGTCCAGATCCCTCTGTAGGGCCTTCCTACCCTCAAGCAGAGGGTAGCTTAGTGTCGTCTATGAACTTACTGAGGTAAGGTCATTAATAAAGACATTAAAGAGAACTGGGCTCAGCACAGAGCCCTGAGGAACACCACTGGTCACTGGCTGCCAACTGGATTTAACTCCATTCACCGCCCCTCTCTGGGCCTGGTCAGTTTTTTTATCCAGCAAAGAATACAGTCATCGATGCCAAGAGCAGCCTGTTTAGACGAATGCTGTGGGAAACGGTCTCAAAAGCTTTGCTGATAGACAACATCCACAGCTTTATTGTCATCCACTAAGCAGGTCATTTCATCATAGGAAATCAAGTCAGTCAAGCAGGACCTGCCTTTCATGAACCTGTGCTGACTGGGCCTGATTACGTATTTTTCCTGCACGTGCCTCATAACGACACTGAGGATGATTTGCTCCATAATCTTCTCAGGCAGCAAGGTCAGACTGACAGGCCTACAGTTCCTTCCACCCTTCTTGTGGATAGGCCTCACATTCACTAGTCCCCAGTCAACTGGGACCTCCCCAGTCAGTCAAGACTGCTCCTAGATGATGGAAAGTGGCCTGGTGAGCACTTCCACCAATTCCCTTAGTACCCTCAGGTGGATCTCATCTGGCCTTACAGACTTGCATATATCTAGATGCTGAAGCAGGTCCCTCACCATTTCCCCTTGGATTACAGGGGCTGAGTTATGCACCCCATCCCTGTCTTCTGACTCAGGGGGCAGAAGACTGGAACAACTGGTCTTGCTGTTAAAGACTGAGGCAATGCAGCATTCAGCACCTCAGCCTTTTCCTCATCCTCTGTCACTATGTTACTGGTCCTGTCCACTAGGGTACATCAGATGTCCTTAGTCTTCTTTATTATTAATGTACTTATAGAAACTTTTTTTTTGTTGTCCTTAGTTAACCACAAGGAAGTGCTTAAAAACTCACATATAATCACCTGAATCTTGTCTCCACTAAGATAAAACATACAATATTGTAAAATTCCTACTGTTCTACTCTTACCCAAGACAAAAGAACTTTAGTGTATTCCCTTCATTTATGCAGTGCCAATAGGATTTATAGAGCCTTACTGATACAGAGACTAACTGTTAATTTTTAATGAGCACCAAAGCACACAGTTATTTATTTATTTTTCATAACAGCTGCAGAAAGAAAAAGGTTATTGGTGCAATGGAGAGTACTCTAGAATGAGTTTCCTGTAATTTACAAAAACATTTCTTAATCCTAAAAGAAACAGTAACTTAGTATCTTCAGACAACTACTGTGTTGATTAGACTATATATAGAGTATTACCATAGCAGCACATATCTCTGGCTTTAAAAGAAAACAAGCCATAAATCTGCTTTTGCTCAGCCTTTCTTCTAAGTTTCATCTGCTACAATTCCCTTGTATCTATCATTGTGATTACAACTACTTTAAAACAGATCAACATGAGGAAGTTATCTTTACAATTTTAATAAAAATATTTATCACTGCATATGCCGCTGTTTTCTTTCCTTCTCTCCCCCCATCCCTCCTCATCCCCCCCCCCCCAATACAATTCCCTCAAACTATCCCCATTCTTGCTTTGCTTCTCTTCCTTTTATGGTTCAGTATGCCATTCATTCCCTTTACCTGTCTGATACTGACAGTAAGGAGCCCAATTTAATAAGCTTAGTATAATTTATTAGCTTCGGCTTGGCTCCCTTTCTCTTATTTGCCTCCCCTGTAGCGACTAACCACGTGAACTGAATGAGAGTTTCTCTTTCAGAAAAGGCCTAGCCTCCCTGCACGGTTCTTTCAAGCCTTGCTGAACAGAAATAGTTTATTTTTTAAAATAGTCAAGTCACAGGTATTGTGGAGAGGCAAGAGAATGATGAAAACATTTTCAAAATAAATGTAAAGGTATTTTAAAATGATACACAAATATAAGCAAAGGAAAACAAAATTCATATGATGCTTCCATTTTCTTTACCACAAAATCAAAACTAAATGTGAATTAATTAAATTCTTGGCCCCAAAACGGTTACATTTTGAAGAGAAAATTGCTTGGGAATTTCACTAAAGCTGAGTATTGCACTGGACTGATCGCAGAATCATCCCAACTGGCACTTGGTGGTAACTCCATTCCATGTCTTGTGTACCAGGTTGCTGTTCACAATCCCTGTGCGAAACACTTTTCAAACAGAAGTTAAGTGCTTCAAGTATTTCAGAAAAAAACCCACCTTTTCATAAAGGGTAGATTTTTTTTATTTCTGAAGATATCACCATGGTCCAGAAATGTAAGCAAACTATTCAACCAATGATCTCACAGTACAGATTACAATAAAAATCTGATCTGAATAAGTGATTTTACTGACATTTAAACTTTATTTCCTGTTGCCTGCAGTTCAGTGCCATTTCAATTAATGTTCTGAACACAGTCAACAAACATTTGCATTCAAAGTGAAAATGTAGAACATCAGTAGGTTCCTCCAGGGAAACCTCGATTTGTCTGCTCTGACTTTCCTTCAGGGCTGTTTCTTAACGCAATTACTAGTTTATCAGGCAGTCTTGATGGCATATTTCAAACCACCAGAACCCTAAATTAAAAGTTAAAGTCTTTACATTCAAATTATTCTCCTCTGTCACAACAAGCAGTGCCATCACTTTTCATCTGACAAACAGGAACAGCTGTGCTTTCTCTCTAACACACTGATCTATTTCATGCTTTTCAATAAAACACTGAATTTGCTTCCTACAAAAGAAACTTCTCTGCCTGTAACAAAAATCAGATATTCCAATTTTATGTTCATTTGGACATCTTTCCAGCACCTTCATTATCAGTTATCAATGTCCCATTATTTAAAATATTGTTAATTTTTCCCCAGTTTTCATCGAAAGGAACTAAAAAAATTCTGTTTTCTCAAAGTAAAGGTGAGCATTTTGACAAATCTACAGGCACTGATATGAAAAGCTAGGCTTATTTCCGAAAAACTCCACCCCCAAACCCCTAACAAAATAACCCACCAACCACCAGAATTTCAGCTATAACTAGCTACAGAAAATTAGGCATATCATTCATGTTTAATACCAACAAGTGACTGTATTACTCTGTATAAGCCTACATCTAGCACTAATGAAAGGTATGGCCTCACCTATGTCAAAAACCCCCAGAATTCATACAGTACTCCAACAGCACCACTGTTGTTCAATCCCTTTACAGTTTTTGCTTTCAGCCCAGTTTTCTGATAAATTGAGGCCTATGTATGATTCACCAGTGATTTTCAAGACTGTAGATGGATTTTCTTTAAATCTGACAGCAGATAAAGGTTTTCAAATATACTAAGCACTCACAAATTTCATGAAAAAAAGGTGGGTAGTGGATAACAAGTCACTGTTTTCCCCCAGGGAAAGTTTCAATACAAGCTTCATGCCATATCACATATAAGAAAACTCCAGATAAGATTGTCTTCATAAACTATTTTCCATCTTTTCCTCTAGTCACAGGGGAAGTTTCAGTTGCAACCTGCATATTACCAGTCAGACAAGCATAAGATAAATGTGTAAGCGATTAAGCATCTCTAGCTCTGCTGCTCACAGAACTATTTGTTTCCTTTCTGGTTGTGTTGGGTTCAGCTGGAATATTTTTTATTTCCTAGTAGCTAGTATGGGGTTGTGTTCTGAATTTGTACTGAAAACAGCGTTGATAAAATAGGGATTTTTTTTGTTACTGCAGAGTCAATGCCCTTGCTGCTTCTTACTCAACCAGCAAGTAGGCTGGGGTGGTGGGAGGGAAGGGGGAGATAAGAGCCTGGGAGGGGACACAGCCGGGACAGCTGACCCCAACTGCCCTAAGGGATATCCCCATGCCATATGGCATCATGCTCAACATATAAAGCTGAGGGAAGAAGGGATGGACACACATATTCCAAGTTAAGGCATTTGTCTTCCCAAGTAATCATTATATGCTTTCCTGGGGATGACCGAACTCCTGCCTGCCCCGGGAAGTGGGGAATGAATTCCTTGGTTTGCTGTGCTTGCGTGCATACCTTGCTTTAGTCACTAACCTGTCTTTGTAGCAACCCACGAATTTTCTCACTCTTACTCTTCCGGTTCTCTCCCCCATCCTGCTGGTGGGGGACTGAGTGAACGGTTGCACAGTGCTCAGCTGCTGGCTGAGGCAAAACCATGACAGCCATTTTTGGCACCCAACATGTAATCTTGAACCCTTTGAGTCCCAACGCATGCTTACTTCCTTACTTCTACATGTCTTCCCCATAACACCTGCAGCACAGACTTACACGATGCATCAGAAGGTTTTCTTTGGTCACCCTTGGATCTTGAAGGTTAGCTGACTATTATGATAGCGAATCAGTGGGGCACAAGACTGAAATTCTATGAGAACATTAGTAGTACATGGGTTAATCTCCAAGATACTGCACTTATCCTTGAGCTTGAGAAAGCATTTGCATTTAAAAAGCAGGGAACCTAGCATAAGGCAATCTTTTCAACTACTTCTATTCTTCTATATTTCCTGTATCTTATTTCATCTGCGGAGGGGAAAAAGGGAAGAAAAATATCCTTCTCTTCCAACAGAGCTTTACTCCAGACTAGGAAACAGTGAATCGACTGTACAAAATTTCTGCTATAAATATTTGACAGGAGTGCTTCAGAATGTTTTGCTAAAATTAAACTTATGAAAATGACAGCTACGGCTACATCTACATTAGCAAGAAGTACAGACTTCTCAAGAGTGGATCTGTGCAGTGGAACAGCTGGTAACAAAGATTCAGGAGTGACACTTGTCACGCTTAGCAGTTTTGCTCTGGACTAGTTCTAGTGCAGTCCAATGCACTAAAGGCACATTAAAGGCTGCAGCACATTCAGCACATTCCTGAACACATCCCTTGGCTTAAAACAGGAGGAATTGAGCTCTGAAGCCACTGCATATGGCAAACTAAACTACAGGGAGGAGGTCAATCTAAAGGTGTATTCTTGATTCAAACTAAGGCACTGACATAGTTTCTGCTTAGCAGTCTCTTCCTTCTCACCCCCAAGACTTTGTCTCTTCCAATTTGAAGTAACAGAAATAATGGGTACAATCTAGATCTCAAAGCTATTAAGTCTATTATGAGGAAGAAAAAAATAAATAAAAATTGGTGGATGAGTATAAAAGAGACCTAAGAACAGCTGAACTGAGGGAAAGGCAGGCAAAAGCCAACATTACATACTCTGTTTGGAGACGCCAGCTGGCCACCGCGTATGTACATACTGGCTAATTCAGAGGTATGCAGGTGGCTGCTGCCCAGCCATGCCAAATGTTATCTGTATTCTGGTGGGAGTGGCAAAGGCAGCTGAGGTTAAGGCACTAGGAGACAGGGAACAGGTACAGCACAAAGGACCAAACTCCACAGAAAATTGGGCTTTTTTATGACTGTAAGAAATAGAGTTTGAGAACAAGACATTAGCAAAAAGCTGTTCATTTAACTCAAGTTAACACTCTTTGGATTCCTTTCTCTTCTTATCAGGAAAGGGCAAGTTATTTTATTTCACAATAAACCCACCCTTCAGCAAACAACTTGAGAACTGATTTCTTTCCAAAAAAAAAAAACCCAAAAAGGTTAACAAGCTCCAACATTAGTAGTGTTACATGAAACCTGATGGGAGATGTAGGAGGATGTCAACTTTTTTCTTCTTAGAGAACTCAGTGCTTCTATGTAGACAGTTACTCAACCATAACCCACTGCTACACAACAAAACAACTACTAGTCAGACTGCAACACCTATGTTATCAGATCAGCATCTACCTTTCCACCTACAGCATCCAGTATGAAAACAGGGCCCAAGATATAACAAGAGATTATTTGGGATATTGTGGTTAGAGGTTGGGGACATACTAAGAGACATGAGACCAGGATTCTGGGACTATGGGGAAAGAAACCTTTCAGGTACAACACGGAGGAGGAGGGTAGTAAAGTCCAGTAGTACAGAGCGTGGCTTTTCTGGCTCGGGAATTTACGTATGAAAAGAACATCTATATTTTTACCTGATATTCCCACACAGAATTATGCCTGAGGAGTAAAGCCTTGTATTAGCTAAAAGAGAATAGAACTGTGATGAGGAAGCAGCAAAGAGAAAAACTTGACAGGAGAGGAAAGAAGGGGTTGTGCTAGAGAGGAAAGCACAGGAGAACTCAACACACAAGAATATTTCCCCAGCATGTGGAACACAAACCAAAATTCTTTAGTCTGGCCACTCCTGTGGCCCTGCAAAAAAAAAAAAGTGCACAAGCATTCCATTTCCCTTTGGTTTTAATGGAGAATGGCACACTTACTACTGTGGTAAGTTTTCCATTACTTCCTTGGACAGACATACTTGTAGAAACAAAGTCTTAATCACTGCTGATGTCTCATGAGAATGTCAAAATGACAGTAAATGATGAGACACTGCCCAGGGCATGCTCTCAATCTCATCAGAACATTATACAAAATACTGTTCTGCTATTTCAAAATTTCAGAGTGACTGAAAAAATACGAGTCTTTGTACCAAGGTTTTCATTGCAGAGGACTATATAAACACAGCTATTCTATAATCAGTTTATTTGATCTTTACAATTAAGACAATAAAAGGGCTATTTAAGGCTTCATTTGAGCACAGGTAGTTTCAGGTTTCTTGTGCAGAGCCCTATGAAAACAGTGTTACATGGATTTACGCTCCCTCCCCACCCCCCAAAAAAACCCAACTGCTGGAGTCCAGCTTCCATGTTCCTGCTAAGTAGGATTACTGAACAACTTAACTCCCAGGGTGCTAAAGTCAAAGTTGAGTAGGTATGAGATCTGCACAGCAAAATTTTTTTCCAGAAGCTGTTAATACATTAGACATATGTAGCTATAATGGACTAAGCATACACTGCAGTACATCCCTACTGGCAAGCTTGCCTCCTGCTGCAGGCTAGAAGCACATTGTCCTTTACAAGCTGAAAGGAAAACACATTTTGCATAAGAAAAGATTAAATAAGAGGCTATTTGCATATGCTATACTATTTAAGTCTCAAGTTTTACCATTACCACTTCCTGTATGTGGTGTGCACTAAAATACCATCAAGTAACGATGAACAGAACAATTTACCAGGCACTTTCTGCCCTACATTCCACGGTGTCCCACTGTACTTGCAATTCAGTTCTCTAGCAGTAACCAGCAATCAAGTCACTAAATACTACTGGCTTTAGGTAGCACACCAATTGAGTATGTTGGAGAGAATAGTGCCTGAATGATACATGCAGTGGCTTTTACAGATGAAAGGTGAAAAGGATATTTTTATTTGGAAAATATTCACAAGCTCTTTTCACACGATTGCAACAGTTCAGTCCACACAGACTCCAGTGTTAAGAGTATGATGAAAGAACTAAAACTAAGCTCAAACACAATCCCAAACTAATGGTGCCTAAGGCAACAGTCTGTCACAGTATTAAGTGCAAATGCAGTACCCAGCATGGACATGAGTCAAGTCTGGCAGATTTTACAGCATTTGATGATAAAATATGACAACACACTTTTGGTCCAGAAGTGAGCCTTTTTTTTATATGACTATTTTCCTTTAAGATTTGCACAATACTTGAGATGGCTTTGTGGCTAGAAAACACAATGCTGAGATCAGTTCTACTCCTTTCTTGGGTATACCTACTGTGCAGGCTTTCCCTCTCCTGAAGCAATCCTCCCTACAAGATTATATTGGTATACCAGATTATACACTAAAAAAGGTAAACCAACAGCCTAACAGAAATTTATGTCGTGAGATATCTTGGATACATGTATTTTGGAGACTCTTCAGATCCTAGCAAATATAAGGAATGGCTATTAGACTCACTGTCCTTTCAGAGATTATTTCTACATTTAATTTGAAATATTTAGACACTTCAGATCCAAACATATAAGGATTGTACAAATACTTCTGTAATAAGATAAGTACAATATTTGAACCTCATTTTATAAAGGTGTCCTTGAACAGTAAAATAGGAATGGGCAGTGACTACTCATTATCTCCAGAACAACTTTCTAATACACTCTGAAGTATCTACTCATTGCCTGCCAGGCTACACTACACAGGGCTAGAATGAAGTCCCTAAACAACAGCCAACGCAGGCAGCAAGAAAGATTTTCCAACACTTCAGCTGGAACTTACCACTACTTCCTACCAAAATAAAGAACATATCTCATAGTCTAGGAATTTCTACTAGGAAGAGCAAAAAATTGAGAGGACATACAACTCTTTCCTATGCAGAAAACAAAACCCTCTGCAGGGGCTTTGTAGCACTTGCCTATATAGGGCCTTGGGCTCCCAGCCAGAACATCTTCAAATCCATTATTTTAAGGGCCTGAGTTTACCTGTGCTTGGTTTCAAGTGTCAATTGAGTTCCACAGATTTCACAATACTCTTCAATTTCTTTTCAGTGCTAATAGGAGCACCTAGACTCGTCAACCTCTTTCTAACAAACATGCTATTAAAGAACATGACTGAATTTGGATTGGGTTTTAGTAAGACTTTTTTTCTTCCTCCTCTTTTTATACTAAACACACGCTTACCCTAGAACACAAGGGCTCCACTGCTTAGAGAATTCAAGAACTGAGACTGAGGGACATCTGAAGGTTATCAAAGTCCCTCAGACTTTTTTAGCTATCCTTGTACCTTACATAGACCAGGTTCAGTTTGCTACTTGAACAGGAAAAAACGGTTAGAAAAAATCCCCCAAAAAACATGGAAAAGATAAATCCTCCTATTCTTGACTAAGAATTCCTGTAGGAACCTATATATCATGCAGCAGAGTTTTACAAGCAGCACACACTGTGGAATAAGAAAAGACTTTGGCCCAAAATTTAATTTCCAAAATCTTATTCACTGATTGAAAATGCTACACACCATTATGCCTTTGAAACTTCTTGTGTGGATTGACTTGAACACTACTGGTTTATAAATTACAGCTAGATCACGCTTCACCAACAGCTGTATCTCAGCAAGAGATGTTTCCTCTTTCATGCCATAGCTCATCATCAGAAATACACCTGCACTTCTTTCTGTAATGTTTTCTGGCAACTACAGTTACGATCAATGCCAGCCAAGTACAAACAAACTCCTGCTGGAGTAGCATTGGACAACTCTCCCCTCACATACATTTAGCTAAAACTCTAAAAAGATCTACCTGTCAGAATGAAACCAACACACTGGCACTGATTTGCTTCTGCAAGTAAAAACAAAACACATCAGATTTTTAGAGTAGCTTACAACTCTGATGTTATTTATACTTCCTTGGACATGATCAAGCAATATATTCCTTTGCTGAACTATCCTTTTAAGCTAGTTTAGCCCTTAATGCTCCTGCTGAAATGTTTTAAGTAGTTCTCAAGATAAAAAGTGGGCTTCATATTTTTGCTATCATTCTTACTACTGCACCGGCAATTTCTCACAGGAATTCAAAACAACTTGTTTCTGTTGTTCTTTACAAATTTTTGACAACCTGGTGAAGTTTTGAGGAGCCACAGACCAGAAATACAAGTAGCAAGCAGCTTCACTCGCTTCCAGAGAAAGACTATCTGTCACTCATAACCGCAATCCCCTGCTATGTCAGTTTGACTCAATTTCCACCTCCTTAAAGAGAAATGTCTACACCACTTTTTTAAATTTAAAAAAAACCATCTTCAACTAAAAGGAGGACCTAACCTAGACAACATCATAGAACTTACAATCCATAAATCAAAACTGGGAATAAGAAGGGTAAAGTTCCCCCCTCCTTTCATATATACTAATTTATTTTCACAAAATGCAGTTTCATCTTCCAGCAATAAGTTCCTTTATTTTAGATGGTGAATTAAGTTCACAGAAATTACAAAGTCCAGAGGTTGACCAATTTGCCATACCCATAATATGTTATGGACTTAAATTTCCAGTTTACTTCACATTAGATAGTACTTTATACTTGCCTAGATCATAGCTACTAGTGGCTTCAGTTTCAATTTCTGCAAGCAACTCCTCTTCCCTACCACTGTAGAAACAAAAAGGTAGAAGAGTCTCAGCAGCTACCCACAAGTGAGGAAAACTCTTGGCAAATGCTCAAAGGCCTGTTATCTTACCCAAATTCCAAAAGAGACTAAAAATTGGTAACTTTCAGGGCTAGTACTTTACTTTCTTCAACATAAGACCCTCTTTTCTCTTCTTGCAACCTCCTCCTAATTTAAAGAACTTATTTCAACATCTTCAATAGGACTTTCCTTGGAGCAGTATCCCAGCCTGCACAATTGTAAAGTTTATCCCCAGAGATCCATCTTGTTCATTATTCAAAGTGCTGTGCCAACCCAAACCTATTAACTTGTGATCCCACTCTTTTATCTGCAGAAGGGCAAATGAGCAATGCTCCTCTAAGATATGGCAGACAGTTTCTGACACAGCAGGACATAAAGGTTAGTGGTATTGTAGTATACAGCAAGGTGTTCCAATGCAGACAAGAACTTACTTCACTTCTTTTTCAACATGGTCCCACTGCCTTGCTTTACTTTCTCTAAAGTTTCCAATCTCTAATAGACTCTGAGATCCTCCCAATGCAAATGTCCCTCCAGAAAAAAAATTTAAAAGGGGCTTGTTCATATCAGACTTCTAAACTCATACAAAATTATTGTTTATGTCTTGCCAAGGCACTGAAAAACCATAAAACCTAACATTTTGTCAAAATATCCTTGCAGGTGCTATGCCAAACAAACTAGTCTTTCTTGGCATATAAGAGCTAAAATTATTACAACATGACAGAGGAAAAGAAACAAAAGGATGCCAGCTATCTATAAGTGGCCAAATAATTGAGCATGGAAGAATTAAAAAAGTGTGCTAGGCTCTGCTCCTATGTCTCACAACAGTATACTAAAGTCCAAGAATCCAAAAAGGTGTAATTGTGAAGGATGAGTCACCCTCAAAGAAACAGTTATAGTTGTGGACCTAAAACCTGGGTGAACCCATCTACATCAAGCCCCATCCAAAAGGAGAAGACAGTCATACCTTTTCTCATGCACAGAAAAAAAATTCTATGGAGAAGATTAATTTTTTTTCCCCAGTTAGTCTTGAACTCCTTCCTGACTTTAAAAAAAGAAATGCTATGGGAATGAATTTGTTCACATAATGTCATCTAGGGTGAAAAATAATGTTGATAAACACAGCCAAAACCGCCAGGGTGGTAGAACCCAGAAAACAGGTGAGTGGGGAAGATGGTGCTTTGCATGAGGGATCCCAAAAGCAGATTTCATACAAACAGCTGAAACAGGAAAACAGTGACTGAAAATGTACCCGAAGGAACAAAAAGTAAGATCAAATACTATGATGTCTTCGCTTTCGTTTCTGAACAGAACTACTTTCACAAGTCTGAAATCCAAAATGTTGTTTGTTTAGTTGAATGGCCTAGTGACTGTCTTTACAGTGCAATCATACAGATATTTGTATTCAGGATAAACTTTCAGAACAGATTACAGTGTTACCCATTATTTCAGAGAAGCATCTGAAGGGCTTTGGGCTTGCTTAATAACAAAGATTGTGGATTGGATACCTATGTTACAAATTAATTTGCAAAACCATAGTCCTAAGAAATTAATAATTTTAACATTATTGGAAAAATGCTAGTTTTTCTATAGAAGCATAAAACAGTAGGACATTTGATATCATAATGGCATATCAGATTGTTCAAGAATGGCAGAATCTTCACCAATAAGCCAGTACTATCTTGCTTACTGATGAAGGCAGAACATTTTATCACCACTATTTCTCTATCTTCTAATTTCCTCTTATTACCCAAGAAAAGCACTGCATTCAAAGCATTTCAATTAATATTTTATGACAAAACTGATTTAAAATGAAACAGCTTAAAATACCAAAGCTGAAAGTTTGTGGAACTGGCATAACATAAACCAGATGACATTTTTATCACAACAGAAAATCCTCCCTCATTATGGAAGATTAGTGTTGAAGCTCCTTTTGATGCTTACAGGTACACATGCCCTGCCCTCAAACTGGAGTGACAAGATCTAAGAAACAAAGTACAGGGTTAGCTGCTGGCATTAACAACAAACAGAAGCAAACAAAAAAGGGATTCCCTCTCCCTAAAGTGGTGATAAACCTGCCTTTGAGAGGTCAGACACTCACTCCCATTTCAGCCAGGTAGGAATGGCTCCCATAGTGACAAGGGACATCCTTCCCTCTGAACTACAAAGCCCATTTCTAAGGTATTCCTCATGTGGGCCAGTAAGGAACTGCAACCGATGCCAGAATTCAAGATGAATCTGAAGGTTGTTTGTCAGCACTGTCTTATTCTCAAGCGCATTCCTCTACTTTCAGATTAACCCCTCATCTTGTCACAGAACCTACTAGTGTTACTGCTTTTACATATGTCTGGCTGTTCTTCAAGGCAGCACTGGAAAGAAACAAACAGAATGCCACGAGTGCAAATACAACTGGTTGAATAAATAATCGTTTTATACTTGAAAGAAATTCTGCAAGATCAAAAATATCCAAAGTTTCTTCTCAGGTGTTACCAATATTCAAACGATAATTTCTGAATAAATGCCCTTGCTGAGCTCTAGCTACTTTTCATACTCCTCCTTTGGCAGTAGAAAATAAGGTAGTTTCACTTTCAGTTTCTCACTCTAAGTTTACAGAGTTGCAGGCACTGGAAGATACTTTCTTCAACTAAGCTCCAGAATAAAGAATGTAGAAATGACATTTATGCATTTGTCATTTCTTTCTTAAAAAAGTACCAGAAACTGGATTTTTAATTAGTGAAAAAAAGCCTTATTTATGTAAGCAGTTAATCATTTAAGTGCAAAAAAAAATTAACAAGAACACTTTCTTAAGGATCTGTATAACAGAACTTCACAGAAGACACCACAGCTTTACAAGACTACCACACACAGGCAGTACAAGAAGAATGCATGCTTTGACTATTACAAATTAAATTAGTCCATCATAAAGACACATTGCCTAGAACAAGTGAAAAACATTTCTATTCCACATTTGAAAGAAAAAACCCACCACAACACCAGTGTTGGGTTTACCCAGCCTTCAGCAACGGGTTCAGCATGGAAGCCCAACCAACTAACTAAAAATAGAACTCTCAGATTTTACTCACTACTGGGGTTAATTCCAGGTTCAGCTGGCCATGCCTATAAGCATTCTGCTCTAGCTGACCCTGCTCTGAGCAGGAGGGTGGACTAGATACCTCCAGAAGTTCCTTCTAATCTCAACTAATCTACAATTCTGTGCCATGAATTAGAAGCGCAAATGTTCTTTACCTCAGAGGCAGCACGTCCACTGCCGCCAGTTCCCTCCTCCTGCTGACACATTCAGCATATGAAAAATGTGAAAGTCTTCTATATTCTCCAGCAATTTACACTATGCAGTCAGGACAGCAACTATTCCAACAAAGACTTACACAGGTGGCTACAAGGACCTGTGTAGCTTGTAAGTACTGATGCCATAACTCAAGTTAAATCCTATCAAGACCGCTGCATAAAATACTCCTACTGAGGGACATATCTAGCCATCGAAATAAACATTTAGATAGAAAAACAAGCTCACCTCTTTACTCTTAGGATCACACATACATAAACTTCTACATTGCCTGAGTATCCTTTCTCCTGGATTGCCTCTCAAAAGAAAGGAGAGCATTTTCTTTCCAGCACTGTCCATTAACCACAGGATAGGTTTCCTCTTTACAGGATCGAGAGTCACACTTGCCCAAAAACTCTGGCTCTCAGTCATCAAAGACACTTATGACAAAATCCAATAGTCCTCCCTTTTAATCTACAAGTCTAACACACTTGTATGTTCACAGGTGCTTCCTCTTGAGTCTTTTTTAGGATGGGCTATGGGTTCAAAGGAAGCACCTGCACAGACATTTAGCATAATATGATACTCCCATTAAGCTAAAAGGAGAAGTGGAGTCATAAGCTTCAGTTTTGATCTACTGGTGATTCCTTGAAGATGTAACAAAGCGAAGAAAGACTATTCCATTAGCACAGTGCCTACCAGAGAAAACCTTTCCTCCCTAAAAACCTTCTGAAGATCAAGACATTTCAAACGTACTCTATAAATTGTTACTGAAAATTCATTACTTTCTATTTAAATCTTCACAAGTTCATGCTAATTTGCTGACCTCAAAAACAAGAAAACCCACAACCTAGCTACAAGCACTGCCAGAAGGAATATAACCTAAAAACATGCAAAGGCCCTTCACGGGCTAAAAACAGATGAACTGCCAACACCTACTCACAGTCCTTCAACTTCAGCAGGATTCACCACGGGTAAAACAGTGTGCTCAAGTGCTACTGTTCACAAGCAGAACATGAAACTGTAGATGCAGGGAGGGGGAAAGCAACTTCTAGTCTTACTTACAGGTCTCCAACTGGATAACTGACATTTTTATCCTGGCTAAAATGTGGAGACGCAAAATATTCAATATTTTTACTACCACCTTTTGGGCATCACCAAATCATCCCAAAAGGAACAGAACAAAGTCCTATGCTGGGTCCTCTATGGAAATAATTTTTCTTTGGGGAAAAACAGGTAGTGAGGTAACAGATGGAGTGGAACTGGGAATAACCAGAATACTGTTTGCATACAAGTATAACTATTTAAAGCTGTAAAACTACAGTGAGTAGTGCAATTAACCTTCATTAACGTTTTACTATGTCATCTAGAGAATCAAAGGGTGGAAAGCAAAGGCCCAGCTATTTCAAGAGAGAAGACGACATCTTTAAAATTTATTTAATAAAGATAAACACAATTGTCAAGAGACCTCTCCTTTCTTGAAGTCAGAAGATTAATCACAGAATGGTTTGGGTTAGAAGGGACCTCAAAGATCACCTACTTCCAACCCTCTGCCATGGGCCAGGACACCCTCCATTAAAACAGATTTCCCAAAGCCCCATCCAACCTGGCCTTGAACACTGACAGGGAAGGGAAAGCCACAGCTTCTCTGGGCAACTTGTGCCAGTGCCTTATCAGCCTCACAGAAAACATTTTTCCTAATATCTGACCTAAATCTCCCCTCCTTCAGCTTAAAGCCATTACCCCTTGTCCTATCATACACACGCTTGTAAACAGCCCCTCTCCACCTTTCCTGTAGGCCCCTTCAAGTATCAGCAGGCTGCTGTAAGGTCTCCCCAGAGCCTTCTCTTCTCCAGGCTGAACAAGCCCAACTCTGTCAGCCTGTCTTCATAGGAGAGATGCTCCAGCCCTCTGATCATCTCTGTGTCCCACCTCTGGACTCACTCCAATAGCTCCACATCTGTCTTGTGCTGGGGACCCCAGAGCTGGATGCCCTACTCCAGGTGGGGTCTCACCAGAGCTGAATAGAAGGACAGTATCACCTCCCTTGACCTGCTGGTCACACTGGTTTTGATGGGGCCCAGGATACAGTTGGCAATTAGTACTGCTCAGTCTGGATTGGGAGTATCACTTAATGATCTTTCTGTTTTTTCTGTATTGATAAAATAGTAGTAAGGACTCAGGTTAGTAGGCTGATGAACTGTGTAGAGCAGCACAGAAAGCTGATTACTCTGTTAGCATTCTTTATGGCACCCAATCTTGAAGCAAGCATAAACAAGAGGAAAGTATTTCCACAAACCAACCTAAGGAAGCTATCTATCTATCTATCAGAGCTTGAAAGTTAGAACAGCCAGACACCTATTAAATAGGACTAACACAAAGGGCTTTGAAAGAGAAGGGAAACTATAGGAAATGTCTTCATGTAAGTAAGCTCATTTCTGCTCTCATGAAGTAACAGAACATTCTAAGATTTCTACCACAACGATACTCCTGGAAATATAGAGTTACCTGGTTTCTGTTGCACTTAATGTATTTTGAAGCTCAGAAAGGGGGAAAAAAGTGCTTTCTTCCTCTGATGTTTCCCAGCATCACGAATGCAAGACAAAGAACATGAAGCAAGTGGCTCCAATACTCTTCATCTCTCATCAGGCTTCTGGCAAGTAGGAAGCACATGACAGGGGCAGGGAAGATCAAGTCCTCCTTGTCAACTTGCATTTTCACTTTTCGCCTCTAATATAGATCATAACTGTGTCTCTAACATTGCTAATAGTTTTTCTTAGCGTAAACCACTGTGAAACCAATCCTCCTGTGACATTATCACTACCCTAGAGCACTCTAAGTAGCAGCCATGAAACTGAGAAGTTTATTCATTTGTTGCTTGCTGAAGATAAAAGCAAATATAAGAATGCTTTGTCAGATCCAGGAAGATAACTCAAAATAAGCCAAGGCAAAGTCATACTCTCAAGGGCTCTTTTTAAAGGAATATTTAAGTTTTACGCAAGGTAGCAATAAAGGACTTCCACTGCATAGGCAAAATATAAAGCATGGCTCCATAAGCTTATGGAAGAACTCTCTAAGACTTCTCTAGGTTTTGGAAGAATAATAATGAACTGGTAAGAAAAAACTGAAGACGTTAGCAGGGCTCTGACTTCTGTTATTCTGTTAATAAAACTATTCAGTGTCATAACACAAAATGCAAGATAAGAGTTCGTGCTAATATTTATTTCATACCATCTGTCGGTAGAGTCTAATGATGTAGTTAAAAAAATATGGCCTGATCTGGAGACTAAATGACCAATCAACATTTATACCACTCCATCTGCAATATAACCTGGAAGAGAGAAGAAACACCAGACATTCATGTCCAGCCCACCTGTTCATAAGATCAAATCTGTCAAAAGCTGGTCTGAGTGGGCATATTAACAGTGTGGTAGCAGGTTAATCATTACATATTTTGTGATCAATAGTTTTTTCCATTTTTTAAGAGGAACTGCATTAGTCTTCCACACAACTTCATTGGCTTGAGATTATCTAAACACAGTACATCAGTTTGGTGAATAGAATTGCTTTACATATATCTGTATACCAAATACTGAGGAAGCTGTTCTAGCTCAGTCATTTCTCGGTGCCAGTATTTCCATTAAAAGGACACCCAGGACTTTTCCATCTAGGTAAGTTAGAGCTGCAACATTTTATGGGGTTTGTAGCAATTTTAAATAAGACACCTGATGGCACAAAGAGGCTGCTGCTAGAGACTATAATTGATGACCTCTAATTTAATAAAACATGGGTATTCAGTTTTCAGTTTGCGCTTTTAATCCTAAACTAAGTACTCCCTGAAAGTAATGCCAAACAATCACTGAAGCTTTATACAAGAACTCATTCAGCCTGCTTATTAAAAGACCTTTTCCTCAAAGAAGTTACCTATTGTGCAAGCCTCCTGCAAGAAACTGTAAATGAACTTCAGTTTATTGCATAGAACTTGCTTTCTTACACAACATCTATCCTGAGGTTTGCTCTCTATAGCATTCAGAGTTCACAAATAATTTTGAATAATCCTCTTGGTGTGAGAATAACACAGGAAGAGATGGCCATGGGAAGGCAGAAACCCTTCTATGTGAAAGACTGAGCTGTCATCTTTACAAAAGAACCAAAAGCTCTCTGATCAAGTGTCTGCACCCATTGATGACTACAGAAGAGTAAGAAAATCAGAAGAGGGACTCACATACCGTACACCAAAAAACTGACATCACCACAAGAATGCCACTATAGTCCTCTGGGTGCCAAGAAAAATATTGGCGCTCCTTGACATTTTAGCTGACAAGACACATACAGGACAGTAGAAATATTAAAGGGGGGGCAGAGGGGAGACACCGACAGTCCATGGGTTTACCATGACCTTCCCAATGACGTATTCCACAATACTTCAAACCTTTCGATTTCATTTGAAAAGACAGTTTCTCAAGCTTGCACAAAAGCCTATTGAATTCACACAGGGTGAGATTAAGATTAAGGTCCTCAGCTGATCTGGACATAAGGTTAGCTGAGAGTCTGAGTTTCCATCTAAAAAATGAAGCAATGCTAATGACACTCAGTATCTGCACAAGCCTCCAATAAGAAGAACGGGTGAAATGCTCTGACATCTCACACCGTTTTGAAGATCCATTACTCTGGGGACTATTACCCACTGAACTATAGCAGAGGATTACAGTGGAAGGAGGAAAGAAAGCACAGGATGCTTAGCTCATTGCAGCTGCACAGCAGCACCTGTTCCTACCTAGAGTTACTAAGAGATGAGGACAACCAAGCAGCCATCAACTTGCATCCTGAGAAACACCCAAACCCTTGCTGCTTCACAACTAGAGAGCAGAAGCACTCCCCCCATGACATGTCAATAACAGTGAATTATTTTAATACAAGTTAATGATTTGTTATAGACACGATGATCTCACCCTTTCCTAGATTTCCAAGCTTAAACATTTTTTTCCTGGAACCTAAGTATATTTGGACTGTTCCACATCTGTCTGATAGCTTTTTGTTCCTACAAGCATCACAACTCGCTCACTTGTCTTCATTAAAGAGCTGCTTTATCCCATAAACTACCGTGTAATTCAGAAGCGCAACGTTCAGGTTTCCCCCCGCATCACACCAGCCCGTAGAAGAAAGGCGGAGAACACAGTAACAGCATCCAGGCAGTTTCCACAAGCCCTCTAGCTGATAACGCCGATTTTAAACCCCTCATTTCATTCGGGAGTTTAAATAAATAAACAAACATTTTCATTTCATATCGGCTCCTCGACTCCTTAACCCCCCACCGCCCCAAACCCCACCCTCAATAGCAGCAAGGGTACCTAGAGAGCCACGCTGGAAGCAGCAGGTAGATCCGTGCAGCTGAGCCCGGCAGCCTCATTCCTCGCCCTTCCTTTGTTGCCTGGTGTCACCTGTGCCGCGCGAGTTGCCGTGCTCCACCTTCGCGGCAAACCTGCCGGCTCAACGCGCCCTCCTGCCCAACAACTGGCCGCCCTCCAGCATTCATTTAACGGAGGACGCCAAGAACGCCTCACCCGCTCTCCCCGGGTCTGGGTTTGGCGAGGGCAGGTTATCCCGGTGGGGCGGGGCGCGGCGGCACGGCCGAAATCGGCGGAACAACTCCGAAGCTGCAGGGAGCTGCCGAAATTCCCGATACGGAGGCGGGGCGTGTGTATGTATATGTGTGTGTGTGCGCGTACACCGCCATGCCGCGCACAGCACCCGTGCCCTGGCCGCCCGTGCAGCCTCTGCCGCCGCCGCCTCCCTCCCCACAGCCCCGGCCCTGCCTCCCGCGGGAACCTCCGCCCCGGCCCCCTGCACCCGCCGCCGTTCACCGGCCGCAAGCGGGCTCCCCGCCGGACGACGGGGCAGGGGCTGGGCTGGGCGGACGGGCGAGAGGCGCGGCCGCCAGACGGTGACAGCGGCGGCCATGGCTCCCGCCGCGGCGCTGACAGGCTGACAGCGGAGAGCCGCTGCCCGCCGCCGCCGTGCCCCGCGCCCAGAGCAAAGAGGGGACGGGCCCGCCGCCCCGCCGGGCTGGGCGGGGGAGACGCGGTGCCCGCCACCCGGGAGGGCAGGGCAGCGGTTACACCCCCCAGGCGGGCACTGGGTGAGGGCTCCCCGGACGCCCCGCTGCCCGCCGTTCAGAGACAGGGGGGCGGCACCCCGGGGGAGCAGGCAACGCGGCAGCGAGCGGGACCGGGGGTCCCTGCCGCACACCGAGAAGGTGTGCATAGGTGCGCTCCGGTCCTTACCTTCTCCCGGGAGCCGGCGGCGGGACGCGTCCTCCTCCCGCCGCTTCTCCCCTCCTCTCTCCGTGGCGACGCGGCCGCGGGGAGCCGACAGACGAGCGGGTGCCGCCCGCCCGCCGCCACCGGCGGTGCCCAGGGGCTCAGGCTGAGCCCCGGCCGCTGTGGCTGCCGGGTTTGAAAACACCCTTCCCCCCGCCCTCCCTCCCTCCCTCACTCACCCTGCGCTGCCGCTACCCTCCCCCTTCCGCCACCCCCCCCTTCCCAACGTCGCTGCCGGAGTAGCGCTCCGCGGAGCTGCCATTGGCCGCGCCCCGCCCACGTGGCCCTCACACGGGGCACGGAACGCGGGTGGCGGGTGCCGCCACGAGCGTTACACCGCCGGGGCGGCGGTTGAAGAGGGAAAGGCGAGCGGGCAGCGTTGCCGCTGCGCTCCCCGGCCCGAGGGAGACGGGCACGGACGGGCGCCCGCGCTGCCACCGGGCTCCCCGCTACGCGGGCGGAACGCCCCGTCCCCTCCCCTCTCACGCAGAGCGACAGGGAATAACGGGCTCGCAGAGCTGCCAGGGGAGGGGGGCGTGAGGCGAGGGGGTGGTGACGGGAGGGCGCGAGCAGCGCGCACGCGCCGCGGCGGCCGCGCTCCGCTTGGCCGCGGCCGCTGGAACTTTCTGGAAATGGCGGCGGCCCGGCTGCTGGCGCACCGGCTGACGGGGTAGGGACGGGGCGAGAGGAGCGAAAGCTTTCCGATTTCCGCGGGGACGTGAGCGCGCCTAGAGCCGCCACGGGGCGCGACCACCCCAGACCCCGCTCTGCCACCGCGGCCGCTCCCTCCCCGGGGAGGGGTTTTCCGGCGGCGATGGCGCAGTGAGTTTTAACAGCCGGCGCACTGCGCAGGCGCAGCCCGGCAGCGGCCGCACATCCAAATGAGGCGGGCGCGGCGCAGCTGCTGCTGAGGAGGGATTGCTACTCCCGCCGGGCCGGGGCTGGGAGGGACGCTGCGTACCGGCAGGCCGCCGTTAAAGGTCCCGCGGCTTTTTGGGAGAAGCCTCTGGACGCAGGTGCGTGTGGCGCGGTGCTGGAGAGCCTGGGGGGGCCGTTCGCATTTGGGGCACCCGCGTATAGAGGCTGGGGGAGGAGGAGCCCGCCGCGCAGGCTGCTGCGTCCTTCCTCCCGCGCCTCGCTTAGGTCGAGTCCCGTCGTCTGTCTTTGTCCCACCCTCCATCCGCGTCCGGCCGCCGCTCCCTCCCAGCGCTTAAATGTCTCGGCGGATGCTGGCGCAGAGCTTCAGGACCGTCGGTCCCCACCCCGTAGGTGGGCACAGCCTGCTAGTTGGCTCTGGGCCCGCTTCCAAAAAGCCCCAGGGTTTTTTAAGGTGTCTTGCTTGTGCCAGTAAGCCAGACGTCACGTAGGTGCATCAAAAGGGGTTGCAGCAGTAGACTGACTGACGTTAGTCCTAGTTTCAACTGTAGGAGCGGGTCATTCATTTGCACTTGTGAAAGGTTTTGCATCTATTTATTAAAATAGTATTTTGTGATGAGACTTAGAGAATCTGTGTGCTTTTGTACTCGTGGGTTCTTAATACTCTGCAGACTGCTTCTGGGACATGCTAAGGAGACGTGGGCTGACAGGTGTAGTAGTAGTTTGAGAAGACAACTGAACAAAGCCCTTGCTTTTGATGTAGACTTGGTTGATGTGCGCAGCCTGCTACTAGATTACTTTCATCTGTTACTGTGTAGAAAGTGTAAATATTAAGGAATTCTTGAGTCAGAAATGTGAAATTTTCAGTATTAAAAGATCATTTGATTAAGGCTACCAAAGTGCATGGAGTTTCCCGTTATGTTCCAGCATGAGTAGGGAATGGCATCACTGATCTCAAACGTCCCTGTGCTGCTGCTGCACAACGTCTCACTGTTCAGGCAGTTTTACTTTCAAAATCGTACTGCACAAATGCCAGTGCAGGTTATTTGTATTGTAAAGTATCTGCCTCCGTTTGATTTTGTTACCATACTTTGTGTATTGTCAGCTCACCAGGAGCAGGTTTGGTGGCACTGTGATCACATAACAAAGGGAGTTGCATTCACTTTGTATTCTTCTGTCAGGTTGATGACAGGAGCACATCACCTCGCTTGAGGTGGCAAGCAGATTGAAGAGTAGTAGCCAGGCTCCTGTCTGCCAGCATTAAGTGGAGCAAGAACTATTTCCCAAGGCAGAGTATTTTTTCTTTATGCAGTAGTATATAGGGACTATACTGATCATCCACCTTCTAAAAAAATGACAGTCTGCAGGTGTAGCGCAGCGGCCCAATACCACATTCTGATGATCCTTGTGCACAGGCAGCGTGCAGTGCCAGGATTTCAGTGTGTGTTGGGAGATGTTTACAACCAGCAGCTGAGATAATGGGGAAGGAGTCTTAGGAGCAGCACCTCCTGCAGCAAATGTTAAGGTTTCTTAATAATAGTATCAGACAGTAACTAAAATATACAGTTCCTTAAACCTTTTTATAAGAACTACAAAAAGCATCAGCCAATCAACTGCTAATTGGTACCCCAACGTGCACTTCTCCCCCTTGTCTCCAGAAGCCCATCCCTTTTACGTAGCACAGCTGCAATATGCCTTTGTAGCTGCACTGTGCTGGCATGCAACATACTTCCTGTGATCTGCCTTCCCGGGTGAAACATCTTGTGTCATCAGCTTAATCAAGACCAACATGCATGGCATCTGGCTGAGCTGTCATTGCTGAACTCAGTCTGGAAATTGAATGACTGAAAGTCTCCAGAGGCTGCAGGGCAAAAATCTAAAAATAAGGACTTTATCCTGAGACTTTGCAGAGTGGCACACTGGTGAAAGAACACGCATGTGCCTTGAGTCGGGTAACCAATATGTCAGCCAGGGAACATACTGCACAGATGAAACAACTTCACTGCTCCTTCCTGTTTGATGACACAGCCTGGCTCTGGGTAACAATTCCCTAGCAACATGTGGAGTTCATGTAAACCCTTTTCCATTATTCAACCTCGAACACATCATTGGGTACTAATGGAGTTTCCTGTTACTCCAAACTTTCTTGCATCTTTACCGAAGGAAAGAACCACCACGCACTCAGTCCAGTGGATTCTTTGCATGTCTTATGTTCCCATGTTTTAAATCTTATTTTCTTGGCCAAGGAAACTACATCTCTAGTTAAGTATTTGAAATGTTGGTATTTCAACAAAACCTGAAATAACACAAGATGTGAATTTTTTTTCTGTGATCATTTATCTCAGTATGGTAATTGCTGAACACTTTTTTGACATAGAGGCCAGGGCTGTAAAGCCTCTCATAACTGAAGTAGGTTAGATTAGAGAAGAGTAAGTTACTTGCTCATTCCCCTTCAATTATTTCAGAGCCCTAAAGCTGCCCTACAATATTCAATTGACATGTTAGCGTAACAGATTCGTACCGTGCTGCAAGGCTACTGTCAGTTATCCTGTTGTAGTCAGGTGAGTGACAGACATCACTACAGACACATTTGTCTGATCTCCAGCAAAGCAGAAGCTGTTGGAAGTCTATGTTCTGCTCATGAGACCCGTATCAAGGTATTCACATACAGATGAGTGAATGGGGGAGAAGTGGGAGAAGGCAAATGCCCCTGTCCAGCTTTACCAAGGGGAGGAGTCTGGAGCTTTGGTTTTATGTACCTGAAAGTTTCAAACTACATTCCCCTTCACCTTAATTATGCAATCCCTCGAGTTTCAGAGTTACATACAAAATCATGATTAATTGCAGCATGGTAGTTCCCTAATGCACACAGAGTCCTCATACTCAACACAAGCTTAAAAAATAGTAGCCTGCTTTCATGCTAGGTTAGGATAGCATAACCCTACCTGAACTAGAATACAGCTTTGTTGTTAGTGTCACACAAGCAACTTGCTTAGACTGGTGTATTAAAACAATCAGGCCTGCATTAAAACGTTTATGCTGTTAAAGTACCAGATGCCTGGCCTGCTGCAGGCACAGGGCTATTGCTAACACAGGAGTGACCTTTCAGAAGAGCATTCAGCACCTTTAAATTACAGATAGTATTTCAATCCCTGCACTTCCTCTCATTCACAGTGCTCTATATCACTTGTATATAAGATTTTGTCATGCTTATCCCATGAGACTGCTTCGCTCATGACTTGTATTTATTTATAATCAGATTTACTTTCCATTTGTATGCAATGCAGTAATGTAGAAGCAAGAGCAAGTTTTACGTAGAAATTATATACATATAGGTTTTGCTCTTAGAACTACCAACACTAATGCTATTTAACAATACATCAAGAAGCTTCACAGAGCTTCCTGAAGTAACAGTGGAGCACAGACTATAGGGGAAATAACCATGATGCAAGGAAATCCATAGATCCAAAATTTGACTCAGAGGAAGAATAGTTTAGGGAAGTACTGTTAATCATAATATCAAAACCTAAATACAGGAAAAAAACCCAACAAGACAGTAAGCTCCATCTATAACATTAATTGTAATAAGGATGTAAGTTTCATGGCATACTTTAGAAGAGGCAGACACAACATGGTCTCAAGTGACTGATACTCACATTTCCTGATTTACATTATAATGTCTAGATGATCTCCAGATGTCCTCCCCAACCCTGATCAGTCTGTGATTCTGTGATCACTTTTCCTGGTTTTGTATTTTCAAATTGCAATTAAAGTAAGATGGAATGAAGCTTTTTCAGATAATCTGCCTTTCAGGTTGTTTCCTTGTGCATTTGCCAGACTTGTAATTTATCCAGTTTTGTTGCTTCAAAGAACCTTAGCAAAAGTTGAAAGAATTTTTCAATGACAGATCAGAAGATGCAAATTTCATGTCTCTGATTATAAGTGGACTCTTTCAGTGAGCAACTTTACAGTCTACAGAAGCACTTCTCATTATCTAGAATTATGATTAGGCTTTGCAGCAGTTAAAACCATAAGCTAGATACTAACTGTTGTTGCTTTCTTTTTTTAAAAAAGTACTAGAACATATATTATTTTACTGAGATTAAAAGTTACTTTATTATTTTCAGACGGTTCATCTTATATTACAAGTCTCCTTAGAGGTCAGCTCGAACTCCAAAGCCTGGTCCTTTGGGTGGTTCAGTCAGAGAAGTAAGGCCACCAGCTGGCTCACAAGAAAAACGTCCACTCCTGAAAAAAGAAAGTTTTATTCACTACTGGTATCGTTATAACCTCAAATACTGTTTAATCACTGGACAGATGACAGTTAAAACCTGACTTAAGGCTGAAGCCACCTTTTCTTTCATCCTTTCTATTCGTCCTTCAGAAATGTGTGGTGCTACTCTTAAAAGGATTCCAAGCTCAGGAAGGGACAAATCATTTCATAACTGAAATGCAAGACAGGATCATGAGTTTTCTTCTTTTTATTTGTAGGTTCGTCAGCCAAAGGCCATGTTGATCCCAGTAATACCATGTCGGGGAAGACAGCAGGCCTGCTAGCAGCCTAGCTTTCTTCTCCCAGGATTTAGGCCCTGACAATATTCTTCTGTTTCTATGAGAGAGGAAAAGTTACTCATGCTCTGAGGATCTTAATAATCACATTCTCAAAACACAGCAGCCTTGTTGATAAGGGTACAGGCTACCCTAAACCAAGAAGCAGTTATGGGAAGGTATTTGGGAGTAACAGAATATGTTAAGAACCAGCCATAACAAGAGGGTCAAAACAGCAGGTGTGCGGATACTTCTAGGCATTAAAAGTAAACTAACGATATTTAGATATAAGATAGGTTTATCAGAACTCATTATAATTAATAACCAATCAATATGGTGTGAACAGTGTGTGTAACCAATTAGCAGTTTTTTAGCTTGCCACATCTGCAGTGAAAAAAGGTATATAATCTGTGTGATTTCACCTAATAAAATGGCTTCACCTAAAATTCATCTCGAATTGCATGTTGCTCTCTGCTGGTCTCCACAAAACCAAAAGTAGTATCAAATTGTATCAGTCATATTTCTGTTAAAGATACTTCCCTGTGTTTGGAAACTGTAATTGTTTAAGATTATTGTTCTTGCATTTAAAAAATAATTACAGAAACAGGAATAGGTGATACACCCAAGTCAAATGAATTCTTCCAAACCTGCAAATACACGTGTAGTTGGGCTAACAAAAAACAATAGGAAGTAACAGGTAGAAAAGTTCAGAAATAATAACAATCCCTTCACAAACTTGCAATCTTTGTTTTTTGTCAGAAACAAAAAAACCCCACAACCAATAGGCATTTGTTGATTTACATGACCTAGACCAAAAAAATCCATCAAGTGCTATCATTCCCAAATTAGGTCCTAAGCCAAATCAGAATTCATGGTTTCACATTTCATGTTCCTCTAGTCACTCATCAAGAACATGAAAATTCTCTTCTCAGTTCTTTCCAGGGTGTTTTCTTTTGGCTTTGAATGTATAGAAAGGCACCGAATGCATGCCATTCTATTCAGTAAATTAATAAATATTTTAGCTGTAGGTTGTGAACTCAAATCACTGCAAGGAATTTAGTTTCTCAACACAATTAGTCTTCAAGTAGGTGGCTATTATTATGCAATACACCATACCTTGGGCCAGGTTTGGGAACTTTGCCAGCCTTTAGCTCATCAATGATGTCTTCAATATCTTTAGGTGTCAAATCTTCCTGTAAAAAATAAAATAATTGACAGAAGGAGTCAGCAATTTTATCAACTTCAGCATTCAAAATTCATCTGATTAGTGTGTAGTCCTAGGTGGTCCTAGCATTGGTCATTTTGATCCTGTCAGTTACACACATTTAATGGGAAAATATAAAAGCCTGCTGTCATTAATCCTAAAATTTGTTTTACATACAGTTGTAGAAATTGTTAAAACTAAATGCTCACACAGGTTCTCTCTAACATGGGTTTGTGCTTTCAGCTTCCTTAGTAGATAAGTGAGCTGGATGCTTTGTCTACCCACGATACACATGCCATTGCACATGCTGCCAAATGGTGTCAGCTGTGACAAAAAAAATTGTGCCTACACTTAAAAAATAACAGTACGGCTCTTAAAATATTTTGTTACCACATTTTGATTATTTATGAGATTTTTTTTAAAAAAGCTGTATTCCATCATTACATTAATTCCTTTGATCTGACAGGCAGCTGCATGAGCCATAATTAAGAAGCCTAATCATAAAAAAATAGCATTAAACCAGCCTATACTACCCAGAGTACTTCTAAATGGTTTTAAAAGCTTATCAGATACCTATTTAAATACTCCAGATTTATGGGCAAACCGCTCTCACAAAAATGCATCACCCCACTTGTCTAAATCAAAACAGTAACTCAAAAAAAAAAAAACCCAAAAACATGGACACATTGAAATACATTCCTGAAGAGGCCAAGGAACTAAAAGATGCTCTTCCTGCCAACTGGAATCTGAAGTAGCTGGCCGAAACTGCAGAATCTCAAACAAGTGAAAGTACAGGTAACCCTGCAGAGAAGTTTAATCTTACAGAAGGGAATGTAATACTTACATAATAATTGTCATTTATCTGTACCATTGGTGCATTTACACAGGCACCCAAACATTCCACTTCTATCAGCGTGAAGAGTTTATCAGGTGTCGTTTCCCCAACTTTTATACCTAAGCCAATGAAGAATATTAGCTGCAGCAATGGTTAGTGAACAAGATTAATAAAGCACAAGTCTAAGCACTCCATAGTCTTCTCACTACTCGTACTAAGGCCAAAATATATTTGCATCATTAAATTCTCTTAAATGAGTCCAAGGTACTTCCACTAAGCAGAAGATTTTAATAAACTGCCAAGTCAGTCTTAAGATAAACTTTAGAGACCTCATTTACAGGTATGATTTGTTGAAAAATAACCACGAAATGGCAATTCTAAGAAACAGAACGACTCCACTCAGGAACACTTTCAGTAATCAATATATAGAACAGGAAAATAAGGAAAACAGCTTTCCTGTGCTGATAGGAAATTAGTTAATATACAGTGTTGAGTACTGACTTCACAAATTAAGCATTAATACCACTAGCTGCAAATTCATAAACAATGTCAAATTTATATACAAAGTCTTATTTCCTGAACAACTCTGTACACGTACTTGGCTTCCATGACAGACACATCACTGTTCTAGCAATAGACACAGATCCTTCCCAGAGGGCAAGTTAGCCAAAATAACATCTCACAGTTCTCTACAAAATACTCCATGGATGGAAAGAATACTAAAAAGCAATTTTCTTTCATAGTTTTTAGAAGGGGGGGGAGAAACCCTAATAAAAAGTCTTAAGTAAGGCCAGTGTCTCATCAGGAGCTACACAATAATCCTTAAATGCTTTGATTTCTCAAGCAAAAAAAGTGTCAGTTAAATTTAAGCAGTCTTCATATTAACAAACACACCTTTTCCAGACAACAGAATATATGAAATGCAAACTAAGAAGCAGCTGCTCTGCAGCTCATCACAGAGCTGCTTAGGAAACATTAGCACAGCCTGCAACTCCATAGAAGGGGAAGAGTCACTGTGTCACACCCTCTTCCCCTCATAACCACCCAGGAAGGAGACAAAAAACCAACAAAACAACCAACACAGAAACTTGCAAGTTCTCCTTACATCTCATATGATGCAGCACACTCAATTTTTTTTTTCCATGGAGAATTTGTAATTTGACAGTATCATGTTTGCCATCCAGAGGGACCCTGACAGGCTAGAAAGGTGAACCCATGTGAACCTCATAAAGTTCAACAAGGTCAAGTGCAAGGTTCTGCACATGGTTCAGGGCAATCCCAAGCACAGCTACAGGCTGGGCAGAGAATGGATTGAGAGCAGCCCTGAGGAGAAAGACTTCGGGGTGTTGGTCGATGAGCTGTCGTTGTGTGTTTGCAGCCCAGAAAGCCAACCCTATCCTGGGCTGCATCAAAAGGAGCCTGACCAGCAGGTCAAGGGAGGTGATTCTCCCCTCTACTCTGTTCTCCCCAGACCCTGCTTGGAGTGCTGCATCCAGCTTTGGGGTCCCCATTACAGGACAGACATGGAGCTGTTGGAGCAAGTCCAGAGGAGGGCCACAGAAATGATCAGAGCATCTTTCTTATGAAGACAGGCTGAGAGAGTTGGGCTTGTTCAGCCTGGAGAAGAGAAGGCTCTACGGAGACCTTAGAAACAGCTTACCAGTACCTGAAGGGGCCTACAGGAAATCTGGAGAGGGGCTATTTACAAGTGTGTGTAGTGATAGGACAAGGGGTAGTGGGTTTAAGCTAAAAGAGGGGAGATTTTAGTTTAAATATTAGGAAGAAGTTATTTACTATTAAGGGTGTTGAGGCACTAGAACGGGTTTCCCAGAGAAGCTGTAGCTGACCCCTCCCTGGCAGTGTTCATGGGCAGGTTGGATGGGCTTTGGGCAACCTGGTCTTGTGAAGGGCATCCCTGGCCTGTGGCACGGGGTTGGAACCAGAAGAGCTTTAAGGTCCATTCCAACACAAACCAGTCAATGATTCTATGAATCTACCACCTTAAGTAAAAACAAATAAATTCACAAATAGGTCTCCATACAGCATATTCCTTAAAAAATTTTTGGCATAGAAAAAAGTGCTATAGCATTCAGAGTCCCCTCCTGCATATGAGATACGGCTTACTTTCTCAGTCCAAGGGTCATACTAGAATAATGCATTTCCTGGCAAATTGCCTTTAAAACTACTCTAAGGCCACTAAACAGTACTCTAGACAATGGTGCTTTTTTGCTGCTATACCTACTAAAATCTTTTAAAATAAAGAATAAAAGCCAAATCTTTTAAGTGTTCAGTTCCTATTCTCCAATGTCTTCCCTGTATATTTTCAATATTATTGCTCTGTCCCCACCATATGAAAAATTTTATTTCAGTACCATTAAGTAAAAGTAAAACAAGTTACAAAAAGTGTATTACAAAATTAAGTCATACCAAGTTTCTTCTTTATGGCTTCTAAAATACTATCAGAGTCCCGCAGCATGCAAGGCGTGGTAGTGCAGACCTGAATATGGTATTTCCCCACAGGTTTGCGGTTATACATTGTATAGAAGGTTGCTACTTCATACACTCTCATGGGAGGCATTTCTAAAATTTCAGCAACCTGGAACAAGGGGAAAACAGACACTAACTATATTGAATTCTCATAGGGCATCAGCAAAGGCATTGAACAAACCATTTCAGTAGAGTCACCCTGTCCTCTGTCTGCAACTAAGTGATAAATAAGGGAGAGGGGATGGGTATCGAAGCGCAACTGTACTGAAGCACCAAGAGACACCTGAGTTACTGTGACTGGAGTCACCCTGCTCGAGCACGAACTCCATTAAGCCATAGATTAGCACAGCAAGGAGCTCGGGTCAATTCCCCTCCAGCATCTAGCATCACACACAAGCAGATGGAAGGAGCCAGCTGGGTTCTGGCTTTCAGTGGCAGCTCCAGCTCATACTGCACTCGTGCCCTTTTCCTGTGTGAATGAAGAGCTTGCTCACATCTGCACACTCTGACCCACGTAAGCCTCCGTAAGGGAACACTTACTGATGGCACCATGCTCGCCTAATTTAGATACAGCAGCTCTCTCAGGTTCTGTGACACACCAGGTCTGGCCTTACAAAACACCAAGCTACATCTGCAGATTGACGTCACAGCTAATAAACTGGGAGCGAAGCACAATCTCCATGGAGCCAGTTCTGGTGCAAGTATCCCTGACCTCATTAACCTGGAAGCCTGGCAAACTGCTCAGGTTGAGAATGGCTCTGTTTTCAAAGCTGTAACTATTTTATGTTCTGGTTGCTATAGTGGGCAAATAACAAACCACAGAAAATATTTTCTCACTTAAGTTCAAGATCATTTTAAGCATAGTATCAATCCAAAACTTATATAAAAATATTTTTCCCATTCAGTATTAATGGAAAACTGAGGCTTTATGCTATGCTGTGGGAACAGTGGCAGATCAAATTTACCCTTCTCTAAAAATGCACATAACTCCTTCAGTAATTCCTGTAATGCTCACAATCCTCACCTAACATATCTTGATTAAATGTGTAACTTTCAGTTTAAAAACTGATGATATGCCAGGCTTACACAAAATATGATTTATCCATGTAAATATAAACAAGAACATTTTATTTCTTGATATTTTGATTACTGCCATGCAACCTATCACTTTGGAGCAGTGTAGTTGCTTGCTTGCTTATTTTGAAACACTTTTAATTCTGTGCACTTGCTGTGAGGTGTTACAAAGCACTCATGATACATACTACCCTACTGCTGCTTTGCAGAAGCCTTCACAGGCCCAGAGAACAAGCACAACCCTGGGGATGCATATAGTGCCACTAAGTCAAGAAGAGGAAAAGTCCACCACTGTTACCTTTTTTCTTTCCCAAAAATCAACAACAAACAAAATCTTTCAAAAGTTTCTGTCCCTACTTCCAGGATGATTCTGTGAAAAGAGCCTACCTAAATAAGGCTCACGTAGTTTTTATTTTGTTCTGCCTGCAGCTTCTAGCGATGGCCTGACACTGTGTAAAGAGCAGAGCCTGCAGTTTTCTGCATTCGTTTTACAGTGTTTTTAAGTGTAGTTTCACAGGGAATTCTCACCATTCTGTGCCACTTCTAATTCTCACATTAGTATGCTTTGATACATAAATGCTAATATTCTATTAAGATATTTAAAGAAAACAGTAAAATTATGCTTGAAACATAATTAAGTACTAAATACCTTGTTCATAGCTGATATGGGCAGCCATCCATGTTGTCTCTGGGCCAAATCTAGTACTGCCATGACAGCTGCAGACTTATGTCCCCCTGGGTAGTTGTTTATGATTGCTTCAATTCGCTTTTTAAAGGGAAAGAGGGGAAAAAAAATACATCAGTATTGACCTAAAGACAAAGTCTGCGTACTTCACTTTTTTGTTTTGCCTGCATACCTTTTGGTTTTCAGGTGTGAACTCAAATGGAGTATCTGGATTATTTTCAGGACTGTCTCTGTGCTTCAGGAAAAGAAAAATAAAACATGTAAGAAGGTTGTCAGGAAATTATTCAGGACAGATTTACTGTTGTAAAATATCTTCTCATTAAGCAGTTATAGTTGAGCTGCTTGAATAAAACTGATATATTCCAGATAAAAATTTAATAGTACTCAATCATAAATTATTAAATATCTCTGGGAAAGTTATCAAAATATTATTTCATCACTCTTAATTAAGACTTATTCCTGTTATTTCCCATTCAATAAATTATTATTTGAGGAATACAGCGTTGTTATCAAAATATACTTTTTTTTTTTTTAACACTGCTATTACAGTTTGGCAGCTATGTTCAAACTTATCACAGGTCCCCTGGTTAATACCTTAATAAACTACAAGGAACTAAAACAACAGCCTGTTGCTTTTTTTTTCCACATGAGACCTTAACTATAAAAACTTTAAAGTTCATCAAGAAGCTTGTTACCTAACTACAATGTTTGCACATTCAAAGACACAAACCCATTTTAACATATTCTTTTGGTTTGTAATGGATTTCAACAATTTAATTTTAGATACAGTTCTCAATCAGAATGGAAGAACCACATTTTTAAATTAGTATTTCCAAAATAAGGTATTCTATCATTAATTTTGAGGTGACCTTCTAGGGAATGACCAAACTGAAATTAGTCCTTCTACTTTCAGAAAATACAAATTTGGATGTCTTGGAGAAAGTGAGATTTTCCTGCAATAACATCTTTGATCTGACAAAAACCTTTTCCACTAGGAAAACATCCTGTACAAAATTTTCAGTTCTCTCTAAACAGCTCATTATGATACCCCTGAAATACCCATAGCTGAATTTAATTCCAAATATACAGTTATCAAATTGAGAATATTTCAAATTAAATGGAAAGTTTGGGGGGAAATGCACGCTATACTTGAGGCTTGATGTTAAAAGTAATCCACAACCAGCTAATAATAAGAGCTTGAAAAGTGTATTTAGGAGAAAGAAACCCACTCCAGTGACTTTCACTTTGATTGATTTCTCAAGTAGCCTAGGGCGATGTTGCAGTTTCCACACTGTGCTCTTATTAACTGGTGCAGGATTTAATTAAAAAAACCCCAAAAACTTAACATTGCAACATACTTACATCCTGCAAGACTGTCACCAGTGCAGAACTTATGGTCCATAGCTGTTGCTGGATTTAGAAGTTTCAGTATGGAAGTACCAAAAGGCCAAATGCTTAACTTCCAATGTCATCTTGCATTGTTAATCTCACAAGAGATTCCCTTTGCTTATCCTCTCCAAATGCTGAGGCAGCCAGTTCTATTGCCGCCATCAATCAACCCCTACCACAGTTCCAAGTCAAATCTAAAACTACAGCCAATATATACCTCTCCACCAAGGATGGCTTCCCCCTAATAACAGGAACTACAGAAAGGTGAAGTATTAGTGTGTTCAAAGGGAATCAGTTTTTAAATATGAATTTATTGCTGTGTGGTCTACAGGGTAACATGAAACAGCTTAAAGGAACACGACTGCCACTATTTTAGACTGATCCTTCTAGTTAAAGGATTTGGCTCCTCATACATAGTGTTGGTGAGGGTTTTCTAGCAATGGTAATGGCAACCTAGCAATCAAAGAGGCCAATAGAGAAAAACTAACTGGAAACACCGCACACAACCTTTTTTTGCCTTACAGACCTGTTCTGTTATCTTAGCCGCACAGATCAAATCCATGATTCATGATAAGTATTTCCATAACTTCCCTTTTCCTCCAAAATTTGCATGCCTATTTTACTTCTGGCTGCTATTTTGCCTTCCACTGCTATTTGATAGTTACAATTGTACTTGATCTCAATTTCTTTTGCAAGTAAGTATATTTGAATTATTAAAATCTCCTTCTTTGTCTAGAACAGCTGTTCTTTTCAGTGTACCATCTCTAAACTGATATCCATAAATACCCTACATGTGAAGAGGAATAATGACGACTTTTTATCTGAAGCTACAGCTTGCCACAGAGTTGCATGCAGCAAGGCTCCATGATATCCTCCATGATCGTTCTGTAAACACACAGGTGAACACTAAGAGAGATCACATCACCTTGTTTTGTTTCCCATTTTCCTAAATGGGCTTCATGTAACTCTGTGCTGGAGAGAGTTTGATAGCCTTCTTTGAGACCTAACAAGCTTCTAGGTCTACTGAGCTGTTAGGAATTTGTCAATCACATGTTCCCTAGCTATCAGAAATATGACAGATTTGGAGCAGCTCTCCTGTGTTACTACCAGCAATCAATCTATGTAGTCCTAAACTCGGTAACGCTCTTTCTGGAAGCGTGATCTCGGTGCCTGTGAAGGCATCAGATTGAATCTACTGGTTGAGAAAGTGTCTTCTTGGCTGTTTCAGAATAAAAGAGAGTTTCAGTCGATGTTTTATTTCTGTTATGTTTCTGACAACAAGTAAGGAAAAAGCATGAAAAAGCTTTGCAGAGGGATACAAGGGCAGGCAAATCAACACTGCCTGTAACAATAGACTTAATACGACCAGGCCCCCTGTCAGTGTGTCCCCTGCTGTCCTACAGATTTCCTATATGGAAAGCACAACAAGAGGCACCAATGTGCTTTGCAAAACAAAACCAAGACACTGTGTGTAAACTGACATACAAAGACCACAACAACAGGCTAGAGTTACTCCCAGGTAAGCCTACTATTCATCCACAAGCAGTTAACAGCCTTTGACACTTTATCTACTTGTAATATTCCAGAAACCTGAGACTTCTTTTTGGGGTCCCCCCCCAAGCCCCCCTATAGAAACGTGGGGGAAAAAGAGTGCAATTTTCTGACCATGTTATACAAACATGTAGCATCGATTAAAATAAAACTTTCAACTTAACTCAGCAGAATTTTTCTTTGAAATTTGCTGTGCTAAATAATATCTGAAATTTGCTCTAAAGGGCTTCACTTGTAGTTAGGGCAAACAATTACACACACACAATGACATCCAACTGTCTTCTTCCCATAGGCCTTTCACTTCACAGAAGAAATATTACCCCATTTAAAAAAAAACCTCAAAACCAAACCCCACCCATAACACAAACCCACACACAAAGAACTTCCTACACTCTGCTAGCAAAAATTCCATTGTGGTGTAAGATTAAAAGGAGTGAATGATGCTATTAAATAAGACAGCTGGATATCACCAGTAGCTAGCTAAAACACACACTTTTCTCTGTTTTCAGGGTCCTCCCTCCAGCAAAAAAAAGTGTAACCAGTTACATAAATCTTGAAAAATGCCTGGAGAATTTACAAGGTTATCTAGCTTCATATGCCAGATACCAACACCCATTAGGGTGCCAAAGACACCTTTTGCCTGTGTTCACCAACCTCAAACTACACTTGAAGTTTCCTATGTTGTCATCCTACGCCGTTTCCTCTATTCCTTGAATACCAGCTCACACTCCATTAATCATCAATGATTGCTCAGGTTTCTGGAAAAGTATACAAAGCATGTACTGTAATCTCATTAACTTCATCTTATGGGAAAAGCTGTAGAGACAGCTGCAGAAAGGCAACAACAAGAAAAACATCTCTCCAAAAATGCTGAGCACCTGCTTTCAGCAAAGTGGTCGTTTCTCTAGTAAAGAGCTAATTGTTGCTGAAGGCTGGGAAAATGCCAAATCATTCAGCTGTTGAACCACAGGCTAGATAAAGCTCTGAATGGAGTACAGACAGAATGCACCTCCCAGATGCTTCAGGTTCTCTTCAGAGGTAGATAGAAAACACATCTGCTTTACACATTTAAATCCAAGTTTTTCTTCCCCCATCACTACTTCGACATATCATGCCATAACAGCCTCAATTATGAATCATTATGCAATGTGCCATATGACATAATATGATGAACTGCACTTTCCAACTGCTAGTGAACAGGGCTAGACCTGGAACTAAGAGTTAATTCTGTGGCAAATTTCCAAATGAATTACAGGCACAATTTCTTGAAACTCCTGAAAGTTTTTGCATACTCCATTTTAACTTGAGTTAAAAAAAGAGAGAACTGTTATGTAATAAATTTCAACAAAATCTCAACTGCAGTCATACACAAATGCTGTTAATATCACCATTATTATTCATAAATCTGAATTCTCCTTATGTAAGAAACACAAGGCCAAAACCTAAATAAAACCTTTTGATACTCCACTGCCACTCTAACAAGAAGTTTTACTGAAAACCACCACTAACTTGTAAATTCCAGCAGGCTTCTATTCCAAGATCTGCCCATCAGATCTTGCCCAGCAGATTAAAAACAGTGCATGCCAAATTCTTCTTTCATACCCCCCTTCCAGTAAGATAAAAAATTACTTACCACAAATAAGGCTCCTCCACTGGAATTGCGCACTGCTCTTCTATGTATGTATCGAATCTGTCTGATCTACAAACAAAATAAAGTATTTATAGTTAATAATTTCCATAACTGCTAGGGACTGCTGTCAGAACCAGCCTGAAATTCTAATGTCATCGCTAAATTTCGATTAAGTCAACAGCAGAATATTAAGAGCTCTCCTGTACTGTTTGGAGAACACACCTCATAGTTCATCTTAACCTTCTCAGACAATGCAATAGCTAAAGGATTTAACTTCAAACAATAATACACTGCCACAGCTTAATACAACTGCCTTAATACACAATTTGCCATCAAACATCAAGAATTTCCCTGTTTGTTACTTTATAGCACATCCTTCAAAAAGTTTGCAGAAACAACACCTGTTGAGGTTCTTCTCAGTAAGCATTTACATGCTTCTTCAGTTTTCATTTAACTGAACTGTGAGACCAGGCATAAGAGAACCCGAAACCTCACCAGGACAAGACCCACATGCAAGCTGTATTCAGCAATTCCCTGTAGTCTCTGAATTTTTCATGCCTGAACAGCTCAAGATTCTGAGATTCTGGACAGCATTACTAAAGCAATTTGATTACACTGTCTTGTCATAAGCAAACATTCTGTAACAATTTTACATTAATTTTTGTATTGAACTCTAGACCAATTTTGCTTAAAGAGAAGTAGAACATATTAAAAAAAGCCCCACAACTCCCCGCCCCCTGCAACCTAAATTCTGTTAGTGCATAAAATTTATGGGATTCCAAGTGGATCAGTATTAAACTAGCAAAAAATACAGGCACGAGGTCAGGTCTGAAACCCAAGTGTACGTAGCAGGGAACAACAGTCCTTTTTCTTCTCCAAGTGCAACCTAGTCAGCTCAATTTTTTTTCAGCAGCAGATCATCTAGTTTCACCTGCAATGTAGTTTCACACAATGGCTGCAGTCTTTCCCTGTCATATAATCAGTCCTTCCAGGAAGCACGGGTTTACTATGCAGCCGTGTGTATTGTGTACGATGGATCCATTTCCTCTTTGCTGTCTGCTTCTGGTTCATCTGAAAGCAGCAGCAGCCAGGAAAGAAATTCATCTCCTGCCATTCTGCGACAGAGGCAAAAATGAACTCTTGGATACATAGATAATTCTGCGGACTGCAGATGGTTCCTGAGTGCCACCTTTTCCAGGAGTCTATTGTCTTTATCCACAGAGGGTGAAGCACATCAAACTGAACTACTAGCAATTTGTGTGCCCTCTGGGAACCAAACAAGTAAAATTCAAAGATAAAGTATAAGCAGAGCATGCAAATACAACTGAAATTCTGCAGACAACGCATGTAAATGAGGATTTGATGCTCCGTTATAAATCCTACTAAATACCAAGTAAACATAGCACATATGCAGGTTTGGTTCTGAAGGGACCAAAACCACGTTGTAAGCTTTGTGTTTTTAACTGCAAGAGGCAGAGCCCTACAAAAAGCACTTAAGGTGAAATGTCTTTATCCAATGGTATCGTGCTGTTTCAGGAACCAACATCCGTAAGTTTCAGACTTTAAGGAATAGGAGTAGACCCCATTTTTTTTGCACTGGCCTAAAAGACTTCAATTAGTGTGAAAAGTCGACTCAGGATCAAAAAACAAACTAAGGGCTTTCCTTCCGACGGTTAGCCTCGCCTACATGGGCAAGTCAGAAACAGCCTTTGCACTTGGGAAGCGCCCCACCAACCTACAAGCAGCGCCAAGCAGCTACTGCTGGAGACTTTTTCACTGGATGCAGGCAGTGCAATTCTACAGCCGGTCAGGTAACTCGGGCAGGCCCTGACGGCGAAAGACACTCAGCAACGACGCTCTTCCACCACCTGCACCAGGCCTCGCTTGCCCGAGGCTGTGCCGCGCCGCGGGATGCCGCCGCCGCCTGCCTACTGCGGCGGAAGCACCCACCTCTCTCCCCGCCGCGGCCTCCCGCCCCAGCGGCGGTCCCGGCCCTCCTCGAACCAAGCGGGCGCCCTGCGGGGGCAGGCAAGTCAGCACAGCAACCCCCACCCCCTTCCCCTTACCGAGCGTGCGGCCGCAGCCCGCAGGGGAGCGCAGAGGAACATGGCGCCGGCGTCAGAAGCGACGACCCCCGCGTTCCCCCTCCTTCCCTCTCCTTGAGGCCTCTACGCTCGCCCTCCGCGCACCGGCAAGGAGACCCGCCCCGCGCATGCGCCGGCGACGCCCGGCTGCGTGCGCGCTCCCGGAGAGCCGGGCTCTCAGGCGGGAACGCGGCCGGTGAGCTGCGTGCGGTGGCCGTTAGGGGCGGCGGGTTTGTGCCTTCCGCGGCGGCGGCTGCGCTCGCTTTGCTCCGCCGGCAGGCATCGTGGCAGCCTGCTGTGGAAGGAGAAGGTATCCAGGCTGTTCTCCCGCAGATGTTGAGTTCCTGCCCTGCCAGACGTGGCCGTTGAGGCAAACCACGCGGCGTGTATGGGAATCGCCAGTGAATGTTAACTTTTTGTGACATACATCAGAGTGACACCCCCCCCGCCGCCAGATTTCCTCTGGCGGCAAGTATCTAATAAAGAGGGGGAAATTGCAGAAACTGCTGAGGGCTTTTTGGCTCTGTGTTTTCCTCCTTTCTACCCAGTTTTGTTGATCGGGGTATTTAATGTTTGAGCTGATGGCATCATGGTTTGACGTCTCTTGATCAGAAAAAAACAAGAATGAAAATTTATCTTCTTGGCCTTTGATATATGTTCTCATTTTACAGTATAATTCAGTTAATACAGTACAAGTGTTGGAACCAAAGAAGATCTAAGTAACAGGCTACCCCCGGATGCAACCAGTTGTTAGAAACAGCAGTGACAGACCCATCCTTGTGCAGATCCCTCACTGTTCAGGTCTTGTGATGAGAAATGCAAATGTATGGGTTTTTTTCGCTGTAAAATAAAGTCACGTTTTTCAAATAATTAAAAAGGAAGTCTTTTATAACAATCAGTACTCAGCATTGCAGGTCTGTAAAACATCAGCTGATGTTCCAACACCTTTTACCATATCCTTCCCTCTGAGAAGTATCTCCCCTGCTCTCCTCACCCTCTTGTCTACAAGTGATGCGGCCTTATTGAATTCATGAAGTGTACACTGAAAATCTAGCTGCATACATTTTGTTTTTGCAAAAATTGTGATTTTCCAGTTGACACAAGTATCAAATACTTTGAATAAGTAACAATAAAACAGAATTTCACCTTTCCTTACAGTGTTTACTTCCATCCAAAACGTTAACTTATTTTTCACCTGATGATTTATGTTGAAAGACCCTGTTTTACTTGATATAAACATTCAAAATGGAAGGACTTACTACACTAGAGCAAACTGAATTTTATTTAAAAGGTTTCATGACTGCCTTATGGATTTGCACTGGTACAGTCATCCACCAGGGCACTTGTTGGGACGAAAGGCCAGGTCAGACAGAACCACATTGGTTGTGCCTATGTAGTTGGACCTGAAGGGCTCCTGTAGAGAAACCTGTGTGTACAGTGAGAGAAGAGCCCGAGTGCATCTCAACAGATAGCTCTAGACAAAGCCCAAAACCACTAAGCAATGCACATGTTCAAACAATAAAAGCTACCTAATTTATTACTCTTTCAGCTAATTGCACATATACATACTCACAGATATATACATATATGTATGTACGTTCCTGTACATATTTGGCAACCGTTACTGTAATTAAGGTCCTTTTAGCAGAATACTTGTCATTTGCACAGACCCGGTAGGATGTGGTACTAATTTCTGGTTAGATTACTGCCTTTTGCATGTGGGTTTACTGTAGTCAGGGTTTGTCTTCCTGCTCCTCATTCTTCCATTTCCTCAATGCTGAGAGCTCTGTCAGCATTTGTACTTTAAGTGCTCCTACTAGTAGTTGATATTCTCATTGATTTGTTTCCACTAATTATTTAGTCGCTGATAAACGTCACTTCTGTACTTGTATGTTAACCTGAGATGAATTCTTAAAACACTTGAAAGACTGCCTATAGCAGAGCAAGCATAAAGGGGCAGCGATGTTCAAGCACAAATTACAGTTTCTGTTGCTAAGCCAAATTTTTATATCCTGTTGAGAATCTGCCCTAGGCATACAGTCTAATGATAGCAAAGGCCATGTATGATTACATTCACGGGCTGGTTTTATACTATAAAATACATAATCACCGGAATTTATTAATTCTAGAAGCTACCTCGATATGCATTTTTCAGTTGGACTTCATGAATGTCTTACTAGATGAGGAAAAAACCACGTTTGGAAGCATTTTAATTTACACTTGGTCTATTTATCAAAAGACAAGACTGAAAAAACAGCTGGGACTTGAAAGGGAGCCCAGTACCTGCAGTGTTCTGCAGACTTGCCCAGTGCTTTGTGCGTTCTGCCTTCTGCACGTGCTGAACTGACATGCCAAAGGCCTGCCCACGCAGGGCCTGGTGCTGCATCTGCCCCACGAAGCACAAACCACCGGTGGTACCTAAGAGGGTCTCCTATGGACCACAATGATTTCGGACAACTCCTTGTGACCCATCAATAAAGGAACAAGGCTCCCTGTGCATTTTTTTGACAAGGAGATGCACCAGATGAAGTACTTGCGCCTATGTCTCCAGTAGGGCAGGGGTGCAAGGATGGGTGACAAAGGGGCAGACACCCTCTTTCTGGCCCTCTCTTATTCCTCCAGCTGAGCTAAGTGCTCTCCACCTTCTCCTTGGGTTGGAAGGTGCTATCTCCTTGTGTGTCTGCTGGGGCAGGTCCAGAGTTCCCAGAGATAATTTTGTTCTTAGTGAACCACTCAGTCTTGTAAGATGCCACAAGGCGAACTCAATCACAGCTTGTAAGGACCCCTAGAGAGGCAACTAGGAGAGCTAAGGCCTCCTTGGAGTTAAACCTTGCAAGGGAGGTCAAGGACAACAGAAAGGGCTTCTTCAAATACATTGCAGACAAAACTATCACTAGAGGCAATGTAGGCCTTCTGCATTCAAAACCCACCTCGATGTGTTCCCGTGTGATTTAAAGGTCCCTTCCAACCCCTAACATTCTGTGGTTCTGTGTGATTCTGATTTTGTAACCCCACACCCTGTCCCTGGCAGCCTCACAAGCTCTAATTGCATGGACTAGTAAGGGAGAGATGGAGAATACTACTGTTTTCTGCAAATGTAGGCTATAAATTACTCTTGCAATCAAATAATTATCTACTGTGTCATTGGATTTCCTTATTAGTATGCATTTATGCCAAATAATTGCTCTCAGGCTTTTGTTTTAAATGGAAATATACTAAGATACTTAATGACTGTTACCTGACTCTCCATCATGGAATACAAAACCAAACAAATCGGTTTTCATTAATCTCAGTCCATTATTCATGCACAGGCAGTCGCTGTATATTTTCCTGACATTCCAAAGTAGCACTTCCAGCCATAGCAGTACATGTGGTATTAACCAAGCAGACTGGAGAGCCTTCACTTTTCATTATTTGAGGATACATGCTCTAACATTAAGTAATATTAATAGTAAATAATCAGCAGGGTAGGGACTGTGAATGTTGACATGCCGTTTGAAGAGATTCTTCTGAAAATGGGTCATCTGGGGAGAACATAGATGCTATCAAATGGTGTCACAGGCTTCCTATCACATTAAAACACTTTCAGTCAATCAGCTCTGCTGTCAGCTAAGTGAAAAAGAAACAGGCTATTAAGATCTTTCTAAAACCTCAGGGTTATGCATTAGTAGGTTCATATTTAACCAGCACAGTGATCTATTTTAAGAAGTGCAGAAACACAGGGGACAAACAGAACAGATCATATTCAATAGTTAAGACCTAAAAACCATTTGAAAACAAAATATTCAAATTGCACCTCTGTGCAAAAAAAAATCACTTGTACACTCAGGAGCATTTCAGATGAAAAAGCATCACTCTCCTTCTGATAGATTAGGTTTAATTAATCAAATAATTATATGGGCAGAATTAGTGTAAAGTATGATCTGAGATACATTTCTGTGAGCAAAGTGGAGACAAAGTGGGCAGTGAAGTGCCTGCTCATTTAACACGCCCACCTGACAACTGTAAATACTAGGATGGATGTTTATTAGCCTCACAAGAAGGAACTCTTCAAGCAAAAGATGACTGTATGTGTAGTGTTGAGGTTGTACATGGAGCCACTTCTGCAGAATGTTTTTCTTCAGTGGGACTGGAAAATGAGAAAGCACATGGAATGTGGAAAAAACCCAACCCACGATCACACAGCCACTGTGCTGAAGAAAAATTAAGAGCCAAACTGGAAATGAACACCAGGGAATACTGCTGCAGGAGGAGGCTGGCTGGGATGATAATAGTCCTTACTATACCGGAGAAACCTGGGAGGCGTAGTAGGTGTTAGAGCATCTGAAAAGACATTTATAAAGAAGCAGCATGACGCTGCCACAGGCCATATCTTCTGTGCTGGTGGGAAGTGGTATAGCTCCACTGAAGGAGAGAACTGAACTGATTTTCCTCGTCTGAGGACCAGGCTTACTAGCCTGAGAGATATGAGCTTTCACAGCTCACTGTGTACAGCAAACATATTTCAGTTCTTGTGTTGATGGCCACTTTGGTTCCATGGCTTGAGTACTAGAGACTGTAAATTTACGTCCCTGTTCTGCAGTTTGCTTGAAGGAAATGGCAGCAGTGCTAGTGAAGGATGGCGGACGACAATGAAAAGCAGCTCGAGCTGTGTTGTGCACCTACTGCAGGTAAAATGCTTGTAACCTTGGCATCCCACTGAATGAAAAAGAGGAAGTTCTGCAGTAGCTGTGGAGACATGAACTCAGTAAAACACTGATAATGTGCTTTAGCTAGTGATTTTTGTGGTTTGATATATTTTTAAATATAAAAGTAGTCTGTACTTAAATTCGGAGATGATTAGTTGGCATCCCTTCATGATATAATCTGTTCTGTACACAGATGTCATTACAGATTAGCATCACATGATATGTTTTTTCTTTGCCATATACTTCCTTTATGACACACTGCACTTCATTCCACATGCCTACACATTGCTTTAGTGGTACTGCAGTCTAATGAGCAAACCCATACGGTACTATGAAACATTCTTCCACTGATAGATTAAGGATGTTGAATAACAGCTTAATGGTGTTTACTATTTGCACAAAGGCACTGTACAATTTTATAAGTCCCTTGATTAGATTTGTACTTCCTACAGATGCAGTTGTCTCAATATGCTGCAGCAGTTTAAATGTCACCTCTGTGTGGAAGTACGTTTCATATTAAGTATGAAAGTGTAAATGCACTTCAAGTTTAGAAAGAATAAACTTTAGAATGAACTTAAACTGTCCTTTATTTCTACTAATCACATCATTTAGAAATATGTACAAATAACTTAAATGTACCTATACAGAGAGATATTTGTGCTGGTAATGAAATAAACATAGTTGGTATTTAATTAAGGCTTTGTTTTCCAAAGATAAAGAACTTGTTTAGAATGTGATTAGGAATTACTATAGTTATTTTACAGATAGGAAAATGTGAAGGAAATGTGTACTGACCCCCAGTTAGTCACAAGAAGTCACTGAGAGCTGGAAAACTACTCAAGTTCACTGACCTATTACCTCACATCCTATTCCACGGACCATGTTTTTCCCTTAGTCTGAGAGAAATTCAATTCCCAGTGATCAGGCATCCCTAATCCCTGGTTTGCAGCGTAGGAAGGGCACTAGGAACAAATTCTTCTCAGTTGAACTCTTAATAGAGAAGAATGAGGAGGTAAATACATTCACACACTTAGCTTTAGACACTTAAATGCCCAGTGTAGAAACTCACACTCCTTGTATAGTTACTGACTCTCTCCTGACTACGCACAGAGCCTGAAGAGCTGCCTTCCTAAGCTAGTCTCCCAAACAGGTACCAAAAGCTATAAGGCAGCACGGCTTCCACAGAGTCTACACAATTTAATTTTAATTCTCACATTGCTTCTGTATTCAGGCTAAATATTAATTTAAGCCTGAGAAAATTTTGATGTGTAAATAAACTGCTGTAAGAGCCACTGCTCCTCTCTTCAATGAGGCTATGAAAGGCTGGTCTGACCTGCATTGGCATCTCCTGACTTTCTCACGTTAATCATCCATGAAGTTCAAACACCATTCAAAAAAGAACATCTTTTTGTAGCAGCTTTGAACTTTATTCAAAAGGGCAGCTAGAACTATAATTAGGTACAGCTAGTCTTCATTATTTAGCTCATTTATTATTTATGTCTTCCTCTCACAGCGCCTGTGAACCTCACATCTGAATGTTGCTCTACCTGCTTTTGCAAGCAGTCCCTGTGGCATGGCCCTTGATTTGCAAACTGGCCGTCAGGGTGCTGACCAAATGCAACCAGTGGTGCTGCAGCCTCTAGCATCCCAAGCAAAAAAAATTGCCACTGCACACTCTCCACCTTTCAGGCAAGCAATCAGAGATGAATCCCCCTGTGCACAGTTACCACTGGCATGTGTTCTGGTTGTTGTCACTCCCTCACTGCAGTGACTCCCCACTTCATACTGGGTAAATTAGTTTTTTTGACATTTTGTGGGTTATTGTGTTACCAAGTTCTGCAAGTCCTCTGGAAGGTGGCAGGAGAGGTAATGGTAATTTTCAATGGAGATAAACACAGGAAGGGCATAATGGGATGGAGTTTTAGGTTGTTTTCTTTTAAACTCCTGAAGCTCCGGTGTGCTTCTCTCTTTTTATAAAGATCGTGCATGACCAGAATGGTGACAGCTTTAGTAACAAGTTGCATTGCCTTGTCATACTCTTTAAGAACAAGTTTCCTCATGCAGCTTTCATCTTTCTGGGATGCTTTCCTCCCCGAATCCTTATCTGTGAAGGATTAGCAGATGGAAAGGCAAGAACTTGAGAACAGCCTGGTGGGTATTGAGTGGGTGAGGTTAAAGTGGAGTACAGTAGAATTGCTAAAGTAGATTTGAAATTTCTGCAGAGCTTTTTTTTTTTTTTTCTCCTATTCTGAGGAGAATAAATAAAGGTTTAGACTACAAGTTGTTTTAGAAGAAGGGCAGTGCAGTAAAGGAAAACCACTGACCTACTTTAAAACAAATTAAAATGCATTAAACCTCTCGGGGTTGAGGTTACAAAAAAGATAGCAACAAAAAAAAGCAACACAATGAATGTGTGCGTGAAAGGAGACAGCATCTTCATTGCTTCCCTAAAGGCCACAATATCCACCAGGAATGAACTAGACTTCTGGTCAAATTATTATTATGCAGTTATTATTATGCAGCTTAAAGGGGTATTTTTACTTTGCCTAGGAAGACTTTTGGGGCAATGACTTCCTAATGTGTTAGTATCTTGTCTGAAAGCAAATGCTTCTCCCCCTGTCAGGTACCGTAGGGCACAAATAAGTTTCTGCCATCCTTGTCTATTATCCTGTTTATTGCAACAGTTTATTAGAACTGTATTTCAATAACATTTTTAAAATAAATTTTATTTTTTCCCCATGACTGTTACATAGACACCATCCTGGATGACCAGGAACTGGTTTTTATATGTCCTTTAAGCTTTGTTCTGTTCATTTTGGATGGTCCTTCCAGGACTTAATGTTTCCGTGGGCATAGCTCTCACTGTCGCCAGGTCATATCAGCCCTTCCCTTGCCTCAAAGTGGGTCCCCAGGCAGGGAGTCTGGTTTACCTAATGTAAATCAAAACACTCAGACCTAGTCAGAGCTACCTCCACAGCTCTGTGAATAATAATTACAAGCACAGGAATTACATTTGCCTTATATCCAAAGCTTTGAGAATAATTAGGTCTGTTGGGAACAGACCTGTTTGATATCTTTGTGGTTTATTGGGATCCAGCTGTTTCCACACTTTCATACCCGTGGTGAAACAAATCGCTGCCAGATTGATAGCAGCATCCCAGTGTGCAGGTCCTGCTTGTAATACGAGGGCCTCTCATGGGTATGTCCCCAGCACCCTCACACCTTTCCAGGACCCAGCACCAAGCCTGGGTGCCAGCAGTGTGACTGCGCCAGAGTTTGGGACAGACTTTCACCACCAAAGCTGACACCATGATTCATGATGGTCACTGGAACAGGAGGCAGGGAAGCCATGTACCAGACCCCAAAACATATATGCCCTTACCTGCCTGTAACTTGGTCTTCCTGCCACCATAGACTCTGAAGTTTCAAATTTCTCATTTGTTTTCCTCTTCTGCCCATGTTCCTAAGGACTTAATCTCATCCTGTCTTTCAGTTTCTGAGAAGGCCAAGTCATCATACTGTAATCATCTTCATTCTTCTCACTCTTCTTTGGTTTTTCCTCCTCACAGATCCAGGCATGATTTAACCTCTCCCATCTTAATCAACACAGTACCCTTGAACTCACTTGCCTTTCCTGTTTATTCCTCATCATCCTTTCTCTTTTCATCCCCCAGCGTACCTAACACACAGTTTACAATTCCTATCTGGGGTTTCATAAAAAGAACCACTTTAATGCAGCTTATGTCCTTGTACTTTGCTGACACCGAAGTCTGTTATTTATTTCAGTAGCTGTCACATGTTTTTCTCTCTCCTGAATAAATGTCCTAGTGATTTCAATCTTCCCCATTCCCATCCATTCAGAACATTGCTTCAAATACTGCTTCCCCAAATGTGGCCACAAATAAAGGAAAGTTCTGACTTCCCTTTGTTCTCCAAAGGCATGATTTCGCTTTCAAGGCCTCCCTACCCTTATAAGGCTGCATTTGTAACATTTAATTTTTTTTTTTCTATTTAATCCTCATGATTATTTTGATTCAATTGTACAACAGCTATTTCTGTGTCAGAAACTGGGTGACAGCAGGAACTACAGGACCAACAAACACACCAGGTATCACCTTGCAGCGTGGACCCTGCCTGACAAAATCCATGTCCCAATCTGCACTACACTGCTGTCACTCCTCAAATGTACACAAGGACCTACCTTGGCACTAACTCATCCTCAGAAATGCCTGTCTCCACCACAGGTGATGTCGTACAGAAGCGTGGACATTGTCCTTGTACAGAGGGGCCAGAGACTGCCTGGCTTGGAACTGCCAGCTCATGTTTGGCATGAATGCAGCCCTATGGGCTGCAGGATGGTGAGCTATGAACCAAAATTAAATGCGTGGGAGCTCCTGGGCAGGTCCATGTGCAGGTATGGTGCTAACGAGGCTGTCAAGGTTCTATGGAAAACCTCCTCTTCTGTCACACTGTGATGCCAGTCTCCATTGCCCACCTGTTTCATTCTTTACCCGTGCTGCCCACCGTACTGGGGAGAAATTTCCTGTATGTATGAATATCTAAAATAACCTTTCAGTTCCTCGTTAAAGTTCTTCCTTGATCTGATACCTAAAACCCCCCGTGACAATGGTTAAGACTGCAGGAACTGATACTGTTCATTCTGATGGTATCATGTGTTGTGTCGTTTCTTTGTTTTTCCATCTGTCCCATAAGTACTCTGTCCTCTCCTGTTTAATGCTTTGATTTAACCTCCTGGAGACAAGGATAGGACATAGGAGGGGCTTTACTCAGAGAAACCGTTCCAGTGACAAAACTAGTTCTAACATATGTCCTCGCAGAAAAGGAGCAATATTGGAAATTACAGCAAAGGCTTGAGTGAAAGAGTGGTGTAAAGGAAAGGGAACCCAAATCCCAGTCCTATTGCAGATTCATTCTTCTCTCTCATGGTTTCCCATCCATTTGTGGTGTGGATAATTCTATACTGCCAAATGTAATATTTATAATCGCAAAATCTGCACAATTCAGTAGATGTTCAGTGCTTAGCACACTGTCTTTCCTATTTTACATGATCTAACTGTAACTGATGTTAAGTTATTCCTATTTATTCTGGAAATACAAAATGTGTTACTTTGCTCTTAATCTGCATAGACTGAAACCATCTGCTGTGGTTCACAGTTGAAGAACAAGAGATTATAAATTCCATCTAGTATTTAGATCCAGCCCTCATTAAACAAGTAATCGTTACCGCTACCAAGTTCTAAGTCAGAGAATTGTACAATCATTATCTTAACATTTAAGCACAGGAACGTTCTGTTCCATTTAAAAAACAACCCAAAACCCAACGTTTAAATGCACATTTATCTTTTGCTTTTACCTGATGGTGAGAGGCAGCTTTGAGTGGCTCAGATAGAGGAGGAGTTGAGTAAAAGGTGATTTGACAAAAGAATTAAAACTGTGTCGTCCTCAGTTGTGGGATCAGCTAGTTTGTCTCTGGAATGGCAGGAAGCAGGAGTCAGCACGGGTAGTTGTGCAGTGAGAAGACCTATTTGTGAAATATCTGTTTTGTTTGCATTGTACCCAGATATACTACAGCCCTGCTTGAGTTAAACCAGAAACACGAGGCATCCTGTTTGCCTTGCACCCAGACATGCCACGAGACTGTTTGATTTAGGGTAGGAAGTGAAATATTGTGTAATATCTGTTTGCTTGGCATAGTTGCACAAAACCAGCAGAGCTAAGATAACTGTACCCCCTCTCCAGAAACGTGAAGGAATCCGATAGCCAGCACACTGCCTGTGAACAGGCAGCACTCACCTGAAGACCCTGGGCTGGACCTGCTTGCAGAAGAGCATAACATCTGTCTGACAAGCCTGAACGGGCTGGTTTGGACCTCAGAAAAGAGGAAGCAAGCCCTAGAGCCAGGCTGGCCTTGATCCACGTGAAAGCTGTGTGTAAACAAGAGCGATACAGAGTGGAGCTTGGGAAAGGGAACATTTGCCCTCTCCGGTCATGGCTTCCCCTGCCAGAGAGTGCTCAAACTCAGCCACCGCAGCCTTGGAGGCCAAGACTCGTCAAACGAGGTAGCCAACAGAAACCATAGTGCAGCAGCAGTCTTGCAGTGTTGTAGACCTAAGGCTTCGTGTTTAGGTCTGTATGTTTAATTAATGCTGGATTTTTGGTTGTTAACAGATGGATTACCTAAAAGCTGAGCACAAATAGATGCCTGCTTGAATTATTGACTGTCTTGTCCTCTCAGAACTCTCTCATTACAGTGGTCCCCAGGTCCCAGCTGCAACAGCTGGCAGAAAGAGGTTTCTGCCTACCCACACCAATTTACTGGGCTTTCCAGGGCCTGAAAACAAACTCCTGCCAGGAGTAATACAACGAGAAGCTGAGGACAGGAACAGAGTATCTGTGAACCAAATGGGCCAGGTCTCCTGTGCAGATAGATTCTGGAGTGCTTTTAATCCATGCATTGGACACCTGTACTGTCATTTGGCTTGGACTCTCACCACATCTAGATAGAACTGTATCCCTCACTTTATCCATGGCTGCTGCCCGTCCTCCTCTGGCACTCAAAGTACTGATTCAGTCTCAGTCTTAGATCCAGCTAAATTACACCGGAGGTGAATTTGGTCCTTTCTGATTGGTAAGTAGATTTTGCTTCTGTCCTAAATAAACTAGAGAAAGAAATAAGAGCAGCAAGGCTAAATGTGGTAGAGCAGATTTGAGTCCTTATTTAGCTTTTTTCCATGATGCAAGTCTTCAGCTCCTATCTACCCTTATGTCTCCTAGAACAGATTTTGAATGATGATGATGAGGCACTCTTTCTGGAACTGTTTACTCAATTTATTTGTTGCATTTGCACAACATTTTACAAACAAGATCGGTCATGCTTTTTTCCTGTTGACATAATTCAACAGGCTTCATTTAGGTTTGGCTGGAAGGAATTTTGTCCAGTTAATTTCATTTACAGATTTATTAAAAATTAGGAAATACTTTTAAACTCTAAGTCTGCCCCTGCTCCCTTAGGACTTGAAAATGCCAAGGCCCATTTTTAGCTTGTGGAAAAATGCCACTTAGGAATAAATGTAGGAAACTTCCATCTCCTTATCAGGAAATTTGTATTTTACTTTCTGTATGAAAGCTTTCAACCACCAACATTCAGACTGTTTTCCAAGGAAAAGCTATTTTTCCCATCCTTTGAAGAGAGCAGGTTTCCCCATAATTACCCTGGTCTGAGTTCTGGAGGAAGAGATACACTCAGATCTAAACAGTTGAAAGAAGGAATCACAGAACTTCTTGATGGATTTAATCCACCGTCTGTTTAAAGAGACTGAACCTTTTGCTGTCCTTAAATATATGACATGTATTTCATGTCATAGAGAAGGTGTTAGCAGGAGGGGGTGATGCAAGGCAGTATTGTGACTCCTGAGTGCCCCAGAGAGATTTAACAGCATAAGTTACGGGCAGAGCTCATCAGTCACAGACACCCTCAGAACTGGAGGTGCAGAACTATCTTAATGTCTGAAGATCCCATAGGATGATTCAAGCATGGCACAGGATCTCACCTCGGTGCTGTGTATCACTCTACTTCCCATATGTCATTATGGATATAACACATCTCCCCTGATCTGGAAAGACCTGATATAATGAGCTTTATCTTCACAGCATTTTTATACCTGGATAAACATTATGCTAGTTTGGTTCTGAAGGTCACAGCCTTTATAGTTGAGCCTTATAGCTGCTGTAACTGCGTGACTTCAAAGAAAACATAAGAAAGAATTTCAGCTCCTTTTATTATATATGGTGCAAATAGCACATGTAAGTCATTTAGGGAACCCTCCTATCTGATCTAAAAACGTAAAGCTTCTTCCCTTGTGTGTAACACTGCAGCATCATACGTGCACCCAGCAACACACTTTAGGTTCCAAACCAAGTTGCCTCTTCAAGAAATGCATACTGACACGTGGGACTCGCTGCTGTGCAGAGCAATCAACATGTTGGAAAATGGAAATAAAACAAATCCATTAATAAAACCCCCACAAACCAGCAAAGGCCATTAAGCACAAATGTCACCTCTGGGCTGGAAAATGCCTGAGCTTCGGGCTGCTTGGAAATGGAAAAATTTGCCATCAGTGTTTGTTCCAGCATGCCCCCTGCTCTACTGCTGGCCACTGCTGGGCTGTGGGGGTCTTCCATGCGACCCCCTGAAGCCATTCCCATCTTGTTTTATTACAATTTTTAATATACAAGTGCAAAACAGGGCCCTGTGCCGATACCACATTTTAGGAAGCAAAATCATAAACACTGAGCCCCAGTGAGGATTTTTTTCAGATATAAAGCTTTAAGTTTGATGTGCGTTAAAGTCCCTTTCAAGCACATACACTTGAAAGGCTGGGATTTGTAAGACAGCATTATGGTCTGCCAGCAGCTAGCGTGCTCCTTTACAAGCTCTACCCGCCTGTGTTTCTTTATGGTGAACGCTGCATTTGTGGTGAAGTTTAATCAACGACTACACAGGAGCTTCTTTGCGAAGGTTTGGCTGGTCTGTTTAGTCTGGCCTGTTGGCAGGCAGCAAGAGGGTGAAGCGAAGGGCAGGTATTAATCAAAGAGGCAGGTAGTCACAGAGTTCAGCCTTGAGAAAAGAAGACTGAGAGGGGATCTTATTAATGTTTATAAATATCTGAAATGCGGGACACAGGAGGAATTGGCCAGCCTCTTTTCAATGGTCTGTGGGGACAGGAGAAGGGGCAATGGCTGCAAGTTGGAGCACAGGAAGTTCCACACCAACATGCGGAAGAACTTTTACACAGTGAGGGTGACAGAGCCCTGGGACAGGCTGCCCAGGGGGTTGTGGAGTCTCCTTCTCTGTAGATATTCAAGACCTGTCTGGACGCCTACCTGTGCAGCCTGTCCTAGGGAGCCCCTTTTGGCAGGGGGGGTGGACCCGATGATCTCTGGAGGTCCCTATGATACTGTGATTCTGTGAAACCGCTAACCCCGGTTGGAGTCCATAGATTGTTTTGCTACAGCTGCTGTCACCACTCCGTGATTCCTTCGCAGTGCATCAGGAGAAGTGGAGCGTGTGCCTGTTAGAGGCCAGCCTGGCAGCCAGCACACAGCTACGATTCGGACAGCCGCAGGGATGCGCGCCGCGATGCACAGCATCCTGTACCGGCGTGGTGATCAGAGGCGGTGCCGCTGGCGGCGCAGGGACACTGCACGTCACAGCCTTGTTATGTAGTGCCACCTAGAGGGCGTTTGGGTCCATTGGCAGCTCTGTGCTTATCCGGACCTGACGCCACACCTGAGCAGAGGTGACGAGACGGGAGCTGGTGCTGAAACCCATCTTCTGCATTAGTTTAACCGGGGCTAACTGTGCCCTGAAGGCGAGGGACGAGCAACGGGTTTATTCACCTGTGGGCTACGAACGTCTCCAGCGTCTGCTGTCGCCTGAGTACCCGCAAGCCTTTGCACTTCAGAGGTGTAGGGAAGGAACCAGCCCTCTGTAAGTACCTACAGAACCAAACCACGCTGGGTCGGTAGAGCTGGCTGCAGTGGTGTTTGGGCAGTGGCAGCTTTCATGGGACTGGCGATCAGGTGGCAGGTGCTGCCAGGTTTGTTCTATAAGCACGCATGGAACTTTTAGGAAATACTTTGCAGTGGGAAGCATTCATCAAAAGGTCTTTGAGAAGACTGCTTTACTCACAGGAAGTGTGTGAACTATGCCTATCACCCCACATGTATGTCACCATATGTTGCATGGTACTTTGTTATGTATGTGCTATACATACATACATACACTATAGAAAGAACTGAACTACTGTATACATGCACTATAGACTATGTCTCCACCCACTCCAGCATGAGGTCCTCCACGGGCTGTAGGTGGGATTTCTGCTCCCCATCATCATCTATGGGCTGCAGAGGGACAGCCTGCTTCACCATGGTCTTCTCCATGGGCTGCAGGGGAATCTCTGCTCCAGCACCTGGAGCACCTCATCCCTCCGCCACCCCCTCCTTCTTCCATGGCCTTGGTGCCTGCACAGCTCCTTACATTTTCTCACTCCCTTCTCTGGTGGCAAAAAGTGGCTGCTTGTGGTTTTTTTCTCCTAAATGTAATTCCCAGAGGCGCTGTGACCATCACTGATGGGCTTGGCCTTGGTCAGCAATGACTCTGGCCTTGAGTTGGCTGGTGTTTGCTCTGTCAGGCCTGCAGACAGCTTCTGGCTGCTTCTTGCAGAAGCCGCCCCTGCAGCCCCCTCTCCTCCACCAGAACCTAGCCACGCAAAACTACAACGTCCAATCACTTCTGAAGCATCCATGGGGATCTGATGACATCCATCCTGCCATTCCTAAAAACTGGATTTCCTGAGCAGGTCCCTTGATGTTACTTCATTTGATGGCAAAACCAGCTTTTAGCAGAATTTGGATTATTTTCTTTCCTTTCTCAAAAACTTCCTGCGCTGTGTTGCCCCATACAATGATGTCATCAATATACTGCAGGTGCTCTGGGGCTTCACCCTGTTCTAACGCAGACTGGATCAGTCCATGGCAGATGGTGGGGCTGCGTTTCCACCCCGAGGCAGTCGATTCCGGGTGTTCTGGATTCCCTTCCAAGTGAAAGCAAATTGTGGCCTGCACTCTGCTGCCAAGGGAATTGAGAAGAAAGCATTTGCAGTGTCGATTGTGGCATACCACTCGGCTGCTTTTGACTCCAGTTCCTACTGGAATTCTAGGATGTCTGGCACTGCAGCACTCACAGGTGGCGTGACTTCATGCAGGCCACGATAGCCCACTGTCAGCCTCCATTCTCTTTTGGACTTCCTTGCTGGCCAGATTGGACTGTTGAAGGGTGAGCAGGTTCTACCAATCCCTCCCTGACTCTCCAGTTGATGAATCAGTTTCTGAATGGGAATCAGGGAGTTGCTGTTGGTGCGGTATTGTTGTCTTTGCACCGTCATGGTACCAATTGGTACCCGCTGTTCTTCAACCTTTAGCAGCCCCACAACAAAAGGGTCTTCTGACAGTCCAGGCAAAAGAGACAGTTGTGCAGTTTGCTCTGTCTCTAAGGCAGCTTTTCCAAAAGCCCACTGGTACCCTTTTGGGTCTTTGAAGTACCCTCTCTGGAGAAGAGTTCATCATCATCTTTCATAATGTGGATAGGTCTCATTGTGTATTTCTTCTTTTGCATAGGGGCAACTGGTACTGGTACTGGTTGGCTTTCTGATTTAACTACAGGCTTGGCCTCTGAGATCTGAGTAGCTGCAGTGCCTGTTGTAAGGGTTCTTTCTGGCTTAGCTACAGTGTCAATTTCTGAGGTTTGGGTAGCCACAGTGCTGGTAAACTTACTTATCCACTTAAGGAAGAGCTGTGCTGCAAATATATGCCTATTTGCAAAGCATGTGCTTTTCCCATTGCCACCTTGTGACCAGGTAGGTGATTTACAGCAGTTCTCTGAGAAGAGCGTGCACTTCTTTACACTGCTTTGCCAAGAGAATGGCTGTCTGAGACCGCACGGAACAACTCCACTTCAGCTGGAAGGTCCCTGCAGCAAATGCTGCCTGAAACAACCCAACGTGCCTTTGGCAATTCAGGGAGCGCAGTGACACTGCCACGTTTTGGGCCAGCATATGATGTTTGGGTGTCTTACCATCCAAATGGTAAGCTGTTTCCCAACTATGGAGCAAATTTCTCCCACTTGAGTGAGCCCCTGAGGAGGTAACATAGCAATAGATAAATTATTCATATTTATATTAATTCATAATATCAGATCTTTCTAGGAAACTGAGGCCTATAATTTGACACAAAGCATACTTATGTTTTTGCCCTTGGCAACTGTTATTTTTCATGCAAATAAGAGATATGAAAACATTCAGCTGCAAGCACAGCTTTGGGGTTGCACATGTAAGCACAGATGTACGCGTATGGAGCACCACTTACTGCAAATGGGGCCCAGTCAATGCTTTGGTTCATAGGGGAGGAAGAATTAAGAGGCACCAATTTGCATGTAAAATTCTAGGGATGTGCAGCTCCAGATAATAAAGTTTTGAAGATAAATAATAGGAGCATATTTGCTGTCAGTTTTAAGTCCCATATCACCAGAAGAAGACCTAAAAATTTTAGGTGTGTTAATGACTCCCTTAATTGTAACATGTTAATGACTCCCGTGACATCTGAATGCATCCATAAAACTTCAGACTACTTAGTCATTTATAAACGTTCTTTTCTACATGGTTTTAATGCTTTGAAAACTAAAGTGTTGTCAGAAAACTGTAAAACCTGGCCAAGTGAGGACCTCTTCTCAGCATGCTTTTCCCCCTCCTGTTCTGTGAGTAAGGAAATGTGTGAATAATGTTGGAGGTTGAGTACTGAGCTCCAGTGCTGCTTTTACCTGCCAGGCTCATGAAACTGTTTCCCTGCTACCATAACCCTTTGTCATGCTTATTCCAAGGAAGGACAGACATCGAAAGGCCAAGCTCTCAACATAGATGTCAAATACCTGATTTTTCCAAAATACCTCAAGTTTGTTAACCGAGCACTGGCACTCCACTCATCTCTTCAGTGCTGTGTTCTGAGTATCCTTGGAATATGCCTCTGATGAAGTCCTGATGAAGTACTGGCTGTGCATCCCACTGGAAACTAACTTTTCTTAAGACAAAAGGAAGTATTTCAATATCTTTTTCTATCGTCACAGCCCTTAGAGTTTCCTAAAAATCCCCAAGTAAAGCTAGTGATTTATTTTCAGAGCTCAGCAGTTCCTGTTATTTATATACGTGTGAGGACGCTCCTGGATGCGTAAGAAATCTTAATATAATCAAATCTTCCTCCCCAAATGGCAATGAAGAATGCCGCCTAAGTCAGCGCACATTTTTACAAGCTAACCTTCAGAAGGCAGTAGCTTGTGAATATCAATTTCTCATCTCCCTTGCTCTGCTGCAATTTATTCCTCTGGAAAGACATTTTAAGTAAATTTACCAAAGGCAAATGTAATGATGATGATATATTAAAAGCTCCCAAGCTAGTTAATCTTTAGAGGCAATGGAAAGTTTATTGAGAGCAATAGAACAGCCTGTGCTAGCCTACGGTCATGAGATATAAAGGTGTTTTTAAAAATAAACCTGGATGAGGGTTGAGCTTCACAGTCTATTTTCCACACTATTGCACCGAGATCAAGGAACCTTCAGTGCAAGACAGGGAAATCATGTCAGCCTGGATGCCCAGTGCTCCCTGAATGCCAACAAGCTCTCAGAACAGAAATGCAAATCCCCAGTAAGGTGAGCTAAGGGGTAACTGGTCCTCTGAGATGACTGTATTCATCATAACACATATAGATGCAACACCCACTGCCTAGCCATCTCATTCTGTGGGGTATCCTGAAATATAACAGTGAGTTTGTGTTTTGCATCCTTTTTATTAATGGGAGAGAAAGAAGCTCTAATGCCAGACTGAAGAGCTTGCTTAAATATCTTTTTCTCTGGGGAAGTTTATCATCTCTATTGGTTTAATTACACCACTGAGAGTATGTTAATTTTAGTCCCTGTGTGAACCTCTGTGTGATTTTAAGCTTGTTTTCATTTTGGCTTAAAGTCCTTTCAGAGAGACGTATGTTAAACTGAAAAGAGACATTCCAAATCCTGAGAAACTACCTACAGAAGTTGCTGCACTGTCTCAGTAGTAGCTACATTCCTATAGCCGTACGGGGAATTTCCCTTCACAGGCCAGTTCCTGCTTCGCAGCAGCAGGTCTGTATCCAAAAAGGCTCCCATTTTATTTCCCTGCAGTAGCAGAAGCTCTGCTATGACTTGTGAGCCAGTTACGAAGCAGGGAGAGAGAGGAATGTTGATCCAACACTTAGTAGATAGTTATGTTGGCTACATAACTAATTCCACTAATGGGAATTTCACTAATGGAACATAAATTTTGAGTAATGGATTCCTACCAGAAACAGTTTAATAGCAGCTCTTTTGTAACACACCATCTCTGACTGTGAAAAATTAGGGGGGGAGGGCTGGAAAATACTTTGGAACACCTGTTTTGCTTTCAATTTTAAGGTACCCAATCCCAAATACTGTACAATAAGACCTGAAAATAGATGAAAATACAATCTACCTTTAAACAGAGCCTTTACTCTATCAGAGTGACGTGTGTCCTGAGAGCAGGGAGAGCCAAGTTTAGCAACGGTTGTAGGTAAAGAAAATATGGTATTGCTCAGGAAAGTACTACCAGTTGACAAATGAAAAGATGTAAAGCAGGAACTCTACCCAATACATTCAAAGGATGTAAAATTGAAATTTTAAATATCTCATCTATAAGCTTTCAAGCATTACAGTTTCTAAGCAGAGAGACAGTCTGCTAAACCAAACCTCTGCTAAGCCCAGGATTCAAAACGCAGAAGTATGTGTCTGGCAACAGGCTTATTTTACTGGCCCTAGTTTAGGATTGACATGATATATGCATGTCCAAATATAAAATAAGATGCCAAAATATGTATGTGCTTATTTATACCTCCAGTGATTATATTTTACAAATAATATCAACATCAAGACAATATTATTATTGACAGAGCCAACTTCAGTGGCAGCTTTGGTATTGACCTATGTAAACAGGTAAAGCTCCATTTATGTGGAGCTCTATCATCCAGAAATTGGGAGCTGACAGAATTCTTGGTTAGGTGGAAGGAAGGACTACAGAAGCATCAGTCTGCATGTAAAACCCCAGGGAAACACAGCCCCTAACACCACAAATACGAGCCATACTGCAGCCAACTGGAGTTGCAGAAATTCCAGTGACCGCGGGTGAGGGATGCAGCTGTTTTCTATCACAACAGGGAGTTGAACTGCCGTGGTTTCAAATTGGAACAACCCAGAGATGTTGTTGCTATGGCAGCACCAGTCCTCCACTGCAGAAGCCCATTCAAGTCATTCCACACGTGCCTGTTTTATTTCTTAATAAAATTTTGGAGAGCCAGCATTTAACCAGGCTAACACAACCACTGCGTGGAGTGAAGCTAAGGGTATTGCTCTGAGGAAATGTGTTTCACAGCATTTAGCTTGATGACAAGAACCATGACTCATAAAACTGGAGAATGCTTTCATGGCTAATAATAGTCTGCAATTAATATTTTTTTCCTGAAAAAACAGTTTCTACTGTTACATAAGTCTGCAGCAGATGATCTCAGGGACTATATGAAATTTTTATTTCAGTCAGTCAGATGGTAGAATGTCAAAAAAGAATTGAACTGGGTTTTATTAATACTTATGTGAGTCCTACTACTAGAGGAGCACCTTGCATCTTCAGTGTATTCATCCCCTCACTGTCCCTCTGGGTCAGAATGATGTTAATTAAAAGCTCTTTTAAACCCATGGATCTTGCTTGCCAACACTTCAAATATTTCTGCAAAGCGAGGCATCAATGTACACGGCATACCCTTAACGTATGCTGGTTAGCCAAGAAAAACACTCCCTCTCTCTTTCCAGATCACCCCACTATTAACCTGTTTTCTGAGTCAGGGAACTCACAGAGAGAGATTAAAAGAGATTTTTAGATGCTGATGGAGGCCTACGAGCAGGAAAATTGTTCTCAGTGTCCCATTAATTGCCAGAACACAAGGCTGCTCTGTTCAAAGAGTGCAGCCAGGCGCTGCTGCGCTGCCCTTCCCCTGGACAGGGAAACCAGCGGAGCTGCATCACTTTCTTGCCGTGCTGATTTCCCTGCAACCTCAGCAACTGGTTTGCAGCCAGTCGATTTGTTTTGCTTGATGGACTGGATGTGTCACCACTAGGTAACTGTAGGCTTTCCAGTACCCACCTGGGTACAAAATCAGAGGCCTTCTGCATGAAAAGCCCTCACTTCTGAGGGATTCCTCAGGATGCTGTCTGAAATGGGAGAGCTTTGGATGGAGGCAAAGCATAGCATGATGATGAGACTATCAAAACTATGTATGGAAAATTCTGTGAGGAGACTTCTTCAGCTTAAAGACTGTGTGTATGTTTCACTCACAAGGAGGAGTACAGGGTAACAATCAATAATTTGTATGAACATATGAGTAGCCTGGAAGCATCTCTTAATTTCTCAGTCAATAAGTCACCAGATTCTTCACTTTTAAAATGAGATTTTAGTAAATGTTTGAGGGTTTTTTTGTAATGAATTTTATTGACTGGACTTGGCAGGTTTTTGGGAATGCAGCGATTAAGACATTGGCATCTCTGTATGTTCACGCTAAGACTGCCTCCAAGACTAGAATTACTCAAGCTAAAAGGAAAAGAAATATCCATATGCAAACTTTATTGAATTATTGCCTTGGAGATATTTTTTCTACCTAGTTCAAGGTCTGGGTTCTAAGAGAAAGGGAAGCGACAGTGGAAGAAGAACTGATGGATGACTGAAAATTATTGCTTGGAAAGAGCCCTTTTGAAACTTTTTTCATGAAGTATATAGTATCTTACTGGTTAATTCATTATTTATATCCTTAAATCTAGACATTTATTTAAATGAACATGGAAGTTGAGACAGTTGCAGCCAGAAAACTGAAGGCCTCCTTATACATTAAAAATAAAAGCAGATGCTGCATCGGTCTTGAAGAGCTACAGAGTTTGTTCTGAGGGCAGTAAATCTGACTTTTCAGCCAAGGAAATCTGTAGAAACTGTAAGAGGAAAAACTCAGTCAGTGGGTGGAGTATAAATATGAGATATAGAGGAAAAATCAGTTCAGATATATTTTTATTCACAGTGTTTTGAAGGTGTCAATGAGCAGATGATTGCTGTTGTTCATGCATATGGATTTTCAAAAGTCTATCCGAAAGATTTCTTACCAAAGGCATGCAAAGCTATCGTGACCCAAGACAGAAGATCTCTCAGGGATTAATATCATGTTGGAAAGTAGGAAACACATGGTAGGAGTTAAAGTTCTGTTTTCACAAATATACATCACATTTCATGGTATTCTTGCTGTTGATCTGGAAAGGGTTGTACTTGAGCTGGGAAGGATGCTGAGATGAATGGCAACATTGATCTGCAAAGTGGAACAACTTCCCTGGAAAAAGAGTAAGTAATTTAGAGCCCTTCGACTTGGAAAACAAACTGGGAGGGAACGCAGGGAGGTGATAAATTTTCTAATACCAGGAGCAGTACAGAGAAGGTGATTAAAGAGTGGCTGTTCATTATGTCTCTCAGTGTGAAAGCTACAGAATACTCAGTTAAATTGTTTGGTATCAGGTTTAGGAGCAAACAAAAGCAAGTTCTCTTTTCATAGAGTGTGTGATTAAGTCATTAAACTCAACCCAATGTATGAAAGGCTTCAAAAGGGATTTAGAAACACTCATTGGAGACCCTCTAGCTCCTGACATCCTAAGTCAGGTGGCTGCAAAATGAAGCAGGTAATTAATGATTTTGATGACAGTGTAAGTTGAAGATTTTACCTCTGATATTTATGCCCCAGTAGTCAGTCATTTTGATCTAAATGTGACATATTAATTCTGTAATTGTTTCCCAAGGAGACCTTTTAAGTGTTGTAAATGAAAAACAACTGCAGTAAGACACAGTTACCTTAGTGTACAGGTGCTCAGACTCCAGAGTACAGCATTGCTTAAGAAATGGGAAGGCCTTCATGTCATTATTTGTGTTTTATTGCTGTGAATAAATAAATACATACCTCTTGCTCAGCTCAGTTCTGCAAAGGCATCTTTCCACAAAACTACATATGAGACGTGGGATGAATTCCTTGTTTTGTTTGTTGTGTGTGTGAAACATCACATACCCTCCTAACCTTCTTTGGAAGAGAAAACTGGCTTGTTCACTGCTCCTTTGGCTACCTAAGAAATGATGCCTAGCAGTTTTAAAGTCAGTCTCTACTGTGTCATCTTTAGGCAGATTAGCAACAGTCTCCTTTTAAAGACTCATAGCAGATGTTTTTATAGTGCTGGAGAGCAAAATGGAGCGCAAAGCATCACTCTGGCTCTGCACTCCTCTTCCCTAATCCAGTCCAGAAAGATACTTTTGCAGTTTATTCATTTGCAAGATCTATTAGTTCCTAATGCACAGCAAAGCTGCTGAGTGGCTAATACAACAAATCACCTGCAGTGACCAGTGCTGGGCGCAGCATGGCTTCCCATTCAGCCTTACCTGCCTGCTGAAGCTTGGGCCTTCATGCAAACCCATGGGCTACAGGTATCATCTTGTGTGGGCATTCTGCTTCCTGTGAAGTGGGTCATGTCTAAATAAATCTAAAGGCACCATCTGGCAGTTGAGTTAGCAGCAGGTATTGGCTTCCTCTGAAGAGAAAGAATTCAGGCTAAAAACAGCAAGCGCTTGCCTTGTTTTGGGGTAAAACTGAGGGAAGTCCACAGATTTCTTGAAGGCTTAATTAGCTTTGGCAAGTCAAATCAAAGAAAATGAAGCTTATAGCAGGTTTTCTTTATCATGTGCAGTATGTACATTAGGACTATAGAATTATCTTTCCACACAGAGTGTTTTTCTTATAGGTATGCAGTGAGCAGGTGCCTCGCTGGCTTTCACCATTTCCCACCTGGCTTTCTTGTCTTCCTCTCTCCCTTCTTGCTCAGCCTGGCTTACCCCCCTCGCAGCAGGATCACGGCTTCCTCTTGTCCACCTCAAAACAGCTATTCTTGACCTTATTCATTTCTCCAGCCTCTCCCCCTTCTTATTTCACCTGACTAAAAGTGATTCCACATTCTTGATCTTATCCATAATTTTCAGTCTCATTTGCAACTCCTGCCTTGTGGAGGTTTTGTCCAGCCCACTGCCTTCCTTCTTCCAGGTCATGTCTCAGAACCAGCACCCATTCATTTTCCTCTGGTCTAGGAGGCAGGCTAAATTTCTTAATGGTTTGGACATGCACATGTATAAGGGAAGGAGAAAGAGTGAAACATCCACATTTGGCCCATGTACCCTGTTCCCAGAATCAGGCACCATGCTGTTGGGTGCAGCCACAGCCTCCTGAAGTGCTAGCATCCTGCAGTGAGTCTGAACAAGAACATTGCAAGATCCTGGCCTGGTGTGGTTGGTTGAAGGACAGAGAAGTTCATGGTAAGGAACTACAGGTTGGTCAAGTAAGAACTTTAAGCATGGGGACAATTTTCATCTGACTATCACACTCCATAATTGCTTAGCTTAGAAGGTGTAAGAAATCCACAGCGAGAGGCTGATGGCCTGGAGAGGAGGATCAGTAACCCTTTTAATTTTTGTTCTGCTCATATAAGTGTGAGTGATCTCAGTAAATGAGGAATCCTTTGTAAAGTCTGCTAACCTGCCTGCTTCAATAACCTATGGAATATTCAGATGAATAACTGGCAACTGGGGAAGGGGAGGGAGAGCATCTTATTTTGCTTCATAAGTCAATGTAGAGCCTGTTGAAGAGTAGCTAATGTAGAAAATCAATCTGTTGTTTTTAGTAACTACTTAGGCTGTCATTGACATTTTGAAGCCCCTACATAACACTGTTGATTATAACAACTATTGATTAAATCTGTTGTTTGTTTGTTTATTTTTCAGAAAGCCACCAGTGCTTGTTAAAACTGTATTCAAGAGCTCATCACTCCACAGATGTTGTGTGCTTTCCACAGAGTGAGAGCGTCTGTGGGCAGAAATACCCTGAGTGGTCTGGAGAAGAGGTGGTCATACCTGTCTATCACCTGCAACCCAGAGAGAGAGAAGCCTGTCTTCTGTGCAGTTTGAAACAGGGACGGCACTGGTCCCTGAGAGACCAGCAAATGTGGCTGTAACACGCTGCTGCAGTGTAGAGTTTATGGCCTTGCAGTCAGAGTGACCATCATCACAACAGGAGACAGGATCGGGAATGAGAGGCCTGGTAGAGGAGGAAGAGAGTGGGTGTTTTACCTTGTTTGGGGGTAAAAATGGGATCCCAATCCTCCTCCTCCCACTGCCCCAAACCCTTCAGTGCTTTTCTGCCCAAGGGGTTTTAAATGTTTAACCTGTATTTGATATAGTTGTTAGAGCTGAGAAATTAGCAGAAGTAGTGGAATAAACATGCTGTCCTGTGAGGTGTTAGCTGAATGCACCTAGAAGATTTTAAAGCAAAATTCCTTAGGTTCTCATCTTGAATCAAGGTGACTCAGATAGATCTTTACCCTTGAGCTGCAGATTACAATTCAGGCTACCATCATGCTAGGAACACAAGAACTGATTACTCCCTCTGCCCAGACAATTAAGACTAACATGAAAGGCAAGACCTGAAGTGTCATCCCAAAGCAAAGTTAGGACCTGCAGTAGTTCTTTCCCCTTAAGTTATTAGCCCATGGGGTAGATGCCCAGCTAATCCCTTGGTCATTATGGTTAATCTCAGACAGATATCTGATTAGCTGCCTATTTCTTCTATCATGATGTTAAATAGTCTATCAAATGACACAGGTGTAAGAGTATATATGAGAGGAAAATTTAGGATGTAAGCATGGAAAATAAAAAGAAAGTTGTCCTGGTTTCAGCAGGGATAGGGTTAATTTTCCTTCTAGCAGCTGGTGCAGTGCTGTGTTTGGGATTTGAGAGGAGAATCATGTTGGTAACACACTGATGTTTTTAGCTGTTGCCAAGCTGTTGAGGACTCTTCAGCTTCTTGTACTGCCCTGCTAACAAGAATGCAGGGGGCACTGAAGAAGCTGGGAAGGGACACAGCCAGGACAGCTGACCCACACTGGCCAAAGGCCTATTCCATACCATACAATGTCATGCTCAGTACATACTTGGGGGGTTGGCGGAGAGATGGCATGCCTTGGGAACTAGCTGAGCATCAGCTGTTTCTTGGTGAGAAATTGGACTGTACGTGACTTGTTTTGTATATTCTTTTATAATATTTTTTTTCCTTTTTCTGTCCTATTAAAGTGTTTTGATCTCAACCCACGAGTTTTGCTTGGTTTTTTCCTTTTTTGATTGTCTCCCCCCATCCCACTGAGGGGGTGGAAGTGAGGGAACAGCTGTGTGGTTGTTTTAGCTGCTATGACAGAAATGTTCTGGTTCACCTTGAAGATGGGTCTGTGGATAACTTTGTGACCAAGGGGCTGAACAAATGAGTTGCCTCCATGGCTCTCACAACTGATTTTCTTAATACATTCGGAAATAGTTCTCTTCAACATGTGGTGCACAAATCTCACAGGACTGCCACAGAACGCAGTGCTGCACCCTGATCCTCTTCATCTTCTTTTGCAACCTTTGCTGCTGTATTCAGGAGATAGTTTGGAAGTTATCTGAGTGGGAATCCTGGACACAGAGGTATCTAGAATGCCTTCTGAGCCCCTTAAAGCCTAAGTAGAATACCAAGCATCTGTTGTAGTTTTACCTAGACTTGACTTGAACCTGCTGAAAAAACAACCTTGCTATGGTAATATAAAGGTGAAAAGTTGATCTGAGCATAATGGATGAAATCTTGCTTTCAGTTTAATCTGTGTGACCTCATTTGCTTCAGGGAAAAAGCATAAATGTACCTTAGGGTCAAACTTGTCTCACTGTGAGGAAAGCAGAGGAGCAGGAATGCTAAAGGCCACTGGGGGTTAATGAAGTCCTGGAGAGGAGGGTGATGGATGGCCATTCACTCTAAAGGTTTCTGTGCTGATAGCAGGCTAGGATCAGTTTTTTAACCTAGTCTATGCCTCCTCCTTCAACAGCCATGACATGATAGGCGTGTTAGTCAAACACTGAGTCTTACACACCGAGCCCTTGAAGGAATTTAGCCAAGGGAATATCTTTTTCTCAGGTCTTGATATGACTTGAGCTTGATTTCCACATGAAGACATTATCTGATTTTCCATGGATGCTTCCCTCAAATTTTCTGGGAGGCATCCATGAAAAATCAGGCAGCTGGAATTAACCTTTCCCTCTTCTGGATGCTCTGTTGGGCTTTTGCCACATGTGACAAAAATGTGGCAAACATCACTACATGCAGCCTTGTCAGTTCCATGTGTAGAAGTGATCATACTCTGCCTGGTCGATGGGGACTTGTCTTGCCAGCTATGACTTTTCAAATATGATGGAGAGTGTCTTGGCAATACCAGCCAGTTCCTTCAGGACCCTGGGATGCATCTCATTGGGTCCCATGGATCAGTTTCCACAGGTGGTCTCAAACCTGAACTTCACATATCCATGAGTTTTTAATCAGCTTCTGAGGAAATGAACTACTTTTAAAATTTGGTATTTATTCCCTACTCAGATATGTGTTTGAATGAGTAATAAAAAGATCTTTATAGTTTTCAAATAGAGGCAGATATCAAAACTTCTTACTCAAAACCCAGTAATTTTTCTTAGTTTGTTTTACTGTTTCCTGAGTATGTTTAAATCATATATTCTATCAAAATCTATGATCTGTTGGAAACTGGAGGTAGCTCCTTTTACTTTCCATACCTGGCAACTGCATTATACTGTCTCAAAAAGTGAAATGAGAGAAAAGACGATAACAAAGCCTTAAGCAGTGATGATATAAAACATTTTATTCAGGATTTTTTTCACTGCCTTTTTACTGTAGATTTTTTTTAAAAAAGAGACCTCCAGCTGAAAGCAGGTCAAAATCAAATGTGCCAAATGAAGCAATACCAAAGAAATTTTAACATGTGTTAGCTAGACCAATTGGGAATAAAGCCAGGTGCTTACTGTAAAGATATGGCCATCAAAATATATCATGCTTTTAAAAAAAATCAGAAGGATTGTTAATCTCATCATTTGGCAGGAGGGGGATATATGAATAGAGAATTAAAAACAGATTAGGTAACTTGATAGAGGGCAATCTTGAGAAAATGTGACCCATTGTGTCTTTCTTTGTGCCTCTATTTCATGGAAAGGTTATGGCTGTAATCTGAGCCAGCAGAAGGAAATAAAAAAAGGTAACTACTGAGCATAATTTTCCTATGTTAAAAACCCATCTTTATTGGAGGGAACACTTAAAATCAAAATACAGTTTTTGATTTTAAAGTCTGTGCCCAAGGATGAATAAGCTACACAGGAAAGCTGTGGTGACCTTGTGGCTGCTAGTATGAGTTGTTCCCTATGGTGTGCCCCCAGGTGCCCTAATTTCACTTTAAGTATCTCAGGCAATGAGCTTTCACCACACTCTGAACAATTTAAGAGAACGTATTGTTGGTTTATAATTCTTGTATGATAAAAATGGATTATTTTTTCTTCTATACTGTTTAAATCTTTCTTCCCCAGCATGTTTTTAAGTACTTTCCAAATAGCTCTTCTTCTCTTAGTATTTTTATCCTTTCTAGATGAGACTGTCACAAACTCTCAAACTTGGCTTATTGCTGTTCTTACCAGAGTCAGTTGCTAAAGCACTCGGTGTCACAGTTTTTCGGCTGTCGAAGTCAGAGGATGCGACTACTTGCCCAAATGGTGCTCTGGAAAATCTGCACTGTCCTTTTTGGACTCAGCTTTGTGTGGAAATGTAGAATTGCTCACATTTCTGGCAACTGCAGCAGCAGAAAAGGAGCTGGCTATTCGATGCAGAAAATTTGCTCTGATCCTATTTCGGGATTTAAAATAGAACGACACGAGCTTGGCTGAAAGAAATACAGCACCTTGCATCTGCATTCCTTCCATACGGTTTCACAAGCAGCAAACGCAGCCTTTCCCACTTCGAAGGCAAAGAAAATAGATAAACTAATCACTATTTTTCACTGGAATGCCAGTGTTGCTTTTTCAGACAGCACAATCAATCCCAACACCATGTATAATTTAGCCATTTTAAAGATATCGAGCTCTAATTAGATTTGCTTCCAAATAAGTAGTTAGATTACCTCTACACATTCTGAACTCAGCCCTCTCTGAACTCTGCCTGAGAGGGAAGCTATTAAGAATTAAGCTATTATCACAAAAAGAATGATTTAAACTTCCAAGGAGACCCGTCCTCTGAGACAGGGGTGGCTTGCTTTCAAGGGCCTTGTCACACTGGCTTCGAAGGGCTTGTTTATCAGACTAAATAGGAATTGTGGCTAAAATGGGGAGAATGTAGCAAATTAGTACAAAAGGGCCTGATCCCACAGACACAAAGCACAGGTTTAACCTTATTCCCAATGAACTGCGTGGTTCAATCAAGGGTTTACTCATAAGAATAATACTCCGCACCTTTTGTCTGTGTCCCAACTCAGAGCCTTCTCTTCAGGAATTTGTACTAGTCAAACTGGTCCTCGATAACAAGGGATCAAAGTTCTTTTTTTTTTTCTTATAGTTTGCATATTATTTAAGTTATTGCAGAACGAAAGAATATAGTATATTATTGCGTGAGTGTTACAATGAATTTCTACCTTAGATTCTCCTCAGGCGACCAGTTTATGATCATTCAGAGAGGAACACAGGTTTTTATTGTTTCTGGTAATGACTAAGATATTGGCAATCTTTTTATACTACATTTACAGGAGGGAATGAGGAATCCATTATAGCTGTCTGGACCAACGAACTGCACAAAGCAACTAGAAATCTGCATCAGTTCCTCAGAGGAGACACAAAGGATTCAAGAATTATGTTCTTACAGGAATTTGGCAGTACTTGTTCCACTGCTAACCTGATGACCCTACTAAGCAATTCAATCTTCCTAGCAATTTAATATTCAAGCACCACTGTTTAGAGAGCAGGTGATCTGGAGCATCTTTTGGAAGAAAAGGATGAAGACACAAGTGTCAGGGTTTGCACTAAGAGGCTCTGCACCTTCTTCCCCCCTCATCCCCGGGGCTCAGTGACTTGTGTGTTGGAGGCCAGCCCTGTAGCTACATATCCTGGGAACAGGCTGCTGTGAAAAGAGCTGTGTGGGAAAGCTATGAGAAGCCTTGTCAAAGGAATTAAATGGCAAGATGGGTGTCATCAGATCCTGATTGATGTGATCATCTGTGCCTGAACTTGCACCTTGCTGATGCTGATCCTGCCTTGCTCACTTGGCTTCCCAGCTTGACCTCAAACCTGCCTTGTCACTACGGACCTTCCTGCCAATTTGCACTCTCAGCTGACTTGGGTTAATGTCATGGAACTTCCTCTGCTCTTTGTGTTTGAGTGCTGTGGCACTGCAGTCCTGTCACTGAGGTCCCTGCTCCTGCTTCCCTTGCTGCCACTCAGCTCACAGCTTTCCTCCCCAAGTGGAGAGGGTTTACTGTCCCATCGTCTTTTCAAGTAGCCATACTGCTCTAAGAGACTCTTCAATAAAACAAGATGACCAAGGCAACTGAACAGGATCACCTGGTGAAAGCAGAGACTGAATGGGATGCTCTTCACAACAGCAACCTTCACAGAGACCCCACTCCAGTCCCTAGAGTCAATGGCATGGGGCAGAAGTCTGGCAGTGAAATTTGTAGCAGATGAAGCCTTGTCTTGCTGGAAAGAAGCCTATATTTTAAAGACCCATGCTAGAAAGTTGTGTCAAAGCCAACATTATTATATCCAGTTGTGTCTAGAAAAGGAGAGAAAGACAGATGTGCACATAAGAAGCAGGAGCCATGAGCTGAGAAAGAAGCCCTGTAATGAGTTCAGATTAGATTAAATTAAGGAATGCAAACTAATGCTGTGGAGAAAAAGAATCCTACCTGCATTTGCACAATGATGGGTTTTTAATTACCTGTTATCACCGGGGAAAGAGATCCTGCTGTCTCTGCATTTAGCTCTCTGAAAACATCAGTGGAAAGCAAAAGGCAAGTCAAATGACAGGGATTATTAACAAAAGAAGAATTAGGAAAACAGGAAGCAAGATTATGCTTCAGCATAAATCTGTCAATATGGTTTTGGCTCCCTGATCTTTAAGACGATAGAGTATAACTAAAAAAAGAAAAATGGAAAAATAATGATCTTTTTTGGGCATCGGCACTAGCCTTGGTACGGTAACAAACATCTTACATGTTGGGGTTTTTTTCTCCCAATGGCCCAGCTATGCTTTTTTAGTTTTAATCCCTTTGAAGCTGGCTGTTACAGCCCTGAGTGGCACTTGGCGTTGAATTTCCAGCACTTGGGCTCTTTCTCTCCAGGCTATTAGATTGCAGTTCTTACAGTACTCTTAAGGCAATTTTTACTAGGTTGAGCTGTGATTAGTGCTGATTTTGTAGAAAGAAGATAAAGCATATAGGTGGGAAATGGTTGCAACTGTCTGTGATGTGTCAGTCACGTAAATAAGCTTTCCATTTTTCTTTGCTTTTATTAGCAAACCGCCATCAGGACACAAACCCATCTCACTTCCTGGCAAAGTCTGAGACCCCTGCTAGAGGGTGAAATTTCTCAGAAACTTTCCCCAACAGAGTGGGAAACCAGCCTGCAAACCCCACAGATAGGGAGTTGCAGCAGCTGCAGAGTTCCTGCAGCAGTGCAGTCTAATATTGGAAGTGGGAGGCAGCAGGGCTGGGTGCACACCTGGCTGCAAGCCTCTCGCTTGCTCAGCAGAAACACAGCACCTGTCTTGCCAGAGATCTGCCTGACAAGGAAGAGTAGGGCAGGCAGCAGGAAAGCAAGATCGGCAGGTAACGCCAAAACCAGGATGGGGGTTTCTTCTCATATTGTCCCTCAAATACTCCTGATTTGACAGCGTTTGGGCTCTCCGAATACTCGGTGCTGCCCTCACGTGCTGGTGTGCCCGGGACAGGCCACCCTTACGCAGAAGAGTAAAGGGAGCTGCTGCTTGAGTCACCGGGGATGGGGAAAGCATTTGAAATGACAAATCGGTTCTCTTGTGTGGACTTTCTGATTGTATTGCAAGACAGAAACACTCACACTAACATACTCATGTGCTTTATAAATAATTAAAGTAAATGCAGACTAAAATAGTTGTTCCTTTTTGACTGGATTTTTTATACCCATCTCGATTAGGAGCCACAGTCTGATCTCACAGATTTATAACAGGGTAAGGTCTTTCTTTTAACATTTAAGTTAGCCTTGATTTATACAAGAACAAGAGAGACAAAAATCAAGCCCCACATTTCCAGCTGGAGGCCTCTTTATTAAGGTTGTCATTCTAGCTTTCTCATTCCCTGTCTGGAAATTAACCTGCAGCAGTTGCAATATTAGTCTTTGCAAGTACTTATACAGCAGTGAGGAAGCTTCTAACAGTTAAAAAAAAAACCCAAACCTTGTTCCCGTTTCTGCTGTGAGACATCTAACCCCTCCATTAAGCAGGTCAGATTTTTCATCAGCTGCCACGCCCCATTGCACAGTTAACACTCCAAAGAGATCTAGCAGGGAAAAAAAGATTTCTTACAGTCAAAACTCAAGGAAATTAAAAAATATTCTAGAGAAAATATTTTGTGAAGACATTACTCTGGTACATATGATAGCATTGAAGGTCACAGATGGCTCCTTTGTTATGTATCACCCCGTGAAGTGTCTGCCTACCTGGCCCCAGTAACCAAAACCTGAATAATATCCGTGAGATACCTGTGAAATGGAAAGTAAATAAGACCTTTGGTATTAATATAACTAAAATTTTGCTGGTACACTTAATGTATATTACAGAGTATTCTCCCTTCATTTGGGAATGTCATCGCTTACCAAGATGCTAAAAATGGCTTGAGAGAGTATGTAGCATCACTGCTGCACTATTTTTTCCTCTGTGCGTATGCCTGTGTGACAATTTTGGCAGCTGCCTTGGAAAATCTACTGTACATTTTCCCCCAATTATATTTGTTCCCCCCTTCCCCATTTTTGTTTTAAAACCACAGCTTTCAGACAAAATTAGCTCCACACAGGGCAATACCCCATGTGGGTTTAGCTGAGATAATACTGAGAAAATAGGTGGGTTTTTTCCTGCAAGATTCTACTTCCTCTGCTACTCTTACCTCAGCAAGTAGCCCCAAACACTTTCAGGTACTAGGGGTCACTGAATTTGGCTTTGTGAATTGGAGCAAGTGCAAATCTGGAAGCATGTAAACAAATAGCAAAGACCAAGGAGTAGAGCCCTCAAAAAGACTGTTATCTGCTGACCTGCTCCTAGTCAGATGTCAGAAACAGGTATTGGTGGGTACATGGAAAATTCCCCCTGTGAACAAAGGATTTAGATGGGAATTCAGTCCTCATTCTGAGAGATACTGTCACACCACGGAAAAGAGATACATATTTAGGTCCACGATAATTATACCACAGTTTTAGAAAAATCTAAAGTGGAAGCAATCTGAGTGAAAACTCTTTTAATAAGAACTAAAAATATAAACCCAAAAAAAGGAGTGAAAACCATTGCTGATCTAAAATCTCTATGTTTTGAAAATAGAGTTGAAATAGGACAAATCTAAAAGGACAGAAGAACAAGAAAAAAAGTCTAAAAATAGCCAGTCACTATTAGCAGTCACCAAACATGCCTTGGAACTGTAATGTAATTCAGCCTGGCCTGGAACAGAACCCTTCCTGCAAACTGCAGTCCCCAGGTGCCAAGGTAATAACAAGATGTGTTAGAAACCATACAAAAATAAAAAATCAGATGATACCATGGGCACATTGAGCAGATGGAGAATTAATGACCCTTGGAGAGCTCCGTCTGAGGACACTCTCTCTACACAGCAGAGAACACCACACTCTGAAACCTGTACCTGGTGAACCAGGTATTAATGGTCTTTTGTCCTTTCTCAGGAAGATTTGCTCAAATCAGTAACGCAGGAAAAACTTGGGAGTTCAGCAGCTGGAGACATCTGAGTGTGTTCTTGAAGAGATTTGGAAGTCGTTAAAGAGATGGGACATGATCTGCCCCTTTCTGTTGACTTGTCTAGATGTAATATATAATGCTTCCCCAGTGTATTTATTCCATCCCTTACCTGTATTTACACCCCCTTTTCAGTGTTCCTAAAGTATTCCTCAAAGATAAGAGATCCCAAATGTACACTGATATGATGTGTGAACTTCATATAAGTCCAGAATTTGTCCCAAACTGAAATTTCTGGAGTGAGTTCTGGGACAAGCAGGCTGATTTTTTTTCCCTGTTGAACACTGGCAAGTCCCTGTTACAACAGTTTAAAGTCATGTGAATTTATTGGAATTCTGTCTTTAAAGTGACTAGAAAATGTCAGGAAAAAATAATGTAAAAGAACACATCCTGTGAATCTTGTCACCCTGCTATGGACATCCCAGTAGGTCTGCAGAAACATAGCAGGCTGCTGGCTCAGGGAGCCTCCGAACTTTTGCACATTTGTTCATTAACTATTTCTACTCATGAAGACCCTTATATTGCTTTAAGGCTCTAAGTGCTGGTGGGGCCTGTTTTATTATGAAGCATGTAGAAAGTAAACGTCTTCTCTGAGCAGCTCACAGTTTACATAGGGGAAGAAGAGAAGAGTTGCATATTTTCTGTGCATTTTCTCTGAGCAGATGATCTGTTGCAAAGCTAGAATGACTCTAAAATGCAAATTAAGATGGGGATGGAATTATTTCCAGTTAAACTGAAAGCCCAGTCAGACTCCATATACTCAGCCAGCAATATGCTTGTGGGAAACTCTGTTTTTAAAAGGATTTCCCAAGAGATATTTGGAACTACTTGCTGTGTGGTGCAGATGACTGCGTTACAGAATATCACTGGCCTTGTTTTGAACACAGATTTTGGAAGGGTTTTATCAGCCCTGGGGCTCCAAGTGATTTCAGAACAACAAATGATCTTATCTGAATAGCATGAAGAAACGATAACCCGCAGCTGCCTTGTTGATACTTACGTAACAGCTTCTTGAGCTGCTCTGCTGATTTAGCAAAGTCAAATGATTTGTGGGAAAGTGCAATCCTGATAGTTTCACGTTCCATTGATTTTTTCAAACGTTAAAAACCCCCCACTTCTGAAGTAATTAACACTGTAAAAAAAAAAATCCTAAGCAAACAGAGCTGCTCAGGAGGTGATTTCTCTAGGGCATAAAACTAGCAAAGGTTTGGAATCACAGTTTAATATGAAAAATAGTGAATGCACTGGAAAAAAAAAAGGAGCAGTTTCCTCCTTCTGGATAGAAAAAAAAAATAAATTCCTTGGTATGTGTAACCTGTGCTGAGGTCATTTAACTATTTCTCAAAACTATCAAAATCCTTGAGATTTCCCCCTGCCTCCTGCGTCTCTCAGTGTTTCTGTGCTGCAGCCTTGCAGGAGAAAAACCATATTCTTCATTCCATAGCCTTTACACCTAGGAAGTTATTCTTATCCTTTCTCAGCTTTCTACACAGATTTTTTTCTTGGCTTGTTTTTTTTTGTGCAGAACTGCTCATTGTCATGCAAATATAAAAATATCTAGGTTAATATGGTGGGTCAGATTCAGAGCTGAAGAGGGAAGACACATACATTTCCTGACATGACATGCTGGTAAATGGGCACCCTCAGTAAATTCCCAGAGTCTTTGGACAGCCAGCTGGAGCACAGCAGCAGTTGATTGTGGGCATCAAGTGACAAGGTCCAAGCTCTGCTGCCTCCCCCCGGGGAGCAATTCTGGGCTCCCAGTGAACAAACACTGCTACTTCTTCCCAGTGGCACAGAGCTGGGGTAGAGCTGGGAGGCAAAGGGGTTAGGATGGGTCTCCTGGGCTGAGGAGACCAAAAAAGGTGAGATGAAAGGAGGACATGACTCCTGTCTACACGAAGGTTTTGTTATGCAGCTTGTGACATCAGGATGTCTGAGGTGTAAGAAGAGAGGGTTTCATTTTTTTCTGTGAGATTTTTCTAGGAAACTTTGAGAAACTCAGCCTAAGTTTTTAATTGGACTGTTAAAAAGAATCGCACAGCAAAGACACTGGAGGCAACTGGGTATGTCCCTCTTTGTGTATTTTCATTTATGCTGAAGTAGAACAAATTGTGGAGATCAGCTTTGACAGCAGTTCAGGACCTGTATTTCAGGCTCCAGGAATTTCAACACAAACAAATTATTTCAGTCAGTATTTCCCTGTCAGATGCACTCCTGATTTGTTGGACAGATAGACAGTCAGAAGGGGCTGGGATTTACGTATAATTGCTAATGAGCTCTTTGAAATTTGAATTATTTTTAAAAGGATATTTATTAAATGTTTGTCAATAGGACTTTTTGTCCCACTGTTACAATGAAGCCTGTTTGTTGCTCCATGAAACTTTGCAAAGAAATGTAATTTTCTGTGTATTTCTATACTTTTTATGGTAGGAATTAGCTTCCATCTTTTTCTTCCAAGTTTCATGAAGGCTTAAGCACGTTAATATTGTGAGAGGTGTCAGATGGTGGTTTTGCAGGTACTATTTCCAAGTCACATTTAAATGACAGTGTACTCACACCTTGAAGAAATAATTCATTTAATTGAGCTGTAGCCGCTTTTAAAAGCTGCCTTAATTTTCAAAAGCCACTGAGGCCACTGAAATTCTTTCTTTAACTCATTTGGCCCAAATTTTGGAAATGATCCTCTAAGAATATATGTCAGGACTTAGATACAGACTGAAGCAAGTGAGCAAATGATTTCCCAGAGCTGGGCCTGTTCTCCCCTCATCGAATCCCTTTTAGAGCTTGTTCTGTGAGTGCACCCCATAACTCCACAAACATGCTCTTAGAGCATATTACAATGTCAGTTATAATGTTACTAATTATGAGGCACTTGCAGTTAAATTTTATATTTGCCTTTAAGAGTCCATTTGCCCACGCTGGCAACAGTTATGAAACATATATATATATATATGAGCCAGAAATCCTCCAAACAAACAGGCATGCTTATATGTACATTGAGATAAACCCAGAATAGTTATGCAAATGTGGTTTTGTCAATTCTGGTTCTAAACCACATCTTTCAATTATTGCTGAAGTAAAAAAACCCACAACAATGCAATGGTGTGCCATAAATAGGTCTTTTGGATAAACTTTTGGCATCCGGGATTACAGGATTTAGCTTCTAGTTGCCAACATCTGCTTTAGATTGATTAGCCTATACAGTCAATGCTAATTATTTTGAGGTTTAGCGCCTGTGTAAAACATAACTGTAAATCTTGATAATTTCCTGGCTCTTGGTCTTCAATTTCTGAGCTGTTAGTAACCACAAGGCATTTAGTTGACACTTGGAGCTTTATTAATTTTAAAGCATTTGCAGATTTGAGACAATCTGCTGATTTTCCCCCTGATTCCCTTCAACTGGATTATCGTACGGTTTGTGTTCTTTGCCTAACGGTGGGTGAAATGTTTGTGTCGGTGACCTGAATGAAAACCAGTCACAGAGAACTCTGCATGGATTTGACATGGGGAAAAATAGCTGTGCACAAGAAAAAGAACAGGAGCTTTTGAGCGCCTCACTAATAAGTTTTACACCTCTTGCAAAGCTCAGCACCCTTTACATATAGTGAGCAGGACTCAGCATTGTTGTCTGTCCACTGCTTCTCTCCACTTTAAAATTCTGAGTTGGATCCATCAGACCGCTTTGCTGTCAGGCACCCTGCAGCTTATCAGCCCCGCTGGCAAAAATGACAATGGTACGTGCAAGGGTGCAATGACCTTGGTGGCAACAAGAGTGTTCACCAAAAACTCGAGCTACAGTAAACCAATATGTTCTATGGATTTTTTTTTTTTTCCAGATGGCAAATGTAAGCTTTGGTAGGACTTAATCCACATGGATAAATGTGGAACTGAACATAGCAAACGATACTCGTCCAGGGTTTCAGCTAGATGAGGGCAAATACGTAATTGGTTTGATCAGTGCAAAAAGTTGTAGTAGGAGGTAAAAGTAATAAAGTTCATGGGGATGTCTGAACCTTCTCATTTAGCATGTACTCATCAAATTAGAGTGTTGCTCTGTGTGAGTCACCTCCTGGTGAAGCAGGAGCTTGTGAGGAGCAGATCCTCCCTTTCGCACTCAAGTTCAGCAACATGTCTTGCTTCTGCTGATTATCTTCATATAGGGACTGCAGATCCAAACTTGTAAATCCTGCTTCTCAGAGGTAGCCCTGGAATATGTAAGGGTTCTCACAACAGAAGCATACTCGTGAACAAGGAGTTACATCTCTGTCCCCAGTATGACTGGTGATGAAAGAAGCTATTTAGGTCTTTCCCTGCTGTTGGAAGTGTTATGGAATACAGATTCAAATCCTGCTTTCCATCTGTCTTCAGGAACTGTGCTTAGGAAACTCTCATTAGCACCACTACCTTAAAAATAATGAGAGATGGGTATGGCAGAGGTTGACTCCAGGTCAACGGTCCCGAGAGCTGAAAGTGCTCAAAGCTCCTGAGTGGAGAACCATGCAAACCGCACTCCAGGAAGGGGAAAGTGGGTGTATGGAGTGAATCCTTATCTAGCAGAAGTAATCTGTGGGGCTCAAATACAAACATCATTACATATGGAGAAACTGCAGCTAGAGACAGAAATAACCATTAAAAAGAATAATTAGGTTATAACTCTGATGTCCAATAGAACATTACAGCTCTTTGTAGAGAACCATGTATCTTCAAAATGGCTAGAAAATTTTTAAAAAATGAACTGGCAAACCTGAAATGAAAGCCTTCAAATATATTTAAAACATTTTTATACGCATCATTGCTGATTAAGACCTTGCTTTCTTCTAAAATGAAGAAAAAAGAGAAGGAAAGTATAATTAGATGTCACGGAGCTGTGATGGTTTCTAATTCATTGGACAGACTAGCTGACAGCAAGATAAATGAATCATCCATAGATAACTCATATTGCCATATTTATGTCAGTGGGATTGAAGAAAGAAAAGCAGTCAATAAAAATCAAATTGAAAATGAAAATAATGTTGCAGGACAATTTTCCAAAGTCATGTGACAAGTGAAAATAAGTTACAGTAAAAAGTGAAATGTGAAGTCTTCTGGTTCTTTCTCCTATTGTTTAAATGTTTTATTGTTTTATCGTTTCTGTGCCAAGCATCAGCTCAGCACGCTGGCTCATGAACTGGATCTGCTTTCTGCAGTGCCACATTGGATGATTTACATATGTCAAATCCCTTTAACCAGATTTTCTATTCTTAGAAATTTTGGTTTTTAACACCAAAGTTGAAGGCTAGTCTGAGTGGATTGAGAAGTTCCACACAAAAAATAAACATTAATCAGAAATCAGAAAGTTAGGGAAGAGCATCTTTTCTGCTGTACATTGCTGAATAGGTATTTGTGTTGAAGACTCAGGAACTAAGAAGTCTTAAGTGTAGGAAGAGCATGGTGCTCCACAGACATGGAAAATGCTGAACAAGCTCCACATGTCCATCACTCCATGTAAGTACCTCATGCAAATAGCTCAGTCACCACCTAATAATGGTGCTGAGTCCAGGGGAAGCAGCAGGGAGAGTGTCATGTTACATTACAGTCCATCGCAGATGAGCTTGGGGGGACAGGGTGTAGGAAATTTGAACACAGCACCCAGCAGTCAGTGAAAGAACTTGAAAAAGCCCCTGTGACCAACATCCCTCTGTGTGGGTGAACCACAAAGTAACAATTTCTAGGAGGTACTTGTAGTAGGTAGTGTTCCAGATCATCAATACAATGCTGAATTAACTTGCATCATAACCATCTGCCTTTTATATAAAGAGTACTGCCTGTTCTGAACATGAGAGGCCTGAATCTGATCCCTTTCACAGCTTGATGAATCAAGAACACTCCCAGCAAGACCCACAGAATTTCTTTAATGAAGAATGAGTGGCAGATTGCATCCTGGGCTCATCCTGGGAGTGGAGCAGGTGACCCACAGTTTAGTCTTATTCTTTAATGGTAAAAGGCTTTTTGAAATCCATTTAAGTCTCTTAGTGCTCCCGGAAAATTATGCACTCACTCATTTTCTCAAAATAAATATCCTGAACTTAATGGAGCGTAGTGTCCTTTCACTACCAGTACCCAAGAACTCCAATTATGCATTATTAAGCTATTAAACTGAACTGAACGAAAAGAACTGGCACTTACTGGCAAGATCACTATTCTAAAATGCTCAGTAATAAGCTATTGAAAAATTAGCAAGCAGTTATAAACCTGCCATCTCCTCCCAGCTGCTATAATTTTGTTTCTCTAACAGTTAGAACATATTTATGAGCACATCTTATGCATGCACACATATAGGCAAAGGAAGGCGCATACACAGTCTACCTGTGCTGTCCCAGACTGAGCTGGCAGGGGATTTCAGCAAGCCAGCTCACTCTAGAGCATGTTGTAGGCTGGTTTCATCAGCATTTCCCTTTGGAAATCTAAAATAGTCTCTAAAATCAGATGGCCTATACTTTAGGATGTAAAGCAAAAACCTCAAATACTTGATGGCATATCTTGATAACAGGTGAATCAACACTGGAGATATTTTTTGTTTATTGTTTCATTTGGTATGCAGGGAAGCTGTGAAGGGGAAAAGTCAGGCATTATAAAACTGTTACACTCTTGTAAGGTGCTATGATCCATACATAAGCTTGGTATTTCCAAATAAAAAGCTGATGGTAACATTATAAAAGGTTTCAGGGATGTGCAAACACCACAGATGATCATCCAACACTTCACCTGCTTGAAAAATCAAAGAATAACTCAGTTCTTGTTGGTTTCAATGCTAACCTATTCAGTCCCTCACTCCATGCCTCTTAGAGTGCTGTTCAAAATCCACGGCCAACCTTCGTGATCTTTGCATCACATTTTAGATTTATAGTAAAGCAGTGCCTTCATTGTTGTGTCTGCAGTGCTGACATCCATTATTATATATTTAATTTATTTTATCACTCTTTCTATTTTTATTTTCTGGCATCGATTTTATAGATGACAAACATTCCCTTGAGTTATAACTGAGTTGCCTCCTCACTCTTTCCCTAATGGATGTATTAAAGGCATGTTTGGATCTGCCTGCTCACAGTACAGAGTGAAAAGAGCAAATAAAAATGTTAATTAATTATGCAGAGCTGATAGTGGAGCTAAGCCAGAGCTACTACCCCTCTCTACTTTTAGCAGCACAATGCAGTTCATCTCCATGGAGTTTTATCATCCATGAAGCCAAGAAGAAAATACAGTCTCCTGAAAGGGTATAATAAAATGGAAGTTTATATCACTCCATATAAAGTTGTAAAGGAGTTCAGAATGACTGGGATGATTTCACCAATAAGTAGTTACAGATTTATGACTGCAAATTCATTTTTTCCACTCACAGATGAGCCCAGCACCCATTACATACAATGCTGCTATGGGCCACTGCAGCCTTGTACAATGTACCAAGGCATAAGCCACCCACCTGCCAGACTGAAGGAAAAGCACTGAGCCTTTTCATGCATCTTCATGCAAAGAACTGGCTAGAGCTATGATTTCCAAAACATCATGCCTAAGATTCGGTACCTGAATCCCTGCACTTCATGCAAGTGATCTGATTGCACATCTGGGCACTTACAGTCTCTTTGCCACTATTGAAATGAAACTGCCTTCACCCACATTTGTTCATACATATGGTCAGCATGTCCAGGTGCATGACTGAGGCTTTGGGGATTTATTTGGCTGGTGCTACTCTGGGATAGGGTAGGGATGCTGGCTTGTGAGGGAAGCATCAGATAAAAGACCTAGCTGGGCTTCTCAACTTGTTCCAGCAGCCTTTTTTCCTTCTTTCCAAACACATAATCAATGAAATACATTTGATATAATTTTAAGTAGAAACTCATGATAATCATAACCAGGGTATCACATAAAACCAGAAACTATGTATGGTCATTTCAAACTGGGACAAGGCTAAATGCACATTCACTTTCTGAGGAATGTGGATTTATTGTTCTATATTCTCAGCCATTAACACTGTGAAAGGAGAAACCCTCTCCTACAGCCAAAACCATACAGCCATTCAAGTGACCTTTATATTTAATAGGCATTAGCTTAGCTGGAGGTAAGCAGGCACTGACTTTCTAGACTGCAAACAAAAATTTTGGGACACTATAAAAAGGCTTACTTTTTTGTTACATACTTTGTTCAAATAAGCATAGGATGTGATTTATTAAAGTAGTAAATGCCACAAATTTTCTCACAGAGATCTTGCTAATTGGTGTTTGACAAAATGTTTTGTGTTATAGACATTTAAAAATGACAGAAAAAGAAAGCTGTCTGTCGTGAACTCTCCTGGAAAGCATTTAAGTGCTTACAGTTAGATTCTCAGAATCAGTTTATTTATGTGTTTTCACCTTCTGTTCATCCTTTCCCAAGTGTCATGCTTTAACTCCAGCCAGCAGCTAAGCAACATGGAGCCACTCGCTCATTTCACTCCCCACAAAGGGATGGGGAGGAGAATGGAGGAAAACTTGTGGGTTGCGATAAAGACAGTTTAATAGGATAACAAAGGAAGAGAATAATATTAGTAACAACATTTATAGTAAAAATAATAATACAAGTAATGAACAAATGTGATTGGTCACCACATGCAGAAAAAACCAAACCTCAATGCCAAGTCTGTTTCTGAGCAGTTAATCTGTCCCCTGACAGCTTCCCCAGCTATACAGAGCATGATGCTATATGGCATGGAATATCCTTTGGACAGCCTGGGTCACCTGTCCTGGTTGTGCTCTCCCAGTTTCTTGTGCACCTGGCAGGACATGGGAAGCTGAAAAGTCCTTGGCTTAGCGTGGACACTACAACTACCTAGCAACAGCTAAAAACATCACTGTGTTATCAACATTATTCTCCCACTAAATCAAAAACACAGCACTGTACCAGCTGCTAGGAAGAAAATTAATTCAATTGCAGCTGAAACCAGAACACTGAGTCTTCTTGGCCCTCCCTTGGAGGAATGTAGAGGGCAAACATGTCCAAAGGTTAGTGAGAGTAAAGAAGTGGTTTTTGAGACAACCTGTAAAATAGATACCACAACTATACAGCATTTCCTGTTGTCACCATATGGCTTTTTATTAGGAAGGGAAGAAACTAAGCAAAAATACTCCAGATGTTAAAATAAACCTTTACCTTAGTCACAGGCTCTGACTTGTCTGGTCCTGCGTGGAGCCAGGAGTTGGACTCGATGATCCTTATGGGTCCCTTCCAAGTCATTATATTCTATGATTCTGTGACTCTATCTTCTCTGTAGGGTATCCATTTACACCATCCCTTTCAATGCTTTCCTTTTATAGGTATTCCTGAGCTCTTGAGTTTCATTTTTCCTTTGGTTCATTTTTCTGCCTACTATGTTTCTCCGCTTTACTTGACATATTAAGATTTTAATTTCATTTGTCTCTGAGGATTTTTTCCGCTGTTCTTGAGGTCCAGACGTCTAGATGGATCAATTAACAATGTATCTGTTGCTTCTCTGTGCTGCCTTTTTTTTTCCCAGCAAGCACTTTTCAAATTAGAGAGGAGAAATGTTATGGAGTACAGGTTAGAGGATGATTAGTTTCCTGTGTAGCTTTTCCCTCTTTTCTGTTTTGCCACTTCTTCAGTTCTTGCTCTCTTCATTGCAGTGGCACACCTGAAACCTATGTTAAATGCAAGTGGTGGAAAGAAATGCCCTTCAATGAAAATGCCTTTCCTTATACCTGGTTTCTGTCATTGTGACACTTAAGACCTTGCTGGATACTGGGTACTCAGATGATGGTGGATACTGCAGAAGCTCCATGGGGCCCTCCTGAAGGAGCATCCATATGCTTGCTGGAGAGCACTGGCAGCGTGGTGTTACGGATAGCCTGTGACCTCCATGGGGTACCTACACACCTGCACATCTCTTGGGCCACAGTTCCAGTGTCTACAGAGCACCAGACATGGTTGTCAGGGGTCAAGCGGCTTGGATGATTTGGGGCTGAGTGATGAAAAAACGAATAGTGTTAACAAAATTGTTCCTTCCTCACAGAAAAGACCTGTTTCCACCCCCACCTCATCCCCTTAGAATCACAGAATCACTTAGGTTGGAAGAGACCTTTAAGATCATCAAGTCCAACCACAGCCTAACCCTACCTAGCCCACGTCCTCAAGCTTGTCTGGGCCTTCAGACAAGTGCTTTAGTCACTTCAGTCACAAAAAATGTATCATCTGCCAAAAAGAAAAAGCACAAGATACTTTGACGGAACATCCAGCCTGCTGCTACAGCTTCCTCACTGCGGGCTGTCCCGCCTGCGGGAGGGTAGCTGGGTGGAGAAGGGCGGGCTGCTGATCCAGGGGGCTGCTCTGCCCTTCCCGCCCCTCTCCAGGCATCGTGTTGCGGTGAGGCCAGGCAGCTCGCTTCCCACTCTTGCCGCCCGCTCCGGCCCCAAGCTCGCCGTGTCAGCCCGGCTCGGCCCGTCCCCGTCTCCCCATCCCGGCGCCGACACAAGATGGCGCCGCAGCCCCCGCAGTGCAGCCGGCCGAGAGCTGTGGTCACTAGCGTCTTTCCTCTGGGAGGGAGGCGAGGCCCCAGGCCAGGCAACTAAAATATCCCCACCTTCGGGTGATGGTCGGGGTGCTGGCAAAGGGAGGAGTGTGGCCGTCCTCCGGTGGGTTTCTGTCTGTGCCTCTTGGCTGCTGCCCGGGCAGATGGCTCACAGAGAAGCTGCCAGCTCTGGGGAGCTTGTTTGGCATCATGGAATTAGGTATGCAGAAAGAAGAGCGCAAAGATTTTTTTTTTTCCCTCAGAGGCAAATTTTCGCAGTGGCCTGGGCTTAGAGAAGCTGGGAGGAGTTTTGTGCCACGAAGATCAGTGGGTTACCCTCTTGGGTCTTACCTGAGGGGTGAGAGAAGGCGTGAAGTGAAAAGGTGGCATTAAGCCATTTCAGCTGAAATGTGCTCACCAGACTGAAGCAGATCAAGAAGCAGTCCAGCGTTCCATGCATATAGTACATATATATATATGTAATGTAGTCTAAGGACATTGCTGAGATTTAAATGTTGGGGAAAAAAAAGACTATGCCCTTTTTTATAAGCCTTTGCCTTCGTATCATTCTGAGCCTTCAACCACAGGCAAAGTAATGCCTAAAAAGCCCACTCAGAATAAACCTGTGTTTCCCTGCTGAGTTTGCTTTTGTTAGCTGGGTTAGGTTAAAACTCAGTGAAGGTTGCTATCCGGGCTCTGCTTCTCCTTCTCCAGTATCTGTTGCCACTGCAGAGCAAGGAAAGGAGTGAAGAGGAGAGGGGGTGTATAGTCTTTCACATGGCAGGGATGGAGTATGGGCAGTGTGGGGATGTAGTATGATGGGGACTGTGTCCTTATCAAAAGGTTTTTTGTGGTGCCCCAGTGACTGTTAGGAAGCAGGGACAAGCAATGCCCTGGATGTGAGCTGAGGAGGAATGACATCAGGTTTCCTGCTGCTGAGTCACTGCCCAGCCATGCCTGGCACAGGGAGCTGGGCACTCTGGCAGGACATGTGTAAACAAACTCAGTGATGACTCCATGAATGTGCCCTCCTCTGATAACAGCTTGGTTGAAGCAAAATCAGAGAACAGGAATTTGGATGTAGTCTGGAGATGGAAAGAAACGTGGGGAAATATGGTGGGGAAAGGTCAGCGTTATCTGAAATCGGCCATAAGCAATTTGTTGCCATTTCCAGAAAGAGCCTACTGATAATAACGTTCTCTTCCCTGCCCTTCCTTCCGTGAGTACAAAAATATCTCATAGCTCCAAACTGAAGCCAAACCTGGAAGAGCTGTAGATGCAGATCTGTTCTCATTTGGCAAGGGTGGAACAATGTCTAGAGCTTGGTTATGTCTGACGAAGCAGAACAAAGGATCACCACAACACAAAGCTCTGCCTGGTCTTAGGTGAAGCAGTTTGTTTTTGACTGCTGGGCTCCTCATGAGGAGAAAACCAAAAGAAACGTAATAGTCCTTTAAGAGAGCCCTTAAGAGTTTTTTTCAGCTCTGCAAGTTATTTTCATTAACAGATTACTTGTACATGTTCAAACATGCCTAACAGTAATTTGTTAGTTATTATTGTTCTACTTTGCTGGAAAAAGGAGTATGTAGAGACCCATACCTTTAAAGCTCTGGCAAAAGGCAGCTGGATCTAGTTCCATGGTGCAGGATTATGATAAACAACATGATAGAGAATATAAACAGTGAAGGAAGCAGGATTTCATACAGAGCCTTGTCTCAGGGTTTTCAGCCCTCCCCCTGGAGAGCTTTCTCTTAGTCACAGGCAAAAAACAGGGAAGAAAACCATGGTGAATTCTTTCAAGGCATCATCAAAGACTTTCACTGCATTGTCAAAGGAGGGCAGTCTCAAGTAAAGCAAAAGACTTAAAATCCCAAACCTCTATGAGCCCAAGTGTTTATGAGTAATACTAATAAAGATGCTCTATCTGATGCTGAAAAGTCCCTCCCAGTACAAGCCATGGCTCCACTTTTCATAGCCATGGGAGTGAATGGGTTCTCCCCCTTTTAAGGGCTTCTATAGAAGATGGTGAAACAACAATGCAAAATCATAATTGTTAAAGCACGATACACAGCAGAGAACAGAGACGAGCTGATAGTCTAGTGAAAGGAACAGTAAATAATAAACAAGACTATTAAGAAACATGAAAAACGTAGATTGTTCTGTGGCTAATAGATAATAACGACAGTACCCTGAGGATAAAGATAGGGGAAAGCAACTACAATGAGTCTTTTCATAGCAATATATCTTTTTTCCTTTTTATTTTCTTTTTTTTTTTTTTTTTTTTTAGGAAAAGAGGCAAGAAAATACAATAAAAACCCCTCAGAAGACAAGTTGTCTGTATGTGTTATTAATGCAGGAGGAAGAATTGAAAGTGTCTCTGGCCCCAGAGAGAGATCTGTGTGCATCACCCGTCTGCTAAGAATAAGGGCAAGAAAGGCAAACTGCTGAATAGTGCGAGGAATAATGGATGAACAAAAACCCCTAGACATAAATTTGTTCATAGGATGAAGTATGAGGCAGTAGTTGCAACTTGCTAAAATTAAACCAGTGAATCTGAACATTAAACATATCTCTAGTGCGCCTGATTTGATTCACTGAGAATTCACTTGGGATGGAGTTGACAAATGGTGTTTATTAGTGGGCTAATAGACTAAATTTGAGGAGAGGGAGGGAAATAAAACAAATGATTGACAGCGCTGAGCGTTTTCATGTGGTGCTTTCTGTAGAACACCGTGACTTAGTGTGTGCATCCCTCACATGCAGGTTGCTCCAGTCACTGAATGCTTCATACCAAGAGGCAGCACAAACGTCCTGCACTCCTCCAGCCTCAGCGCCTCTGTGCCTGCCCCAGGGAGCAGCCATTAGAGATGTGCCAGGTTTTGGGTGCACACTGCGCTATGCCACCCCATGACTACATCAGTTTATGGTATAGTGACCTCTAGCACCTGGATACCTCAAATAATTTGACCATCCCCACATAAATAAATGCCATATTTTAGGCAAGATTTTTTTATTTACTTAAGGTGTTTATTCACATCTGTGAATTTATTTTAAAATAAATGTTTTATTTAGACTAAAGGACAACCCTAATATATATATATAAATAAAAAAGGATGTGGGTGAGAAAGCAAGAGACTCTGAGGAAAAGCCCAAATGAAAGATGTAAACCCCTATGACAGTAGTTCAGATCTTATCTCAAATAAATGTAAATAGTCAAAGCCTGCTGTAGGTGTATACAGATGTCACACTGCTCTGTGAGGTGCCTTACTTCTTGTATTGGTTCTGCTAAAGATGACTTTCAGAGACAATATGCCAAACAAAACCTGTTCTGAGGATGGCCATGTTCTTACTACCATACCAGGTGCCTGTTTGCAGAGGCAGTCAGGGTGGGACCGGTTTTTTCTTTTTAATGAAAGAGTAGCCTGGGGCTGGTTGAGTACAGGTTGGTTTCCATTTAAAAAAATCCCCCAGACCTAAGTGATGCTTTGGGGTAGGGTGGTGATGCTGAGCTGTCTGAATGCAGAAGAGCTACCATGACACTGTGCTCTCTCTTTCTGTATCTTCTACCTAGTGGGGCAAAGTTTTCCATCCTAGCTTCCACATCAAGAGAGGTGTAGAAAGCAGGAGCTTGAAGGCAAGTCTCCAGGTATCTAAAGACTGTGTCCCTCTGGAGTCTCACCTGTAACTGGCAATTTGTTGGTGCAAACAGTCCTCTTTTCTGGTTGGTTTTTGGGCTTTTGGTTGGGTTTTCTTTTTTTCGGTTGGTTGGTTGGGTTTTTTTTGTCTTAGTCTTTCCAGAAACCTCAAGCTTTCACAAGTGGTTTGTGGAGCAAGCACCAGCTCAGCCTGGCAGGGGTGCAACAGGTTTCTGTCTATGGCTGTGTCAGAACGTGAGAGCAGTTCCATTGCTGGGTGCCCTTTCTGGGTTACTGACTTCCTCACACTAACCCTAGTGCCTGTCTGCTCAGTTCTTATGCTCAGGAACTTTCAAGAGGTTTTCAGAGCTTTCATACCTCTGGCCTGATCACTTCTACTTTTTCCTCTGTCCTCTGGGCACAAGTGTTGAGTTGAGCCTGACATAAGAAACTGTTTTATCTGCAACCTCTGCGCGCCAACCTGTATATGATCTGTCATATTGGCAAGTATTTGAAACCCCAGGAAGAAGCCCACAGAGTACCTCAGATTTGTTGCAACACCTTGAAATCACTGGACAGAGCAGCTTTTAGGCCAGCTGAGAATCTAGGCCACAACATAACTCTGATGTGTTTTTCTGCGTTTGTTCAGTTGCTTGTTACTTCTGTGATGAAAGGGAAGCACTGAATAAAATGGGTGAAAATGTGAAACTACAGAACACACTTATAACTCCTGTGAATTCTGTTAATAAACTTACTTTGTCCACAACAGTATAGCTTCTGAGCTCTCTCTGAACACTCATAAATTTGTCCTCCCCAAATGCCTCAAGAGTGCACTGCTGAAGCCCTCATGCCGCATGGTGTACAGGAACAGGGGGATTAAGTGAATTGCTTGATGTGAACCATGTCTTGTAAGGTCCAGTCCAGTGTGTGGACTCAAAGATCGTTCTCCATGCCAGATATTAATAATTTTATAAAGACACCTAAGTATACAATTTCAGACTCATTGAAGCTCAGTCATGGAGAAGGAGGTTCACTAAATTTCTCCTGTCTCATTCCCTTTGGTGGGATGCCATGGGCCTTTTCCAGCTCTCAAGTTACTTCTCATCTCATTCTGTAATTCTCTCTCCCACATCAGGTGACTCAGACAGTGGCCTAATACGCTGATAAAGGATAATCTTGAGAGCAACTGAGATTTGATTCTGCAGATTATAACTATTAATGTAATTGGCTATAATCTCTGGAACTACATTTTTTCCAAAAGCCGGATGAAACTAAACTCCCTGGGGAACAGGTTATCAAAAATGAATAAATGTATCCAAGGGACAAAATCTTGGGTATTGTCTTAAGGGAACAAAAGTGCAATCAAATAATATTTTTAAGGTGCTTTTATGATTTTTAAAAACGATAGGCAAGAGAAGGCATGTTTCCAAACAATATGTTTTTGAATGAGGTTGTGATACACCTGTTTCCGTGTTGCAGCAAAGTGTGTGGAGACATAACCCTTGTCTCAGATCAGTGAGGGACTTGGTGAACCTTCCTGCAAGTTTTTTTGTGTTAGTAACCCGTGTTACTCCTCTTGAAATTTTTCTTAAAGCAGAGTGTTCATACTTCTTCAGGTGTGTGCAAATCTTTCTGCAGCTCTCCACTTTGCCAAGGGCCCATTGCTTGTTTCCTTGGCAACTGGGGGAGAAACAGTGATTATTTCTGGGAAAGCTCTGTGAAATGCTCTTTCTCTGAGAAGTTTCCATTATAGGAGAGTAGTTTCACAAAGCCCATCTTCTTGGAAGTCAGCTGGCTGGATCTCATGAGAGAAGTCTTTTGTGGGAGAAGTTGGAAGTGGCCACCTGTGGTTTTTGCCTCTGAATAAGGCCACCAGTGCAATCAGCAGCACAGAGCCTGTCCCCTGGTGAGGGGCATCTGACATTCCCTGTGCAAACAGAGGGCAAGGGGGTGGGCTGCTCAGGGGTGGGCTCCTGGGCTGGAATTGCAGTGGGTTATGGAGCCCTTTCAGTTGGACAAGAGGAAGATGGCTCTCAGGAGACGTGAGGAACACAGATGCCTCATACAGGACTGAAGAAATTAAAAATTGATCTCTGCACGTTCAGAAGGATGAGCAAGAATCACGAGTGGTCTTCTGAGGAAATCTATAGAGTCACGACAAAGAAATCTGGGGAAAAACATGGTATTAACTCATGACAGTTACCTATTAATTAAACAACATCTTGTCTCCTTGTCCATGCTGTGTGTAAGATTTATTGATTTCTAACCAGACCTTTGTAAGGGTCATTTATGACACTGGAAGGAAGAATTCTCTAGCGCACGCCTGACAATTTATATTGGTGGATTTCACCGGGAGAGAGGACAGTAAATTGTTGTGACTAGGTACAGTGCTGGGAGCAGATGTAAATTGCCAGACCACCAATACTTCAGAGCCATTAAGTGCCAACACTTATTGATTAGTATGCTCTTTCTCCTGCTAATGGCACCAATTTGTGAACAGCTAGGGCATGATTCTGACATTCATTATCCTTTCAGTGACTTGAAGGGGACTCAGCTAATTTTGCCCTTGACTTCCACAGAAGTTCTCCATAGTGTCACTAGTACTCAACAGCCCCGAGATACGTCTACAGTGACCAGAAGTTAAGATCAAGGCTTGTGCCAACCACCACACTGAAAACACAAACAGCAGCTGTGTGTAATAAGCTGTGCGTGTTTGTGTGTAGTTAGAGTTCAGTCAATAATAAGAAGAAAGAATGATGAATAAAGGCTGATAAAGCTTCTTTCTTCTCTGTCCACTCCCAAACCCACACAAACTTCAGTCCTTTTACACTCCCTTTTGTGCCTTGAAAGAAGTCTTTTAGCTATCAGCCAGTATCTTACCCTGCAAAAATCTCAAAGAAGAAAGACCTTGTGTTTCTGTTCCCTGGAAAAGGACACCAGTGATCCCGTATCGCTAACACTAACAATACAGGGAAGAAACTAAAGTAGCCTCCACACTCTGGAAAATATGTGGGCTGAGACCAGAAACAGTCTTTCTGGGTCCTAACAGCAATTACTTTTTGTCCTGGAGTCAGTTGCATCTCGTCTTTGCCTGGCAGAGGATGGGCATGCAGAAGTACACGTGGAGAGTAAGGAGGCCCAGAGGAAGTTTTGGCTCAGCTCTCAGGCATATTTGTGCCAAGATCTTCATCTGGAGGGCAGGACTCCGAGAAACCAACTCGGCAGAGCTGCCTCTGTGGGACTGGGAGCAGGGCTTGGCTGGGCAGGAGGTTGGTGGAGAGAAGCCAAGCAGTTCCTCCTGGCTGCTCTAATAGGACTCACCTAAGGTACTGCATACAGGAGAAAGGGATTTCTTCAGGCCATGCCCTGGCCATTTTTGTCTGGTAGTGAAGCTGTACAAACCCATAGGTTTGTTGTCTGGAGAAAGAGGAAAACCTGCATTAGGGAGAGAGGAGGCATAAAGCACACCTGCTAAGAACAACCAGTAACAGCTGCAAGGTGCTAGACTGTGTGAGAAGCTCCTCTTCTGCCACTTTTAAAATTCTTCTATAACTATTACTTAATTTTATTACATTAAAAGGTCAACATCTCATGTTACCACTTACTTAGTGCTGCCATCTCATCAAACACCCTTTTTTTCCCCCCAGAGGAAAGGGCTTCATTCCTTTTTTATAGAAGTTCAAGTAAAACCAGAAGAAAAGAAAAATATTTGTTCTCACTTGTCACCACTCAAGTCTTGCAAGAGCCTGAATCTACTGACATCATCACCCTCAAAAATTTATAAACTGAAAATTTTTTGTGTAGAAAACAGCATAGTTTCTGGGAAGAACAGAGAAGAAAAGATTTCTTTTACGTTTGTGATTAACATGGTCATTCCTTCCCAAAAGTTTTGTTCCTTTAAAATATGTGGGAACAGTGAGGCTACAGAGAGAGGTCAGAGACAGAGGAAAGGTGAGATGACGATTCAAAAATCCCATTTTGTCACACTGCCCAGCTTTACAGGCACATCCCATCGTGTAGCTAATGATTCTATTGGAGAGCAAATCACACTTCTTAAAAAAAAAAAGACTATATGACCCTGCTGTAAACTTTGTAGAATGAGAATAGGAGGAAAAAGAGGAGGAACAAGAGTGCAGCTACGTGAGCAGATGTTTTCCATAGAGCTTACTAACTAATGGCTGATACCAGCTCACAAAGTAGCCGAGCCCCCACAGGTGTTTGGGACTCAGCTGCATCTGCCCCAGAGTACACAGGAAGAATGTCGTGCCATTTTTGAATGTGCTAGAACATCTCCTTGGGGAAACAGTCGCCTTAATGATGAAGCTCTGAGGGTGTGAGAAAAATTCATTAGTCATAAAGAAATCTTGGTGAGCCACCCAGTCACTCAGGAATTTAAAATCTTTCTTGTTCCCAGTAAGAATGCTTATGAATTTCAAAAACATGTAAGAAGAATGAAATGTTGCAACAACTGGATGTGAAGGAAGGAGTAAACAAAGGGAGTGAATCTTTGGATTTTAAAGTCAATTAATTCCCCCTGTTGAACTAGTAATCTGACACACGTATGGTGTGACAAATCAATGTGGCTGCCTTTCAAAGGCAGCTCTTCGTCTTCTTTTTGTTAGTCCCAAAGAAAGATGCAAACCAGCATGTGCGAAGTACTTTCCAAACTAATGAGCAGCCTGGCCACAGGACCTGCTTGTCACGTTGAGAGTGCAGGCTAATACAGCTCACAAGTCATGATGCCATGCCTGTTCCCATGTACACATTTAATTTAGCTCTTCATTTCTCTCTGTTCAGGCTTGAATTCAAACTTGAATTGCTCGGCATGTATGTTTGGGCCTTTTGGAGCAGGCTGATTCCTTGTTGGAAGGTAAATGGTGGGTGGTTTGAGGACACTCATTCTTAGTTGACCTTAATCAGAACTGGCCAAACCCAGGAAAGTGTGCTTCAGAGAAACATGATTTTGACATTTGGTTTTGTTCCAGTTTGAAATTAAATTAAATTTGTCAAAATTTCTAGAAGAAATTCTCTAACAAGAAAAATGTTACACAGCAAATACCAACAACATGATATTTGTGCGGTGGAATATGCCTCCTCAAGAGGTAGGCATGCAAAGCCATTTGCCAAAGAAATGTGGAGATGGAGGAGCTCCAGATTTGATGTAGTCTGGGAAGGTGGTCTTCCATGGATCCAGAAGTTCATCTGCTTGAATTTGGGCTCTGAAGAGTTTGGGGCATCTCAGGTTTTTGCTTCCAGGATGGAAAATCTGGAAGTGGTGGAGCAGTCCTGCACTGAAGTACCACATGCTGCACAGAGCTAGGCTTTACCCTGCTGCTACCAGATCATGAGGCAACTTCCCAATAGAAACTTGAATTCGGTTCAGCTAAAGTCCTAACAGAAAACAACTCAAAAAAACCTCCAGAAAACAATGTTACAAATTTTATGAATAAGGATTTTGAAATTCAGTTTTGTCCAACAATATTAGTCATTGATTTTTGTAATCACCATTGCTGTATGCTTACACAGAGAGACCCCCTTCATGCTGAACAAAGATAGCAAGTGGACATGTTGGTTCTCCCTTCAGAGCTGAGCCAAAATTTGCATCTCTTAGTAGAGTCGTGGCATTAACTTAGTTTCCGCACCCCATGCTGATCCCATCTGCTCTGTATAAAAGGTCTCCAGGTCTGAAACACACCTCTCCATGTAGGCACATGGCTTCCTTCTCCTAAGCCTGACTGTCAATTGTCAGCCCTGAGCACTGGGTCCTGTGGCTTCTTGGGGCAGGGCATGTGCATAGCTGAGACCAGGCTCACACACACTTCCCAAGACAAATAAAAGGAAGGGGATTGAGGTAAAGGTATTGCAGGGACAAGCAGCTCCATGAGTTTGGATGACGGTCAGTATTTTTTAATTTTTGTTTTGGCAACGATTCAAATGAAAATCTGCAGTCAGAAGACTGCAGAAGACAGTCAGAAGATCTCAACAATTCTGTTTGCCTTTTTGGGATCATTTTTCAAACTACCACTTCACTGTACTACAGATCAATACTACATATAGGGTTACAGCTTGATATACCCTCACCAGATAAAGAGGAGGGGGATGAGGGATCTCCCCTGGCTGGTAGGACAGAGTTAGATAAAGGTAGTGTACTTCTGAAGTTTCTTTCATTGATCTTTTTAGAATGTCCATGTCCAGACATTTATGCAGCTTTTTTCTTGGTTAGTGTATTTTCCTCAATACTGCTGTGTTAATTCAGGAACGGGCAGACTTATTCTTGCAGTGTTTTTTTTTAACCTGACTTGGTAAGAAAATGTAACTTAGGTCGTAATTGTGTATATGCTGTAATATTCAAATATGTATATATAATTTAAGTCAAAACTTATGTAAGGTAGCCTAAAGTTCTGGAATATTTCTTTAGGATGAAGAGGTTTGCAGTGTGGTGGTTTGACCCTGGCTGGAGGACAGATGCCCACCAAAGCTGCTCTATCACTCCCCTTTTCAGCTGGACAAGGGAGAAAATATTTATTTAGAGTCTTGGAAGTCAAGATAAGGACAGGGAGAGATCATTCTGCAATTAGTGTCATGGGCAAAACAGACTCAACTCAGAATAAAGAAAAGGATCTAATTTATTACACTACACTGCACTACAGTGCACAGTGACACCAGAGTTGGATAATGAGAAGTGTGACCAGATCTTAAAGCATCTCCCCCCACCCCTCTCTTCTTATCAGACTCCACTTTAGTCATGATTTCTCTCCCTTCTTCCCCTGCACTGTGGCACAGGGAGGGGCAGGGAGTGGGGGAATGGGGGTTTTGGTCAGTTCCTCACTGAGTTGTTTTCCTTCTTAGCTGGGGGGACATTCCTCACACCCTTCCCCTGCTGCAGCGTGGGGTCCCACCCATGGGAGACAGTCCTCCACGAACTTCTCCAATGTGAGCCCTTTTCCACAGCACTTCAGCTCTTCACCAGCTGCCCCAGAGTGGGCCACTTCTATGGGGTGGAGTCATAAATCATAGAATGTCTCTCAGCCTCTCATGCCCAGACTGCTCCAGCCTGGTCCTCCACAGAGTCACAAGTCCTCCTTCCCCAGAAAATTTGCTCCATTGCAGATCTCTCTCCCTTGCTCATCTCTGTGTCTCTGTCTCTCTCCACAGGTTGCAAGTGCTGGCAGGGGCTTGCTCCAACACAGGTCACAGCGTCTCCTGTATGTCTCCACCTGCTCCAGCATGGGGCCTCTCCACGGGCTGCAGGTGGGGTCTCGGCCTTTTCTATGGGCTGTGGGCAGACACCTGCTCCACCGTGGGTTTCTGTGGATTTCTCCACAGGCTGCAGTGGCGTCTTTCTCTCTGGCACCTGGGGTGCCTTCTCCCCTCCTCTTCACTGGCCTTGGGGCCTGCACAGTTTCTTACATCTTCTCACTCCATTTTCTGGTGGCAAAAAGCTGCTTGTGGTTTTTTCCTCCTAAATGTGATTCCCAGAGGTGCTGTGACCATCACTGATGGACTCGGCCTTGGTCAGCGACGGGTCCAGCCTTGAGCTGGCTGGTGTTTGCTCTGTGTGGCCTGCAGAGACCTTCTAGCTGCTTCTTGCAGAAGCCACCCCTGCAGCCCCCACTCCTCCACCAGAACCTTGCTACATAAAACCACCACAACAGTCAAGAACAGATCAGTGTGAATTTAGATCTCATTTGGGGAGAGAGAATAAGGGAAGGAGGAAGGAAGAGTAAGGAAGTGATTTTCAGCACGCTGATTTGCGTAAGGCTACAACTGAAACTTATGCTTCATTAGGCATAAAGGAATCCAAACCTTGGTCATACTTAAATGGCTTTGGGGTTTTGAGAAAGACATGAGGGAAAAGTTTGAGTTACTATAAATATATTTCATGTTACTTTAGGTAATGGATAAAGTGAATTGGTTGTAATGAGGCTTTTTGGTCACATTTTATATATACTATGATGCACAGTATGGAAATCCTCTTACAATACATTTACTTTTCTTATATATAATATGCAAACATGAATTTCCTACATTTATGGAAAATTTTATTGAGGGGAATCAAAGCTAGCAGACTGTACACCCCATTTACCAACATAGTGAGTGCTGATATATGTCAGTTGTATGCAATGCATAGTAAAGAGAAAAAGCCACGCAGCAAATTACTCTGCCCCTTAGATACTTGAGTAATGAGATTTCAGAAGCTTTTTGAAAGCTTGGTGTTAGCCTGGAAGATCTCCTAGCCACTCTTTGTCTGCTGGAGATAGCACATTTCTTTTAATTTGAAAAATGATTTAATGTGTTAGGGTTTTGAAAGAGATGGACTGGACATCAGTAATGCCAGAGAGAACTGCAAACTGCAGATAGCAAGCACTATTGAAAGCATTTCTGTTACACAATTTGCCAGGTGGGTTTTTTTTTTCTTATTAGTCAAATATACCATGACAAACAATTTTGTAAATTTGCAATTTTAAGCAGCCACACGTAGAAAAGCATTCAAAGTTTTCCAAATGCAAAAAGAACAAGTGTTATATTGTTATGGTTTTATTTCACTTGCCAGTGGTGTAGCCACCAGATAATGAGGATAATGCCACACTTCTACATCTGTTGCCAGTAGATCACCAGAACATGCAGAAGGCACTTAACTCTCTCTGCTTTGACTGATGAGCTCTGCGGTGTCTGAGGAGGTTAAGGCCCACAGCCCTGCCTTGCCTCCCCCTCCATGGTTGGCAGGTGACTGGAAACAAAATATTGCTGAGTGATACCTGCCCAGTGAGCCCAAATCAGAGCCCCAAGATCCCATGTGTTAAAATAGTGGTGTGTTAATGCACCAGTAGTTCTTCTGCTCTGAGGTATGAAGAAGCAAGAGTGTCAGAAGATGGGAAGATCTCATATAGGCAAAGTTCTTGGTTGTTCCTGTGGTAGATGACAGTCACTTGGAGTCTTATGTTCGGTTCTGAATTTGGATAGACTACTGTTGTTATTTCCAGAGGAGCCAATTTAAGACTTGAGGGTAGAACAGGATCATTGGTCCACACTAAATTACACGTGTCTCATTTGTCTCAGAGTGATTGTTCTGATGTATCATGTCCTCATTTCCACCCTTTTTATCAGGATTGCTTACAAATCTCTTCAGTCTCACTGGCTCTCTGATGAATTCTGGGGAACCTCAGAGTATATAATAAAAAAAAAATGGTTAGGGGGTTAGCAAGGTTTAGGAACAGCAAATTCTGTAGAAAAAGTTACTACAATGCATATGGATGATATAGCAATGTACAAATGAGATGCTTAATGTAGGCTAATCTGGGACTTTCCTCAGAAGTATTCAACACAGATCAGAACTATTCAGCAAAACTCTATGGTCTGTTCATCTTGGGGTATGGCCAGTTGGTCACAATGGGATTCAACAGTGCACTTTAATATTTTACCAACTAGGAATTAACCTACGCATTATTGGAACCAGGCAGTCAGAACAGTAGGTTAATTTAGTCCTTGACTACTAATTCAGTTTAAGTTTGGCAAATATACCACTGCATTACAGTAAACAGCTGAGAGAGAGATGTCTTGTTAAGACCTGGGTCTGTGTACAACAGGTAACAGTCCTGACCCAAGTCCAGGGGGCAGGAACTCCCCTTGGGGCTGCTTCTGCAGCCATGCCTTGGGAGTACCATTACTGGGGAGCTGTGAGGGAAGATGAATAGCAAAGTCTGCAAATGAATCACAGCCATTTGAGTTGTTACTGTCCAGAGAGATTAGTGAGCAGCAATATAAGCAGTTTAGTAGAAAATAAAGAGGGGAAATGGTGGAAGTAAGGAAGTCTGGTTTTCTTTAAGTCCATGTCTGATTTCCAGCCTTGGCCTTACTGCAGTAATCACAGCCTCTCCAGCATGTCTTTTAATGAGAACTCCGTGATTCCTACAGCTCCCTCTCTACCTAATCTTAAGGCTCTTCACTGTATCTCCAGGCTCTTCCCTTCCAAACCCACACCTACAAGTTTGAAAGAGGCAGCACCTGGCTGTGTCGAGCTCTGAACTACACATGTGCTGTCAACTGGCACTTTAAAGACGATGGAGAAATGTTAAGCTTGATGCTGTGGCCGTTAACGCAGCAGGCAGTGGAGTTTCACACAACTTGTTGGAATTTAGGGCAGGATACCGGTGCCTAGACATTTATGTCACTGTCTAAAATTCATGTGCTGCCTTAAAGACTTCCATGTGGGACTAGAGCTAAGATACAAAACATATTGAAGACCCGCACCTCTCTGGAACAGCAGATGGAGGATAGATGTGGACATCTAAACCAGCTCTGGAAACTTGTCTGAGCAATTGAATTGTCTCCTATTATCTATTAAAGCCTCTACGAAGTGTCAGATTTGATATAAGTCAGGCAAGTATTACTGGAATGGACAAAGAGACAGACATACAAGTGCTACAGAATAGGCTTCATTTCCTCAGTAAATGGAGCTAAAAATGGTACTGAGTAGGCACTGAAAGTGAACATTTGAGCTACCCAAATGTGTCATTGCTTGGTAATTAGTTAGTGAAGAAAGGAACTGGCTCTACGAGTCACTGTGAGCTGCTTCAAAAATATAGTCAATATGCAGTAATATACTTGAAAAGGATCTCTCTATCATTCTAAATTTTTTCCACGCTCTGACTTAACAACTTTTCTCTCTCAGACTTCTGAAAAAATACAGGTATGTCAACAGTGTCTTTAAAATGGATGTGTCTCCAGACAACTAGATGGGAAACATTAATGTTCAGGCTGAAATTAAACTGAGATAACAACTTTTAGTCTTAAGCTTAATAGGACAAGATGATCTAACAGTAAGGTCTCTTTATTTCCAGATTCATGAGTCAGTCTTCCCATAAGCACATATGTATAATTTTAGCATTTAACATGCAATAACTGTTCTTTTGAATTGTCCCTAAAAACTTGCTCAGCGAGGATGGTAACTATCTGGAAAAAAGGGAGTCAGTGTCTGCAAAAGTTTAGGATCAAAAATTTTATGAATACATGGCATGAACACCGCAATATAAAGTCTGTCTTTCATATAGACCCATGGAGAAGTTTTAGCTTCTGCCTGTTTCATCTTTTCTCTTTCTCTTGGCCCCGTAGCCCCCACAGAGACACCCCCTGTTCCAGCACCATGAGCTAGTGGCAGCCGGTTGCGTTTGCTTACTGTGTATATGCTAATGGCTCAGCTGGATCAATTTCCTCATCTCACAAAGTTATGAAAGGTACTTGCTAGTGCCTCCTTCCATTAGGACAGGACTATAAAAATGCAGAAGTGATTTCTCCGGGGCTATATATATTTGGCTGTCCGGGACACAGAGATAGGATTTATTAGTATGCAGTGTACAATAAGTAGCAATCAATACTTCAGTCTTGGCATAGTTTAACGCTGCAGAACAGCCTGAAAAGTCAGTTCATGCCAAATAGCAGCGTAGGATTTAGTGCGCTACAGATGTAGCTGGAATATTTTAATAAAAAGAGAGGTTATGCAAAACATTTGGCAGTTTCTGGAGTATGCAGCAAATATTACTTTATATACCATCTGTAACACCATAGCTGAGCATGTACAACGTACTGAAGAGATGTTGCATTCATACCCTGTAAGAAGTTTCACCTTCTGTAGAAATGTGCCTATTTTTTAGGTTTCTAATTAGGCCCAGCTTGTGTGGTTTGGAAATAAAATAACATTTATCCCATTTATGCTAAGCTCAACTTATTTAATACCCTTCAGATAAACTGCAAAGCTTTCTAAACTCTTGGTGACAAATGCTACAGTCTTCAGTTAAAAATGTTCTTCCTAGGACAGGAAAAAACTGAATTCTGTACTATGAATCCCAAATATTTCTACAGTTTTCAACTGTGGCAGCAGAAGAAAAAAGTCTTTTTATTCCAATTAACTTGTTTTCAGATGAGGTAGCGTTTCAAGGACTACCACTATGATGATGAAATCACCTCCTGAGCTTGGCCATTAAGCTACTGCAGCACACAAAACATGCATATTAGAGCTAAAACTTAGCTTATCCCTTAGTGTAGCACTTAGAAGGTCTATTGCATTATAGAGTGACTGTATGCTGCTCCCCATTGAGCTCCTTAGATCCCTTAGTAGGATTGACAATGGTGAAAAGATCCACAACTGAAAGAAAAAAGTACTTTCCTCTGAGCCATTAGGGGTGGCAGGAGACTGCTGATAATCACTGCCTTCATTCAGACTTGAAATAATACCGTTGATTTCCTCCCTCTTTTCAAGGGTGCCAGCAACAATAACGTGACCTTATGAAATCCCAAATAAATATGCAAATAGAAACCTGAGCAGAGGAAATACCTTATTTACCCATTTACCTTATGTATCTGTTACATTCATTCAGACTTCTCTGAATAAAACCAATCCTATCCACACCAGACCTTTGCTGAATACAAAGGGTCCCTGTGAAAAAATGTAGTCTCACATGTCCTCTTCTCCTTTGGCATACTGGAGCCCTGAATGTGTTGCTCTCACTGAAGCCTTGAAAAACTGGAATCAAAACTCAATAACCGTGGTGACTATGAAGCAGGTATTCTTTATTGCAGCGCTGGGCACACAGGGGGTTGTGCCTCCTAATGTGTGCGCTGTTTAAAGCCAAGTTTCTCATATTTATACAGATTGACTATACATATTCATTGTAATTTCTAAGAAAAGGTTATGCAAATTATTTCCAGGAAGTGATTTACATTAACTCATTCCAGATAGAGCATGCTCAGTGACACTCGGGGGGTCTCGTGGTGGTCTTCAGGGATGAAGAATGAACATCTTCCTCTCTCTCAGCACATGCTCTTTACGGTTTTCTCTATAGCCTCAAAAACACATTCCTGCACTCAAAAACACATTCCTGCACAAACTAGTTAGGAACCCCTTTTAGCTGAAAACAAGTTATACTCTGTCTCTTAATTGGTTGTTGGTCTCATTATTTATGACTCCCCTATCTCCACTTTCTTTAGCTTCAAGGCTGTTCCACTGTTAGGGTTAAATTTTGTAGCTGCTCTCATGAAACAGCTCACATGGTTAAAGCCATATTCTACTAAAATCCAAACCACACGAACACTTTCTATTCTCAAAACACACAAATTCTCCTTATATTAAAGCTATATTAATTAATTAATTGTCTCTTAAACTACATCATTGAATCATCACCTTTGCATCAATGCATGTACATGAGCAGGAAGACCATAGGATCTCTAATCCTTTCTGGGCCCACAGTGGGAGTCATCAGGGTATTGGCAAAATGCTGACATCTGTGAGGACAGAGGCTGGTGGCACGTCTACTCCAGAAAGGCTCTGAAAAGCAGCAGACCACTGCCAAAATGAAGTACTGTAGAGGGTGTTCTGAAGCACTTCAGAACTTAGAGGCAGGCTTGTATTTCTGTGTAGGATATGAAGGTAATTATGGCACCAGGGTAGTATATTGGATCTTTCACTGCCTGTGCTCATGCATTGCAAAATTGCCAAAAGGACTTTTGGGTAATATCTGCATCATAGGGAGTAGAGAGGTGCTGCTGCTGTAGCCAGTGTAGGTGGATGTGGTGATCTTTTAAGTAAAATGGACCTTGGTCTGACATGGGTTTTTTTCTTGATGCTCTTTGCAGTTTCAAATCATTGAGTTGTTTCAGTCAAACCACTTCCAGTGTCCATGCAGTGTTGGATTCCTACATGTGAGGACTGCCAAGAATTGAAAACCTGTTGGAATGATACTTCACAGTTAAGAGCCGATATGTGATTATGTCTGACTTAGCAGCAACACGTGTGGTACAATACCTGAAGAACAATGCTGAACTACTCAGTTCCATTCAGTTTTAGTTTAAGGATGATTTTTCCTTCTACCACCACAAAAGAGTTGTATGGCATAGACATTCCAACTTAAATGCTTATAAACTAGTTTCATATTTAAAGTATAGTTTATTAGAGTATTTACAGATGTTTATGTTCCATGATGGACTGTGTTCTGGTATATGTCATGGATTTATAGCTGTATAAAAGCCAATGAAGGGCATGTACGAAATAGTTGGAAATGCATACTCTAAAACAAACCACTCATTAAAGCTAAGGACTGAATTAATATAGAGTAAGTCAGCAGTGTGGGTGTGTGACTTCTTTATGGAAACATAGGAAATTGCTAATCTTTGACTAGCTGTCAGTACTTTCATTGGTTAAATTTCCATGTGCAGAGTTGGCTTTACTTTTCAGCGTGTTTTTTCTGTCTTAAAATATTTTCTCTTGGAAGCCCTGCAGTGAATGCAGTGGGGAATTTTACATGTTGTTTAACTTTTGACCTTGAGATGAGGGAGGTATTTTTGATACTAATATTCCAGAAATACTTGGTTGTGGTAGTGATATCTTATCTAATGGTGAAAGAAACATTCATTGCTCTTACCAGATACAATTAAGGAACAGCCACATTGATTAGGCATGCTGCATTTCCCCATGTTCACAGAATCACAGAATGTTAGAGGTTGTAAAGGACCTTGAAAGATTGTTTAGTCCAACCCCCCACGAGAGCAGGATCACCTAGATTAGGTCACACAGGAACACGTCCAGACAGGTTTTGAATGTCTCCAGAGAAGGAGACTCCAAAACCTCTCTGGGCAGCCTGTCCCAGTGCTCTGTCACCCTCACAGTGAAAAAGTTTTTCCTTATGTTCACATGGAACCTTCTGTGCTCCGGCTGACACCCATTGCCCTTTGTCCTGTCATTGGCCATCACTGAGAAGAGCCTGGCTCCATCCTCCTGACACGCACCATTTACATATTTATAGAAATTAATGAGGTCACCCCTCAGTCTCCTCCAAGCTAAGGAGACCCAGCTTCCTCAGCCTTTCCTCATAAGGAAGATGTTCCACTCCCTTAATCACCTTGGTGGCCCTGCTCTAGACTCTTTCAAGGAGTTCTGTGTCCTTCTTGAACTGAGGGGCCCAGAACTGGACACACTATTCCAGATGTGGTCTCACCAGGGCAGAGTAGAGTGGGAGGAGAACCTCTCTCAACCTACTAACCACACCCTTTCTAATACACCCCAGGATGGCATTGGCCTTCTTGGCCATGAGGGCACATTGCTGGCTCATGGTCATCCTGCTGTCCACCAGGACCCACAGGTCCCTCTCACTTATGCTGCTCTCCCACGGGTCCATGCCCAACCTATATTATGTTCTACTACGCTATCTTATGGCAACCTGTTGCTACAGAGAGTTTTAAAACGAAATGTGTGTGATGACGTATCATCTAAGAACCCCTCTGGAACTCCAGTAACATTGAGGCAGATGCTGTTTCTGATTATAAAAGAGAGAAGCATTACAATATGCACAAACGGAGTGCAATATGTAATAGGTGAAAAAGGGCAGGGACTTAGAGTAGTAAGAGTATGAACTTATATATACACACACACATATACAAAATATGCATCCTGTGTGTTTTGGCGTGTACCAGCAAGAATGTACCAGCACCTTCCTATTTTCATATAGAAAAACCTTCCAAGCTTTAGCAGTCCCTCATAGTCTTTATCCTGGTATTAGTTTAGGGCTTTTCTGGTGGAAATACATAAACTGGGTCTGCACATTGGTTGTGGAAGAACATGGCCCTTTATTAGTGGGAAACTCGTCGTCATTTTTCCCATTAGTAATCCGTGATAAGACTGGTCTAAATCATAAGGTGAAGGAAGGTGGAAGGATGATTCAGCAAATATAAAGGAATGTCTCTCAGGCAGGACAGAAGTGGGATGAGTAGGAATTATGAGGGAGACTTGAATTTCTTGGAAGAGAACAAGAGAGTGCTGAAATGGCAGATTAGAGGGACACGGCATTAAAGGTGGAATGCATTGCAAAAAGAGGATGAAATATTCAAGAAGTGAGGTAAAACTCCCAGCTAGGACCTTCCTACCTGTTCAAACATAGAAGGTTGGGCTCTTCTACAGATCGAGGTTATTGTGGAGGAAGAAGACAGCTTGGTGTACTTACTGTGTGGTACAAGAGCTGAGCCGGAATTAAAGAATGCCAGTTCACAGTCTCGGTGGCTTAGGGTAACAAAGGCAATCAGGAATACCACACTGGTAAAAACACAGTATTAACTGAGTGCTACAAAACCTGCTCTGAAAAAAGGCATATATTGGAAGCTGTGTTCCTGCAGGCCTTGGAAAAAAAACCCTTGAGAGAAATATCAGCTAAATACTTCAAGTTACATAAAAGAGAACAGGGTTGGCAATGCCAGTTCCTGTACTGAGTATGAAGGAGGCTTTTATGACCCTGTTATATCAGTGCTTTTGTTCATTATTCCCCTGCATTATTTATTTTTTTCTGAAATGTCACCATAAACACAACCATAACAACTCTTCTGGCTGTAGGAGGCTGTTTGGGAGGTTTCACCTGGGGGTATCTATTGTTACTCAGGGTAAGCTACTTAATAGCCAAATCTTTCTGAGAACAGAAAATTACATGAGAATTGTATTCATGGAATGAAAACACTAAGATGGTATTTTTATGTGACAGGAGCTGAATTGAAATGGCTTCTCCTGTTCTGTGCACTACAGCTCTTCAGACAGACACTTTTACTCTTCCAGGCTCAGTAGCAATTAAATCATGGTAAATTAAACAGTGCTGGAAAACGTTTCTTGGTAGAGAGATTTGCTTGCTTTTGCTGTTAGACATTTAAAGCAGTTCCCATCACAGCTGTGATCCAGGTCAACTAGCATTCCAAGCCTAGATTCACAGGTACCTTTGGCAGGAATGTGCCCAACAGGACAACCCTACTTTGAGTGCTCTCACTCTCCAGCCATGTGGGCGCAGCCATTCCGGTTGCATTGCCAGGGGATGGTCCTGAGGACACATCGCTATTCCTGCAGATGATGCCTGCCTGGAGTAATCTAGTCAGTTCTAGTAAGCATCTCCATTCATTTTGGTGCACTGGCACTCCTTTTAAATTAAGAGCAGCTTAAATGTATGGGTGGCATTACCAGTAATCATTCTCAGCCATTTGTTCATCGGAGCAGGTGTCTGGCTCATTAAGCCCTCAGTGCATGTATTCACAGATGGATGTGGTAGGTACCCAGCAATTAGGCTAACACAGAATTAAATGAAGCTGTGCTTGACTGTTGTGTACATGCAGAGATAAGAGGTAGTCCAAAGTAGGTCTTATAGCATCCTAATTTTAATTTTTATTTCTATAAGGTGCCTAGAAGTATTTTACTGAGGAGACATGGTACCTTTTCTGTGGAAAAGTGAAAATCCAGAACTTTAATAATAAAGCTGTACATCTTAAAAATACTCTGCATGTGTCAGCTTGCTAAGCCCTACAAAGCTGTTGTGGGGAAGGGCAGTGTTTCTTCTGATGAGTATTTCTAGATGGAAGCATCAAAGCTGAGAAGTCCAAAAGGATTTGAAGTAGAAGTAGTGAAGTTAAAGCCATTAGTACTGACCCTGCACCCACCAGAAAAGTAACTTTCTCTCAATTCGCAGTCCCAGTCCAGAAATTTTTCCCCAGATACCCAGCTTTGCAGGCTAGAGGAGCAGAGAGCTCTTGTAAAGGTGGTTCGAGATAGTACAAGTACAGAAGCAGGTGTCTCCTTCCAGGTCACAGCTTCATTGCAGAATTTTGCTTGTTGGATTTCTATTTTTTTCCTCCCTGTCATGTGTAGGATCCATTTTCAAGACCTGGTAAATGCAACAGCAGATTTTCTAGCATACATTACTGGTGACAGAACAAAGCTGATTATTGGCTATTAAGACTTTGAATTGTGAGCTGAAATAATGTGTGTTCACGAGTCAAATGTACATGCTGAAAAGATTAAACAAAAGCTGTACAGATTGGATTTTTATATTGGAAAAAGATTTTCTTCAAGAGTTTTCACAGGTTTTTGTCCTGGTATAAATTTCAAGCTTTGATCTTGCCAAAAGACATAGAATCTCTTATTTCAGGTACAATGAGAGGGTGACCTTCAACAAAGTGCAGTTGATGTTAAGGGAAGATTAGCAGAGGGATAGATAGAAAGGCTTTATTTTTTAAGGCTCCACAAGGCTTTTTTTGTGGAATGTTTTTAGCATCAGGCAATCTTGCTAGCACTGGGAAGAGCTCATTCTCTCCAGAGCACCTGCACGTCATGCAGCTGCTTCACTGATCTCAGGGTGTTGCTTACTCATCCAAATGCCTTCTGCATTCAGAAGGAGGGTGAGGAGTATGGTTATTTCATCAGGGTATGTGTGCCAATTATTGCAAGCAATGCTGGTGGGCAAATTATTGCTACATTTTCCACATTCTCAAGGAACAGAAGGTCACCAGTTGTAAATTTATCTGTCTATGCATCCTTGGATGGGGGAGGAGAGTGTTTGAAACAGAACTAACAGAGCTTATAAAGGAAAGAAGAGATGTTCAAAGAGTTATAAACATACCCAAGGCTGCCTGGGCCAAACCTGATCCTCAGAAGCACCTGGACATTCATGCTGCAGGCAATGGGGTGGAGAGGGTACTACTGAAAACTGCGTCCTTGTGATGAACAGTTATTTTCCTCTTGCACTGCTTTCCTGGTGGACTACAGGAGGCCTGTCAGGGAGGCCCTGGCTGAAGTTGCCTTCCAGACTTCTTGATGTTTGTTTAGGAAAGGTTCTGACATGCTTAAGGATCTTCCATTTTTTAGGCTTTGGGCATCTCATGGGTGCTGAGGAGGGGGAAAAGTTTTGCAGTGCCTAGGTATGTGTGCCTGTTCTCTTGAATCTGCCTGGCTGTGGAGACTATTTATAAAAGGTGGAACCTGATCTTTTTTCTTACAATACCAGTCCACAAACAGACACTTTGAAAGTTAAGTTCGTGGTAAGTTTTTTTCCTTTTTTGTTCCCTCTGCAAAGTATATAAATATCTTCAACTGACACTCAGACATACACAATATTCTCAGTCCTAAAAGTCATTATTTTTAAGGTTCTGAGTAAAACATGGCTTAGAGAAAAGTCTTAGTTAAGATTTTAATCAAATTTGATTATTTCTGGAGTTTTTATTGAGCACTTTTTTTTTTCTCCTCATGAGCAGTCCTTTCCCTTAGGAACTCAGGCTACAGAAAAGGAAGGACCCTTCTGTTTATTAAGCCTCGGCCCCAGCTTTAATGTGCAACCGCATCACATAATATCATGCCCCAAATTTAATCAAACAGTGTCTTTAACATTGCTTCTCATGCAAATAGTGCTGAGTGCAGTTGGAACACACTGGAATATAGGACAGATCTGAGCCATAATCTTCCCATGAGTGTTTAACATAACAAAAGCTAACTGGTTGAGTAAGCTGATGGAGAACCATGTGTTTAGTTAGAGGAGGGAGACAAAGAGTGGAGCCTTCCAGCGCTCGGCGTGGTTCTGTACCACTCACTTCCAGCTTGATGAAAACAGAGTACTTCCTCCTTTAGAGTCTCAAGCTGCTTTTAAAAGGAAATGCTTGTAATCAGTTTGTGTTATATCAAGAATGACTCTTTTCTTATAGAAGAGGTGTAAGGGAGATTGTTTGAAAATGTATCTTAAAAGTGGAAGTTTATATTCCACTGGGGAATGGGGCAATTTTTTTCTGACAGGCCTTGTGCTGAAAAGCGTGAAATAGGAGTTTCTGATGCAGATAGATTAGTCATTGAAGTAATCCCTGAGTGTACACAGCAGTGAAGGTGAACTTTGGGAAGCCTAGATAGGGGCCTTTTCTTGTTAGATCATGTTACTTCCACATGTTATTTTTCTTTGAATATTACAAGTTGAGATATAGGAACCAATTCCCGCTGAATGGTACCGATGCTGCTGTACGAAAAGCAGAGGCATTTTAAAGTGCCTTGTCTGATTGTGTTAGCAAAATAAAGTACTTGCTGAGCATGTATTGCTAAATTTTAAGTGTTCGATGAGCTAAGGAACTGTTACTGGGTGCAGTGACAATGAACTCAAGAGGTTTCTCAGCCTGCAGGCCTAGCTGGGTATTTGTGTGCCACTAGGAATTACAAACCGGATGTAGGAAGGCTGCAGGCTTGTGCTATGGGGGAGTGCCCACCTAGCACAGGTGTCTCTGCAAGACACCACACCGTTCCCTTTCCGAACAAGGTGCTTAGAAGCCTGGCCAAAGAGTTCCCCTTCCAGTGCTAACCCCATGCAATAGTTGAGGCATAGCGGCATTGCACTGCCTTGTGATATAAAAGCTTGGATCAAAGTTGCACCGAACTATAATTGTTTTTTAAAAATCCTTTTCATGTTAAGGCCTTTGTAGGCTTGTTTAGCTCAGCCTAAGCTGTCTTCTCTCACTTTGGGATATTTCTCTTGCTGAGGCAAGCCAAGGCAGTGTAAAATTATTTAAAGACACACACACAAATGCATTAACCTTTGCAGTGGCTTACCTAAAGTGTTTTTTAAACCATTAAATCAATTTAGTTAAATGGGTGCAATCTTTGTTTTGACAGGCAGAGAGATCTGGTGCTTTGAAGTCAGCTGGACCTTTGCCAGCATAGTTGGAATTATTTGTTAGGATCTTTAAGCTGTGCCAGTACTGGTAAGTGCCATGTAGAGAAAAGAAGTTGGAGTCTCAAAAGCTTATCTGTAAACTGAAAGAAAGATCTGAGTAAACCTTTTCTACGAGCAACTTGTGCCTTTGTAGTAATGAAAATCTGTAATAAACCAGTGGGCTCGTTTCAAAATTCACAAAGTTGTTGGACTCCTTCAACATCTGATAAAAACAATCCAGAACTCCTAAAACCCCAAACCTGACGAAAATAAATCCAACCTACCTTTATGGAAAAAAAACCCCAAACAAACCCAAAGAAAATAAGCCATCTGCCAGTCAATCATTGATCTGGACATAGATAAACAACGGGGCAAGAATAAAATATTCATAGTAATTAGTGGTATAGACAGAATAGAAACCTCTTCTTTGCACTTGCTGTTGTTATGGTGATTCTTTCTCAAACACTCTCTCCTCCCCCCAAATGACACTGGCTCTCTCCATGGCTTTCCATCTGGCTCTTGCTTTCTTGTTTATCCCAACGAAATTAGCTCGACTGCTCATTTGTCACCTTGGAGGTGTAGTCTCTGCGAACATGTGCGGTGCGAGAGAGCAGGACAAGCAGATGGCACTTGAGAATAGATAAACAGACAGATGCATTAAAGAGACAGCAAAATTGTTGGGATGAAATAGCGTCTGGAAGATGATGAATTGGGTTTGTGTTTGGGGAGGCACGGCCAACTCCCGCATGCAAAGAAGTACCATTCCCTCATCCTTGTTTTCTTTTAGGCTGCTGGCGCTCGCAGAGGGCTCTCCGAATTGCTGCAGCTCGTGGCTAAGAAGAAGCAGGGATACCACATTTCAGAGAGTATGCCGAGGTTTTGTGTGAATTGCTGGAAAATGTGACACATTTTCCTGGCTGCTTCTCCTTCAGAAAACGAAAAACACAGCTCCACAAATCTGCACAAATCACTTCTGTTATTAATGTCTGCTCTTTGTCCTGGAAGTAGCTCAACTCAGCCTGCCATTTGTGATTTCTGTGGTATCTTATTTACGGGTAATGACTGTGTATAGGAAAAATGGTAATTGCATTATGCACTCACGTAACTGCATTAAATGCACAGTTGGTCTGGAGTTATGTCAGGGATCAAAATACTTTGCAGAAAGAAATATTGAGAGTTATCCTAGAAATCCTGCGAGGAATCAAAGACACAAGTGGAGGGAAAGCATAGATGCAGACAGAACAGAGAAATAAACATCATAATCTATAAAAATGTGACCTAGTTGGCTCTATCTGCTAGGCCAACAACAATCTTTTGGCCAAGTGAAATTTTTAAAGATAATGAATATGGCATGTTTATGTGCATGGCACAGGAAAAGTACCTATTATAAAAGGATATTGAGACAAAAGCAGGATAATATTTACTTTCAGAAACCAGCACTACATTTGTACTAGTTACTGACGTCAGATTTCTGTCTCCTGAAACACAAATGCAGTGGAGTTGGATACTAAGGTCCAACAGCTAACAAACTTTACTCCGTGGAGACCTCACAGCAAGATTGCCAAGCTGGATCTGTCTAGACTTATACACAAAGTGTCACAAACACACGCACACACGTACACAGAGCCTGGATTAATGAGAAAGCAATTGTTTAAAAAGGCCAATGGTGGCAAAGGATCCCACTTCCAGTCCCTGTGCCCTGCCAGGAGGGAGCTGTGGGTTGGAGCTGGTGGGGGGGCAGATGGAGGGGAAAGGGAAGAGGGGGTGTGAAGTTTGGGGACAGCACAGAGATGCCTGTACATCACAGATATGGACAAAAATGAGCATGTGGAGGAGAAAAGGGAAAAGAAATAGGGAAGGGAAGGGAAGGGAAGGGAAGGGAAGGGAAGGGAAGGGAAGGGAAGGGAAGGGAAGGGAAGGGAAGGGAAGGGAAGGGAAGGGAAGGGAAGGGAAGGGAAGGGAAGGGAAGGGAAGAAAGAAGAAGGAAGATTGAAAAGGGCAAAGGAGGAAGTGGATTGAGAGACAACCATAGGTGTTGGTGAGAAGGAAGATGGGTTGTGGGGACTTCCTCAGCTGCTGTAGGGAAGACAGAACTGGGGACCAGCTGGGAGAAGACAACCTGTGTTGAACAGACTCAGAGACTGGGTAGCAATGAGCCTGGACTGCAAAGGGAGTAAGTGCTTTAGCCATAACTGAGCTGGCAGAGTAGGGATATCTTTGCCCCTGCTATGTGGTTTGGAACCACCACTATGAGGTCCTCCTCCTTCTGTCCTGAAGACAAGGTGACATTAGCTTTTGGAGGGAGAAAAAGGACTAAAAATCCCTACCCCTTTTACTGTATCAACCATCTTAACTCAGCTACTCTTACCCTGTAAATCTCTTCCCAAGTCATCCTTAGAGCTTGCTCTGTTGGAAGCAACAAGGACAAAATAATTTATGTAGTTCCTTCTTCACGGTATCATGAAACTCAGGTTTGACCACACTGCTGAGAAGTTGGCGCTGACTCTGAGGTAAACACACACATACATGAGTCTGAGAAAATGAACACAAGGTTGTAACTGTTAGGATTAATTCTTTTGGAAGAGATGGAAAATGGTCAAGGTCTTAATAATGGGCTAGGGGATCTTCTGGGATTTCCACGAACTAGGCCTATTGGAAATGGTAATTTAATTTGGTGCAGTTCATTGGACTTCATTTCCACCACTCCAACACCCCAAACAGTCTTTCAGCCATAAACTGTTTTTAAAATAACTTTAGTTATGAGTTATTGAATGAACACCAGAAACTCTCTCAATGCTTTCAAGAGAGCTTTCAACCAGGAGCTAGAAGAGCTGTTGGTGCTAACAATGACAGGCCTTCTAGCCTGGACCTGGAAGAAACACTTTCTGTAACAGGCAATAATACTGTCTGAATTCATGGATTCTCCCAAAACCAAAACGCTCAGAGCTTTTCATATGCTCAGAACTGCCATGGCAGGTATTAAGGGGAAGAAATACAACAGACTGGCTTCGTCCACCTGCCAGTGGTGACGTGCATGTGTGTGTGTAGTTCCTCTCAAAAATCAAAAACATGCCTCACTGGGATCGAGAGCCGGCAATAAAGGTAAAATTTCAGTAGTAATTTTTAATTAAAACAGTAATTTCCTGCTTACAAAAACTGGCATAGCTCAATGTGCTCCAAAAGTGCCAGGAAGTTAAGAGTCTCAGAAGCCACTGGAAGTTGTAGCTCACTCACTCCCTGTGCTGAAAACCAGAGCGCTGCGTGTGCCGTTCTCCTGGGCTGGCACAGAAATCAGTACAGGGCCAACACCACGGCCAGTCTTGAAGACCACACTTGAAAATGAGGGTGGTTAAGGCTTGACATTTTTGCTCCTTGGCACTGCCATGGAAAGACTGCCTGGAGCCAGCCTCTCTGTGTTCTCCAGCCCTCAGAACTCACAGGCTTTGTTTTCTGTGGACCAGGAATGCTAATCCAGCTTCAAAAACGGCCAGCACACACTTCAGAGCAGCATTTCATGTACTCACAACACAAGTGGAATTGCCAAGTGAATACTCGCATTTAATCTTAATTTGTCATCTCAGGGCTAAGTATATACTGCTTCTCTGACCTCAGCGTGACACACCAAGTGCAGATTACAGACTGTTGAAGTGCAGCTTTTATCCTTTTGACTGATTTATTTCTTGTCTTTGCTTCAGATTTCAGGGAACTCAGATGGCTTTGTCCACATTTGAGACATACCGGTTCCTGTTTCCCTGGCATGAACTAGGTTCCTTGTTCACTTTGTCCTGGAGAGAAAAGATTTTGCTGCACAAAGAAAGCTCCTTGTCTCGTCTCACTTGCAAAATGCATTTCTGTTTTACAGGACAAAAGTATTTGATGCATACAGGAATTTGGCTTGATCTGGGGCTAGTCTGTTGGATCAGAGACAGCACCTTAGGCACCCTGGACACCTTAAGTGCCAGATGGATTATTTGTGGCCTCAAGTAAGTGTTGCATGGTATGTAATTCCACCAAGTCTCATTCACATCCTCAGGTATGAACATACTCAACACAGTGGTACATCTTGGTCACTTGCACCATAAGCCGTAGCGTTACCCCCGTGTTAACAGCAGGAACTACAAATGAACTAGGTTAGGTACTGTCCTTGTCACCTTTGCTCTGTGCTTGGAAAATGAAGCACAGCAATTCCTTTCTCCTTGAGGTCCCCCATTTTAGATCGGATGCAGTGTTCACATTGTGCTCCTCACACAACCCTTGCCAAGGGCAGGAACTAAAGAGAACCCTCCCACCTCTCCTTAGTTTTGCAGAGAAACTTGTTGCCAAACATATGAGGACTAAGCTAAGAAGTCCTGAGTTAAGAGTTTTGGTTTGCAGACTTATTAGGACAACCTTGCCTCTGAATAACCAGGAAGGGTGTGTTTAAAATTCACAGACCATAGCTTAACTGCTTGGTGACACAGTGTTGTAACTGAGTGGTGGGAGGATAGTGTGCTTCAGGTGTCTGTTACGCAAAAGAAGAAAGGAAACTCAGCGAGTTAAATCCAAAGTTTGTTTTAAAATGCAAATGTAGTCAAGTTCTCTTGAAATTCCAGTTTGTCCCTTTCTAGAAAGGGAGTGGCATTCAGACATTTTCGATACATAACACGCACTGTTTTCCTTTGTAAAACAGATTAAAATTTTTTTTTAAAGAGAATGTTGTATACTAAAGGGATTTGCATATATCATGGCTGCCTAAGTGGGTTTACTGGCTCACAAATAGCAAATAAGATCACCTAGCACTCAGGCAATGAGGAGCCCTGGATAGGGGAACCACGGTAGTAGCATTATGTTGATGCATCTCATTTTAAAAAATTAAACGATGGGCTTTTACATTCAGGGTCATTTTTTTTTTTTCCCCTAACAAATTATGAGGACAGAATAAATGGGATGGAAAGGAGCAAGGAAGTATTCAGGAAGAGCACTTCTTCCATCAGAGTTTACTGCAGGGTTTAAAAATTAAATCCAGGGTTTCCAATATTTTGCCAGTCCTTCCAGAAGAAATAGATGTCATCTTTTAGAATGCATTTCTATATCCATATATCCATATATCCATATATATAAATATTTCTATATGGATATAGAAATATGTATTTCATAATAATACCCTTGGCGATGGCTTAAAAGCAATTTCGGTCTAAATTTAGCATCTTAATCTCCAACAAACCAAAAATTATTATTTCTTTAATTATAGGGATATTAACTGATGGTAGTAGTACATGCTAAACTTTTAGGTAGGGCACATGATGGACGTGTTAATTATTTCAAAAAACAAGTAAAGCTTAGTCAGAGGAAAGCAGATGAGGTACTTTCCCTCACCCTACTGAGAATCCTCAAAGGCAGTGTAGCATCCTGACCGTGGTCTGATGGCCCTACATCTTCTTGCCAAACAGAATGAGAAGTACTTTCAGTCATCTTTAACGTATTTTACCCTAGGTAGTACAAAGTAGTAGTAGTATATAGTTGTAAGAATGAGAAATGAAGCCATTCTTCAGCCGTCACATCTTAGGAGGAAACAGACCCCCATATATTCCCAACTGCCTATCCTGAGGAGAATCAGCATTCAAATAGTTTAGATTCATGAACCTAATGATTCAGCTTTCAAATCAACAACTCTCAGTGCAACAGGAAGAACTCCAGGAAACTCACAGCTTGTTTCTCTGCTGCTGTATATCATGCTTGATCCCAAACATGGACATAAAATAAATTTACAGAGTTGCTTGTGCACGTGCAAATAGGATAAGGGCAGAAAACCTTCTCTTAGTCAAGACTTAACCACAGTTTTTCATGTTCCCTCTCTCCCATAAGGGGAATGATTTGTTTCTATGTCATTAACCTGGCTGAGCATATGATGACACCTGTGATGGGATGCTATGTCCTGCTAGTGTTCTAATCCCCCTGATGTTTGACCAATTGGTCTGTGTTCCCAACTGCTGCAAAACTGAATGGCATTTGAATAGACAGGGAGGGGGGAAAAAAAACTTTGGTTGAAAATCCCAATGTTCTCCAGGTACAAGCTCATTCTTGTACTAGTACATTACTACTCTGCAGATTGCATGCCAAGCTGAATTTGCTGTGTGAGTGTGAAAACTGAGAGGATGTGTCATTCGGCCCTGTGGAAAGCAATGTACTGGGGCTAGTGGGGGCACAGGAGCAGCCTAATATCAACTGTCAGGCCCAAGGGTCATAGTCACATCCTCTTATCATCTACAATTTCATGTCTTCCAAGCCTTTTCATTTTCTGAAGAGAACTGACAACATCTGGCAATTGCTGAAGAGTACTTGGGAACATGGATTTTGTCACATCGGGTAAGGTGGTTTATCTCTCTGTGACCAGCCATGCTCTCTGCAGCACATACATCAGCTCTCTAACAGCACCCCAGATCTCGTGCACCAGGGGTTGGAAGTCTCCTATAAGGCAGTAGTCTCTATGGGATCTGATGGAACTCTGACATCTTTACCAGCATTGCTGAGCAGTGACTGATTCGCATGAATCATCCCAGTGATTTCAGCTGTTGAGTAGCTGCTCTCCATTGTGAGAAGAGGCTTCCCAGTTTCATCGTTCTTGCTGGTGGCTGCTTGTTTGTCACGGAGTACGTTAAATCTCCCAGGTGTGTTTGGTATAGTGGCAGTGTTAGGACAGCTCTCTGTGCCACAAACCAGGAAGGACAAAATGAGCAATGCTACATGAATATTTTTAGAGTGTTTGATCGAGGGCTTACAAGCAGCAGTTCCTTATAGCACTGCCAAGGGACTCAAAAGATGGGAATGCTAAACTAAATGAGAGGTTATTTAGTCACCATCTTTACATCTGCAGATGATTTTAAGATGACTCTTCTTTTTAATGAGTAGGTGTGATGCCACAGCCTGAAGGTACAGCAAGAATTTGAAACCACAACAATGAGTCTCAGAGAAGAGAAGAATCTAATTGGGAGAATGAGGCAGGAGGTTTCCTTTCATGCATGCCAAGGGCTTGCTTCTATGCAGAGAATGGGAAGCTAGAATGAGGCCAAGGACTCACTGGTCTTAATATTTGTGTGTGGAGTATCCTCACCTTTAGCCTGTTCACTGTTTCTGTTCAACGAACCAACAGTTTGATGAGCTACTGAGGCAGCATTTACCTTCTGGTCTTCTTTTCATCGAGTCACAGAGTAGGAATGAACTCGGGCCCAGCTGAGACAAGGGCTAACATGGAAGTGAGACTCAGCTAAGAGTAGGATGCAGGGAAGTAAGGACGTTTTCTCAGCTCCTTACGTTAAATAAACTGACTCACTGTCTATTGCAGCTTAGAAGTTTTGCTGGACTGTCTGTCTGTGGTGAATGCTTAGGTTTAAGGTGGAAACTAAATTATTCTTACTGATAGCTATGCTTGACCAAATTGGATCGTTATCATAATTCTTGCTTTGGCCATTTTCAGGGCAGGTTGCTGTAATGCAGTCTTAGATGAAGCTATTTCTGAAAACTGTGAATGTAGCTTTGCCACCTGCTAACCTACCAGAGGGAACTAACAAAGGAGGACCTATGTACTTTTATATGCATTTGGAAAGGAGTACATCTTCTTAACCCAGGAGAAGCATGATATTAACGTATCTTTACCGGTCACCATCAGATTTACAGTTGATAGGTCTTAGGTAAAATGATCTATTAATTGTTATACTTTCTAACTGTCCCAGAGAACACTCTATCCTAGTGTAGTTCCACCATGGTACCTGGAGGAACACCTGTCTTTTCAGGGTTTCCTGTGCTCTTCAACTAGATTTGGTACTCAGCAGTCATGACAATTATTTCTGTCCTTTCCTAAGAAATTGCTTTGAAGAGTGAAGTGGGTCAATTTGAGAGCAGTTTGGAAAACAGTTTGTAATGATAATGTGAGAACATGATAGTCTTGTTAATTGCATGTGTGCCCTGCAGCAGGGGATGATATTTTTAAAGCACTCAATAGACAAATCTGAAAACTTGAAAACACCACAGATGTGTACAGCTGCAGCCTGAGGACTTATTATTAGCAAATAATTCATGATTTAATAGAATCAAATAACTTTGTCTTTTTGCTAAATACGTTTTCATTCTCAGTGTATTTAATAGAATCATGGAGAGTTTGGGTTAGAAGGGAATTCAAAGATCATCTAATTCCAGCCCCCTGCCATAGGCAGGGATCCCCTCCACTAAACTAGGTTGCCCAAAGCCCCATTCAGCCTGGTCTTGAACACCAAACTGGGGGAAGGTGGGGGTGTGGGGTGTGGCATCCACAGCTTCTCTGGGAAACCTGTTCCAGTGCCTCACCATCCTCATGATAACATTTTTTTCCTTATATCTAATCTATAACTACCTTCTTTCAGCTTAAAGCCATTACCCCTTGTCTTATCACTACATGTCCTTTTAAACTGTCCCTCTCCAGTTTTCTTGTAGCCCCTCCAGGTACTGGAAGGCCACTGTAAGTTCTCTCTGGAGCCTTCTCTTGTCCAGGCTGATTAAGCTCTGCTCTCTGAGCCTGTCCAGCCCCCTGATCATCTTCATGGCCTTCCTCTGGACTCACTCCAACAGCTCCATGTCTGTCTTGTGCTGGGGACCCCAGAGCTGGATGCAGTATTCCAGGTGGGGTGTCACCAGAGCAGAGTAGAGGAGGCAAATCACCACCCTTGGCCTGCTGGTCACGCTTCTTTTGATGCAGCCTAGGATACAGTCGGCTTTCTGTGAGTGCACATTGCTGTTTCATGTCTGGCTTTTCATTCACCAGTACCCCCAAGTCCTTCTCCTTGGGGCTGCTCTGAATCCTCTCAATGCCCAGCCTGTCACTGTGTTTGGATTTTACCGCCCCATATGCAGGACCTTGCACTTGGCCTTGTTGAACCTCATGATGTTTGCATGGGCCCATCTCCCCAGCCTGTCAAGGACCCTCTGAACAGTATCCCTTCGCACCAGTGTGTCAACGTTACCATACAGCTTGGTGTTGTCAGCAAACTTGCATTTGATCTCACTGTCCATGTGACTGACAAAGATTTTAAACAGTGCTGATCCCAGTACTGACCCCTGCAGAACACCAGTCATCACTGGTATTTCCTTGAACATCAATCTGCTGATGTCCAATTTACATTGCAGATTTCAATTTACATTGAAGATTTATTGGATTATCTGTAAACTCTCTCTACCTAATGCTTAAATGGGATTATTGAAATGATTAACTCTCCAACTGAATATGTGTACTGTGTTTGTTCAGTTCTGTTGCTCATATATTATCACAGCTGCATCTTCACTAGGTGAATCACTGGCATCTATGAATTTTGGGTTAAGCATAGTTTAGAATGTATAATTATAAATCTGCTCTTTTAATAATTACCATTCTAATTCCAGAGAGCAGACACTATTCAAGTATTTGTGCTAAGACTTACAAGATACAAAGGAAGACATTCAAAAAGTTAAATTTAAAAAAAAAATAAAGTAAAATAAATCCTGACTTTGACAAAGATGTATTTTAGAAACCTCACAACAGAGCCTAAAAGAAATAGGAAATTGGATTGGAACTACCCCAGAGACTCTCCTGGAAGTAAATCTTTACAGGACAGTTATGCCTTCAAAGTTTGCTTGTCCCTCTGAAAGGGTGTATGAACTACATTACTGCATGTCCCACCTGCTTTTGCCCAAGAGATCCCAAGAGTGAAATAGCTCTTGGGAATCATAGGCAAAAGTGCTCACTGTTTTTGTCCAGCTTGTTTCTAAATAGTTAGTGGGGACGGTTAGGCTGTTCTGCAGACCTGTCCAGAGCATGGTAAACACATCACCTGAAATGAAAAAAGAAACAGCACAGCTTACCCTGAGTCATCCAGGCTGCAAACCACATAGTGAGAGGGAAAGAGAAAGATCCTCCCCTGTTTCTCACAGGGGAGAAGCACACTGAGAAGTCAGTGATGATTAATAAACATTATTCAGACATGAGGTAGGAAGACAAGCAGCTTTCCAAGTAACTCCCTTTACTACAGTAGCCAACTGGAAAGCAAGCCAAGTCCTTTAATTAGGACATAATATCTTGCTTGCTTGTTACCTCATCATCCAGCTGCAACTTATCATATCCTAGTTTATGAGCTCCCAAGGATGGAGAGTGTATTTTACAGGAGGCTGATTCAGTACTTACTGCTACAGAACCTGCTCTACAGCTGACATTGTAAATAATATTGCTACCACAAAAAAAACGGGAATAATATTGTTTGGGGATGATATTACTCCCAGGAAAATGTATGTAGATATAGAGCTAACAAATTAGCCCGGTTATAAATGAACTTAATAATAAATCCTAATAAAACCAGAATCAAGAGGAAAATTTATTTGCTTTTAGCTTGGCTAGTAAATGGGAGAATGGTCACATGCTGTGTGGAAAAAAACCCTAGGCTTATGCAAGTTCATGCTTGCCCACAGAGTTACTGTTGAGAAAAAACAAACCCAAACAAAAATAAAAATGCCTCCTAGAACAGAAATGCTATGTACATTGCAGAGAGGTGCACTTCCCTAGCCTTTGAGACACATTATGCATTATTTATTGTCCATGAATAATTTGCTAGAGCAGTCCCTACGCACCTTCTGTTGCACAGGCAGCACCGTTGCCGAGAACATTTCACCACATGATGTTCACCTCCTGGGATATTTCCAGAAATGAGCAGGTCCCCAGTCTGCTACTGAGCTGGGGTTTTTTTTCTTCTTCTTCTTTTAACGAAGTAAAACTGAGGGAACCCAAAATGAGGTTTCATTGCAAATAAATATAACTGGGCAGAAATCTGCTTGTCTTTTGAGGTGATCTCTTTGCTCTATGTGCCAGTCTGCAATTCTTGCCTCATCTTTCATCTTCCTGTTCCAGAGATTTTGCTTTCAATCTTGCATGAGAGAAATCTGACATGTTGAATCATTCTTGCATTCCTGGTCAAATTGTAAAGACTACCTGTCCTCATTCTTCAGGAAATAGGACCAAGGAAGCATTTGGTTGGATGTTGAGTTTGGATTCATCCTTCCTCCATTTCTTTCCATCATTTCTCAAGTCAGAAATGTGAAATTCTCAGGACTTCTGTGTCATCCAGTTACCAACTTTTCCACAGGAGATGAACTCTATCTGGCAAGATCACGATAAACTCTCCTAACCCCATTTTGAACAATGAATAATTTCATATTCCCCTTGCAGCTCCAGAAGATCAGAGCTTCCTAACCTGTATCCAAAATAGAAACAGCTTTACAACAAGTTCAATGGCTAGAAAATGAACTACTTACTCATATGAGAATGGATTTTATCATTGCAGCAAATTTAGAGCTGGTCTTATCACAGAGTCTTTGAGACAGCTTACAGTATCTGTTTGTTTCTCAACAATGTCTGATATTCAGTTTTGATAAGCAGCTCATGAGGGAGGTGGTAAGCTGAGATGATTTCCAGAAGACCCATTTGTCCTTTGTGGCTTTCACTGGGTCTCAACATCTCTGCAAACACCATTTCATCTGATTGATTTAACATTATTTTGGTCCTTGACAGTGATGACTAACTTGGGAAATCAAGTGACCTGACATAGCACCTTTTGGAGACAAAACTGCTGCTTAACACACAGGCTAAGGCTTGAAAAAAAGCACTCCTGGAAGTACACACAGCAGCTTCATAAATTTACTTCACTGCAGCTTCTTGGCTTTCTGCCCAAGGTTTTTACACTTTTTTTTTTTTTTTTGCTAAATGAGCCTTCATTCTATAGAGTTTGTTTTCCTGTTTTCACAGGGAGCTTTGATATCCATGTAACTCTGGTACTTTAGCTATTTTCTCCACTCACTCTCAGAGCCATAAAATGAAAAGAAAAAGGATCTCAGATGATCAGTAGGTACTTATTGTATGAGAGCCTTTGATAATTGCATCATAGTGAATGCTGTATCTTACTCTTTGTGATAAATCTTGAGAAGAGTGTCAGAGGAGAGAGACTTGGAGTGAAAATCAGCGGCAGGTTTTCTCGTGCAGATTTCTGGGCCTGAAGAGAGCATGGCAGAGGGATCAAACTTCTTCAGAAGAGTGATTTACAGGCATACTGTATATCTGTCTTCTATGTATATGCCACATGCTCATCTCTTCTGGAAGTATAGCATAATTTTCTTTGGTTCTAGCTGCCTGTCTGCTGAAGAAGGGACCATAGGGAAGGTCCTACTAAACTCCATAAAAAGCACCAGGAGGAATCCATTAAAAACATTCTGGGAAAGACTTTACAGGAAAATCTCAGTGGACAATGCAGGTGTAATCAAGTCATCAAAACAAAAACGCTCCTGAGAAACTCTAACATCCTGAACTGCAAGGCAAGGGTCCAGACGTGGATAATTAACAGCTGCACAGGACTGATATCTTCCTGGTGAGCTGGGATCTCTTTTTCTCTTACACTTAAATAGCCTTGAATTATGTCATTTGAAATGTATATAGGTCACTGAAATGAATATAGGTCTTTTAATTTCAGGTCTTTGGTAAATGATGAATTTCCCATGTGATGTGGACACCAAGCAAGAGATCTGATGCCTGCCCTATTAAGAGACATTTTCCCTAGAAAATAGCAGAAATAATGCTAGATTTAAGTTGTTCCAAAGTAAGTAATCTCACCTCTACTGAAAATACTACCCTGCAAAGTTGGATTTTTTAAACTTTTGCAAAGACCTAAGTTCACATGAGCTAGTTCCTCAGAAGACTATTGAGTTAAACATTAAATCAGCAGTATGACAAAAGGTGGTATGTGGATCACCTCCATATAAATTGAGATCAACAATATCTTTTATGTCAGAGAAAGAACAAAACTGTATTTAAGGTGGGTGCTATCCCAACATTTATTCTTCAATAAAACACAGAAAAGGTTGTGATGCATTTTCATAGTTAGAATAAGGAACTTCACTTTCATTGCTTGTAAACTGTGAGGCCTCAGGCCACTCAGAGCTCCTATGACAAACACATTATGGGACAGAGGAAGAGTGTGAGTCCTGGTGGTGGAGTTGTGTGCATTCGTCATGGGAATCTAAAAATACAGCACTAGAAAGAAGAAAAATAGGAGTTTGTGATTCCCTGAAATTCTTTGAGCTCTGCTAAAGAAAGCAGCAGAAACGTAGGCAAGTGTTTGCCATCATTTTTTTGTGAGCCTCATGATGTTTTTCAGGGAATTTTCTCAGTGATCTTGTGAACAAGAGAAGAAAGATATCAACAAACAGGTTGCAGAGTGAGCAACCATGCAAGAAGGCAAAATGTCTCTCTAAGGAGTAAAAAATTCTCCTTTATATGAAAACACCTTTCCTCCACTTGTGAACTCTTATTTGGTCTTGGAGGAGAGAGACATCCCAATAATAGTGCCTGGAGTCTGATTTAATGAAACGTAATCATGCTTAATAGATTGATATAGCTTAAGAGACAATTAATATAACTTTAATATAAGAATTTTCATGGTTTTAAAAATAGATTAGTTTAAGAGAAAGCTGTAACTGTGTGGGCTACTTGTGAGAGCGCCTACAAAACTTAGCCATAACAATGCAACAGTAACAGCCTTGAAGATAAAGAAGTAAGAATTTGTGTGTTTTTAGGAATAGATTAGTTTTGGATTTTAGCAGTCATCACATAAGCGGTTTCATGAAAGCGGCTACAAAACTGAGCCATAACAGTACAACAGCCTTGAAACTAGAGGGAGCAGGAGATGGAGGAGTCGTAAATAATCAGACTAACGACCAGTTAGGAGACAGAGTATATCTTGTTTTCAGTGAAGCACTAACTAGTCGGTGCAGGTGTTGGGAGCCCAGATAAGCATGGAGGAGAAACGTAAAGAGCATGAGCTGAGAGCGAGGAAGACGTTCAGCCTTCATCCCTGAAGACCACCGGAAGACCCCCTGAGTGTCACTGAGCATGTTCTATCTGGGAGGGGTTAATGTAAATGACTTCTTAGAAATAATTAGCATAACTGCCTTTTCTTAGAAATTATAATGAATATGTATAGTTAATCTGTATAAATATGAGAAATTTGGCTTCAATAGGTGCACACATTGGGAGGAGCGATCCCCTGTGTGCCCAGCACTGCAATAAAGGATACCTGCTTCAGAGTCACCAAGGCCAGTGAGTTTTGATTCCGGCTTTCCGAGGCATCAAGTCATGGAATACAAGAAATCCAGCATCATAACAGTGAAAATTGCCAATCTCAAGGTACAACATGTTGCCATTGGGTGTGTGACATGAGAAGTAGGCATGGCTGAGAGGCTGACTGCAAGTCCTTTAAAAGAAAGGTTCCCCCAAAGTATGGCAGCATCCCTACACTGAGCTGACGTGGAGGAACTTTTGAGGTCTTAGTCTTGGTGACGTACACAAGGCAGCAGGTGGTAGGGAAGGAACGGCATTTCTTTCCCCTAGCCCATGGTTTTCCTAAGGCATGTCTTAAAACTTGTGAGAAACCACCCTTAGGGTCCAGTGAGGGCTCTCTTCAGAGACTGCCAAACCACTTTGCATTAAGAAGACTTGGAGATCACAGAGGTTACACCCAGCAGTCTGGCATCTAATGGACAAATTTGCCTTTCATTTTCACCTGAGCTGATATATTGGATTCAGTGTCTCACCAGTCTTTATAGATACCTTTGGGCAACACTTCAGAAGGAAAAACTTTGGCATTCTGGGATTCTGTGCAGATCTGTGAAGTTTCTTTATCAGCTGTTACGGGCAAGAATTGTTCAAGTATCTCCTTGTTCACAGGAATACCTCTTACCTGGCAGCAGAAGCCCCCATGCTCCTTTTCTGTCCAGCCTCTGGCATCTTTGTCCATGTCCTGGGATGCTGATTCCTCATTTCTGCCTGGACATACTGCAGTGCTCTGAGTGGCTACGTTGGGAAGACACAGCAATATTAAGTCCATTGAGTTTCTTTCTTATTCCTCTCTCCCCTCACACCAGACTTCCTGCACAAACAAAGTAAAACTTCATTCAACAAGACCCAGAGACCAGGTTCCAGGTGAAATCAGTGTTAGACATAACCTAAGCTACAGTAGAAGTTATTCCTACCTGCTGTGGCATCTCTCACCCAGAGCCTCTACAGCATCTTTGAGCTCTATATAGCCAAGATGTCAATGTCTTTACAGTTGTTTTCTTGTTTTGCTACTCAGTCCATCAGGAGCTGCTAAAACACTCCCATTATTTCACTAGATAACAGTTGTACATATGTTCTATACAGCTCTAATTATCTGCTTCTCCCTCCCCACCCCCTTCCCCACCCCAACTTCCTATAGACCACACAAGATGTCATTAGCCAGAGAATGGGTTGTGTCACTTTTCCACGTTCCAAGCTGAGTAATGATGAGTGAGATGAGGTCCCTTCTGGGATAGTACCCACCTTTTCTGTAATAGTTGAGACAGCACAAGTTGTTTTAGGGTAGAAAGAGATACACTGAACCTGCTGAGGGGCCGGAGTGTGATTGTGATGACATAAAGCAGAACAATCAGCGTGTAAACATTGAGGCTGTCAAGGCTTCCTCTCTGAAAATTTGGAATAAACTCATTTAACATCTTGTACATGACTCAAATGTTTACAGGTCTCATGTTGTGTACTGAAGGTTTGAAGCAAAGCCTAAAGAAAACAGCTACACAATAAACAATTCATTTTATAGATGGGTCCTGCACTTTCTTTTATGAGAACATATGGTGAATATTTAGAAGACAAATCTATGCAATTCCATTTCACCTCCAATATGCATATTTTCCAGTGGGTGGCTTAGGGCCAAACAGGATAATATCCCTTGTGGAATCCCCCACACTGCTCTCAATTGATTCAAGGCAAGAAATTTAATGTGGGCTGCCAGTCATTTCTGGATTCAGTAGATTGAATGCTTTCCCACATGTTAACCTCCGTGGGACTGAGCACTCTGCTCTCACTGGTTCACAGGGGAAAGCTCCCAGGATAGTGAGATGTATTATTTTTGATATGATGCTAATTTCTGGGTTGGATATTCTCAGCACACGGAGCCTCTGTGACATCTTGGTTTTTTAAGAAATCCCTTGTGCTTGCAGCTGGAAACTGATAGTGTATTGACTCTTAGCAAGAGTTAACAAAAATCAAAGCATTTTTGTTATTAATGGCATTTCCTCACATAATTCTGCCCTATTTCTCTTGCTTTGAAACCATGGTGCAGTAACAGGATCAGGATGAGTGGGTGCCCATGAAAACCCTTGGAAAAGCTGGCTGCAAAACCTGGATTGCTATTTACCACTGCTAAAGGGGTGTAGAACCGATACTGCTCTTCAAATAATTTTCTTGACTTTCCTTGACTGCAAGAACAGTTTGAACCTTTGCTTCTGAGAGGAAATTAAAATTCCTCACCCCTTTTACTATATAAAAAAAAAAGAGGGGAAAATTGTGTCCCTGACAGAATACCTTCCATCCCCAAAACACCAAATATTTATTGGGCTAGTGGCTCAACCATAGAAAAACTGTTGTTGCTACAGGGTATTATTGTGTATCTTTATCATTATCTTTATTTTTATTGTTATCTTTAGTAAAACATGGCTGAAATAATTCAAGGCTGCTAGACAGTGAACAGCCTAGGAGACGGTTCCTGGAACAAAAAGCCTTAAAAGTCAGGAAAGTTTGTCTCCTGCTCTAAAATACACCACTTCGGTGATTCTCAGTGGAACTAGCAGAGTAATTTCTGTAAAGAATTTCACCCATGGGGTTTTTACATAGAAGTAAATGGCTTCAGAAGTTGCCAGGGGGGATTAAGCCTTGCAATATATTTGTTTGCCAAGTTTTAAAATCAATAAAAATGTCTGGCACGATCCAGGGTCTTGGTCTGGATCTGAAACATTTGTGCTCTGGTGAAGAATGAGGTGCAGATGAGCATCTGATTTTGACTATGTGTAAACCTGCGTTTCTGGCCTGGGCTTATGATGGAATTAAGGCAAAGTTTAAATGAAACCCTAGCACTAAACGTGGACTCAGAAAATGACAGGTCTGGCCCTCACACTGGGGCTTTGTGTTACTGGTGTAAAGGTATGATTCCAGTTAACATTACTTACATCCTTGCCCTAGGTTGGCCTAAAGGGTAGGAACCAGGATTTAGGGTGCTAATGCAGGTTGTCTTAGAACTAGAGCAACAGCTGGAACTTTGGCTGGAAGTAAGAATCTGCTTAGGATGAAAGCTGAGGATCTATTGCCAGCGTGTTAGAGATGGACGCACCCATGGATGGAGAGAGGGGGGCATCTGGGAGGAAGATAAAGATAAAGGTACCTGCTAGGCTCTTGGCTCCCTCAGGCACCTGCACAGCCTGTGAAGGCAAAGTCAGCCCTCCACCACTTTATGTTGCTCATCTTTATCATGTAATGCCAGTTAAGTTACAGGCTTCAGGTGCACCCACACATAGGATGGTTAAGTGTTTCTTTACCTGAATACTTAGCAGAGCTTAAATGGTCTTTCTTCTTTTCAAATGTAACGTAAAATGGAGTGTGACACCTCTGGTCAGAGGTGTAGATGCAAATCTCAAAGGCACTGTGAAGTGCCGCCCTTCACTCCCAGGCAGCGCTGTGTCCTGCCCTTGCACCGCGGCTCATCGCTAGCAGGGAGCGGGGTCTGTTCCTGGGCTCTGGTACAGCGATCGATTTGCTGCAGCAGCCAGAGGGCTGCTGTAGATGCTGCCAGCTGGGGCCCCGGTGGGAGAGGAGTTCTTTATCCTCTGCAAACTGCCAGTGCCTCGTCCTGTATCCTCTTCCTTGCTACATCCCTCAGGTGCTTTAGGTCCACATGGAATGGAGAATCAGGGCCCAAGATCAGGAGAGAAAGGGAAACCTGTTTCTGTGGTGAAGAAGACAGAGAATTACCACTACTTCTGGAGCCTGAGCAGTGCAATGGGCCACAGCTACTGAATCACGTGAGGAGAGGAAGAGGCAGTCTTTAATGCTCCATGTTGGCCTTTGTTTTCTATCTATAATTTGAATGTTTGAAATTTCAATGAGGAATTACGGAGAAACATGAAGGTGACTTTTGAGGGGACTGGGGGGAAAAATCAATGACTAATAAACTGAGCAAAATTAGAAATAACAATGAACAGGGCTCTAAAACTGTGACCTTTCTGCTCTCCTCATCCTTCAAGGCAGGATGCAAGCTCCTGTTGTTGATGTTAAAGGAGAATACAGTTGCAAAGACATAGCTGCTCAGTCATAAAGGTATCAGGATTACTTGGAAAACTATGTCTCTTAAAATTAAAGCTGTGCCCTGACTTTGAAACCTGACCATATTGAGAACATGTGAAGGAATCCTTTGATGCTTTGATGTTCCTACAGCAAATTCTCCTCTGTTCCTAGGACAGCGCTAGATTTCCAAGAAAGGTTTTGGCACCATTTCACTCCAGGGGAATCCAGTGCCCAGAAGTTTGATGCTGGAGGGATTTTACAGCATTCAGCAGACAAGAGGTACCACAGGAATCCTCTGTTTCTGTGCCAGGCACCAATGAGCTGAGCGAGGATGGGACTGAGAAGAAAGAGTGCTCTGCAGGTGCTTGGGTCTCCTTCAGCACCGTAGTGTAACGCTGTCCCAGCTGCTTTGCTGTGCTGGTTCTCATTGCAGAAGAATATATGCACAACTTTTGGGCACAGGCAAGCAGTCAGAGACCCAAACTTGGTGCCATCTACAGAGGCAAACGTGACATTAAACACAACTGACCTTTTTGTTTTAAACCCAGGCCTAGCCCCACCCTCGGTGCCGGAAGCGTAAGGGAATGGATTGAGGTGGCACTAGGTTTCACTTTCCCAATCTGCAGCACCATGCTTGCTGTGCAAACAGCTCCACACAATGTCCCTGCTGCCTGCCGAGCTGGCCTTTAATTGTGCTGGGTGATGGCAGGAAGCCAGCACCACCTTTGAGGCTGGTGTCACTGCTGGCCCATGATATGCCCACAAGCAGTGTATTTTTATAAGGATGTGTGCTCCTCATTCACCACGGAGACCAGTTCTTACTGTGTTTAAATCCCCAAATGTGGCAGCGTGCCACCTGTAACTCCCAGGCAATCCTCAAAGACACTGGCCTAAGTAGAAAGTGTTTTCCCCAGCAGCAGTTAAGGCACATGCACATTTCACACTCCTGGGTGGAAAATTGGCTAAAAACACAGCATTCATGATGCTGTTGTTTTGTGCTGTCCTCCTTGGAAAAAGCAGGAAACACAAAGGCAGGCATATCTGTGGATATTCACACTCCAGCTGCCCTGCTCATCTGGCTCTGCTCCTCCTTGCATGAGGACAGTGCAGCAGCCTGGTAGGAAGTAGGTCCTTTCCGGGGCCCCGGGAGCTACCAGCAAGGCAGCAGCAGAAAGCCTGTGGCATGGAAGCTTGCAGCTGGAGCTACTGTCCTCATGGGAATGTGTCCAACAGCACCCAGAGCTGGTCTCTGCTTGGGTGGCTTCACCTTGACCAGGACAGTCCAGCCCAGAGGAATCCAGTCCAGGGTTACAGTCCCCTTAGAGCGGCTGGAGGTCATGACCATGCTTGTAATACCTTGTCTGCTCTTGCTGGGGAAGCTGTAGGCAGTGTAAGATGTGGATCTATAACTTTATTAAGGCATTTATCAACTACAGCACTTGGCAATGCTTAGAGACCTGCTCCTTAACTGCAGAGGGATGCTGTCCTCCCGCAGGCTCACCTTCTCTAGCCTCATGGCCCCTTCTTGTTTCATGGAAAAATTCATAGGACCTGGAAGCTTTTATTAAACCTTGATCTGCTGCAAGTACAAAGGCAGCCTACTGAGCTCAACACAGACTAGGAAAGAGCAGGAATGGGGGGGAGCAGAGGGAGGGAGGGAGGGAGGGAGAGAGAGTGGTGGTGTTCCAAGCCCTGCTGCACCTCATTAAATACATCATTTAATTTCTAAATGCCTCAGTTTCCCAGCTGGCGAAACACTAACCATCACCGGAGAGAAAGCATACTGCCATATGGTCCCAAGAAGCAAACATCTGCGTAAGCATTGTCTGGGCTTATATAGGATTTGGACAGGGAAATTTCAACAGTATTGAAATTCAGGCAGGTGCTTAGAGAAAAGGCTGCAGCTCAGACAAAGTCCTGCTGGGTGCTGGTGGCTTGCATTCTTCTTAGCTCCTGGAAATGGGATGGGATATTGTAGCTTCTTAAGGCAGTCGTGGCTTATTCTTGCTGTAGTGCTGCCTGCCTTCTCCTGCTCAAACCTGCCAAGCTCTCTGTGTCCAGCTCTGGAGCTCTGAACACAAGAAGGACATGGACCTGTTGGAGCGCATCCAGAAGAGGACCACAAAAATGATCAGAGGGCTGGAGCACCTCTCCCATGAAGACATGTTGAGAGATTTGGGCTTGTTGAGCCTGGAGAAGAGAAGGCTCTGGGGGGACTTTATAGTGGCCTTCCAGTACCTGAAAGGTGCCTATAAAAAAGCTGGGGAAGAACTGTTCGCAAGGGCATGTAGCAATAGGACGAGGGGTAATGGTTTTAAACTAGAAAAGGGGAGATTTAGGTTGGATATTAGGAAAAAATTCTTCAATATGAGGGTGGTGGATCACTGGAACAGGTTGCCCAGAGAGGTGGTGGAGGCCCCATCCCTGGAGATATTCAAGGTCAGGCTCGATGGGGCTCTGAGTGACCCTATCTAGTGAAGATGTCCCTGCTTACTGCAGGGGGGTTGGACTAGATGGCCTTTGAAGGTCCTTTCCAACCCTACGCATTCTATGAGTCTGTGATTCATAGCCTTTCCACTGTTGGATTTCCCATCCAAGTTAAAAACTTACAAATGCCCCTTCGCAGGTAAGGCACACTTCCACTTTTAGACAGATGGGCAGGAGCATTCCTGTCCTCAGCCCCGGGACACAGCCAGTTAAAGGGCATCCATCCTTCATTCTGAAAATAACTCAGGTGGATCCTTTCTTGCACAGCTCTGCTACTGCATTAGTGTATTTCCTGAACAGCCCTGGGGTTTCCCTATTCAAAGAGGCCGAGTTCCAAAAAAACTCCTTGTAAACCTGTTTCTCTCACTGCCAGAATCAGGGACAAAAAAAAAATTCCTTTCTCCTGCCTCTACTTGCTCAGGTTTAATTAGTGCTGCAGTTTCCTCCTGTACCAGGGAAATGGCTTCTTCAGCAGGTCACCCCAGCGCAGCAGCATTGCGCAGAGGTTCTGGCTCTAGCATAAAAACGAGTCCCTGGCAAAACACAGCGCTGTAACACAGAGAAAACTTTTTAAAGCTGTCTGGAGAAAGCTTGGTATAGCATTACAGGTCAACCTCTTTGGTTCTGCACTGCCAGGCACTGTATGCAGCAGGTACACCAAAAACCCATGGCAGTGACACCAACATTTCCATAACCACACCATGACACAGGGCCCCAGGAGGGTCTGCTCATTGATGCTAATAGCCATGGCATGCCACAGCCGTGCCACGGCAAGAGCAAACACCCTCCCAGCACAACTGCGCTTTATCCAGGAGAAGGTTGAGGTGTGCCAAACTTCTGGAGGCCCTTCTCACCCCGTTCCCACAGCACAAACCTCAGCACTCCCTGCCCTAGGTGTGAGGCACTTTTGCTTTCATCTCACCCTCTCTGACAAACATATATTGATGTCTGCATGCCTGTGTAATTAGGGTTTTTTTTTGTGTGTGTGTGTACCCATAATAACAACAGTCTCCCCTGCACAAGAGTCTTTCCCGAGGGAGAGGATGAGCAAATAAATGATGGGACAGATGTTAGTCATGCTGTTTATTAAACCATGGGATGGTAGAGTTCAAATATTGAAGTGGTAAGTGTGGCAGGAACTGAATAAAAAGAGAGAGAATGACTTTTAGGTGTCTGTTTCTATAACCACATTTTCAGAGGGGGTGAGTACAAAGCCTCTTTGATTTCACTGGGGACATAACGCTTCGTTTTTGTTTCTCGTTCAGAAAATACTGGGTTAACCGAGGGCAGCCCTACCTGAAGTAATACCTCCCTGTGCAGTGCCATTGTTCTGGTCAGGTCACCCTTGGGCTCTCCAGAATCTTCCAGCAAACACTAGCACCTTTTCTGATACTATTTTTATCTTGCTGCTAAAACCGATTGCTGGCAAATCCAGTCAATAAACTCAGCTCCGGTTAGCTCGGTTTAAACTGAGATCCGTGCTCATTTCCTCTGCTTTCCAACCCATTGGGAAAACTAATGGCTTTTTCCTCGTGGCTTTTGGATATACTGCTGAGGGTATAGGTGTCTCATAGAATCATAAAATGGTCTGGGTTTGAAGGGACCCCAAGGATCATAGAGCTCCAACCCCCTGCCACAGGCAGGGCCACCAACCTCCAGGCCTGGATCTACACAGGGTTGCCCAGGGCCCCATCCAACCTGGCCTTGAACACCTCCAGGGACGGGGCATCCACCACCTCTCTGGGCAGCCTGTTCCAGCACCTCACCACTGTCTCTGTAAAAAACTTCCCCCTAATATCTAATCTAAACCTTCCTTCCTTTAGTTTTAATCCATTCCCCCTTGTCCTGCCATTGTCTATCCTTTTAAAAAGCTGATTCCCCTCCTGTTTATATGCTCCCTTCGGGTACTGGAAGGCTGCAATGAGGTCCCCCCACAGAGAAGGAGAAGGTTGATGCAATGCAGGGCTGTTTTGAACAGCCATCATGCCACAGCTCTGCAGTATTGGACAGATGTTTTACATTTTTACAATCCAGTGGCACGCTATAAACCGCGTTTTCGGTGGGGAAGGATTTGCATGTCATTTGATGTATGTGCCAGCCCGTGGCCTGCTGCTCCCTAAAGTGAAGGCTTATTTGCATAAAGCATGCATCAAAAGGAGCTTTAACCTATGTGGCAGCACACTCGCATGCTGCTTGAAAAAATGGAACCTGTCTGTGATGGAGTTCCAAAGCCAATATGCTCACCTTTCGATAGTGTCTGTGCGCTTCATCTGATCGTATTGATGCAGAAAAGAAATCAAAATTTATCTGTGTAAATGATTTAGAGACAAAAGCAACGACAACAACAAAACCAGCCACGGCTTACATGCTATTCCCCGGACAGTTCTTCAGTCACCATCTTGCCCAGTCCTTCATTAGTATAGAAAAAAAAATGCTAGGTTTTAATCACCAAGACTTCCTAAGTAGATTAAAGGCCAATTTTCACTGTCCATTTAACTTATCTTTAAAGCTCTGCATTGTATTTATCTTCTTAATCTGAGCTGAGCTTTTATACACAAATGCTGTTTAAAAGCAGCGAAGCAAACACAACGTGGTGACTCAGCTCTTTTACTTCCAAGCACCAGCTTTGCAGCAGTCTGTGGTTGGAAGTTGAGTGATGCTGATACGGGATGGAAAATGATGCTAAAAGATGCGGGAAAAGTCTGGCTGGTTGGCTTCAGTGCTGGTCTGAAGGACATCTCCTCTGTTTTCTTTTGGAAAAGGTTTTTTATAGACCACGTGAGGTATCTGTTATTAGGGGTCTGGTTTTACCCCCATATATATATATATGGGGGTATATATATATATATACACATATGCATAACTAGATGCAAAAAGGTAAAATAGACTTTTCTTTAATAGATGGATAGATAGACAGAATCACACAGAATTGTAAGGTTGGAAAAGACTTTTAAGATCATTGAGTCCAACCATTCCTGTCTTATGCTAAACCATCTCCCTAAGTACTTGATCTACCCTTTTTCTAAGTACATACATCCATCTTTATCTGCCTGTCTTTAGGAGACTTTTTCCCATATATACATTTATTGACACTATTGGCTGCTTGTAAGTGTTTGCTGTCTAGCAGATGCACTTTCAGAAAGATTTAATACTCAAAGTGCTGCCTGACATGTTTTATTTCTGAGCAGTGGCTGTAGAGGTGCTGCCTCTAGGCAGCTGGCAATGAACTTTCTGCGTGTAACGCATTATTTTCTGTTTAAATGATTGTTTCTAGGCTGTAATTACTGTGTCTGCACTGCGACGTGCACCAAAGCTAATCAGTTCATCTGTCAGCATTGTCTGCAACCCTGACAAGAGATTAAAATCATTGCAGGCCTGACCCAATAGACGCCAAGGTTATAAATGTCTCTCTGCTGCTTCAGATTGGCTGTTCTCTGATGTAAAACCAATGGAGGCTTCAGGAAACCGTGCATGCATTTTTAAACTAGATTCTACTGAGTGACCCAACTCCCACAGAACCAAGTATTTCCACATATCCAGTGCTTTCTGGTATGTAGGTCACAGTAAATTTAGTTAACTTGCTAAGTAGCTCAACCGATAATTTAATTTTCATGTACGGTGGTGTGGGTTGGTTTGGTGGGTTTTTTTTCATTCAGGTCAGGAGTGGCCTCAGGTAACAGTGGGCTGGTTCCTTGCTCTGTTCCCCATCCTGGTTCCGTTTGTGTTTCAGAGTTGCCTCTGCCTAACCTGAAGAACCAGCAGCGGAGAGATCTTCTGCGCTGGTGTTGGGGTGATTTCAGGGTAACTCGCTCCAGTGGGAGAAACCAGAAACTCTGGTAGCGGGACTGGCTAAATAAACCAGTTCTGGAGCTGGTGGTGGCTGAGCAGTGCTTGTGGGACGGGGTCAGCAGTGCACAGAGGTTCTCCTGCCTCTTTGGGAGGGTTGATGTGAATCAGGAGGATTGCTGGTCACCTAACCCAGGACCAGCAGCTCAGGCAGATTCTTCCAAGCAGAGAAGCGTTTCTACCAAATAATTGAGCTCTGTGCTAGGAAGATGTACTGATTATTTCCCAAGTGAAAGGAACCCCCGTAGATGAGGAGGTGCTGCAGCTTCAGAATAAATAATTTTGCTTCTGTACTTGACATGAAAGAGTGGTGTATAATTCGGGGAATAGCCTCCCACCTTTTCTCCTTCATTGGGTGTCACCTCGTTCTTCAGGATGTCACTGCTTGCCAGCTCGGTCTGTCCTGCTGAAAACCTGAGGGCTTGGACAAATGCCGCACAGAACAGCCCCATCAGCTTGGGATTTCCCTGTCAGTCAGCCATGGACTGATTGAGAGATGCTGTCAGTGCTACAGGCAGGGAAGGGCTGTAACCTCAGTGGCCGCCCACATGGTAACACAACTCGAGGTTTGCTACAGCCAAGCCGCAGGCCCGGGCTGCTCTCTGGGAAATCAGAACCAGGCCCATTATTGAACCAGTCGCAGTTCAGCGTGCTGGTTTCCAGGGGCTAATTCTGTCTTTCCTGACATCTTATTGCTCACAACTATTTCATGGTCCTACTGTTTTATAAAAAAAATACATTTAATATGTTTGGGGTTTGGGGGCTTTTTTAATAAGACTGCACATCAGTTCCTAATTGTAAAACATTTAGGATGCCTGTACAATGTATTTGACCTGCATTTTATGTGCACGTAGTGAAGCTGTGGTGTTGTCAGAGGCATCACAGTCTGAGGGGAACACAGAAAATTTGTGAAGCCAGGGCTTAGGTTTTTGTCTGAGATGTGATTTCCATGACAAACCACAGTGACATGGTACTAAGATAACACCCTCTCTAAAGTCTTCGGTTTTGTCATGGAAATAGCTGTGACAAAAACATGGCCTTTATTGTTCCTCCTCTCATTCATATATGCAAAGTGGATTTTTTTTTTTCCTCTCCTGCCAATGCAGCATCGAGCAAGGAACACCACCATACACGTCTCGTCTCAGACAACGTCAGGAATCAAGGCCATATTTTAAAGACAAACACACTGAAGTTGTAGCCAGGGACTTGTGATAAAAGTTCCCAAAACATCTTAGTTTCCTAAGTCTCTTTTCCAGGCAGAAAATCAATGAGATTTATGTTCTTAATTGCTGAGTACTTCACAGTCCAATTCTTTGTAGCTAAATTATACAGACCGCTCCTCCTATGTAAAGTGGGTACTTTGTCAACACCCCAAAATTGTGCCCGGTTGCTGGTTACTGCAGGGCATAGGACTTTGGAGCTAAGTTGGTTCCAGCCAGCTTGGTGAGCAAGAGGTGCCTGCTGAGCGATGCCGGCCCACTTGCACTCAGGTCTCTCGCTGCATCTGGCTCCAGAGAGGTCGCAGTGAGGGAGAGAAGCAGGAGGAGGATGAGGAGGGTACCTGGATCCATTTTTCTGCGTAAACCTATTCTAATGTCTTACTCTAGGGATTAAAAGATCCACTTGAAGTATAAATATATATATGTTTATATGAGGATATTAAAGGACAAAACAAAACTCACTATTGTTGGGGTTTAGTAGGATTCGGGTGGCACCGCCCAGCAGCACTCTTCCCTTTTAGTGCAGTATCGGCTTACCCTGCTCAGCCAGGCTTGCTGCCATCAAAGAGGCACAGAAAACTCAATACCCAAACTGCCGCCTTGCTTCTTCTCACTCAGACATCCATCTACTAGCAGCTGACAAGGACACTGGTTTTTTTGTGTTCAGGGTCTTTTTTCCCTGTGACCTTCTCTCCTAAGATCACAGTCCATCCCCCTGGGACTAACCCAGGCCTGCCCTGTCTGCAGCAGGGGAGTGTTTCTGCCACCCACCTCTCGACTTCCCGCAGCTCCAACCTGCAACTGATGGCTGTGAAGCCAGGGACTTCTGAGGAGCTGCATTATGTCTGTGCAGCCCCAGCCCCACCTTTCCATCCAAACAGTTACTCTGCAGGGAACGCTGCCTTTCTTTAGGCCAGTTCTGGGACAAGCGGCCGCAGCACCGGCTTTATGGGGCAGCACGTTGAGCCCTCCCTCACCTGCAAAATCCTGCCCAGACTACCAAATGCTCTCAAGATTTATCTCACTTTTTTTTTCCAGAGTATGCCAGGATTGGGAAAAAGTCCTAAATCTGCTTGGCTAGGGGAAAAAAAAAGCAGTTTTGAGCAACAGGTGGTAATATTTTTAAATTTTAGAGACATCTATAGCTGTGCAGTAATCTCTCTCACCCACGCTGGAAGGCAGAATGCCTCATACTCTTGGAAGATGGATAAGAAGATGATAAACAAGGAAGGGAAGTAGACTTTGCTTAAAGACATTAAGCCTCTCCTGAAAGCAGGCAGGGCTGTGTGGATACTGAAGACATTAACTGTCATGTCATATGAAAATTCTATGTACTCAGCAGCTTAATAATACTCTAGCCAGTTGCAGTGATTTACATAAAGAGAAGACAAAACAGGGGAACAGGGAACAAGCAAGAGATGTGGTACCTCCAAAGAGAGCATGGGGGAACTTGATGCCTCCTGATATTCAAGGAAGGAAGGGAGGAAAGGCACATGCCTTGGGCTACCCTACATGCATGGAGATTTCGTCTCTGCAGAGTGGGATGTGAGGGAAAGAAGGTGGTGGGGAGGGATGGTCCAAGCCTGGTCCTTGCCCTGGCATTGAAGCATTGGTGCTGCCATGACTCAGAAGCCAGGTCCTGATTAGGTGGGTTAAGAGCCCCGTACACCATTAGTAGTGATACCCAAGTCTGTCTGGTGTGGAAAGTGGAGGGCAATGTGTCTGGGTGGGGGCAGCTGACTGCAGAGAGGCGTGAAGGGAAGTGGGAGAAAGGGGTGACTTTGCCTCCTCATGGACTCTGCAGCATTGTGGCAGGAGGGACACCCCCAAAACCCAGCTGGCCCTGGAGGGATGCACAGGTTGTGGTCCTGCTCCTGATTCCTGCTGTGCTGCAGGACTGGGCAGTATCCTAAGGGGAATATCTCAGGCACCACAACCTCCTTGGTAAAATCCAGCTATCCATTTCAGCCTTGTCAGGCGAAGCAGGGACAGACGTATTCACATCCCCTCACACTAATTTGTGTGGCAATCTGTGAGGCTTCTCCTGCCCTGATTATTCATGAGGCAATAATTCAGATACCCCACAGACACCGAGTGAGCTGCACATCTTCTGAAAAGGCATCTCATTTTATCGTAGAAGCTTTTAAAATAACCCTAGATGTACTATGGACCCATCATTTATTTTATGATTTATTTCAGCAATTCTGGAATGTGCTGGAATAATGGGGGTGGGTGGGGGAGGGGAGGGAATGTCCCAACCCCACCAGCAGGAATACTGAAGATAAAAGCCCTGGTGCTTCCAAAGATCCAGTAGAAACATGTGGTATTTCTCAACCCTGCTGCATTTTCTAATTAGGTTAGAAAGATGGTTATGTTTAATTAATGTGATTCTCTTTAAGATGGTCCTCGGAATTTCTCTTTGTGCTTAACCTTCTCCTTGCTATTGCTTTGCTGTCTTGCTTTTGTTTCAGTGATTCCTCCTGTTTCATAAGCACTTCACCTGTCAAGCCGCCAGCAGCTGCTTATCCTCACAGACCTTCCTATTTCAGGACGGCCAGCAGCTAATTCTGCAGGCTGGTGTAGCCTTGATTTGAAAGGCAAATACCATTTCCTGGTATCAAAGCTACAAATCAGCCACCTGAATTTTCTTCTGCATCTTTAAAAAAAACCCATATTACAGCTGTCACAAGAAACAGAACAGGATTTCTACTTGCTGGTAGTCAGCATTGCTTGTTCATTTGCAATTTTAGCTTCAGTTCGTCTAGGAGAAGGAGCGTTTAAAGAAGCAGCAGCCCCTCCCCTTCTCCCTGCAAAGCTGCTCCTGGTAATTGAGATTTTGAAAACAAACAAGGATGTTTCAGCTGTGGCTGAAGTCTTCAATAATCCTTGCAACTTGTCTTTGACCTGCTAAACACTTCTTGCACATGCTCCTTCTTCTGCTCCCAAACTGATCGAGAGCCACGAGTTGGACGGAATCATGGAGCCCAATGCCTGGTAATGCAATGATTCAGCCAGGTGTTGCAGCAAGAGGATCGTCAAGCGAGTAGGAAAGCCACCATCAGACTCTGGGAGGGTGGCAACTTAGTGTTCAATGATGGTAGTGAAGTTTTGGACAACTGGGAAGGCATTGAGCCCCTAACATGATTATTGCCACTCAGGAGCAGCACTGGGTGCCACCTGTTTTGGCTGGTACAGTAGCACTGCCTCTCGCTAAGCGCTTATTCTCATAACACTGACCCACGGGTGAACACTGTGACACTGGGGCAAGAGCCATGGCTCTAGCAGAGGTGGAAGAAATCAGACCTCAACTAGCTGGTATCTGGGAGCTGACCCAACAACTAAGGAGTCTGTTTTCATCAAACAGCTGAATTAAACTTCCTCGAAAGCCGGCCATGATGCAGGAGGAGGGGATGCGAGGGGCTTATCGCTCGGCAGAGCTAACCCGGGAAGGCTTCTAGGGATCCCAGATGGTGCTCTTCCACAAGGCAGCCTCGGAAAGCCTCGGCAAAGGAAATCGAACAGGAATGAGGGAATGAGCCAGTTCAGTGATGGGATAACCAGTCAGACCAGTTCTGGGGCTCTGGAAGAAAGCATGTGGCCAAACAGATGGTCCCAAAGTAGCTCAAGAGGCTTGCACCTCTTGGAAACGCTCAGATTCTCGGCCCCATTTGCACCAGTGTCAGCCACCGGTTTTACAAAAGCCCTGGCTTTATTAGTCTCTGTATAGAATGCAGAGGAGACATGAGCTTGGATTAACACAGGACACGTCATAGTTTGGTATGGTGTTTAGCTGGCTGGTTTTCACTCCCATGAACAGTGGAAAGCAACAACCCATAGAGCCTCAGAGGAACCAAGAAGATGGATCCTGCTTTCTGTGTGAGCCGCTCTTTTGCCGAGTTCAGTGAGGGAATTTAGAACCCTTCCCATGGCCTGATCCAGTACGTACAGGAGTCTGTGGCGCACAGAGTAATATCTGGCTTTGCTGTCATTTATTTCATATAAAGAAGCATTCTTCTTCCCTTATGAACAGAGAAGCAGTTCAGGGGCTTCCCCCCCTTCTCAGTTAGATGAACCTGGGAAACACTGTCAGAAAAAAAAGAAATGATCATGAAGCACTCGAGCAGCTTGTAAATACTGAGGGTTTTATTTCCACTTCACATGGTCTCCAACAGACTCTTAAACAGGACCAGTTACAGTTTAGTATGCCCAGAGATCTCCACGGTTTTCCCAAAACGAAGGAAGTTCTCAGTAAACGCTGTACATAGCCAGTTGAACTGCTAACAATAATTTAAAAACTCTTTTTGTATAGTCAATGCGAGAATAGCAACAACAAAAGTACAGTACGGGTAAATTCACAACAATATTACAGTGAAACAGGTTGACTCACATTTATGTGATGATACAGTAGCAGTATGTACATGCACTAAAGTGCGAGGACCCAGAGGCATGCAAGTCAAGTATTGTAGGTGTATTTTACAGCTAACTCCATAAGACTTTCTGAGGCATTCTTTTTTTTTTTACACTTTTTCTCGTGTTTACCTGTATTCCCCTCCATTTCAATTAACACAAGTCTAGTGAACTAGCTTAATGGCTTTCTTCACTACTTAAAAGTTATCGCTTCAGAGAGTTGAAGCATCTTTAAGAACCTTACTTTTAAAAACTGATAACACTGACATTAAAATAGAATAAAATTAACTTAAGACCCTAGTTTTACATGAAATAAAAAAATACCAACCCAAAAAAACCCAAAACCAAAATCAAAAACGTAACAGTGCAAATATAACCGAAAGGCAGTCAGTATTTGGAGAGAGCGTGAGCACGTATTCAAATTCCCTTAAAACTTAATTTACATTTTATTTTAAATCTTACTTTATATCATTTTTACCCCCTTTTTTTTTTTTGTTAATATACTGTATGTAGAAAAGATGGAGACAAAAATAGTTTTCTCAGCTATGAAAAAAATTAAGTTATTACAGGCACATTAACTGTTTCATTCTAGAAACACCTCAGTTTCCCAGGTCGGACATTCAGCAGCTGCGTCTGAGGACATTCTGTGACCTTTCCAAGCGGACCTCTCTCCTTCGCGGCAGAGACGGCTGGCGGGCGACCTGGCGGAGGCGAGTCGCAGCCCCCTCCCCTATTCCCGTGCGGAGTCAGGCCGGCTCGCCTCCCTGGCTGGGGGTCTCTGCCGGCGGCTCCTTGCTTCCGCTCTCCTCCGAGGAAGTCAGGTCTCCGGTGGACTGCGACTGTGAGGCAGTAGGGGAATGTGAAGCCCATCGCGACGGTGGGCGACGGTTCGCTGGTCTCTCTGGCCGGGAGAAGCAGGGTTGGAGGGACGGGGCTAGTGCAGAACAAGGTAGTTCCTTGGCAGCCAAGAGAGCAAAACAGCGGTTAGTGACTCGCATTAGAGGCTGTCTGGATGCACAGAGAATTAAGAAACAATTAAAACTAAAGCTAAGCGTCTGCCACGTCGTGGGACGAAAGCAAGCAGCAAACATCTGCCTGTGTGCAGGCTCCGGGTATCTGCACGTGTGTCCGTGATGTATGGAACAGGCAAGGAGAGAATGAAAGGGAGAGGTTTGGGATGAGCCGGAGTAGCTGACAAACACCCGTTTGCTCCCTCCCCTTGTGCCAGGAAGATAGGAGCTGCAAAGCGCGTTTGCGTGGTCAGACTGGAAACCCCACTCTGCGTCGCATCACTCTAAGGGCTGACCTGGCATCACAGGGTCAGCTTTGGCATCTGCAGGTGGGGTGCAGATCAACCACCGGCTCCTTTTGCCTGCTTCAGAGTTCAGACTGACGTGCAGGAAAGACTTCTTAGCAGCAGAGGAATGATGCCTACAGGACTAGTTATGATCTCCAGCTGGATTAAAGATCAGGCTTACCTATGGATTTCACCTTCTGGAACATCACTCCTCATGGCCAGCTGCTGAAGCCTGAATTACAGGATTCAGCAGTACTGTATGTTAAAGATGAGATTCACAGAAATGGGAAAAACATTGAAACTTTATTCCTCTACCAACATTCCACCGTTGAGACTCTGTTAGCCTGCCTTTGTGATTTGATGCAATCTGTAGTTGTGAGTTTTTTCACTGTGGCACCAAGATGGCAATTGCTTCTAATATTTATAGCCCTTGCTCATGGCACAGCTAGGCTTCCTGCCTCGATCCAAATGCTCCTTACATCAAGATGAAGGATTGTGGGAGCAAGTCTGTCTTGTCGTGCCAAAGCCAAACTTCTAAATTTCACTGCATACTTTGCAATTATAAAAGCAAATCAGAGGAGTTTGTCAACCTATGGAAATGTGTACACTGAGGAGCAGTTGCTGGAGAGGAAAGAAGAGTTCAATAAAAACCAGTCTCAAAATCAGAATGCAAAGTGGTGGTAAATGTACAGGGAGACCAGAAACGACACAATGCAAAGGAAAAGCTCCGGCACGGTAAGGCACGGGGAAAACAAGGCAGCAGTAGAGCAATGCAGTAGGAAGCAAAGGAGAAATGTGACGAGAGATGAAGAATCCTGGAGTAGGTAACATGATGTGATTGGCAGTGAACAAACAAGGTGATATGCCATCGAACCTCTCTGTTGCAGTAGGAGGACCAAACACGAATGTTAGATGACAGAAAGATCAGTTTTGAAGACACAAGAACTGAGGTACAGGAAATGGAGCTTGTGCAGGCATGTGTTTCGGGGAGAGTGTATCGTCAGGCCTGGGGAAGCCTCTGTGGAGGGGACCCTCGGTGCCTTTGGGCAATACGCAGCCAAGAGGGAAATGTGCACTTGCACCTCGCTGCTCGAGGCAGAGCTGTGCTCAGCTGCCCTCGACGCTCGCAGGGAACAGGACTAGCAGGAGCTGCTCAGGGGGCTACGGAGCCTAGGCCTGCCCCACTGCCTCTCTGCGTCCTCACCCCCCCCTCCTCTGCCCCATAAACTTCACGACGAGCCTCACTAAACCAACAGTAAGGCTGAAATATAAATCGGTGCTAACAAGAAGACTGACTCCATGTCCTTACTTCACCCCATCCCACTGCGCTTGGGGCAGCATATGGCCTGTGGAAGCTGCCGCTAGACTCTGATTTGTTTAGAGAAACCCATATGCACAGCAGTACTCACAGGCAGCGCAACATGGTGAATTGAGGCTATGAGATTTGTGGGCTTTGTCTTAGCCTCTTTAAACAGCAGCTTTAAATGGTATCTCTATAGCACTGCTTGGTTCTGGCTGCTTTATCTGAGTTCCATAGCAGAAAACGAGAGTCAGCACGGTGATAGCAAAATTTATTTCCACCGCTGCCTCCCAGTTCAAAAGCCTCTCTCCAGCATGCCAGCAGATGTTGGTCAGCTTTTACTGAACCACAGGGTTAAGCTCATCTTATCTGTGATGTACACATGCCCAGCAGAACGCAAGGCTGGGCTTGTGACGGATGTTGTTCCAGGGCCAGCAAGTGACTGGCAGTGTAATCGTATAACGTGCTGGCTGCTCAGTCACTTCACCCCCACCCACAGCGTGGTTTCCTCAGTGTGTGCTCAGGAAATCCAGCCATGGCAAGGAAAATGTCTGGAATGGCTTGGGAAAGCCCCTCCTCACTTACCACATGTAGCTGTCACAGTTAGAAATGGATTTTTAAAAAAAAAATTAATATCCTGTGGGTAATTTAAGTTGGTAGTTGCTTGGGGCTGGCAGCACTTCTTAGCCTGGACATTGAGAATAGGAAAGATGACCTCAGCTTTAGTTTCTAGCTGTTTCTTAAGCCCAGCTGTCGGCCACCATGGCTATGCCTGTATCAATAAATAAACAGAACAGCTTTCTGGCTCTGAGGTGAGTGGATGGCCGCAGCTCGTGTCTGCACAGCTTCTTCCCCGCTCCGCTGCAGCAGCCCCGGCCACTGGCCAAACCTGAGCTGGGAAAAACTTAATGAGCAAAGGTGACTGTCAGCCACAGGCTGGTGCCAGAGCCCCCTCTGCAGCCCTCTCCCCCAGTGGCTGTAGCCATGGCTGGGGACACCCACCCTGGGGCAGGCAGAAGCCTTGTGCAGTGCTGTTTGTGAGGGGGAAAAAATAATAACAAAAAAATCTTTGCTACCAATCTGAACTGCTCCCCAACATTTTTCCATACCTTTATGTTGGTCTTAAATTTTACCAGAAAAACCCCAACAACAAAAATTTTGACCTCTTCATAGCCCGTGCTGCCACAAGAGACAGCTCCTATCCTGAGCGCTTCCTGACCCCGTACGAAGTACCCCAGGGGGACGCTGGGTGTGCACCAAGACCTCTGTGGTCATTTATTTCCCTTCATTAACCCACACGTTCAAAACCGACCATTTTCGGAAAGCTCTGGAAACAAAAGTAGAAAAGACTTACAGCAGTGAGGCAGGCAGGGTTAAAGTCCCCAGGGGGTAGTTAATAAGACAGTTTGGTTCTGGACAGAACAGACAGAAAAGAAAAAGAAAGCAAGTAGGTTGGAAAGAACTGGTTTAATCAATTTCTTTTTTTTTTTTTTAAAGTGAAGATTTCATCTCAGGAAGGAGGAATTCTCCCGATGTTGCTACCCATTCAGATCATGTTACCGCTGTTATCACAGGGAAACTGATAATCAGAAATAAAAGATCAGTCACTAGCAGGAAAAGATTTAGAAGGGAAGGAAGCAAACAAATCAACCTGTTACAATCCTAGCACAGTCTCAGACATAGCATTAAACAAACCAAACATTTCTACTCAGCAGAGAAAGACTTCTGTTATCCTTTGCCAACCTTGATTAGGGCTTGGGAAAAACCACGTTACTATGAAAGAGGAATAAAGCCATATTTTTTTTTCCTTCATTTGATTTCAAGAGACAATTACTGCTTCAGAAACCTTTAACAAGCAAAAGAAGCGACTGGTATTTTGTGTTGCTGATGTTTCTTACGTTGCTGATGCTTATGTTGCTCAGGTTTCATGAGAGCCCTTTGCTTCACCCTTCTCTCTTGTTCCAGTGCTGGATGGGAGACTCAAACTAAAGCAAAAGCCCTTGGGTGTGTTTTAACATTCTCCCTCCCGTGCTGAACGGTTCAGCAGTGAGCGTGCGGCACTTGCTCTGCCCCGGCGAGCAGAGGATGCAGCAGCCACCCTCTCCTCCATAGGTCTGTATGGATGGTCTTTTCCCACTGCTGTCTCCAGAAATGAGTCTGCCCCCCAAGTCCAGGACCTCTATGATTTACACCCTTGTGAGTCACAGAAGAAAAACATTCATCCTGCTCTTACGTTGGTAGTTAGGTAATACTAATATGCATTTTTAATAGTAATATTTATAAATCCCATGATAAGCAAGCAAGATAGTGTTTTAGTGCATTAGCAGGATGAGACACTGCTAGGCTGCACTGGGTGGATATGAATTTGCTTGAAAGCAGCTCTAGGCAATTTAGAAAATACTGAATTACTACTGTGTATGCATATGCACTCACACACACACATATGTATGTAAATATGTAAATATATAAATATATATGAACTAGATTTCATATTTGCAGCAGGAATATAAAATCAAATGATGTAACTGAACCACTCAGAAGCTCAAGTTAAAGAAAAGCCACCCACAGCTGCTGCACACCAGTCTAAAAGTGGTTCATATACCACGCCATGGCTGCAGAAACTAGAAGGCGTTTGGTGGTAAGAAGGTCGTTTGTCTTGGCCAGAAACCAGCAGGTGTGGGGAGAACAGAGCAGGCATCTACGGGAGGGTGGCAGGGGCAACGCTGGCATGACATTGCCCAAAGTACAACCTGCCTTCCCTAAGATCATCATTAGCTGACCTGCTGCATCTGGCTTTGTACAAAATGCACAGAGTGTAATTCGTGTGGTCAGTGTAACCCCCAAATGAGCCAGGGCATCTGCAGAGCCTAGATTTACTTGTGGTTTCCTCTTCAGCAGCAAATCCATGCTCCACTACGTACATCTTGTAGAGCATCACCTCACCTAGGAAAAGCTAAGCCTATCATGTGAATGCCCACCACCTTCCTTTTCACATGCACCTTCCTGAGAAATGACAGGACCACCCAAAGCTCATAACCTCTGCATCTAGCCAAGACTCATAACAACCAAGGAAGAGCTGCAGGAATAAAACCATGTCTTAGCTCTGAAGCTTGGAACTCAAGAAATTAGGCAAAAGATACTGAGAAGTCACAAAGAGGGGGCATTTTCTGCCAGGTTGGTGGTCAATGAGTTTTTGCTAAACAGCATCGACCCAAATCTCTCTGTTCATCAAACTCAGGTACAGGCACCAGCTGTACTTTGCCAACAGCAGTTTGTGTGATGATGTGGGATGACATCTGTTTACTTACACTTGAAATCTGCAGAGACATTTAAAAGATGCAGGAGGAAATCAAGAATACCCAGGGATGCCTTGAAGACAAAGCTGAGTGGAACGTGTAAGCATACAATGCACTTTCTAATACAGACTGATAGTGCATTCCCAGGATTTGAAACTAAGGACACTATCCAGAGATACCTAGAAAGAGTCAAATAAATGAGGCTTTCTACTTCTACTCACTCTCACTCTGACGTTTGTGGAGAAAGCCCACTTTCATTCACCAGTATTTATAACGTGCACATGGTTTCTTTTTTATATGTACAAACTTCCCTACTTATAGCTGTTAAAAGTACATATAGGGAATATATCCTTGGCTTGGGATTCTCTGTTAGGCAAAAAAGATCATGCCTTCTGAGAAGTACCTACAAAAGAGGAACTGATTGTCCACTGAGAACCACTGGCTACTGCAAGGCAAACTGCAGACCTGAAGTCTCAGTGCTCAGGTCCCCACAAATCCTTCAAGCCAAATGCTGAGTTAGAAAATGGGTTCTGAAGCTTCCCTTGAGGCTAGCTAAGGCAGGAGTGGTAGAAGAGACAAAGGCTGGATGTCTGGGGAGAGCATGGGTCAAGGACGTGCTGCTGCCCTGTGGCCAGGACCCACCAAAACATCTGGATGCTAAAGGGGCATAACTGGGCAGAGAGGATGACGGGCTCCTGCCCCTGCCCTAGGGAGTAGCACTGACCAGGGGTACACGCCATTTCAGTGCTGTACCAGAAAGGCAACATGTGCTGGCAAAGGCTTGGCATAACTCAGCTTCTCACGCCCTCCTCAAGGCAACACTCTAATGTGCACAAAGGCTCACCAGAAACAAGAGCCTTAGACACTGCTAACTGAAAGCTTTTGTCCATCATTTCAACCCCCATTTTCGCTGACTGCTCTAGCACATTACTGTTCCTGAGACTCTGCCCCCCAGTACCTGGGCAGACTCACTGAGGCAAATGATGACTGTTAGACTGTTGGCAGCAGAGGATCAATGATGAGTTCCTAACACCAGGTGGGTCCCTGCTTAGGCTAGCCAGCTGTCCTTTTTTCCCTTCTTCTTATTGCGACAGTCAGTACCAAACGTCATGCCATTTAATCACATTCACAGACCAAAGCCAGACTTGATCAGATACATCCAGAAAAGGCATGCTGAAGGCCCTGATGTTTTGATTTGGAGTAGATTGTAGAGACTCTTTCACATAAACTTGCTAAAACCCATTCTTGTGTAGAAGTCTACCTTTCCATCCAGCATAAAAGAGAAATTCACTCAAACCTGGAGTCCCTAGAGCATCTGTAACATGTGGTGTGTTTTGTGACAGAAACCCCTTATCCTGATTATTTGGGGGGACAACCATTTTTATCCTGTAACTGCATCTTTATCCTGTAAAGGATAAAGCTCTTCTGGTGCTTTCAAACCTGTTAAGCTGTCAGGATAGAAACTCGATTCTTTAATGAGTTCTTCAGTGACTAATCCAATAGTTTCACAACTGGGACTTGTTGGTGGTACCATGACAGGACTAGGATGTTCACTGTAAATACTCACTAGGACTGCAAGAGATCTCATAGTGTATTTGCTCAAAGAAGAGTGCATTTAGCTACAGGAGGAAAAACAAACAAATTCATTACCTCTATGGACCCTGGATCTACTTTGACAATTTCTCCTGTGCTGTTGTCATTGCTAAGATTTGGTGGGCTGTGTGAAGGTAGCCTTCTCTCATCCTTTAAGGCATGCTCCATAAGTTTCTTATTCAAGATCCTGGCAGCATTTTCTGTAAGTGTGTACCCTGGAGGAGCAGATAAGTCCTGCCTGATACTTGTCACCTCAGTCCCTTCTTCCTTTTGCGTCTCTGTCCCCAACCGGAGAGGACTGGGTGATCTACCACGGCCATTTGTACATGGCTCCTGCACTGGGCCCAGTTCTGGTCTGGGTTCTGCTGACCTGGACCGGCTGCTAGACCTGGGGCATTTTTGGAAGGTCTCATGAAAGATGGGGCTATGGTCAATGATGTTGAACAAACTGGAGAGGCCATCGTTGATGGTGGTGTGGACAGGACTCTCCCTTGTAGTAGTTGATCTAGCCCACGCGGACTCACTGAAGCCTTTCTGAGGTGTGCCAGGCAAAGTCCGGTTATTTGGCTGGTCTGATTTGGGGAGGATTTTCCTTTGCAGCTTTGGAGAGCCATATTTGGGGGAGCAGCATGTGCGTTCAAACTTTGCCTGGACCTTTTCAATGACAGGGGTCACTTGCCTGCTTCTTAGGCTTCTGGATGGTGAAGAGACAGGCGTGGACCCCCCCTTTGGTGTCAGACACTTGTGTGGACTGCTGGTGATACTGCGCAGGGTCTCTGTCTGCAGGCCAACACTGATGGTCTGGGTGGTCTGCGTCCCTGTCGTTCTCATACCATTGGTTTGACAGGCGGTGTCCTTAAACTGAGGCTCCGCTGAGTTAGTGTTAGAGCGTATTGCGTTTCGGACAGAGAAAGCGACCTCCTTCATATCATCACTCATGTTTTTGGACATCTCCAAGCTGTGCAAGGGTGAGGCAAAGCCCACAGTAGTGCAAATAGGACGTTCAATGGGATGAAGACCACTATCCAGAAAATCCTTATGATGTTTGGCCAGGTCGTAAGACCATCTTCCAAACATATCCGAGGAAGCACCTTTTGTCTCAGCAACATTCCCCATCGCTTTGGTCACAGAAAACAGGAAGTCTGGTTCAACCTGGTTTTTCCCTTCGCTCCCAGCGATCACGGAGTTATCAAACCTACGGACAATCGGCGGGCTGTGAAAGACCCGAACTCCCATCTTTTCGGTCACACCGTGATTCCTCGTTGGCTGCTTCTGGCAGTGCTCTGGGCTGGTCATGGTGTTAGTTGTCATAGTGACACTGGTGGTGAGGTACCATGATGATGCCTGGAACGGATCTGAAGCAGGATCACTCCCGGCTTTCCCAATTTCTGTCCTTTCTGCCCATCCATCGGTAGGCTTCTCGGTGGCCCCACCGTGGTTCCTCGTGTTACTGTAATCCCAGTTTTTGTTGAACTCCTCAATGTATTTCAGATCATCGGGAGACAGGGGAGGGGTTATATCATCTTTGCTGCTGGATGAAGGCAAGTTTTTTTCTGGCAAAAATGGAGAAATATCCATCAGGCGCTGAAACTCTGACATGGAAGAAACGGACATCGCCCTGGAGAGGGGAACATGAGAGAGTCACTCATAGGCTTGGAAACTCTCATACAGCGACTTACTTTCAGCAGCAAACTCACTCAGGAAACCCAGCTTTCACTATCTGCTTTTATATAAAACCACTTTAGCCCTCTCTTCCATTCAAGTTCCCTTTTATCATCTTTAAAATAGCTGTGAAATGCAAGCGATCTTGATATGTCATCAAAAGTACCAAATGGTTTATTAATGGCTCTTAATTTACTGCTTTCTCATGCATTACTGCTTGGCAAAGGCCTGAGAGACAGAGCAGCAGGATGCATTTCAGAAACACACCATCCACAGGAAAGAAGTGTTTGTAACTATAGGAGGCACACTTTTCAAAGGGAGCATGGAGTATTTCTGACTTGCTGGGAAATCTGCAAATCCACCCCCACTCCTGAGATTGCCCAGGCTGCACAGCTGGTGTGTAGCGATGTGGGACATCCAGCCCCGATGCGGTTACATTCAACTGGCTTGGTGAGCTGAGCTCATGCTAAAACTCAACCAAAGGGAATGTTGTAATGCTGGATCCTTGGCTTTGCTGCATTTCACTTGTTTGTGCAGATCACAAGCGTTCAGCTGAGTCATCTTACTGCTTCATTTCAAAAATAGTCAAACAAAGAAAGGATCCTTCTGAACAGGACTACTTAAAAATGCAAATAAGTGTAGTTACAAGAGTTGGGTCAATGAGTTACAGCAAGCTGGGTGAGGATTCAGCAAGGAGTGGGGTTTATATATCAGTGATCTGCAGGATACAGTGAAATCACACCAGGAGTTTCTAATCAAGAACACCAGCTGCAGTTCCAGTGCATCTATGTTAGGGAGTTTGGTGAGATCAGGAGTGCAGTTTTGAAGTTGACCTCCTATTCAGAGGCTCTGGTTTGCATCAGGGGGCAATCTCAGAGCATGGGCTGAGTTCCTTAAGGATGAAAGTGAGCTGGAAAACACTCTCCATAAGCACAACTAATGCACTCTAGGGTTAGGTGGGTATTCAATCCATGGGATGGGACCTGAACTAGTCCAAAGCAAAATATCCCTGACAGGGAGGGGCATGCCAGGTTTTCAGTACCAACTGTTTTCCTCTCCATATCGATGCCTACAGGGCTCCACTACCGGCTAATGTAGGCATAGACGCCAGTGTGAGATGCAGTTTCATGGACCTTCATACAGCTTGATCTTTGTGCACTGCCTCTGAACGTGGCCCAAGTTAATCAGAGTAAAACAGAAGCATCTTGAGACAAATTAATCCCTGGGTAAATCCATTAATCTGGCTCACAGGCTCCTTAGGAGGCAGCACAGCTATGCCCTGGGGCTGTGGTTTGGGTGCTGGAGAGCTGTAACAGAATATTTGCTGGTTTTATCTCCTCTAAGTTCTACTCACCTTTGGAGATTTCCTTTGTGCGTTTCTTCCTCCTGAAGAAGAACAGAAACAGGTTAAGTTATTCGAACCCAGCAATGGCGTTAGATTGTGGGTGTTTTGTCATTTGCTTCCATTAGTTGCACCAGGTCTGTTTGTCTCTGAAAAGTGGCTGATTTCCCTTCTGATAAGGAGTCTTAAATTGCCACTGGGAATTTTCTTCCCTATGTACACAGGCAGCACAATGGGCAATCCCATCAGGACAAGGAACTGCACAGGGAATGCCCTCATGCCAAATCTACTGCAGCCTTAGACTTTTATAGTGCTGTGCAATCACTAATGGAAGCAAGCTGCAAATGGCTTTTTTTCCACATGTACAATAAACATATGGCTTTGAACTGTATATCTGTGAAAGAATTTGTTCTGTGGAGGTAATCTGCTTTATGAGAGAGACCTGGCTGTGCTGAAATAAGAGATAAACTGTGGTTCTTCGACATAAAATTTCATTACATGTACTCTAGGAACCAACAGACGGCACCAGTTGAAACTCATTAAGATAGCTGTATTAAATGTGAGGGAAGCCTGTTCCATAGGGGGAACACCTGCAGCTTGATAATGGCAATGAGATGTTTTTATGGCAATTATTTCCCCATGACAATTCCCATCATGAGTTGGGCTTTTGAATAGATGCTTCTGAAGCAGTTGTTCTACAGTTATTAACTGCTTGCTTATATTTCTAATAAACTATAGGGAATACAAAATATGGTTAGGACCTCATGAGGTCAAGAACATTACTAACACAGAACTGTATTTCAAACTGTGACTATGCAAAAAGAACACTGCTTAATTCAGCAAATAGCTTTCTGGTATTTATCCAGAGTTGGGGAAAAAAAAATAGGAGCAAGCGGATCCTCCTTGCATTCACTCTAGAGCAGCAGGTCTGGGATAATGCTGGTGGCTTCAGTGGAGTTACTGCATAGTAAATCTGATCTAACAGAATGGAGAATCAGGCTGAAGGCTGGATTTACTACAGTTAGTGCCACGAATCAAATACAGTGGAGAGGAAGAGTCAGCAGGCTGCAGTTGCCTCTGTGCATCTTCAGTTAAGCTATTCATTAAACCAATTTCAATCTCGCTTGAGCGAACCCTCTGAGGGGAAATGCCTTTGCCCAGGTTTCACTAAAGCATGCTTCGAGGGAAAGAAGCTATGCAAATATCACTGAGGACCAAATTCTCTGCCAACACTTCTGCTAATGATGGCAATGTCTGAAAAACAGAAAAAGGAACAGAGATCTCCTTCCTTAAATATCAGACTGAATTTGGAGGAAAGAAAACAGTGATCAAAATTAAACACAGATCCCTGACACTGGTACCAACATTCCTCATTGAACACTTGGATATGTATGAAATAAAAGCTAAGAAATAATGAACATGGCATCCCACACTGCCAGCCATACATTTACGGCACCAGTGGAGGAAAATCTAGCTGGAACACACAGGTACCTACAGCCACTTAAAATGTATAAAGGGCAGCCACATTTCTTCCCTCTCTTAATCATTTTTTCTCTTCTTCCTCTGAAAGAACTTGATTTGCCAATCCTCTAGCTGGGTAACAATGTTGTACATCTCAAAGAAATGCTTGGCGCAGATTTTCACAGGTGCACATCTTCAAGTCAAGGCATGCCAGTGAACCTGGTCCTGCAGGGAGCTTGAGATATGGACAAACTCCTTTTCAGAGTAGTCAAATTTTCAAGTCAGAGTACTCAGATACATCTTTGGGAAGTTTCTACTTCCCTGTTCACTATAATGACATGCTCAGAGCACAAATGGAATCTCTAGCTCACGTGCACAAACATGAATTTTCAGGCAACAAGAAAGTACTCAAAACTTGTATCAACCAATGTTCTGCCTGCTTGAAAATTTTAACTTCTGGCAGTCTCTGAATGCTTCTTGCTCTGTAACAGCCACCAACATTCAAGGAACAATAGAAAATGAAGGAGATATTAATGTTTTTAAATGCATTTTTAATTTCACAGGAGCCATTAAAGTGTATATGTGTGGTTGGTGTGAACATTCTCAGTGCCACTAATATCACCTGCTGGTTCACAGGCTACTTTGTACCCATATGGGGACAGGGACACTGGGTTTCATTCAGCAACAGTATAAACCAAACTGCAAAGACATGGAACTGGTGAAAGCAAGCCTGTGGTGGTGCAGATTTTAGCAGAACACATGCACTGTGACACAGCATCTCACTTCCTAAAGCAGGGATTCTGTAGCAACTCTGACATGAGAGACAGCATGCTGGCTGGATGAAAGGTAGAAGAGCACATACTTCTGTTAACCCGGTCAAGAACTTCCCCCGCTCCAGCTGCTGAGACCGGTGCTCATCAGGCTCGTCAGGGGAATCAAGAGACAGCGACTCCAGGAAGAGGTTTTCCGTGGCGCTGCACCGATCGCTCTCCTTCAGCTTAGACACTGACCGATCATCGAACTGAATGGCATCTGAATCAGAGTAGGATCTCGACCCCATTGGACGAGGAATGTGAAGGTTCCCCTGGGTCGTGAAGGGACGAAGGTTACTCTCCTTCTGGTCACACAGAAAACCACTTCCTCTTCGCGGGCTCACTTCCTTCTGAAGCTGGAGACAAGGCAAATGAAAAGCAACAGCAGTTACTTATGTAGCATATGGCACCCTGCAGAACTCATCCTTCCCCAGGAGCGAGGCAGCCGTGCCCTGGGGAGGCACCACGAGATCACCGCCTGGCTCCAGGGACCTCGGCTTTGCTGTACTAGTCCTTTTGCAAAAAGAGATGTCTCTAGGACTTTGATGCTATTGCTCGTGGGATTTTGAGTGATTAAATGTGTGCATGTATAGTTTTGATTGTTTATATTTATATGTGTGTATACATACACACACACACACACTGTATGTTTATATATATGTACACCAAAAATAATACATCTGTCTGTAACCTGATTTTGAGGAGACAAATCCACGCTGACTGTTATTTAAAAGCTACCCTAAAGTAATACAAGTAGAAGCTCAAGGAAGGGTGAGTGACTTGGAGTCATTCTGCTTAATAAAAGACAGAAGCTTTGTTTTAGAGATGCTCTAGCCCTAATGCATGGGTAGAAAGTTGACTATTTGTACAGAACAGCATTGTCAAAGGGATGAATTAGACATGCAAAGCATGTTTGAAGAAAATGCATTAAAGGGCCATCAGAACTGTTAAGTCTACGCTTTACAAAACTGGGTGAAGACAGGATGAACCACTAGTGAAATTGACAATCTTAAAATTAGGTTATGTGATCAACTGTCCTTAGGTTGTAGATACAACAGGATAGATGAAGTAAGTGATATTTTAAAACATGATGAATGACAGCAGGAATCTGTTAAGTAACTCTGATGTTTTGCTAGACCAGCGTGCACAGACAAGTGACAGCAACTTGCAAATGCAAGCCATTCCTTAGGATCTTGGAGACTGAGAAGCCACAAAACATATTATTTTAATCTTGTTACATGTGTTTGGAGAAATAAACAGCCATTGTATTGCCTAATGTAGATCAAAACACTTCACATCCCAACTGATTAAATATGCACTTGAGCTGAAAGCAGTGACATTTTTGCTTGACCTGAATCTACAAAAAGGGCATGCATCTTCAGTGTTTTGCTCATGATACACAAAATCTGTAACAGTTTTTTAAAAGGAGCTAATTAAAGGTATCCTGTAAAGGTAGGGGCTGGAAGGTTTATCTCAAGAGATAATGGAGCCCACTCCAGCATATGGGCAAGACCCAAAGCAAGGAGAAATGATAATCTCATGTTTTCTGTATGCAGAGTTCCAATTGCAAGCCCTTCCAGATTTTCAGAGACCCTGTAAGGATAATGATCTGGGAGCCTTTATGAGACCAGTACAGATAAGCAGTACAGATCCTGGCTCACTCTCTGAATCTCAAACAGCTGACAGGAGAATTAATGTGAGAAATACTGGACTAACTTTTCAAGAGTGACTCACTTGAGTTGCCATGTGTTTATACCTTTAAACACACAACTTTACATTCAGGTGATTCTGTGGGTTTATGCATTTGCCAGTGTGCTCTGTGCACAATTAGCTTTAGGAGCACAGTGGAAGGAGATTCTCTAAGGGAAAACAAAGTGACAGTGTACTTAAAAAGAAAAAAACCACCACTCAGTTCTGAAAAAGTAGGTCATCATGTTTTTTATATGTGAGCAGTATTCCCATAACCATCCAGAGTAAAGTATTTTATACATTGGTGTGAGCTTCCCCCTTATCATATATGTATTATTCAGGAGCTGTGTGAAAGCAGACAGGCATAAAGCATTAGTATGAAATTTGGCACACACGCTTCTGCTATCTCTTAGATTCTGTTTTTCAACCATACACACTGGTGTAGTCTCCTCATCCTCTATGTATTGCCATACATGGAATACACACAGAAAAACCCTAGGGAGAGGACTTCAGATATACTAATTGTTTCCATATAAAGCAGGGCATGACTGCAAGCTGAGAGGATATTCAGCTAAATGCCTGCAAATATTTGGAAGCCTCCTGTCACACAGGGAAATGTTTGATTATAAACAAAGATGGAGTTAAGAAGTTTTGCAGGCAGGTAACCAAGGTTTCATATGCTATTTCTAATCATCTAGTCCTCTGAAATTAGCTTGATGTAATATTTCCCCTATCTATTGCTAATTCTATGTACTGTTCTGTTGTACAGTAAACACATAGTTGAAGCCTAGAGGTTTCAGAATAGTAACAGAAGAAATCAGCTCCAGGACTATTTACAAGCTATTTTTTGTAGGCTCCCCCCAGATGACACTGAGAGGTTATGTCAGGTTTAGAGAGAATGAAAGGCTAGGTAACATTAGCAGGGACTTCTCTGTTGCTTCCTCCAGTGTGCCTCATTCCCAAGGAATAGGAAAAAAAGCAGTCTTTAACCAGGTTATGTCCCTCAAGCTATTGAGGATACACCAAAGAGATAATATCAAAAAATACAGTTCACAGGGACAGCAGCATAAACATCCAAAGAGGTATCAGTGACTCTCTGTAGAAGAGTTCTATGCTCACATCCTTAGCATGTTGAGAAATTTACTGAGGGTTATGTAATTCCCGTTGTGCATGAAGAATCCACAGGAGGCAGTTTGGCCACTGAAACTCAACAGTTAGAAACCAGCCCAATCAAGCCATGGCACAGTCTGCCACAGAAACCTGGAAACCAGGTAATTTGGTTGAAGAACTCTGCTACAAGTCTTCCTAGCTCATAGGTGTCAGTTGTTTTATCTTAGGAGCCATACTTTGGGGCTGCATTATAAAGGCTAGCGCAACAAGCTGCACGAAGTAATACAAAAAAGCCCCCAGAAAAATGGGAGATTAAAAAATCCAGAATATTGTTGATTTATATTTTTAAATTTAGAAGCTTAAAAATCACCTTTCTTGGTCTGTAACCAGCCACTCAGACCTACACTTTTAGCAGTGATTTTTAGAAATATCTGTAGTGTAGAGGATTGTCCTAAGTGCTTCTCTGTGGGTTTAACAGCCATGGCTTAAACTGAGGTTTAGGCTTGCACTCATAATATTTACAGCCTGCTGTCTTTTCTTCAGCTTCTGGTGGCAGCCCAGGCATGGGAACATGAGGCACAGATAACCAACCCTTTTCAAAAAACGGGTCATGAAGTTATGCTGGGCTTTCATCAACTTAACCTGTGAAGCTACTTTGTGCTCCATTCAAGCGTAGTGCTCCCTGGAGAGCATGCACAAATCTGGTGCCGTGCCATTTCTGATGGCCTAAGGACAGAAAGTTTTCGGTTAATTGAAGACCCACAATTTCAGTTACTTTCCCTGGAATGCATGACTCAGAGCTGAACAATGTTCAGTCAAACACAGTGTATTAACTCTCCCTCATTAAACTTGTTATTTTTTGTGTGGCTTCCAGCCAGATAATAAGTTCACTAGGTATAATTTGTCTGTAATACTAAGCAGATGAAAAGACGAAAGCACAAAAACCAAGGGGACAGGTATGCAGTTACCAGATTTGCAAATGATAGCAGACGTGTGCACAAAATGAACACATCTAAGGTCATAGAATCATAGAATCATAGAATGGTCTGGGTTGGAAGGGACCCCAAGGATCATAGAGTTCCAACCCCCTGCCACAGGCAGGGCCACCAACCTCCAGGCCTGGATCTACACAAGGTTGTCCAGGGATCCCATCCAACCTGGCCTTGAACACCTCCAGGGTTGGGGCATCCACCACCTCTCTGGGTAGTCTGTTCCAGCACCTCACCACTCTCTCTGTAAAAAACTTCCCCCTAAAAGGTCAGAAATGTCTTCTGAATATTTAGCATTGATAACGCTTAATTTGTTATCAGTCGTGGCTCATCTTGTTAACCCTCTGCTAGAGAAAAAGAAATCAGATGAGACTGAGAAGTCTCAGCAGCTGCATCTTTGGTAGCTAACTCACAGATGAAGAGCCTTTTTTGGCAGGAAGCTGTATATCCAACCTTGTATAACCCTGCATGTGGGACTGAGTGGTTTAGTAGGAAGAGATGTACAAAAGCTTTCAAACAGAATGAATCGATGTGACCATGTCTGTATGGAGTAATTGAAATGAGGCAGGAAATGGCCTTTAACCTGGAGTTGATTTCTCATAAGTGGGTTTTTTATAGGGATTATGAGCATTTTCCTTGTACTCCCTTGTGTATGTAAATTGTTTTGTAGCATAAGAAACACTGATGTAGCCAAGGAACCAAAATTGTTCCTGTGCTGCTTCTAATTACAGTCCCTTGACCTTGGCCTGACTGCAGTAATGGTACAATGCCTCATGCTTGCAGCCAGCCATTGCTCAGCCTGAGATGACTCCTTACCTGCTCTATCCGCCTGAGCAGCTCCTTCTTCTGACGCTCCCATTCTCGCCGGTCCCTGTCAAGCCTGTCCAGGAGCTCCACCTTCTCTCGGTTCCAGTTCTTCTCATTGTGCTGGATTTGCCAGCGGAGGTCCATCACCACACCGTGACTCTCAGCTAGAAGCTTCTTGTGCTCCTCTCTTTCCCTTTTAAACGCTCCCTTTCCATCAGAAGCGAGGCCTGTTTCTCCTGAGGTGTTCTCGCTCTTCCCTTCCAGCTGGCATTAAAGCAAAACATTACTAGGACATTAGACTTGCTGTGGTAAAAGCCTGTGTTTGACAATGAATTTGAGTTAAAGGCCTGATTCCACAAAGGGAATGGCAACATTATGGCAATACTTAGGATCTCTATAAATGATCAAATATGTTCAACTTGAAAAAAGTTTTAGAATCAGGACAGTAAAACCACAGTGAAAAATTTTTCAAGCTCTACCAGCTCATGCTATTATTAAGGCATCAGTTCTGATCTTTCTGATGGGACTATGGGTACCAGCAGTTGAAGGAAGCATGGAGATAAACTGCAACCTCATCATAATCTCTGAGACAATTGCCAGGACAACATCTTCAGCCGCTGCTTTGCTTTTGTGGTCTCTCTCAGTGTATCCAAAACCTAAAGAGAGTGCATTCATCTTCCGAAGAGACTTTTCCCAGATCAACCATCAGCAATAGTCTTATTGTACAGCTCCTCACACCTTCCAACAAAAGAAGCACCAGAAGGAGAGGTACCAAGATCATATTCCCATCTCTGCAGGTTCTGGTGTCAACTGATTTATAGGGCAGTTAGGTAATGTTACTTTCCCTCCCTTCTCCTTCACTTGATGCTCAGGGGTCTGCTTGATTATACCAGAAAAGCCATCCCAAGGTAATAGACTCACAGAAAAATGCAGCCCTGATGGGGTGTCAGGATGTCTCTAGTCCAACTCCTGCTTCCAGAAGGGTTGTCTCTGAGATCAGATTGAGTTGTCCAGAACTTTTTTCACTTGAATCCTGACAAACCTCTAAGCTCTGGGATTGCACAACCTCTCTGGCCAACCTGTGCCACTGCTGGTTGTCAGGGTGAAAAAAGTGCTTGATGGTTTTGTGTAATTTCAAGCGAGTGAAGAATTTATCCCTGAAGCCTGACCTTTTGCTGACAACTCAGTAGACGTGCACATGACTCAGAATGGGGAATACCTCCGTCCCCTGGCTCTGCAGGTGAACTGGAGTGAAAGGCAGCAAAAACTCATTTCTGCCTCTGAAGCTAAAGTTGTCTTCATAAAGAAGAGGCAGTGGGTCTGCTGGGAAACACGCTCCTTTGTCAAGACAGAAGGACAACGCCTTCACTTTGCCCTATGTGGAAATTAAGCCCAAACTTTCTGAGCAAAGGGAAGTTCAGACTGGATTCAGGAGTGAAGCTTACAGGTCTCTGTACCAGCCTCCCCAAATAAATGGCTGAGAGGTCATTGCTTGAGTCATTTAAAATTGTACTGAGCAGCAGAGAACATTCTGTTACAGCCACTTGCATTGACAGGGAAATCTTAAAACACCTGCGTTCTCTACCACTGATTTCCAAAGCACAGTTGTTTTCAAATGACCAAACAACTGACTGACCAATCAACCATAAGAATTATAGAAAGCAGCATCCTATTTGTTGACACGACAATATCTTACTCAAACTTGTCCTATTTGTGTAACGTAAATTTGTGGGACCCACAGCAATGTGTGAAAGGCTGTCCTGCCCACAACTGCATGGCTTGGTGGTGGATCAGAGGTGCCATGGGGCAGAAACACAGAACACATCATGAAAGACATGTATGTGCTGCAGATCCATGATGGAAGACATCATCTTGGTCAACATGGCTCCTCAGAAAGCTGGAAAGCTTTGCTGCTTCCTACCCACTACCCAACGCATTGACTGTCCACGTTAGTTCAGTGATACATAAAAATATCACTGCAAGTTTCAAAACTCACCACTAACTTCAGGTAATGCCCTCTTGCCCTTTGTGATATCTCTCCTCTGTCCATCCATGAGTCCCCAGCACCATTTCAAGGTGGTGGGGGAATCAAAGTTGGTGTTTCAGCCAGGGTCAGCAATGTTGGCACCCATTCTTTTAGCTTTGCTTACTTTTACTATTCCATGCTCCCCTGCCCCAGCTCACTCTTGCAAATTCTTGCTGAGTTTACTAAGGAGCTGTAACACTAAATAATCATGAATTTCAGGAGAATTACTGCAGGGCTGAGATCAGCCAAAATAATAAGGCACTACTGAAGTAAACTTTGTATAGTTTCCTTTCACCTAAGCCTGGCAGGGGGCTATTTAGGACTTGCTCTTTGTGATATACATAAGTATATACATCCTTTGAGGACCTTTGATGCCCCTGCAAACTTCTCATCTCATAATGGGAGCTCTTAGGGGAGGTTTTAGCATGAAAACCCTAAAAGCAACCTATAAAGCAAACAAATGCTCAGCTGCAATAAAGACATTTTGTATGATTATCCTACAAAGCAAAGTCCTTCTTCCATTTTTTGCATCTCAAAAAAAATAGCAAAATGTTGAACCTCAACAAGACTCTCCCTTAAACCACTGAGGTCTTCATCCCCACTGAGCAAATTCTCAGCCTTTCAGTTTGCAAACAAAACAGGTGGTGGCACCAGTAAGAATGCCATGCCCAAGCTGTCAAAATGCACCAAGTCATCCTGTGCTAGACCATCGGTTCACGCAGACCAGAGCCTTGGTTCTTGCTCCATTTGAAAAGAATACAGGAAGCCTTAGAAGTTCAAGTATACAGTGACACACCTTCAGGATATTTTCCTGGTGTTCAGTGATTTTGGACATAAAACCTTCTCGTCAGAGGTGGTGTCTTTAGACTTAGAAGACAGTTCTAGGTGCCTATTCCTGTTAAGGACAGTGTCCTTCTGCCTCTGTTTTGATGAAACAGCTCCAGTCATGCAGGAAAGGTCCATTGATGGCTCCTGTGCATGAAAGTCTAGATGTGACCTACTTAAACCTGCTTGCTGCTAAGGGTGGCCAGATGTCTCGCTATGCGGACCACAGGCATCCTGAAATTGAATCGTTGCTCAGAGTCCTAGAGAGGATCTGTGTACAGACATGCAATTTCTCAAAGCATATGCAGAGTTTGGCTCCTCATACTAACTCACTCCTACTTCCAAACTTTCCTGTTTCCAGAACACTGGGATTTTTTGCTCACCCAGCTGGAGGCTGAGAGTTACTGGGATTTCTTATTGGCGCAGCATTATCACAATCCATACTTGGGAGCAATCTCATTATTTCTTATCTTAAAAACAATGCCTAAGGATCCTTCTGCCAAGGAAGACGTACTTGCATTTTGACAGCCAAGACTTTTATTTTTAATGATATATGCAGTGCTAAAGCTCCAAAGCAGCAGGCAACAGTAGTACATTGTCACCTCTGATATGCAGTGCTTTTGTATCAAAAGAGTTTGCTTTTGGGTTTTTCTCTTTCTTTCCTACATGGAGTTGAATCATCAAAATGCAAAAAGCTTGCCAGTGAATATTAATTAGGAGTTGACTCTCTTGAGGAAACTGCTTTTGTTAATTGACCTGCTGCTTTAAAAAAAAAAAGGTAGAAAACAGCAGCAGTGAAGGCAACAGTGGAGACTAGAAAGGACTGGATTATCTGTGGGCTTGTCAGGGGCTTGTCAGCTGTATATGAAACCTATGGTGGGAGTCCTCTACAGCCCACTGCTTCATCCCTACCAATCAAACCAAAAAAATTATATCAAGAGAGGTCCTCCTACCCACACTAACCTGTCAGACTTGGCTATTTAATTAAAGCTGTTGTTATGCCACAATGTTGGGCACAGAATAGCAAAGGATGTTAACATGACTACATGTAGTGTTGATATTTTACACATTGTTCACTAGCTCCTCCCATTTTGAGCCTGAAATTGAACCTATAGTGAAAACACCCCAAATTTTGAATCTTTAACATTCATTTATGTTTCATTAATGTTTGTATTATTTCTATTTCAGGCTTATTACATTATTTTACACAGATTTTTAACTGCCTCCTTGCAACTGTGAGTACATACACCAGAACTCAGTGGGACACTTACATTGTTTGCCTTATCCTAATTGACATTCTAATGACTGATGTGCTATCTTTTTACTACTGCATTAGGGACCTGGTTTTGCTATGAAATAAAAATGTTGCGGGGAATTGGCTAAGGAAGACAATTTTATGTCTTAAATATTGACCAGTTTCATTCTTTTAATTTGCTTGAAAAAACATGAAAAGGAACACCCATGCCTCAGTAATTGCTATATGTTGTACAGTATTACCAGTAGAGCAGTGGTGGTAGCAAAGAGCCTGATAAAACCTCCAGAAGGAAAGGTGCTAATCCTTCTTTTCCCTGGGCAGGAGTGGCAGCACCGTCCTGGTGCCAAACACCAGTCAAAGTGGCAGCCTAGAAGTTTATCAATCACCCATGCAAAGGCAAAGCATTCAAGCTCCAAATTGGCAGTTTTGTCAGTTAATGTTGTAATGTTGTCAGACGAACTTTCTCTAAGCTTTGTTCTTTGTTGCCAGCTCAAGTTTGAGGTAAATCTGTCACCAAGGTTTTATTTTGGGAGGAGAGAAAATGGGAATTGATTTTGTTTCCTCTTTTCAAGTGATCCGTTGTCTGGATATGTGTGTGCACTAAGAAGCAGCTGTACTGAGAATCTGAATCTGCTGAGAGAAAACTATGCTAAAAAAAAAGCTTCTTCCTTCTGGGAAAGCAGCCCACAGTACCTGGACACGAAAAGCAATGCTTGCATCTCAGCTCTGTGCGTCAGAGTGAGTCTCCAACGTTCAGTAAATCCTCCTGAATGAGCCACCCTCCTGGCAGTGAATATTTTTATTATATTTGTCTTCTGCAGAGAAGCGCTACACCAAGAAATATTTTTCTCAAGGCCTGAACATACTAATTCTCTTACCCCTCCCCTCTTCCATGTGGAAAATTAGAGCTTTTATGCTGTCAGGTTTGGAAATGAATACTTGTGGGTTTTTTGCTGATTTGTTTTCATATTGCTTCAGAAACAGTACATCTTCTGTGAGCAGCCGTGCATGACACTGAAGCACCTGGTACCAGATTTTGCATACACACTTCTAACAGCATCCTGTGGTGGGTAACTAGAGCTCTCTTTTCAGTGGGGTACCATCCATCACTAACCAGTAGCTTTGAATAGCTGGTTTAATATTAACATATTGATCTACCACTTGAGTATTATTAAATCCCTCTTTTCTCCTCTCTGCATCAAATACTGCAGTTGTTGCGTGCCAAGGCACAGTGACAAGCTAATTGTGAGCACAGCAACTTGAAGACATTTTCCTCTCCTCTAAACGCCAATAAATACAGACATCAGCGTGTCTCATCACCACAGCTGATGCATTACCAGCCAAGGCTGCTGAGAAAACAAACAGGAGGAGGTTTGGTTCCTTTGTCCTCACCCACATTACACAGTAGCTGCTACATGAGCACGGGACAAATGGAATCCAAGAGGCAACTCAAGAGGCAAAGCTTTGCTCAGGCTTCAGGGGGACTTTCAGGCACAGGGTATAAATATAGTCCTTTTCCTGGCTGTCACAGATTCCCTGTTTCATTAAACAACTCATTCATTCTTTACCCGTGTTGGATGCAGGGGATGTTACCTGTTCGAGGTGACACTTGAGTTCAGTCATTTCCACCTCCCAGGCTGCCTTGTGCAGGGCATACTGCTGCTGCAGGCCCTGCCGCTCACGCTCCTCATCGCGCAGCTCCGAGCGGAAGTCATCCAGCAGACCTTTGAGAGCGTTCAGGAGCTTCCGACTTTCACTTGCCTGCCACAACAAAGCAAATGAAATGCAGTCATTGGAGGGCTTTAGCCTACAGTTTCATTTTTAGGAGAAAAAAGGCCAGCATGTCCACAGCATAGAAGAGAAAGTGCCTGGGTTAACTTTCGGATGAGAAGACTAAGAATAGCAATGCCTCCTCTCTCTACAGGCTGTCCAGGGAACTGGTTGAATCACTACCCCTGGAGGTATTTAAAAGACATGTACACATGGGGCTTAGAGACATGGCTTAATGATGGAATTGGCAGTGTGAGACTTACAGTTGGATTTGATAAGCCTAAAGATCTTTTTCCAACTTAAATCATTCTCTGATTCTGCAATTCTATGGTTCTACTTTTGTTAGCCCTAGTCCTGAAGCACCTATAAGTGTCAAACACACTTAAGTCACCCTAAAAAAAGGCATTAAGCATCTTTCTGGATTGAGAAGCGTCTTTCTGAGGACATTGAGGACATCTGTAATAACATTTTAAAATACTATAAACAAAAGCCAGAGTATCATTCCTGAGGCTTGATGGGTAGCTGTATGTCTCAGACATACACACATTGCTCAGCACCAAACCTCAAATATTTGTAAACGACATATACAGAAAAGGGATTAATTTTCAATGCTTTTATATTATCAGATAAAGCTACTTCAGGAAAAAAAAGTGAGGTTTTTAAATGAGTATCTCTGCTAAGGTGTTTTGTTAGTCTGTACTTAACATTTCCACCCAGTCCCAGGGGGCGGCACACAGGTTGGTACCTGTTGCACACTGGTTGCTACTCTACCTAGTTTGGTACCAAAGGCCAGAATGCCAGGTAGGGCACTTTTCCTCTTGCAGATGGGATCAAAGAGCAAATCCCCACTCACATCTTGTTGAGAATGTCATGGTCACACTGACATTGCTGCCTGTGCTCTTGTGCTAGCCAGGAGCCAAGAATGGAGTTAAATTACGAGTCTAGGCTAGAGCTGACATCTGACCCTGGCAAGTACTGAGAGACTGCATGTATACTTATTCAAATCTCTCTCTTTTTTTTTTTTTCCTCAGTTTTGGTATTTATCTCTGGAGACTTGCAAAACCTGTCATTGTTATGTTAAATACTGAAAAACGTTTTTTAAAGATTCATTCTGGATCAGTAAAACAAATGGTATCCTGCTGGTTTTTATTGTCATTGAATTAGACAACAGAAATACGTAACACGATTTATTTATCCAAATCAAATATTCCCAAGGAGCCTCTCAAAGACCAGGGAGTAGCCAGAGATTGTATCTGACAAGTTACTCAGAATAGATAAGACTTCTAAGAAAATTATACTTCATTAGCAGACACAGCATGGGCAGAAAAATGGGAAAGTTTACTCAACAAATTCAGCATTTAATCACCTGGTTCTCATTAATGCATCGGCTTCCTTGGGAAGGTCTAACTTAAATTAGCTGTCTTGATTCTTGCAGGACAGTCTAATTGATTTTATTTTCTAAATTATTATTATTTATGTATTTTCCCAAGCGAAGGCTTCCTACGATTCCTCTCATCTGGTATTTCATGAAGTACCTACAAGGGGATTTCTTTGTAGACAAGTCAAGTAAACAGACAAATGTAAAAATCAAAATCATTTTAATGTGCTTGTTTCAGTAGCAACACATACAAAATTTATGCAGTCAACTAAGATGAATTTATATGCTCATCAGGTTTGGCATCACTGAACCCACCTCACTCCCTTTTGTAATCACCAATCAGGCATACAACAGTGCCTTCTTTCTTTAAAAAACAAACAAATGTGGTCTACTTTTCCCAAGCCATTTGGTTCATCAGCAAAAATATGCTAGATGGGGGGAAATGACTGCAGGTGCTCATTGACTGACCTATAATCTGCTTGGGCTAATGAAATGTGATGGTGTACAACATGGGGTTTTATAAGAAACGTACCCACAGAAGCAGAATTAATTCCATTAACATTTAATGCCAATTAGCAGTTTCCAACTATACAGAAGCAGTCTCCATCATGCACATAAGATCACCTACTTTTCAATATGTAATGAGACTTTATGTTTCCATAAATGAATTTTCGTTCTGATACCCAATTAAGGCTAAATTATCCAAACATTTCAAGCCCCTTGTGTAGTAATCAGAATAAGAGCTCTTTTGAAGATTTGGCCTTAATGTCACAACAGGAGTTGCTGGGTATTGAGTGCCTCAAAACCTGCCTTCATCCTCTTTTGAAACTCTGACCCAAAGTGTGTATGAAGTGCTTCCATTCAAGAGCCACATTCTGTGTTTTCTGGTATGCTGTATAAATCTTTCCCAGTTATTGAAACCGAGTAACACTAAAGGAAGTTCCATCCCTCATTCCTGTGCATACATTTGTAGCTAAAGCTATCGCTTTAGCATCCTGTAAAATTAGGTTTGCAGAGAAAGAAATGATGGAGTAGTACAGAAAGGAGTCAAAAGAGACTCATTGCAGGTTTGTAGCCTAGGATGAGGGCATGTCTTATTTCTAGAGGCATTACATCAATGTCACTGTTATAAGTACCCTGGGTGCCCCCTGGGCTTGCTGGGATTTTAATTAACTTGTCAATATAAATCAAATTTTGGTTACAAACTTCTAATTCCTACAGAGGAATCTCTTTTGCATGACTTTGTGTTTACAGTCTTAAGTTGGAATGATCTGTGAGTTTGGTTTTTTCTGTTTTGCCAAACTTGAGTGTTTTTGGAGAACAGACAAAGTACTTTTGAGACAATGTGCTCTGAAATACAACATTTACATCTAGACATGTTGTAGATTTCTTTTGGTAAAACTGCCAAACAGCTTCTGCACAAGAAGAAGTCCCATAGACACCTAAGAAGGATTGTTACTTTCTTCCTCTTCCTCCCAGAGATGTTCTACAGGAAGAAGAACAGGGGCATGGCTGTGATTCCTTGGACACTCTCCCAAGCAAGGAGCTGAACTTTTAGTACCTTACACGTTATCAAAATTTAGAGCATGGAGGAATCTGATTGATTCACAATAGATCTAAGACAAGAGAATTACAAAAGCAGTTTGAAGTCTTGTATCCACAGCTCAGGATATTTACATAAAGGAAACAGCTGACAGTAAGTAGAAACTTAACATAGTAAACCTCAATTAAATTCCATGACTTCAGAGTCTTTACTAAATTGAATGAATCCCAAAGATGGAAGCCTCCACCTCTAGAAAAGTTTGGGAACAGAGCAGTCATTTGAAGCTTGGTTTTGCTTTTAATCACAATTTCATTTCCTCTGAGAATTTCACTTAAGCATTTAGGCACGGTCTGGTCTAATGAGCAGTTTAGTACAGCAGTCAACTAAAATGCAAGGTTAGGAGCCTGAACAGTGAACAAGAACTCTACATTTTCTTTGTCTAATCACAGATCTAGGCAAAAGCTCTATCTTGGTGTAAATCATTTTAGTACATTTAGGTCTTAATTACTATTCTTTTGGGCTTTTCTCTTAGCTAAGCTTTGAAAACAAATACTGTGTGAGCAAAAAAATCCAACTGGGGATTTTCTTGACACCCCCCCAGCAACAACATGAGTATATTGTTTTTTAATACTTTTTCCATTGGACTACAGATGTGTAAACTCTTCTTCTTCCTCCCCTGAACTTAACACAATCTAAGAGGCATCTCACCCTTTCTACTCAATTGAACCAAAGCTCTTCCCTTTGCCACAGGCTATTTTCCCTCAACTCTTACTATATATATAGAAACACTGACTTACAGCAAGCTCTCTTCTACTGTGTCACCAGCCTGACTTGCCTACTTACCTCCTGCCCATGACCAGGCCTCCCACTTGAGTCTTGAGCTTTGCTAGTTCCTTGCCCGACCCTTTCTGCAGCATGCCCCAGCTACCAACCAAGGGACAACACCATGTAGAGAAGGATGAATTGGCCCTTCTTAGAGTCCCCATCTACCCTGCTTCTCACGGTGTAACTTGTTTTCTCCCCTTTCCCCTTTTCTCTGCCTTCATCCCTCCACACACTGGCTCCATAAAAATCCCAGACAAATGCAATGGGTACTTTCCACTGAGTATCTCAAATCATAAAAATATAAAATCAGAGGCTGCTTCTCGAAATTAAGGCTGCAGCATTTATAATTTGTCCCAAAACAATTCCACTTTCTAGGTGGGGTGAGAAAGTCAGCAGCAAGAGCGCAGGTTGAAAATACAAGCCATTAAATACAAACATTAAATGTTAAAAATAAACATGGGTTACTTCAAGTTACCGTAAACCCTTTCTTTTTTCTGACCTAGTTATCTCAGCCACTCCTAGGCTATCACAAAGTTTCCTTCCTAATGTGAAACAACTGCTGATGCATTTCATCTTGGAGCTTGTCAAGCCGAACCCACAACTTAGGGCTCTCCTGGGAAGGTGCAAGCCTCAGAGACTTCCAGCTTCACCGTTCTCCCTAAATGCCTCACATAAGCAGTGCTTTTTTCCAGCTGCAATCTTAAGTAACCTGCAGAAGACCCCCAAAACTGTGGGTGTTTTTCAGCACAGCCTGGCTAGTCAGTGGCATACTGGGAGGTGAGCTCTGCTGAGATCCATCCCTTCAGGAAGGACGTGTTCTGGGTCTACTGATACTCTCAGAGCTTTTAAAGCTGGGTAAACACAGGAAAAGTATTTTCTTGCTCTATTTTTGTTTAGTTAATGTGTTTTGGCATCATATATGAATTAGGTGGAGTTGATGTTTATGGGTGAATGTCTGTCATGTGTCGAGAGCAAGGACCAGGGTCTGTGAAGTTGGTGAGCACAGAAAAGGTCCTACATGCAGGATGTATGTAGGGCCAAGTCATCCACCATAGTGAGATGGACAATTCAGGCCCAACTGATACTAATGTGTGTGTGTGTGAGGGCAGAGGAAGTCTTTGGCAGAGCCTTGAGGGCACAGGAGGTGTGCAGGCAACTAATCCTCTGTCATGGCTCTCCAGAAGACGCTTGTGATGCCCTGCATCTATGACAAGCATCAGAATTACCCTACACTGGGGCTTGCTGTTTCTGAGCCAGAGAATAATCATAATCCCTTCCTGTTGTTGACAAATACAAGCCTCCTAGCACTGAAAAACCTTTTTACATGCCTGCCAATAAACACAGTGTTGCTAGAAGATTCACTAGTGTGAGCAGGCAAATACGTAATAGTGCTTTTGATGAGAAATTTTTAGCAAACTCACTCATTCTTGCAGTGTTGAAATAAGGCTTTTTTTTCCTGGTAGGGAGGCAAGAAACCTATTTCACCTTCAGGAGTCCATTTGGATATCATGCAATAGTCAATATTAAGAGGGGTACTGAGACATGGTCTGTTCCTATGGGTCATTTCTTTAAGCAAGATTAGCTGGAACTGCTGCATTAGAACATCATGCAGTGCATATAAAAATGAATTACAAGCAATCCTACTTCCCATTTCTGCCACCTTAATTGAGATTAATGCCTAAGCAATAATTATTTCAAACAGGGCATAATGTATTTGAATGTTCTTGGCCATTTTAAGATATCTGTATGGAAAGTTGGTACGTGTCAGAGTTTGTACTGAGATACTATATTGGTTTATATTTATTTTACTCAATCTAGATGAAATCAGTCTACAGACAGAATGCAGTTAAGTGACTTGCTTGGGAGCATCTCTTCCTTGGTCTTCTTCAGCTTCTGCCTGAAAGGAGTTTACTCAGATAATGACAGTGATGGGTCTGGGTGACTGGCAAGGTCCATCCTCAAAATTAGCACTGTCTGACCTCCAACAGGGTCAGGAACACTACAAGGTTTCCAAATGCCAAACTGATCAAATGGATACTGCCTTGGCAGTACACTTCACAGAAAAGAATAGCTAGAGAATGGAGCTGTCAGCTAGCACTATGAAAAAGGAAAGCAAAAGAGTATATAAACCTAAAGCAGAATATTAAGTAGCATAAAGACCATAGTCTCTACTATTTTTTATTCAAACAGAAATTCTAACTGAAGTACATCTTGAGCTAGAGGTAGGTTGCAAGACAGCCTGTGCATCTCCCAGCACCAGCCTAACCTTATTATAAGATAGAGACCTACAGATGCTGTGCATCTGTTAGACCATAGGGATAATAAGTAAATAGGTTGTTCATAGTTGTGAGAATCTGGGGAATTCAAGGCAAAGAAATGCTAAGACACACACCATGCCCAGATCCTGCAGGCATCCAGCAAAGCAATGGAGTCATAGAGAGTACACACTTGTCTCAGAGCTCTTACTGTGGAGAGGGCTCCCAAGTCAAGGGCCTGGACAGAGATGCAGCATAAGGCATAAAGCTTCAAGACCTTTTTCAAATAATTTGTGTTTTACAGAGAATTCCTGCTCCATTCTACTTTCCATTGCAAATAATTCCATGTAACAGGATGCTCTCATCTAAATGTTTCCCATTTAAAAAATACAAGAAGATGCTCCTGAAGAACTGCTGGAAACCTTCAGTCTGTCCCCTTTGAATGTTTTCTATTATTATTGTTAGGAGTGCTGGTATATTAAATGCACAAAGGAAAAATCTGGTATATATATGGCAATGCTCTGACACACACAGGCAGGGCACAGAAGATGTCAGGGAAAAGTCAGTATTATTTGCTTTTAGGTATTTCAAAACAAGCCCAGTAACAGGAAGGAACCTTTGAATTGTTTTCCCATCATCTCGAAGGGAAACATTAAATACATGTACCAGTTTCTTAAATTATTTAAAGGAAATAAAATCACCTCTTCTTGCTAAAAGCTTGACAGTGGAATACAATAGATGTGCTCAGGCAAGAGGAGCATGTAAATTCTGCAAACCATCACATACTGATAGATGTTTCTGGGCAAACAGCCACAAGAGGAAATAGGATTTTTCACTGATAGCATCTGCCAACAGCACAGTAATCACGTGGCTCCTGATTAAATATAAATATAATGGATGAAATCCACTGTATTTGCTGTGTAGCTAGGATTATTTTTACAAGTATGATTCTAGGTGATTTAACACAGCAGCAGCAGAAGATGAACTCTTCTGGAAAATCCACAGCTTTTGTTCCCAGGGCATGATATACAAACGGTACAGTACCTGCTTCTGCTGCTGCAGTAGTTCTGCAGTCTGCAGCTGTGGTCCATGATCAGTGCTCTCCGTGATGGGACGCTGGGAGAAATCTGCCAGTGCAAACACAACATCCTCTTCCTCCTCCTCTCGTTCTGTATCATCTGCCTTCTGGTCAGACTGAATACCAAAGTCTGGGACGGCCTCAGGGTGCTCAATCTGAAACGCAAAAGATGGGACACATCAACACTCTTTTATCACTTACTTGGGGCAGCAGAAATCTATTAAATGGCTGAGGGAGGGACTATCTTCCCCTGCATCTCTGTGGTGGAATATATTGACTTCTATTCTGTAGGTTACAGGAAATGATCTTTGGGTGATGTATCACATGTTGCATATGTGAACACAACACTATGGAGGCCTGCAAAAGAGGAGATCTATACAGCTGAGAAGATGGGGGTACAACATCCATCACACATTAATGAAAAACTATACAAGACACTGGTGCATTGTCTGCTGAAGACACAGAGATCAGGAAGTATCACAATCTAGCACTTTACTCCCCCCTAATGTGTTGCAAAACACGACTCCAATAATGACTGGAGGTGGATTGATTGTAAATTTACCAGTCAAAAAATCCAAACAGTGAAAAAATGAAAGCTACTTGGTTATTAGAAGATGAGCTAGTTTACATAGAGGTAAATTAGTACTGGTAAAGTAGAAGCAAATTATTTCTAAATAGCTACTCATCTCTTGTTTCTGACTCATATTACACAGCAGATGAAGGTAAAGATGTTCATCTACCCTTTACCTAAGAATACAAAACATTATTCAGCTTAAACGTACTCCCACCAGACCTGAAAGGTTACTTGCACTGCCAAACAGAGTGAGCACTGAAAACACTAGGTATCAGAAATACTGAGGAAAATCACTTAGTTGCCTTAGCAAATGGTTTCATAATCTATTATTCTTACAAATTTTGGATAAAACCTTGCAATGGGCAAACGCATTTTTCTTATTATTTTTTCTCTAGGTAAGATTTCCAAAGCAAATGGTAATTCTGGATGTGCAGTGCAACAATCTAGCAGCACCGTTCTTCACAGTGCATGTTGGCTGGCAATCGCACCCCTGCTGAGATGTGTCACCCTGGGGATTCCAGGTTGTTATGTACTTCTGAGATTCCTGATCTTAATTTAGTTGCTACTTGGAAAATCAACATGATGACTACTGGCGTACGGCTGCTGACGGTGATAGACGTGTGTGTGGAGAAGAGGAACAAACAAGTATGATTCACTCTCAAGTTCCCACAAGAAGCTGTATAATTCTCCTGCCAACATGAAAACAGAGCTTCCCTCCATCTGTATTGCTGAAGGCTTTTGTAAGGAACACACTGTGCACACGATGAGAAAAACGACAGCTCTCAACCCATCTAAATAGATTTGACTCAATCAGCTTACTAACGCATTTTTCTTTCCAAAAATTATTCAGACCTAATTAAACTTTCATTTACTCTGAGAGGATTTTTCAGGACCAGCCGTTTATACTAGGTAAGGGTTTAGCTTAGCACAAGCCTACTTAAAAAATACAGGTTTCATGTTTAACTTGAATCCCCGTTAAATCTATGTGTAATCATAAAGTTGCTGACACCACATCATACTTACAATTTACATATAAAGAAGGGACACCTCAGTACCCCCACCGCTTGCAATTTCTTTGGATTAAGAAGGTGGGACAGTTACCTCTAGTATGTCCTCCCCTTCTTCCTCCATTCGCTTGCCTTGCCGCCAGTGTTTCAGCAGCCACTTCAGTTTGACATACAGGAGAAAGGTGTCCTGCTTGAAATGCCTGAGCTCTTGCTGCAGCAGACTTTTCTCCTGGCTCCAGGTCTTCTCTTCCAGTTTGTTCTGCAAAGTCAAACTCTGCACCTCCAAGTCTTTCCTCCGCAGGGTTTGCATATGCTCCTCCTCCAGCTTTAATGGAATGACAGATACCATGTCAATGTGGTGGTGTGGTCTGCAAGACTTGTACTTTGTTGGGTGAGAAACAGAAATTTCTAATTCTCATCAGGAGTAGCTACTGAGTTTGGATCAGTAAGTTCCTCAGCAGTGGAGAAACTCAGCAGCTGGTAAACTTAGACAACCATATCCCAGTAACCTGCTGTGGAAGTGGACAGTTTGCTTACTTTAAGGATTCGTAAGACCTTTGCTGATGCTTAAACTTTGGATACCATTCATGTTTTCCTCCATCTCTTGATTGTATCCCTTCAGTATGTTCCCAGCACAGCCATTCCCCCACTGCTGCACCTATCACACCTGCTAAATGGATTTGCCATCAACTCTATGAGGTGGGACCACAGCTGCCCTTCAGACAACCTGGAATATTATCCTTGCCTCTTCCCTCCTCAGTCACAGACTCACCCTTTCCGCAGAGTCTGTGTGTCCCTCTTGTTCTGGAAGGGCAAAGCTTTCCAAGAAACTCCATCCAGTATCTCATGTACAACTACTGGTTCATACTCTGAGACACCAGAATGACTCACAGTAAGCAGTTTCTGATTCTGATATGACCAGATCAGGGACACACACAGGAGCCTAAGAGACAGCAACAGGCTGCAACTCATGTCTCAGCCTCAGTAATGGAAACACCAAGAAAAGCTTGTTCTTTGGAGCACACATCTGTTTCATCATGAGGCCACCTGAAACATTATGCTTTAAACATGACTTCTTCAAGACATCAACATCAAACCATGGCATGACCTGCCCCAATAGCACACGTGCAACTGAGCTGTACTGCATCTCATACTCCACATGCATGAGATTGTGTTTCCACTTCAACCACGCTCTGGTTAACATCGATCAAGGAAAAGTGGATGGAAAATGAGCACAGAGCCACTGCTTACAGACACCAGTTATTACTATTTTCCATTCTGCATAACAGCCTCCTCCTTTCCCAACCAGCTCCATAAATGAAACCTATGAAAGCCACAGTATGCTACTGACCACAACGGTTTAAACCGTAACATACCTTACAACAAACAGCACTCACACAGGAAGGAAGAATACCTCAGGATACTCTTCTTCAGGAGCATGGAGCCCCTAGCTATTAATACTTCTACGAAATACATCCTTGATTTTCATGGCAATATTCATATGCTTCCAACACAGGCTACTGGTCCATACTAGATGGTTTACTAAGGACTTTCCTGCCCTTTAAATGATGCACTCTGGCATAATGCAAGTTTTCTGCACCTAGACCAGTACACCTTAAAAAGTTACTGATAAAATTATTTACAGTAGTTGGTAGCTTAAATGGGTTTAAAATGCAGTTTAAAAGTAGTCTGGATGAAAATTAGCTATAATGGCCCAAAACCATACATGTGACTCCTTATAACACTCATGGGGATCATACACTCAGCACACAGCGATTTGATGTCATTTAACATTGCCAAAAATGAAGTAGTAAAAAAGGGGACTCTTTTAAACTTATTTCTTACAGGAAGAAACAAAAAGATTTCATGCTGGTGCAAGTTCTTTCACCAAATGAAGTTACAGTTAAACACAGCAGAGATCTGAGTCATTTCCACCAGAAATCCTGGAAGATGATAAAAAAGGAATAGTACCAACAGGATGGGCATAATCTGGAAAAAATGAAGAATCCAGAAGATACTTTTATTCTATTTCTACTGGCTATCAACATGAATGGGTATCTTTAATTTTGCAGCATTTTTAATGGTTTTTACAAGCTGTTATGATCTAAGTCCCTGTGGTCACAAGTCCTTGCAGAAGACCCTGGTGGAGAGAGCTTCATAGAGTATTATGCTTTTTCAGTGGATAGCTATTGCAAAAGAAAAGAACTGTAAGAGGCAGGCATAGCTTCTAAAAAGTCTTCATGGCCAAGGCAACTAGGAAAGAAATCAATTTACTGGTTGCCTTCAAAAGCCTCCAAGAGAAAGCTCCTATGGAGATCAACTGGAAATGAAAGCTACTTACGAAGAAACAGAGAGTTACCACTCGGGCACAATGAGATTAGCTGGCACCAGAAAAATGATTTACACAATGCAACAATTATGCTGAGTTGAGTCTATGAAGTAAATTTAAAAAGAAAACTTCAGTTAAGAGCCAAACAGCCTGCAAATATTAGCAACAGATTTTTTTTTTCACCCCAGGAGCTAGAGATCACAAAACTATTGACTAATCTGTTCCAGCCTTCAAAAGAGCAGGGGAGACCCTTTAACAAAATATGATTTATTCACCAGTAATGAGTAACAGGGTTGGAAGCATGGGGTACTGAGAAATACAGAAGTCCCAATTTGTGTCTCATTTATGAGTGTGTAACAACTCCTCCAACTTCAGAGAAGAATTGGGTTTTCTTTGGTAGGAGGGCTCAGAGTAAGGCACAGAGCCAAACTGCCCTCCCAGAGATCAAATGCACCCTTCCCTAGCTCACAGAGAGCTGGAGGGGCTGATACATTTCCCCCGGTGGTATTTCACATCTCTGCCTCGACTTCCCCCTTACAGCGGAGGACAAAACTTCTCTCCACCAAGCAGAGAAGCCAGATTCAAAATGGCAAAAGAGGCTTTGAGTTCACATTTCTCCACCTTCCAGATTCTTCACTTACTCAGATGAAAGAGGCACAGCTATCAGGACCCAAGTTCCCACAGTCCTGACAAACAAGGTCCACACCACACATCTGCCCCAGGAGGTGGGTTTTGTATTTACCTGGATGATTCTTTCTGTAAACTTTTCTTGCTCCTCTCGGTGAAGTCTCGTCTCCTGCTCAAGCTGAGCCTGAAGCTCCTGTATCGATACATTCTGTACAGGTAAAACAGGGGAATCCCTGAGCTGATTAGCAGGACAAAGGGATAGGTTTAGCAGAAAACCGTGGTGTTAAAAAAAAAACAGGAAAAAAAGAAAATAACTGCAGGACAGACATCTGCACAACTCACGGTTATCAACAGTTAAAACCAAAGCACAGTGTGCAAATAAATAGCCATGACCTAAATATGTGTGGGAATTTCCTGTGTGGCTTCTTCTGAAAACTAAAGCGAGGACGCTGATGTTACATGTTGGATATTCCCTGCAGGCCTCTGCCCTGGGATTGTGCTGGAGTAGCTCAGGCAGCGCACCAGCAATAACCTTTGCCAGATTAGCTCTTATTTGGAGTGTTCCACGTTTGGTGGCATATTTAATCAATGCTATAAAATTTTAACATCTCTGCAGAAGATGCATCTAATGCACATATACCGAACCTAATTATTTATTCATTTGCTACACTTTGGATTAGGCAGTTAATGGGATAGCATTTATTAAATCAATGAAGCATAGAAGGTCCCTTTCTTCAGATACAGGACAGCTCTCCGCACAAGCTGACTTCATTGTGTGATTTCTACTCAAAATAATTACTCCACGAATGTCATGGTGATAAGCTGTCTGAGCCTGAGATCTGACCAAAATGCTTAAGTATTTCCCGATTCATGTCCAACACTATTTCGTTCTTAATACTGTCAATTTTATGTTCTCATTAAGTTTGGCACCCCATCCACTTTACTTCTGAAAGTTACTTAGTTCAAAAATAAAGACCCAAGAAGGAAGAGTCACAGACTTCATTATTTACACATATCAATTAATCTTGCAGCACTTAACAGTTCCTTATCAGAATTTTCATTTTGTCCATTTTGTATCTCTCACACTGGAGCTAAACCAGATTTGTCTGTAGAAAGGCAATGCTCGGCCAGATGCCATCCTCTTCAGATGTCTGACCACAGAAAACACTACAGCACCAAATTCCTACTTCCCAGAGTAAAGATGCATTTACAGAAGGGTTCACTGCAGGCTTCAAAGCATAATCCCAAATTCTCTGCTGGCAGATGTCCAGCATGCTCCAACCTCAACAAGGACTAATGCAGGTTGTGGGACCACTTTCAGGGGCTACGTTGCCATTTCCCCTCCAGCATCAGCCCTGACACCCATCTCCTCTCCCCAGGCACTCTTCCCACTTCCTGGGAGTAAAACCAGCTTGTGCCACTGTTTGGGCTGTGGCAGACCATGCTGGGACACTTTTGGTTATTCAGAAAGTATTTACCACTGCAAGAGATGCTCCTCTCCTCCTCTAGGGAAAAAGGGGGTGGAAGTATCCCATAAACCACCCCCAGGGCCACACTCTGGTGAACAACGAAAGTCACCCAACATACACTTTCTGGGCTCTACCAGTTCCTTCTTTACTTGATTCACTTACTGACTTGTGCATGTCTGTTTTGTATCTGAGGAAGAGACACTTCCAGCCCTCCAAAAGGTACACATAAAGTGACCAACAGCACATTATCTGCCTCATTGGTTTCATCTTATGCCTCAACATGTCTGACAGACATTTTTTATTGCACAGGGCCAAAATTCAGTCTCACGAATAATTTGGAAAGAACTGCTTGCAATGGGATTTGCCAGTTTTGCACATTCATTTGTAAATAATGTTTCATTTTCTCATCCCATAAAGGAAAAATTACTTTAATCAGAAATTTCCACATTCTTTTATTTTTATCAGGCTTCTTTAGGAATATGGCAAATAAGAACCAAAGTACCTACTTAATTCAGGTGTAATTTTTTTTTAAAAAAAATATTTTCCTTCTTTTTATGAATTTACAATCAGCCAAAATCACGCAGAGTCAATCTGGTGGAAACAGATACAACAGTGCAATTGTCTTCCCATTTGCACTAATCTCAATATGCCTCTCCTTACAGTGATACAATTACACATTTAGATAGATATATTGTTCTTGAGATAGCCTGAAATTGGAAGCTGAATCAGGGCAGCAAAATTACCAGGAAGGTAAGGTTTGAATTTTTCACTATTCAAACTTATGTTCTCTAATGAACAATGATTTGCTAAAAGCTCTTTTGTTCTACTTCAGACTAGTATTAATTGGGATCATACAGTTACATATACCCTGGCAACACCTTATGTCTGCAAAGTTAGGGCAAGAAAATTATTAACACATGCATCTTTTCAATACACATGCAGCCCATGCAAAGCCAAGTTTCAGGAAACTTGGGTGCTGGGATTGTGTGATAACTGTTGGAATTACTAAGTAGAGATGAAATACATCACAAAGGCAGATGCTATTACATGCACACTAGACAGTGCAAATCTCTTTACAACTGCTTTGCCTCTTTAAGGATGATAGATTTGTATAAGCGATAAAGTAAATGTGTTGAAAAGCAGTTAATGCATGAATGCAGAGCTGCACACCTTTCTCCTTCCAGTGCAACCTGAGGGCTCTTCCAAGTCTCTAATTTCATATAATGTCATTTCTACCAGAAGCATTGGGATTCACACTGATCAAATCAGGGGAGATAAGGCTGCTTAAGCACCTAATAGATTGCTGCTAAACATCTGGATCATGAATGCAGAATATGCAGAAATGTGTCATGTGATATCTGTATCTGCAGTTCAGGTACCTGATATTGCACTGATGGATGGCTATATGTTTATAGGTGGAAATCAGGCCCCTATCATAGAGTCAGCAGGGTGCAGTCTGTGGCACAACTGTGCTTTTGTTTTGGAAAGCAACACTGCTATAAAATGGACACAATAGTTGATAACCTTTTGATAATCTTTGTTTCCTTTGTTCTCATTAACGAACGTGCTACACAGGAAGGGAAAACACCCCGAATATCTCAGCCACCACACAACATACCGACACCATAGAGACGGACAAAATGCACTACAAAGACATACGAACTACCATGGGAACTACAAACTAGTGCTACTCCACAACAGTGCCACAGAAGGAGTGTACTTCATCCACAGCTCAACACCAACTGACAGTTTCTTACAAATCCCAGTTATTGCATTTCCAGATTCACTCCCACCCCCATCCTTTAGGACAGGCAGGGCCAAATCCTTCTGCTGAGCCCTTTTCTCTCACCTGTTATCACTCCAGAACAAGCTAATCCACGCTGATGTCTTTACCTCATGAGGATATACAGAGCAAAGTAATCCACACTTCAGGGGCTTCACCACCGCTCCCTCATTGCACCAACCCTTCTGTCCCTCTCAGCATGTTGAAGGCTTTTCAGATTACTTCCCAGCTCACAGAATGCCCACGTTTCTGCTATGACTTGTTTCCACACGAGTGCCATGCACCATGAGGTATGGCCGGGTTTTACGTCTCTGTTTTCTCCATTTTACCACAGCTAATTGCCATCTCAATTTGCCAGCAAACTTAATCGGTTTATATGCAACAACTGTGAACATCCAATTTCATGGAATCTTTCTTTTCAGCCTTTATTTTTCAGCAGGGATGAAATAATAGAATGCCTGAGGAGGCAGGGCAGAAAGACGCTCTCCAGCATTTGTGTGCAGTTCCAAGAAAGCCAGAAGATGAACATTTTATGCTGCTCATCTAATGCTGTGTTATAATGCTTTTATATTTAGACCATAGATTTGACCACCCAAGTCTCAAAACTGCTACTTTTTCTCAGGTGATGGCTGACTGTTGCATACATACAATCAACCAGACCAGTGCCTTTTGTGTTACTTTTTACATGCAATACACATGTAACTGAATTCTCAGAGGCTCCTTCTGAAGATGTACTTCTCTCCCCCTTAAACACAAATGACATTTATTCATTTTGCTACATTACAACAGGCAGTTGTGTGATTGTATGGACAGTCTCTGATTTTGGAAAACACAGCACACCGCTCCAAGTCTTTAAAAATCCATCTCATTGTATGGATAGTATACAAAGTTTGACTGAGATCAGTTAGAACTGGGATACCCAGATTTACATCACAAAAGGGTCTTTTAAGCCTTTATATTGCCAACCTTTATGGAATCTTGCATAGCAAGAAAGACTATAATTCATCCAAGTAAATTATTCTTGCTGCCCCTAATCTTGGTGGGAAGGAATACTGTCAGCACCAGTCTGTCTGTCTTCTTCCCACAACTTTGCACTGGAGAAATAGTGGACACTAAAATGTAACTTTCTATGTGGTCCTCATTTGTTGGCTGGGTTTTTTTTCAGAAGACAGAGAGAAAAGTCACATTATGCAAAACATTCACTGTTTCCTTGCTGGGAAAATAAAATCTTAAATCATGGCAAGAGAAAAGGATGTGCAAACTTTGAGCACATGGCTGGGAGCTGCTGTGAAAGCCATCCAGCTGAAAAGCTCTCACATGGGATTATGAAAATTGCACAGAAGGGGCATAGACACACCAAAACCAGCTAAGAATAGGCCATTAAAAATATGGACCAAAATTCTCAAACATATGTCCAAAATGGATCCAACAGCCAAACGTGATTCAAAGCAGGTGGAGTAAAGTGACTTACCGAGCTTGCACATCATTGTATCTGGTTGGTCCCCACTTAACCTGTGTCATACTTTACAGTAATAGAGGTGGTTTATATTTCTTACAGACATCATAAGTAAGAAAAATGGATAAACAGGTGTAAAAATGGCCTAGAAGAAATTATTCCTCAGCGTAAGCTCTTCCTACTTATTGCTAGACACTTGCTTTTTAAGACATGCTCTCAGCTTCTCTAGCCTATCTGCTTTTATTTTAATTCTCTTGTGACAACTTGTTCCTTTTAAGGTAATTCGCTCCAGTGATTTATTTTTTTTCCCCATAACCTGGGATTGTCAGAGATTTTGTGCCATTGTTCTACACAGAAACAAATGTGTAAGTTTTTAAAAGCCACGTATTAAAGTAAACACAGTAAACCAAATCTGAAATGCAAAGATGAGTGCTTTTGCCTTTGGTGTTACGCACTTACTAAGTCAAGGGCAGAACTGACATCCTTTGAAGGAACAATCAGAGCTATGAGATACAGCTCTATTTGAGAGCTGTATCAAATACTGCAAAAAAATATACTTAGTCACTCAAAATACTGATTTTTTTTCTTCTCCAGAATGTCTTCTTGTTTCTGAACAAACAGGAGAAAACTGCTTAAGGAAGCTGCCTTTGGTTTATGGATAAACCATTACTAAAAAGGGTAAAATTCACCAGATGAAAAATTATTTCCCATTTTTCCCACTGTTTTCAATTTGTTGCCATAGTAATCCTTTGATTTGTGCCGGGTGTTTGCTCCATGAAGCATTGTGTTACCTTTTTTGGTTCCTCAGTGTCTTTTAGTCAGGGCAATTCTCACTTGTTCGCTCGTTTTATCTTTGCATGGTAAAGAATGATTTCCCGCTCCCATCATAACCGGGCTCTGCTAAAATCATGAATAATGGATCGAACAGCCACCCCAATGGGCTCCAACCTCCCACAACAGCAGCTGAATGGCTTGTTTCAGCAAGAAAACAAAGCCCTGCTCTTAAGGCAATTTCAAGATATAATTTCCCTTGGACTCTGACTCTAACCCACCTCTTTAACATGCAAATAAATTCTAATAATACTGTTGCACTAACAACTGCGGTGCAAAGCCCAAACAAAGGCAGATGTTTACAGTTAGGCTACAGGGTAGTTTCAAGCACAAGTCAGTCTGCATTTCTTGTATTTAATCAAACAATTAGGCTCCCACAATGGTCATTTTTAAAAACAGAGGAGAAATGGCTAAAAGAAAGCTGTTCGGCATTGCTTGGGAAAATTTTTCAATAAAATTCAGCTTGGAAAACTGAATTTGGAAAACTGAATTTAGAAAACTGAATTTTTTTTAAAAATGGGTTTGCTTGCTTAAAAAAACCCATTTGCCTCACTGAAATGAAATGTGTTGTTCTCATGCTGAAAAGTCCATACACAGTAAAAAGATCATCAATCAATGTTATCCACCAGCCAGCACGTAGGTTTTCACTTCACAAGTTAAAGCAGATAATGGTTTATTTGTAGCCATCTCTGCTGTGGGCATGAAAGGCTTGGGTCTCCATCTGAAATATTTGTGGTAATAATACCCTTTGGTATATGAATAATATTTTTCCATTTATCTGGCACCAAAACAAAAAAAAGAAAACCCAAACCTAAAAAGGGTGTTTTTTGCTACTGCAGTGTATAAAATTTAGAAAGAAAAGACTAAAAATGATACCATACAAAATTATTTGGAGGAACCTGCTGCTTCACTTGGGTTTGCCTATCAAAAATTTCAATTGGCTGTCAATTGGCTGTCTGCATGCTGAGGAGTTTCAGCGTAAAGCAGAGTAATACTCCTTGTTGCTTAGGTAGACTTGAAAGCAAGAAACACCCTAGTCTTCAATACTTTCTTAGGTTGGGCTATTTGAGCCCCAGCTGTGCTCATGTTTTGAACACAGCTGGACCTCAGCTGGATATTCTCTACCATTGATTATAATGGCTGTCTTGTTCCTTGTCAGGCTTTGGTGTGAAAACTATCTGCCCTCTGCTCAAACACAGTTTGCTGTACACAGTTTAGACATCAGCATGTCCTGGGAGAGGAAGAAAAGATTTTTTGCCAAAATTACCCAAATCCCTAATCTTAACTGAGGGCTCACACAT